>CM060990.1:404947697-407347697 GCA_030765065.1 Deroplatys truncata
ATTATGATAAATAAAGAACATATGTTAGTTGATAATGGGTAAAGAAAGTCATAAATATTAAAAACCAAACCAGTTTGTTTTAACGCTTGCTTATTATACAATGATATGATACCTGTAATTCCAAAAAACTAGTTTGTATACTGCTTATGTAGCTGTGTTGTTACGTTATTGCTGTTTTCTTATCACAGTTATTACTTCCTTACAGCCAAGTCTGAAGCAAATGTGTTGAATATTTTCTTTAGCACTAGAATCACATTACATCCCCCAACCTTGTAGAGCATGTATAACCTAAGGCACCTGGCATAACCTCTCAATAAGACACCTCCGCTTTCCTTCTCATGGCTAGTACCACATGGCCCGGAAAACATTTGGAACCGTCTGTACAAAATGGTTGCAAAAACATGCAGAGTATGTTCATTGAAAAAGCAGGTGTACTCACATGACAATGAGCCATAACAGTATGTAACTGTAATGCTAGGATCTTTGGCTAAACAAGGACTATATCAATATTCATATAAAAGCAGTGTTGTAATTGTACACAGCAACCTATAGCATATGCTGCAATTAAAATACTTAGGCTCAAACTCACTATAAACCAATCATATTGTGGCATTTATTGTATGCTTATAGTGGTATACCTGGAATAATTAAATATTCATAGATTGGCAGCTTTTGCCAATAGGGATTATGGGCGGAGTTATCACATAGATACTGAAGTGCATACAGCATTCTTCCTCTTCAGAGTGCAGTGTGTCAACATAGGGGGGGAGGAGGAAGCAAGCCTCATCGAAACAAGAGGTAAATCATGTGTTATTTATTTTCATTTATAATAAACCTACTAATGTCTTGAAATATGTTTATGTTTTAGAAGTATAAGCTGTTCCCTTTTAGTTCTGCTAGTAGAAATTGCTCTAAATTTGTGAGATGGGTTTTATATAGTTAGATACATCCTGAAATTTTGTAGACTTTGCTCCCCATGTCGCAGAGTATGCGTTGAAATTGAGTAAGTTTTCACGGCCCTCTAGGCTCTACCATCTGCTTTTCTTAGGTGTGCGACAATATCACCTCACACACATATATAGCTGCCCAAGTACAAGAAAATTTACTTAATTCCAGAAGTTCGTGTCAGCAAGCATGTAATATGAAATAATCCATTTTGTTAAATTCAAACAATTATTTATCATCCATGGCATAATACAGCATCTATTCGTTTACAAACCATCAAATTGTATAAGGCATTAAGAAATAATGAGAGAACAATTGAACTTTATAGCATTTAAAGATTTCTGCAAGTAAAATATAAATTAACTTTAACATGTAAATGGTGTCACTACAACAAGATCGCAACAGGTTTTAATTCTTTTGTATATATGATTCTTAAGTGCAAAAATACAAATAAATTGAATGAAAAAACACATTGTGTATTTATTTATGAAAATTTATCATAACTCTTTTTGCAAGCCACATCCCTGAAAACAAAGAAGACAATCTTATTACTCCAAGCATGGCCATACAACTACAAACTTCAATTTAATTTTATGAGGGCTGTCCCAGAAGTACCCGACCTGAGGAAGAAAACACAAAAATTTCGGGAAAAAACATCTTTATCTCTCTACAGTGTCTCCTTTGAGCTCAATACATTTTTCCCAGTAATGTTCAATAGCTTTGATACCCTGTTTATAGTGAGAACCGTCGAGTTCTGCAAAATAGCCATCAACTGCAAATCCCACCTCCTCATTGTTGGCAAAGCTTTTACCACCAAGCCATTTCTTCAACTTTGGAAACAGAAAATAATCAGAGGGGGCTAAACCTGGTGAATAGGGTGCATGCGGAAGCAATTCGAACTTTAACTCATTGATTTTGGCCATGGTGATAATGGATGTGTGAACTGGTGCATTGTCTTGATGAAACTTAACTTTCTTTTTCGCTAAATGCGGCCGTTTTTGCTTGATTTCGTCGTTCAAACACTGCAATAAGTTTGCATAATACTCACCATTGATTGCTTTTCCTTTTTGAACATAATGAATGAAAATTATCCCACGCATATCCCAAAAAACTGACGCCATGACCTTGCCTGCAGATGGAACTGTCTTTGCCTTCTTTGGAGCCAATTCTCCCCTTTCAATCCACTGTTTGACTGTTCCTTTGTCTCAGGTGTGAAGTGATGGACCTATGTTTCATCCATGGTTATGAATCGCCGCAAAAACTCGGCTTTACTGCAGCGAAACATTGCCGAACACTCAAGTGAAACATGCTCATGACGCTGCTTTTGTTCCATTGTGAGTAAACGCGGGAACCCGTCTTGCATACAGCTTTCTCATGTCTAAATTTTCAGTTACTGTGTGATGTACAGCACCTTTTGAAATGCCTACGATGTCTGCTAGCTCACGCACTTTCAGTCGATGGTCATCCAATACCATTTTGTGCATTTTCTTCACAATTTCTGGTGTGGTCACCTCATTTGGTCGACCACTGTGATGTTTGTCTTGGCATCTCATGTGGCCTCCTTTAAACTCTGCCACCCAATATTTTACTATTGTAAACGAAAGAGCAGACTCCCCCAAAGTAGAATCTAGCTGTTTTAATTTTAGTGGGACTAAGACCTTTCAAATGAAAGTATTGTATCACATAACAATGGCCAGCTTTATCCATGTTTACAAATTCGCTGAGAGAGTTCACTATTAATGGCTGCCAAACAATCACTAAACAATGTAGCATCGTCAAACTTCAGCTTTATAAGGGTGGTAATTTCTATTACAGTCATATGTTTGAAACAACAACCGCTATATATACATCAGGTTGGGTACTTCTGGGACTGCCCCCATACATCAATGTTGAAAGTGTGAAGTTGGCTTGTAGAAAGATTGTTTTATTCCTTTTCATTAATACTGTACTCGTGGTAAGCTTTATTAGAGTGAAATAATCACAGAATAATTATAACTCCTTGACCTTTATGGACAGAACTCTACCAATTCATGCTGCCTTTTTAATTTTATAGTATTCACATTAGTTAATTGTACACCTATTGGGACAGGTGCAGCATGAAAACCATAAAATACAACCCCCACTTTTTTTATGATTTTTTGCAGTTGTCTGTGATAAATTCTGTACTTTGGCATCAAAATGGCTTATGGACAAGGCTGGCTCAGACCTTGGGTTGAAAACAATTCTATGAAATCCATGGAGCAGCTCAGCATATACTGAAGTACTATTTGCAGCTTACTTTGTTTATGCTAATGTTAACACATAATTCAGTACGTTATTATTTGCATATCTCACTCTAAAATGAAAGTCAAGCAAGATCATGCATGAGCATTCATTTTTGTATCACTGCAGTATCAGATACAAATTATGAGCTCTTCATTTCCACGTGGCTGCTATAGATTACAGTCCACAAAAAATGAAGTAACTAGCCCAATGTTTTATTTCTGTTACATAAAATGTTAAACACTAATTTTCCCTGAAGAAGTAAATCAAAATCAGTAAAATTAAAAACTACTATAGTGTCCAATCCTAATGTTCTATATAGTTTTCCTTACATACCATATTTTTGAGTTATTATATGGTTCTTGATCAATCGAATATCTTGAAAAATAACACAGTAAGTTGTGTTTTCTTGAGCACCTGTAAAGTTAAATCACTGATTATGAATAAAACCAATTTTTACCGATGTTTGAAGCAGGGTCATTTGCAATTAAATGCATGATGGAGAAAGGGTTATATGACTCAATGTGCCTGAGAGATGCTAAATGCTGTTATGAGCTCATTTTTCAACTATATCAACCATTGGCTTATCCACAAGATGGGGACCAGCAGTGTAATATCGGAAAGTAGCTCCGATAGTTATATAAAAGAACACATGTATAATTTAAGAAATCGCTTAGAAATTTGTTCAGAACGTGAAAGTAGTATGTGTAATGAGGAAGCTGGAGAATTCGGTAAGCAAGTAAGGGGAAAATCGTCTCCAGTGTAATTACAAAAATGCTACTGTATCATCAGTAAAAAATTGTGACGTAGAAATGATAGCATCGCTACACACAGTGATTGATATATTGAATAAGGACCTTAAAAAGTGCACAAGAATCTGCAAGATTGCTTAGAAATGAAAATGAAGACCTAAAGGGCTGTATCAGAAATTGTAAAAGGCATCGATACAAAGAACCCAAATACAGGATGAATCATGGACTACTGTTAACAGCGAAAAAGTCAGTAACCTAGAGTTGGACTGGAAAAATGTATTTGAAAATGGCAAAGAGATCTTTCAATTGCCAGTATGAAGAGATTACAACAAGCAACAGATTTAGTGTACTACAGCCTGATGTGGTCGAAGCAACCATTACCAACAGAATTGTTAACAAGCCGGACATAACCTGGAAGGATATACAAACTATGGAAGCAACTTGGAGTGGAAGCAAATCCAGATTTAAGTGGGTGAAGATGAAGGAAGACAAAGATAGTGCAGTGGTGTATGGCGATTCAATGATAAAGAGGGAGAGAGAGAGAGAGAGAGAGAGAGAGAGAGAGAGAGAGAGAGAGTGTGCGTGCGCGTGTGCGTGTGGCTTTTTTTCCCCCAAAGGCAGGTCAAATTAAAGTGTTCAGGGGTATAAACTCAAGGCAATTAGGGAGTAAAATAATGTACGAAAAAAACAGTAGTGATAAAAGCGTTACAGTAATACATGTTGCTACTAATGACTTAAAGAAATCAAATGATGCAGATGAGGTAATGGGGGATGTATATGAAGTTATGAGAAAGGCAAAGAGTAAGTTCCCATCTGCAAGGGTAATATTAAACAGTGTAATCAACAGATGTGACATAAATCAAAAGTATATACTGCAAGTCAATAACAAACTAAGGTGGGCATGTGTGAAACTGCAAGCTATTTTCTTTGATGTAAATAGATATATAGACGAAACATGCCTTGGCAAGGATAGCCTTCACTTAAATAGGAAAGGTTTGTACCTGTTAGGCAAAGGAATAAATAAGATTATTGAAATTGCCACATGGAAATTAGGAGGTAGTATACATGATGAAAATCAGCCATGTAACAAGCAACTGGGTGCAATATATGAAATTTCTACAAAAAGCTGGAAAAGTGGCAAATGTCTTTCACAAGCCTAACAAACAAACCGGATTAAAATGTAATTTACAAGCAAAAGTTCATCAATGTCTTAGGAACAAATTGGAAGAACTGAACATTTTATTAAAACACGAGCTAACAGATACAAGTGTATTATGCTTAACAGAACATTGGCTTATTGAGCATGAAAAAAATCTCTATAATATACAAAATTCTGAACTATCTAGTATATTTGGTCACTCATCCTATAAAAATGGTGGGGTACTTATGTTAAAAAAAAGAGACTATTAAGCATAAAGAAAATATGAATACATACTATTTAAATCAAAAAAAGCATTTTAGACCATGTAGTTACACATATTAAGTGACATACGTCGAGTTGCTTCAATGTGTATTTATAGATCTCTAACTGGCTGTTTAAAAATTTTCAATATACTTTTCGAATTACTGTTAACAATCTTAAAAAAAAAAATTATAAAACAGTAATTATATGTGGAGATTTCAATATTGGTTTTTTCTCAAATGATATAGGGACACAATTCAAGATGCTAATACACTCTTTCAATATGATGAATATTATTAATAGCCCCACTCGAAAAGGAATAACATAAAAAACATGTCTTGATCAAATACTTATTGACAGTGATATAAACCCATACAAAAAAAAAAATCAATTATGGAATATCAGATCATAATGCAGTATCAGTGCAATTAAACCTTTAGGTGAATATCATGAATCAGGGGTTACAAAATAATGTAAAAATATGTGCAGTAAACAAAGAAATTTGAATAGATGTGGTAAACAGTAAAGATGTAGATAACAAATCTGAATTATTTGTGAATATTGTGGCCCACTGTTTGAATATCGCATGTCCAGAGGTAAAAACAAAAACATATTTTAATTCAATTAATATAACATGGTTAACTAAAGGCATCTTAACATCCTGCAAAAATAAGACAATTCTGTATAAGTAATGTCAATTTTCTAATAACATACAACTTAAAATTTATTATAAAACTTACTATAAAATGTTAAAAGAAGTAATAAGTAAAGCAAAACAACAATGTAATAAGGATTACATACTTAAATCAGAAATCAAGGGTAGGACTATATGGAATATTGTTAAAAAAGAAACGGGTAAAACTAGTTTAACAAATAACAGTATAAAGGAAGTGTTGATTAATAAAAAAAAACAAAAAAAAAAAAAAAAAAACTTAAATGAAATAGCTGAAGCATTTAGTGAACACTACGTAAAGGTAATGTCGCAATCAACATCACAACCTACAATGCAACAAATAAGCATAAATAATAAAACATCCAATCCCAGTACAATCTTTCTTAGTCCAGTATTGGAGAAAGAGGTTGAAAGTATAATAAAAGGTATGAAGAGTAAACTGCCATGTGCTTTAGATGGAATTCCAGATTTAATTGTAAAACGGTGTGCAGAGTTGATAATAACCCCTATCACGGATGTATGTAACTCATCACTAATGGAGGGGAAATTTCCTAAAATATTTAAGATAGCTAAAATTCATCCAATGCATAAGGAGAAAAATATTGGAAATTATAGGCCAGTTTCTCTGGTCTCTGTTTTTTCAAAAATTATTGAAAAGGTTATGTTCAATAGAATAATCCCATTTTTAGAATCTAATACAGTATTGCACAATACTCAATTTGGGTTTTGGAAAAATGCATAATTTATGCACTGTACACACTCGTAGAAGCAATTATGAAATCAAAAGATGAACGCAATCAGACATATGGCTTAATTTTTGATTAGCAAGGCCTTTGATATGGTGGGCCATGGAATAAGAGGGCTAGCTGAAAAATGGTTTGAATCCTACTTGAGGGAAAGGGAACAATTAGTTTAAATAGAAAATATAAAATCAGTATGGAAAATGATAAATAAAGGGGTTCCTCAAGGTTCTATTTTGGGCCCAGTACTGTTTTTAGTTTATATAAATGATCTTCCCTTAAATTTAAGGTACGCAAACACAGTACTGTTTGCTTACCTTAAATGTAAGCTATGCAAACACAGTACTGTTTGCTGATGACATCAATATGATAATTGGTGGTAAAAATCTATTGAGTTGCAAGCCATGGTAAATGAGGCTATGACGGAAATACAACAGTGGCTTTCAAATAATAAATTAGTAGTTAATACATATAAAACGGTCTGTATTAACTTTAGTCAAAAATACTCAATATGATCCTATCCAATTTTCAATATATAGCTCCTCTGCAACTGAAGCTCAGAATACAAAATTTTTGGTAATATGGATTCACTCTAATATAATATGGGAGCAACACATAAAGAAGCTAAAAGAAAAACTAAGTTGACTTTGCTATGCGTTCAGAATTCTAACAAATGTACTAACAATTCAACTTTTAAAAACCATATACTTTGGAGATGTACATCCCATTATTACATATAGAATTATTCCTTGGGACTCTACATCGAAATATTTATGTCTATATAAAATGCAAAAAAGTATATTAAAAATAATTATGAAAGTTCCCCTAAGAACAGAAAGTAAACCACTATTTCAGGAGCCTTGCCTGTACATAGTATTTATATAAATGAAGCAGCTTCTATCATACATCGGAATATGTCATTGTTTATAAATAATTCAGACTATCATACACACAATACCAGCAGTAGTAAAAACACAAACCTAAATCATCGCCGCCTCACTCAGAGCTTAAATTTTATTTCTCACAAAGGTACCATTTTATATAATAGACTCTCGGTTAGCATAAAAAATCTAAATAAGAATTTTAAAAAAGCTGTAAAACATATTCTATTAAAAATAATGCCACAGACAACAGATAAATTTTTAGCCAGAAACATTAATTAATAATTTCGGTAATGATTTTATTTGTAAAATATCTGTTAGAATTACGAAAAAAGAAAATGTGTAAATCAAATTCATATTTGGCTTGAGTCTATTTACTTGCATTTATTATGTAATTTAATTATTAATTGTATTCTTTGACGAAGCCATGAATAATGTATATTCTTATGGTGAATAAAACTATGATTACTACTACTACTACTACTACTATTAATATGTTTTAAAGTAACATAATCAAACTACTTGAAAGAAAAACAGCAAAAATTTGATAGTGTAAGCATGTAGTCACTCTAGGCAACAGGTATTAATCATCTCAATAAATGTAATTCGCAATTTCTAAACACTGACTTTTTCTATTTTGTTAGTTTTTTGCTAAGAATCTGATGTTATGGTACAAAAAAAAAACCTCTGTCTTTAATGGGCTAAGAACCCATTATTATTTTGTTTTTGTCTATTCTGCAAGTCCTAGTTGAATTTCTGAATATCTTGTATAATATATGCATTGTTCACTTAATATATGTAGCTGTAAGAAGCATTTAAAAAATAGTGACCTTTTGTAAGAAATACTGGTGAGACATTTTTTCTTAGTTTCTTCCCTTGTATTGAAAATGATTTTACACAAGGAAAAAGATAATTTAAAGTTACTCTTTCCTTTAGCCACTTTCTATGTGAAATTAACATATTTTGAAGGAACTTAATATATAAATAATTACCACTCGCAGGAAATTCCTTCTCAGTTTTGTTAGGTAGAACATTATCAAGGCTGATGCCTACATAAGCCAATCTTTTACGACGTAATTCTTCATTCTCTCTGCGCTTCAAGGTTCTGTCATAATCACGCAGCCGTTCCTGCAGGTTCACCAACAGCGAAGCCTACAACAAGAGTATAGTAACCATGTGATGCGGAAAAGATTAACCCAAATGACTGAAAACAAATTTTTATTACAGCATAAATTAAAAAACACAATTAAATTACTAACTTTGTAAGAAGCAATGTGTTTAACAAACATTCCTTCATTTTCTCTTAGTTTTGATTAATGCCATTATAATTTGATTTACCAATCAGAAAATACATGCACTGTATTTATAACTCTGCAGTTTACAAAACCAATATAGTTTGAATAGTATTTTCCTTTAAGTATCTACACAGTTTAATAATAATGTCTATAAACTGTATTTGGAGACAAATTTTGAATTTATAATTATAGAATGTACATCAATAAAAAAAAAAAACACGCACGCACGCACGCACGCACGCACGCACACGCACATACATAATGGTTCTTTGATACTCTTGTACTTCTTGGAAGGCGGGGAAAAAATAAGAAAAGAAATATAATTTGAATTCCGAAAGTGTGTTGAACTTGTCTGTCTGAAACGCTTCCTTTGCATGCATACTTGCTTGCTTGTTGCCTGACTGTAGTCAGATGTGTTAGATGGTATCTTTGCAATCACCATGTATGCAGGAGGTAATACCATAGAGCAGAGGTGGCAAAAACAGGACTCACAAGTCATTTTGACTCATAGGCACCGTTCCCTCTCTGCCACTGTCCCTTTGTTTTTCACATGCTGCTGAATGATGCAGTGCATGTTGCATATTTGGTGACTCGCGGAAGGAAGGCGTTTTTGCCACCCTTGCCATAGAGGAAAGTGGTAAATAGGACTGTGTGGGCATTAATTGTTATCACCATCATTATTATCATCAAGATTATTAGCAGCACTAGAAATGCTAAAAACATATTACTTTATCAAAATACTGGGTTATGTATACAGGAATAGGAGGGAGGAAGATGAACAGTAAAATGGCTTTCAAAAAGCTCATACCCAGAGGCCCAAAACCAAAACAGCGCAACAGTTATGCAGAAATTTTTATAACATCAGTTCACAAATTTTCTCTGGCCATTTCCTACATCAAAGTATTCACAATATGCTTCAAAATCTAATTAATAGGCTCTTCTAACAATGAGTTAAATCCCAATGTAACAACTTACTATAAGCCTTATGTTAATTCTGGAGTTGAATTGGGCATGACCAAATTATTTTAACCACATCAAAACACAAAAAATGTTCACATGAAATAATGCAAGACCAATGTAGTTAAAGGCAGGGTATAAATGGAACTATTTAAAAAACCTTGTTTGTTATTCTTTCTTTCCTTCTTTTCTTTTGGGGGGTTAAAAATTTTAGTAATTAGTAAGTTTTTTTCTTTAATGAACACCTTTGAACTTCTATTTTAATTCCTGTATATCTTCTCCTTTCTTGGAATTCCTAAAATTAATCAACACAGTTTACTTCCTGAAGGTCTGCCCTCTCAAATGCTTTCTTCCTCCTGGCTGTACGTTTATCAACCAGAGAACCAGTAAGGCTGTCTAGCACTTTCAAGGGCAAGAGATGGTGGATGGTTAACTCGGATTCTATGATGCTGCTGTAAAATTATCAAATTAGCTTGTACAATAGTGTGCTTCTCTATACTATTATAGTGTAATTGGTTACTACTATCATTCTTTTACTGGGCTAAGTAAAGGCAAAGTTAGCAAGCAAAAGAACATTTCTCTATTGGTGATTACAAATTTTTTATACATCAACCATGTCATTCACAAGTTGCAGCAAATGCAGAGATCAGGTTGCACCATAACCAAAATCATGACTCTCCAGAAAGAATTTAAGAAGGTTCATGAAACAATTAGCAAGAATAGAAAAACCAACCAGATATGAGCATAAACAAGGTTGGGTGGCAAATGGTCAGAGTGCAACATCGTTGATGTTTGCAAGGTCAAAGCTACCAGAAGCAATGATCAACAATAGAGGAACAGCAATGTGAAAATAAAAGAACAGGAAAGAATCAGCCCCATACTTCAAAGGTAAAGCATATGACTATACCTCTAATGAACAAATTTGAAGTGCTAGGTCACCTAACCTCACATCACCACAGCTATGACCATCAAACTTCACTTTTGCATGCAAATGAGACATGTTACAAAAATGTCATTGATGGTGGTGATGAAAAGGTCAGCTTGACCACAAAAACTGCCAGAAATGAGAACAAAATGTATTACATGAGGACCACAATAATTACTGTAGATTTGAATATTGTCACACAGGCAGATTTTTAAATGAAGATGAAGTATCAGTATATTGCTACCCCAAAGACAAGGAAGTTGTATTGAGAATAATGATGATCCAGATATTATAATCCTTCATGCTGGAGCTAATAATCTCCATGTCCCTGTACAAAATTATGTATGAGATGACCATTTAGTAATTGCTGCAAAGGAACTACATTCATATAAGAAGCTAAGCACAAGTGCTGTTGTGTGAAAAAGGGATGAAGATATGAGTTACACCAAGGTTGTTAATTCCATAATTTAGATGGTTATCTAAATTGGATGGGAGTGGCAAAATTCAGCAGGCTGTTGAGAATAGTGACTGACTACTACAAAGGTCAGTGCAGTAATCGGTACTGGTAAATGTAAACTGATGACTCAAGTCTGGCCTTAAAATAACTAAAAAAAATCAGTAAAAATCCATGAAGTTTCTTCAACAAATACACATAATGCATGTCCGAGGAGAAATGAAAATAAAAATTTTTCACCAGAATATAAAAGGTGAGCAGAACAAGTTATTTGATACTTGGAAGATTTAAAACATATACATATGTATTATTTGTTTAACTGAGCACTGGTTAACCAACAATGAGTTGCTTAAATTTAAATACAACAGACTTTCAAGTTATACAGGGTTAAAGTAGAAGTAAAATGAATAATCAAAGATCACTAATAATGACAAGAGGTCATGTTAAAGCTAAAACAACTTTAACTTTTGAATCCTAACAACACGGAAGAACACTTTGAAAGTAGCACGATTGAAATAGCAAAGAAACGTCATTATTTGTATTTATAGAAATCCTAAAAATGATCGAAACATATTAATCGATACAATTGACATTATATTAGATCATTTTCTAAGTTTAAACATAAGCATACTACTATTTGGGAACTTTAATTTAGACTTCTTGGAACACAGCAGAGATAAATAAAAACTCTCGACTATGCCGGATAGATAGGTATATGGATTAAAACCAATGACAAACAGGCCAAATAGAGTCACTAGAACTTAAAAATGGCATTAGGCAAATAGCTATTACTAAAGACAAGAATTCTATGCAAATGCATGTTTTTATAGGATCATTGGACATAGTTCAAACTTAGTACTTACTCATTTCATTACTTTCTGATTCCAAATATCCGTACTTTTTTTTGGTATATTTTGACCATTTTGGGGATAAAAACATACATAATGCATATATAAGGCATTTTTAGCTTAATTATGCATGTAATATACATTATTTTCAGATTAAATGCATGTTTTAATGATATTAAGTAGACACCTCAGCTTTTCAATTTTATGAACCTTTTACTTCAGGAATCAGGATTGAAGAAAGAAAAGGGAGGTGGGGGAATAACATAAATAGAAAGTTAAGATTCTCACAATAGAATGACTTTCCCAGAATTTTACCTGAACCTTACTAGCAATTTTGATTCTTCTAAAACTGAAATCATTGGCTAAACAGAGAGGGGGAGGGGAGAGGGGGAGGGAGGGGGAGGGGAGAGGGGGAGGGGAGAGGGGGAGGGAGGGGGAGGGGAGGGGGTATAGGGGAGGAGGAGAGGGGGGGAGAGGGGATGAGGAGAGGGGAGGGGGAGATGGGAGGGGGATAGAGAGAGAGAATGCGTGAATCTCGTAAGTGGTAAATGTGTGTGTTATTCTGTTTGCATGTGTTAACATGCTTCTAATACGCCTCCAATTAAAAGTTCCAGAAGTGTACTCCTCGCTCAGTGGATAAAAGGAAAGGATTTTATTAGATCAGATGGGGATGTTGTATTCTGTGATTGTTGTAGTAACGAGGTAAACTGTTATTTTTCTGAAACTTTTCTATGGCGCTTGTAAAACATTACAAAATTTATTTTAAATAATTATAAAAGAATGCCAGTAATTCAAAAATCATATCCATATAACCGGAAGATCTTTTATAATTTCAGGTAAAATGTATTAAAAAATTTCAAGTCAAACAGCATGTTGCATCTACATCGCATATTGCAAGAATGCAAAAAACAAAAGAATCTGTAACACACCAAATCCAGTCATTTATTACTGATCCTGCACCTAAGGCAGCGCAAAATAATTTTTTCATGGATTTGTGCAATGCTTTTGTAGGAGCAAATATACCACTTGAGAAACTCAAAAACCCAGCCCTGAAGGGTGTTAAGGAGAAGTATACATAAAAAAATTTCCCTGATCCCTCGACACTGAGGAAAATTATTGTTCCAAAATCTTATAATCAGGTAGATCTACTTAATGTAGTTGCCAAAATAAATTTAATTTTGCGTGAAAATAAATGAAAACTATTTTCACACACGTAAAAATACTTGTTTTGCTAACCAGGTATTGGATAAAATTTGCGAGGACTTGGGAACTTCAAACATATGGACATCTGTAAATGAAACAATTGATCCTATGGGGTGCTATGTTGCTAACCTAATTGTAGAAAATTAGCTAAGGATGGGCCTGGTCAACCCCTCTAGTGTGCTGTAAAGTTCTGTAAAAAGCAAATAACTCCACAATTGCTAGCTTCTTTAATGATGGATTGTGTAAGTTTTAATCAGATATTGTAATTGAATAACATTTTAAATAATTATTTTATTCTCATTTAAGATCCTATTTTTATAAATAATTTTTTGAGAAAATTATTCCTATATTTTAGGTAGTCTAAGGCCAAATAATCTAAATAAAAGCAGAGTTCTTTTGCTGTTAAGTGATGCTGCTCCCTACATGCTGAAGACCGGGAAAGCAACTAAAATATTCTACCCAAACGTAAAACACATTACATGCCTTGCTCATGGGCTCCATTGTGTTGCAGAAGCAATATGCTGTAATTATGACAATGTCAAAAAGATAAGTGTAAAATTTAGGTTTATATAGGTTTTAATGCTCTAAAAGTAAAAATAAATTAGTCATTTTGATATTCTGTTTTATACAGGTGTTTTCTAAAGCCCCTGCATGTGCAGCTGCTTACAAAGTGAGTCTACCTGAGTTACCGATACCCCCTCAGCCCATGATGGGGATGGTGTACTTGGTTGGAAGCTGCAATGTTTTGCTCTGACAATTTTGATACCATTAAATTGGTATGAAATAAAATTGACATGTAGTTAATTGCAATATAATTAATACTTCAATATTTGATTCTAAAATAAATACTTCTTTCATTTTAGGTAGTAAACAGTTTCTCACCAGATGATGCCGCATGTATCAGAGATGCACAAGCAGCATTTGAATGCAAAATTGTACAGCAGGATTTAATTTACATTAAGGCAAACCTCTCTAAATTGCCCTCTACAATAACAAAATTAGAAGCCACATGTCTGCCACCAGTAGACTCAAAGTCAATTGTTGAGGAGTTCCATAGATTCCTTAGTCATGTCCACGCGAAAGTGGGAGTAGATGCAAAGAATAAACTGGACAGTATCATAAACGGGAACCCAGACTACGGATTCTTTTGTTCAGCGAAGAAGATATTTTGTGGTGAAAGCTTGAATGAAGAACTTGACAGATGCTGTCACAAATATGTTTGTTTAAATTTAAGCCTAAAACTTATGATGTAGAGATGTCATTTTCTGCCTACAAGAATATTTTGACTGATAAGTGCAGGAACCTCATAGAAAAAATTTATAAATGTTGTTAGTTAACTGTGCAAAAAGGGAAGTGAATTAATGAATTGGGAACAAACATGATAGTGCATATTTTAATGCATTTTCACTTGATCTTGCATGTATTGTAGTTCGATAATGCATGGAATTCTCGTCTATCGTCATTACTGATGGTGTAATTATTATAAAGGTAATGCACTGGAAACTCATCTATCAAGTCACTTGGCCCAAACTATTTCAATAAACTGGAAACTCAAAAAAACGAACATTCTATATACTAAGGAATTCTCTTGCAAAATCTAGAAAACAAATTGAAAATGAATCATGGAAGGAGGTATACAAAGAATTGACAGTAGATGATAAATTCACTAATTTTGTAAATACATAGGTTGGAACTTTAATAGTGGCAATTATTTATATATTACTATTATAAGAATGATACATGTTTGAAACTACTACAGTCTTTCTATGTAATCACCAGCATTGTCTACAACCAGCTACCAGTGAGGTGGAAGCCATAGGATCCCTGTTGCAGTGCCTGTTCTGTTGATGATCCTGATGGAGCGATCTAATGCCTGCAGAATTTTGGGAACAGTCCAGAATGGAATTCCACAAAGTGGTTCCTCATTTTTGGGGTTAGGTCCAGTGAATATGGTGGATGGAAAAGCACTTTCCAATCACAGCAACAGCAAAGATCAGTTACAGTTGCGCCATGTGCGCCTGAGCACAGTTCTGCAAAATGATGGAAGGATTCTGCAAAACATTTACTGCTTTCTTTGCAATGCTGGTCTGAGATGATGCACCAAAAAATGATAAAAATACTGTGCAGTAACATTCTGTCCCTGCGATACACTATGTGTTAGGATAATGCCATCACAATTGTACACAAAAAGCACCATAACTTTCGCATTTCTAAGGGTTAGGTGGACCTTTGTTTTACATGGTAACACGTAGTGATACCACTTGGATTGGTGTTTAAGTTGAGATTTGTATGATCTGGTCCATGTCTCATCAACACAATTATACAGTATAAGAAAGTGTCTCCATCATAACAATAACATTCCAAATGAGTTTGGGCGGTGTTGAATAGTATTCATCACTGCGCTTCCATCAAACCACGTGACGCAATTTTCCTCTTTTGCAGGCAATTCTTCACAATATGCAGCACAGTCGTAAACGATAAACCTATCTCTTGGTCTAACATATGGTCTGACATTGATCAGTGTCTAACAGTATGGCAACAGTCTGCACTTGCTCTTTACTTAACTTGGGTGACCCGGCCGAGACATATCTGTTACACTTTCACATCCCCCATTGAAAATTCTAACCCACCTCACCACTGTTCTGTACAGTAACACAGTTTCCCCACATGCCTCAACAAGACTTGCATGCATTCTCTCACTGTACAACCACGAGCACATTCAATCTTCAACCAAATTCGCTTTCCTGTTTTGTGAACATGGGGAAAACACAACACACAACAGTTTGGATCGGTAGCTCCCATGGGAATATCTTCCACTGACCACAGCCATGCACTTTGTGTTGGAAGGGAGAGCCCATTTATTGGGAGGTGGGAGACAAAGGCAAATACATGGTAAATGTGAGAATAATTACTTCCTTCTCATTTTGCTTCCACAACGTGTTGCCGCTATTAAAGTTCTAACCCACATACTTTTAAACACAATTATGATATTGCATTTTCTGCTATTTAAGTAAAAATATGAAAAAAAAAAACTTCTAAATGGAAGACTAAAGGAGTGAAAGCTTCATGAAGCAAATTAAGTCTTCTCAATTATCTAACTGGAAATGGAAGTATATCTAAAAAATTTCAATTGTATTAAAACATGCACACATACACCCACATCCACACCCATACAATTAAGCAATTCGAGTAGGTAAGAAGTTATTCAAAAACAGGAAGATTAAGAACTATGACAATAGACAAAAGAAAATGTGGGAATTGATCAAAAGTGAACGAAATAAAATTACTCCTCACTCCTTGAATAACAATCATCTCAAACATGGTCATAAAGTAACTCACCCCAAAAGGATAGTAAACATATTCAATAACTACTTTGCAGATAAAACAAAAGACACACCAACTCAATAATTTGTCTATACTACAAGGATTCTAGGCATTTAATTCAGAAATCACCATATTTAGGCCATATCCCTGAAATTGAATTATTCAATATAATTTTAATTAAGAACTGAAAAATAGAAAAATTTGTGGTTTAGATGAGTCTTAATGGTATTACCAAAACATGCATCAGGTTCGTAATTAAACCACTTCATTATTTAATTAACAAATCTCTGGAAAATGGACAATTTCCAAAAATAATAATTAGTTTTTAGAAAAGGGGAGGAGGATGAGACTAAGAATTATAAACCTATAGCCCAATAATCAGCATTTTCCAAAATACTGAAAAAAACAATGTATGTAAAACTAATTAAATTTCTGAATAAATTCAGTATAATCGGCAAGTGTCAGTAAGGCTTTTAAACTAACAAGTCAACAAATCTAGCAATAATAAACTTTATCGATAACATTTACAATGCTACGATATGCTGGATCAAGGTGAATTTGGGGTGGGAGTTCCTCTAGAGCTTTCCAAAGCATTTGACATGGTTGACCACAGTATGTTGCTAGATAAGTTATCAAATTGTAGGGTATGGGAAACAGTGTTAAATTGGTTTACAACTTATTTAGAAGGGAACAATTAGTTGAACTTAAATTTAGAGATGAGAGCAAAAATGAAATTATAAGGTTGTCTCAAAAGAAATACATCATTGGAAATACATAAGGATCCATTATAGCTTTCTCTAGTTACTGATATATTGATGGCTGAGAACCAGACTGTTTCATGTCCAGTTTTTGGACAAAATTATTTTTTCATTCTAATGTGTTCCATGTCCTCTGCAGGTGTAAATCGAACAATACTGTAAATATTCCACTCCATAGGCATGCTATGAGGCTATTCCAAACTGTTTCACATCCTTTAGAAAGTTACGATTAAATGTCCAATTTTACGCATTACCAATATAATCTACATTTTTAAATGTTGAAATCAACACAGCTGCATTACAGTTCGTTTCTTTTGATGTAAATAATGTCATTATACTACTGTAATTTAACAGTTGTGTGCACTTGTATGTTATTCTGGGTATTTTTATATACAGTACAGGTTTAACTCCTGGTGTGTTTGTATGAATAACATTGGTTAGTCTGCTTCATTGATCAAGTTGGATGGCTTGTATTTCCAGACTTCTTAGAATTCTGTGCGCTATTTTATTGTTGATTTAATTCTTTAAAATGGATTGGGACTTGGATGACAGCGTGGAAAACCCAGATTATTATGCTGATTCTACTTCAAGCGATGACTCATATTATACACGGAAATCCACAAAAACCACAGTATAAATTAATAACTCTCATACAAGGAAAACACATAACCACAAATACTCCCATTGGAGAAAATTAATACATAATGGAAATAGTGAGATACATTTACACAATGAGCAACCACAAGGACCTGGGACATCATGTGTATTAGTGAAATTCTTTAGGCACCAATTGTGGCAAGTAGAAAGAGGAAGAATGTTAACAACTGGGAAAAAAAAAACCTCAAAGGAAATTGAAGAGACAAACTAGACAACAATACATCTCAATTAAAGAAACTGTAGTTTCACAGAAAAGAGTATGTGCAATTAATTGTAGTAATCGGAAATTCAAGTGCTTCAGTGTGATTACCAAAAGAACGCAACCATATTTTTAGTGAATCCTGGAATCTCAATCATTCACAGAAGAATAACTTCTATGACAAAACAACTCAGAGAGTGGCAAAAGTTACAGATAGATGTAGAAATAGGGACAAAGTTTCCCATCAAAGATTTTCATTCAGATATCATTTACCAGTAAACTCAAATAATATTAGGGTATGTAAAGTTATATTTGAATGTTGGTTTTATAAGCCAGAGAAGAATTAGTTATTCTCATGTTAATAAAGCAGTGGGAATTACTGGTACACCAGAAAATGATGCAAGGGGTACTAAGACAGTTGCAAGGGTGGTTGATGAGAAGAGAAACATACTAAGAACCCTCCTAGGGTGCCATTACATTACTGTAGGAAAGATACAAGTGAAGAATATTTAAAAGTAAACTTTCATTTGAGTAAAATGTATGAAATGTATGCAGAATACTGTAATAATGGTATTATTCCAGCAAAGAAATGGTTGTATACACAGATATTCAATACATATTTTAATATTGAGTTTTATAAACCAAAAAAAGATCAGTGTGAATATTTAGCTGTTATAAAACATGGGTTAATAATGGTGATAAGTTTTGTGATGTGGATGAGCTAAAATATTCCAAACATATTCTGGTGAGAGGGAGTCTTATAAGGAAAACAGAAATGACAAGATTATGGCTCAGATTCCTCCATTGTGTTATGCTTTGAACTCCAATATGGCTTAACACACACGTGCACGCACACCTGTATTGTTTTACAAGTAGAAGTTTGCATGTTATAATCTAGCAAGTTATGAAACAGGTGACAAGCAAGGTTATTTATACTTTGGCATGAGGTATTTCCAGAAAACAGGGAATGATAATGAAAGTGCATTACTTAGAACAATAAATGTACTTCTGAGAGACAGACCAAATGCAACACATATAATTCTGTGATCTGATGCTTGCGTTCCCCAGAACAGAAATGCTCACATGCCCATTGCATTAATATACCTTTTAGAAAATGAAATAACTACCACTGAACACAAGTACTAGGAGCCTGGACACAGTTGTGTTCAGGAAGTAGATTCAGTGCATGCTGTTATAGAGAGGCAACTTAATATAATCTAGAACTTCACAACCCCCTATCTGTTCTTAGGGTCATTGGAAATTGTCGATCAAAATCAAAATATTGTGCAATTCAGATTGTTTCCTTAGATGTTAAAAATTACAAGTATGTTGCTCCTACCACATATTCCAAAGTAAAACACCTCAAATATGAAAAAGGTAGTAATGTTATGAAATTTAAGTGTTCCTTTGGTGAAGAGAAATTCAAGAAAGTAGCCTTTCTGAAACTACAAAAATCCAGGGCTCAGCATGACACCAGACCGCCAAACTTAGACAGATTTTCGAAAAACTGAGAAGAAACTACAAGGCACTAAATCTCTGTACAAATATTCTGGGATGGAGTACTGAAAGAATGAGAGAATATGTTGCATGACCGTTCATTATGCAATAAAATAAACATTTACTAATTTTAAGTGGACATGGGACAGTTTGGTTTTCACTGCTTAGATGATTCCAATGACTTTTGATCCTTATACGAGGTGTGATCAAAAACTAACAGGAATTTTTGTTTTTCTTTGAGAAGTATTATTTAATCATCAGCATCAACTTTGTCCCCTTCAAAGCAATCCCCCTCAGATGTAGTACACATGTGCCAGTGCTATTTCCAATCTTGGAAGCACATCTGGAACTTCTTTTTGTTATGGTGTTCAGCTCCTTCAGCGATTCTGCATTTATCTCAACAATGGTGGCAAAACACCATCCGTTCATGGTTCTCTTCAGCCTCGGGAATAGAAAGAAGAAGCGGGGGGCCATGTCCAGCGAATACGATGGCTGAGGCAGCATAACGTTTTTTTTTTGGGGGGGGCCAAAAAATCACCAAAAAGTATTGAGGTGTGAGCAGGTGCATTATGGTGATGCAATTTCCGTGAGTGGTTTTGGCACAATTCTGGTCATTTTCTTCGGATTGTTTCACACAAATGGTGCATAACTTCCAGGTAGTATACTTTATTGACTGTACGACCATAAGTCAGGAACTCCTGATGCATTATCCCATTGAAATCGAAGAAAACAGTGAGAAGAACTTTCACACTTGATCGAACTCGTCAAATTTTTTTCAGTCTTTTCAGGCAGTTTCCATTGGGATGAATGGGCCTAGTTTCAATGTCATACCCATATATCCAAGTTTTGTCACCTATTATAACCTTCTTTAGATGTTCTGGATCGTTTTCGATTTCATTCAGCAATTCCTGAGCGATGTCTATGCGGCCGTTTTTGGCCAAAATTCAAAATTTCAGAACAAACTTTGCTGCTATACATTTCATGTGCAAAACATCCAAAAAAATTGCTTGGCATGAGCCAAAGGATATGCAGACATCATTAGCAACCTCTCTGATGGTGATTCGGCAATTTTTCAGAGCCATTTTCTTTACTTCTTGCACATTGTCATCAGTAATTGATGTGCTAGGGCATCCAGGGCAGACATAGTCTTCGTCTTCTCAACCCTCTTTGAAATGTTCATACCACTTGTAAACTCTTGTCTTACTCATAGTAGATTCGCCAAAAGCCACAGTCAACATTTCGAATGCGGTGCTGCACTTTATTCCATTTTTCAAGCAAAATTTAATGCAGATTCTTTGATCCATCTTTTTCGAAAGTAAAAATTCACCGAGCACTCAAAAACACATAATTTTTTCGACTGTCAACAATAAACTAAATATTCAAAACAGCTGAAAATGCAAACATGCATCAGGAACATGTGCACCAACAAGATAAAACAAAAGTTTTGAACATCGGGTGTATAAAGCTCGCGAAATTAAAAAATTCCTGGTTATTTTTTGATCATACCTCGTATTTTAGAAATAAAATAGCTTTTTTAACATGATCAATTCACAATGCCAAAATTAACCTCAAAGTCATGGCAGAAAAATACTGTGGATGTATACCAATACCTTATTAACATTTCGAAAACCAAAATCTTAAAACCACTGGAAAATTTAGTAGAGTGGGCATGGAACAGTCTGGTTCTCAACTATCAATGTATTTATTATCTATCATGATGTTTAAATATATCATTGAAGCTAAAATAACCCTCTTTGGAGATGACACAAGTATATTTACAAGTGCAAAAGCTAATATTAATCTTAATGAAAAAACGTCATTGGTAACAGACACTGTATTATTCTGGTTTACAGCAAACTCGTGTGGATAAAACACTGTGGCATTCAAATCCAACACAAAAATGACAAAAAAACCGACCAACCCAGTGTCAAATTTGAGTTAAAAACTATATATAGGTAATGTGCAAACTTGAAACAAAATGTTTAGGGTTATGTATCAATCACATAAAATCTCTGCTGGGATACACGCTGAAAATTTGACTGTGAAATTAAGTAGGGCTTGCTTTGTACTCTATCAGCTGAAGAATGTATTACACCTCATGTGCTGAAAAGCTGTTACGAGGGTAATCCCAAAAGTAAGGTCTCCTATTTGTTTAAAAATATAGAGAAATGTTTATTTTCAATACATAGTTTTAAAGCTTGAACATTCTTCCACTTTTCTATATAATCGCCATTTTGGTCGATGCATTCTTATACGCGCAGTGACAGTGTATGTATGCCCATGTCATATCAGCTCACCGCCATGCTGTTGAGGAAGCACTGGATCTCATCTTTCACCTCTTCGTTGTTGCTGAAGCGCCTGCCAGCCAATGTTCTTTCTACTTGGAAAACAAGTGATAGTCGCTGGGTGCCGAGTCCAGATTATAGGGTGGATGGGTGGTGATGTTCCATCCAAACTGTTGCAGAAAATCCATGGTTGGTTTGATGGGCGGCATAGGGGCGAACACTGTCATGGAGGAGGCTTATGCCTATGCTCAACATTCCTCTTCTCAGGTTCTGAATCACCCGTCTCGAGTTTTTAAGAGTGTCTCACAATACCTGTCAGCATTTATT
The DNA here is from genome assembly GCA_030765065.1 of Deroplatys truncata. NCBI lineage: Eukaryota > Metazoa > Arthropoda > Insecta > Mantodea > Mantidae > Deroplatys > Deroplatys truncata. The sequence goes on from CM060990.1 coordinate 404,970,082, forward strand.
GTGGTCTCAGGAGCCATGAAGTCAACCAACAATATCCCTTTTCGATCCCACAACACAGTTGCCATGACTTTACCAGCAGACTGTGTTCTTTTGAATTTTCACGACTTGGATGGAGAGGAATGCTGCCACTCATGTGGTGGTTGTTTAGTCTCAGGTGTGAAGTGGAAAGACCAGGTTTTATCACCTGTGACAAATGAATCCAAAAGGTTGCCGTTTTCATCTGCATAGCGCCGAAGAAATTGATGGAAAGTTTCAATTCCTTGCTGTTTGTGGTCTTCTCTCATCATTCTTGGGACCCATCTTACACACACCTTCTGAAATTTCAACACATCAGCCAAAGCCCTATGGATAGTGCTTCGAGAAACCTTAGGAATAACAATGCAGAGCTCATCCAAAGTGATCCTCTGATCTTGAAGCATAATTTGTTCAAACTTTACGATTGTCTCATCACAAACTGGCGGTCTCCCACTTTTTTCGTCATGAATTTCAGTACGACCAGCTGTAAACTCTCTACAGCACTTGCGGATGTTTTTGAGATCCATACTTCCATCAGGTGTGGAATTTTGACTGGTTTAATGCCTTTTACATTAAAAAATAGAATAACTGTGCTAACTTCGCACCTGGCGGTAGCTGTAAACAGGAGCTCCATTACAATTGGCTGCCAAGCAAAGACTGAGCACCCCAGCAGCTGAGTGATGCATTCTGTAGCGAGTGGGGGAAGCAACAAACACAACAGTGTGGCCAACAGCCACGCCAAAACTTTCTCTGCAGCTCCAGTGCTTTGAAGACCTTACTTTTGGGATTACCCTTGTACTTTGCCTATTTTCACCCACATTTAAAACAGAATAATATTATGGGGAAATTGTGTAAACAGCAATTTAATTTTCAAGCTACTACTAAAACGAGCAAAAACTATGATTGGCATTTCAAACAGAGAAAGTTGCAGGGAATACATAAACAAATGAATATATTTATTTTGCCCTGTGTATAAATAAAAAAAAAATCCTAATGTACGGTAATTCTAATTTTGGTGATTTTGCCATAAATGCAGAAGCTCAAACACATAATATGTGGAATAAAAATAAATTGCATCTCCTTACATATAAAACTAAATTATATAAGATGCCTTTTAAATATAAAAATCTAAAATTATATAACTTACCTCCATAGCTAAGGAACTTGGGAACTATCAAAAGAGTAAGGCTCCATTCACAATGAAACTTAACCTTAAGAATAACGTAAACTTTAAAGCTAGATGCTATGTATTGCAATGGAACCATTCACAATGAATCACATAAAAATAAACATTAAATTAGATGTAAACTTAGAAGTTTGCAATGTCCAAGCTTTTATGTTTATGTCCACGTCAAACATAAGAAACTAGCCAATCACAGAGCGATTCTCATCGTGGATCATCCTGCCATCTCCCATAAGATTTTCCGTCACCATGTGTTGACTTGCTAACACACTTTCTGTGCCAGATCATGGGCCAAGACTCATTGGGGTATCTATAAAGATAGCAGCAAAATAAATTGTTATTGTAGGTGATGCTTTTTTGTGATTTTAACATCCTTTAACTGGCTATCCTGCTTTTGGTTATTTTGATACAAGTACATAACCTCTTTTGACAGTAATCGCTACCCAGGTTGCGATATTAGCTCAGCTGTTTAACCCTCTCTTGTAATTGGCTACTGCTTAAGTTTGCATTTGTCGATGTCAATGACAACCCATTGCCTTAAATTTAAATCTTTGTTTTACGCCATATGTTAATGCTTAATTATTATTGTGAATGACCCCTAAAAGTAAATGAAATAAATTTCTACTTTCAATTTAGGAATTACGTGAATTACTGTCTATATGTAAATATCTAAAAGTAATATAATTCCCTGTAAAATATGTATTTAACAATCTTAATCTGCTGAAGATGCTGCATTGTTGTCATTTGTGTTTCAAGTATCAAGGATACTTGAAACCCAATCTTATATATATATTACACTTGAACCTCACTTATGCATTATTCACTTCTATGATTATTGCAGATATACATTAAATTTTATAGTTGCCAAACTTTGTCCATGAATATTTAACTCAATTATATTTTTTGGTCATACATTTACTCAATAATGTCACAATTTTCTGGTCCCCATGCACAAAAGATATTAATTTCCTTATTACTTTGTACATTATCTTTATGCTATGTTATAATGCATTAGAGATATGAATACTTTCAGAAGAGGGAGGGGAGGGAGAGGGGGAGAGGGAGATGGGGGACGGGGAGAAGGGAGGTGAGGGAGGGGAGGGAGAGGGACGGGGGGAGAGGGATGGGGAGAGAGGGAGGGGAGGAACGGAGAGATAGAGAGGGAGGGGAGAGAGAGGGAGGCGAGAGGGAGAGGGGAAAGGGAGGGGGAGAGAGTGTGTGTGTGTAAAAAGAAACTTTGAATTATTAATAATAATACTGGCATTTATGTAAATACTGTAAATAATGTATTATGTTTATTACTCATGTGTTTGTTTCATTTACTGCTTTCTTATATTAAACAATATGTAATTAGTAGAGGCACCTGATTTTCATAAAGTGCAAAATGGTGATTTATTTTTGCAAAATTTAGTTCATTAGGCTAAAAATGCAAAATTAAATGAAAATTGCAAAATAATAGACTAAATGCCAAAAATTTCACTACATTTGAATTTGCTGTAAGTTGGTCTTGAGCTATTGCAATAGAAAAGACAGTCAATACGACTATCAATCAATGACAACTCATGTTATATCAAATCGATAGTTGTGATTCCGCCCGCATTCCACTTCTGCTCTCGCTTTGTTTCAGCTCTTCATTGTAGTGAAGCTTCATGTGTTTCTTAGAAGGGTGTATCTGCACTGCACACTTAATCTGCATTCATCTTACATATAGCGACTTCTTTTTGTGCCGAAGCTTAGTGAAATGGTGGTTGTAGTGTTTGACGGAGAAAAAGAATTTGCACTGGAAAGATTTTGTTTTCGATGAAGTAAAATGAATTGTAATGCGTAAATACAGTAATATGCACGCTGAATGGCTAAGTAAAAACACGTGTCTTAAAGACAAGAATGGCAGTGCTGCATATATGAAGAATACAATGGTCCAACTACATTGGGGGTCGAATCACAAGCTACACTAATGAATATGCCAGCAGCAAAATGCAAAGTAACCCAAATTAACAAAGAAGAATTTACAATGTCAACAACACCAGACATTCATGGAGGCAAACATCCCTTTGGAGAAAACTGATCATCCCAAACTGAGAGAATGGATGAATAAATAAATACATACCAGGTTAGCGTAATTTCCTAGCGCCTAATATTCTTTAAAACAAATATGATTTTTTTTTTTTTTTGCAGTAATTATACAAATGGGGTGAATTATTGGCTAAGGTGTTTTTGGGAGATTCAAGGCGAAAGCTCTATGGAATCGGGGCTCATTTGAACATCATTTCATTTATTCATCTTTCAGTCATACATATTATGTAAAGCAGTCTGTTAATACCATATTCCATATTTTTATGGTGCTGAAAATGTACCTTCAACTGGCAGAGTCAGGGATGAAAGAAGAGGAGAAAAGAGTAAAAGAAGCTGTGAAGGATGGAAGAGTTGTAGTTCTTTGTATGAAATGACTGACAGAAAGGAACAATGCCCGTTTGTTGTCCTTATTAAAGTCCTTGCTGTGGAGATAGTACTGATAAGAAATTGTTTGTGGGAGGATTGAAAATTCTTCTAAATGCTATTGCTTCTGAATATTCACAAACTCTTTTCAGGGTACTTTCGCATTCAGTATCATAACATTGTATCAATAACTTCTGATTCAGCACTTTATATAACACCCAGGATATTAATGCTGTCAAGAGTTTTGGTATTGGAAAGGATAGTACATACCCAGTGCTGGGCTCATAAACTGAATTTATTAGGGAATATATGGGCCACAGAGCTAAACGATTTGAACCAATGTGTAATGCAGGTAAAGCATATGTTTTTGAATACACAGAAGGCAAAAAATGCTTACCTTAAGTTTTGGACATATCAGTACAAGGACGAACCTACCAAAGTGAAGCATTTTCTTATTCCCATTATCACCAATGGAACTCTTGGTTTAAGAGTGTTGAATATATTTAAGAATATCTCTTTCATATAGTAGAATTTGCTCAGGGCAATGAAGAAATTGTAGCTGTGAAGTACTTCAAAGCCTTGAACCAAAATGAAATTGAAACAATTCACTGCAATTGAAACAATTCTTTGTTGCTGAACACTGTTCAAAATGCTGTAACTTACTTTTACATTTAAAATGCTCCCAAGTCCCATTAATACATATATTAAATTCAAAACCCAGTGACCTCTGTAAAAGTTTTCAATTATTACAGGATGCATTCTTTTTTCAGAAAACCTTACGGCACTTTCAGGACTATCCCAGCAAATTTAGGTACAGTTAATCACTATATTTAAATCTGTGAGCAAACAACATATGGAAAAACTGAAAAAACTAATGGAATCTGATCCAGGGAAAATTGTGATAACCTCGGTTGGTGAGCGACGCATGCAATATAACAAAACGTGTTGTAGGTAATAATGAAGTTTGTTGACTTGTGGAACAAATACCAATTCTGCAAGAATTGTTCCATCACAGTGTATACATCCATATGCTGTATTTAAAGATATGGTAAGTAGCTCTTGTAGAACTGGCTAAGATATTGATGTGATTTCTCTTCTTCTTGGCTTAAAATAGGGCATAAAGGTTTTGTTGAAGCTGCAATCAAAGTTTCACGAGTTCCTGTCAATAATGTAGATAGTGAGAGATCATTTTCAGCCTACTCAAATATAACGTCTGACAAGAGGACAGGTCTGACTCCTCCTAAGATGGAGTTAATGGTATCTCTATAATTTGCTAATTGAGGAGAATTGTGAGATTCACATCGTACATTGCAAATCATTTTTAATTTTGATGTTATTGTACATATTTTGGAAAGATTAAACTTGATATTTTATTACAATATGATGTTATACTTTAGCTCATGTACCTTTTACTCCTAGGAGTTAAAAATGAAAATAGTGAAATAATTGACGAAATGTAATAAAAAAAATAGCAAAAATATACAAAATTGACTTAAAACACTGACAAAATCTGGTAAAAATTTTCACCGGAAACTTGTGACTGTAATATTAGTTTGAGTAATAATCTAATAAAACAGTTTGACTCCATAAGAAAATTCACTTTTACATTTCCTCATTTATATATTATTTTAGCTTTGAAAATGTATAACCGAGGTTATATTGTATTTAGTCATTCCCATCACTTTAGCTTTAATGCTGTGCCTATAATGTCAATGAAACTGTATGTTATATGTAACACATCACACATTCAATGTATATAGTTTATCACTTTGATATTCTATAATTATCAGCTCTTTTGATGAATCCCGAAACATGTATCTATTACTATGAATGAAATAAACTGAATTATCAAATTATTTTCACTTAGTCTAGACTCCTTATCTTCCATATTCATTTCTTCCATTTTTCTCTGGTTATCTTCTTTCTACCCATATACTTCTTGTTCTTCCAAATATATAGCACTGTGTTTGTGCTCTTGCTGACCCATAGTAATCTATCTCCTTGTAACATCTTTAAGACATGCTATGTAATTGTATACATTTCTGGTATGTTTAATTATGAAGTTAGAATTAAGAGTTCTTTCAGCCATCTGTAAGCAATCGTCAAGCATCCATCACAAACAGAAAAGTGTCTTTATATATCGGAATTAGAATTAGGCAGGCTGAGACCTGCTTTAATAATTTAAATTGTATATCTATATTTTAGAGAGCTTTCACTTATTTTTTTAAACAAAATAAACAGCTTAATGTTTATAAATTTCTTGAATGATAGGTTTAGATTTGGTTTCTGGGAGACATTTCCATTCATCTATAAGTACCTCTTCTGCAAACTGTACAAGTAATGTAATGACCAGTATAACAATAAAAAAGAAACTCCTTTTCTTTCCAATAGATATATTGCATTCCGTATATTCAGGTACAGAAGCACTTAGAACATGGAAAATGTCAGATACCTGTTACATAAAGTTTCACTTACAGTAGCATAGTATTTTAAACACTGTGCCACAATGTAATAATTAGTATATGAAATACATGGTTATATGAAGAAAAATAACATTTATAAGCAATGATGATCTAATCAAAATTCATCTACAGTAGTTTACATTACAATAATTCAATAGTATAGTATTTGAAATATATTGTCAAAGATAAAATAATTGGTAATAGAAATAAATTGGCATATTAAATAAAATACATTACTTACAGATATCAATCGACTAAATTTAAAGAACATTTCTGCATTTGTGCTACATTGTCACAAAGACTTTTAAATCACTATCCATTTAAGGTATTCATCAATTATCCATAAATTCTTGTGCAGAGTAATAGGCTTTGTTGCACAAATATTCTATAAGAGCAGACTTTTATTTATATTTATCAACAACTCAAATGACAAGTTTTAATCTGTACGAGAGAGAATTAAATAGTTCAACACCTTCATAATGAACACCTTCTTGATAACAAATCAGGCTAGCGCAAGGACTATGCAGATTCATTGCTTGTCTGGTATTAACGTTGTGTATCTATATTTCTGGTGAAATATTCTTGATTTTTAATATAAAAGTACTAAACAGATAGTATATATGTATATTTACAAAGCAGTATTAAAATATTTAATTTTTGAAACAGAGCTTTGTAGGGTGCTCTGCTGTCCTTTCCACATGTTACGTGAATGGCTTTCTTTTGCAGTACAAAGATTTGCTTGTTTTTAACAGAGTTAGCCAAGAATATGAGACCATTACATTATTGAACAGAAATAAACGTAAAGTAGTGGTGGTGGTGGTAGGTAGGTTGCTGAACTTAGTTTAGGCACAATATTTTCAACATGTATTTTCCAGTTTAGATGTACATCAATTTCAATACCTAAAAATTTAATATCTGAGAGTTATTCTAACATGGAATTGTTAATGCTTACGCAGTCTAGAATTTGCGGAATTGTATAACCTTTGTTTTGTCAACATTTATAGTTAGTTTGTTAGCTCCAAACCAGTCACACAATATGTTAAATATAACATTCATTTTGTGAGTAAGATCATTCACATTTTTGGTAGACTATTACACTTGTATTGTCAGCAAACAGAACTGTGGTTGTAATATTCCTTACCACTAATGAGAGGAAGTTGATATTGTGATGCAACAGTTATGGCCCAAGGTTATCAGGAGATTGGTGCCAGGCAGTCAGAGATAAACAAAGATATAAGCGAGTGCTCTCGCAAGTGAGTTATGAGTGCGAAGAAAAGTGCTGTTCTAGCAAGTCTGTGATGGCTGCTATGATGCACAGTGAGTGCTGCTTCTACGTGATATTGGAGAAGTCCTATATTTGCCTCCCCAGCAAGTGAACCATCTGGAAGAAGAGCTTATGTCGTGCATATTTTATTTATGCTGCTACATTAAAAAGAGAATTAAGTGATACTGAAAACTAACTGAAGTGACTGAAAATATGAACTAAATCACATTAACAAAGAGACTGTGTCATGGATGGCCCCACTTATTCCAGCAATTTTTGCTTCGTCAGGCTGAGTAGTGATTAAGCTATGTGTCACCTGCATTATCAACATCACTATATGCTTTCACATGTTGAAGAGACCACGCAACCTAGCATAGTTTGTCTGCCATGCCAGTTGGAAGCAGCTGGGTTCCACAAGCATGGATGGCAGGCTGGTTGCTTGCTGAGCGGTGCTGGTGCAGCATGCACAATGCAGATCCTAACCAAGTTACCTCAAGCACGAAGAAGGAAGATCAGTCGAGAACCTACTGACAATGGAGACGGTGACTATAGCTTGCTACATGGGGAAGTAGCCATACCTACATCCCTTTCGGTTTTTTCTAAATTCTTTCTTTGATTTGATTTTGTAAGTACTGTTATAAATTTAATACATACCATGCATGTGGCATAACATCAATTTCTGGGAATAGCGCGAGTTCTTGATTCAAAGAAATATGTGAAGTTAAATTTATATAATTAAATTAATAATGCAAGAAGAACAAAGACTTTTCGAATATCTGCTAAATACCAATTTGATTGTAAAGCCTTCTGAAGTGTTGGTGAATTGTAAAATATATTGAGTCGTACAGCTGAAAGAATTAAGGTTTTTTTAAACTTTGTTTATTATTCCTCGCCTGTTAGATGAGTCAGTCACCAGGTTACTTTCCTTTGAAGAATGTGCACGTTCCACGTTTAAAAAATAAAAATCTAATGGGCTCAACACACAATAATTTGTGGACATTACACATTCTTTTTAAAAAGCTCATGCAGCGCAAATGGTAGCAGTTACATACGGTTTAAATATACTTTATACTATGCACACTGCTACAGCAATTACAAAATGGATAACCTTTAAATCCAATGTGTTTCTCTGTCATATTTGGTAACAAAGTGTGTGGGTTTTTCTACTCAGTTTTTTTGTCTCTTTTTACTACTCTTACAGCTATTTCTTCTGCTTCTAAATTCTGTTATTCTTGCATTTTACGAATTTATAAAGCAAGCATCATTTATTGACTTTGGCTTTTGTATCCCTTTGTCTGAGGATTTCTTATCGACTACTAATTTGGAGGACATGTTACACTGGGATGAACTGTTATTCTACCTTAAATTACAGGTATTATGTATTGAGGGGTAGTATAGCATACGACAATTGCTAAAATACTTCAAAGATAATTTTCATATAGCACCAAATGATACAAATTTTTCAAAAGAAGAATTATTTACCTTTATCCAGGAGTCTAAATTTCAATTACAGCAGTTCCTTAATATATTTTTGAAGCAAACTAGTCCATCTTTTCTCCATATTTGCCATGTTCTTCTGATAGCATATTTCAATCATGTGATGTATATAGGTTGTTGTTGACCATTGCTGAGAGTAAAACTGTTCACTTATTGGAAACCACTAGGGATTTGCTCCTTTATCTTGCAGACTTTCATAATTCCGTTCTGTAATTCCTTTTTCCGCCGCATTTGCATTTTTCTTTTTTGTCAAAGTATTATTATGCAGCTCAAACATCCCAAGAGGAATTTAGTGTATCTGTCATACAGGTGCATAAATATGCCAGAATATTGTGTGTTCAGGATACAGAGAATCAGATTTGTGGCATCTTATCGGGTTTGGATGATGCCATGTGCCTTAAATGTGCTTTCCTTTCTCGACCTATTACTTTTGCTGACCTTGATAAAATAACTGTGTGGTTTCAACAAGTTCAAGACACGCAATTCATCAGTGATAAGCCATCAAACACTACAAGTTCCAAATGCACAGGCACATTTGTCCTACTTATATTCTACTTCTCAAATCTCCTACTTATCGACTAGCGACTAATTTCTAAATCTGTACTTTGTGTCAAAATTTAACTTTACCTAGACATTTTAGTTATGTCAATGTCATGGACATAGGCTTGAACGTAGTTTTCATCATCAAACTGAGGCAAGTAAGTCTAGCCAATGCCCTTTATGACAATTACGGCACACTTTTTCCGTTTATTCAGACGTTTCACATTTTAAGAGATTTATCCTTAGTTACTTTGGTGTCTTGTGGCAATTTTTCTACTTTCGCCCTATTAGATGATGGTAGTACCTTAAATTTAGTCGACGAAGATTTTCTTTTGAACTTACCTTATATGGCTTCTCTTAAAAGAATGACTCAACATGCTTCTGATATGACCGTTTTGGGTTCCTTGCTCCATATGTTTACATATTACATTTCATAAATTTTCATGGATAGCTGATTTTTCGATTGTTTTGAATTAGTCCTATTCTAATATTTTGGGCAGTCCATTTATGCATTCCTCTCAGTTAATACTTGATTATTTGGATCTTACAATGAGATTTGCATTCCATTTATCTGCAAGTTTGAAATTTTCTTTTGAATTGCAAACTTTGGCATGTTTACAGCCACCTTCAGATTTGACTCAGGATTTAGGCATTAATTGGTTGCATTTATCGGGAGATCAATGGAATCAACTTGCACAAATTAAAGATTTTTCTGATGTCTTGACAGATAAATTGGGTTTGATTCGAGATTTTCAATACCATACACAATCAGCAGATGCAAAGGCAATTTGTTCTCCACCTTATAAATTATCTCCTCCTGAAATCCAAATACTTCACGCTCAAATTGACCATCTATTACACGAAGCATTAGGACCCTTGGATAATTGCTATGCTAGCACATGTTTTTGGGTACCTTAACCTCACAATGAGGCGCGTGTAGTAGCTGATTTTCTTACACTAAATAAGAATATTTCCATTGATTTGATGCCCTTACTGCAGGTTCACGATGCTGCGCACTATTTTACGGACGTGAAAGTTTTCACTACACTCAACTTTGAAGTTAATTACCAGATGCTTTAGCTCCTTCGTCATGCCATTAAACCACCTTGGAACCTTCACCAATTTCGTAGAATTGCATTTAGTATATCTACAGGGGCTTAAGTACTATCCCGATTGCTGGATTGCATTTTGCATGCATTTTAAATTTAAATTCATTTTCAATTATCTGGATGATTTTGTTATATATTCTCTCGATTCTGAGTCCCATTTACAACATTTACGTATAGTTTTTGAGTGCCTTTGTAAGGTAGGACTTGCGGTTCGCCCATCTAAAGTGACCTTTGCAGCCTCTCAAATATCATTTTTAGGGACATTTGATTTCCTCTGTGGGTATATCTACTGATCCTCCACGGACGTTAGTAGTACGAAATTTTCGTTTCCTACGACCCTTCGGAAACTCTCGTCGTTTTTAGGGATGGTTTCTTTTTTTCGGGAACTTTATACCGCAGTTGGCCCAATTGCGGAACCGCTTCACACCTTACGACGGACGGAAGGGTGTGTTCGTTTTCTTTCGTCTTCTACTCAACAAGCTTTAGATCAGCTTAAACCTTAAACGTGCCTTAATAATCAACCTGTTTCGGCGATGCGCGATTTCGCGCAACCATTTATTTTACAAACGGACTCTTCTTCGGTTGCCCTTTCGGCTTTTCCCTTACAGGAATCGCCTCAAGGTCGGCGAGCTATTGCGTATTTTTCCCGTACACTTTTAAAAAAGAACGCTAACGATCAATTTATGAGCTGGAAGCCTTGGCGGTGTTGGTCGCGTGCGAAAAGTATAAGCCATTTCTAGAAAAAATAAATTGAGTTTTATTCATGGACGCTCTTTAACTGATGTGCTCCTTAGCGCCCCATACTACATTGGGCGTGAAAGACCGGTAATTTTGCTCAGAGGACTCCTATCAGGCTTGAGGTTCTTTTACGTAACGTAAATCTACGACACGAGGCCACTGGCCATTCATTTTACAACCGGACTCTTCTTCGGTTGCCCTTTCGGCTTTTCTCTTACAGAAATCGCCTCAAGGTCGGGGAGCTATTGCGTATTTTTTCCGTACACTTTAAAAAAAGAACGCTAACGATCAGTTTATGAGCTGGAAGCCTTGGCGGTGTTGGTCGCGTGCGAAAAGTATAAGCCATCACCAGGTTATTTTCTTTGAAGAGTGTGCACGTTCCACGTTTAAAAATAAACATTTAATGGGTCCAGCATGCAATAACTTGCGGATGGTACTTATTCTTTTTAAAAAGCTCATACACAGCAAGGGTGACAGTTAAAAACTTGACAAAGTCACACTGGTGTCAGAAGTGGGATTAGAAAGCCAAGAATGGAGTATGAGCATGAGCATGAGATGGGGTTTAAGGGCGCTAAACATCTAGGGTCATCAGCGCCCTTACAAGGTATAAAATTTGAAATTCAAAAACTAAAACACGGTGCTCAAATCCGCTATGTCGAGAAAACCAAAAGACAAATTATCAAATTCTAAAAGCCAACACACTAAAAACATTGTCAATAAAAGAGTAAAACGTGTCAAGTACTGTAGAATGCGAGGGACATGAGCGTCATATGCCAACCGGGGAAAAGAGCCCCATTAAAACGGCAATAGAAAATCACAAAGCTAAAAGACGCTCAGCGCATCAAATGCGCCGATTAAAACCACTGTAACTTATAAAACGTAAAAGCAATTCTACAGCACGCGCGTCGTCTGCCAGAACGTTGGCTATGCCAACAGGTAGGCCCACACGAACGCGCAACGGAGCTAAAACTTGACTCTGTTAAAATGTGACGCATCGTTAAGGGCGCAACACACTGCTTACAGAGTGGTGCGGGGTCACCACTAAGCAGGTATCTATGACTAAAAAGGCACTGTCCGATTCGTAAACGAGCTAAAAGTACCTCTTCACGACGAGAGGAGGTACCCCAGACTAGCGGAAGAGGTTTAACCTCCCGCAACTTGTTCCCCCTAAGAGCCGCCCACTCATCGCGCCAACGCGAGAGGATGCGGTATCGTAAAATAGCATAAAAATGTGAGAAAGGAACAACACAGGTAAAACGTCTGGGTAATAAAAGCGCCGATTTGGCAGCGGCAGTGGCATCGGCAGAATCGTTCCCTGAGATGCCCACATGACCTGGAATCCACCAGAAGGAGACGCTGATGCCAGAAGCACCAAGCGAGTGGAGCAGGTCATGAATGCGCTGTACGAGCGGGTGGTAACTGTACAGCGCGGTAATACTCTGAAGGGCACTCAGAGAGTCCGTACAAAAACACAGTGCCGTAAGACTTGCCGCTGAATGTATAAAACACATTGATATGTACTAAAAAGTTCGGCGGTATAAATCGAACATTGCCCAGGTAAACGAAAGGTAAAACTATGTGCACCAAACATAAAGGCACACCCTACTCCAACATCAGTCTTGACCCATCAGTATATATAAAATGACAGTCCCCATATGCGCCTGTAGTTCTAAAAACGTAGATCTAATGACCGAAGCAGGGATCTCATTCTTCGGCATCGACGTTAACCCATGGTGACAGTGGGCCTCAGCGCGCAACCATGGAGGAAAACGCGTTTCCCCCCTGGGAAGGGCCGGCGCTGGCGTAACGTCCAAATGCCGAAGAAGTTGTCGAAATCGAAACCCTGGAGGGAGCAATGCAGAGGAGCTAACTAAATATTGCCGACCAAGCGAATCCTCGTAAAATACCTCGAAGGACGGGTGGTCAGGCAAGCTTGAGAGTCGACAGGCATAGCTGCACAAAAGCATCTCACGCCTGAAAGACAGCGGAGGTTCTGCAGCTTCTGCATATAGACTAGGTACAATGCTGGTTGGAAAGGGCCCTGTGCTACTCTTATGCCACGATGGTGAATGGATTTCAATCGACGTAATACAGATGGACGTGCCGACGAATAGACAATGCACCCGTAATCAAGCTCGGATCGGACTAAAGAGCGATAAAGATGCAGAAGGACGGTCCGATCAGCTCCCCGGGATGTGCCACTTAAAACACGTAAAAGATTAAGAGAACGGTTACACTTTGCTTTTAAAAAGGAAATGTGCGAAATCCAGCTCAGCTTTCTATTCAAAGATCATCCCAAAAATTTCGCCTCGTCTGCAAACGGAAGTATTCCCGACCCAAGATGGAGAGAGGGGGGAGGGAAAGCCTTCCGGCGCCAGAAATTGATACAGACGGATTTTTCGGCGGAGAAATTAAGGCCGTTGGCGTTACTCCAGGCGTAGAGACGGTCGATACAGCTCTGGAGACGGCGTTCGAGTAGACAGGTCCGCCGTGAACTGCAATAAATGGCAAAATCGTCAACAAAAAGAGACGATGAAGTGCCAGGTGGAATAAATCAACAATGGGGTTGATAGCAATTGCAAAATGTGTGACACTGAGTACAGAGCCTTGCGGTACTCCGTTCTCTTGAATAAAACGACCAGATAAAACCGAGCCCACACGTACACGAAAGACGCGGTCCGTCATAAACTCCCGAAGAAATGGGAAGACGACCGCGAAAATTCCATGCGTGAAGTGTACGTAAAATGCCGCCCCTCCAACAGGTGTCATAAGCTTTCACCAGGTCAAAAAACACAGCCACTGTTTGACACTTTCTCAGAAAACCATTCATAATATGCGTCGACAGACACACCAGATGGTCGACGGTAGAGCGATGGCGACGAAATCCGCACTGAGCGTTCGCTAGAAGTTTGAGACTCAAGCCACCACGTCAACCGCCCGTTGATCATGCGCTCCATCACCTTGCAAATGCAACTGGTGAGGGAGATAGGGCGGTAGCTGGAAGGTAGTTGGCGATCCTTCCCAGGCTTAAATATAGGGACAATGGTGGCTTTGGGCCAAGCGGAAGGAAAAAAGCCGTTTTGCCAAATACGGTTATAGACCTGTAAGAGAAAGAGTTTACTGTCGGCTGAAAGGTTCTTTAACATCAGGACATGAATGCCGTCCGGCCCAGGAGCGGAGTGCCTAGAGCAATGGAGAGCGTGCTCCAGCTCCCTCATTGTGAAAAGTTGATTATAACACTCCTTATTAGCAGTCCGAAAATTATATGTCTCGGAATCCAGCCGGTCTTTGAGAGAGCGAAAGCCGGCGGAATAATGGGCTGAACTGGAAACCGCCGAAAAGGCAGCACCCAGAGTGTTAGCAATGGCAGCCGGATCCACTATGGTGGCATTGGAAACCTGAAGACCAGAAACAGTACAATGCGACACTTTACCTGAGAAGCGACGTAGTTTATCCCATACAACAGATGAAGGCGTGAAGCGATTAAAAGACTCGACAAAACGAGTCCAGGAAGTCTTCTTGCTATCCTGAATAATGCGACGTGCCCTGGCGCTTGATTGTTTAAAAGTAACCAAATCATCAAGTGTAGGGTGTCGCCGAAACACCCTAAGCGCAGCTCTATGGGCACGAACGGCGTCCCGACAAACCTCGTTCCACCACGGAACAGGAATACGCCGAGGGTGAGAGTATGGACGGGGAGTTGTGCGTTCGGCGGCAGATAGAATCGTAGACGAAAGGTGCTGCACCATTTGATTAACGTCAGTGACGGGCTGGTCCGCAAAACACACGAGGCTGGAATACAATCTCCAGTCGGCTTTTCGGAATATCTAGGTAGGTACTCTGGAATGTTGGACGTGGTGAGACAAAAGAGAAACGATGCAGGGGTAATGGTCGCTGGAGTAGGTGTCAGCGACGACGTTCCACTGCAGACGACTCGCAAGCTGGATGGAGCAAACGGCAAGGTCTAAGTGAGAGAATGTACCAGATGAATCGGAATGAAAAGTAGGTTCACCTGTATTGAGGATGGAGAGGTTGAACTCATCAAAAATGTCGGAAAGAAGAGTTCCCCTCGCACAAGCCCTTGGCGAACCCCACAGGGGGTTATGGGCATTAAAATCTCCCAACAGAAGAAATGGTGTTGGGATAGCGGACAGGAGATCTCGAATGTCCGCGTGAGCGAGGGGAGACGATGGAGATGAATACACAGAGCAAACAGAAAACAAAAAGCCGGGTAATTGAAGCCTAACAGCAACAGCTTGCAAGTCGGACGTAAGAGTGAGACTTTGAAAATGAACGTCGTTACGCACTAATAACATGATACCTCCATGAGCAGGAGTACCCTCATCCTGTTCAGATCGTAGCGAACCGGAGTATACCCACGGAGATCAAAAGGATCGTGAAGGCGAAGCCTGGTCTCCTGCAAACACACGACCATAGGTGAATGGGAACGCAATAAAAGCTGCAGTTCCGCCCTATGCGATCGTACACCACGTAAATTCAGGGTCAGGATAGCCATGAATAAAAGGGATAAACTTCTTACTTAGATGGGCGGCTCAAAATTACCTTCTGTTTAACCTTTGGGCTCGGGCTTTTGGTATGGAGTTGGTTAGACTCCATAGCCTCCTCGAAGGGAGGGCCCACGCGCTCAGTCCCAGAAACCGATTCAAGCGCCGAGAATCGGCTCTGGGTGGCAATGGGCGAAGCGTGCCGCTGAACGCGGCTCGTCCCAGGAACATCCTGGGACTGCAACCTTCGAGAAGGTGAACCTTTCTTACCGCGTGAACGCGGAGGGTCTTTCAAAAAAGCTTATCGGCGTAGTTTCTGCTTTGATTTCTTCTCAAGGGCTTGGGACTTCAGTACTTTAGGACCAGGCTTAGATGGCTTTGTAACTGTGCCAGAAGAGGACGGCCGGATGGTAGTGGCGGTCAATACAGTCATCGTCCAAGTTTGAGTCTCGGCATCCTTTTGGGGTACCGGCGAGGCAACAACAGAGCTGAATGTTCCCGATCCCAGGAGCGAAGGTTGGCGCGCATGGAAACGCCTCCGGGCTTCGGCGAAGGAGAGGTTCTCCTTTCCCCGGATCTCCTTGATCGCCTTCTCGTCCAAATACCGCGGAAAGTTGGCAAATGAAGCAGAATGAGACCCTTTGCAATTTACGCAGACGGGGGCGGATAAACAGGTACCATCGTGTGAGGGCTCACTACAAGAGGCACAGATGGAAACGGCACTCTTGCAAGAGACTTGCGTATGCCCAAAACGTTGGCATTTAAAACAACGCAGAGGTCTAGGAATATACGGCCTCACCGCAATGCGTTCGTACCCTGCTGAAATGCTCGTGGGCAGATCGACGCCATCAAATGTTATAAACAGGGTACGAGTGGGTACTAATACTCCGTCGCGTTTGGCCTGCACTCGATGAACCGCTGCCACCTTCTGGTCTGCAAGATATTCTACCAGGTCCTCGTCCAATATACCACCGAGGCTATGCGTGGTGACAACGCCTCGACAGGAATTCAAGGTCCGGTGCTTCTCAACACGGATAGGATAGCTGTGGAGAAGCGTGGCGCGCAACAAGGACTTACTCTGCTGTTTTGATTTGGTTTGAACCAACAGTGAACCAATCCGAAAACGAGTGCAGGACTGAACCGCACCTGCAATAGCGCCAATGCCCTTCTGTACAATAAAAGGGTTCACCTTCTTAAAAGTTTGACCTTCCTCAGTTCGCGAAATCACTAAGTAACAACCAGTTGTTGGTGGTGCTACTTCTGTTGCAATTACTTTACGGCGCTTGTTATTTGTAATGGAGAAAGTGTGTTCCATAGCGAAAGAAATCCTCCACCATTGCAACCGTCTGCGACCTCGGGCTCTGACTTCCCGGGCGTTACCCCGGCTTGGGTGAGTTGCCTATCTCACCCCAGGGTCACACCTCCCAGAACATAGACAGAGGGACCCAATCGCCGTCAGAAGTCATCAGCTCATGCAATGGCCCCCCGCGGGACTGCAGTTGAACAGCGGATACGAACACACACCCTACATGACGACCCCGGGTGGTGGAGATGACGCCATTACCCACTCACCCAGCTGCGCGGGTATCCGTCAAGCTATGTCCACGGAGGGTTAAAATAAAATGATAAAAGAAACTAAAAGTGTGTGGGCGTTTCGCACTCAAGGTAGGCCGGCGAAGGAAAATAGATGTATAAATGAATGGACGTGGGGCGAAATGTGCGTAAATAGAAGAGAGAAGTAAGAAACGATGGCGAGGGGCGTCATAGAATGAAATGCACAGAACGCACGAGAGCCTACATTGAGTTTCCCGGTCACGAGGACGTACCCACCTCGACCGGACGGGGATGAAGGGATGAATATGGCGATGAGTGGTTCGGGAACCCCGGGTGCGCCAAACCCGTACTCACATAAGGTGAGCCCCTGGGGGGCCAAGAATGGAGGATATGCTTAAAAATTATTGGCCAGAATAGAGATGAAAAGCAAAATGGAGAATGTAATTTCCAGAATGGAGAAAATTAAGACAAATGAAATCTGGAATGGAGCTGAGTGAAATGAAGAGTGTGAGAACAGGAATGAAGAATGAAATCAAGAAAATGAAACCCAATTCATTTTTATGTTGATTCTGTAATATTGGAGATACATGCAACGGCGAAAGCCCTGAAAGACGATTTTGCATTGGAGTTAAAAGAAATTAAATCTGGTATGGAAGATAAAATTAATGCAGTGGAAGGACATCTAAATCAGCAATGAATGCGGCTAGAAGGGCAGGCGAAAGAAAACAAAAGTATTATAGAGGCTGCAATGGACGAGCATCTGAACAAGCAGATGACGGAGAGTGCTGCAATCCTACGCCTGGTCATGGTACAACCTGTAGTTGGTTGGGTCAAGCAGACCTTGAGGATCGAGACAAGGCGATCCTGAAGGATGAAGAATCTGCGTGGGCGGACGTCACATCTTAAAGGGACCCATATACAGGAGCTCTTGGGCCCAGTGGGACTTCCTGGTGGTCAGAAACGGTGTATTGAAGAGAATGTGGGAGATCTTGGAGGGAAGTATTCCCAAAGAGTATGGTAAATGTGGTCCTCGAAGAAACCCGTTCCTGTGGATGCGAATAAGACCTTGAAGAAGCTACGTCGCCGATTTTATTGGCTGCATCTTTGAAGCGACGTGGAGAGGTGGTGGCAGCAATGTGACATCTGTGCGGCAGGTCCTGGACACCCATCATGCTTTAGATGTCAATCCCAAGGGAAACTGATGGTAGTTCATAATCGCCTTGCTCCACAGATAGCGGAAGCTCTGAGGAGAGACCTGTGTAACGCAGCAGCTATTGCTGAAGGTTATCGGGAGATTGGCGCGGGGCAGTCGTAAATAAAGAAAGATAAGTAGCCCAGCGTAAACAGCAGAAGCGCTATCGACCGATAACCAGAATCTTCTGGATGTGCTCTTCCCCATCCCTGCCTCCAGAACTTGAATCTAGAACACTCTGTGGGAACGTCCACTGGCTATATAAGCCAGTGGGTTCGCCAGTTAGTGAGCGAGTGCGTTTCTGATGCCACGGAAAGTGCTACTCTCCTAGCGAGTTTGTGATGACTGCTGTGACCTGCAGTAGGTGCTGCTTCTGCAAAATATTGGAGAAGTCTTGTGTTCGATTCTCAAGCAAGTGGATCGTCCGGAAGAAGAGGCTGTGTCTTGCGTATTTCGTTATGCCCCTAGATCACGAGGAAAGTGAAGTGATAGTGAAAACTAAGTGAAATGATAGTGAAAAGTGGAACTAAATCACATTAACAAAGAGACAGAGAGAACTTAAAAGAGTTAACAACTGGACAAAATCACAATATACACAGAAAAACAAGGGGCCCAATATTAAACCCTGGGGGACGCCTTGTTTAATAGTTCCCCAATCTGAGTTTTGCTATTGACACAAATTTATCTGGACTCTCTGCTATCTGTTATTTAGACGTGATATAAACCACTTCAGGTACTTATTATTTATTCCACAGAATCTTAATTTTTCTATTACGATTTCATGATTTACCCAACCACAAGTTTGCAAGGTCAGAAAGTATTCCTGCCACTGCATTTTGTTCAGTGCTGATAGAATCCCATCTGTAAGTTTAAAAGCTGTGTTTGCTGTTGATATACCTTTCCTGAAGCCAAATTGTTGTTTTATGAGGATATTATTTTCAAGATACTGGTACAGCCTATCAAACATTAACTTTTCAACAGTTTTAAAATGTTGGTAAATGTTGATATGGGTCTGTAATTCATTTCTGAGAGATTCATTACATATGACATGGTGTAGTTATTGCAGAGAAACAAGCTTTTAGGAGTTTAGATAAGATTTCATCATAGCCTGCTTAGTCTATTGGTTTTAATGCAAGGATAATCTTTGTTATTTCTGCAGGTGTGGTATAATCACATTTAAATTTAGGAACCTGGTTTGGGTATGATCCTCTCAAGTACTCTAGTGCTTCCTTACTACTTTCAGTATTTATGTTTAATTCATTTAGATTATATTGAGATAAAACTCGTCTCTAATGCTCTCTATATGGCCTATGACCTTCAGGTGTTATGTCATTCCACCAAGCACAGACTGGACCCATTTCTGAGGTGGAGGCACCCAGCGGGCGAAATCCATTGCCTCTGATGGCTGGGTGATGAGGGCGGTGGAATGAGAGGACCTACAGCTTTTACCATGGACTTCAAACCACATTGGGCCTTGGGGATACTGCACATGAGCAAGTCAGAGGTGAAGGTGTGGATAGGGCCGACTTAAAATTGCCACTCCAGAGCCAGGAATTGAACCCCAGAACTTCAGTACAAGAGCTGAAAGTGAAACCACTGCATTACCCTGGTGCCCTTGAGGTAAAAGTTGTTGAATATATTAACAACAACAAAAGGTTTGTTCAGCTCTTTATTACCTGCTTTTAAACTAATTGCTTCTTGGATTTGGAGGTTTTACCTATTTTGCCATTTATAATTTTCCATATGGTTTTAATCTCATTGTTTGATTGATCAATTCGTTTTTCAAAATGTAAGGCTTCAGCTGCTTGGATTAATTTTCTGATAATTTTACAATATTGCTTATAATGGTTTATCAGATTTACATCATTGCTAGTTCTAACCCTACTGTAAAGTTTTCTTTTTCGTACACACAAGGTTTCAATTCCTACAGTGATCCAATCAGCACATTGCTTATGAACTTGGCAGGTTTTAAGCAGAATAAATGACTCAAAATGAATGCTGGATATGTTTAAAAGTTATTAAATTTTTGATTTACATCACTGCAAGAGCAAAGATTATTCAATGTTTTTTGTTGTAAGCAATGGGAAGAGTTACCCAAATTTTCTTCATTAACTGCTCTAAATCTCGTGTACAACTTTTTTTGGTTTTGGACCTGACAACCACATTATTTATATTAATTACTTGAGTGTCATAGTCAGATAAACCATTAACAATTGGATATACCTACTGTGGAGGACTCAAAGCAGTTATACTTATGAAGATGTTATCAATTACTGTTTGTGTGCTATTAGTTATTCTAGTAGAACAGTTGACAGTGCACATCATGTTAAATGTGCCCAATATGTCACTGAGTTTATTATTCTTTGGGCTTGATGTGTTAAGAAATCAATATTTACATCACCACAAATTACAATTTCTCGCTTTGGTCTTGATAAAAAAAAATGTAAGGTCCTTTCCAGTTGAGTAATGAAACTTTTAAATTTTTCTATAGAAGCCCAATACAGTGCTAGGACAATTGGAAACATGCACGGGAATACAATTATGCTCAGTTGAGAGAAAATGCTGACGATGGGAACAAGCCGTCTCCCGAAACGCGTTCAAGTAAGAATATCATAGTGATGTAGTGTAACAACCCTCAACTCTCTATTTTAAACCATCTATGTTATCCGTCATAGCAGAAAGAAAATAACACATTGTTCTTATGTGCAACAGAGACACACTATGTTCATTTCTTTTTTATTTTGGTTTATGATGTTAAGTGTAAATTTGGTGTAGCATGTGTAGCAGAACATCTTTGTTTGGCATTCAACATGAATTTAAATTGAATGCTGAAGCACAAAGGCTATAAATGTTGAAATGTTGTACAGTTCCTCTGTGCACCAATAAATCACATAAAGTACCAAAAAATTCCGAAATCAGGAAGAAATGGATTTCCACATGGCAAAGAAATGTCAAGGGTATCTCGGAGAAATCTACAATTTACTGTTGCGAGGATCATTTTGATGCAAGTTAAATGCTTTGTAATATTTTTCTGTGTTCTTTTATGTTTAGCTTTTTCTAATTTCAACTCGTTAAAACCATAAATTTGCCATTTTTAACTTTTTAAGAACTGAATTTAACATTTCAGTTGACTTTGATATGCATTTAATAAAACAAAGTGATAATAAATACAATATTACGCAGACATAACCCATATTTTTTTATATCAAATTAGGAAATTACACGTAAAATCAAAACATTTGATCATTCTGTACTAAGCAATTAACATTTCTGGAACCATAATTTAATTCCCTATTGAAAAGCTAAGACTTAGAGCAGAAAATTGTAAACAACCTTATGCTAAAGCAGAAAAATAATAACCACAGTTGACTTAATGTAGCAAAGAATACTTTGATATTTGTGCATTATACTTAATCCTTTCCTTATTTTTAGATGAAAAATGATATGGAAAACTGGCTAAGTTTAAAATAATGGGAGGTCCAATTAAAACAAAGCATGGAGACATTCCACACATATTTCAATGTGAGCTTGATTGGAAAAGGATCATGATTCATTCAGCGAGGCCTGCTGCTGCCAAAACTTGTGTAAGCTGAGCTACTTGGGCATGCAATTAGATCAGAAGAAGCAAGCAGAAATCTCATATCAGATGAAGCCTCCATGGAGAATAGCTGTGATGTGACGAAAGTCAGCATGGAAAGCAATCTAACCTTGCTAAGGAATAAAAAACCAAAACCACTCACTGCAGATGTTGGCATTCAAGTGTTTTCTCATTTTTGCAGTAAGGCAGTGCAAATTAAATTTCCTGTGATAGATAGTGCCTTCTCCCCAATAAAATCAAAATGTTAAACATCCCCTATTCAAACAGTACTTTTTACTCAGAGCTGTAGTTCATCTGAGCGTAATATTAGTGACTCCAGTTTTGAAGCTGAAGGCAGTGGGAGCAATCAGGAGTTTGATGCAGACCTTAAAAATGAAATTAGGATACAGAAAAAAGAAGTCATAAAGAGTCTATTGGAGCTCATTATCAACAAAAATCCAAAATTGTAGCTTGGATTGCCTAAAGAAAGTTTATATATATATATATTAGATCTACTTGCAAAACACGCCAATGTGGGCATATACCACATTTTATTAACTTTTAAAAGGATGAAGCTCTCTGAATCATTTTCAATACTAGCAGATGATTTTGGGATTTCCCTAAGTAGTGCTAGTCACATATTTTGTAAAGGGGTTTCTAAAGTCGCACTGTGTCTTAAAAAACTGATTTTTTAGCCTGAAGAAAACCAGATTATGCAATTGTTGACAATGCCATTCAGGGCAAGGTATAGCAAAGCACAGTTTATTATAGACTGTCTGAAAATAGAAATTGAGAAACCATCAAACACAGTACACCAGGCACATGGTCAGAGAATAAACACTGCAATACTCTTTAAATATTTGATATCTTCCGCAACAGATGGTTTTATTAACTTCATTTCTGAAGGCTATAGTGGATGTATAAATGATTCCCTCTTGCTTGAAAAATGTGAAGCTACCTCCTGGCTTTGCAGTTAGGACTGACATAGGTTTCAAACATGTGGAGCTACTTCTGATACATCCAGGGTGTAAACTCATTCGGCTGCCTAGTGTAACAAGTGGAGCAAAAATATCAGAGGAGAATGTAATGCAGAGCAAGAGTAGCTAGTTTAAGAATTCACATAGAATGCTTAATTAGGAGAGTCAGAGTTCAGCATGTGTTGATCACAATTTGGTACTTTTGATTGATGACATTGTTGTAATAGTTTCAGCTCTCATAAATTTGCAGGCACTTCTAGTGAAGTATTAGGCCATCAAGTGGGTTGTAGATGAGCAAGGCATTTAATGTCCTAAGATAATAATTGCCAAAATAAAGCTGCATTTTTTTTTTATATATAGACAAGTGACATAAAAGTAACTAAAGTGATCAGTAAAGTATGAGAATACTAATGATTTTTTTATAGTTATTATGAGGGCTGATCAATAAAGACTGAGACTGATTTTTTCCTGAAGCTTTCTTGATAGTTTCCTGTCTCTACTATACATATTTGAAAAGATCGGGGTTTCATGGATAATTTCCATAGGCAGCAGCACTCTTGCATTGGTAGGTTTGTAGTATTGCTGTACATTGTTGACCCTACTTGAATTTCGCATACCACAAAATGGAGGTGACACGAGAGGAGTAATACAGTGCAATAAAATTTTGTTTTCGTTTAAATCATACAGCCTCTGAAACTTTCGAAAAGCTGAAGCAAGCATATGGTGAAGATGCACTACCTCGTGCAACAGTGTTTAGGTGGTTCAAGGACTTCAAAGAAGGGCGAGTCCTCTTTGCTAAGCAAGGTGGGCCTGGTGTTTCGGCTTCTGCTATGACTGAAGTCAACATCAACACAGCTGCTGAGATTGTTGTTCCCCCTCACTCTACTGATACAGCAGTGTATTACAGGTCAGTATTGGCTACACTGAGGAAGCACATTGCAAGCAAACGTCCAGAACTTCATCGGAATGAGTGACGACTTCATCACAACAACGCGCGGTCTCACGTCGCCAATCAAGTCTAGGCATTTTTGGCTAAATTCAACATTGCCTGTGTGCACATCCACCTTATAGCCCAGATCTTGCCACCTGTGATTTCTTTTTATTCCCATCACTAAAGGCAAAGCTCCGGGGCATTCGATTTGAGAGCACTGAAGCAGTGCTGAAGAAAAGTGAGGCGATTCTCAAAGACCTGACAAAGAATGGCCTGCACCATGTGTTCGAGGACTGGCAGAGATGCTATAAAAGTGCATTCAAGTAGGAGGGGACTACTTTGAAAAATAGCGGGACAACATTGAAATGGAGTAATAAATATCTGTGAACAAAAATCAGTCTGTCTTTATTGATCAGCCCTCGTACATAATTATAATATCACATTTTGGATTTAAACTGTACCTTTTAAATCAATCCAGCTTATATAATAAGAATTGAGAAAACATAAAATGTCTACTCCAATTGAAGACAAAGCATTGGGCGAGATGAATAAAGTTCAGCGTTTCCTTTTACTAGGAAATTTTAAGCAACTGCTTAAGATTTAATGAATAAGATTCTGGCAAAAGCTTATTCAAAATAGCAGAAGACATTGGCTCTAGCAAAAGCTGAATTTTCCACCAACTGTTTAAAACTGTATGAATAAAGCTCAGCTTTTTCTTAATTCCCATAGCAATTGCTAGGCAAATCTTAAGCATGGGTCAGACCATTCTTAAACATTGTAGTCTGGTGTAAGGTTGTGTTTATGATGGCTGCATTTATGCAATTAAAGGCTCCAAAGTTCTATCGAGAGCGCATTCGGATTAGGGAAGATTACCGCACCTTCTATAGATTTAATGAGGAAAATGTGGAGTGAATTGCCGAAATTTCCTGGTGTTGGAAAATGAAACTCAAGGAGGCTGGTTGACTTCAAAGCAGAGAATGAAAATTTTTCTTCAATTCTTAAGTGATTCTCATATCAGTCTGGGATTGAAAAGGGCAATGGAGTACGCAGGACAACAGTCTGCAAAACCTTAAGTTTTGAGCTTGAAAACACACCAGAAAAAGCAACTTCTGGATTAAATTCCCAATGGGCAATGAAGTTAACAATGCTATGTTACAATGGGGTGAATGATATGACTTTCCTTATGCCATAGGTGTAATTGACTGCACACATGTCCGTATTATGAAGCCACTGTACCATGGTGATGAATATATAAACAGTAAGGGCTATGCTTCTATCAATATACAGGCAACCTGCAATGCTGAAGGAAAATTCACTAGTTTAGATGCGCAATGGCAAGGATCTGTGCATGATAATAGAATCCTCAAGCAATCCCTAATCTATGGTGTGCTTAGTAATCAGTATCCTAATGCTTTACTGCTAGGTGACAGTGAGTATGGAATTACTCCTTGGTTACTGACACACTACAAGGAACCCAATACTCTCCAGGAATTAGCTTATAATGCCCTGCTAAAAAGGAAAGAGTAATAATTCAGAAATGCTTTGGACAACTGAAAAAAGCCCAGTTCTTAATCAAGTAAGGGTCAACTTAAAGCTCCTGCAGCAATAGTGAGCTGTTTTATTCTTCATAATGAGAGACCCAGATCACCCAGAGGAAGTGGAAGCTAATGAAACAGAGAGCTACAACTAGAGGTGAATGAGGAAGAGGAAGGGGAAGGGGAAGGGGAAGAGGAATGAGACCTGAGACATTTAGGATAAATTAGAAGAAACAACTTCAAGGATGTTATTTATAACCTAAGAGTTTAATTACTTGGATTTACATACGATACACTTGAAAATGGCCTTATTAATAACACAAGCAAAAGTGAATAGACTTAGAACTTTAAAGCAAATTAAAGGTCAATGAAAGTTGATGGATTGTCATTATTATCGCCTAGCATACCATTAGCAACAGCAATAGAACCTGAACCAATGAAAACTATACATGTGTAAAACAATGACAAATTTATATTCTGTTAAAATGTAATTTTCTACATTCTTCTGAGGGCATACATTGTGTAATACCCTATGTTAACATATGTTAATAATATTAGTAGTAGGTAATTACTTTTTAAACCTACCTGGAACTTAATGAAATGCTGGAATTCTGTCAGCAGATAAGAGGTTCAGAAATTACTTCTCCCAAGGTTTCAGAATGATCTTCCTATTCCCAATTACTATTTTATCACTCTTATTTTTAATTTCATTTTTCATGTTATATATTTTCTTTTTTAGGTGCTTCCCTGAAATTATCTTGCCGTATTGTTGTCGATATTCAACTGTAATTGCTTTCAGTGCTTTCTCTTTATCCATTTTAATTTTTGGTGTCCGAGATTTATTTAAAATCACCAGGTGATTTTTTAAAATCGATATAAATTGTGTGGTGCTGAAATCTTCAGTGCTTTCACTTAGAATCTCAACAATAAAGTAGCCTGGCCTTGAATTCCCCCTACCATTCCTATGACAGCAAATGCTGTAATTTCCCAGCATTTACTTACCAGCATTACAAAAAGATGATTTACACCAAGACAAGGTACTGCTAATGCTAGTTTTAAATGCACATAAGCAATTGCTTTTTCTTATTCTTAATGCTACTAGTATTTACAGGATCTTTATTCACTTCACCCTAGATCACAACATATTTAATTTTCTGCGAGTAATAAGCACTTTGCAGAAATTTGTGAATAAAATACTCTTTTTTTTCCCTACTTCTTAAGACTTATATACATGTTTTCTAACGTGCTGCATTTCATGCCAAAATCATTAGTAGTCTTGCTCTCCAGTGCTTTGTTTTCCTGCAATCTTCACTTTGTAATGTAGTGCAATTGTCCAGATGGTGTTCGTCCATATCCTCTTCTGTATTGCTGCACAAGATGCATTTAGGAGATGTGAAGACGTTGGTCCGATGCAGGTGTTTGGCTAGGCAGTAATGTCCTGTTATTAGCCTGAATTGTGCGACTGCTGTTTTCTGTGGCAGATGTGGTATGGTTTCTGGATTTTGCAATAGACATTCTCATTTTTTGTTTTCTGCTGCTGCTCAGTCTAGTGATGTTTGCAGCTTGAATTGCTTCTTTTATGAGATGTTTTGTTGAAGTGTACAATTTGGGTTTACAGGCTGGTAATTGTTTTATGAAAGATGCTTTCTTTGCCAGGAAATACATATAAATCAGACTAAATTACAACAATGCCATACATTTTTGAAAAGCCAAAACTTATTATCCCTACAAATGAAGGAACAAGAACCACAATTTATCTTTGTTTAATGCATTATCATTTTAATTTATACCTACATTTTCACGTATGCAAATAAAATGTCCGCCTTTATTGGAGGGGAAAGCAAATTCATCAAAAAGCTTACCTTAGCTACATATGCACGATTCAAATGCATCATTTTGTTAATATAGTTGTACACTGTTGCTACAAACAAATGTACAAAAGATTTTCTGTGATCTTAAACAGTTCAACATGTAAATGTAAAACTCTGGGTTTCTTAACTCAGATAAAACTGTATTTATGGAAATCTTTTGTCACCAAGGTAGAAGGCAACAAGCCTCAGCTCCATTTTGCAGGAAAACAAATTATTATACATAGCACAAAAAGAAATATGTGTACACCCTAAAACAAAAAAATATGAGCAGTCTTTCTGAGCATATGTTCGAAGCCCCAATCATTTTCGCAGCTGGTTCACAATGGTGTCTCAGGTAGCATCTCTTTCGCTTCATTCTGTTGCCACCATTCATATTGAGTCCCAGCTACTGAATATGTGCTGGGAGCCGAGCGGTTATAAGCAGGTGTGTAGCAATGTGGCCTACCGAGGTTCGTATGCCAAGCATATTTTTATTTTTTTTTTGTGCAGAAAAACACACTGTTTATTATGCATATTCTAATTTCTGGCTTGTTTGATTTCAAGGCATTTATGCTCACACATAAAAACTGAAACACAAGTCTTTTTCATTTTCAAACTAAGTATGAAATAAGTAAACGTTAATATTCATAAATGAAAAAACAAATAAGAATAAAAACTAACTTAATAGTGGGTATGTAAAGCCTCTGCTTCTATTACTGCCCTTATTCTATGGGACATGGATAATATCAAATACCTAGTCAAATTTTCATGAGAGGGTACTTCCTCCCAAGCATCTTATATTTGATTCCACAAAACCTCTTATCTTGCATCGTTTTGCAGGCCAATTTGACTCCACAACTTTCTTCACCTCTGCCCATACATTTTCAATAGGATTCAAATTGGGTGAGCAAGGAGGCCAATCACTGTGATATATTGCCTTTGCGAGAACCAGTTTGAAACCTGCTGACATATGTGGTTAACTCTAGGTTATCCTGCTGGAGTTCAATCTCATTCCATCAGGATATCTAGTCCTTACAGAAGGAACCATGATGTTTTGAGTATGTCTTTATACTGGTGGCTATTTAATGTGCCATCAAGCTGCCACAACACACCTTGACCATCTTGTGACATCCAACCCCAACACGATACAGATACGCGACCTTGGCAATTCATTTGTGCCACATATTTTACATTGTAACGCTTTCCTCTGGGGCGGTAGACAATTACTTTCTCCCATTTGTAGATGAAAATGTCACCTCATCTGTGAATATAACTCTATTGCAGTTATGGTTGACATTTTCTTCTGCAAATGCAAGGTGACATAATCTGTGATCATCTGTAAGACACTGCTTCTTAGCTGAATATCAAGTAAAGAGCCCTGCTGTAGTCAAACAACATAAGGATGTGCGATATGATCCAGGTAAATCAGAATTACTTGTAATTGTAGACGCATGCTGGAGGTGATTGCTGTCTGCCTCTTCTAGAAGTACAGTGTGCTGCTTAAGAGTGGGCAAACTTTATTGGCTTGAACCAGGTCAACATCAGACAGTCCCTTCCCTGGATAACACACACACCTCATAGCCATAAACATAGGAACTTCATGTGTTCTTGCAGCCTGAGAGACAGTGTGTCCAGCAACTTTCACTAATGCACGGAGAGATGCCCTTGTAGCTTTGTCTTCATGTATGTACTCAGCCATAGTATTGCTAACATATCATGCAGAACTTCAAGACTATGAGGTGCACGTGCATGATCATGCCAGCACCACTCATAACTGAAGAATGAGACAGAGTTTGCAGCACATCCAATATTAAGTCAATTAGATATTTAGTTTAATTTTTCACTTTTGAATTCTTACTAATATGGCATTTATTTTGAAAACAAAAAGAGTAATTTGTTTGTCTTTTTATGCATGAATGTCTTCAAATTAATACATATCTTATGCATGGAAAACATACGGCATTGCCATATATTTAAGAAATTAAAATTTAAATAATAATAATCATAAAAACATGTACATCAAGGATTCAAACCCAGGTTGCTCCAATTACGAGACACACGCATTTCACCACTCAGTTACCATGCATACAACCAATTTAAAAGGCATCTTCCTACTTATTACATGGCTTTGAAATGAACACAGGGTGGTATTCAATCATGTATTGTGATTGTAGTGTCAGCGAATGCTTCCGATTTTCCAAATCAAACTCCCTCTGGCTGTTGCTCATTTATTTTGTCTTAGACTATCTATACACGTTTTAAATTTAACATTTTATCACGTGAGTCCATAAGATTTTTTTTTTTTAATTAAGTCAGTATGCATTTTATCTGTCACAAAAAATGATTATTAGGGTCTGAAGGTATTTTTTCCTTACATTCAAGGGTTGAATTTTTCCTTTGAAGTTGTCTAGAGATGCAAGTGCATTTTCATTACAATGTGTCATATAAGTATGTTTTAAGTATATAAGTGTCTTTTATACATTTACCCCTCTAAGATTTTAAGCAGTCTTGTTTGTTTTTCTCTTCCTTTTTTTATTTTTTATCAAACATTCATGTGGAAGGAATAAAAATCACTTTCTTTTTGCAAATAAAGAATCATTTGTAAATGCTGTTTTATCTCTTACTACTTATACTGTATTATATATTTATATTTACTTATAGGAGAGAGGGGGAGGGAGAGGGGGAGAGTGAGGGAGGGAGGGAGGAGAGAGAGAGAGAGAGAGAGAGAGAGAGAGAGAGAGAGGAAAAGAATGCAAGTGGGTGAGATATTTTTAGATGAAAAGAGTTTGCTTTTCTGCTAATCCCATGTCATTCTCTTCCTTTCCTTATTTCTTCCTCTCTCACTCAGAGAGAGAGAGAGAGAGAGAGAGTCACTAACTTTAATTTAAAAAAGGATTACTCTCCCATTTTTACATGCTTCCTCTATCTAGAGCAAAAGCTTACAATGAAATAGAGCATAATAGGTTTCGTCTATTTTGACTTTAAGCCTTTTATTAGCACAGGATATATACAATTGTTCCAGAACTTCTCACCTTCCTTAATAGAGTTAACACTAACTCCTTGTCACAGTCTACCCATAAAACAGAATTTCTGTTATTTATTTCCAACTTTGGATCTGCTACACAAAACACCCTTTGAAATATTTGCAAAGTGCATTTGCACCTGAATCTGCAGAAGAAATTTATCACTTATTTTGCCACCCTTCATATAACTCTTTTTATTCTGTAGATTCACTGATGGGACAGTTAACTTAAACAACAAAGTCTTTTTCTATGCAACTGATGAAGCTCCCATCACTGCGTATGAGGCAGAAAGCAGAAGATCACTTTTCTGTATTCTTAATCCAAGTTTATTTTGTAGAGCTGCAATGATTTTTTTTATAGAGTGCTTCTGCCTCTCACCGTCTTAGTCTGCTTTGTTTTGACTGCACCAATAACTCACTCAACAAATGTGCCTTCAGGAGTTTTGTGCTTTATGTAGCATGGAGGCTGTGATTCTTATACATCTCAGTTTATGCCACAGAGAATCATCTTTCTGTTTGGAAGTTTGCCTTTCTGTCAAATTTATATACTCAAGATTCATGTTTTGAGTAAACTTTAGAAACGCTTCTGTCATCCACACTTGTTTCTGCAAATTTAATTGCAACATAGTGCAATGGTAGTTTGCTAGAAGTGTATTTTTCAATAAAATATCTTCACAGCTGATTCTCAATCTTCTGCTGTCTGCCTACAACAGCTACAGCATTAAGGAAGCTACCACTGGGATGAATACTGGTAGTCTCTCAGCCTAAGTTTTTCTCTCTTTGAGCCCAAATCTTTTGCTCTGATGAATTTTGCTGCTGTCCCGATGTTTTTTTCCAATAACATTTAATTGATGTAGTGGCTTTCTCTTCACTTCTGTGATGTACCACATCAGAAATGCTACAGCATATTTGCAGCCACCTGTTGAAACAAATTATAGGTAACTCAAGACTTCAATAAGTCCCTGAACTGTCAGATAATACTTTCTCCTGCTGATTGTTACGAATTTATTTTAACAAAGAAGCTTCATTTGTTGCTTGTGTATACCAAAAGAGCAGAAATCTTGTTTTGAAATACAAAATGTTTTCTGCCATGTTAGATTTTTTCCCACCCATAGCATTATTTTATTTTCAATGTTAAATAATTGATTCACATTAAATGGGTTGCAAGAAAATGCTCACTTTTTTACAATGAAAGTAAATAAAACATTGTAGTCTTTTCCCTTCATAACTCTGATATTGTATTTCAATAATAAAAAAAAAATGTGATTCATAAACTTTATAAATGATTGAATTTGTGAATATGGTTAAGTTTCCTCTAAGGTATAGTTAGGTTTCTAAATGAAAATGACAGAAGATTATAACTGTTGTAAAGCATTCCAATAGTTTAGCTCATTTGTAGTAATTATTGCTTTTATGTTTTCATTCGTGCTTAATTCAAATATTGTAAATACTGATTTTAAATGAAAATTGCCTTTGTACAATTTAGTTTACTATGAGTCATATTTGTGCATAAGCAGATTTGGAAAATTTGTTTGTTAGATCAGACAGATTCTCACCAGATGAAGCAGCACAGTCATGATTAGAGGGCAGATTAAAGTGGCCTGGTCTGTGATTTGAAGGTACCGATGCAGAGAGCATATGTCTTGATATGTGTCCCCTGGGTACAGATGGTAGGTAAAGAAATATACCATAGTAGGCATGATGTTCCGCTTCACAAACAGAGTGCATATGCAGTACAAGGTAAGTCAACCTCATAAAAACGGTCACTCTGATCCACCCCTTCGACATGACATTGCACACTATATGTGCAGGAATGTTCCTCCTCCACAATTAATGTAACAACGTAATTCTTTGACTTTACCTTGTGTTGAGGACATTTTTGCATTTTACAATGCATTTTCCATTTTACCTCTTAAGCTGGACATAACCTATTGCACTGTCACCATAGTTCTTTCTGCCAGCACTGTAACATGAATGATTTAAGTCACAGAAATTGAAGTACTATAACAAATTATGTAAGGCCATCATATTTTTCTAAGAACAGATGTATTATTGAATTTTTTCCTTACATTATGACTACTGCAGCAGATTCAGGAAAACAGCTTGATAGCTATTGCAGATGCTATTGTTGTTATTACTACTCTTATATTATTATCACCACTATCATCATAGTCATGGTCTTCCTGTAACAAAATAAAACCTTACAGATTTATTTGTTCTTATCTTCCTGTTATCCTTACACCATAATTACAGGTACCTTTGGAGTATATTAAACATTACATCTGTGTTTCATAGTGCCAACAAGTTACAGATATTTTCATTCTTCCTCATTATTCCTTTGGCATTCTATGATTATGTAATAAAAACTAATAGGCAACAAATATGCTAATCTAATGAAAAACAGGCGTTTTACTCAAATGTTTGACCTAATACTTAATTGCGGGTGAGAAATATTATTAGCATGCTACCCTGCTAAGTTTAAAAGCTTAACACATCTTAGTTTTCAATATAAGCATTACATCTGTTGCAACTTAGCAAACTTGCATAATTGAGTGTGATATAGGTGGTATGCTACTTACCAATATGCTTTCGATCCACAAATTTCAGCAGCCATAAAACAGTCATTGTTTCTGGAAAAATTTGCTACCATTAATGCATCCATATGGCAGATTATCCGATTGTGCCTTTTTAAAGCCTTCATCCATCATTTTGACAAAAAATGTGAAAATATAGCTCTAAGCAACAATATATGTCCACCATCAACACATACAGCGCATTTTCAGCTTGTACTAGACGGTGACTTCACATCTCAGTCACTTATGTCAACATCATTTTCAAGAGCCTTCCAAAATGGGACTCTAAAATATTTTTTTCTTGCTTTTTGAAGAACTTAACATCACGATGCAATATAATTTCCTCTTAATTTGAGGGTGAGCTTTTCATTGAAAATATTTATAATGTTTGTGCGTGTTCCCAATTATGCTGACTTTCTGTATCTCCAACTGAATAGCGCACACCTGAATATCTTATTCTACTTAAAATTTTGAAACATCAATTACTTTATGAGGTATTTCATGTTTTAAAAATATGCATACTCCTCCACCCTAGGGAGTTTTCCTTGAATATTCTGCTCCTATAAAATATACATGTAACATTAAAGATAAAAGCTCCTGTTGGTTTAAGTGATGTTTTGATATATATATACAACATGTGAGTTTACACTTTCTAGACATATTGACAGTTCTTCTAGTTTGGACTTTATTCCTCTAACATTTTGATGTAAAACCATAAAACGAGTTATATTTATTAACAGAATTTGAATCCCCATTTAAGATGCTGACAGTATCACTGACACTTATTTTCCTTAGATTTCTAAATAACTATTCTTGTTAAGAGTTTACCCTAAAAAAGGACACCTATCACTTAAATCAAGAATTTTCCCTTTGATTCTGTCAGCAATCAAAAGCGAAAGCTTTGTCTTGCTTTCAGAATTAAGGTGAAGGTCTAGTATAATCTTCCCCTCCTATACTAGAAGCATCTTTCGTATCAATATGATAGCTGCTGGGTTGCATCAAGGCATGCCTAAGCTGCAGGTTCATCCTCCTTTCCCCTCTTGTGAAGCTGCAGTCTGCAATACCTCTCAAAGAGACTCAGAAGTCCTACACTGGTATGGCTACTGTTCTTGCTCATGTACTTTAGATCATCAATGCATTATTTACTATCTCTATACAGGCTATTTCCTATCCCACCTACTATAAGAACAGGATCACCTTTGGTAAAGCCAGAAGTAAGCTTTGCGATGATTTTAGTTTGAACCGTTTCCACCCCTCATCCCAGCTTCAATGAGAGGACAAGATAAGGATGTAACAAGCGATAAGCAACAGATTCCGCCATCCTAGTTCCAAACGCATGTGGAACGATGTCATGGTTATTTGGGCGTTCAGATTGGCAGGAAACCATGTCAGTGGCAGCAGCGCTACTATAGCAGACGAGAAGGAAGTCACCCGGGTCAAGAGGAGGGGACTGGACAATGAACCAGCGAAGCAACAAGACCAATCAGCAGGAATCGCACTCCAGATCAGTTTGAACAAGTGTCCAGAAAAGTTATCCTGAATAATGTTTTTGGACCTTTTCAAAATTTATTCCAACATATTTTGGTAAGTAATTTCACAAAATTAGTATTTCATTACTCTTCTAAAATTGCACTGAATACCTTCCGGGAATAGGAGTTGTTGTGCAGAATAAATAATGAACAGTTAATTGAATTATATGAGACCGTACATAGAGAAGTGAAGCAAAACGGAAATCTTTTATATGTTGTTAAATTTCAAGAATATATGAAAGAAGGGGAATTTTTAACTGAATGGTTTTCCAAAGCACTAAAACTGTAAATGTAACAAACATCTTAAATCAGTATGCACAATCATTATATGCTTTTATGCAAATATAATGGTTAATGATACACTCAGTTACAAATTTAAAAAGAAACAGCAAAACTAAATGACTGAATTTCTGTGTATTATAATTTGGTCCTATCATTCCTTTATTTGCACCATTAAGCCTTGTAATAAGAATTCACTACACTGGGCAATTTATTATTTATTATACTAATTGGTTAGTCCTTAGCACTTCTACAAATATTGAACGGGTCACTATATTTCTTTAGTATAACACAGTTCAAGTTACATCAGCAAGAATAGCACTTGGCTTAAAAATACTTAAACATCAAATGGTCCCCCAAATCCTCTTTCAGCAAGGATGTCATGCACCTCCCTTGACTACTCCCTAACTACAATATTTTGCTTTTCTTACTATTAGAATCAACCAACAATTGCTCCCAAGGATTGAGAAGCTGATCAAGTCACTGTGTCTAACACAGCAAATCTGTTGCTCACTTTTAAAATATTACAATAATTGTGCCCAGTAGAGTATCTTCTCCTCCTGTGATTTGGCCTACACACCATCTTAAATTCCGGTGATTTAAATCTACATTAGAAAAAGGAGCAAAATTAAGGCTTGCGAGTTGCTTCTTGCTACAGTGGCATGCAACCAAGTTCTTCTTTAACTCTTACAGCATTACCAATACTTTTCGAATGAAAAGAGTAATGCCTACAATATAATGGGACTGGACTTCAGTATTTACTATATTTTTAAGTCATGCCTAGCAAATGTTACTGTTTTGAATGAAAAGGTAACGTATATACAACAAAGAAAAACAGTGTCTCTTTATCTGCAGAGTTAAGATTAATAAACAAAAATATACTACCATTTCTGAAAATTGCAACACCAAGAAAGAATTTCCCAAATAACTCCAAACTTGGTGGAAGTGTAGAAGAGTGTGCAAGCAATAAGTGATTAGGTTTGCAGAGAGATGGGGTACACGTAGGCTGAGCAGAGCCTCCCGTGTTGGTCCGACAAGGTCATACTGCACCCATTGTAGTCAGTGCAGAGCTGTCAAACAAGGTGCAAACAATAAAGTGAGTGCCAGAATG
Organism: Deroplatys truncata; assembly: GCA_030765065.1. Lineage (NCBI taxonomy): Eukaryota > Metazoa > Arthropoda > Insecta > Mantodea > Mantidae > Deroplatys > Deroplatys truncata. The sequence continues at coordinate 405,005,961 of CM060990.1, forward strand.
CCTCGTCGACGTCAAAGGCAGTCATATCGGCATGTGAGTGAGTTTGAATGGGGCAGAATGTTCGTTCTCCGGAACGCGAGTTTGTCATACCGTAACATTTTGGCTCGTACATGGCATGCTGCTACAGCAGTGATGCGTGTGTGGAAGCAGTGGATAGATGAAAATCGTACGCAGCGAAGAGTGGGTACTTGACCACAGCACAGGATGACTGTCATCTTGTCCGCATGGCCATAATGGACCGTAAAGCTTCATCCACAGTGTTGGCTCGACGCTGGAGCACTGCAACAGGTGTGAACTTGTCTGCATCAACGGTTCGTTGCCATCTGCTGCAGGTTGGACTGGTTGCATGCATGCCATTACATCTGCTTCCATTGCCCAGAAACCACAAGCTCCTCCAACTGCAATGGGCACGTGAACACTGTCACTGGGGTGCTGAGTGGCAAAATGTAGTCTTTTCGGAGTCCTACTTCAATGTGTCCTACAGTGATGGCCGCATATGTGGTGAGCACAACCTGGAGGGCTGCATTGTTGAGCAGCATAGCAGACAAACACCAGGTATGATAGTTTGGGGTGCCATTGGCTACAACAACTGATCTCGCCTCCTACAAATTGAGGGAACTTTGAACAGCAAACGGTTCCTAACGGTGGTTGTAGAGCCTGAGGTACTCCCCCTGCTTCAGGCATCTCCACAGGCCACATTTCAACAAGACAATGCCCGGCCACATATTGCGAGGAATGCACAAGCCTTCTTCGAAGAGCAACGGGAACCATTGCTTCCCTGGCCTGCACGTTCGCCTGACATGTCGCCCATTGAACATGTCTGGGATATGGTTGATCGGCACCTGGTGCATCCCAGTCCTCCAGTAACCAGTGTCACAGATTTATGGGCTCGAATACAATCTGCATTGAGGGAAATCCCTCAGGAACTTATTCAGAACCTTTTTGATTCAATGCCACAGCGTATAACAGCTGTAATTGCAGCGCATGGAGGCCACACCAAATACTGAATATTAGTGCTCAAAGGTCATGTATAGATTTGAAATGTTTATTATTTGTTACCTGTCATGTACCTAACCTGTGGTATTAAATTCATTGAATTCATGCATTTCCTTCTTGGTGTTGCAATTTTCACAAACGGCAGTGTCCTTTGCATTTAGGTTTAAAATAAATTTGGTTTGCGTGTTTTGGTATAAGGGAAGGATTTTAGCACACTTGTGCTAGAGTATGAAGTATCCCCAATTTTACAGGAGAGAGAGTTGCTCAACATGCACAAATCAGCAGATTTAACAATTACAGTTATTAAATTTAAATAAATTACTTTTAATGGTACACACTGATGTAAGCAGTAAAATCCCTAGCAATAAAAATGCTGGTCTAAATGATTATATTAGTTACACTAGTCATATTTTACATATTGTTCACTTCAAAAGCAAGATAACTCGTAAATTTGTGCTCTCTGGAATTTTATAGACCCATCAATTTCCTTTGCATATACACATGAATTTTTTACTTAACATTCATTGTATGCATTTCCTTTCATATCTTCAAATAAAAAATAAAGCAGGTTTCTTCCTAAAATCAGAGCTAAATTAGTTTTGAATTTTGTCTTATTAGGTATTGTGACGAATGTAAGATTATGAAGAATTTCATATATGTATGGATGGCAAATCACTTGGCAGGGGGAAACTTTTAGTTTCAAAATTTATAAATCAAGATTTACAAAAAAAGTATTTGTAATGAATGCAAGTAAACTTTGATATGGTATATTGTCAAAATTGTGTTATAAGGAAATACACTGAATCTGCATTTTTGTTATCTTTATTGCTTTTTCTGATCTAGGTAAAGTTTATTTTCAGTATGTTTTTTACTTCTAGAGTTTGAATTCTATAAAATGCTATCATTATAACAGAATATTGAAAATTGTTTCAAAATGGCATATTTTTGAACAGGAGGAAAATTGTACATTCTCCAAACAAATTCTTTTTATAAAAACTTGAAAAGTACCATGGAAAATTTGGTAAAACAAAGGTACAACCACCATGCTCAGAAATGAGAGAGAATCAAGTGTATGTGGGGGGAGGGGGCACAAATTCCTTATTTTTACTATATCAGCATTAGAAATTAATAAGGTGGCATATAAATAAGAAGGAAGATGAATGAAATCTCTCGATTTTAAATCTTCTATTATTGGTCAACATGTCATATTTTAATATTTCTTTAAATACAGAAACATATTAGGCCACAGAATTAAATATTTAAAACCAAATCCTATAAAATAATTGCTGAACTGTGTTCAGTGAAACATGTTTTTTCTATGAAAATTATGTTATATTAACTTTTTTCTTTTCCCTTTCTTAACATTGTGTTTTTAATTTCAGAGGAATGATCATAAGTTTTGAAACCTACCACCCTGTTTTGAGCAGCTCTGCATGCTCACTTTCTCATTTCTCCTTAATGGTCATTAATAAAAGTTTACTCTCTCAGAGCAATATGCATAAAGTTTCCTTCAGTAAACAAATTGTTTCCCTGCCCACGTGAATATCAGTATTTCTGGTACAAGATCTTTACAAACACAATCGGTCAGTTTCCTTAGCTGAGAATAAACAACAAGAGGGCAATCATCCTGAAAGGCTCTTGTAAAATTTTGAAATAATTCAGCAGATGATACTACATAAGATACTTAAGCAATAATACCTTTTTTTTTTTTTTAATAAATCAACATTTTCATATGAACTTCTCTTTCTAATGTCATTAACATTCATACAAACTTTAAGAAATACTGTTTTTTTTCCAGCTCATTGTTCAATTAGTTTCCTTACTGCATATATAAGATGAGATGATAAGTGAGTTGGAGTGTTCTATGAATTTACGGAATGGAAGATGTATCTCAAGTTGTGTATGCTCTTAACTTTTGCAGAATACAACACTCCTGCTAAAATAAAATATAATAATAATAATAATAATAATAATAATAATAATAACAACAACAACAATAATAACAATAACAACAACAACAACAAAAGCAAGCAACACAAAATGACAATTGAAACCAGACATTTGTCAGTTGCTACAACTTCAACAAAACATTAAGGAGCTTTGAGAAAAGCATTATGAATCATGTGTATGGAACCACTTCCAGTATTTACCAAACCTTTTGATCTTAAAGCAACCGTTCTTCATTTAAATAATCTTTCTACTCTTTTATTAAGAATAGGAATATCTCACCCTATCATTAACAAGTCAAAGGTAAATTTGCTTCCTTGATGACACCTGGTGTTTTTGGATGAAGTGTTATTGCAGCAGCCTTTCCTATTAAGACACTTTCTAAATGTGGTCTGGAGGCATTCATCTGTTCCTTGACCAAAACTGGTTACCTGAAGCTCAATCTTATTCTGAATGTTAGTTGTTCCACCACGTGAAATAGTGGTAAGTTCGGATTTTATGTCTTCTAGCACTCTATAATTAAGGTATAAGTGCAATTGATATAAAGTATTCCATTTTATTTGAACTAAGAATGAACTCACTTGGGACAACTAATTCTGGGAACATAGCTTCAACCATACCCTTATCACTGCAGTAGATAGTAGGTGCTGCAAATGTGCCCCGGAGTCCAATCTGTTCTGCAGTTGCTGTACTTCCTTATGTTAGAGATGTACTGTTGCAAGTCTGCAGATTCTTACTGACAACTTCTTGATTCAGTTCCAGCACACAAAAGTGTTGAACTTTTTTTTAACACAATTTCAATTATGCTGTAAACTAGCATGAGGTCAAAACCAACAGTGGCTTAAACTTAGGTACAACAAACCATCTACATTAATTTACTTATTTGAACATTCAGGGACAATTACTCCGATCTTCAGCAGGCTTCTAACTGGTTTGTGTGGTGATCATATCATAGGTGGCACATTGCAAAGGCAAAATTACTTTCCAGAGGGGAGTTTGATGGTGGCACAAATTTTATTAACTGATCTGTGAGTTTCTGAGGAATATCTTTTGTCAGGAATCTTAATTGGCTGCATATGCCACTGTGTTTAGTCCACAAGACCTTGTGACATTGGACTTCTCTGTCTGCATTTTAGGCATCTCAAGTTCCTTTTTTCTGGTTTCCAGAGTTTTTTTCTGTTTTGTCTTTATAGATTTTGCTGCAACCTAAATAATTTATTTTGTAAATGTCAGCTTTGCTTGTTCTGTGATAAAGAATCTTTTAAGTTGTTATAAAGTAAACTGAATATTAAAAATAGAAGCACTACTAAGCGTGAAGTAATTTTCATGCTGAATGAATTGCTAATGAGTCAAGTATTTACACTTAAACTTCATGATATAGAGTCTCACGGATAAATCAGTTTTGTATCTTAAAGCAGGTAAGGACAATACTCAGGTTATTTTGGAAAATTAAGATTATCTTCAAAGACTTAATGAACGTTTATTAGAAAATGACTGTTTGAAATATTTAAGAACCCTGTTAAGCTATGTTCTGACTCAGGAAAAGGATACCAAATGAGATGTGAAAACTCAAAGTTCCCTCTTACCCAGGATGTATTGTTTGCCCAAGATACATAAAAAGGATTGCAGTCTGAGGCCAATTACCAAATGATTAAGCCAAACTTATTATGTAGCTAGATGGTTATTTAACAAATTCAGTTAATTTATGACATATGAGAATCTTGAAGCTATAAAGTCATTAAATTTGGTTGAAAAAATTAAAAACCTTCAAATTTCAAGATGATGGTATCGTATAGTGCATTTCCTTCACACTGCAGCCATAACACAACTGCTTGCGTGCCGGCTGCCGCAGCTCGGACTCCCATCGAAACAATTTATAATATCCTCGCAAATGCCTCACATTCTCACAGTTACAATTACAATAAGCATAACACCCTATCATAAGAGATGTTGGAAATGTTGTCCTTCTCTACCCACACATTTCTGGCATCTTCTCAGAAAATGATCATTTACACTCAAGGGTTCAATAACCGAAATTGAGTGAATTTCTAAGCTGATGTTTTCTTTTAGTTCTTCCAATGTATTGGGTTTGTTGCATACACCTTGTTCCTCATATGACCATTACAGTCGGGTAAATATCTGTAATGGGATTTTGCAAAATGATAACAAATAAATGACCCACGCCTAATATTCTTCTCTGATGAAGCAAAGTTCCATTTACATGGCTATGTTTCACCACAAACTAACAGATATTGGAGTACAGAGAAACCCAATTTTATACATGAGTTAACTGACGTGAAAACTGTATGAGTAAATGCATACAGAGTAACAGGACCTATGTTTTTTGGGAAAAAGAATTGCAGAGGTACAGTAATGATTTAACACCATTTTTGGAACAGCTGTCCAATGCTGAATGTAGTCTGGATTTGTCCAGCAAGGCTTTGCTACTACGCATACAGCTAGGAGTCATCAAAATTACTTCTGTAAAACTTTTGAAGACAGGATAATTAGTAGAGGATTATGGCCCTCACGATCCCTTGATTTAAGTGTATTTGATTTTTATCTGGGGAAGTTGAAAAATGTGCATGCAGCAAGCCCCATACACTGAAAGAACTAAAAGAAAACAGACAGAAATTAACTCAATTTCAGATATTGAACTCTGCAGTGTAAATGAACATTTTTGTAAATATGCCACAAACATGCAGATAGAGAAAGATAACACTTCTTATGATAAGGTTATGTGCTTATTATCATTGTAACTGTAAATATGAGAATGTGAGGCGGTTGCAAGGATATTATTATAAATGCCTTCGGTGGGTGTCCGAGCAGCAGCAGCTGGCATGCAAGCCAGCGTTCAGTGGCCACAGTATGAAGGAAAAGCACTGTAGTATCCTTTGATATAAAAGTTGTATGTTGATGATATTCTACTCTTCTAGCTTCCATTTTTTATACTAATATTTGAGTACTCTCTCCAAAACCTTGTTTTTAGCCCAATCTTCCTAGTTCTATTAGAGCAACCTCATTTGGTAAACATCAAGGTAAGTCTAGGACAAGTCTACAAAATAAGCTGTTAATCACATTTATTGCTTTCCATCCTTTATCTGTCCTCCAAATTTTTAATCCATACATTATTATGCTCTCCACTCGATACACTCTTTCTAATCCTTTATGTTTCATATTTGGTATTTTGTTTACACAAGATCTAATAATACTAATGGTCACTTTTCCTTCTGCTAATGCTTTCCTTTTTTGATCACTCCATTTTCCATTGCTAGATGTCTAAAACCAAGGTTCAATTTTCTTGACAATCTTGATTTCTGAGCCTTCCTACTGCCATTCTCCTGTTATTTAGTTTGCAACCTTTCTTCACTACCATAATCTTGGATAAACTTTTGTTTAGCTTAAACCTCCATTGCTCACACAATAAAGGACATAGTTACTCAAACAGATGACACATGTCATTCACAACATATACAGTATTTTTGGATACTTTAAATGGTGTATGTGAATCATTTTTGGAATATTTTATTTAAATCTAAGTAGAATATATTTAATATACATATACACTACGCTATATATGCTAAGTTTTAATACTATATGCAAGAATTTAGTTTCTATTTTAAAACAAACAATTTTACATGTGCCATACTATAAATACTGAGGTATGTCTGAGAATGCAAATAATTATAAAAGAACATGAAAATGTTTGGAAAGGTAGAATCAGACGACTGAAAAATTCAATGCCATAGCCGGTATCTGAACCACGGATCTCCCGGTCTCCGTCCGGTTGCTCTAACCACTGAGCTACCATGGCAACATGCCAGCACGCCATTAAATTCTCCAGCTGACTCGAATTTTTCCCTGTAAACCACAAGGAGATCTTGAATGTATTGAGATGTCATACCCCAATGGCGACTTAAGTCCCGGGCTTTTAGTTTCAACCAGTATTAGGTCAATTAATGGACTAAGTACTTACAAAGAATGTAAGTCGCCATTGGGTATGACATCTCAATACATTTGAGATCTCCTTGTTTACTGGGAAAAATTCGAGTCAGCTGGAGAATTTAATGGCGTGCCGGCATGTTGCCATGGTAGCTCAGTGGTTAGAGCAACCGGACGTAGACCGGGAGATCCGTAGTTCAAATCCCAGCTATGGCATTGAATTTTTCAGTCATCTGATTCTACCTTTCCAACCCTGTTCAACACACAGCTTGTGTGAAAGAACAATTATTTCCATGAAAATGTTTATTTCAAAACAAGGATCTAGCCGATATGCATACACAAACATTAATTTAGATGATATGGTGCAAAATAGGGAACATGTTATTTGGCTGCACTATTTATACATGTCTTTCAAATGAGCTTAAGAGGACCAGTTGTTGCATGCAGTACACCATCTACGTGTGATATTATTTTATGTTCTTCCACATGCTTAACAGTATGTGATCCAGTTGCTTTTCTGGCTGCTCGACAATATTTTGGGTGCCAATAATTTAGCCCTTCTTTGAATCTCACATGGAAAGCCTTTAATGAGATAACATTGCTATATTTGAGACTTTATTAGTTCCAACTGATTTCTTTTATAAAATCAGCTCTCTTTATAGCCTAATCTGAAGCCGTGCAGTGATATTTATAAATGCATAAAGCTTTTATTGCTGCAATGTTCAAAATATTGCAAAACAGCACCATGGGCCAACTTCTAGTATTACTTGTAACACTGTTTTCTCTGACATATCTGATCCAAAAGATCTACCTTCATTCTCCACTTAATAACCTCAGATTTTTGTTCTTTTCCTGTTGAAATGTCTATAGCATCATCAAAGTGCATGCTTGACGGCACCAACACTGTCCTGTTTTTCTTTGGACAGTATGATACTAATGTACAGTTTTTTAAATCCATAATGATTTTGGCTCTCCCCCCTTTTTTTTTGTAGAAATTCTTTTGGCACACTTCTTGTATTTTTGTATTGTTCTGACATATGTCAGTTTAAGTAAAGATAAGCTAATATACCAGTTGCTTCTAGTAAAATTTCTATTTGTACCTTGTACTGATTCAACCACCTGAAGAACAATATCTTCAGCTGAATTACTGGCATTGCATGGCCCCTCTGGTTGTTTAGTGACGTACAGTTCTAAATTGAGGGATCTAAGCTGTTTTTACATAAACCACAGCAAACACTTTTATCCCATTCTTTGCTGCTTTACTAGGAATATATTGCTTGAATGGGCCATCCGTGAATAACAAAAGCTGTTTGTCAATAGTAAGATATTCACTGGATGAGAAATATACTTGGCAATTGTTCATTAAAGGTTCTAGTACCCCTCCATTAGCAGCCAACTTTCAAACATCTCTATTAAGGATAATGTCAAACCTCAGATATTTCAAAAGAAACCTGAATATTTTTTCACTCATGTAGAAGTAACATAATTCAAGTCCATTGCCCCTCGAGTTATCCCACAACCTTGATAAATTCTTTGTAGAACATCTCAGAGATCCATACAGATACAATAAACTAATGAAAGCTCTGATCTTTACAGTATCTGTTTCTTTAGCATCCCTTTCCCTAGAAAAGTTACCACAAATTTCATTGATATAAATATTTGTACATGTTACAATAATGCATAATATATTTTCATACAAGAATAATTTCACAATATCTGTTTCTGTCTTTGTTACATGAGCTTCACTTTTGTGTCAAGGTAAATGTGTAATCATATAACAAGATCTTGTTATAACATTAGTAGGATATTTACTTCTCCATTTAGTCATTCCATCTTTTCCCTTATTTACTTCTTCCTGTAATTCCTCCCATTCTCTGAATCGGAAATATCACTGTCAGTACCATCACTCAGCTCATGGAACCATTCCAAACTCATACGTTCAGTTATCTGCTAAACTCTGTTCTAGTTTGTTTGTTTGTTTTTTAAATTAACTTTTGGCATTTCTTCCACAAAATAAAATAAAAGCCTAAAAGCTTGCACATGGAAGTTGGATTGAACCTTGAACAGAAATAAAGAAACATACACTTACTTTGATTCCGATTGTAGCAACAGAGCTCGTTCGGATGATTAGTGTCCTAAACTATGTTGATGTTTTGTAAACAATGTAACTTGTGCAACTGAAAGCCAACAATGACTGAAGCTAATGGATTGAGAATTTACAGAATGATACTGAAAATTAAGCAAATGCAATCCTGCCCAGTTAGACAGAATAGCGTAGGAAAATCACATGGATGACGAGCGTCATCCAAGCAAGCAAGCAAGCAATGGAAGTTAGGACTCCAATCTCTAAAGGATATACCTATTGCTTTTATTGATCATTTTAATCCTACACTTGTTATAGAAACTGTTAATAGATCATCCAAAATATGAATCTGGTATCTCTGTTATTTATGGTTGATGAATGTGTATTAGTTCTACTCATTTCTTCTAAAATATCAATAAATAGGTTAAACAGTACCATTTACATCCTTGCCTGAGATCTACACTGTTTGATATTAAATCCGTTATCCTCCCTCTGTCACATTTTACACAGACTTCATTCTCCTTATCAAATTTTATATATATCCTTTATAAATTTCTGACTTACTCCTTTTTTCTTCAGTTTGATCCAAAGCATTCCCCTAGAGACTGTATCAAAAGCTTTTATAAATCAAAAACAATAAATATAGTCTACTTCTTTTGTTACTGAGATATTCAAGTGCTCGATTGTAACAATGAAAATTTCCATTCTTGTAGTCTTTTTGCTTAACACTTCAATGAAGACTACCTATTATTGAAAGCAGACTAATTCCTCCATTAATTGCTGGACTCCTGATACTCCCTCTGCCTCTATAAATTGGAATCACTATTCCACTCTCCAATTTTTTGGTATTTTGCCTTCTTCAAAGATTAAATTCAGTATCTGCAACAACCTAAGCTTTCCAAAATTCCTCTGGGATTCCATCTGCCACATGCATCATTAAAATTTTAGCTTTTTAATTTGTTCCAATATTTCATTTAAAATGAATTTTCTGTCAAACATATATATTTTCCCTGGATTGTTGTTACTAATATATTCTTGTCTAACCAAAGGTTTTACCCCCAAAAGGCCTGAAACAACTTACACCATGTTACTGATGATACATTATCACCCACACCCTTGTACATTCTGTGTACCACTGACCAAATTGTTTTATTGTCCTTTCTTGCTGCCCCATTTAACTTCTGGCTAAGCTTTTCCCCCATTCTTTCCTTTTTGCATCTAATAAGCACCTGTATCCCCATCTTCCTACAAGGTGATTTTCGCTATCTAATTCTTCCCCTGTTTGTATCCGTTTTAACTCTCTCTCTGTATGTTCTCCTTTGTACTTATAGACATTCTTTATCACACAGACTGTCATTTTCTTTAAGTCTCCTCTCAGCAACTGCACTTTGTTTCCTGCTCTTTTAACTGCTTCCTCTATATTACAAATGCTTTCATCAATGATATAACCTCATAAAATGGTTTTCCTGAAAACATTCACTTCTTGATTTAATTCTGTATAAAACAGTTCAGCTCAGTAATTTTTCCATTGGTAAAATTCTAGCTAACCCAAAATATTTCTCCCTACTACCATCCTCTAACATTTTCAGCTCAATTTTTAATTGGAAATGATTACTCATACGTATCATGTTCATAATTGCAAAATCAATCATTTATCTATCTAGACCTGAGGAGTATCATACAATCTATGACATTTTGATTATTTTTGTCTACAAAAGTATATTCCCTACATTCATCTTTGCCTTTTAGTCCATTGCAGATCAAAAGGTTGTTCTCTTGACAAAATTCTATTAATTTTTGCCCTCACTGTTGAAGACTATCATATTACAATGCTTTTCTAGCTCTGTCTCCATTACATTGTTCTCCTACTCTTGTATTAAAGCCCCTTCTAACATTAATTCAATATCTGTATATTTATCCTATAGTTCAATGCTTTGCTTTAACTTAATACAACAAATATGAGTCATAAAAACTGGAAGAGCTAGATGAATTACAGGCAATACCTAAGCACATTTGCACACTTCTTCCAAATACAACGTAAACCATTTTAAACCTACTGGCATTCTACCAGGCCACATGGCACATGCTTACTGGGGAGAACTGATCGCTCCCTCAAGGAAGAAAATCAATAGCCAGCATGCTGTACTGGCTGGCCGACAACTCAGTGTCAATCTAACATCTTGTTGAAAACATGCGAGTTACAGTAAATCCGTTGTTTACAATGATGCTGTACATTGTCAAACAACGAATAATGGGATTTTTATCTGTGGGATATTTAAAACAGAAAGTATATGTAGACAATCCACACACTCCTCACAAACTTGAGAATGAAATCAGGCAAGTGCTCAGTGAAATTGCAGGTAGAGAATTGCAGAAGGTGTTTCAGAATTTTCTAGGCTCTTATTATCTTTGCATCCAGAAAGATGGACATAATTTTTAACATATGCTGTGGTAAAAGACAAGATCAATTTTATGCTTTGTTATTACCTACTACTGATGCATCATTTGTATGGGATGGTAGGCCTAATCCCCGACATTCAATGTTTGTTTCCGTGACATTCATTTTTTGTAACACTCACTTCTCCCCTGTAAATGCTGGCAAGTTTGAAAATTTTTCACTTCCTAAATTGTTTTCAACTCTCTTGTCTCTTTTTACAAATAGTCCTACACCATCAGACACATGACTTCACTCCTTTTTTCTCAAAATACTCATAACCAGTGATGTTAATAACAGAATCCTTTAGTAACTATTCTACCTCTGCCACACATCTGTTCACTTAGTTATCTGATAAATTTCACCACTCTATATTTTCAAATATAACCCTTCCACATTCTAGCCTACAAGAGAAAGGGAACTTAATACTTATATATATCTATCTATCAATGAATCAATCTATTTTATTTCATCACCACATAATTACAAATACCATACATTAATTATTCTGTTCTCCTGGGAGTTGCTTGAGTTTAGGATCATATACACTTAACATCCCGGTTGTTTGTGTATACGTATCCTTCATTTTACTGTGTACATTTTCATACAATTTCCAACTTAAATTTATTTACCTCTTATATAAATTACCTACATTGTCATTTCTGCTATTAAGATCCTCTCTTTCTTTAATGATTTTCCTCCATCATTTCTCTCTCACTTTCCCTATATACTTGCCTAATTGTTTCAGAAATTCTTTTCTATTGTTTCTAAAACATTTTACAGACAATATCTCTGTTTGTAACTTATCCCATTCCTGTTCCATCTTTTCTCTCTCCAGACTTTGGTTTCTGGACATTCTATTATACAGTGCAAATTTTTATTTGCATTGCCACATAGTGGGCACAAATCTTTAAAAACTTTTTAACCCCTTAATAACATTGTTCCTTTTCTTGCCCATGCCAGATCCTCCCTTTCCATTTTACCACAAACATCAATATATATTTCTCTTCCCCAATCTTTCTTTAAACTCCTATAGTATATCAAGTACTCTTATTCCTTAAGCTACCATATATTTCTTGTTTCTCTATGTTATCAATCCTAGATTTCACTTTATTCCATAGGCTTTGTCCACTTGTCTGCAAATTGACTAACCTGCCCATTCCAATTTCTCTTACAATTTCCTTTAATTGACATAACCAGCTTCTTTCCCATTTTACTTTTTCTTGTGCCCTTAAACAGTCTTTGACAACATTTCCTTCCTCATGTGCTTTGATCCTATTCCAATATTTCATAATACATTTTACGACTACTTCTTTCTTGCCAACTCTTCCCAACTCAACTAGGGCTACCCCATTGGGAGCTGCTTTTGGTAACCACAATATCATTTTGCAAAAGGTTATATGAATCTGGTGTATACATTCCCACCATTTTTCTGTCCCCCAAATTTCTATCCCATGCATCATTCTTGATTCAACTGTAGCCGTATATTTCCCATTGACTAGTGCATTTTTCCTTTGCTCTGTCCATTTTCCATTGTTATTTAGCCTTAACCCCAGGTACTCAAATTTGTTTACAACTTCAATTTCACTCCCCTCTAACCAACACTTTTCATCTCTGCTGAGTTTATTCATGTTTTTAAGTACCATAATTTTGGCATTTACTTTTATTTATCTTTAAATCACATTCTTTGCAGCATTTCTTTTGATTCTCTTGCTTTCTTTAATCCTCTGCTTATAATTGCTGCTACTACTAAATCATCTGCAAAGAGCAAACCTGGAATATCTTTATTTATTAATTGATGGGCGTGTGCATTTTCCCTCCCTATTTCTTTCACTATGCCATCTATAAACAAATTGAATAAAATGGGACTTAGTTTACAACCCTGTCTTCAACAAATCAATTCAGTACCCAGTCCATTATTTTGTTGTTGGCAAGCCTTATGCAAAATTTATTATCTGTATACAGCCTCTCTATTAGTCCTGTGAGCTTCCCACACCTCTGTTTACTCTCAGCTTGCTCCAGATTGCATCTCTTTGGATGGCATCGAAGGCCTTTTCTAGGTCTGCAAAAAACAATACACCTTTCCTTTTTCTCACTCAAGTATTTATGTATCATTGTTCTTATTATAAAGATGCTGTCCACTGTAGATTTCCCTTTTCTACATCCCCCTTGAAATTCTGATAACTTTCCTTCTCTCTCCATCCATTCCAACAATTGCTTTGCTAGTATCCCGTGAACACCTTGTCTATCACTGATAAGAAACTAATGCCTCTATAATTACTTAGGTTGTTCACCTCCCCTTCATCTTTAAAAACTGGTACAATCACTCGCAGTTTCCAATTCTGTGGAATATTTCCTCCTTCAGTAGCACATTGAACAATTTTACTAACAGTGCCCGTCTTTCAATATCTTCATACCACACCTTCCAGAATTCCCCCGGTATTCAATCTATTCCATTAGCTCTCTTATTTTTTTAATTTTGTAACCTGTTCTGTTATCCCTCCATCTCCAATATTTTCTGAACTAGTGTTTCGACATAATTGTGGAACTCCCCTAACATTTTTGCCTGCATTACCAAGTTACTTCCACCTATTAGTTTCTCAAAGTAAGCCCTTCATTTACTAGGACCAATTTTATTCTTAGTCTTACCTTACAAGGACAGTTCATTAAGTACCCGTGTTAGGAATGAAGAAGCAATTTCTTTCAAATACAATTTATTTCTCAACATAGTCCTGTTTTAGGGATATATGGTTCTCCCAATGTTCCTGCCATTTTTTTAACCCCTCCAAAAAATATGAATTATCCAGCTCTGCAAAATACGCTTCTGTCTCGACAACCTTCTTATTCAATCTAAATGTTATTGCTGCAAGCCAGCAATTCATAGTACAATTACTGCAGTTTGGCAGTAACAACTCCGGATGAATGTGCTGGTGTATCATTGTGGTGAAACAGCACTTTCTTGTTTGCCAAATGGGGTCTTGTCTCCCTCAACTTCTTGTCGAATTGGTTCAATAACCCACTGCAGTATTCTCCAGTGACCGTTTTTCCTTTTTCTAAGAAGTCAATGAATAAGACGCCCTTCACATCCCCCAAAAAATCGTTGCCATCACTTTTCTGGCCGATGGAACCATCTTTGCCTTCTTTGGAGCAGATTCACCAGAAGCAACCCTTTGATTGTTGCTTGGTTTCCAGAGTATAATGATGAACCTAGGTCTCGATGGTGACAACTGGATGCAAAAAGTCCTTTGGATTTTGCATAAATTGCTCCAAATAGAGCTATGAAGTTGAAAGCTGCACCCGCTTGTTGTCCACTGTGAGAAATTGTGGCACCCATCGGGACGGCCATTTTTTCATCTCCAACTTATCATGCAAAATATGAATTGCCATTCCCATCAACACACCTATGGCCTCTGCCGCTTTGCGTACTTTCATTCAACGATCAGCAAGTATCTTATCATGGACTTTTCAATGATTTCCTCGGTAACCACATCTGCCAGGCATCCTGGGTGCTCATCAAAAACGGATGTTTGACCACGTTTAAAGTCATTGAACCAATATCTAAGCATTATCATTGATGGTGAAAGGTCCTCATAAACAGCATTGAATTTTGCTTTTATCTCCTCACAAATTTTCCTATCCAAAAGTAAAAAGCAAATAACTGAATGATACTACACTTTTTCCTTTTTAGCAATGATACATTGAACAACTAACTGAAGTGCCTGCCAAATCGAAACTAACCTATAAATCAGTACCAAATTTTTTTGATGGCATCTAACAAATGACAGTACATGGTGGTAACACCAACTTGCCTTAGCAATACAACTTATTTTGAAACACAGGTACTTATTGAACCGCTCTCATGTATATTTTTTTCCCTAATTTCCATATAATTTTGCTATCCTCTTCTCTTGCTGTCTTATAAATCTTTTGACCAATTCTTTCACTCCACTCTTTCTTTTTTTTTCCTCGATTGCACATTTAAACCCCACTCTAGCTATTAGAAGGTTTTCTTTTTCTACTGGTTCTTCAGTTTGTTTCCACCTCCAAACTCCCTTTCTACTTTTTTTTTTTTTTTTTTTTTTTTTTTTTTTTTTTTTTTTTTTGTGCTGAAAAGCAATCCTCATCACACCAACCCTTTTCTATGCTTTTCCTTTGATTCCTAATTTTCTTCCCATTCTAGGTACAGCATTGCTTCATCAGCTTTCTCCATCTCAATTAGTTGTATAATTTCACATTCAGATTTCCTTCCTCTGTTTTGAGTTTAAATTCCCAATAAACATTTCCCTTTCCTCTAAATGCCACCTATAATTATCCACAATTTTTTCTTGCTCTGTCTTCCTGTTCTACTACTTTTACTGTTAGGAATGTTGCTATTAATGGAAAACGGTAACTATTCTATACCCTCTGCATAACCATGAAGTCTAAAAGATGTTTGTCTAAATTCCTTGAATAAAACATATAGTCAATTACATGTTCTCCCCTTGATTAACAAGTGTGAATTCTCCAGTCTTATCTGACCCTCTTGCCCCATTGCACATTAATGGATTGTTACTTCACAAAACTGCAATTTTTTGCCTTCTCTATTCTTATTTTGTCTTCACTATATCTCAGTATATATAGATTTTTTCACTTGATGGTTTTCTAGTTTAGCTATATGTTATTGAATGAATGAATAATTTATTTGAGCACTAAGTTATTACATATTTAGACTGCCTTCTCTATTTGGCCCTGGCCATTAAGATGAGCAGTCATTGTGAATTACAATTACATGTTGATACATTTAGTAGTTCTTATATTTATTTTTATTTACATTATTTTCCTCTTTTAACCATCCATATCCATTTATTTTTTACTTTCATTAAGTATTTACCCATATTTTTACAGTTTTTATCTAGAACTGTATGTATATCTTTATTCCTATTCATTCCATACCATAAACTCTCTTTTCTCCAAATCTCTGTTTCTTTGCATTCAAATATAATATGTTGTATATCTTCACTTTCCCCGCATAATGGGCATTCATCTTGTGCATAGCCATTTCGCTTCCCTTTTAGCCTCCATACTCCTGCCCTTAACCATGCTATACCTCCTCTTTCTTCTTTATTTGTGTTGTCTACATATTTCTCTCTTTCCCAGTATTTTTTTATGTTAACATAAAAAATCAAAGATCTCTTCTCAGTTATCTGACTAAATAATTGTTGTATCTCGATGTCCTCAAATCTTCTTATAATACTCTTCCAAAAGCCTTTGTGATTTGCATCTCTTTTCCTCCAAACATCTACCATGCCATTATTCTCAAGGTTATTTCTTAGTTCATTTACCCATCCCGTATTTTTTAAACTAGTTTCTTGGTATTTTAGACATTGCTGTAATAAATTATCGTCATAGGAATTCAAGATCCTGTGCCAATATTTCAAGGCTCTCTCCATAACCATTCCTTTTCTTGTTACTTGTCCCGTTTCAATTTGAGCCACTTCATTTGCTGTAGTTGTTGGCAACCCTAGTACTTCCTTTACAAAATATTCTGTGGACCATGTCCACCACTTCCCACCCGTTTTCCAGCTCCCATATTTCAATCCCATATAACATTCGTGCCTGAACCACTGAATTATATAATCTTTCCAACCATTTCATCTCCAACTCTGGCATTTTAAATAAACATTGTCTAACAGCTGTCATTGCTGCTCTCCCCTTTGCCAGAGCTGATCTCTTCTGTTTCTCCCACTTACCTCCTACATCTATACTTATCCCTAAGTAGGTACAGTCTCGCACCACTTTATATTCATTTCTCCCATTACTCCATCTCTCTTGTTTACCCAATTTCCCTCCTTTTTTAAACACTACAATTTGTGTTTTCTTTTCATTTACTTTTAATCCCCATTCTATACAGTATTTATCTATTTCTTGTAAGGACAATTTTAGTCCATTTACTGTAATGGATGCCACTACTAAGTCATCTGCAAAGAGGAGACCAGGTATCTGTATATTATTTATTACTGGTAAAAGATTATTAGTACTATTAATGTTTTGTAGTATATCATCTATAAATAGGTTAAATAAAATTGGGCTTAATTTGCATCCTTGCCTTAACCCTTTCTCTAGGTGTAGTTCATTAGTTATTGCCCCTTCCTCATATTTTACACAGAAAGTATTATCTCTATATAAACCTTTTAAAGTAGTCACCATTTGGTTACTTACCCCTTTATTTAATAATTTGTACCACAGTAATTTCAGCTCTATTCTATCAAAGGTCTTCTCTAAATCAATGAAGGCCATGCCCATATACAATATTCCTCTTTTATTCTTAAGATATTTATCTACTAGTGTTTTTATAACAAACATATTATCTACAGTCCGTCTTCCTTTCCTAAAGCCCATTTGAAATTTTGACAAAATTTTATATTTTTCTGCCCAATCTTGGAGTCTACCTGCTAAAATCCATATGTTATTAGTAACAGCATACAAGGCGGTTGACAGCAAAGGATTTCACATGGAAATAAGCAAGGAGTAGTAAAGCTCAATTACACACTTCACTAAATATACAGTACCTAGACATGTTTTGAGAGTCCATTGCTCCTATCGTCAGCTGCTGACCTACTGGTGGTGTTTGGTTGTCCTGTGTCTGTCTGTTCTGTCTATGGTGGCATCTGGTGAGTGCTTGATGTACTTGCTAAGGTTGTCTTCTACTGGGATGCCAAAATTCATGAAGATATCCTTATTCTTCAAAATGAAAATTCTTTCCTATGTGGTCAGTTCCATAAGTTTATGAACTGCTTGGCTTCTGGATTTATGTCATAGTTTTTCTTCTGAAAATGATTTGGAACAACTGAGTTTTCAGTTTGCTTTTGTTAAATGTTCCTAAAGTGATCTTTTTGTTTTTGTGCATTTCAATATTTCTTTAGTTTTCGTCACATATTTCATGTTACAATCTAGGCATTCTATGGCATATATTCCTGACTTTTTTCCTGGAGGGATTTGATTCTTCAAAGTTGAACCTAGGAGATTCTTAATACTGTGTTTGTTCTGGGAAGCAAGTTTTATCTTGAATTCTCTGAAAATGTTTTCAAATTTGTGGTAGAAATACGGATGTATGAGAATTTACAGAAACTCTATTGTGTTTCAATTGGTTGAAAGTGGAGACTTCTGTAATTTTCCTCTGTCCTTTTAACTTATTTATTTTCTTTATTATAGTGGAGGTGCTGAATCCATTGGCAACTGCTGTATTCTATATGTGATCCAATTCTGTTTTGTATTCTGTGTCATTCATAGTAATGTTGACTGGCCTATACAGGATTCATTCCTGACTGTTCATATAGCCTTGTGTCCGGAAATGCATAGTTTCCATGGTAGATGACACCGATGGCATTCTCTCATAACTTGTAGTGTGCATTTTGTGTGTTGCAGATAGTCTCTCATAGCTTGCAGTGTGCATTTTGTGTGTTGCAGACAGTGTGATTTAAGCAACGTAGAAGCACAATGATCTGGTATTAATTCCAGGAACAAGTCAACATGGTGTTCATGTATGGCCAAGCAGGTGGAAACGGCCAAGAGGTAGCACAGATGTACCAAGTCACTACCCTGACAGACAGAACCACCCACATCACACAACATTTGGAGCCATTTTTTGGCGCTTGTGTGAGCATGGGTCCTTTGAGACAAACACTCAGGGCAGCCGCAGACTGGCTTTCATCAGATGTGGAGGAACATGTTCTCCATGATATTGAGAACAACCCTGGTACAAGATCCAGGCAATTGGCCCGCCAAAGGGCAGTTATCTATATCCTACATGACAACCACTATTATCTCTATCACCTATGTGTTCAGGGATTATCACTGGTGGATTTTCCTCCATGGGAAAAATTCTGTTGCTGGTTTGTGCAACAGGCCATCATCATTATGGGATTTCTGTCCTCAGTCCTCTTCACCAATGAAGTGACCTTTGGTAGAGATGGCATCATTAACCTGCATAATCGTCATCTGTAGGCTAAAGAAAATCCTCACAGAATGGTTGAAGAGTCTCATCAGCAGCGCTTCAGCATCAATGTTTGGGCAAGTATTATTAGCAACCACCTACTTGGACCAGTTCTTTTTCCAACGCCTGAATGGAGAAACTTATCTGGACTTACTGCAAAACACTCTGCCACCATTGCTGGAGAATGTGCCTTTAGCAACATGACAGCAATGTGGCTGCAGCACGATGGAGCGCCAGCCCACTATCACATTAAATAGGACGTGCAGGCCCTGTTGCATGGCATCTTTATCATCAGACTTAAAACTCCTGGATTTTTACTTGTGGGGGCATCTGAAAAGCATTGTGTACAGTGAGCCTGTTCCTGATGTTCAGACCCTTAGTCCACGTAGCTTCTGACGATATTTGGACACAGCCTGGAACTATCGAACGAGTAAGGCAATCCATGATGTGATGTGTGAATGCATGCATTGCATCCCATGGAGGCCACTTTAAGCATCTGTTGACACATTGATGGAATTCAGGTCATGCACTGTGTGCCAAATCCACCGTGGCAACTGTGCATTTCCGGACACAAGGTGATATGAACTTTTGTGCTTCATTTCCAGTCACGAATCACCCCTTGAAATTTGTTGGTGAACTTCAAACTCACCCTGTATGCTAGACTGTTAAACACTGCATATTTATGACTTCCTGGGTTATAATTATTGTTTTTAATGTAATTATCTGTATGCATGGCCTTCCTATGTATTCCAAAGCTAATTTTGGAGTTTTTATTTCTTATAAACTTAGGGTTTAGGAACAAAACCTAGCCATATTTTTTGGTTTATATTGTGAATTTGATAAATATTTCTTGTAGGTTGAATAGTTTGAGTGCATCCTGTGTGTGTTCCTCTGGAACTATTGCGAACATATTGTCCACGTATCTGTGCTAAGTTTTAATGCTGTGGTGATGTGCTTTTCAAAAATCCCACGTATAAATCTGCAAGTAATGGGGAGAGGGGGTTTCCCATTGCTAGGCCTGAAAGTTGCTTGTAAATTTTCCCATTAAATGTAAACTCACTATGCTCGATGCATATGTTAGTTAACTTGGTTAAATCTTCTATTTCATATGTGTTAGAACCTGTTGTTTCTAGCCATTTCTTTAATAAAGAGATTAATTTATCTATTGGTATGCTGGGAAAAAGTGTTACTACATCGAATGAAACTAATGTGTCTCCTGGTGCACATGAGATATCTTTAACATTCTTTACTAAATCATAAGAGCTCTTTATGCTGAGGTAAAGCCTATGCATATGCTATATTCTTCTTTAACTTTGGGAGGGAGTTAACTTTCTCATTCAGCCATTTTGATAGATTATAAGTTGGAGCATTGATATTGTTTACTAATGAAACCAATAGTAATGAGTCTACTAATGAGTCCAAATGCCCAAGCCAGCTGCAGCTCCCAAAGCCATCCTGTTGAAGTCATCATGCAGCTGTTGAGAGGACAATAGTATGCGATGTAGTGGTGTCAGCATCTGTTTGCCTTTCCCCTTCTGACATTTCTTCTTCCCCACTCCCAGAGTTTGGTATCTTGAACTTTTATCTTTTTCACTGCCTGTGCCTACCATTGTCATATTCTGTCCATTCATATCCAGTTTCCTGTCATCTATGAATAAGTTCAGACCCCTGACATAAGCAATTTTATATTCTGCTCTTAGTTCTTTTGTTTGCTTTAATAAGATACCTTTGCTCAATAAATATGTTCGTACCTCTCATGTTTTGTTTTTGCCAACAGCATCTGATTAAATTTCATGGTAGTATATTTTCAGGTATTGGCATCTACCTTACACCACCTACTGATTCTAAATGAATTGGCTATTTCTCAGCCATGAGTGTATCTCCAACTTTTTCCTTAAAATGTCCTCTACCTCTTGCCAAGTTATCTTCTCTCTGCTTTCTTGGATTCTAAAAATGACTATATTACATTTTCCAATTTGCCTCCAATTTTTTCCAGCCTTATAATCTTTTTATGAAGATACACAAGATCTTGTTCCACTCTTTACTGATAAGTAACAATCTCTCTCATATCCTCGGAAAGTTTGCTTATTCTCATTTAAAGCCTCATCATCATCCTTCTCAGTTCATTAATCTCTTAGGATATTCCCTTTAGCATTTCACCAATCTGTTCCATATTGGGAACAGAGCTTAATTGACTTCTACCAATCCTAAGTAGCACCATCAACACTAGGGCATACCATATCATGGTTACTCAATCATAACATGCATTTTCTATAGATTTTGCCTGCCTTTTATTAACGAGGTCAATTCTGACCCAGTAACTGCTACCAATACCCCCATTGTGAATACTGCAATCGGAACATGTGTCCATACTCGGCCAGCTTCCTCATGCAACTACCCCTTCTTAAATAAAGTGAAAGAGTCAGTGATACTGGGGGAGAGAGATAACAATGTTAAGTGTTCTTAAGTAACCTTATACTTGTAAGATAAGCATGATGATTCAGCTATAAAGAGGTAAAGGAGAGTGAATAATGCAGCTAATTACTGAGGAATTAGTCTTCTATTTTAGGAAGAATATATCGAGAACAGTTGCAGATGACAAAAATAACCAGAGTGGAAAGCAAAGATAAGAGTACTAAATAGCATTCAGAAAGAGGATAAAGTAAGAGATAAGGAAAGTGAGGAAAAGATCTAAGCAGTCAAAACAGCAGTAAGGTATTAGCACATTTAAAGACTCTAAATTATGTTGACAACCAGGAAGTCATAAAATGGTGTATGGGTCAATGATCAAGAAACCAGTTATAAGATAAAATAAGAGCTGAAGTTACGTTATGGCATAATAACTCTAAATTTTCTTGGGCTTCTAGCCAAGTAAATAGTTGGTTTGAAACCAACTATTTACCTGGCTAGAAGCCCGAGAAAATTTAGGGTCAGTCATAAGTTGTTTCTTAAGTGCATTTCAAGTACTCATTTTTGGATACGTATTAAAATGATGCAAGTCCCTGGAAGTTCACACACTTATGAATAGCTTTTAAACAGTTAAAACTCAAATAACCGATGGAATTTACATAATGCTATGAGGAATATATCTCTCTCAATTTTATCTTATCAGCAGTATTGTAGCTAGGAAACTATGCAAACATTATTTTGTTTTTAGGTCAAGTTAACCACGTTTTGTAATCACCTGTAAACAGAAACATATTCGGAGCTTTTTCATCTGGGAAAACACACCAGCTCCTGGGTCTGTCACAACGAGGAAAGAAGATGGAACTTTGGATACTTCCAAGGACATGGGATCATAAGCTCAAAGTTCAATCATACCTAGTGCCAGTATTACGAAAATACAAAAGTACCCTAAAAACCCCCTGAGCCTCTATCTCAGATGTCTAAAGATTTAATTGATAAAGAATGTGCTCAACCATACCTTTCTGCCTATCAAGCCACTCTGATGTCAAGCTCTTCAGTGTTCATAGTTTAAGACCTGGGATTTGCTCAGGTATTCTGTTATGCTGTACATTGCTTTACATTTAAAAAAAAAAAAATTCCCTCTGGACACATTGACTCAGCATTTATCATATCAAGAGTTTACCAATAGAAACATGCAGCAGAGAGAGGTAAAGGATTTTGCCAACATACAGCATTACAGGGCCATAAAAATGCTTTAAGTGAACCTCTAGGGCAAGAGAAAGCAGAAAAAAACAGGATAAACTATTCAGAAGCAGCTGTTTGATAACACTGTACAGATATGACATTCTTTCTATTGCTGAAGCTATTCTGTTTCTAGCCTCTATTTAACTGGCATTTAGAGGTGATAAAGGATGTGACATGTTAGATAACATTTTAATGCATAACTGAAACTTTTAGGCATTTCGATTTTCAATGAAGAAATATAAAAGACTCGTTGAAATAGCAACAAATACACTTCAGAATGCCAAATACACTAGGCTAGTAACATTCAAAATGAAATTATTCAAGTGATGGCTAAGAAAGTTGTCTACACAATAGTGGAGAAGGCTAAACACTGTTTTGCTTCATTACTTTAAAAAAAAAAAAAAAAAAAAAAAAAAAAAAAAAAAAAAAAAACGCACGCACACACACACACCAAAAAGAGAAAATTGACGATCTGGCAAAAGCTCTTCAATACATGGTAAATGTCAAGCCTACAGAATAGTATGTTGCTGCTTTAGAGCTTAAATCTCAGGATGTAGAGCATATAGCTGTACATAATTTTGGGGAGATTAAGAGAGATAGAATTGAATTTGTACAAAACAATTGCATGAAAATAAGATGGTGCATCGTGAGGAAAGGTAGATCTGGGGGTGTGCAAGCATCAATTTCAAG
This sequence comes from Deroplatys truncata, assembly GCA_030765065.1. Classification (NCBI taxonomy): domain Eukaryota; kingdom Metazoa; phylum Arthropoda; class Insecta; order Mantodea; family Mantidae; genus Deroplatys; species Deroplatys truncata. Next base: position 405,029,676 of record CM060990.1, read on the forward strand.
GGATATCAATTATCACAACCTACTTCACCATTGCTTAAAACTTCAGCTTCATTTAGTTATTGTTCATACAATTGGAGCAATTCCTTAAAAAAAAAAAAAAGCGCGCGCACACGCACTCACACACATGCACCCCCCACCCATGCACACACGCACACACTCGCACGCGCAGTTATTCAAAAAGAAGGAACAGATTTTAAACATTCATTTTTAATGAACGACAATAGATAGCGACACATATGACACATCACTGAATAGAGGAAAGTTCAAAGTTTTAAGCCCCACCTATTAGTTCTATTCAGTGCCTACAGCGGCGCTGTGTTTGTTTACGAGAAAATGGCGATGCCACAGGAAAAGTTGTTTTGTGTGCTGCATTATGTAAAGAGTGAACCCATTGTTTCATTGCAGCATGCATTTTATTGTAAGTTCAACGAGCTGCCTCGTCCTAAAAAATTTACAATTGATACAATAAATTCGTAGAACATGGTTGTGTACACAAACTGGTCATCCTCGCATACCAAATGGTGCTCATTTTGAACACACAAAACAAAATGTTGAACTTTTCTCTATTCAGTGATGTATCACATGTGTCGCCAACTATTGTCGTTCATTAGAAATAAATATTTAAATGCTGTTCCTTCTTTTTGAATAAAAAAATGCGCGCCCGCGCACGCACACACACACACGCGCACACGGTGGACCATTTCAGACTGCACCAATCTCCAAAACTAAGCATTGTAGAAAGATATGTCTTTCATAAGATTTGCTTGATATTATGGGGGAAAGTAAATGTCATTAGTCATGTTTTGTTTGGAGGACGTTATGATAGTCATTTTAGGGCCAATTTAATTTTTTTAAATGAGAACCTATAATTAGGGTCAAATTAAATTGACCTTAAAATGACCATCACAACGTCCTCCAAATAAAACATGACTAATACCATTTACTTTCCCCTATAATATCAAGCAACTTTTATTCAAGACATTTCTTTCTACAACGCTTAGTTTTGGAGATATTATACAGTCTCAACTTAAATGGTCCACCCTAAATATAAACAGTCCAGTCGTATGTCCTATGATTAAGAAGCGATATGTCTTAAAATAAAAGACACAAAAAATATATAACATATATATTTTAATTTAGTGACTAATGAACATTTAATTAATTTTGAAGATTTAGAAGCTAGTAACAGTGATGATTCATAATTTAAAATAAAAACAGTTGAAGGTTGTTACACTACATCACTAAAATGTTTTTACTTGAATGCGTTTCGGGATACAGGTTTGCTCCCATCGTCAGCATGTTTTCAACTGACTTTGCCAGTTATTGTCTGGGGAATGTGTGTGGCTAGTGGTGTTCTCTGGTGCTGGGCTGATGAACCTCCAAAGGCTGCTGGGTGGCGGCAGTTCGAAATTCATTAGATGATTCCTGTGTTTAACGATATGTATTTTTTCCCAGATGTCCAATTCATTGCTGCTGTTGATCGGTTTTAAGAGTTTTATGTTTGAAATGATATCATGGTTTGAAGACCAGAAATGATGTGCTACTGCTGATTTATCTGGCTGCTTTTGGTAAATGCATCTCATATGCTCTTTAAGTCTTATTTCAAGATTTCTTTTGGTTCTTCCTATGTATACCAGGTTACAGTCATTACAAACAATTTGATATATACCAGCTGATTTATCGTTGGGGATAGGATCTTTTGCTGTTGCATAGTAGTTTCTGTATATTCTGGTTATTCTGTGAAGACAATAGATAAGAAGATACAAAAGTTTGAAAGACAGAAATACATCCAACAAACAACTACTTTACTCAGACAACAAAAACCACAAGCAAATAGGAAATTCACTTATCACCCTTGGGCACATCATAAGTTTCAAAGGATTTTCAAGAAATACAACATCACCCTGCATCACTGAGCTTCCTCTGAGCTCTGTGCACATATTTTATCATTTTGCTTATTGTACTTCTCCTCCACTGTGAAAATCTTCTCATCTGTGAAGAGGAGATTTTCATGACCATTCTGAGCATGCCACTGTAAAAGCCTCTTTGATCTTTCGTACCTGATCTTCTTTAGGTTCGAGGTTAACAGACGTCCCACTGACTGTCGATAAGCTCTCATATGAAGGTTGTCTCTGATAATCCAAGACATCGATTTGGTGGATACATTTAACTCTCAGGCCATTATTTTTTCTTCCGAAGTGGGTTTTGGCGTATTCGTTTTCTTACTGCTTTGACCACTCCTGAAATCCTTATGGTACGTGGCCTGCCACCCCTTGTTAAGTGTTCAATACAGGAAGATTCAACATATCTCTTGACAGTTTGTTAAACGAATTTTAATGAAATTTACAGTTGTTTTAACTAGAAAATTTCAGTAGATTTCTTACCATACTTATAAAGGGCAATCACTGCAATTCTGTTTTCATTTACACCCCATTCTATATTTATTCATTGATTTAGGAAACTACACAAAGCAAATGCGTTTAGAATAATAACTCTGCTACCATGGTAACTTCTAACAATACCATTAAATCATTTATTTTTAAGTTGTAGAGCTACAAACATATAGGGCATGACTGGACTGTGTGTGTGTGTGTGCGAGCGCGCGCACGCACGCACGCACACAGAGGATGTTCCAGAATTTGACCGATTAACTTTAAGGGAATATAGAGGGGTGATGGGGGAAGAATTGGAAATAGGACACTTATGGTCCCAGAACACATGATTTTTTGCAATAAGCCAAAATAAATATGAGCCAGTAAGCCACTGATACCGCCTCAATTCAACTCTTTATTGAACCCATTGATCACATACATGACTTAGGCAAAGTCAGAAATAAATCTTACATTAGAAAACTATATATAGAAATAAATAAAATAGGCATATATATAAATACAAAAGCAAAAATCATGATGGCAAGGGATAATTTAAAAACTAAAGCAAAATTAACAATAACGCAGTTTAAATTGAAAAACATATTTTTATATACAGTGGACTTATTATTTAAATTAGTAGTTAATGTTTATCCATGTTTATATATTCATCCAATGTATAAAAGCTACCATTTATACAGAATTTCTTCAATTCTTTTTTAAATCTACTTATTCTCTGTATTTCTTTTATCTCCTCAGGCAATTTATTATATAGGTAACAAGCGGCATAACTTGGTTTAGTCTTATACGAGGGTGGTCTGAAAAGTTTCCGACCTAATAAAGATACAGGACATTTTTTCAGAATTTTTGTTTTTTTATTTTTCAACATAGTCTCCTTGTAACTCTACACACCTCTCCCAGCGATGCTCCCATCTCTGTAACCCATCTAAATAGTACTCGGCATTTTTCTCTGCAAAATAATTGTTCACAAAGGTGATTGCCTCTTCATTTGATGAAAATCTCTGTCCTCCGAGCGCAATTTTCAGATGAGGGAACAAAAAGAAGTCACTTGGGGCTAGATCTGGTGAGTAAGGCGGATGGTCAAGCAGTTCAAACCGTAATTCGTGGATTTTTGCCATTGCAACCGCTGAGGTTTTTCCGCAAGTTCTGCCTTCAGCTTGTCAAGTAATGATGCGTAGTATGCTCCTGTAATGGTTTTTCCATTTTGAAGATAATCAATTAAAATAACTCCATGACTATCCTAAAAAACAGTATTTGCTTTTTTTGGAGCCAGTTCCCCCTTTGCAGTTTGTTTCGGGCATATAATGGTGTATCCAAGTTTCATCTACAGTAATTAATCGGCGCCTCAGATTTATTGCGCCTACTGCGCCAACAGAGAATTGGAAATGTTCATACGAACATGTTTTTGGTCAAACATGAGCAAACGCGGCACCCAAAGCGCGGACAGCTTTCTCATGTCTAAATGTTGATTTAATATGTGACAAACATGTTCTTTTGACATGTTCATAGACTCTGCTATCTTTCTCACTTTAATTCGGTGGTATCTAGCACTATTTGGTAAACTTTGGCGATGTTTTCGTCGGTAATTACAATTTTTGGACGTCCCGAACGTTCGTTTCCCAAGCTCTTACGGCAACGTTTAAATTCAGCTGCCCAAAATTTCACTGTAGTAAATGATGGTGCAGAGTCTCCATACACAGAATCCAACTCATCTTTGATTTGTGTAGGCGTATTGCCTTTTAAAAACAAATATTTAATGACAGCTCGATACTCAATTTTGTCCATTTTCATAAAAACACTCACATCACCTCACTGAAACAACTGTTACATAACAACTGAGCATCCAAAATGGCTGAAACTTTGGCGAGTAACTGTCAACAGATGAACAACGAAATTCACTAGCTTTTATTTACGAGTGCTGCCATCTTCATGTTGAGGTCGGAAACTTTTCAGACCACCCTCGTACAGTTCAATCCTGTGTGTAAATGAGTGAAAATTATTATTAAATCTCGTTTCGTGATTATGTATTTGATTGTTTGTTTTTAGATTAGTAAATTTAGCTCTCGTAAGCAATATTACCTCGAATACATACAGCGAGTATAGAGTTAGGATTTTTAAACTTTTAAATGCTTCTCTACAGAAATCCGTTTGCTTTAAGGCCAGCATAATCCTGATTGCCCTCTTCTGTAAAATAAAAATCCTGTTCATATATTTAGCCGGACTATGTCCCCTGATCGATATACCATAAGACAAATGTGGGTAAATCAATCCAAAATATATTATCTTTAACATTTGTATATTAACCATTTTTGGCATATTGTTAACATATAAGCTAGAGCTAATTTTATTAGCAATTTTATCTACATGTTTATCCCAAATCAAATGTTTATCAAGAATCATACCTAAGAATTTTGCATTTATAATCTCTTTTATTGGCTTTTCATCCACCTTTACAGTTATATTAGTAATATTCCTATTATGCTGCGCCTGGATAACCAAAGTATTTGTTTTGTTAGCATTTATAAGTAATTTATTAGCCTTTAGATACTGCACAACTTGGTTAATATTATGTTTTGTAGTGTTTTCTATGTGCAGCAAATTGTTTCCAATATTCACTACAGTAGTGTCGTCAGCATATGTAATGATTTTCCCATCAGTGATGTTTGTGATATCATTTATACATATATATATATATATGATGAAAAGTAAAGGACTGAGCCTTGGGGAACACCAAACTTAACGGTAGAAGGATATGAATAGTAGTTCCTTATATAATGATTCCTCATGTGAGTAATTTTAACAAATTGTGTTCTGTTAGAAAGGTATGATTTAATTAAATTATGTGGAGTTCCTCTTATAGTTACTTCTAGAAAGGCAATATTTACATATAAATGACTATTTAAATGAACCATGTTTTCCATATTCACACAAATAAAGTACATAGATTATTTAATTTTGTTATTCTGTGACATAGTATTTTTGTAAAGAAACTGACATGTAATTATTATTAAGAATTATTTTAATATTACTTGCTCTAATGTAACATTTCTACATATCCAATGACGTGTCCAAAAACAATATAAGTTGTTCTCAAAGGATGAAATAAATAAATCAAAATAAATATACCATAATTATAGAATTTATTAAGTAAAATGTCATGATCCACGCTATCGAAAGCTTTACTTAAGTCAAGTAGAACACAGTTACATTTTACTTTTTTGTCAAGGTTCTCAATAAGGTACTCAATTAATTCACTGATAGCAACTATAGTAGATTTATTTTTTCTAAAACCATACTGAGAATTTGTACATTTTACTAAAATTTTTTCAATTACTTTTGATAAAGTAGATAAAGTGTTATTGGTCTGTAGTTACCAGTAATTTCCCTGTCCCCCATTTTATGGATTGGTTTGACAATAACATTTTTTAAACAATTAGGGTATATGCAAGTTGTGATTACAGAGTTAACCATATCTAACAAAGGATCTAGTAAAACTGGAATACATTGTTTTATGAGGGTTGTAGATATACCACCAATCCCTGCAGACTTTTTATTTTTCATAGTCTTTATGACATTTCCTAGATCTTCTTTAGTAATCTCCCAGATATAAATGGAATTACTAATGTATTTAATGTCGCTAATAGGTTTGAAGTGACTTTCATTTGTAGCTGAGGGGTAATACAATTTATAAAGTTAGAATTGAAAATACTACTTATTTTTAAAGGATCGACTATTTTACCATCATCAACTAAAACCATGTTTTCAGGGCCTTTATTTATATTACCACATTCAGTATTAAACATTTCAAAAGACAGCAGAGACTTGATGAAGAAGATAAATTAAAAGATAAGCTTATAAGAATATTAAAGATAGAGTTGATATACAAAAAATGCCAAGGAAAACTGCAGTGGCCTTATTTAGGATGGCAACTGGCCACGATTGCCTTGCAGAACATCTCTACAAGATACGATGCCTACCTACACCCAAGTGCACTCTCTGTGAAGAAGATGTCATCCTGAACAAACAACATCTCGCCAAATGCAAAGGCCTTAAAAGTGATAGCTTACAGACTTTATATTGGGAAGCCAGATGGAAAATGGTGCAGATCAATTAATCCCCAGTGTCATTGGTGAACAAATACATTCAGTATTAATAATTTTCCAAGCTGTTTTGCATATACATTGAGAGTTTTCTAATTCCATACCTATATAATTTGATTTAGTCTTTTTAATCAATTGTCTATAGTATTTTTTAAAGCTAAGACACACCTCTTTATCTATAGCACTTTTTGTTATTTTACAGCAATTATAATAGCCTTTCAAATTCGCTTTTGCTAGTTCAATGTTTTTATTCATCCAGCGCAACTTTTTATTATTGGATACGTCTTTAACTTGAAATGGGCAAGCTACATCAAAATAATAATTAAAAACAAGATAAAAATTTTCCCATTTTATATTTACATCCCTCTCATTGTAAATATCATTCCATTTTTCATTTTTTAACAAATTGCCTAGACCATTAATGTTAGCACTATTTAGATCCCGAGATTCTAGAAGATATTTCTGAATAATTGGGATATTGAATTCAAATTTTATTTCAACAGCATGGTGATCAGAGAAGTGATTGTGTATTACATTGGTTTGAAAATTTTTTGTAGGTAGATTGGTTATGATATGGTCAATAATTGTGGCCGAGGTTTCAGTTTCTCTTGTGGGTTGGTTAATAGGTAATTGTAAGTTGTATGTATTAGTAATATCTAAAAGTTGCTTAAAATCATGATTATTGGCTTTTTTGTCTATATTTAAATCCCCAATCAAAATAATATTATGCCTATCAAGTTTGTCTAACACAGTTGTTAGAACTTGAAAAAATTCTATGATGTTGCTATTTGGGGATCTATAACAAGCAAGTATTACAATTTTCTGTAGGTCATTATGTAGTTCTATACCAACTATCTCACAGACTTTTTCAACACTTACTTTAGTTATCCAATTCATTGGTTTAACATTTCTGATACCTTTTTTAACAAGTAGTGCTATTCCTCCACCTTTATAATTATGCCTACAATAATACGTTAAGAAACTGTACCCTTCAATATGGCAAGCACTGATTTGATTTTCAGTTAAGCCATGTTCACCAAAGGCTATTGCATCAAGATTTTTTTGAGGCATAAATATGTTAACATTACGTTGATATTGTAATGAAAAGAAGCTAGAAACAGTGATGTGTATTGAATTTATTTAAAGGTGAGTCGGAATTGTTACACTAACATCACTTAAGTTTACTCACTTAACATGTTTCGGGAAACGGTTGTTCCCATCCTCAGAAGTTAATTCGACTGGCCCGTGTTGTTGGTGTTTCCGTTTTTTGGACTGGATCCTGTGGTGGCATCTTGTGGTGGAGAAATGTACTTCCAGAGAGGATTTGGTGGCGGAAAATCAAAATTTATTTGATGTGTGTTGTGTTTTAGAATGGTGATCTTCTCCCATGCATCTAATTCGGCTGCAAATTTGGCTGGTTTGACTAATGTAATATTGGGTTTGATGTTGTGATTAGTGATACAAAAATGGTGTGAAACTGCAGATTTGTCCATTTGTTTGTATTTAATACATCTCATGTGCTCCTTTAGCCTAGTTTCTAAGTTTCTTTTTGTCTTACCTATGTATACTTTATTGCAATCTGAACAATTGATTTTATAGATTCCAGCTTTTTTGTCTTGTGGAATGGGGTCTTTTAACTTGTTACAAAGTAATTTCTCTATGTTAAATTTGTTCTGTGGAGCTAGGCTGATGTTATGTTTCATGAAAATCTTCATAAATTTGTGAAATGTTCCTGGGTGGTATGTGAATTTCTTGAACTTTAGCTCTTTATCTTGCTGGCTGAGATTTGTTGTGTTTCTGATGTGCATCTGTCGTTTGAATTTTGCAATTTTTTTGTCAATAGTTGCTTTGTTGTACCCATTATGTATTGCTGTGTCTACTATATGCTGGTATTCTAACTGGTATTCTTTTTTATTTAAGGGGGTATATACCAGTCTATGTGTTAGGCTGTTTAGTACTGCATGTTTGTGTGTGGTTGGATTGAAACTCTTATTTTTTATGTAATTAGTAGAGTGTGTTGGCTTCCTGTATATGCCAAAGGTTAGGTTCTTTTGTTCTCTGATGATTTTTAGGTCTAAAAATGGTAGCATGCCTTCTTTTTCTATTTCTATGGTGAATTTTATTGATTGGTTCTGTAGGTTTAGTAAGGCTAAGGAGTCTTGTATGAACCTATTAGGGACAACAGCGAAGATGTCGTCAACATATCTGTGCCAAACTTTAAACATGTATGGAAAGGAAGTTGTTATGTGTGTTTCTAAGTAGCTCATAAATAAATCTGCCAAGAAGGGTGAAAGTGGGTTGCCCATGGTTAGACCAGTTGGTTGTTGATAGAACTTCTTATTGAAACTAAAACAATTTTGTGCAATGCATAAATTGTTTTAGTTTCAATAAGAAGTTCTATCAACAACCAACTGGTCTAACCATGGGCAACCCACTTTCACCCTTCTTGGCAGATTTATTTATGAGCTACTTAGAAACACACATAACAACTTCCTTTCCATACATGTTTAAAGTTTGGCACAGATATGTTGACGACATCTTCGCTGTTGTCCCTAATAGGTTCATACAAGACTCCTTAGCCTTACTAAACCTACAGAACCAATCAATAAAATTCACCATAGAAATAGAAAAAGAAGGCATGCTACCATTTTTAGACCTAAAAATCATCAGAGAACAAAAGAACCTAACCTTTGGCATATACAGGAAGCCAACACACACTACTAATTACATAAAAAATAAGAGTTTCAATCCAACCACACACAAACATGCAGTACTAAACAGCCTAACACATAGACTGGTATATACCCCCTTAAATAAAAAAGAATACCAGTTAGAATACCAGCATATAGTAGACACAGCAATACATAATGGGTACAACAAAGCAACTATTGACAAAAAAATTGCAAAATTCAAACGACAGATGCACATCAGAAACACAACAAATCTCAGCCAGCAAGATAAAGAGCTAAAGTTCAAGAAATTCACATACCACCCAGGAACATTTCACAAATTTATGAAGATTTTCATGAAACATAACATCAGCCTAGCTCCACAGAACAAATTTAACATAGAGAAATTACTTTGTAACAAGTTAAAAGACCCCATTCCACAAGACAAAAAAGCTGGAATCTATAAAATCAATTGTTCAGATTGCAATAAAGTATACATAGGTAAGACAAAAAGAAACTTAGAAACTAGGCTAAAGGAGCACATGAGATGTATTAAATACAAACAAATGGACAAATCTGCAGTTTCACACCATTTTTGTATCACTAATCACAACATCAAACCCAATATTACATTAGTCAAACCAGCCAAATTTGCAGCCGAATTAGATGCATGGGAGAAGATCACCATTCTAAAACACAACACACATCAAATAAATTTTGATTTGCCGCCACCAAATCCTCTCTGGAAGTACATTTCTCCACCACAAGATGCCACCACAGGATCCAGTCCAAAAAATGGAAACACCAACAACACGGGCCAGTCGAATTAACTTCTGAGGATGGGAACAACCGTTTCCCGAAACATGTTAAGTGAGTAAACTTAAGTGATGTTAGTGTAACAATTCCGACTCACCTTTAAATAAATGTTAACATTGTCTATTTTGTTACTCAAGTACTGTATGTTTTGATATATAAGATTGATTCTGCTTTATTTTTTAGGGTATAGTTTTGGTGAGTGAGTCAAATACGACTCAGTCAATTTTACAAGTTTGCCTGCTTGTCTGCAATACTTTGAGTATTTGTATTATATCCCAGAGCAATACAAGGAGTGGGCTCTTGCACACAATTTTTAGCTATGATATCCTGTATTTTGTTTACTAGCCAACTTTTAGCATGTGAGTTTAGATGCAACCCATGCCTTGTATGCAACTCTCTATCAATATCATTATCCTGAACTACATTCACATTCTTAAATTTACTACATACATTATTAATGATTACATATTTTTCTATTGTGCCATGTATCTGGGAATCAACATGCAAATCATACCTCTTTGGGATGTTAACCATAATTACATTAGTATTACGCCACTGTAACAATATTCTCTTGAAATTCCTGGCTAGATTTTTTCCACCATTTCTTTCCATATCATTTGTTCCTCCCATTATCACCACATAGTCATTTGAGGTTAGGTTATCTCACATACCAACCGTATCCTTCGCTACGTCTTCCAGTGTAGCATTAGTTTTTAGTAATCCTTCCACCTGAGAATCTTGGAGTACTTCTCCAAGGAAGCCACTAATTCCTCTTCCATGACTGTCTGCGAATATCCTAATCTTCCGAGTCTTCTGAACCCGTCTTGTAGTTGCCTGTTTCTGCTGATTATCACCATCTTCATTCTGAGTTTCTATTTTTTCCTCCTCATTTGTACTTAGGCAGGTGAAACGATTAGATGTCTCGGGTACTAAATCTAAAAGGCCTCTATCTTCCATTACCTGGTTCCTCGAGGAACGTCGTGGTTTCATCCATGCGCTGGCGTCCGCCTTCATTTTAATCTTGGTTTCTTCTATTTCATGCTGCAGATAACTATTTTCATGTCTTAAATGAAAAATTTTGTTCTCTTGCTTCATGTAGGTCTCTGTGTAATAATTTGATGATAAGTTGCAGAGATGTTATGTTTTCTTTATGATATTTTGTGCCTGAAATTGTACCCGTCATTGTGTTCGGCATAGGTCTGCATATAAGGCTATTTTCTCCTTATCCCTATTAATTTTACCAGATATAACAGTTCTGCGATGAGTGTAGTTTTCGACTTTACTGCTGATCTTATTATTCTTCAAGTTAGGGTCGTCATGCTTGCTATTTTTAATGAAATTTCGGAGCTTCAACTTGTAGTGATTCTCACACGTCACCATCTTCATAACAAAAATGGTATATGCAAGCATTTGCTGCACTGCCAAGCAGGTACATGTGTGGCTTACTGGTAAAGTAGGGAGTTCTCAAGTCAGCGACACCAGGTTCCAAGTTCAAGCTCTGCCTAATGTTTTTCTCTCTATTTTTTATTTTCTTTTCTTAAAATTGTGGATTCTGAAGGATATGGTATACTGCTCTATTTGTTATTACCTCTACTTTTAAATGTAATCAAGGAAATCAAATGAATGAATTTTGAACAGGAATGTAAAACATAAGATACTGTAATGTTCCAAACATACACATGATGTGTAACCAGAATCCTTTATGGAGGCGACTTTAAAAATGGCATTAGCATGGTCTGTGGCTAATACACTATTGTGTTTAAGAATTGAAAGAACGCGCTGTTAGCTCCAAATAAGAAATAACTAGTGTACAAGGCAAACCACAGTCACATTCCTGCTTAAGCTTTATTTATTTACTTCCAGGAAGCGTAAAAAAGTGTATTTCTTCAGATGTATGGAAACAGCTAATAGTGCGCATTCCCATTTGTGAACTCTGATTTTTTTAAATATTTTCCTTTTGGGAAGCACTAGTGAATCACGAGATAGAACTGCTATACATTTGCAGAAAGTCAAATATACCTATGAAAGTACCTGTTGCCACTTGCATGGATAGCTCACTTGGCATCATGGTTGACTATAGTGAAATGGTGCTGTGTTACATTCACTCTGTAAAGTAACTTTTGTTTTTCTTCTTGTGTTCAAGATGAGAGGTGCATGCATATGCGAATGGCAATGGTAATTTTAATTTCTGAATAACCCAGAAGTAAAAACACCTAGCTGTTGTGTAATAAACCTATTTCTAAAAAGAGTTTGTTATACTGTTTAAATCTATTGGGTAGGAACACCTGCAGTATTCCTGTTCACCAGTTCAGCTGCAATACCTAAGTGCATGCGCAACTCTGAAGGTCACTACGGCTGACAGTCTTGCTGTTTAATTTGAGCTATATTGTTCGTATTTAGTGAAACAATGGCTAATCATTACAGTTTTCAGGAGGCAGCAGACATGCATTTTGTTTACGGGGAAACTAAAGGCAACACATATGAACCTGTGTGACTTTACAGAGAAAGATATCCTAACAGATGTCATTCGCACCCCTCAACTTTTCATTCTGTTCACCAGCATCTAAAGGAAACTGGATCCCTGGAGGTGCACTGACCAAATGCTGGTGCAATACGAACACGTCACCATCCGGTATTTGAGGAAGATGTGCTCAGAAGGTTTCAGGAGAACCCTTCAAGTATTTATTTATTTATTGTGCTAAGAGTTTTACAAATTTGATTGTCTACTGCACTTTGACCCTGGTCACTCATTCAGTAGACAATCACTACAGTTTATTTACATTTTACAATTTCTTGTCAATAAATTATCTTGCTCTTTTTTTTCAGTTTTTTTCATGTCCCATTTCCACTTGTTTTTCACTTTTCATTTATTGATTACTTACCCATCACACATTCACTATAGTTTTCCATTCAAAGTAAGATGCACTACCTCTTACTTTTCTCTTTCCACTGTCCAAAGCCATTTATTTTTTACTTTACACAAAAACTGTCCAATGCTTCTAGCGTCCTTACATATCATTTCAATCATAAGTGTATTTCTATCCCCCTTCAACCACTTCTTATTAAAAAATTCTTCTCTTTAATTTTCTGTTCCTTGGCACTTAAATACTATGTGTTCAATATCTTCATTATCACCACATATCGGACAATGGTTCTGAGGAATACCCTGTCTTAGCCCTTTTAGCCTCCATGCTCTGGTTCTTAACCATGCAATAGATTCTCTCTCTTCTTTATTTACTATGTCTATATATTTTTCCCTACCCCATGTATATTTCATTGGCTTATAATAAACTAATGAGCTCTTTTCGGCAATCTCACTGAACATGATTTGTATTTCTATATCTTCCAGTCTTTTACTCGCCTTTTCCAAAAATTTTTCACGTTATTTTCTCTCCTCCATATATCTCCTAACCCATTTTTCTCCAAAATGTTCCGTAATTTACTTACCCATCCATCATTCATTAAGCTATTCTCTTGGTATTCAATACATTGTCTTAACACATTACTTTTTCCTAGATTTAAAGTTCTGAACCAAAATTTCAAAGCTCTTTCCATTATCTTCCCCTTAGTTGGCACCCTGCCCATCTGTAATTGTGCTACCTGTCTTACAATTGACTACGGTAGCCCTAGTACTTCTCTACAAAACATCCAGTGCACCACATCTATACTTTCCCATCCTCTATCTAATCCCCATATTTCTATACCATACATCATTTTTGCCTCCACAACCATCTCATAAACTTTTCCCAGCCATTTAACATTTATATTAGGTACTTTATATTTGCAGCTTCTAATTGCTGCCATCGCCCCTTTACCTTTTGCCAATGCAAACTTCTTTTGTTTCTCCCATTTATTACCTCCATCTATTTTTACTCCTAAATAGATACAGTCACGCACTACCCTGTAATCTTTATTCTCTCCCTTCCACTTTTCATATTTGCTTAATTTTCCCCCCTTTTTGAAAACCACAATCTGTGTTTTCTCTTGATTCACTTTTAACCTCCATTCTTTACAATATACATCAATTGCTTGTAATGATTGTTTTAAACCACTTACTGTAATAGATCCTACCACTAGGTCATCTGCAAAAAGAAGTCCTGGGATTTGGATGTTGTTAATTACTGGTGCACAGTTATTATTCCTTCCAATTTCTAGTAAGACATCATCTATGTATAAATTAAATAAAACTGGGCTTAACTTACATCCTTGCCTAAGGCCTTTCTTTTGTGGAATTTCTTTTGTTACACAGCCTGTCTCCACCCTTACAAAGAAGGTATTCTCAAAATACAGTGCTTTAAGAATATTCACCAATTGCTGACTTACTCCCTTACACTAACTTATGCCACAGAAGCTGTAGCTCAATTCGGTCATAAGCTTTCTCTAAGTCTACAAAAGCCATATACAATTTACCCCTTTTTTCTTTTAAATATTTGTCTGCTAATGTCTTTATAATAAATAAATTATCAATTGTTCTCCTTCCCTTGCGAAAGCCTGTAATACTAATGGGAGATATTGTAATGAAAAGAAGCTAGAAACAGTGATGTGTATTGAATTTATTTAAAGGTGAGTCGGAATTGTTACACTAACACTACACTAAACTAACTACACTAAACTTAAGTGATGTTAGTGTAACAATTCCGACTCACCTTTAAATAAACTAATGGGAGACTTTAATATTAGGATTGGGGAAAGTGATACATATGTTGGAAATGATTGGATGAGTGATGAAATTGTGTTTAAAAGTGAAAAACTTAGGCAAAGCAAGGACAAATTTGTTGATAAAGAGTGTGAAAAATTTATTGATTTTTGTGAGTTGAATGCTTTAGAAATTTTGAATGGAAAATGTGGGGAAGATGACCAAGGGGAATTTACCTTTGTTAGCAACAATGGGCAGAGTGTAATAGATTTTGTGTTGTGGCCTCTGAATTTAGGACATATTTTAAGTAATTTTAAGGTATTAAATTTAAGCTCAACTAGCGGGCATTATCCACTGATTGTGGATTTTATGATGCACACTGCACAAGTAAAACACAATATAAGAGTGCAAAGAGTATATATTAGCTATAAATGGAAAGAAGAATTTTGTGACACATTTAAACAGACTCTAGATTCGAATTATGGAAAGATATGTCTATGTGGAGTAACATTCATGGTTAAGAATAATCATTGACGTGTCCAATAGTGAATGTACATTGTACCAAACCACTTTAACGGATGAATAAACTAACTAACTAACTAAAAGATATCCTTAATACAGTTATGCAAAGGGCGGGAGAGGAAATGAAAACAAAAAGAGGGTTTACATAAATGATAAGGACTGGTTTGATGAAGAATGTAGGGTATCAAAAAGACAAGTAAAACAACTGTTGGTTACGTGGAGGGAATTAGGTGATAGAAAATCTAGGGACGATTATATGCAAGGGAGGAACTCACATAATTTATTGTTAGAGCAAAAGAAAAAGGACTGGAGGGAATGCAATGAAAGGAATTTGATAAAATGTCTAAATGAAAATGTTAATAAGGTATGGCAGGTTCTTAAGTCGACCTATAATAAATGTGTAACTAAACCCAATGTTGAGTCAGGATTAGGATGGAGCATTTTAAAACATTATATGGGGAAGAAAGGAGTATAGGAAGTATGGGATTTTTGGAAATAAGGAATGTTTTTGTAGAGATATTGGATGGTGAAATTAGGAGTGAGGAAATAATAAAACAAGTTAAGTTACTGAAGAAAAATAAAGCTACTGGAATTGATGGCATCCCAACAGAGTTTCTTAAGGAGTGGTGTAATGAAACAGGAAGAGTGAAAATTTTATTAGATTTATTTAATGTAATTATTAGAAAGGGTTATGTACCTAAACAATGCAGAGAAGCTATCATCCATCCTATATATAAAGGCAAGGGCAATGTCGATAAACCTAATAACTACAGAGGTATTGCATTATTATCGAATATAGGAAAACTTTTTGCGGGCATTTTGGCAGTGAGACTACAATTTTGGGTTGAAGAATATAATATAAAATCCCTTCAAGTAGTAGGCAAGCTATTGCACATAAAATAGGCACACATCATTCAAGTGTATGGCAGGTGGTGCAGGAAGACAGGCTCCATTCGTTCCATCGTTTGAAGGTACAGTCCTTGACGCAGCAGACTTTGGTCGATGAATGCAGTTCTGTAACTGGATCTCTGAATAGCATGTCGAATAGCCTGATTTCTTTTCCTGAGTGCTCTTCACTGATGAGTGTTGTTTTACAAGGGATGGAATGGCACTCAATCAGAGAAATAACCATGTGTGGAGCGATGATGATCCACATGGCATTGTGCAGAGGAGCAGTCAGTACATGTTTGGCATCAACATTTGGGTTGGCATATCTCCAATTACCTTGTTGGTCCATATCTTCTTCCACCTTGGCTAAATGAACACGTGTATCACCAGTTCTTGATTAATGCTTTACCCGGTTTCTGGAGGACGTTCCTCTTGTCCTACGACGTCATGTGGTTCCAGCATGATGGAGCTGCCACCCACTTTACAAGGATGTTAGAAACCATCTAAATAATGCATTCCCAGGACGATGGATTAGTCGTGGTGGTACTGTTGCTTGGCTGCCACGTTCTACTGACCTTACTCCTCCAGATTATTTCTTATGGGGTCACATTAAGAGCCTTGTACATGATACCCCAAAGAGGAACTGCTTGCGAGAATAATGGCTGCCTGTGATGTAATCCGCAACACTCCTGGCTTCTTTGAGAGATTACGAGATGCATTTCTTTGTAGTTTCAATCTATGCTTGGAAGTTGAGGGATGTCACTTTCACAGTTCCATTGAACTGCATTTTGCATGAATAACATGTTTAGTTTACTTTACTTTTTATTATAACTTTCAAGTTTCCTTCAATCCCAGAATAAATAGGAGTTTTAATTTTCCTTGATCTTCCTTGTCTTTATAAATTTCTTTCACCCCAAGGATAAATAGCAGCTTTAATTTTCCTTTATCTTCTTTGGTTCATATCATTTTTCTCCACTCCAAGGATAAATAAGAAGTTTAATTTTCTTTCGTCTTCCTCAACTTTCCTCCTAACCGAGGTGTGAACAAACAGTTTTCTTCCTAATTCTTGAATTTCCAGTTTCCTCCAATGCGAGGATAAATAAGAGCTTGTATTTTCCTTTATCTTCTGTGATTTCTACAACATTCCTCCACTATGAGGTATGAATAAACAGTTTTTCTCCCTAATTTGTCCTTAACGTTTTCCAGTTCCTTCCAATCTAAGGATAAATAAGAACGTTAATTTTCCATGATCTTCCTGGATTTGTAATGTGCTTCCATTTCCTCCAGTATGAGGATAAATAACCTTAATTTTCCTGGTTATTCATTATTGTTTACACCTAATTTTCTACAGCCTGAGGTAGGAATAAAAAGCTTATTTTCTTAATTTCCTCTTTCATTTTATAATTCTCTCCACTCCTCCTCTACAAAATATGAGCATATATGGTTTCCATTGTTGTTCATCTTTAACAGTACATTTCTCCATCCCTAAAGGGGAATGGATAGAGTAATCACTTTTTAGGCATTTCTCCCTTAATATTTACATAATTTGTTCCCTCTATTCATGGTATATACAAGACTACAGACCAAATAACCAATGCATTTTACCATCAATACCTATTCTTTTTATGATCACTAGCATCTATTTACATGTGAAGAACGACTAGCGAATTATCTTTCTGTGTTTTCTCCAGCCTACTGTAAAATTAAAAACCCATATTTCTTTCTTCATTTATTATCTCTAACATTTCGACTTCATTTTCGTAAATTTACATCACACCTGTATTAGACCACCGCCATGTTATTGCCATTGCATGGTTTAAAACACATACGCTATATCATTCCCTGTTTATATCTTATATCCAGCAACGGAATATTTACTGCTACTTCTTTTTTACAACGTTTTTATCATTATATAATTTCTACACTTAACTAAATAGCACTGAATATCACCATAGTGAACTTCAGAAAGGAGCAGGCATCTTAAGCATTGCAACCACACTGTGCAAGCAGAAATATTGCAGGTGTTCCTACGCAATAGATTTAAACAGTATAATAAAACCTCTTTAGAAATGATTTTATTACACTAAAGCATTATTTCGGGGGGGGGGGGGTAGGGGAGGTTATTCAGAAATTAAAATTACCACTGCTATTCATATATGCATGCACCTCTCATTTTAACACAAGAAGGAAAATAAAAGTTACCTTACAGAGGGAATCGAAAACAGCACAATTTCACTATAGTCAACCATGTTACTGAGTGAGCTATCCATGCAACTGGCAACAGGCGCTTTCATAGGTATATTTGACTTTCTGCAAATGTATAGCAGTGCTATCTCGTAATGCACTTGCGCTTCCCAAAAGGAAAATATTTTAGAAAATCAGAGTTCACAAATGGGAATGCTCACAGTTGGTTTTTTCCGTACATATAATGAAGAAATACACCTTTCTATGGTTCCTAAAAGTGAATAAATAAAGCTTAAGCAAGAATGTGACTGTGATTTGCCTTGTGCACTAGTTATTTCTTATTTGGAGCTAACACCGCGTTCTTTCAATTCGTAACCACAATAGTGTATTAGCCACAGGCCATGGTAATGCCATTTTTAAAGTCATCTCCATAAAGGATTCTGGTTACACATCATGTGTATGTTTGGAACATTACAGTATCTTATGTTTTACATTCCTGTTCAAAATTCATTCATTTGATTTTCTTGATTACATTTAAAAGTAGAAGTAATAACAAATGGAGCAATGCAGTATACCATATCCTTCAGAATCCACAATTTGAAGAAAAGAAAATAAAAAATAGAGAGAAAAACATTAGGCAGGGCTTGAACTTGGAATCTGGTGTCGCTGGCTTGAGAACTTCCTACTTTACCACTGAGCCACACATGTACACTTCTTGGCAGTACAGCAAACGCTTGCAATTACCATTGAGGTGGTATCAGTGGCGTACTGGCTTAAACTTATTTTGGCTCATTGCAAAAAATCATGTGGTCTGGGACCATTAGTGTCCTATCTCCAATTATTCCCCCAACACCCCTCTATAATTCCTTAATGTTAATCGACTGAATTCTGTGTCTGTCTGTCCGTGTGTGCATTTCCCCTATTGCTCATTGCATGGCAAAATTATTACTCACTTTTTTAGTAGTTTGTGCATGTGACAAAATTGCAAAGTTAGCATTCTGACTGCTTTAATTCCATAATGCTGACTCATGATTTAGCTATACAGATGCTATGTGCAGTTGCACTAGCTATATAAATAGTAACCTTAGAGGTAAAAATTGTCCAAAACATTCCAGTGTCTTACAAAATTCCAAATCATTATTTGCAAAAACATAAAAAAAATTAATTAATTTGTCTTGGCTTACATGTTCACAGGGAGGGCAGAACCAATCCCCTTCTGGAATTACAAGTAGTGCAGGCCGAAGACACGAACCATGCCACCCAGAATCACACTTATCACAGAGCAGAATCCATTCTGGATGGTCATTTTTTCCACACTTTTGGCATGCATGGTCATCTGTTTCCTCCTTCCCCTCTGGCAACACTTCTAAAACACATAGCACATAGTAAACACTACACATTTATAAGCTCTACCACAAAAAAGGAAACTCTACACAATTAGTTACCAGCTTTGGCAGTCCTTGCCCTACGGGTAGGCTGCATTTCCATATCTCCATTCTCTAGA
Organism: Deroplatys truncata; assembly: GCA_030765065.1. NCBI lineage: Eukaryota > Metazoa > Arthropoda > Insecta > Mantodea > Mantidae > Deroplatys > Deroplatys truncata. The sequence continues at coordinate 405,049,385 of CM060990.1, forward strand.
TCAGACTCAGGAGAGAATTCATGATCTGATTTAAACACCAGGTTGCAATCTTCTTCCTCTTCTGACTGTTCTTGCTCTTCTTCTTCTTCCTCCTCCACAGATGAACTAAACAGAAACAAAAAAGAAAAAAAACTAGACTATTGCTTTTCTTGCCTTTAAATAATATTATGGTGCAAATTAATTCAATTGAGTGCATTTGTCTGAACTGAGGAATAGCTGAAAAGAAAAATGGATTGCAACCAAGTGATGACATTTAAAGAAGACATAGTGTTTGTAAACAGGCAAAATAGTCCTAAAAGAAAAGAAATAAACAGAATGTGCAGCTGAGCAGCTACTTTTGCAAAAGATAAGGAAAGGACATCAACCAGTGGAAGAAGTTTTATGGAAAGCATAGTATTCATCTGAATAGAGCGAAAATAGCTTATGTATTTTATATTTGAGGAAACCACTGTGTAATGGGATGGATTTTAGTGAAATTCATTATACTGAAACTGTGGCAGTTTAGTTTTGTATCATCTGAGAAGACACTACCAGTGAATGTGACACTTCATACTTAATTTGTATTCAGACAGGACATAGTTGAGAATGGAAGCGAAAGCTATGTTTCATGTCCTGAATGAATATTAAGTGCAAAGTGTTGCAAACACTGGTTAGTTAACTGCTGATACCATTTATTCACTTTACTCCATGCAATATTTATTATGTAATTCATTAGTGTTACATATGTGAAATATGTTGAGTGTTTCATGTTGCTTTCCTCTGCTAGGTTATACTTGTGTATATTATCGTCTGGCACGAATAGGGTGAACTTATCTACTTAGTGCCTCTAGGGAGAGAAAAATATTTCCACCCCCTTATTTTGACATGAATGTACCACCTACCAACCCAGAATAAACATTACTGAAATATAATAATAATAATAATAATAATAATAATAATAATAATAATAATAATAATAATAATAATAATGATAATAATAAAAATAAACATATGCCATTTGAATTCACCAAACTTGGGCAACAAGTGGTTTCCAGCATGTTTTCTTTGTTGCAAATTCATTGATCACAACTTTATAGCTCCTGGGTAATGTATGAATTCATGGAGAAGACCCAAGATCATTGACTCTATCTTGTGAAATGGATGATTGTAAAGAACTCTTGAGTCTTTTGAGGAGGCAGAACGAGCACTCAGCTGAAGAATTGGTTGCAGCGGTTGAAAACAATATTCTTAAAGTGGAACGAAACACAAAAATGAATATTTCATTCACCACATTAGTATGTCATCAGGAATAAATAACAATGTATGCAGTTCCACCATCACTAGGTGAATGGTTATCGGGTTATGGCCTATTGTTGATTTGGCGTGTGACATCATGAGAACCATACTGCACCCACATAAGATGCACGCAGCATAGGTGTTTTAAATAACTAACAAGTTTACGTGTTAATTTCACTAGAAGTTCCTAACTTCTCTGAATAACAAAGATCAGAGTTAAGGCTAGCCAATCACTTTTCATAATCCAGTTAAAAGGTGATAACCAGTAGCCCGACAACCTGCTTTAAAAATGAGTGAACATGGTAGCTGACCTTATCAGTTGAACCATCCCCCCCCCAAAAAGTGATTTTGAAGATTTACACCATTTTGACAGCAATTCTGAGACAGTTAGCATGAACACCGAAAACCGTGCTGGTTCCATCCATTGGTGTAAGTGTAAGGAATGTACACCTATGAATAATGATGAGGAAAGTGTATGTTGCTCGGACTATGAAAACACAAACTTGGTGAAGAGTGATTTTGTATCACAAAGTATCCCAATTTTCACAAATTAGTTATAGATTGTGATGTATAAAACTTAGCGTTAAAAACAAATTAATCACCGCCAACAATCCTGCTAATATGACCTGGTGATATTCCTGCTACAAACAACTTACAGCGTGGATTAATTCATGGACTGCTATTGGACACAGAAGAAGAGTTGTCATACCATCATATCTAGTGCTCAGTATTACAAGTGCTTTTCCAGAACCCCGCAAAGTATATGTAGGCTTCAAACTTCACTAATAAACACAGAAATTAAAATAGTACGTTTTAAATTCAACCATTATTATTTAAAATTGTATAACGTGTCTACCAACCTTCTTATGTTGACCGAGAGCATGAGAAGCGCTTCAATCAAGGTAACTGTAATGCAGGTTGAAGCATGGGAGCTATATTTTTCAGTAGTGACAGATCAATTGTTGCGTCCGGTAATGGATCCACACAGTGAGCGTACAGAGATTTTTTTTATTTTATGCATTATCGGCCATTTCCATTTTTCGTTAGATTCATCATACTTATTTTTAATGATCCAAGACCCAGAAGCTTTGGAGTACTGAGCTTTGACACCAGTCCTTTTTAATTTACATTGAAATTGTGATCTAGCGCTATCATCATGGATCTAAGTTGAAGGCCATTATGCAATAAATGTGTTCTTTTCAGAGTATATCTGAGACAAAGACTTAAGATGCTATCAAAATAATTTTCTTCTGAGCATTATAGGCGTTTGATTCGCTTTTAATCCATAATTTATTTCTTTGGTCTTCTTCCAAACAATTCATCATCTTCACAAGATTTCCATTCATGGTTTTCTAGCCACTTATGTTATTTTTATATGATGAAGAATTGATATGAATTTTTCAACTAATATAGTACCGTTCTGATTGCAGTAATGCCATACATCAAATTTAGGTTCAACTTCCAGATACTGAGTTTTAACAGGTATCTTACCTTTGTGTCTGTCGGAGAGAAAAGCTTCAGCTCTGCACATTTCCTATTTTGCAAGCTTAGTCATTATGTTGTCACAAGCAGCCTTCTACAAATGGCCTTTCACCATACCTCTTTGATCAAGTACAGAAATCAATAATTTTGCAGGAATTTAAATCCATGACAGAATAGACTAAATATTTAGCTGAAAATCCTGGGGAGTCATACTGCCCACCCCCTGTCAACCATAAAGGTATACAACAACCTTTTAATGAATTTAAGTTTCTTTTTTTTTTTTCTTTCTTGAACCCAAAATGCTTGCAACTGGTGCTGCATGTTTCAAATGGTTTTATCGAATGTACACCTAGAAAACATTCCAAACCCAGCGATTTGCAGAAGGACTTAAAACTGCTAAAACAATATCCCAGATGATGATAATAAAGACCTGCTATTAAAGCATTTCCTTCCAGTTTCTTTCCTGATAAACTTTGTGAGTTCCAAGTGATGGTATTACCACAGTAACACAGTTTTAACACATAGCATTGTCCCTTTAATGTAATGAGAAATTGTTTTGGTTTCATTTCTGCATAAAACACACATCTTGAAAAATAAAAGTAGAGATGTCCAAGCAATAACAAAATATTCCACTATAGCTTTATTTTCATGTATAGTGAAAGCCTCTTCTTCTTACTCATTATCACTTGTATCAGAATCTGAAGTATCAGGTTCATAGAAACATTCACTCAGCTTATGTCTGATCTTCATCATTGCTTGTTGCATAGATATTTTCAGTTTTCAACAATATATATTTCCTTACGATTTCAGTATCTAGTTCAGATTTGTACTTCTGAACTCTTGGTTTTTTCATCACCTTTAATTCTGAATTCTGTTTCACTACTTTTATCACCATCGCCTTCATTGTCAGTCTTATTGCAAGTAACACTATCGCATAACTCAGTAACTATACTTTTATGATTTCTAGCCACATATTGTTCTGCTCTTTGTAGTTTGCTCTTGGATGAAAATGGTGAAGGATTATTTGTCTTACTAGAACTTGATATCTGGAAATTGTTTTCAGTTTTCCTTATAGTACGAATAGTTCAAGGTTTAAATAAAGGCCCTCTGAAATTTTCACCCAGCATAAGCTCTGCTTTATTAATAATTGTGTCTGTTCATAATCTGTGCCCTTAAAATGGAAGGAACATAAATGAGCACAGGGACCAGGCAAAAAGTCTTTTCTTTTGCAAACTTCTACCCAACTTCTATATCTTTTGGGAGATTTGTCTTCCTTGTATGTTTTCCTTCTCACATTACAGTGATATGCACAACATTGAGGCATTTTATTTTTCACAATATTACATTCTTTGTATAATACTAAACTGACTCAGTAATACCATCACCAAAACACCACCACAAAGTACACTACTCTTGAACTTAAATACCAACAAGAACAACTTTTGCAAACGTATTACTGCACAAGCAGCAATGATTGACTTGTGGTCTCCCTACTACTTCCAGCGCACGGCTGGCTCTGATGACATAAAATGGTTATTTCACTTGCTGAGCAGTAATGGGTGTGGTGGAGTAAGAAAACAGTCGTATCCTGCATTTTACAGGCCATATCCTTAATTTACGAAGAAACATGATTTTTGTGTTTCGTTCTCCTTTAATGCACTTTCTAAATTAGCAAACAGTAGATTGAATATAGTTTTCAAGCTACACACTATACCATGTACTTAGGGAGGATATTTTTATTTCATTGTTCTTAATATATGCTTTAAAATGAATAAGCTCATCACTCAAAAATTCTTATAAGTTGTCCTTTAATGCTCTTGCAATTTTCTACATCTTTTTATCCAGGCAGATTATACAGGATCTCAAATTTGCTATAAAACTCTGCCAATGCTTTTTTCCCTTCTGCTGCTGCTTCTTTTTCCTCCTCCTCTTCTCCAATACAGATATCAATCTGTCTATAATAACCAGAAATGCATGAAATGAAATGAAATGAAATGAAAAAACAGATTCCACATTATTATTATTACTGTTTGTAATATTAGAAATGCCTGATTCAGATAAATCATATGCATCAATATTTTCGGCACGGTTCCCCACATTATTGCACTCTGATATATCTGGACTGGAACAAGCTGGCTGCTTGTTTTTTTTAAAATGAAAGTGGAGTCAACCTAAACACTCTTAATAGTTTCACTGATATAATCATGTGTTGACTGTCAACAGGCAGCTGATGATGTGAGCTGATGTTCACGATACATGTTCTGCAAAATAAATAGGTGAGTGAAGCTAGTAAGAGTGTTTCACCGTAAATACATGTTTTGGGGCCCCCTGAATCCAAAACAAGCAGTTTTAGAAAAAGGTCCATATATGTGCCTGTGAACAGCATAACTCAAAAACGAAAAGTCAAATAAATACCAAACTTTATAGTTTAATTCCGCACCTTCCCAAGATGCACCATGCGGATTTTCAAGAAAATCACCAAACCCTAAATTATTCTTTATATGGAACATTTTTCGAAACTTTTTATTTTCTTTAAATGGCTTTGATTTTGATTAAAATACTGTATACTACAGATATTTATTATGACAAATAAAATATATCTCTTGAATTTTCTGGGAATAGCCTGTGAAGTTCTCTTCATTCAGAACAAATTTTGTATATTATATAACTGGTCAATGTTAAGCGTGATGAAAATCTACGACACAAAAAAATGTAAACCTCTTTAAAACACACAATTTACCTCAAATAACTTTTTTGTGTTCTAAGCCATTTGTGAGCTACCCATTATTAATGGCTTGAATTGTACAATGCTTTGTCATTCTTTTGAAGTCCTGTCAATATTCAGTTGCTTCTTGCAGTTGCATGAAAACAGTATGGAATTTTAAGGTCAACATTTGACTCGCTATTCCCTTTGTATCTATAATGAACTGTATAATGTAGCTATTTTTACACAGGTTTATCTCAATTAAAATGAAGTAGATACAAAAATAAGCTTTCTTATGAATAGTTTGTGTACCCACAAATAAAGGACAGATGGTAGAGGTCTTGTGAATGCAGTAGCCTAGATAAAAAATGTTTTCCGGGTGTCTAGTCCAATCTCGTGAACTAATACTAAGTGCTTAAGACACAATGTAGGATTTCTCATTATTTAAAGCGTAATTTCAAGAATTATATATATAGATTGAGAGATAGAGTGAGAGTGAAATTGAGTGTGTGCGCATGCAATCTCAAAAGCCACTTCACCGATTTTGTTAATTCTTTCACCATTGCAAAGTCCAATTTTTTTCTGACAGACATAAAACATGACATGACAGACATAAAACACTTTTGTAATTTCAGTTAATAAATTACTAAAAGCCTAAATAGGATTTACAAAGTTTAAGTACTAGAACACGAACACACTGGAGTTATAAAATAACATACTTGCAAAGAGACTTTGACTTTTAGTTCAGACTGCCATTGACTAATAGTTGTTGCTACTCCACAGACACTGCATGTTAAATAAGAAAAATGCTGCCGATATTTCATTCGGAAAAATATATACAATATTTTACATATTATATTATAATAAATATTCATGATTTAGTCACTAAGAAAACAGAAGATGCAGCAAAACAAAAGAGAATCACATCTGCTTATAATGCTATGATATGAATGCTGCACCAATGCCAAAATACTGTAATAATCGTAATGTAAGAAAGTTTTGCTTCATTTCCTTTGTACTTATGTAGTAACAAGTTTGTTTGCAAGGCATGCTATATGTAAATTAATATTATAAAGAGAAAATTTGTGTGTGAATGATGGCCGTGTGCACTATTCTTGATCAAGATTTTACCATGGTAAAATATGGACTTTACCACGGTGAACGGTCATTTGTGGTGCATCGACGCCGGTAAAAGTTTATTGGGGATTTTACCGTGGTTAAATCTGACCGGCCATGAAAGGCCGGTTTTTGCCGATTGTTCCAACTTTACTTGTGCTGAAATGTTAAAATGGCGGTACAGTATAGTTTTAAAATTTTCAACAAATAGATACACTGCATTTTCACTAATGAATACATCTTGATAAAGTTACTTTAATGTACTTTGTTATTTTTAATGCTTAAGGCCTTTTATTTTATTTTTTTTTTTTTTTTTTTGAGACAGGTGCCTTAAATATCCTGACCCAAGATGTAACGAAAATCCAAACAATCATGGCGATGCATATCATAATTATATCAGTTGAAGCATAGTTCTAAGTACAAGGCAGAAATAAGGGGAGTAATGAATGGATTTAGTGTGATTAGTACATTTTCAAGAATATTGTAGTCAAATTTGAAGTCTTCACAGTGGTGTCGGGGTAGCGTGTATGCCTCCTATTTTAGAGGTTCCGGGTTCAAATCTGCTTTGGGAATAATATGTTGTTTTTTATTATTTTTTTTTTGTTTCCATTTTCTGCCTGTCTTTAGTAAGTAAATATCGACTAAGTCAGTGTGGAAAGAAAGAAGAAAAAAAAAAGTCTGTAAAGTTCAGCACATTTTTCTAATCAGTTGTAAGGGCAACTTTTCCCACCTGTCCATCTTAAAGTTATTGCTTCTATCTCTGTAGTTTCTATCTTTTCTTAAGAATTGCACATTAAATTTAATAACATTATAGAGAAACTTGGGTCTGCTTTACAAGCATGCACTTCAGCAAAGACATAGAACAAGTGAAAAACAGACAACATGATGTACTTCCGGGTATTACCCTGGTCAAGTTCTTACCGTGGTAAGCTGAAGGTCCCTGAGGGGTTGGTTTAACAAGGATGGTGCTCATGGCCATGAGTATGTTTGGTAATCTAACAAAACCACTAGATTGATTTTGATAATTCTTTCACTATTGAAAAGCACAAATCTTTCTGACAGACATGGGGCTATAAAACAATCAACTTCATTTCATAAATTAGTAAAAGATTAAAAAGGATTTACAAAGCCTTGTACTTGAACACAAATACATTGTAGTTATAAAAAGAGCATGCTTGCAAAGAAAGCCCTAACTTTTAGTTGAGAATGCCACTGAGTAGAAAACAGTTGTTATTCCACAGAATATACATGAAAAATGAGACACATGCTGCAGGTGTTTCATTCTAAGCAATATACAGGGTGGACAATTTAAGTTGGGACTGTGCAATATATCCAAAACTAAGTGTTGCAGAAAGAAATGTCTTTAATAAAAAGTCTTTAAATGTTTGATATTACGGGGTCAATTTCATCTTTTTAAATGGGAACCTATATTTTGTAAGTTGTTTTCTCATTAGAAAATGGTTTATAAAAAGCTGTTTATTTTGTGATGAGGAATAAGTAAAGAAAATAAAAAATGCTAGTTCCCAATTACAAAACGTAACTCGATCCTCAAACGACCATCCATGGATGGTCCAACCATTCATTGTGCTTTTCGTACACAGCCATTCAGAATTTTCGTTGTTATGTATGTTGGTGTAAGAACAATTGCAAGAACATTTGAATACCCTTTCATATTTAAGCATAAAAATATAGGGGTGCCATTTGAAATTTCAAAATGGGGGTGAGGGGGTGAAACTAAAATGCAATTAAGACCAGTTTTAAGCTTCCCCCAGAATATCTCAGTTGACATGTTTTTGTTTAAATTAAATTTAAATAAACTGTTATTTTGACTGGGAAGTTTTGAAATTAAATTAAATTCAATTTTATTTATAGACACTCTTTTACTGCTGTGGTCCTTAGCGTCCCATTCTACATTGGACATGAAAGACCATTAATTTTGCTCAGAGGCCTCTTTATCAGGCTTGAGGTTCTTTTACATGCCGCAAATCTACGACACGGGACCACTGGCTTTACTTCCCTTCCGAAGGAAGCCATGCTAAGCATTTTTACGCCCGAAAAAATCCATCGCTCTCCACTGTATTTGAACCCGCGACCTCGGGAACTATAGGCTAGCATGGTAACCACTACATCACGGAGGACGACAGGTTTTAAAATAAAAGCCCTGTATATATAAATGAACAATTTGACCGTGTAAATCACGCAGTAACCAATGGTGTTGTCTTATAACCTAATTGATTATTTATTTTAAATACTATTCATTAAAATTATTGGATGATCAGAGTGCAAAATTTCTATCAACATGCACACTACAAGAATTCAGTTTGCCCAGGTTTTCCAATCAGCTATACATCCACACCCACAACTGTTCATCATACTGCCTTTCGCAAAAAACAAAATTGTAGCATCAACAGATTGGCATTACACCTGCCAGCTGTCACTGTCAAGCTAGTGTGTTTACATTTCTCTTATCCTGAAGAAGGACTTCACATATAGTCCAATATACAGTGTTTGTGTTGTCTAAATTTTTGTTATGTATGTCGGTTGCTTATTGTGATCATTATGCATCTTCATTTATTTCCCAACCTTGGGTACTAATTGCTCTACACATTATGTGTATATTTATTTATTTATTTATTTCATTTTAATTTAGTAGGCTTCATACGCTTACTTTATTCCTATTTGCAAATGTGATTTTTGCCTGCATTTTTATTTTGTTAATTTTTTATATTTCGGGAAGTGTCCAGACCCCTTGGACACCCACAACAACAGATCTTTTTACACACTTTCTCAGTTTCCTGTTTTTATCGCCTTGTTCTTTCACAAGTTGTCAATACAGAGAACCCTATAGTTTTTTCAGACTGTCACTCATTTTCATCAATATCAAAATATAAATCACATAAACAACTGCACTCTTGACTATTGCAAATTAAGCTGAGCTGCTAAGCATCTGGCTAGTGCCTGGGATATATTCTTTTAAGTTAGAATGGGCAAGTTGAGTGTTGACACTGGCTACCCTTATAATAGTGATAGCTACATCTCTTATAACAGGTTTATCATTGCTAGCAATGAGATTTGTCTCCATAATGTATCGTAATATAATGCCAATAAGTTATTTGAGGTGGCATAAAATTGAAGAAAAGGGCTAATGCATGCATTCTGAGACTAGTATAAGAAAACGTTTGTCTTTTTCATTGGCAGATAGCAGACCGTTGATTAAACTGAGCATATTTTTGCTAGCCTTATTCATTTCCATTTCATTATGCGTTACATTCTTTTACTATTTTAAAAAGTTATAAATAAAATTTATAAAATACAAGAAAGTTAACAGTTAACAGCTTAAAATTCCTTCAAATCTGCTGCCCTAGGCAGCTGCCTAGTCTGCCTAGACTTAAATACACAGCTGGGTCTGAAAATATAACTCTTTATGCTTATTGAGTAGTAGGTGGATTTTGCATTATGTAGTTCGTAGTTAAAAATAAAGGCCAAGAATGCATAGCAAGATGAGTTACTCATTACCTTTTGCTCCCAAAATTTTACTTCTTTGCTGCTTCTGATATGCATTGCATTTTAGTAGCACTGAGCCATACAAAGAGATTACCATATACATTCAACATACCACTAATTTTAGAATGCAATTCTCATTTACATTGCTTTGAAGAGATTCAAATAGATGAATACTTTGTTATTGTGTAGTTTTAAATACTGTATTACACACGATAAAATGGGTAACATAATTTAAGCTCACAGAAACAGGTATCTGATGCGTAGCTTTCCCTATAAATTTCTTCGTGGTAGTGTAATCAGTTCATTAAGTAGATTACTTGAGAATTCTTGGCTAAATTTCTGGTATTCTAATTCATATGATGTACATGCTAGGGAAAATGCTAAATGGGGGTTTTAAAATCCTCTAAGTTTAGTAACTGAAAATTTCACATGATTTCCATTGCTTCATGCCTTCTCTTCAACTAGTGTTTCATGTTTTTGTTAGTTGTATTGTTTTAAGCAAAATTATTGTTAACAGTAATTTTCTGGTGTTATTGATACGACTTCTTTCTTATGGAAATAAATAAATTATATGGAATTTATTTTTAAGATGCTAATATTGAATATTCTCAAATGTTTGGTTTCCAACAAAAGAAAAATAAACTCTCTAAACTTATGGTTGGTTTCACTGAGCTGCTTTAAGCACAAAGCTTACAATGTCTTTCAAATGCATCTTTAAGATTTGGGTATTACATCAAGACATCATTTCCTTAACTATGGAGATGTTTACTTACAGCATTTTCATTGAAATGTAGGCGATGTCTAAGGTTTTCATGCTGTAACTATAAAACTGAAATCTTATTATTCACTTATTGTGCATGTCACATGGCATCAGAAATGGACTCCCAGAAAGACAACATGAGCCTGTCAGCAAGAGAAACAGCTGTAATTACTAATGTACCTTTCAAATACATTAATAGAAAATAAGAACATGAAATTTAGCATTGTAATGCAGATCTTCAATTACAAATTCTGAGTTACTGCTCATACAAAAATTATACATATGTTGTGGGTCTAAAATTTAAAGATAACAAGTTGAAAGCTTTTTAAGTTTTGGTATGCATTAAAATATCTTGAAACTTGTGCCTAGTGAAAGATCTGATATGTAACAATTCATTATTTAAGGAAAAGGACCATTGGAAATCCTATTTGCTTACTTAGCTGATAATTTATAGGATAAAGTTTGAGGAGTTCTAAAGTTCTAGTTTGAAAAGGGGTGGGTTTTATGCCCAAGCACTGCGACCTTAAGATCTATTGCGCATCCCCCCTTTCATCAGTTAAGTAGTCTGTTGCTCGATATGAACTTAACCAGACTGCTAACTGAGGCTTTCGATAGTTCATCTAACTTTGGAAAGTGATTGCCAAAAATACTTGCTCTTTGATTCGCAAGAGCAGGGCAATCACATAGTAGATGAGTAACAGTCTCATCTCCTTCTAGACATCTACTACAGATAGGGTTGTTAAACAATCCCATTCTGTATATATTAAACTTTAGGGCACAGTGCCCTGTAATGAATCCTGTTGCCCATGCAAGTCTTCTTCTACTAAGACCGCGCAAGTATTTTGCCCGGCTGTTATCCAGGTCTGTAATAAACAACTTGGAATGTCTGCAACCCTCAATGGAGTTCCAGTAGTTCTTTTGTTCTGCTTGAGCCCAGCACTTAATAGCCTGTTTCACTGGTCTGTAGGACACTCCCAGTACAGGTTCCAGACCAAAAAATGGGATTTCACTGCCAATGTTGACTGCTTCATCTGCTTTCTCATTGCCTGGTATACCTATGTGTCCTGGCACCCACATAAGTTGAACCTTATTGTGTTCAGCCAGTGTCATTAAGGATTCCCGGTATTCTGAGACGAGCTTTGATTTTATTGATGGTGATTCAAGTGCTTCAAGAGCAGCTTGACTGTCTGAGAGGATAAGAACACTTCTATTCTTATATCTCCTTTTAATGCTTTCCATGACACTGGCTAGGATTGCATAAACCTCAGCCTGGAAAACTGTAGCTAAGGTACCAAGAATATAAGAAATCTTGGTGCCATTACCGTAAAGCCCAGCCCCCGTTCCCGATTTGGTTCTAGAACCATCAGTATACCAGATTGGGCCTTTGTTATTATGAGGTTTTACCAGTCTTTCCCATTCACTCCGCTGTGGATAGGAGACCGTAAATTTAAAATCAAACTTGAATCTTGTTTCAAGAATGTCAGTCCCCATGTTGAGTATCTGTTGTACATTCTTATCCCAAGGAAGCTTGAGATGATTAATATGTCCAGTATTAGACACTTTGGTTTGGCGACAAATACGGTGATACGTGATCATGGCTTCTGCCTTCATCCATATGTGGAGAGGTGTGAGCCCAATCAGCATCTCCATTGCCGCAGTTGGAGTAGTTTTGAAGGCTCCCATAATTGAAATGCAGAAGATCCTCTGTAATTTACAGTGTTTCTTTCTGCACACCTTTAAATTAACTCTAGGCCACCACATCAGTGCGGCATAAAAGAATATAGGTCTCACCATGGCAGTGTATATCCAATACACTATGCTAGGTTTCAGACCCCATGTCTTACCAAGCATACCTCTACATGTCCAAAAGACTCTGTAGGCTTTGGTAATACATAATTCCATGTGATGTTTCCAAGTTAATTTCTTGTCTAAAACAAGCCCAAGATATTTAACTTGTGTTGAATAGGGCACTACTTCACCAAAGAGAGAGAGTCTGGTTAAATCAGGCCCCCTTCTCCTGGTGAAGGGTACCACTACTGTTTTGCTTGGATTAACAGTTAGATTATTCATCTTGCACCAAGCTTCCACTTTCTTAAGCGCCATTTGTAGCACTTGAGAAACTATGTGAGGAAATTTGTTCTAAAGTTCACTTTGATATGTTTTTAAACTTTCATGTTACTAATGTTTCCCAAATGAATTTTATAGTCCAATGCAAATTGTTACACGTGATAAAAGTTTAAAACATAATTAATTCCTCTATGTCAATATCATTTATCTAACCACAGCACAGAAAATCCTCGCCTAATTTTTGTATGCTAGTTTTAGTTCAAGATTAAATCAAATTTAAGTATGGCTTTTAACAATGTCTGCTTTGGGCACTGGTAGCGCAGTTGTTTCATTTCTGGTTCTCATTCTTAGGATCCGGGGTTGGATACCTGACTCTGGGGTGGCAATTTTAAGTCATCCCTATTTACACCTTCACCTGCTCATGTGAAGTATCCCCAAGGCCCAATTTGGTTCGGAGTCCACGGTAAAAGCTGCATGGCCCTCTCATTCAACCGCCATCCTCACCATCACCCTAATATCAGATGTAATGATTCTGCCAACTGGGTGCCTCCACCTTAGAAATGGATGCAGCCACCACTTGGTGGAATGAGTACACCCCAAAGGTCATAGGCTATATATGGAGAGCGCTACAAATGACAATTTCTGCTTTTAAATGTCGTTATTGCTTTAAAAATTGTTAACCTAAAAACTTGTGAAGTACAGAATATTGATCTGACAATATTAATTTCTTTTTTTACCTTTTGGAATGTACTTGAAGAAAAGATCTAATCTTACATTCACACGACTTTCCCTATCCAATCTTTTCAAACTATTCTTCCAAGAGCTTATTATTCTCTCTGTTTCATGATAATCAAGATAAACAATGCAGATACAGTTTCATTACAGATTTGTTACAGGGCACAGGGGGATTCAGAGGCTGCAGCACAGTCAAGTTTTTAAAAAGTGGGTCACTATGTGTTGGCTTTGAAATTCCACTCTGTGCACAATGACAATGAACGAATTATGACTTAGCATTTCATAAAATTAAAGTATTTAAAATTCAAACCAATAACTAAGCCTCAGATTGTAGGTTTTATGCGTATTTTTTCCTGAAGGAATTCATAAACATTACGTAGCTACACATTTAATGATAAGCTATACCATCTGGAAGGGGTTAGTTGTGGCTAAAAATGGCTATTTTACCCATTACTGTTTTGTTAGTTTCTTTTTCAACTGCCTTTGACAGGCCACTCGGCAGTGGCAATTACTGACCCTTCCTTTGTTATTTTTTCTAACGCAGCCAAGAGGTTAGGAGACGAAATGTTTGAGCTTTGATTTTGTTTAAATACCATGCATAGTACCTCGAAGAGCCAATAAAACATGTCAAATAATACTCTTGGGTATTTTTGTAAATGTGCTTTATGCACTATTTTTGAAGATCTAACTTGTTACTTCTTGAGGCTGTGGGAAAAATCCAGCTCCATTTATATATTCATTTCAACAAACAATATCACACAAATCTGTTAGGACTGGACTGTTCACACTATGCAATCAGAAGCAAACACTAGACAAATATTTAAAAGAAAAACGGGGGTAAACTGTATATGGCTTTTGTAGACTTAGAGAAGGCTTATGACAAAATTGAGCTACAACTTCTGTGGCATAAATTAGTGTGTAAGGGAGTAAGTTAGCAATTGGTGAATATTCTAAAAGCACTGTATTTTGAGAACACCTTCTGTGTAAAGGTGGAGACAGGCTGTGTAACAAACGAAATTCCACAAAAGAAAGGCCTTCGGCAAGGATGTAAGCTAAGTCCAGTTTTATTTAATTTAAACATAGATGATGTCTTACTAGAAATTGGAAGGAATAATAACTGTGCACCAGTAATTAACAACATCCAAATTCCAGGACTTCTTTTTGCAGATGACCTAGTGGTAGGATCTATTACAGTAAGTGGTTTAAAACAATCATTACAAGCAATTGATGTATATTGTAAAGAATGGAGGTTAAAAGTGAATCAAGAGAAAACACATACTGTGGTTTTCAAAAAGGGGGGAAAATTAAGCAAATATGAAAAGTGGAAGGGAGAGAATAAAGATTACAGGGTAGTGCGTGACTGTATCTATTTAGGAGTAAAAATAGATGGAGGTAATAAATGGGAGAAACAAAAGAAGTTTGCATTGGCAAAAGGTAAAGGGGCGATGGCAGCAATTAGAAGCTGCAAATATAAAGTACCTAATATAAATGTTAAATGGCTGGGAAAAGTTTATGAGATGGTTGTGGAGGCAAAAATGATGTATGGTATAGAAATATGGGGATTAGATAGAGGATGGGAATGTATAGATGTGGTGCACAGGATGTTTTGTAGAGAAATACTAGGGCTACCGAAGTCAATTGTAAGACAGGTAGCACAATTACAGATGGGCAGGGTGCCAACTAAGGGGAAGATAATGGAAAGAGCTTTGAAATTTTGGTTCAGAACTTTAAATCTAGGAAAAAGTAATGTATTAAGACAATGTATTGAATACCAAGAGAATAGCTTAATGAATGATGGATGGGTAAGTAAATTGCGGAACATTTTGGAGAAAAATGGGTTAGGAGATATATGAAGAAGGAGAGAAAATAACGTAAAACATTTTTGGAAAAAGGCAAGGAAAAGACTGGAAGATATAGAAATACAAATCATGTTCAGTGAGATTGCCGAAAAGAGCTCATTAGTTTATTATAGGCCAATGAAAAATACATGGGGTAGGGAAAAATATATAGACATAGTAAATAAAGAAGAGAGAGAATCTATTGCATGGTTAAGAACCGGAGCATGGAGGCTAAAAGGGCTAAGACAGGGTATTCCTCAGAACCAATGTCCGATATGTGGTGGTAATGAAGACATTGAACACATAGTATTTAAGTGCCAAGGAACAGAAAATTGGAGAAAAGAATTTTTTAATAAGAAGTGGTTGAAGGGGGATAGAAATACACTTATAATTGAAATGATATGCAAGGACGCTAGAAGCATTGGACAGTTTTTGTGTAAAGTAAAAAATAAATGGCTTTGGACAGTGGAAAGAGAAAAGTAAGAGGTAGTGCATCTTACTTTGAATGGAAAACTATAGTGAATGTGTGATCGTTAAGTAATCAATAAATGGAAAGTGGAAAAAAAAAAAAAAAAAAAAAAAAAAAAAAAATTGGAAATGGGACATGAAAAAAAAAACTGAAAAAATAAGAGCAAGATAATTTAGTGACAAGAGATTGTAAAATGTAAATAAACTGTAGTGATTGTCTACTGAATAAGTGACCAGGGTCAAAATGCAGTAGACAATCAAATTTGTAAAACTCTTAGCACAATAAACACTATACTATACAACAATGCCTGTAATACCTATATTCAATTTTTCATTTATAAGTCACTACCAAATCGTTTGGACTTTCACATGTACATCCAGTTATTTCTTTGTTTTTGTGCGACTGCCTACTTTGACATCATTTTAGTGCACATTTTATGAATGGTTCATATATAAAATATTTGTGTGTGTTTGTATAAGCATAAACTATGAAAATGTCAAAGGTTAAATAACTGAAAAAGTGCTAACACAGCAGTGGATTGAGCATATGCCAGGACTCAACAGTGATGGAAGAGTGAATTTTCGTCATTATTGTAATAAACAGGCAGTGTCACT
Organism: Deroplatys truncata; assembly: GCA_030765065.1. Taxonomy (NCBI): domain Eukaryota; kingdom Metazoa; phylum Arthropoda; class Insecta; order Mantodea; family Mantidae; genus Deroplatys; species Deroplatys truncata. The sequence goes on from CM060990.1 coordinate 405,065,949, forward strand.
TTTACATCATTTTTGTTAAACCAATGAGAACCTGGAATGAAATAAAATTTGTCCAGTTCAACATGGCCATAAAATTTTACCATGGTTTTGTGTATTTTAGTTATGTCCACTTCTAATCTTCTACTTAGGAATCATATGAAAAAAATTGCATATTGACCAACATATTAATGATAGTGGCCACAGATGTAGAACAGCTCATACTACAAAGAAGCAGACTTTATTGACAAAGGCATCCAGTGAGAAAAATTCAACATGAATTTGTGTAAAGTACTATTGGCTGCAAATATTCCTTGGAATGCCATGCAGAATGTAACTTACAGGTTTTTTGCAAAAGAATTGCAAGCAAATCATTCCATTTAAATCAAGTTGGAGAAAGAACTGTCTTCTATCTGTGTATGAATTCCACTCTGCGAACAATTCATGAAAGCATTAGGAATTCCTGAATTTCATTGTGTGTGAACAAAACTGGATCCATAAGAACCTTCATCCCCTCCCCTGTTTTGTTCAAAACAGATAGAATAAGGCCACCGCATCGTGCATTTTATTAACAAAATTCTTAACAGCTAATATTTCCTAATGGTGTTGATGAATCCAAAGTTCTTCTTTTGAGTAGTGGGGCTTCATCTTGATTGCTGCTTCTCCTCTCCTTAAAGCCTTTTATCCTAAGATGGTCCACATTACCTGTTTAGCCCGTGCATTACATAGAGATGTTGAAAGCATTGGAAATGAATTTCCTGAAATTGATAGTCTTGTGTCCAACAGGAAAAAAACCTTCTGTAAATCATCTCATGAGTACCATTGTTCCAACACACACTTCCCTCAAACCCTCTTCCTCCAGAACCTGCAATCACTCACTGGGGCACATGGATTGATGCAGCACCGTATTATACTTACATTTAAAAGAGATTGCTACTGTGGTGAATGCCTTGCCATAAGGCAGTGGCAGCATGTGTGGAAGCCATAAAAGAACTGTTGCAAGATAGCACCTGAATAGGGATATTGTTTACAACCAATAAAATTTTCCATTTCTGTCTTACTGTATAAAGAATCTTGAAGCAAAGGGGATATTCCTTCAAGGCCAAATTTCTATAATTAAGGGGAGATTAAACTATCCTGCTAATGTTAAATTTTCTAAACTACATGACCCATTATCTCCAAACTATTTAAGATAGATGCATGACTTTTAAGTTCAATGGTCTACTTTTATACAATAATGTGGTTTATTAAGAAACATAGGATTTTGTCTTAATTACAAATATTTTTATTAAAATACCTAACCAAGTTATTAACACCAAAGTGTAGATCAGTAACAGAATTAAGGGTTATTTTTATTGCATCAAAATTTCATTTAGCTATTTCCAATAGTTCCTGAGAAAACAGGTCATTTATGTACAAGGTGCCCACTGGACATCTGAAGTTATTTTCCCTGTGTTCTCCCTGTGTCATTTACATTTTTCCTTATTTAAATTTAACGGGCAATGATAGTTGAATAATATTTGTGTATGTTTATCAGTATAAAATAGTATTTCACATTAAAAGAAAATCTCATACCATAATAGTTATTCAGAATAAAAAGTAATGCCAACATAACATGCTGTAAATGTAGTCATAGGTTAATACTATTCATACAGAGACATAAGCACAATGAAAAATAAGCACAGGCTACTTGATTATTTCTAACCACTGCCAACTGAACCTAATGAAAACTTTTGTGCATCAACTTTAAAACAGAAGTCAATGGAGATTAACTACGTCACTATAACTTGCATTATTTACTCCTTGAGCATCTTGTCATTTAAAAGAAAATATGGATGCAGATAATGACAATTACGTTCATTAATTTAGTATAAAGGTTTCTACAACCTACTAGGCAAAATAGAGAGACCATTATGCGTAACGATTTATATTATTCTGCATGAGATTGAAGCCAGTCCAAACTGATGAATTATAATTATGCATCCTTGATTTTTAATGTCACAGCTTGGTCCCAAGCTGTGATTCTATGTGAATGCTTCCATTAAATAACATAGATGCTACGTCTTGCATTTACACAATGCATCTGCGCTTACTATGAATGGCACTTAATGCTATAACACTCAGACAAAATCCGTACTCAGTGACACTTTTGGAACTTTAAAAGGAACATAATTGCAAGCATTGTTCCAATAACACAAATCAATAAAAACAACCTCTATGTTATATTTTTGTAAATAGTTAATGTCTTCAAAATAGATTAAGTAGGAAAACATTTTTAAAGAATGTAAAATAATATTTGTCAATTGAAACAAATTACACCTTTTATAACAGCAATTGCTGTTTTAGTCATTGTTAATACACAGGTATCCTCAACAGCACCAATCATTTTAGAATAGCTTAGTTTGGTTTTGTATTTTCTACATTTAAGTATGTTTTCATCTATGCCTTTACTTTATTCACTTCAATTTTCTTATCTTCTCTTCCAACTCACTTTGTTTCATTTGCAAATCCTCTCTTTCTTTAGTCAACTGTAGCAGTACCTCAGCTTTTCGTTTTCTCTCTTCCCTCTCAAACTGGTTCAGTTTCTCCAACTGTATTTGTCTTTGTTCTTGCTCTGCAATTGTATCTTTCTGCTTAGCACAGGCTCCTCAAGCATAACAAAGCATTCTTGATCCCCAACTATGAGCATCCTCACAACCCATATCTTGTATGGCATCCCATGCTTTTCTCAAAGCTATCAGACTCTCCTCATCAAGGTTTTCCACCATTTCCTTATAAACAGAAAAACCTCCTTCAACAAAGACATTGCCATGTGAAAACACAAGAATAATTTGATAATGTGCCACACATATTCATATTCTTCTATGCCATTCATTTGTTTGGTATAGAAAGTGTCCAGAGGAGACATTCTCCGATCAAAATTTGAGAGCTCAGGTTTGTCTACACAAGATGCAAACTTACCAAAATGTAGGTTGGCTTGATTAGACCGAAGTGCATTCACATGATACTTTGCCAAAAGCATGCAACACATATTTCAAAGTTATTCTTGCATTGTTCTGGCTCAATCAATATCTTTTTGGGATCGACATAAATAGAGGCTCTGACAAATTTATATTTCAGGGGGCTCCTCTCAATAAAGTTTCCAAACTATCTTCACTAGACAGTCCTTTGCCTTTAGACGGTACTTGTCCATACCAGTATTCTTAAGACAAACTTCATTGAGAGATTGTCTTGCAGCTGGTCCAATCTTAACTTGTTGCAGTTTTACACAGTTGTCTACATTTTCGACATCTATGTTTATGAGATTGTATGTAGTATTAGCGTCTTTCAGAATGCTGGGTTTAATCAACCTTTCCATTAGCTCTTGGGTAAGGTGCTCAACAGCAGAATGCAAAAGGGAACATTGATTTTGGTGTTTGGAACTCCTTCAAGAAGGGTTCAAATGCAGAAGCGATCGTCAAGTGTAATTTAGGGAAAGAAGACGGGAAAAATTTCAGCACTCTTCTTCACTGCATAAGCATCAGGCAGGTGCACACTCTTGTTCTTAAAAATAAGTCTTCAGGTGAGGTAAAATCTTGGTAGCTCTTTCACAGACAGGAACATTTTCAAGCCAGCAGCAATTGCAAAATTTCAAAGGAAAACCGTTGCACTTAGTTTCATAAACAAAATCAGCTCGCCATACTCGAGAATCTGAATGCATTGTTTATTGACTTCAGGAACTTGTCAATTTCCCAGGCAGTATTCCTGATTGCCGCTTGGAATGCACCATGGACTACATGCAGGCCACACGATCCAGTATCAATTACTTCTGGATCTTCTCCATACGTCTTCATTTCTTTTTTAAGGAGTTCAAGGAAGGCCCAGTTTACATTTGGCCCATCCATGAACACACGCAAGATGTATTTTGTCCCCAAGACACTCTTTAAGGCCTCTCCACAAGTCAACTGCAGACAAATACCCCAGAAAAGAAGAATTCCAATATCTTGATGACACTTTATTCTTATTCTCATCCCAAAAGTGAACAGAAAAATCTATTTGCAGCAATTTTGATATTCTGTTGAATGATTCATCAAAACACACAACTATGCGCATTGCAAGTTTCAATTCATCAGTGAGCTTATGATGGAAGTATGGTGCGAGTCCAAAGCAAGCAATGTACGCAGTTTTCATCCGACTAGTTGCATTTGTGATGCTATGCGACTGTCTTTGAACATCATCTTAAAGATATTGCTGACACTCTCCTAAGAACTGAAACTTGCTTTTGTACTGATCACATGAATGACCCAAGTAAGTTCTGCTGTTCTAGCATTATTGTCGGAAAGAAATCCTGGTTTGGAGGTAGATGTGACTGCCACAGACCTACATACATCTTCTGCAGATGTAACTGTAGACTTCACAGCTGATGTTGGCACCTGAAGAAACAAATTCTGTGTTATAACTATAAACTAGGTTGATTCTGAATAAGCTAAGAGGAAAGAGGTTAGCTAATGCAAAATTGATCCATTCAGGATAATTTGGGCAGTAAAAAAGACAGCCCTTTTAAGCTATAAGTTTTAATTATGTTCACACATGTATAATTTCACTAAGAATTTTTAACCTCAGAACCAGTTTCAAGGGATCTATCTCTTCCTCAATGCCACCAGTAATAACAACCATCAGACATCTATTAAGACATACTTTGTCAATAACCCCATACAGTTCCAGACTGACTGTTCCTAAATTAATTTGCTATAAAGTTACTTTCATCAAATAATGTTATAATAGGTTATGTAATTACAATAAGAACATTATAAATTTACCTTTGACTTATATTTTAGAAAATATTTCCTTTCAAGATACGTCAACATAGATCCTGTCGCATGAAGCTAGCTTCAGTCATTTATCCCAAATGACTCATTACAAAATATGAGAGATTTAGGGGAGCTTAAAAGCCCTATCTCACCAATGTTATGCTTGCTAAATTCATGTACCTTTATCTCAGAAACTATTTTTTAAGATAACATGTTAAAGCTTTTATAGGAAACATATACATATGTTTTAAGTTTATTGATCTTCTTTCATGTGTTTTATTAAGGAAGATATGAGTTTTTTATTAATTATACATGAATCAGTAATTTATTCTTTTAAAATTTCACCCGCCATTATATTAACACCAAAGTAGATCCATAAAAGCATCAATGGTTTTAGCATCCAATAATTTAAATGAGCTATCTTCAATCGTTTTTGAGAAAATGGGTTAATTAATTAATATCAGAAGATGTTAAAGTAAAAACTCTTTAAGTAGAGTTACACACAAAATACTACATTTAGCATCATTTTAAAATATTTTAAATACGAGTAATGTGCCTGCAACCACAAAACATAATATATAAAATTAAAAAGGAGTTTTCAAATTTTAAATTAAAAACTAAACAAAAATCTGAAAGTTCCATTTTTTGGCAATTTTTCACCATCTCCCAAAAATTTATCAACATTAGCCACCAGTCGAACAGACCTGGAAATAAATGTTTCATTCATTTTTGTTTGCTGGACGGTATTTGCAAAGCTACAACAAGTGCTTACATGCCCACATAAGGTTCTGTCTGTGTACAGACATATTTACAAAAATGTGGACTTCAACTCGCACTAGCAAGTGCTTGCCAGCACTTGCAAACATTTGAAACCAGTTTTGTATATGATCGCACCCTTGGCTAGCAAAGTTGCATCTGCCTATATTACTTCAAAAATTGAATACTAACTTTGATTAAAAATTAGTTTAACTTGGATATCAGCTTTAGTATTACTGTGGAACATTTTATTCCTTTCTCTGTCCATTTATTTTTCATTTGTTACTATTTTTGGCTTTTGTTCAGTGTTAAGAGTATCTTCATTGTTACGCCGCTGCTCTGGATCTTAAGATAATATGCTGTGTAGTGTACAGTCACAGGCAAAATATTTGTAACACTGTTAGGATTATGCAGAAACAATTGTCTGTAATGTGATATTCAACATTGGTAATATTGATTATACACATAAAAACAGATATGGTATATAAAAGAATTATTAAAATTGTCAATATTTTACTTTTTTGTAAATATGAATTTTTGGGCGTCCCATAAGAGATCAATATAGACAAGCATTTACAGCCTGAAATATGAGGTGTCATATCAAGCCAGACACAGGCAATTATATTAAATTAAACTGCTTGAACTGCTACGGTTCTCAGCATCCCATTCTATATTGGGCGTGAAAGACTGCAAATTTTGCTCATAGGTTTCTTTATCAGGCTTGAGGTTCTTTTGACATGGCATAAATCTATAACAAGGGACCACCAGCTTTACTTCTCTTCCAAAGGAAACCATGCTAAAGACTTTTATGCCTGAAAAAATCCATCGCCCTCTGCCAGGTTTGAACCCGCGACCTCGGGAACTAGAGGCTAGCATGGTAACCCTAGACCATGGAGAATGACACACCGGCAATCCTATATACATGCATGAAAATGAATACGTACGAGAGTTAGGTAAAGTATTAATTGTTAGTGTAAAATATACCCATATTACCACTATCCACCATATGAAATGCAAGGTACATAGAAAGAAGAAAAAAAAAAACCAAAATAACTCACCTATTCACGAAATGAGGAGAGAAGTACAGAAATATCAGCTATATTCTTTGTTACCGCAATCCTTGCTTTATACATTTTCCTGACATGTAGCTGATAACAGCCCTCTTGGCCACGTTGCTTAAGGTGAACCTGTTTTTTTCATATGTTACAAATAGCCATTTTTGAGTCATTGTGCACTTCTTGCAATCACGGCTGAAACTCTGGATGCACCAATGGTAATAACAACATTCAATTAAGTTTCGAAACATTCATAATGAACAGTCTACACTAATAAGATTGACGTGATTCTCCATCAAAACTTGCCCATTAACACAGGAGCAATGAAGAGTGTCTGATCAACAAAAACATGGCAACATACATTGTAGTCTACATTCCAAACAATGAGGTACTTCACATTATTGAGGCCAACTTCAGTTATTAAAAATAATTACGTGGCATTCAAGTGGGTTCGGCAGTCAAGCTATAAACAGTTTCACATATATTTTAACCAATCAGAGACCAGCTTTTCCTATCAAAGCACTAGCTAGCAATAATGTAGCTAAACTGACGAACTGCAAAATATCCAACACCAATGCTGTGACTGTATGTTGAACCATTTTCATGCGGTTTGTAGATGTATGCCTGCCGCCCCCCTCCTCTCTCAACAATCACTTCTTTGTATTTTTTATTTTGTTTTTCCCCCAACATTTTTTAACAATACATAATCTGAAACTAATCGTTCATCATTTATTCTAAATCATAGAACTAAACTGTTTATTGAAGATAAACAATCATGAATTTAGCTAAGTTGCAAGCATGGCTGATTCAAAAGAATTGAACGAGTAACAGTGGTAGGCTGCAACTAGTTGTTATAGACGGTTTATGATGATTGGTGACCAGCAGGGGTTCATGTGAAGCAGTTCACAATGTATGAATGAATCATATGAATGAGTACTTTAAAAGAATTGGTTTGCACAACCCTACTCAGTATACTCCACTCTTTCATTCTGCTCCGGTACAGTCTTATCAAATATTCTCAGGTGACAAGCCTTTTCCCTGTATATTTTCCATGTTTTACCAAAAACAGTCGGTCACTTTGAACATAAGAGAATGTCATTCACAGAAAAAACTGTTCAAAGTAAAAATGGAGAAAAAAAGTGCATGCACATGCACGCGCACAGACACACACGTCCACACACACAAAGAAAACATCACACTGCTTGGACATATGGTTGCTGCCATATTTAGAATTGGTACCAATTTGTAAAATAAAACCTTAACCTAAAAGATTAGTTAAAATCTACAACCGTGCTTCAAAGAGTATAGGAGTTGGGATTTTTTTCTGTGTAGAATTTTGAGTACGAAAATAGCAGTTGCAGTACCATTTTTAAAAACACATTTAAATAATAAGTAGTGTGCCTACAATGTTAAAATACACATCAAATTACAGAGGAAATTCAAATTTATAAGCCCTCCACAAAGAAAGAGAGAGAGGAGAGAGAGAAAGGAAAGGAAAGGAAAGGAAAGGAAAGGAAAGGAAAGGAAAGGAAAGGAAAGGAAAGACCTTTATTTTTACTGACAAAAATGTTATATGAGAAATGCTGGCTACTAGTAAAGCAAAAGGCAGGCATTTTGAATATTAAAGTACCTTAATTAAAAATATTGAACAGCTTACTTTTTGTTTCCATAAAGATTGCATTCTAGTCTCAAAGTACATAGAATTTGATGAAGCTGCTACTTCACACTTACAAGAAGTTAATATTTTTCTGGGTCAATGTTTTGTTATATTTTAGTGCTGTACCTACTCCCTTAAAATATTCAGAATGCAATAAAGAGTAATTAGAAAAAGATGAATGTGAAAAAAACCTATCAGATGAAAAGAATTCTTGAAAAAGCTTAAAACTAGCACTGGCTTGTATAAACATATATGAAACCTAAAGGCAAAATCAGACTGAAAAATTCGTGCCAGCCTGGATTTGAACCACAGATCTTCTGCTCTACACATGGTTGCTCTACCCAACTGAGCTACTATAGCAACATGCTGGTACAACATTTAATTCTCCAAACGATTTCATTTTTCCCCAGTAAACCACAAGGAGATCTCAAATTATATTTGAGATAACATGTCCCAACAATGTCCCAATGTTGTAAGTACTTCAAGTCACGCATTTTATAGGTAACCTCTATTAGGTCAATCAATGGTAATTAATTGTTCTTTCACATAAGGCCATGTGTAGGACAAGGGTTGAAAGGTAGAATCACACTGAAACATTCAATACCACAGCTGTTACTACCTTTCAACCTTTGTCCTACACATGGCCTTGAGTGAAAAAACAATTACTTATCATATATGGAACTATTATTCAAATGTGAAGAAACTTGGATAATTTTAATAAAAATTCTGGAATTCATAATCATATAACCAGGAAAAGATGACATCTGCATGTAACCTTCATAGAAAAAAGATATATGAGGTGAGCTTCAAGTACAATGGCACACAAATTAACAAAACGCTTTCCTCATAAATAAAACATTACACCATTTGCAAAATTTAAAATCAGCTTAAAAATTATCTTCAAAACAAATATTATTCCATAGAGGAGTACTTACATGATAAAGATGGAAACCCATATATAGGAATATCAGTTGTAAATATAGTTAGTTGAGAGAGGGAGACTAGGGGAGTAGACAGTATATAGTAGAAGAATTCAGATTAATTATCTGAAATGAAGTTTATTATTTAAAATTATACCGACACTTCTAATAACATGTACAGGATGTAATCAGAATAGAAATGAATTGAATTAAATTTCGTAATTCTCAAATTCATTTCACTATTAATGATGGTGAAATTATGTGGTATTGCATGCTTTTAAAAAACCCAAAAAATATTTTTGGAACTTATTTTAGTTTTTAAAGTCTAAATCTAAAATTTTAGTGCCTAAAAATCCTTGGTCACTAATAATATCTCAGAAATGCTTATCACAATAAAAAAAATTCCCTTTCTCATGAATTGTGTTTTTAAAGAGATCTACAATTTTGTGCAATAACTTTTTGTCTATATCTTACAGCTTACCAGTTAAACAAAAGTATATATCAATCTGAATGAAGGGCACTTCACAAGCTGTTTGCAAAAAATACTTTGTCACGCAAATATCTTAAAGTGGGTGTAGTCAAAGTGGATGTACTTCTCCACTTTGAGCAATACCAGCAGTCTACAGAAAGCTGATGATGAAAGTGAGGACTTTTGAAACATGTTCTGAATGAATGTTAAGTAAATTATGCATAAGTGTTAGAAATAGACTCAAATGTTAATTTTACTATTCATGACATCACTGTAACCAAGTCCTGCCCACAATCTAAAAGGAGAAGTATGACCACACCGAGCAATACCAACAGTCGACAAAAACCTGTTCTGAGTAACGGTTAAGTGATGTTTAAGTATTAAAAATAAACTCAAATGTTAATTTTATTAAACCAAATGACTTTGTTAAATGCTACTTTTATTTAATAATTTTCTTTTATAAGCAATGAAAACTCAAGATTTTCAATTGTAAAATGATTTGTACACTTCTGTACAATCTGCTTGTTTCATACATCTTTGATAATATGTTTTACTTTTTCTTGTGCAGTGTTATTTTCTTGTCTTGTTTCCTTCTATTTGTTGTAATTTTTATTATTATTAATCTTGCTTATTATTCTGTGTGTTATAACAGCATGTACGGTCTGCGGATCCGTGCGATTGATAGGGATTTACGGAGGTTGCTCACAATCTACGGTAACAATATCAGATGAGCACAATAGCTCTGCGCTGAAATATATGGAACCGAATGAAAGTTCAGCAGTATGAGTGTAACACTGTGTTTGCTCAGCTGTGTGCTCTTGTTCTCACTGCATCAAATGGCGACAAAAATAGAGCCATTCTGATAAGGGTACATTATTGCCCTTTCCGATGCAAAATACTTGTATTCTGTATTCTAAGATTATAAGCAATGCAAGACACATGGTTTTACCATATCCAACAAAAGGATCTCATGTGCACTCAACAAAAAAGGTAAGGCCACATCAGGACTTACTCCAAAAGGCAAGAAACAGGGAAATCCACGACCGACCACCAGTCACACCCCAGAGATAATTTGGAAGGTGAAGACGCATGCCTCTGGACCAAATCCTACAACTAAGAGGGCCATTGAACTGTAATTAGGGATCTCTTGTTACTACTGTGAACACTATAATCAACCAGGACTTGGATCCAGAAAAGTGCCATAAGAGCCGGGAATATAAGCTGTTGCCTAAACACATTGCAGAATGTGCCACTAACACAAGAAAGCTGTATTATTTAAAGAGCTGTAAATTTAAATTTACCCTCATTGTAGGTTCCCATTCAAAAAAATTAAATTGACCCTAAAATGACCACCATAAAATCCTCCAAACAAAACACGACTAATGGCATTTACTTTCTCCCTAACAACAGTGGGAAAAAGGAGGGAAATTTTAAGGAACGCCATGACCACCATAGAATCCTCCAAACAAAACACGACTAATGGCATTTATTTTCTCCCTAACAATAGTGGGAAAAAAGAGGGAAATTTTAAGGAACGCCAGGAGGTTAAGAGGTACAAGAAATGTTATAGAGCAAGACTACACGAGAGAGGAGCAAATTTTGAAAAAAGAACTAATATCCAGGATGAAAGAAGCAAGAGCAGTTGGGAAAAATGCATTTTTGAAAGATTTAAAATTATTCGTGGAAGGCGAAGAATGAAGTATACGGAGGAATGAACGAGAAAGAATGTGTGAACGTCAACAGAAGCAACAGCCCAGGGCACATACAAGTCAAAGAACTGAGGGAACAGCCGAGTCGGTAGCTTGGGGAAAGGAAGGAAAAACAGCTGATCAAACCACAGATTCAACAGGCATGGGAAACAGTCAGGGAAGCAGTGCAGAAGAAAATAGGAAGAACCAGCAGTGTGGGAGGGGGAGAAGAAGCTAACATTGGTTGCAGTGGCGAGCGGGGAAGAGATGCAAGGAGGGGGAAGTGGGGAGGAGCCGAGAGGACAGAAGACAACTAGTGCAGTAAGAAATGCATATGTTGAGGAGGGAGTGATGCAAGTGATAAGTGGGGAAGTATAAAGAGTGGAAAGTGTTAGCCAAGCGGAAGAAATTGCAAGAAAGAGAGAGTTAAAAATAATAGAGTTGAGGGAAGGGAGGGTAATGCCACAGAGGGAGGAAAGTGATGATCCGGTACCCAGGCTCACTAGACTTAGAAAAACAATGGAGAAATACACATATCAGGATAAAACAAAGAACAAATAGGCAAAGGGGTAAATTTGATGTTCTGGAACGTCGAAGGCATAAAGAGTAAAATATGCAACGGGAAAATCCAAAATGTAACGAGATATATGGACATTGTAGGGGTAGTGGAGACATGGTTGGGAGAAAGGGAAGAAATAGAGCTAAAGGGCTACAAATATATAAGCAAAAGTGCCAGTAAAAAGTGCGAGAAAGGGAGAGCTTCAGGAGGAATTGGTATATTTGTTAAAAAAGACATGAGCTTAAGTGTTAAAACAGAACTGATAGGAAACACGACTAACAAGGTCATTTGGATGTTAATAAAACAAATAAATAACATAAATGTAAATATTGGAATCGGTGTAGTATGTAACTCCACAAAATCATCAGACTTTTATGAGAATAACCTGTATAAAACTATAGGGGAGGACATGGATGAAATCAGAAACAAATGGCCAGACTTAGATGTTTATTATAATGGGAGACTTTAATGCAAGAATAGGTGGGGAAAACTGTAGATTACTGGGAAGTGCCATGATAGGGGAAGGAGAAAAAGACGAAGTAAGAGAAAGGAAAAGCAGAGAGAGTGTAATAAATAAGGAAGGAAAAAAAGTTATTAGAATTCTGCGAAATAAACAATTTGTTAATATGTAATGGGACAATGGGAGATGACAAAGAAAGTGAATTTACATTTGCAAATGCAAAGCAAAGTGTGATATTGCTATGTAGTGAGGAATTACAAGAGAGAAAATTACGAAATTTAAAATTAGAAATGAGATAGTAAATAGTAACCATTTCCCGTTAACAATGAAACTAAAGGCAGGAGAACAGGAAGAAGTAGATAAAGGGGTAACAAGGATGAGATTAAAAACTTATAAATGGAAGGAGGAACTAGAAGAAAAATTCACGAAAGATTTAAATTCAAAGGTAAGCCAAATTATAAAATATGAAATAAAGATGAACCTATATTATGGAAAAACAGAGAAAGCGTTAAGAGTTAATGGGACTAATAGTAAAAAGAGCAGGGGCAGATATGGAAATAAAACAGGGAACGGTACAGACAAATAAGGGATGGTATGATGAAGAGTGTAAAAATGCAAAAAAGGAGGTTTTCAAAGAGCTTATAAAATGGAGGGGATCAGAAAAAGAAGAAGATAGGCAAAATTTGATGATTTGCAAATGGGGATATAAATGCTTGTTAGTAGCAAAGAAAAAAGAATGGCAAGAAAACATGGAAAATAAACTAAAGGGGACAATCCAAAAGAAAGATAATAAAAATATATGGGAAATAGTAAGAAGGGTGAGCAGGAAAGGAGGGGAAAACAAAAACGAAATCACACCAATTAAATGGGTAGAATATTTTAAAAACCTGATCAGGGAAGGGGTAGTGGCAAACGTAGAGCATAGAAATTTTGGACAAGAGATGATGATAAACGAAAAATTAGATAGAGAAATATCAACCCAGGAGGTATATTTACAACTAAGAAATATAAAGAAAGGGAAAATGGTAGGAATAGATGGAGTACCAGGAGAATTTTGGAGAAAATAAGGTGAAACTAAAAATGGATTACAATTAATGAAAGAATTACTAAACAAAATAAAATTAAAAAATGACATACTGGATAGCTGGAAAATAAGTATGATGGTACCTATTTATAAAGGGAAGGGAAGATTGAATAGACCTGAGAACTACAGAGGAATAAATCTACTATCTATATTAGGGAAGATGTATACAGGAATTTTGGCTGACAGGCGGGAGTGGGTAGAAACTGAAAAAAAGATATCAGAATTCCAGGTAGGTTTTAGGAAAGGAAGACAGACTGTAGATAACATATTTATAATAAAGACTATAATAGATAAATAAATATTTGAATAGGAAAAGAGGAAGGGTATATATGTTTTTTGCTGACTTTGAAAAAGCTTTTGATAAAATAAATAGAGAAGCTCTGGAATATAAACTAAGAGAAAAGGGAGTTAGTAGCCAGTTTATAAGAGAAATCAAGAAAATATATAAAGATGTAAAGTTCTGTAAACCTGGTGAAAAAAGCAGTATCACAGAGACAATTCAACAAAAACTAGGAATAAGACAAGGATGTAAGCTGAGTCCAATATTATTTAACCTATTCATAGATGATATATTAGGAGTAAAAGTAAGAAATCAGCATTGTCCAGTAATATGGGATAAGGAGATTCCAGGTTTATTATACACAGATGACCTTACGGTAGGTGCCATATCGATAATAGGGTTACAAAGAACAATAAATTAAATTCAAGAATTTTGTGAAAAATGGGGAAGTAAATATAAATAAATCCAAAGTGATAATGTTTAAAAAAGGAAATAAGCTGAGGAAAGAAGAAAAATGGTTTCTAGGTGGTCAAGAACTGGAAGTAGTCAAAGAATATGACTATTTAGGAGTAAGGTTGAGTAATAGCGGGGAATGGGAAGCACATGGCAGGAAGATGCTAGCTAAAGGGAAGGCAGCTATAACAGGAATAAGAATATGCAAATATAAATTAGAGATGTCGACAAAATGGTTGGAGAGAACTACGTAAGAAAATTGACCAAATGTATAAAATGTTTTGTAAAGAATTAATTGGACTACCAAGTGCAGCACCATGCGAGGTTGCGTTAGTAGAACTAGGAAGAACGAAGAGGAAAGGTATAATAGTAGAAAGAGTTTTAAAATTTTGGTTTAGATGTATGAAAATGGAGGAAGGTTAAATCTTTAAGATATGCCTGACTCAGCAAAAGGTTCTAAGAAACAAAAACAGCTGGTGGAAAGAAATCGAAAAAATAATGGAATCAATTGGAATGGGTATATGGGGGTTGGATATATGGGGGTTGGAGGAAAGAAATACAAACAGATTTTGGAAAGTAGTAAAAAACAAGACAAGCAGAACGACAAGAGATATGGGGAAGCCTTGAAGATAAAAATCATTAAGCTTTTATAAATTGATAAAGGAGCGTGGGAAAGAAAGGCACATTGACTGCTGCAATAGATAAGAAAGGAAGGTTTAGCTTGGATGAGAACGGGATCAATGTATTTAAGAGGGATGAGAGGCAGCGGAAGAGGGATATGCGAGTTGTGTGGAGGAAGAGAAAGTACAGAACACTATATGACAGAATGTACGGAAATAAGGAGCTGGAGGGAAAAAGTCTGGGAGAAGAAATGGGAAAACATGGATAGAAAAATAGTAGCTATAAAGATGTTGACAGGGAAAGAGGAAAAGAAAATCAAGGGCATGGAAGAATTTTTAAGAAGGTAAAGGAAAAAAATGGTCTAGAAAAGAAAGAGAGGTAAGGGCCACTCAATGATTGATAAGGCCTGGGAGCCAAGCAATCTGAGTGGCTCAATAAGAAAACAAGCACCAGACAAATTGTACATAAGATGTAAGGGTACAGTGATATATTAATACACATTGTATATATTGTAAACCAAATTGTAGAACAAATTGTACAATAAATTCAATTCATACTTTCTCCCTTAATATCAAGCTACTTTTATTACAGCCATTTCTTTCTGCAATGCTTAGTTTGGGAGATATTGTACAGTATCAACTTAAATGGTCCACAATGTATATTACTGACCATGGGGAGAAAAAAATTTGAAAATTAGCATAAGGAAACTAACGAAAATTTCACCAATGGTTTCATGGTAATAGCAAGGTACAGTTACAATGGCAAATTAACCATTTGTCGTGTACATAAAAATGTGAAAATTAACTTGGCATAGTATCAGACCAACGTTCTGATACCAATTTTCCATACAGAAATTCCTGCTCTCCATGGTGCAGATGTTAATAAAGTCTGCTTGCATCAGGATAAGGCATCAAGCCATTACGTCTGCTTCAGCCTACAAATTTTTGAAGAACATAGAGAGAGAAATGTGAATACATTCCATACCTTTCAGCGACATCCGTGTTAAGTCATGTGATGCATCACTGATGGAGTTTTGTGCATTTGGGTTACTGAAAAGAGCCCTTGGAGGCAGATGGTTGCGAACTTTGGATGGTCTCTGGAAAGCTGCCAGGAGGAATAGAATAAACTAGATATCCCTGTATTTCATAGTAGTTTGCTCCAGTGGAAGCTGTGCTGCAGATTGATAGCTCAAGCTAACTACCAGATAGAACATCACTGCTAGTGGAGGCGTGGTTTTTCATAAGGTAAAGGGGTCTTAAGTTTGTTACCAGATTGCGCAAACAACCCTTTGTATTGAGGCAGTATTTTAATACCTAAATAATTTCTATTGTATTTTACAATAAGTAAATTCAATAACAGCCCGCCTTGAAACAATATGTATGTAATAATTATTTAAATTGTATGTAACAGTCATTGCAAATGCTTATTTTTATTGTAAACATGTTTTATTATGTTATGTGATTACATTATATACTTTAATAATGCAAGAGCTGTGAGCATAATAAGTTTTAAGTTGCTAACAATGAAGTAATAATGAGGTAACCTTGTAACAATAATGAGTTTAAGAGTTTGAAAAGTTACCAGTCATGATTATATCAAAGATAAGGTAAATTCAGTAACAGTTTAAAATTAGCCAATCAATAGCAAGGAAAAAGTTTAAGTAAAATGCAGATATTCTATTGGCCTAGAATTAGCCAATCAGAGACTTGAAATACCGAAGCTTACGAGTTTTAACCGTTAAGGGTTACTCAGTTGCTGGCAAGCCTTGGTAGTGAACAGATGGAAGATGTGTTCTCTATGTGTGAATCATAAAATATGTATATGCGCTAAGTGAAAGTATTGAAGATTCTCACAGTTCTTAAAAAGTGTAGTTCTTTATAAAAATGTGCAAGAATTAATAAAAGAAGTGAATTTTAAAAGTTAAAGTTAAATTCTCTGATGTTTAGAATCACTGTCATACTGCGCCCTGCATAAGATATACGTGACTCTACAAACAAGACAGACGCAGCCGAGGCAAATTCAAACTATAAATACTATATAGAAGCAGTGTTACTAACAAAGTTAAATATTGTAGTGTAAACATTTTAAAATCAGCTTCTCATACGTAGCAGCATATTGCATAATAACAGTAACTATTACGTAATCAACAAATTCAAACTGACGCCCAAAGCGTGTTCCAGGAACTCCTTAAATGCAACTAAATAAATAAATTACGTAAAATACAATTATGTAAGCATACATACGATCTTCAACTTTAAACAATACGCAACAACACAACTTCAAGTTGGCTCACATACGTGGGACAGTTAAAATTACGTAACAAACATCTAATCTACTTCAAGTATGTATGTATGTACACCGTTGCACAAATACACTCATTCATACTAGATTTTCTTCTAGCAGTTTGCATTGTACTTCAGATTTCTAATTAGATTTTAAATATGTATGTGTGCCTGGTATTGCTGATTTAGCTACCCATTTGACTTCGTTTTAAATGCCCTTTGAGACAGAATGTGCCCAAATTAATGTTATGATGTGCTAATTTATTTAGTGTTTAATTTGATGGGATGGGATGGGACGGGACGGGACGGGACAGGGTGGGGTGGGGTGGGGTGGGGTGGGGTGGGGTGGGGTGGGGTGGGGTGGGGTGGGATGGGACGGACGGGATGGATATTTTATTTCACTTTGTTAGTTACATAAATTAATTTTCATATAAGTTCTATAATACATAATTTTATCTCTACACATTACCCTTTACATATCCTTTTCACTAAGCTGCTGCATTACTAAGGGCCCGCAAACATCCAACACCATGATTGCTGAGTCATTGGGTCCTATTTAATTTATAATTCAACAATCTACATTTTTTTTCTATTCCCTATTTCTAATTTTTTTCAACCATTTATTTCTCACTACACCTAAATATTTTCCTATTTCAAATAAACTTTCCTTGGATTTAACTCTTAACAACCTTTTACCTATAATTTCATTTGGTAATCTAGATCAATTGTTTCTTTGTAATTTTTTCTTCATATTCATTGCTCCTTCACATTCTAACATTAAATGCCAGTAATTGTTAAATTTGCTATTACATAATGGGCATTTGCCTTCATTTTCTCCTTCTCCTATGCCTTTTAACCTCACCACCCCTGACCTGGCCCATGCAAAGCCCTCTCTTGCTATTTTATTACAAACATCAACATATAAGAACGTAGGTTTTCACGGTCGGAGTCACAATTATAACTAATATGATTTTCCGGGCTGTTATGCCGTGGTCTGCTGAAGAAAGATTTCCCAGACGTTTCGTCCACAACTGCGGTGGACATCTTCAGTGGCGCGGACGAAGTCTTCTCGGTGAAAGTATCGCAGCGTCTGATGCGTTGGCCGTTAGTGCCGCTCTCTTTATAGTGTGGGCGCTCTCTGCTGATTGGCCCGCTGGTATGAGGGGGCTGGCGCCGGCTGTGTTGTTGCTCTCTTCTGATTGGCTCACAGTGTTTTTTGGTTTTGTATGACCTTTCTTGTTTTTGATGACTAGATGCCAGTTACTGTTGAGTTTCAATGCTTCTTCTTTCCTATTGAAATTATTGGGATGTTTATAAATCTCTATTGCTTCACGTTGTAGCCAGGTATGGTAATGCTTTATGGAGGAAAGAATGTTGGTGTCCTGAAATCTAATAATGTGTTCGCCCTCGGCTTCAATGGCATGTTCGGCGACTGCCGATTTTTCTGTATGGCCCAGGCGGCAGTTTCTTTTGTGTTCGCTAAGTCTGGTGTTAGCGCTCCGCTGTGTGGTACCAATGTACACTGAACCACAGGAACAAGGAATACGGTAAACACCGGCCGATG
This sequence comes from Deroplatys truncata, assembly GCA_030765065.1. NCBI lineage: Eukaryota > Metazoa > Arthropoda > Insecta > Mantodea > Mantidae > Deroplatys > Deroplatys truncata. The sequence continues at coordinate 405,084,563 of CM060990.1, forward strand.
ACAGGGGATCTCGGGGGTCTTTGGAAGAGCGCAGTAGGCTGTTTAATTGTCTTGTAGGTTTGAATACTGTTTTGACGTTATGACGAAGTATATGTTCAATACGATCAGTGACATTTCTGAAATATGGCAGAAATGTCACTGATCGTATTGAACATATACTTCAACATCATAACGTCAAAACAGTATTCAAACCTACAAGACAATTAAACAGCCTACTGCGCTCTTCCAAAGACCCCCGAGATCCCCTGTCATCGGCCGGTGTTTACCGTATTCCTTGTTCCTGTGGTTCAGTGTACATTGGTACCACACAGCGGAGCGCTAACACCAGACTTAGCGAACACAAAAGAAACTGCCGCCTGGGCCATACAGAAAAATCGGCAGTCGCCGAACATGCCATTGAAGCCGAGGGCGAACACATTATTAGATTTCAGGACACCAACATTCTTTCCTCCATAAAGCATTACCATACCCGGCTACAACGCGAAGCAATAGAGATTTATAAACATCCCAATAATTTCAATAGGAAAGAAGAAGCATTGAAACTCAACAGTAACTGGCATCTAGTCATCAAAAACAAGAAAGGTCATACAAAACCGAAAAACACTGCGAGCCAATCAGAAGAGAGCAACAACACAGCCGGCGCCAGCCCCCTCATACCAGCGGGCCAATCAACAGAGAGCGCCCACACTATAAAGAGAGCGGCACTAACGGCCAACGCATCAGACGCTGCGATACTTTCACCGAGAAGACTTCATCCGCGCCACTGAAGATGTCCACCGCAGTTGTGGACGAAACGTCTGGGAAATCTTTCTTCAGCAGACCACGGCATAACAGCCCAGAAAATCATATTAGTTATAAACATCAACATAGTTTTCTCTTTCCCATGTCCTTTTAATCTCTGTATATACATGTAATGATCTTTTTGAATTAAAACTACCAATTATTTCCTGTCTTTCCATATCTTCAATCCTCAATCTAACTCTTTTCCAACATCCCTTCTCACGTGATTGTCTATATTTCCAAATATCCCCACACCCTATTTCATTGAGAATTGCTTCTAGGCACTTATACCAAGTATCCTCTTTATTTAACTTGCGCTGAACCTCCAAACATTGTTTTAAAATATTATTATTCTCTGATTCCTCAATTCTCAACCAATATTTCATTATTCTTTCAATAATTTTCGCCTTACTACCAAATCTTCCTAACTCCATTTGTGCAACCCCATTAGGTGAGGCTCTTGGTAGACCCAGAATTATTTTACAAAAGCTCCTATGCGCTTTATTTACCTGTTCCCACCCCTCCTCAATACCCCAAATCTCTGCACCATACAGCCTTTTTGCCTCAACTACTGCTCCATATACTCTTTCTATCCATTTTACGTGCATCCCAGGTATTTTATCTAAACATGCTCTAATAACTTTCATTGCCACTTTTCCTTTTGTTAAAGCCTGTTTCTTTTGTTCTCCCCATCTACCGTTGCTACTTAGTCTTACTCCCAGATAATCAAAATTTCTGACAACCTCATTTCCTTACCTTTCCAACTCCATTTTTCGTCCTTTCTCAACTTATTACCCTTTTTAAATACCATTATTTTTGTTTTACTTGTGTTAACCCTAAGACTCCACTTCTTATAAAAACTCTATTGCTCCAATTACTTTGTTTAATCCCACAGTAGTTATTGATCCTGCAACCAAATCATCTGCGAATAGTAACCCTGGTATCTCCTCATTCCAAATTATTGGAGAGTGGCTATTTTCAAATTTAATTATCTCTAGAATATCGTCAATGAACAAATTAAATAATATAGGGCTTAACTTGCAGCCTTGTCTTAAACCTATACAATTTTTAATCTCCTTCGTCCTTACATTTTTATCAAATCTTATACAAAAATCATTATTTTCATATATTGTTTGTATTGTTCTTATACACTTGTTACTCATTCTTTTCATACCCAATTTGGTCCATAAGGCTTCCCTATTTATTGTGTCAAAAGGTTTTCCTAAATCAACAAATAAGATATACAATCTTCCCCTTTTGTTTGATAAATATTTATTTACCATTGAAGATATAAAAATACTGTCTATTGCTCTCTTGTTTTTGCGAAATCCCACCTGTAGATCAGATACTTTTCCCTCTTGCTCCGCCCAACTTTGCGCTCTTTCAGCCAAAACCCCTGTATAAACTTTACGTAACACTGATAGCAAACTAATCCCCCTATAATTTTCTGGGTTATCCACCTCCCCTTTATTCTTAAATATTGGCACCACTATTGCTGTTTTCCAACTCCTAGGAACCTTCCCCCCTTCAAAGATTGCATTTAATATCCTAACCAGCAATTCTAATCGATTTTCATTTACACTCCAAGCTTTCCAAAACTCCCCTGGTATGCCATCAATACCGCATGCTTTGTCCCTTTTCAATCTATTAATTTGTTCCCTCACTTCCCCTACATCTATCAGCTTATCCAATTGTTCAACATAATTGTTATTTTCCATTACCCAAATTGTTTGGTTATCATGTTGCCCTCCTAGCAAACTTTTAAAATACTTGAACCATTCTTCCGCACTTATATTATTTTCTCTTGCTCTAACCTTATACATTCTTTTCACCAACATCCATATTGTTTTGCTATCATTTGCTTTTGCTGCCTCATGTAACTTTATACTCATCTTCTCGGCCCATTCTCTCCTCTTTACTTCCAACAAGGTTCTGTATCCCCATCTTGCAATCAAACACTCCTCTCTTTCCTTTTGCTCTTCTTCCTGCCTCCACCTTCTTAGTTCCCCTAAAACTCTTTGTTTTGCCCTCCTACATTCTTCATCGTACCATCCCTTCTGTTTCCTATCTATACAATCTTTCACTTTCATCCTTACACCTGCATATTTTACTAACATTTCTACCTTTAAAACTGCTTTATTTTCTTTCAGCAGTTCTTCTACCTCTTTCTCCCTTATTACCCCTATGTCTGACCCTAATTCCTTCATAAAAACTTCTGCCTCCTGACTTTATTTGTCTCTGCTTCGGAAGTATGGAGTGAAGGAAAACACAGAACGGCAGTTTACCAAGAGAAGCCCAGGAAAAAGGTCACATGATATATACAAACTAGCCAATAGGAATCTATATAAATTAAATAATATTTAGCCACGCTGAGAGAACCGCGAAAATTCCAATGAGAAATCAGATCCCAAAATTTTAGGTGGGAGATCGTGGTCTTTAAATAGTCGAAATTTACCACAAAAATTGAGAGTTGACTTGTAGATACAGACGAGGAATCCATGCTTCTCTGTCAAACAAAGTTGGTGCGCAAATGGTGTTCTATATAAAGTGATAAGTAAACAGGAACATTATGTAGTGTTAAGAGTGAGGGGACAATAAATAGAGATAAACCAAACATTATGAGTAGTGAATTCACCTCTGAGCTCCTTTGTACCACAACCGAGATTGACGAACTTATTAGCAATCCTGATAGGCGAAGTCCATGCAGACATCTCCGCTGAGAATCAACCTTTAACCAGATACGTCAGATTAGATGGTGAATGAAATTACAAAACAAATGTGAAAATGAGGTTTGGGACCAAAAAGGATGTGGATGTATCTATTTCTTGGAATTATAATATCAATATCCATAAAAGCTGCCCCTATGAGAATCCATTATGCATTTACTGTTGCTCCATGTATACAATGCAATTAAGTAGACCACACCTGACATAAACAATGCATAAATGGAAAATTTGAAATTATAAAAGAAATGAACCAAGATGACACTTCTGAAATAATAAGGATAAGAGCTTGTAAACAAAAACATAAATTTAAAATCTATGGTATCTACAGCCCGCCTAATAGCAATCACCTCAACTTGGACATAATTGATATTGACAATAAAACAATTATAATTGGTGATTACAATGGACATTCTCCAAGATAGTGACAACAATAAAGCCAGTGAATTTACTGAAGAATTTGTAGACTCCAACTTAATGAAAATATTACATAGGGATGAAGACCCAAAAACCTACATACACTACTCAGGACAGTTAACCAGTCCAGACAGTGCTATCATATCAACTGATTTAGAAGATAAAACTACAAAAAAAAGTAATCGAAGATGGTGGTAGTGGACATAGAGCCATAATAACAAAAACAGATCTAAATCATCAACCGCCTAGAACAAAGGAAACAATAAGGCCTAAATGGAATTTCAAAAAGGCACGCTGGGAAGAATATAAAACAATAACAAACAAACTTTTCAAAGAAATTAAATTAGAACAAAACACAAACAAAGTAGTGAAAGAACTATATGCCACAATTCTAAAAGCTGCAAAACAATGTATTCCAAGAGAGAAAATTCATAAATACAAACCCTTCTGGAATGAACAGTTAGCACAACTCAAATCAAAACGAGATAAAACTAGAGTAAAAGCAGAAAGGACACAAGACAAAGCAGATGTTATAGAATCGCGAAAAGCAAACGCACAGTTAAAACAGGCTATAAAACTGTCAAAAAAAAAAAAAAAAAAAGACAGAGCTTTGAAGAATTTATAAACAAACTAGACTATAGAACAAATAGTACTAAGGTACATAATTACATTAAACAAATAAATAGAGAAACCAACAAAATCAGCCATTAAATGTTGATGATAAAGAAATATACGAGGATAACCTTATAGTAGAAAAATTAGCAACATACTATAAAACTACATTAAAAAATAAAAACAAAAAACAGAACAAATACTTAAGAAATAGCAACCTCGAAGATATGTCTAACTTTCAAAACATCTTCAATGAGCCATTCACACCCCAGAAATAAAGCAAGCAATAAGGACACTAAAAAATAAAAGGAGCCCAGGTCCTGATAACATACATCCAGAGCTGCTCAAGAATTTAGCACATGAAGCACTCCATACTTTATTAAACATTTTCAATAAAATCTGGGCAACCAGAAATAACATACCAACCTGTGGAAAAAAGCAAAAATTATACCCATTAAGAAGAAAGGAAAACCAACTCAAATGATAGATAGCTATAGACCAATTTCCTTAACATCAAACATAGCAAAACTCTTAGAAAGAATGGTAGTTACAAGACTGACATACTATCTAGAAACACAAAATCTATTAGTCCCTGAACAAGCTGGATTTAGGAAGGACAGCTCAGCAATATAACAGGTTGTAAGACTCGCACAGGACATTAAAGAAAATTTCAATAATAATGATGATGATGATGATGATGAGAAGAAGAAGAAGAAGAAGAAGAAGAAGAAGAAGAAGAAGAAGAAGAAGAAGAAGAAGAAGAAGAAGAAGAAGAAGAAGAAGAAGAAGGACTACTCTAGCACTGTTTGTTGACCTCAAAGATGCATTTAACACAGTATGGAGAAATGCTACTATACAAGACGAAGACATATGGCATATCAGGTCACATACTAAACTGGTTTCAAACCTTCCTATTCCAAAGATGGTTTGCAGTACAATACAAAACAGCCACATCTAAATGGAAACAAACGAGAGTTGGACTACCTCAAGGGTCTGTTACAAGTGCTATTCTGTTCAATATATATATATATGTATATATATAAACGACCTAGTAGATGTACTAAACAAAATAGGTAACATACAAGTAGGAATGTTTGCTGACAATGTGGGAATATGGACTTCAGAAAAGAACATAAGATCTGAGAAACATTACAAAAAGCTACAAACAACAATGGAAGAATACAATCATAACCCTAGAACAGTGGACTAATAATAACAATATCGAAATAAATACCGGAAAAACTCAATATCAACTATTCACAATGCAGCATAAAACAGAAAATATATGCCTGTAAATCAACAACAAAAAACTACAAGAAGCAACTACAACAACGTATCTAGGGATAGAATTAGATCAAAAACTATCAATGAAAGAACACGTAAACAATGTAACAAATAAAATCAACAAAAAGAACATTTTAAAACGTTTAGCAGGAATAAAATGGGGTGGAAACATGAACCTCCTTAATAATACATATAAAACATACATAAAATCTAACCTATTGTATGGAGGAGAGCTACTAGCAACAGTAAACAAGAGACTTAAAAGTAAACTAGAAATTTCACAAAATAATTCACTAAGAATAACAGGAGTTGTAAAAACAACACCAATTACAGTACTACAAAGCTTCACAAAAAACATGGCTATTGAATTGGAACATGAGTTGAAAGCAATTACTCTAGCACAAAAACTGCAAGTCAATAGATACAAGTGGTACCACACAGCAGATACTATAAATAATTAAAAAATTCTATTAAGCTTCAGAACATATATTAATAACTTAAAATACAAGAATATAATTACAACAAATATAATTGCAACAGAGGTTAACGAGTCCAATAGAATGTATTGATATACAATATCAGAATGATCTGATATATACAAAACACAAACAAAATAATATACCAGATGAAATAAGAGCCATAGCAATAGCTATGGAAAATGAAAGATACCCAGAAAAAGAATGGCTCTGAATATATACAGATGGATCCCTCAACAATAAAAAAAAGATGCTGGTGCAGGAGTATACTGTAAACATTTTGCACAGTATCTAACATTAGATGAAACATCAAACCTCTATGATGGAGAATTAACAGCTATAAAAGCAGCATTACAGAACATTTTATATAGACCATACATAAAACAAAAAATAGTCATCTTATCAGACTCAAAATCAGCCATAGATGGAATAGTAAATTACAACAATAAAACAACAACAAACATTAAAGAAGTAAGAAGCCTAATTAAAGCAGTTGAAACTAGAAATCATGTCACTCTACAATGGATCCCAGCTCATGTCGGACTTTTGGGCAATGAACATGCGGATCAATTAGCAAAGAAAGGTGCAATACAACAGATAAAACCTGTAGGACAAATAGAAATAAACAATTAAATAGCATTAAACAACATTTCAAAAGACAGCAGAGACTTGATGAAGAAGATAAATTAAAAGATAAAGATTATACGAATATTAAAGATAGAATTGATATACAAAAAATGCCAAGGAAGACTGCAGTAGCCTTATTTAGAATGGCAACTGGCCACGATTGCCTCGCAGAACATCTCTACAAGATGCGATGCCTACCTATACCCAAGTGCACTCTCTGTGAAGAAGATGTTATCCTGAACAAACAACATCTCGCCAAATACAAAGGCCTTAAAAGTGATAACTTACAGACTTTATATTCGGAAGCCAGAGGGAAAATGATGCAGATCACTTAATCCCCAGTGCCATCAGTGAACAACAACAGGTAAATAAAACGGCATTTTCTTCATAAAAGTTCATCATGGATTCTTGAGATACACAAACTGAATCTTAATTATTCTAGCTTCACTTTCTACGTATATAAAAACTTATTGCAACATTGTTGAGAGATTGCTATGTCCATCATCAGCCTACACTCCCATTCTTCCTCCTGTGGCATGTAGATGGTGTTTCCTGGTTCAACATACAGTCCTACGAGATTATTTTCACACAGAACATTAAAATTTAACAAATTGTGTTTACTTTTATAAATTAATAGTTCTTTTTCCAAATGGAGAGTTTCACCAGTTTCCAAAGGGCTTTTATAAGCTAGGGGTTTTCTTTCAACCAATTATCTGAGAAGCAAAAATGCTCTGCAACTGCAGATTTCTCAGTTTGTTTATATTTTAAAATTCTCATGAATTCTTTAAACCTTGTGTCCATGAACCTTTTTGTCTTCTCTATGCATATTTTCCCAATACAATGCTGTCCTTTGTGTTGGTTTTGAGTATGCTTTTTAAGCAATGCCTGTACATTGGAGTTATACCACATTCTTTGAACATTTTAGCAAATTTCTGGAATGCCTAAGGACGGAGGATGAATTTTTTCAGCTTTTGGTGGTGTGGTGATTTCCTTTATTGGTTTCTTCTTTTTAAATTTCTTAATCTGCCTGTCCACAATCTCTTTCATAAAGCTATCTTCATGCAGAATTTCTAGGATTTGCTGTACTCTCCTTTGCTCAAGGGTATGTTTACTAGTCTGAAAGTGAGACTGTTTATTCTTGTTGTATATTTGTTTCCCTGGGGTTGCAGCTGTCATCTTTAATGGAGTGTAGCCATTTTATCAGTATATCTAATAGCTTGTCTTTTGTTATGCCGGGGAACAATAAGATGGCATCAAAGGAAACAAGTAAATAATTTTTGTATGCTTAATTTTCTCAACGAGGTTGTTAAGTATTGTTTATGCTCATATTCTTGCCTGGAATTTTTTACATATGCAATTTGCACATTTTAAGTGGTGAGCTCTATGGTATTGATGCTTGGGCATATTTTATTCAGGCTTTATAAATCTTTGGTAATTCATATATCATGGGTGTGGTTGGGTTGTTTGGTTTCATGGATTTCTTTTCTTGCTCTCCTAGAACAATTTTTCTCTCTTTTGAAATGGATATTTTTGAATTGGATCTGTCTCTAATGGTTTCTAATCCTTGCCATGCAACATGGCTTCCAATACTTGTTTCGTAATCTTGTTTGCCAATAACCACTAGCTTGTTACCTTTGTCTGCCTTTGTGTTAATTATATCTTTACTTATTATTATTATTATTATTATTATTATTATTATTATTATTATTATTATTATTATTATTATTATTATTAAAAAAACACTAATTGTATAACTAATACTGATGCCATAGTGAGTAGAGGGAGAAGTGAGATCATTCACTGTTCTTCCATAAGATTTATACAAGACCTATCAGGTATCTCTGTCTGATGGCAGCAAAGTCATTAGTGTGGTTATTTACAGCACTGTATTAGTGCTGGTATTGGTTTGTTGGGTGTTACATTGGAGTATTTTGTGTATGTGGTCACTCTGCTTCTTACAATGTGGTGAAGTTTAGTTGTTAATCTTGAACCTATTAATTTTTAGAAACAAACAACATGCCTGTGTGTTTTGCACCTGGCTGTATATCTGGACATGACAAATGTAAAGGTAAACATATTTTAGACCTCCAAAGGAGAAACTATTGCGTTCTAAATGGGAAAGGGTTGTACCAAGAAAGGCCAAGAGTCTCTCTTAAATGGTTATGTGCGTAATTCACTTTTTTCAGAAGAACTTTGGGTAAAGGTAGACAAATTTATGGTTATTGGAGAAAATGTAGAGATTGCAAGGCAAAGATGGAAGTTAATGCCTCATGCAGTTCATCTCTTTCCTAATCTTACTAAATACTTATCATGTTTAATACACTCTTATAAACTCAAATCAGAATGTCTGAAAGAGATACAAATTTAGAAAAAACAATGGGAATAACGCAGAATGCTCTCATAATACATTGTTAATCTTTCCATACCAAAGGATACCAATAGAAACTTTAGTAATAAAGTAGACATATTAAAGAAAAGGTTAAAGCAGCAACAGTTCAACATAGTTAGGCAAAAGTAGCTAATGCCAACTTTCAAGTATTTGAAAGGAAAATAAATGGAAAGAATAGCAATATCAATGAATCTGATGGAAAAAGATAGCTAAGCAAAAAACAAGAAATTGTTGTCGATACAATGTTGAAGAAATTGCAGACAACTAAGAAGGTCATGTGATAGAATGAATTTCTTTTGGATAGCCTGCTTTTAAAAATCAAGTCACCCAAAGGATACAGACATTATTTAAATCACAATCTTCTTCCCCTTTCATCAGAAATCACATTTAAGAAAGTTAATCAAAGGCCTTAAATGCCCTTATGGCATTGATATCCATGCTTAAATGCAGTATCTGAATTTTTAAAGGATAAGAATGAAAACAAACGATATGGAATTTTAGTTTTTGATGAAGTCAAGTTGAAAGAAGAAATTCTATTTGATTCTAATTCTTTGAAAGTGGATGGGTTTGTAGATTTGGGGATTTTACCCCAGGAGAGCAAAAATGAACTGGCCAAGTTATCATTCAAATAGAACAGTCAGGTACTATAATACTTGCTTTTACACCGGATAGTAGCCAGTCTAACAAGAAATTGTGGAATTGTTTGGGAATATGTGGCATACAATGTTAAATGTTCATTACCCCATCCTACCAATACAAGCAGGTGACTGGACTTTTTCAGACTTTATGCACATAATTAAATGCATAAGCAATAATTTCCATTCTAAGAATTAAGTTTCTTACAATAATGAAACTATACATTTTCTGTACTATCTATGGCTTTATGAAGCAGATACCTCTTCCGAGTTTTCTGGAATAAGTGTGTGTCCTAACTTATGAAAGCTCATACCAATCCAAATACATTTCAAAACATGAATTGAGGCTTGCTTTTCAGCTGTTTAGTCAATCAATGGCTGTTGGCATTAAATTCTTCCAGGACACACACTTTGCTGGATTCGAAGGAAGTAAAAAAACAGAACAGTTCACCAGAGTTCTAAATTACCTCATAGATATATTAAATTCATCATCACCTGTAAATGGCCTGTGCAAAGGTTCAAATAAAGTTGGTATACTTAAGAGGTGGAAACCACTTCTTAATGAAGAGCACAATACTTTTGCTTATGAAAGGACATTACACTCTTTAAGAGTAACCATGCAGAGTACATTGAAGCTGGCAGAATATTTGTGGAGAAATGGATTGAAGTACATACTCCCAGAGAAGTTGAATCAAGATCCAATGGAAAGACACTCTGGAATTTTACAGTAGTTAAGTTGCAACAATCATCTGCCTACAATAGATTTTCTCCAGTTACATATTTTAGTCGATTTACATTCTCACCAAATTAGCAATATCATCTGGAGACAATTGTGAGTATAGACAAGAGCTGCCTTTAACATCATTTGTCAACCAAATGCAGTTATTAGCAAAGGACACTGTAAGCCACAATAGGGGAATTAAAGAGAGTGTACAGTGCAAAATTAAGGACACAATTGTGATTGAGCTGCCTGAGACACTGGATTGGGAAAACAATATACCTGAAGTAACTGAGAAATATGTCGCTACACAATGTCTAGTATATCACTTGAGTGGATATATAATACATAATAATTCGAAGGTCATACATTGTAAAGCATGTATTAAATTACTCCATGGCAAGTCTACAGATTTTCCTTCCATATGATTTTTAATGACAAAGACTACAAATCTGGTACAGACAATTTCTGCCTTATGTAACCCTCAAATTTGTATATAGTGCTTTTCCACACATAGAGAGGGTTCTAGCAAAGAAACTTTCAAGTGAAAGTAACTCATGGGGTGATATGTTTTTTTATTGTTGTGGTAGTGTTTACCAAATCAGTGTTGATTCTGATATTTGGTGTTTAAGGAACATGTACTGGATCTTGACTCCAAACTTATTCTACATTACTTGAAGTATCGATTCTTTTTCTGCGCCATGGAAATGGGAAAGAAAATACAATCATCAAAGGTTGTAAAATCATCCAGGAAATTGTCAAAAATTACCAACAGCTGAATTCATAATTGGCGAGTATATTTTAATCTGTAGAACAAAATACAAGTAGATTGTAATAATTCTTGCAGAAAAGTTAGCTCTTTACTCGCAGGAAAAATGCTGTAAAATACATAAGTGTATAGATAACAACATAGAGAATATAAAAGTATAAATTGGATTTTAGTTTCTTCCTTTCTTGTCATTTTACATTCTAGTAGTAACGTTATTATCTAGCATTTCTGTGAATGATTGTGAGAATGTGCATGCATAAGTATACTGTTTTGCATACTATTTTTCTTCTTTTAGTTCTCCAGTGCATTTCCTGCTATAAACTACAGTGTTTGTATTAGCACTGTACCACACAACTAATCGCAATGCCATCTGTGTGGCAGAACACACAAACTACTACAGTGATCACATTTTCCTTCTACTGGCTATGCTGATACTAGTATTACATTAATACCGATGATGATAGTCTTTTAAGTGGGTGTTTTGGTTGGTTTTCTTGCTGTAGGTATCACTTGGTTGATGATGGGTTTGCATTTTGCTCTAATGAGTGGTTTTTCTTCTACTGGTTTATCAAATATCACTGCTGCTTTCTTGAACCATATAAATAACTTACCTGAACTGGAAAAAAGCAAGCTTATCTCTTATGCAGATGATACATCTATATTATGCTGGACTGATAATAGAGAAAGCTTAGAAGAAAAAATGACAAGTGCAGGTGGTGAAATACCACAGTATTTACTTAACACTGGACAAAAGTAAAGCATAGGAATAACAGAATTCATGACATTTCAAAATGATAATTTAAATATAAACACTAAAAATATCACTTTAGAACAGGTAAGAAACTATACATTTTTGGGCTTGCAGATAGAAAAAAATTTAACTTACAACATACATGAAAAGATAACTCAGCACTGTAACTATTGAGACATTAACATCCTTAAAACAGCATATTATGGCAATGTGTATCCACAATTGGCGGGTAGGTGGGTAAAGTGTGTTAACTCCACAAATGGCCGAAGTGTAGTTCTTATGTTCACACTGTAGAGGTATCCAAGACACACATTTGTGTATAGTGTGTTAACTCCTATCTCAATTAGATCCAAAGCTATGCGATTGTGTTTTCTGTGTTAATTCACCAACAGCTTCGTTTCAGGTATGTAAAGTGCATTAATTCCTATTCATAGCAATTACAGTATTTGCCACTACTTATCAGAGCATTTCATGTGTGTGTAAAGAGCGTTGTCTCCACTTTCTTAGGAGTTAACACACTTTACCCCCCAGTATACACACAGCCTTGGTAAAAAGTGTCACAGCTACATTGGTAATTTTAAGTTTTAATTACATATTTCATACATTCTCTACTGCCCTAACGGATGTTCCAACAATGGAAGAAAAGCCAATGTTCCCTTTTTCGCTGCCAGAATCACACATATCGGTCATTATTACTGCTTGTTTCTTCCCTGCAAGAGTTTGTGTTGTGCTAGTATACTTGAATATAAAATGAATTATTCCAGAGGGAAGATGCTTTCCACACTAAAAGAGATGCATAATAAACCACTTAATGACAGTGATTCAGATAGGAAACCTGGTTTCATTTTCACAATAAGAGTAAAGAAACAACAATTAAAATAGTATTGCTCTCACCTTTTAAATTTTATTTTTGTTGAAATCCTGGGAATCATATAGAACAGAGTGGTTAAGTTATAAAAATATTGAGCTCTGTGTGTTATTTTTCTTCTCATCTAGAATCAAGTCCATCCCAAAGTATTCCTGAGGAGTTGAAGGTTGTCTTTAATTCCTATGATTCACTGAAAGATCCAGACTTCGATGGCAATAATTTATCATCAGACAAAACATCTGATTCATCACAAGGAACACCGAGAAAGAACGTAAGGTCTACTCCTGGTAAAATTAATCCAATATATTCTACTGGAACCTTAGCAAAATAACTTTTATAAGAATCCATTATATCGGACAATGTGCAAATTGAGAGTCAAAGTGAGATAAACAGTGGTGAGAATACAAGCAGTACATTGAAACTGAGATCAAGAAAAGGCTATCCAACTTTGCATAAGGTAAAAGGAGTAAGAAGAAAGATTACAAATGAAAGAAAGATTGCTAGAAATGGTGGAAAATGCTATACTACCAAGACAGGAAAAGAAGTAAAAGAATGCAAAATGGAGGAACTCAGATTGTGTAAAAATAAATGTAAGGAGAAGTTATTACTCTCTAACGAAGACAGAAAACTGTTGTTTCAAAGCTACTGGGATCTTGGCGATTTTAATAAAAGCTTAGCTTATATGGGCAGTTTGATCAAAGTTGTGCCTAAAAGATGAACCAGGATTAATGAAGAAAGCCACCAAACACCATTTCAGACAAGTGACAGTATTTTATCATGTGGTGCACACTATAGGGTGTGTAATTGTTTTATGGTGCGTTTTCTGAATTGACAAGGTTCGTTGAAACTGTTATACAGAAGAAGTGTTCCACTTGGCAGGAATTGTAGATAATTATCACAAAGGCAAAAATTCTCCACCACAGAAAATGATATCTGGTGCTACGAATAATGTTAGACAGTTCTTTCAATCTATCCCAACATACGCAAGTTACTACAAGAAAAGATACTAGTAGAAAATATCTGCTATCACATGTTACTCTTGCTGGATTATATAGTGAATATAAGCAAAAGTGTATTGACCAACCTGTAAGTAGGTGGATCTTCAAAAGTGAATTTTGCAGATTAAACCTCTCAATAAAGAAGCCACATAAGGACACGTGCAGCACCTGTGACAAGTTGACATTGGCCTCTCAAGTTTCGGAAGATAATGAAATTAAGAAGCAACTACAAGAACATCAAGAGGAGGCAGAAAATGCATATAAAATGAAAGGTTTTGGCAAAGAAGCAAGAGAGACACACCGAAAAAAAAATCTGACATTTGATAGGCAGCAATGGGTGGTATTAATAAAAGCAAGCCATGACTTAAAACTCGCAATTTCTGAGCCATGGCTCACTTCCATATTAATAAAATGCAACAACTCAAGCTTAGCGTGACCTTCAACTTATCAACGACTCAACCCCTCTTCCTAGCGAGTCACGGCTCTAGCCATGGTATTAATAAAACAGAACTGTGACTTCACTTTAAGAGCCATGGCTTACAATTTCTTAAGCCACCTCAGTAGCTGTCTCAAACTTGAAGGCAATGGCTCAGTTGCAAATGAACGTCAACCTGAGAAAGAAAAAATACTATAAAATGCGCCGGGATTCTGAAGACTACAATTATAAAAACACTATAGGTTTGAGAAAGAAAACGTGAGGTGGCTCGCCCAGCATTTCCTTCTGGAAACTGTGGAGACAAGAGGAAAGGCCCTTATGTACTAGGGAAAAATGAGAACATTTCTACGCTGCATTGGGGACCCCAGATTCCAGTCTGGCGTGGCAGAGGACTTGGGCGTTTCACACAGTACAGTTTAAATATATTTTGGAAAGTTTCTTCTGGCATTAAACTAAAATCGAGAAACTGGATCAAATTTCCAGCAACCACTGCAGCACTACAAGCTGCTAAATTTGAATGGCAGTGTTATTTCACTTTATTGCAACCTCTCAAAAACAGCAAAAAGTTTTGTAACCTTGAATTATTTCATAAAACAGAGCTTTACTAGTAGCATCAATAAACTGGAGAATAATCGAGTCGTCCTTAGTATTCTTAACGAAATTATAGATGGATTTGATTCCCCTTGAATAAGGTTTAAAAACTTGTTTTCCAGTTTTTCAGGACTATGGGCTTGTTGCCTGTCCGTCGCAGATCAGTCTTCACTTTTAGCGACTTTTCATATTTCTTATTTTCTTCGCTGTCTGGTCTTCTGTTACGCGAAGATTCAGATTCTCTTTTAGTTTTCGCTGCACTTCCGGTCATAGCAGAAGCCTTTTCCACCTGTCCACAGACAGCTGAGATTTGCCAATTATCTCTTTTGGTGGTTAAGTTCACAAAAGAAGATACTAACTGATTGCTTTCTTCGATCATTTCTGATGGATATAGTGCCACAAAAATACCTAAACCGAATCGAATGTTTACTGCCCTCGACAATAATGCATTTGCAATCAGGAAGAGGGGAAACACGAGTCAGAGACTCGCAATCATAGAGCCAAGGCTCAGCAGGGAGGGAAGTTTTTATTAATACCAAATCTGTGACTCCCGACTCGCTGCTATCGATGGCTCGGTTTTGCTACAAGACATGGCTCATGAGTCACGGCTCACTTTTATTAATATCACCCAATGTCTCTCTACACCATTTCTACAAAGTTCATTATCATTCTATAGGAGGTAACTCTGGAAATTCAACCTGACGGTTCATGATTGTAGTGAAGCCCATGGCTACTGTTTTGAATGGCATGAGGCCATTGCTGGAAGAGATGCCAATGATATCGGTTCATATGTGTATGATTTCTGATTGAATTAGGTCAAACCAGAGATTAAACATGAAACAATGTTTTCTGATACATGTGGTCGGCAAAATAAAAACAAGTCATATTGCTGCCATGTGTAGGACTGTTTTGCAAAATTCTGAGACTGTTGAGACTATCGACCACAAGTTCCTGATGCCTGGACATACACACATGGAAATCGACACCAATCATAGCATTATAGGAAGTGCAAAAGGAAGTTCAAGGGCAATATAGAACACCGAAATGACTGGGCCCAGTTGATGACAAAAGCTGCAAAAAGAAGCCATTCATAGTGAAAGAAATACGAGGAAATGAGTTCCTCGATTTTGCTCCTCTACTGAAAGGTCCTCCTCAATATCAAAAGATAAATGAAAATGGTGACCAATTGAATTGGAGGGAGGTGAAGTGGCTCCATTATCAGAAAAACAGATTTGGCATTCTTTTCTACAAGACTAACCTGGATGACAGGGAATTTCAAGAAGTAAGCTTCCTAAGAAGAGGAAAGATGAGTGCACTTACACCAACAAGGGCATACACTGCACCTCTACCAATTTCTGCATTTAAAAAAAGGGATTTGACAGACTTCTCAAGTTTGTCACCTGTTTTCCAACCCTTCTATCAGGCACTAGCTACTAATGCTACAGTTCAAGAAATGTACCCATACAATATTTCAGATGTTGAGGATGATGCACACAACTCTTTGTTTATAAAGCAGGAATTTTCACATGTTTTTGATGTATTGATTTTTATGTAACAAAAATTATTGTGCCATTGCCTAAATATAATATCAAACATTTATTAATGTACAAGGGTTACTTTACTAGCCATGAAAGCCCAAATATTTACCATTGCTTAATACTACTTATTTTTTGCAGTTATCAACTACAACATGGCATGTGTGTTAAATTTTTCTTATGTTTTTTCAAGTATAATAAGTGAAGTTTACGCCACACCTGTGTAACATATTCATTTCTATAGTATATATCTACTGCCTACTGTACACTTATTGTTACTGTATTGTATTACCATATTACAGTATTTCCATCAACAGTCAATTAAAATAAACTTTTTTTATAAAGTATAAATTACTACTTGTAGCAATGTACACTTTTACGTGTGTGAAAATTCAGGTGCGTTAAGTGTGTTAACTCCAATTCTTCACATCCCCCTATGTTTGATTGCTTTTAAACCCCTGAAAATAAAGCTGACTTTTAAATTGTAATTGCACATTAAGAATAACCCACACAAAATTTTAAGGCGGCTAGGAAGTAAAAGCACAGAAATCCAGATTTAGGGAAATTGTTCAAACTTTAAAATTCATGTTTCTCAAAATGCAAGTTTTTGGAATT
The DNA here is from genome assembly GCA_030765065.1 of Deroplatys truncata. NCBI lineage: Eukaryota > Metazoa > Arthropoda > Insecta > Mantodea > Mantidae > Deroplatys > Deroplatys truncata. Next base: position 405,101,787 of record CM060990.1, read on the forward strand.
ATTACACTTTACCCACCCACCCATGTTCGGGATGGGTGGGTAAAGTGTTTTTGATGTGATGTGTTGTTATTTAATTGGCATATGAAATTGAAATTTAGTGGGGGGAGAGTAAAACCAATATAAGCAGGTTATTAACAATTCAAAAAAGATACATAAGAAGTATGTACAACCTTCAGTTTTGACAACCCTGTCAGGAAGCATTCACAAAACAGAATATGAGGAGTGACGTTTCAAAACGCGAAAGTCCACTTGTGTACATAAATTAGTTTGAAGTGGATTCCTACTCCAAAATATGGGCTGCATTGAGCTACGGTGTTGCTTTGATTCAAAACACGATTTTTAACCCTCTAAATCATGTACAAATTATGGGCTTTGTTTCAAAATGCGATCAGTCCAGCATTAAAATTGGTTCAAACCATGATAAGTCCAGCTTATTACGATCACTAATGTATGCTGCACCTAACGTCAAATAAAAAATGGTAAACCCAAGAAAGCAATCATTCCAAACCCTAACAACAGTGTTGTGTTGTTTATCAGTTATTGTTGTGGCCAATATATTGCCAATAGGCGACAGGTTTGTTGTTCAGCACTGTGTTTTGCACTAGCCTGCAGTTCATGTAATGAACATGGAAGAAAGTGTATGTGCAGGGGACCATTCTTCTGGCTCTAGGAAGCAGCAGAAAGGCATAGTGAAAAAAGTGGAGCAGATGGAAAGGTAACTACTTTAAAAGACAATTTTGTAATGACATTTCTCAAATTGCCTTTTATTACAGTTATTGCTAGCGGCATTTTCCTGCTTTGATCTGTGAATCAAATTCCACTTAAGCGATTACATATTAATTGTTTCAAATACTGTGATAGTGACACTGGAATGTTGAAGTTTGAACTCCTTGTGTGCACAAGGAGAGAAGATTTAAATGCTGTACCATCCCAGTCTACTATCATATCAGGAATATGAAGGTGGTCTACAGTGATGTAAACAAACAGCAGCAGGACAGGTTTCTCTCCTCACTTATGACAGTGTCCAGCCCAAAATGATGGCAACCTCAGAAAGAAAGTGGAAAACTGAATACCCTAGCTACAAAGTTTCAGGCAAGATTAAACAATGAGCAAGTTACTGTATGTTCCAAATTTTTTTAGAGTTCTGTTTTGCATTGGAACCATACTTAATAGCCTTACTGCCTCATTAATGCTGGTAATGCCATTCTAGAAAAAGGAGGAGGGGACTGTAAAAGGGCTAGGGAAAGCCACTACAATAGAGTATCTATCTTCAGACATGAATATCACAAAGCTCTTTAATAGCAAGATCGTTTCTAATTCATTAAAAATAAAAAAGTGGTTCTTCAGTAACATCTCTAAAGATTTTAATTTGGGATTAGGTGATCTTGCAGTAGATGTCTGTAGCTACTGCTGTAGAATTAAACATGAAATGAAACTCGAAGACTAGCAAAAGACAAAAAATCCTAACAGAGCTTGCTGCCTATAAAATGAGAACAAAACAATTTCGTAAAATTATGAAAGAGAAACTGTCCAACAGCTTGTCCTTATGCTTTGATCTACAGCAAGTTCAACCCTTGTCAAAACTTGCTATTGGTGAGGCATATTATGCATGACAACTGTCATATTATGCTCCCTGCATTACAAGGAACATAAGTCTCCAAACTTCTATTGCTGAACCAAAAACCAGGCTGGCCATAGACCAAATGAAACAGCTTCAGCTTTGATAGATGTTCTAAGCAACTACAGATATGAAGAACACACTTCAGCCATATTATTATTTTCTGATGGCTCTGCTGGGCAGAACAGAAATGCCCACATAGTTCCTTCTCTGTATTGCTGGATTCTAAAAAAAAATCTCCAGACTCAACCAAAGAGACACGCATTATTTACCCTGTGCATGGTCATTTCTACTTGCCTGAAGATGACCTTTTCGGTACAGTGGAGAAGAGTCTTCGGAAACAATCTGAAATATTAACTCCTGAAAAATATCATAATATTTATGAGAAAATGGAAAATGTTCAAAAGTCAATAATAGACTGGAATATTTTAAACTTCAAGGACCTCTATCATGATTTAAAGAAGCCGGTGGGCATAAGAGATATGAAAGAGATAATACTAAAAAAGAAATTCCATGGAAAGGAAACCTGCATTATTTTTAAAATGGAGCCCTCATACAGACTGGACGATGCAACAAAAAGTTATTTTACCTTGCTATAAAGAGGTGTAGCAGCAGATCAGGTACCTGACTCAAATGTTTTCAGTTCGGTATGCCCTATAAAATTAGAAAAAAAAGAAAGATTTACTCACTCTTCTGAAACAACGCTTTGGTGATAGCACGGAGGATGAAACCCTGAAATTTTAAGTTAATGTATTTGAGAGAGAAGATATTGCAACAAACAATGTAGAAGAGCAAGTTGAGGATGATGAGAGAGGTTGCTTGAAGGAGGAACCTGAATGTCAAATGCTCTGAAGAGGAGTTAAGAGACATATTACCCATTCAGATTTCAAAATTTTAACTAAAATATGACAACAGTCAGAGAAACCACTTTTGATGATCATATTCACATGATTTCTTTTTCTAATATGTGCCATAAAACAGGGTTTTCGCACACTACTTTCAAACAGGATAATATTTTACTGCTTTGTTTAATAAATATTTGAAGATTTTTGTGAACTATTAAAATTTATTTCATTCCTCAGATAAGGTTTGAAGCACAAAAAGAACTTTGCAGATTATTTAGAAACAAATTAATTGTGAACTTATTTATTATAAGGTATGAAAAGAACTTGTTGAATTACTAATGATTTTGATTGAATTGCTTAATATGTTTTTTCAAAAACATTAAGCAAAAGAAAAGTAAAAAGCCTGACTGTGTTCTTTAAACAATGTTTGAAAATGCTCTCCTTAATTACAATTTTGACTGCAATGTTTAAATAATGTTAGGACATTTTTCAAAGATGCAGTATGCAACCATTAAAACAAGTGACAGATTTTTATTGTATTGTTCACATAATTGGTTGGGAACATCTTTCTCAATTATAAATTTCATTGTATCAATAATTCGGCTAAAAATAAAAATTAAGGAATATATTCTTGCATTATTTCTGTATAATTTGCTTCAAAACACAATTCGTCCCTTTGGTTGGTGCAAAACGCAACAAGTCCACAGATTTTCAAAACTAATTTAGCAGCTGTGCCTTTAAATAAAGAGTGAGATTTTTCTCCAATTATACTATTTTACTATATTCAGAATTCTTAATAAATCCCTGTACTTAAATTATGAATTATTATAAAACTTTACTCAATATTAGTTTTTGGTTCCTCCTTTAAAATTTGTATTTGTGGACTTAACGCATTCTGCAAAGTTACTTCTCATATCCTAACCGTAGTTTCACTACATGTGTCCAAAATTATTATGCTTGTCAAAGATAAAAAGGAATTTAACATAATCAATAAAGACTGCATATTTATGATACAAGAACTGAAACAATGTTTTACGTGTCAGGATGCAGGCTAAAACCACTTTTCAACAATTCAATGCAATTCTTTTCCTTATAGTTGAATGGAATACACATTTTTTAGAATGGATGAAGATTAATCAAATCAGTTAAAATTTGTGCATACATTAGTGAACGACCCAGTGCTGTTAGAAAAATCAAATCTTCCTGATATTAAAAGAAGAAAGGCAGAAGCAGTTAAGGAAATACACGGAAGACTGTCAGAAAGTTATGATAAATGAAGGACAGATATGGAAAAAATTGAATATGAAAGCAATTATCAAAGCAACAACTAACAGAAATAAAACTGGAAATAAAAAGATTGTCTTGAAGGATTGGGAAAATGAATCTTACGATTTCATTCAAGGCAAAACAAACCCTTTAGTATGTACATTGTAAATTTATTGGACACATTTAATTCATAGAATTTCATAAAATCACTAGTGTAAATGTTTGTATGGTTTTGGAAAATAACAAAGCCTTATTTATTAAACAAAATGAAGTCATTTCATAGATATGTCAGAAGCTAATGCAAGTTTAAAAGAAAGTTTTCTTTTGTACTTTTACAGGAGCTGTGTCTGTTGGTTTGACTAAATTTTTTTGGAGGGACACTGAACAGATTATGGTCCACAGTTACAAAAGTGAATCCAACGAAAACATCATTGCCTCTCCTGTTACTGTAACTTCAAATTTAATGCCTCCAACATACACATCCCACAATTCCAGAATCATGGAAGATGGGCCTACAAAGAAAAATGCTCTACAAGAAACTGAGGAAACAAAAGGATTAACCTCAGCAGAACTTCAACATTTGGTACTATTGGAACAGCTACAAGTGTTGAGAATATTGAAGGAAATGCTTCTGAAGAAAGGCTCTAGGAAAATTCAGAAGTACGTGCAGGAAAATTGTATGAATAACACTGGTCTGTTAAATTTATTTTCCGGCTTATCCTAATTTGTGAAATAAGTCATGTGACCTATTTATAAATTGTTTCCAAGCTACTATTTTAAAGATTTATCAGTTTTGAAAATGTTCGAATATCTAGTACTTTGAAAGATTTCTCTGGATAAATAAACAAATAAAAATACATTAAATAACTTGCTGTCGAAAATTATGGATTATTCTTGATAATTAGTCCCTACTTTGCATTCCTCTCTGTTGAATCATATACCATCACATTTCTGGAATTTCAAAGTCTTCATCTTTAAGATGTTTTGCGATGTTAGTTAAAATAAAACAGCATAAGGCAAGACTTGGAATTTTTTCCATGTGCACATGTACTGTGTGCTGCAATATGCGAAAACACTTTTTAGCTGTCCAAAGCATCTTTCAATTATAACCTGCTCTCCAGTTATACATCTATTGTATAATTGTTGTTCAGCAGTGGTGGCATTTCTGAAAGGAGTCATACGCCAGAGTTACACTGTAGCCAGAATCTCCTAGCAATACTGCATCAACTTCATTCCATCGCATTAACTCATACATATCTGGATTTTTCCACACACATGAGTCATGTACCGAGCTTGGCCATGATGCATCAACACTTGTTAATTCTTCTTTGGCATTAGAAGTTGCCTGCATGTTAATGCTGCAGAAACCCTTTTTGTTAACATATCACTGTGCACAGCAGGCTTTACAAAAGGAACATGCGTACAATCTATAGCACCGATGGCTGAAGTAAAATGGAACTTCCCCTGCCACATGCTCTCTCTTTGAAACTCATCATGAAACAGAAGATGGAAATTTAATCCAGTGATAGGCTTTCCGCATTATGGTATTCATACTTTACAAACATTTAAGGAAACTGTTGTCTGGTGAACTCCAATGTCCTTGCCAACACCGCTCTGAAATCCTGGGTCCCCGATGTATTGAAGAAAAATCCCCATTTTTTGGTTATTGGTTAAGGCAACCCCTCCAGTTTCTAAGTCTTCCCCAAGGAAATGTTCAGCTATCCAATCTACGTTATTTCTATTCAACCTGTATCAAGTCTTATAATCAACATCTTCTCATGTTATGCAAAGTTTATGTAACTTTCTCTGTTGAATGATGGGCATAAATTTGGCCATGACATGGATATCTACTAAGCTTAACACAGTGAAGTATTCTAATGAGCTAAGTTCAAAATTTGATATGCATACTACAGTTTTATAGCACGTAATAATGTTTATTCTTATCAAAATAGACATGCTCTCCAGGAAAGCCAGTACTCCATGATGTAAGGGATACTTCATAACAAAGCACCTACTACTGTATTTTAATCTTATGAAATAAAGGACCTTCTTCAGAAATGTAGTAAAAATTAGGTGCTACAATTTTACTCATTATGATAATGTCAGATGCTCTTGTAAGAGTCTACTGACATCAACAAGGCTGTTTGTTATTCTCCTATGTATGTGTCTTTGTCTGCAATGTCAAAAACCTTCACTGTGTTTTTCCAAAAGAGAAGAGTTCAAATCATCATTGCTGTGCGTTTGGTTGTAGTTCTACTCATGAGAAAAACAGAGGTCTATGTGTGCATTGATTCTCCAATTGCAAAAGGTGACTGATTCAAATCCTGGGAAATTGTACAATAGGGACGATAGTACAGTGCCGGTGAAGCCTGGATGCGCACTGGTCATCTGGACAGTGAGCGAGCCCCAATCCTCGGCCATGTGCAGTGTGTGCAATCAGTTCAGTCTAGAGGCAGCAGTAATCTGAGTAACATCTCTCATGCCAGCTGTCTGTTTATGACTTTATGTTATCTTGAACCGTCTGTTTATAAATTAGTTTCTATATGTTTCTGTAGGAGCGTCATTTCAGTTTCTCCATGCGGGAGCAAGATTGCCTGAAGCAGTTTCCCTAATTTTCATGTGGATTTTAACGATATATTTAGCCTAAAAGAAAATTATCTTTTACTTCTTAATTGTGAAATATTTGTAAGTATGGATGTAATTTTTCTTTTGGTAGAGCAATAATAACCAGCGACCTAATTCTTTTTTGTAACTTGGGGGGGGGGGGGGAGGAGGAGGACAATTGACCCCCTGCCCCCCAAATGATGCCCCTGTGTTTCTGTAATTAAACTTGGATTGTATATTGTATATTGGGTATTTTGATGTGTGTATTGGAAGTTCTTGTCTTCTGTGAATTTTTTATGTAAAACTAAAAAAGTTAATACCACCACAAAATGAATGAGAAAAACAAAAAATGGCTAATGGAAAAATTAATTTCTAACTTGCCTCCCAAATCTGTTTAGATGATTGATAACGCACCGTACCATAGAGTACAGTTGGAAAAGGCCCAAATGTTTCATACCAAAATAAGATGCAAGACTTGCCCCATTCCATGAAAGGATGCTAAATTTGGAGCTTTACAACCTTGTAAGGGTCAAGCCTGTTCCAAAATTACGTTGACAGTTTGTAGGCAATGACACACTGTTCCCCAATTACCGCCCTATTCATCACTCATCTGGGCTGATATAAAGCAATGAGTAGCTTGGTAGAACACAACTTTAGTGTTAGATGATGTTATTTATGAAGCTTAACTAACAACATGTTGACATTATCGTGGAAAAGTGGGAAAATGCCTGTCAACACATTAAGTAGGAAGACAAATATATTGAAGAAAAAGAAGAATAAGAAGGCCTGTTTCAAAATGTCATAGAAAGTTTCGTAATCCAAGGTAGAGAATGTAGCAACAGCGAAGGAGAAGAAGAGTGAAGACAATGAAAGGGAAATATCTGAAGATGAAAGGGAAAAATCCTGCAGAAGAAAACGATGGTGATGATATTTCTGGTGTAGTGTGTTTATCACACTAATAAAGCCCCTGCTGGTTTAAGACAATGCATTCACGTGACAAGGTTTGTGTATAATGTGTAAATATAAAAGAATGATAGAGCAACCTGAACATAGTGACAATAAACCAGTCATCCAGTGGTGTGGTGATGTGTGTTTATGTCATATCAGCGAAGTCCCACATCTTTCAGGAGACAGCCTGTAGAAAAGTAACTGGCATTAGGCATAGACTCTCTTCAGTGTGCTAGGAAAGTAGGCCACTGGCACAGAACTACTGTCCCTACTGTAATTGCTTGAAAGAACCTTAATTAACTGTTCAAGCATTCATACTGGATAGAACTTCAATGAAGCAAAGTGTGAATTCAAGAGTTATGGTTTCAAAGAGAGGAACTATTGTGATCTCTCTTTATCTAGGCTAAGACAAATATAAATGTAAACATAGTATCAGCATTTATATGAGAATAAAGGACTGTTTTACTGAGGCAGCAGCTACTACAGCCTGACATTTAAAAGCAAGTGGCCCTAATGTCAAAACTAGGATCTGCCATTTTTCTACCACAGCGGCATACAACAGCAGAGATGCAAACTACTAGCCATCAAATCCAATAGTCCACATCTTGTGTTCATGTGTGCATTAGTAACAATTTTATCCAGTGCAACTCTCATAACTTATCATAAAAAATTACACTCATAGCCTGGCATCCAAATAAACATACTCAATTATTAATCTATAAACCAATATAGACGATTGTTATTTTTCCTTGACTATTTCACTCTTACTACGTCTTACTACTTTCGACCAACAAAATGGTATGGAACAGCATGTTTCAACCAATCATGGGTGCTTATCCCCACAATTTTTATCACTTCCCTAGCATTTATTGTCTATGATCTCCCTATCATTTTGTTTTTGTTTCCTAACATTTCAAGCTGCTAATGTGTTATGGCAGTATAAAAGATGCTTTGCAATAGTCATTTGTTTCCCCCATTGACAACTGAAAATGGCAGCTCTGTCCTGAAGTTATGATGAAGCTAACACTACCGAAATAGATAAAATGATATACAGCAAGACACCAATTAAACAAAAAGAAACAGCATCTGTAACTAGTTTGATACATTTTGTATTGAGCAGACATAAATAATCAAAAGACACTCAGCTGATCACAACAACTACTGCCATCTAGTGGAATGTTTGTAAAGATGTGGTAAAATAACACATTTTCAAGACAGTTTAGTTTTTTAGTAACTCAATATTTTATTGTATCTATTTCTTTTAGTCTATATATACTGTCTTCTAATTATGTGATAGTCAACTATATCCCATCATAGTTTTGATTTTCTCTAAAGAAATCAAAAGCTGTAATGAGATAACTGTTGATAAACATTTTGATTGTAAGCAGATATTGTTTAAGTTTACATTATTGACAATGTTGTAACATGAGGAATATGGCAAAGAAAAGAATGCTTTACACTGCCACCACAGGATTGGTATTTCACATAACTTCCACTTTTTAAATGTGGTGTAAATTGAAATGCTATTTACTGCAACTGTTTATCTGGAATAGAAAAAACTGTGGTGATGGAAAACATCCCAAGCAAAGACCAAACGTGAGTAGAGTAGTTGCAAAAAAGAGAGAGAGAGAGAGAGGGGGGGGGGAAGAAAGAAAGAAAAGAAAAGAAAAAAAAAGAACTGTGATAAGGAAGAATTAAAGAAGAAAAATAGTAGCAGATATGACTTAAGCCCATAGGCTAAAGCGCATCCAATAAAGAAAACCGAAATATTCAAGGACACCTAAAATCTAAGAGTCCAGAATCTTAGAAAAACACCAAGCCTAAAGCTGAAGAGTAACACTTACAATCGCTGGTTTAGGCATCCTTCCTTTGTTCTAAAACTTGTCATTCATACAGATCATTAATTTATCAGTAAGTATCTTTTATAAAATATTTGTTCCTTTACATAATTTTTAATAACATCCAACCTACATTTTTAACATTAGGACCACAGTGCAGCATGTGGAACAAATATTTTGTAATGACAGGCATGTGACGATCGATGATGTAGCGCATGCTATAGGTTGTTCACATTGAACTGCTAACATCATCATCTATGAGCAGCTGAAGTTTTGCACAGTTTGTGCATGGTGGGAAACATCCCCAACAACAAAAAAAAGTTCAAGACAATTCCATCAGTCTGCAGGGTTTTGCTCACAGTGTTTAGGGACACCCAAAGCGTCATACTGTTAACACCTCTGCAGGACACTTCCGATCTCTGATGCTTTGCTTTGCTTTGCTTTGCCTTGCCATGTTAAACTTCTGAATCCAACTGAACACAGCTTTCCGTGACAACAGTTCTCACCATACACGGGATGCATTTTGCGATGCACTTCTGTGGACAGTCCTTTTGTGGAAAACCGTAAACAGTTTTATTCAGCATAGAGGACACAAGCAAAGGAGATTCCTTCCATTTCTAGTCGGCAAGGCAGAGCAATGATGAATAAGAAATATCTTTATACAAATCCAGCTTGCTTAATTTACTTTCTCAACACAATTGTTTCGGCTGCCTGTCAGCAACACAAGTTATAATTATTCTTACTTAACATCTGAATGTGTGTAGAATCTCAGTGTAGTGCAACCAACAATGATGATGAGAGAGTCAACATAAATACAAGTGCATTAAGGCTATAATGCTTTGAAAACAAAAGCTCTACACAATCACATTATGATAAAAAATTGCTACTCCTTAATTAAACTGCTGTATTAAGCAGGCACAAAAGTATTAAGTGATGTATACTGTATCTAATCTGATACAACACAAATACAACATTGTTTATAGAGTAAATATAGAAACTACATTCCTCCATTCCTCTTTAGTAGTGTTTAATGCCTGTTCTTACTACGTGTGGTGCCACAAACAATGGTCACTGATACCTGAAATGAAATGATAATTGGGAAAGTAAACTTGGGAAGGAAATGTTCCAGGCCAAAGTTTGGCATACCACCACCCTGGAATGTATCTTTCATGATGACCAAGGAAAAACTGGAAAATACCTCAGTAAGCAGGGGTGGACAGTCATAGCAGGATTGAACTACAGAACTCCCGTCCACAAAACCATGCCTTAATAACCTCGGCCACCCATTTTAGTGCCACTGCGTTCCTTGGCTAACAGATACCGTAAGTGTGTGTTCTCACGAATTCCAAAACACAAAGAAACAAAGTTGTGTATAAACTGTTTAACTCATGTACATTCGTTTGGTAAACTGATTCTTGTTACAGAAATACATAACACAAAACCATACATTCATGGACAAAATAGTTAAAGTGATACAAAAATTATGTATTCTAAATTGCAGCTATGAAGAATTGTGAAAGAAATCTATCTATAAAACACAAGCTGAGTGGTAAAACGAGTAATAACTCTGAAAAGAAATAAGGCTTAACTGAGGATATTCCAAATCCCGACACGTGGAGATTCACAGTATACAAAGAGTATGTAAACTGCATTAATTCATGGGTGGCAATTAGTTGTAAGGCTCCTGTTCTTATGTTATTCTGTGTGGTAAACAGGACAAGAAAGAGCTATATTGAACTATATGGAGTTTATTATGGATTTAGTAGTGCCAAGGATGCTCACTCTTACCTGCTGATTGAAGTCACTGTTTATGCAGAAAGCTAGGTAAATGACCAAAATAAGCATTCTTAGGATAGGAACCAGGGTTCACAGAAGATCTCTTACTGCATTAGATGTGTCAACACAAAATTCGTGTTAAGAGTTTCTGATTTTGAAACCTGTTTGTGCAATGCAAATGTAAACAAAACATATTCTTGTACAGTACAGTCACAATCACTAGGTATGTCTTTGTCTTGTTCAGTACAAAGAGTACCGCACTGTGCACACATACAATGGTTACTTTCTCATTGTGTACCACCATTCATTAGTGGTACACAATTGCTGTGTACATTACATTTCAATTTGACTGGCAAATGAAGATGTTTCCTAAAGTCAGATATTTCAATTATGTTCATGCAGCACCCCTGTTGTCATACTGCATCTGAAATCCCATGCTTCTAACCTCAAAATGCTTAGTTTGATAACTGCCTTTCTATTCTGCAATGTTCTGCACATTATTTTTCCATACTTGTATAACTGCTAAACCTTTGTATTTCTGATTTATGTAATTGAGGACTGGAATTCTCAAAGGTTTTAAGTGCCAAAACTATTCAAAATAGAGACATTTATTCAGAAAGACGCTTTAAGCCAAAGCCATTTTCCTCTCAAAGGTGCTATGTTCCTGTTCCATCTTTTGAGTTGAAACTTATGGCGATAGATGACTCTGGTTTTAACTCCAGCAGTCATGGCCTCTTGAAAAGTGTTAACTGCCACACTGATAATGTCACTGATGCGATGGAAATTAACACTGTTAATGTTAGTGGGTCTGATTTCAGTATGGTTCAAGGTTTATTAGTGCCAAACTATATAAATATGATAAAGGCATTTTAGTTACATCATTATTTGATAAATATGCTTTTGTAAGTTCAGTGACATAGCACATTTCAGAGGAAATCCAAATATAGAAATTACTGCTTTTCCTAACTTCTGATTTAAATATTAATTCATATGCTTTTAGATCAGTGTTGTTTACATATGCTTTATATGGTAAATAATCCAGTAAGAGTACTGTAGTTTGACATAGTTCCATGTATAAGAACCAATGAAAATACTTAATTAAAACACATATTATTTATAACTAAAAAGTAATGTTTTGTCACTGAACACCTTTGAGAATTCCAGTCCTCAATAGCATCGAGTTAAGACAATCAGCATTCTTATCATCCCCCATCTTTACTAGATGATCATCCTGAGAAGCAATTTTAGACTGAGTTACCCTGCTACTTTCTAGATAATTTTGCATGATTTCACCAATTGAACAAAAGATCCACACAGTAACTTTAAAAACATAAATAAACAAACAAACAAAAAAAACCAACAATTCACTTTATTGCATGCTTGATTATAAATTTACGCCAATTTTTCAGAAGAAATCACAAGTTGTAAAATAATTTGAAAATACATGTCAAATACAGAAGAAAATTTGCAAACTATCATGAGTGATAAGCACCTGCAAATCATGCAACGTAAGAAAATGTGTTAACATTAGGGATGGCGATTTTTTTAGTAAATGTGATATAGCATGAAATACTCATAAAGGCCTCTTGTATTTTCATTTTTCATTATCTCTAAACCACTCTTAAATGTGTTTTGAAAATGTGATAAAATGCAAAATGGATTCAGCATGCAAAAATTATATTAAAATGTTATATATATGCAAACTGTGTTGCAATTCATGGACTGTTTTCAAATGAAAAAGTAAAATGAAAATGTGCTAATGAAATTATTTAATTGTACTTCCAAACTAGCCATGTGTGTAGGACATGGTTGGAAAGGTAGATGACTGAAAAACTCAATGCCATAGCCAGATTTGAACCACGGATCTTCCTGTTTCCATCCCGAGTTCCAAGGCAACATGCCGGTAGGACAAACTCTCCAGCTGGCTCGCATTTTTCCCAGTAAACACAAGGAGATCTCAAACTGTTTTGAGATGGCATACCCCAATGGCAACTTATAATGCCATAAGTACTTTAAGTCCCAGACTTCACAGTTTAGCCTCTATTAGGACAATTAATGAATTAATTGTTCTTCTACACTAGTCATCTGTGTAAGACAAAGTTGGAAAGGTAGAATCAATGATTGAAAAATTCAATAGCATAGCCAGGATTTGAACCAGAAGATCCATGGATCGAATCATGGCTATGGCATTGAATTTTTTAGTCGTCTGATTCTACCTTTCCAACCATGCTTATGGAATGTTTGCTTAAAGTATAACAAAAGAATGAGAAGTTGCAGGGAAGAAAATGTGAAAACATGGTTTCTCTCTCAAGAAGTGAGTACTATCAATACATTTAAAGATTTAAGTGAAAATAAAACAAATACTCCATTTTTCTTTTCCGAGTTGTTAATGTGGATAGTTTTTGTTTCTTTCTGCTGTTGACTGTTATCAAATACCCAGTGTCTGCTTAAGCAGTTCAATTTATTTAGGATCTTATCTAAAGCATAAATGCTGAAAGATACCCCAGTAAATGCAATTAATGACAGGAGAATAGGGATGACAGAACAAAATGTTGAGGTATGTTTTTAGGTTTCATACAATTTGCATGATTTGAGTTAATTTTTATGCATTTTCCTTTTATTATTCTAGTTTTGCATCAGAATTTCTCTTTTTTGTGCATTATGCTTCAGCCTATATCAATTCTATTTTTCTCTTAGTTGCTTCTATATTAACTTAAAAAATGCGCCATTTACTTTTTGCATTTTTATTTCACTACTAATCCTTTGCAAGCGGCGCCTCATGAATTTATGAATGTGGAGATGCTTATATCAAAATTTTGCTTTAAAATGGCTATTATTAAGTGTAGAACAAAAATAAACTCAACATATGTATAGTCATCTCACTTAGTGATCTGTAAGTGGTCTGTTAACATCTAACTGTGAGTGTGGTTACGCTTCCTTTGGTTCTGCCTATACTGTAATAACCAGGACCGGGATTTTGATGACATCATCTTTTTTTCCCTAATCAGTATGCATTGCTCTTAAGTATTAAAATCCTGAACACGAATCTCTGGTTATAAAAATATTAGTTTTATTGGACATTTTTTCGTCATATTTTCTGTATTTGAAGTTTCAGATCATTTTTTGCAAGATATTAGATTGACTAAAAGTATTAAAGTATTTAAAATATATTTTTAATCTAATCAAATAAATGGATATTTGATCAGTGGGTTGACAATGTACATGTTGAGAGTCAATTTCTTAGCTATAGTAGAGTCTCGCTAATCCAAGGTAATGGGAGGATGAAAGTACCTCGGATCTGGGATAACTTGGACTATATGGAGCACCATAGAAAAACTCATTAAAGAAGAAATGAAACCAATGACAAATCAAGGTGAAGTTATTTACTTTAAGTTTTTAAAACTTTTGTATAGAAATAAACACAATATGTACATACATACATTCATACATTCACATTCTTCGCATGAAGAAAAGTTTAAAGTTGAGCCCTGTTTCATTACAAGTGTATAACTGATAATTTGTAAGTTTTCAGTTTTTATGAGTTGTTCAAATTTTTTACAGAAGTTCACTGCAGCTTCAGAATTACTGGAAAGCTTTTCTCCACAAATCTCAAACTGTCGTACACCATACCTATTCTTCCATCTCTGTAACCAACCTACACTCATGCTGAAACGTCTTCACCTTCTTTAAACTCATTTTTAAAAAATAATGCTTTTTCTTGCACCATTGGACCGGAAATCGAACTGGATTTCCCTTCTGCTTTTGTTGACTGAACCAAATAAACAATGCTTCACTAGTTTTATCGTATTCTGACCTCCTCATCCATTTTTTTTTTAAAACAGTTATCTGAACAGTGTTGACGAGTACTTCTCCAGTTTATCCCTGTTTCATCGCCATCTCCTGTTACTTCCCCAACACTGTATTCTGTTGCAAACTTTTTACTTGTCTCCCCTTTATCCAGTCTTTTTAAAGCTTGTAATTTCACCTTTAATGGTACAAATTTCCTCTTACATTTAGCATTCATTGTAGAAACAAATTAGGAATAAGATGTGCAACCACTTCTAACATACTTTATCCACAAAGGCGGCTACAAACATATTCAAATAAAACACTCTTTTAACTTGACACAACCCTGGCTTGCTGTTTGGGTTGCAAGGATACTTTTCCTTTCAACAAAATGTATGTTAACTATTAAGGCTAGCTGTTTTCTTATAATAGCTGTCAAATATTTGCAGTCATGAACTAGTCAAGTGTGTTGTTATTGCAGCTGAAAGTATTTCCGGTGAGGAATGTTTGTTACAATGTATGTATGCACATATTATGGAAGGGTTTTTCCAGTTTTCAGCTGGTCCCTAATTGAAAGGAAGTTAATCCTCGCTAGGTAACACACTCTCTAGACAAGAGGTAGGGAAGTGCAAAAGTATGTAGACACATAACAGGGTGGTGTAAACTGATGGCTAGCCTCTGATTAAATAAATAAAAAAAAGTGTCTTCAAGTAGCTCAATTTAACGGAACCTCAAATTTGCGACACTCTACTGTACTGTACATATTGTTGCAGCAAGCATTTCTCCTATTTCCAATAAGCAGCAGCAGTAGTAGTAGTAGTAAATAGATTAATAAATTTATTAAAAAAAGGCTGCTCGGCAATGTGCAAGTTGAAAGGCAAGCATTTGGTCTATTATTTTCATTATTACAGATTGAGTTATTTACAGATTTTCTAAGAGGAAAGTTTGGTGTTCTGTTCAGTTTTCGTAGTTTCATTCAGCCATGCCTAATATGAAGCCATCTAAATCTTGTCATTTAAGACAGATTGTATCTGAATTTGGAGATGATGTTTTCTCTATAGATGGAGAAGTGTTGTTTTTTAAGATGTGTGAAACAAAGGTATCAGTCAAAAGAAAATTCACTGTTTGGCAACAATGACAGTCGCGATAAGCATATACAGACAGTGCAACATGCAATAAGAAGAAATCCATGCAACTTTTAGTACAACAAAGTGCATACATGAAGCAGAATAAACTGTCAGATTTTTACAGAGACTTTAGTGAAGCTTTAGTTTCTGCAAACATCCCATTTTGGACATTGAACAATGCTAAACTGAAGGGTTTTCTAGAACCATTTCAGACGTCCTATCCCAGATAATTCAACTCTGCGGAAGAACTACCTGTCACAATGTTACGACACCACCATTAGCAAGATACATGGAAAGAAGATTTTCATATCCAGTGACGAAACGAGTAATGTAGAAAATCGTTATGTGGCTAACGTAATTATTGGTATATTAGAGATTGACGGACCACATGAAGTGTTTCTGCTTACAAGTGAGGTATCAGAAACTGTTAATCACTCCAAAATTTGTAGACTCTTTAAAAAAAAAGTATATTTTTGTTATTGCCTGAAGCTACCAGAAATGATGTCTTGCTTTTTGTAACTGACACAGTGCCATGCATTGTGAAAGCAGGAAAGTCAATACAGGCTTTTTACTGAAAATGGTGCACATTGCTTGCTTAGCACACGCTATGCATAGGGTGGCAGAGGATGTTAGAGCACATCTTTGTCAAAGAGGATTGCTTAGTATCAGAAGAACCCTTTTGTCAAGGCTCCATCTCGTAAACTGCTCTTTCAGACCATGGCTCTCGGTATTCCACTCTCACCAGAACCTGTCAACACCCGATGGGGCACCTGGATAGATTCAGCAATTTATTATTGTGATCATTTCCAGATGGTGAAATGTGTTATCAAAACACTGAATCCTGATGATGCTACTGCAATTGATACAGCTAAAATGTTATTTTCAAAATATTATTTTAGTTGGCAGCTAGCCTTCATAAAGGCATATTTCAGTTGCTTAACACAAGGAACCACGTCTGTACAGGAGAAAGGTGAAAGCCTGGAAAGTTCTCTAACTCTAGTTAACAAAATTGCATATGATTTGTAAAGGTAGGAGGAGCAGTTGGAAGAAGGGTATGTAAGAAAGTGGAAAGTGTTCTTGATAAAAACTCTGGATACAAAACTTTGTGTCACATTTCTCAAGTGCTAAGCGGTGAAACATTTGATACTTCCTGCATTGAAGATCTCAATGGCAGTGATTTAAAATTTTTCAAGTAAGTCCCAGTTGTATCAGTGGATGTGGAAAGGAGTTTCTCACAGTACAAAAATGTGTTTTCCAATAACAGGCATTCCCAACTTTCCAGAACCCATGCATGCTGCTGGCTACCTAATGCAATAATTCTGAATAAGGTAAGATTTTTTTTTTATATATGTTCATCTTCCTAGAACATACAAATTTGCGAGTTTAAATTAATATTGATTTTTAATTTCAGTTCTACTGTTACAGAAGTAAAAAAAAAAAGATTAAATTTAGTTTTATTTATGGACGCTCTTTAACTGCTATGTTCTTAGCATCCCATTCTATATTGGGTGTGAAAGACCGGAAATTTTATTCAGAGGTCTCTTCAAGGTTTCAGGTTCTTTTATGTGCCATAAATCTGCAACACAAGACCACCAGCTATACTTCCCTTCCGAAGTAAGCTATACTAAGGATTTTTACGCCTGAAAAAAATCCATCACACTCCACGGGGTTTGAATCCGCAACCTCGGAACTAGAGACTAGCATGGTACCCCTAGACTACAGAGGATGACACAGAAGTAAGAATTGTGCTGTACTCTCATACTCTGAAATGATGACATTTTTTAGCCAATTTTAAGATAATTTTATTGATTTTTAGGGCACTTTATTCACAATTTTTTAGAAACTTTTAGGTCACCAAATCCGGGCCCTGGTAATAATAATCAAAAGGGAACAATTGGGAATTGTTTCAAGAAATATGTTAAAAATACTTAGAATCCACATTTATGTGAAAGCAGTATATATATTTTTAGTGAGCATTTTGTACTTACATTTTGCTTCATACAGTAGTAACAATAAATGAACAGTACCTGTGAAAATTTATTTCCTGTAAATGAAGTCCATTCTTGTTCTGAAGCAAATTACCAATGGTCACTCATTTAGAAAATGTCCTAAACCTGGAGAAACAGTTTCCTTGGCAATGGTATGCCACATTAAAAGGATTCTGTTACTGTAGTCATCTTCAGTAAATAGAAGATATTCTAGCTAGAAGTATAACTTTTTAATATTGAGTCAACTGAAAAATGTAATGCCACAGCTAGGATTTGAACATGGTTCTCTCGCTGTCCGTGCGATTGCTCTAACCAGTGAGCTACTGTGACAACATGCCGGTGGGACAATGAATTCCCCAATTGACTCAAGTTGTTTCCCAGACAGACCACTAAGGCATCTCACTCTAGATGACAATCTTAGCAGGGACCTGCTATTACAAGTACTTCAGTGCTGGGTAAATGGGTTTTTTAAGGTTTCATTAAAAACCTTTTGTCACAGTAGCTCAATGGTTAGAGCAACTGCATGGAGAGTGGGAGAACCGTGTTCAAATCCTGGCTGTGACATTGAATTTTTCAGTTGAAACTTGCCAAGACCAGGCTACGGTCTATAAAAAGTATAATTAATTTCAATTAATTATATATATAATAAAAACAAAAAGTAAAACCTTAAGAAACCCATTTATCCAGCACTGAAGTAATTGCAATAACAGGTCGCCACTAAGATTGTCATCTCGAGTGAGATGCCTTAGTGGTCTGTCTGGGAAACAACTTGAGTCAATTGGGGAATTCAATGTCCCACTGGCATGTTGTCACAGTAGCTCAATGGTTAGAGCAACCACATGGAGAGTGGGAGGACCGTGTTCAAATCCCGGCTGGGACATAGAATTTTTCAGTTGACTCTATGTTAAAAACTTGCCAAGACCAGGCTAAGGTCTATAAAACGTATAATTAATCTTGATTAATTATATATATATATATATATAAAATAAATAAATAAAATAAATAAATAAATAATAATAATAATAATAATAATAACAATAAGTAAAACCTTAAAAAACCCATTTACCCAGCACTGAAGTACTTGCAATAGCAGGTCACCACTAAGATTGTCATCTCGGGTGAGATGCCTTAGTGGTCTGTCTGGGAAGCAACTTGAGTCAATTGGGGAATTCAATGTCACACCGGCATGTTGTCACAGTAGCTCAATGGTTAGGGCAACCACATGGAGAGCGGGAGAACCGTGTTCAAATCGTGGCTGTGACATTGAATTTTTCAGTTGACTCTATATTAAAAACTTGCCAAGACCAGGCTAATGTCTATAAAAAGTATAATTAATTTTGAATAATTATATATAATAATAACAACCAAAAAGTAAAACCTTAAAAAACCCATTTGAACCATGTTGAAATCCCGGCTGTGACATTGAATTTTTTAGTTGACTCTATATTAAAAACTTGCCAAGACCAGGCTAAGGTCTATAAAAAGTACAATTAATTTTGATTAATTTTATATAATAATAATAATAATAATAATAATAATAATAATAATAATAATAATAACAACAACAACAACAAAAATAAGTATTATAATATGGCAGAATTTGGCTACCATAAATCGATTACATTCTACAGTGCTATAAAATTTATGAACTCTGAACAAATATCTGCCATTTAGCTAGAAGAAAACAAAGAATCCATTTGCTATAGAAAAACAGTCAGTAAGGATGGGACCAAAGGATGGAGTCAGAGGGTGGGAAAGACTTGTTTCCTGACTGATTTGTAAATGCCTGCAGTCACATGAGCTATTTCAAACTGCAACTTTTCTATGCTTACCCCCTCAACTGTCTTCTGCCCTCTCACCATCATGAAGGTACATACAAGGATCTGCCTAACACTGCAGTGCCAAAATGACAGAGATGGTCAAATATTACTCATTTAATGAGTTTATGCAGTCCCTGGGAAGTGGATGTTTACCATAACTAGTTACAGTCCAAGTCGTCTAAGAAAACAGCAAAATATGTCAAATAAAGGTGCAAACAATCCTCCAAAGAGGTACAAAATAATTGTCTGTTAAAGTGGAAGTGCTGCAACTCTGATGGATGAACTGCCCCTGGATATTAATAAAAGATAATTATCATAGTCAAGAATGCTTTGAAGCTCATAGCATAGAAAAAGCTCAAAGGAAATTGAAACTATTTGAATTATTATGAATAAACACCACTTACTTAAGGAAAGGTCAGCATACACGTCGTTTAGAGAGAGAATAAAGGATTGAGGGGAAGGGAGTGAAATGCTTAAGTTCAAACCTAAATGAAGCAACAGAAAATGAAAGAAGCAATTTGAGGACCTGAAAAACAAATATGAAACAATAAAGCACTTAGCAATGGTGTTTACTTACTTGTGTTTTAATCTTTAACCCTTCCCTGGTGGAATAATTTTCAGGATTTATTTTTTAAGGTATTTTACGAGCTATTTGTCCTGCAGCCAACAAAATGAAAGTATAAGCATAGGAAACATGCTTGTGTGAATCTAGTGACAACTAGCAACCATATACGTAAACAAAATGCCAGCTACAATGGCTTAATTGAACATACAATAAGTATCCAAATGAACCTGACTTAGTCATCAGTACCATTTTGCCTGGGAAGTGGTAGGATATCTATATTGGTATTTCATATTTTAACACTTACAACCCTTTTTGTTTGCTATGGCTGCTGAAAAATACTAAAACTGCTATTTTAAGTATCTCATGTATTAAACATTAATCACATCCGTATATAGGGAGCAACTACTTGACAGAGCACGAATTACTACAGGGAGAGCCAAAAGACTATGAACTGGCTGAGCTGTGTTTTTCCTGTCCGCATCCTTGGCGCTTGTTGCCATTATAGAAAGCCGCGGATGAAACCATACAACATTTTTAAAACTACTTTTAAAGGTTTTACTTAACAACTTTATGAAAGTGTGTTTGAGGACAGAATTATTAGTAGAGATTTGTGGTCCCCCTCGGTCCCCCGACCTAACCCCCTGCAATTTCTATCTCTGGAGTAACTTAAAACAAAATGTACAAGACAAACCCATACACCCTGGAGGAATTAAAACAAAATATCCGCCTGGAAATTGCCGACATTTCTCAACGTGAACTACGGTGAGTGATAGATAGTTTCCTAAAGAGGTGCCAAAAATGTATGGATGACGGTGGCCAGTTTCAGCATCTCCTTTCATAAAGTTGGTAAGTAAAGCCTTTAAAAGTAGTTTTAAAAATGTTGTATGGTTTCATCCACGACTTTCTATGATAGCGGAAGACGACAACGAACACTGAGGATGCGAACAGGAAAAACACCGCACAGCCAGTTCGTAGTCTTTTGACTCTCTCTGTATAAGAATAATGAACTGGAAACTTTAAGACAAATGTAGAATAGAGAAAGCTGATATGGAAGTCACGTGTATGAAAAAGTTAGTGTAACTGAGGAGGTGACATGCAAATTAAACAAAATAAAAGCAATCCAAAAAACAAACAGAGTTAAAAGAATGGAATGGAACATGGAGGATGAGAAGAATGTATACACAATTAGAACTTAAGCTGGTATACATGCATCATTGGCATTACATCCCATTAATGATACAGAAGAAGTTGATATTTCTTGTGGTGGTTTGGAAAGATGATTACACATTATACCACTGCTTTAGTTCTATAGAGGAAATCTTGAAATTGCTGTTTTGAGAAAAGAGCATTCAAATACTTAGTTTCTTTGCTGAAAGTTTGAAACTTAATATGTGAAAGATTCTATCATATTCAAAATTTAAATATTGTAACTTTTTATTGAATTAGGGCAGCATTTTAACCACAATGCTTACATCAGTAACTTTGTTCTCCTCCCTTTTTTCTCTCTCTTTAATAGAAAATACGCAGGTAACTTTTCATGCGCTTGTGTTATGAAATCTATAAATCCAGTATTCTAAATGAGTAGTTTGACAACTGCAGCAAGGATAAAGCAATTTAAAGTCCCTACAATGCTTTGATAAAAGAAGTATGTCTTCATGGAAGAAAAAAGAAAAACATTAGAAAGAAACAGAGTTTAAGCATTTCCTACTTCATGTTGCAATACAGTTATTAAATGTTAAGAATTGGTATTCATGTAAACAATGCAAATACCTATGTAGCAACCAAATGTAAGCCAACAAGAAACAATATATTAATTTTATGAAAGTTATTCAAGGCTGAGCAGGTTTAAGTGCTTCATGCAACAGCAAACATGTCCATGCTGGATTATATGCATTCTCACTGGATATTTAATTGCACATGGAAATGGCATTTCTAACATTTTAACATTGTCATCATTAAGAGCTCAACCTTTCCTGGTGACAACCATACTCTCGAGGTTCAAGCCAGGTGAGGTGATGTTGATACATCAATGTTTTGGGAGCGTGCATTTCTCCTATCATCAGGATGCTGAATGACTTGATTGGGTGAAATGGTCTGTATGTATACTATCCACTGCCGTGGCTAGCATGGACCTCGTAAAAACTCAACTCCTCTGGCTGCTGTTTAGGTAATCTAATTTTGTGTTTTCACATCACCTAGCTAACCTGTTGCAGTCTCTAGTAGGGGGTTATCCACACCACGTGAGCAACGCTGCACAGTTTGTCCAATCCCTCAAGAACATCACTATCGCACCATCCGATCTCCTTGTCAGATTCAACATGGTATCCCTCTTCACCAGAGTACTGCTACAAGAAACCATTCATCTCCTCTCAGAGCACTTTCCGGCCGACATCACTGAGCTGTTCTGGCACACCCTGTTTTCTACTTTCCTCTTGTACAATGGCACATTTTATGAGCAAGTAGATGGCGTAGCATTGGGCTACCCATTCTCACCAGCAATAGCAAATTTCTGCATGGAACACCTAGAGCACAAAATCCTTGCCAATGTTCCACTCAAGTCGTCTCATTTCTTCAGATATATGGACGATACATTCCTCATATGGCCACATGGACTAGATACAATCCAAACTTCCTCACACACCTCAACAGTCTCCAACCTCAGATACAGTTCACTATGGAAGTGGAGAACGACAGAGCACTGTCAATCCCCGACATCCTGATTTCCAAAAACACTAATGGTACACTCGGGCATGCGGTCTACTGGAAAACAACACATATCGATCTCCACTTGAATACTCACAGCTTCCACCATAAATCACAACGAATGAGTATACTCAACACTCTCGCGCTCACACAGCAGACTCTATCTCTGATCCAAGCCATGTGACACTAAAACTTGAAATACACCCTCCACAAAAATGGCTACTCTGACTCTGACATCACAGCAGCACTTACTAGAGCCAAAAAAGGGAAACCTCTCACACAGATCATCATCAGAAAAGCCTACCACCACAGCCTGCATCCCATACATCGGCAACATATCCAGTAGAACCAGCAGAATACCGGCCAAACACACCAGGACCATTCACAAACCGAAGATAAAGAACCTAGTGAGAATGGTGAAAGACCAGCTAGATCTCAATGTACTGGGGCTGTACCACATTCTCTGCGAGTGTAGGGCCCTGTATATAGGAAAAACTGGCAGGACCATAACCACCAAGGTCAAAGAGCATGAGAGGACCACCCATTTGAATGTAGCCTGAAAAGTCTGGACTTGCAGACACTGCTTTGAAATGGACCATAAAACCAACTTCAGTAGCACAACTACTATGGCCAAATGTGGCGGTTACTGGGAGCGCAGGGTCAAGGAGGCATTGGCCATCTCCTCCGAGAGGGGCACGTTGAACCAGGATGCTGGGCTATAGTTCATTTCCATGTGGAAACAGGTCATCAGAATTGAAATTGACTGGCTAAGAAAACACAAAAACAGACAATCTAAGCAGCAGCCAGAATAGGTGAGTTTTCTACAAGGACCACCCCAACGAACCCTGCAGGAATGCCCACATTTTCTACAAGGTCCATGCTAGCCATTGCAGCAGACAGTATATATATACACAGACCAGACCACTTCACCAATCAAATCATTCAGCATCCTGATGATCAGAGAGATGCATGCTCCAGAAACATCAGTGTATCAACATCACCTCACCTGGTTTGAAACCCGAGGACGTCTAGAATACTGCCATTAACATAGCTGAAATGTGTTTTATGTTGAATGTGAATATCTGGGTTTGGTGGACTTTTATCTTTTGCATATCACCCCGTCATTTCTGGACAGATATTAAAGACAGTCTTGAAGATACAGAAAAAATATTTTCTAGCGGCATTATTGGTGACTTGTTTTTACTCTTATATGCTATATTCAATTGCACTTATGCTAGCACTACTCTGAATAATTTTCACCTATTAAATATTTTACTTACATATTTTATCTGCTGTTTTATGTATTTAAGTGGAATTATTGGACTTCCATGCTAGCATATTCATTTATTTACAAATGAAAAATAAAAGATGCTGCAGTACATTAAAAAAGTTTGCAAACTGTCAGAAATTTGAGAAATCACTTGCAGTAAATATTTGTTCTTTAAAAACTGACAATATGATGGTAATATAATACTATTTTGACTTCCATACAACCATTCCAGTTCAACTCATCCTTTTGTGTATATAGAAATAATACTACAATAATCCATATGCACAAACTTTAAGAGAAGCACTTTCTTGGAAATTTGTCGTTTGTTTAGCATATCTTGTAACTTTCTTGTTTTGGGCTAAAGCCTATTTCTTACTAATCTAATAGTTAAGGTATGCAGTTAGAACCACTCAAAAAATTTTCAATATGTATCATAGAAGACTACACTGTAATGCCCTAGCTGTCAGAAAAATGTTAATGGCATTGAAAAGATCACCTTTCTCCAATCCATTGCCATCTGAATTGCAATCCTTAGTTTCAGTGTTTGCAAAATCTTCACCCAATAACTGAAGTTGATTCTTTGTCTTCATAGGAATATATTACCACAGTCAGAACTACTCTGATCAAATACATTGAGGTAATAAAAATCAACAAACCAGATAAAATAACACTACAGATAAAATGCGTACAAAAATCAGTAAAAATATGTGCATTAAAATAACAATGAAAAGTTTCTAAAGTACCATCATTTATAGACTGAGAAGGTTGAAACATAAATGGAAGGACAAAGTTCTATACCTAGGGGAAGTAAATGCAGTGAAAGAGGCCAATATATTATCTTCCGCGCAGGGAAGTATACTAGTGGTAAAGAAACAAACCATCAACATTTAAGGGTATCATGAGGGATCCATACTCACTTAGGTGGGGGGTCAGAGAAATGAAAGGTGGGCCCATGTATAAATATTTGAAAGAGTTGTAAAGGGCGCAAAGCAGCTCACAATGAGGAAATAAATTATATAAGTGCTGTGACAGTAGTAGGTATTGCAAGGAGAGAATAAGGAAATTTATTAGTAAATCAGGCAAAACTGGGGACAAGTATTGTAAATGCAGCGAAGCTGACATAGCCTAGTACGAATATTAGTATAAAGGAATAAGAGAGTTTATAGACAAAATCTGAATTCTATTACCGTATTGTTAAATTAATATATTTAACAATATGGTAAGCAGCAAGATGATAAGGTGGGCAATGATAGGAATTGTTAGCGTAAAGCAAACCCAAAGCATATGATTGTTAAATACAGTAAGCTTGGGTATGATTTGACAATAGGATCTAGGGCTTGATGGTGATTATGCCCAAATCAATTGTAATAGCTCAACACTCAATAAAGAATTACTGAAGTTCTATGCCAGCTTGCAAATTTGCAACTGTGAAAAGAAAATTATTTTGGGTGTAATTTCAACTATAGCAGCTTAAAGGGGTTTCTCAAGAGTTATACACGTTAAAATAAATTAGAGCAGATAAAAACACATCAGAGAAATCAGGTAGAATTACATTTACTTGAGCTAGCATCTGAAAGAAGCAAACAGGTTTACCAAAGAGAATTGTCCCTTCTATAGTGAAATTGGGTGTAACTGACATTGTAAGATTAACAAAATGCAAAATCACAATTTGTAGAGAAATAGTATTTTTAAAGAAACAGAATAGCTTCCCAATAGAAACAATAGCTAGAGCTCTCAGATTCCAATTCTGTACATACTCAAATTATTCCTAGTTAAAATATTAAAAAAGTAAGATGGAAATGTTTAAGTCAAATGTATAAAGAGAAAGTAACTACAAAGTTAACACACACAATGCATACATTTATCTTTGTTAATGTTAATTGAAAGAAGCTTGTAAAAGTGAAGCAGGAATACAATTTAATAATTCTCAATCAACAATATTTCCTTATATTTGTTAAACATACGTGTTTAACGTGTACAAATGAAAAATTGTTATACTTCAATTCAAAATTATTAAATTTAACTTAATTGCTTAAACACAGAGAGATAAATGTAAATCACAACAAGATTATTCAATTAATACTGTATATGCTTATTTTGTGTCCTGCACAGTGGGTTTATGCATGGCGCTCAGGTTCCCAGCCACAGAATGTGAATGGGTTTGAGCCCACCCATGGGGTTGTGGATTTTTGGACTATGTATAGGACCAGTGCCCACTCAGCATTATGAGTACGAGGAGCAATGATTGATAGCAATCTGTTAGTCATGAAAACCAACATTCCGGCCAAGGGAAATGTGGTGCTGAACACATCACCTCCCTGTACAGACTAGATATTGCCTACCCCTGCCATGTGAATGCATGTTGAGCCCAGTGCTGGCATGCCCTGCCCCTTCATGGAACTGTAATGCCATAGAATTAATTTATGTATTATTATTATTATTATTATTATTATTATTATTATTATTATTATTATTATTATTATTATTAATAATAATAATAATAATACATATACATATAAATTATGCATATTTTAGATTGTTAACAACTTCAATCATTCAAGTTCTTAAGCATGGTTCTTTAAGAAAATGACTGTTACATACCTAGAAGAACCTGACGATGACTGCCAAGGGTTGATTTCATTAAACCCTTTACCAGATTTCTTCTTACGCTTCTTTTTCCTTTTTTTTCTTTTTTTTGAGGCTGAAGTTTCCTCTGGTTCTTCTTCGGCTATGTAATCTTCATCACTTTCCACCTGCAATAATATGAAGACAATATGCACGATACAGAAAATCTGTGATATCTAAATCTGCATAAACCATCATGCAGTATCACTCTGTTTTTACATTCCAGGGTAAAATGTTCTGCTATTTTGTTTTCTCCAACTTCTTCACTTTCTCAACTCACAATGTATTAAAACCTCATTTTCCATCAACAAAATGTTATGCTCCCTATTTACAGTATGAAAGTCAATCAAAGAAAAACTGACTGAACTAAGCCGGCACTCAAGCTAAATCAGAAAGACAATAAATACCCATGACATGACCTTGAACAAATTTGACTTTTAATCTACTTTGGGGATATGTTTGCAGTAACATTATAATGCATTATTTTGGGTAAAGCTACTCTGGTTTGACATTAACCTCAGCAATGATTCCTAAATCTACTTCGTCATCTGGTTATATTTTATGTAAATTTTACTTTCGCTGCTTCTTACAGAGGCGGCGCCATGGCCGAGTGGTTAGACCGCTCGTCTCCCACCGAGGCAGACCGGGTTCAATCCCAAGGACCTGCATGTGGGATTTGTGGTGGACGAAGCGGCATCTGGGCGGGTTTTCTCCGGGATCTCCGGTTTCCCCCGCCATTCATTCCACCAACTGCTCCATCATCACCTTTCCTTTCATCCATTTCACTAACATTTCGCTTCATCTACTTCCTTCATCCCATACCAGGCATCGGGCTGATCACCCATTCTGGATGTTCTGTCTGATCCACGAGTGTCTGCTCCTCGACGGGTCTCTGACCCCAGGCACCCGCCTGTAAGGCCTGGGGGGTGTAAGTCCTGCATAAGAGGAAGGTAAACAGATAATGAATGAATGAATGAATGCTTCTTACAGTGTTTCATTTGTTATTTTTTTTAAGTCTTATTTGTTATGGATCATTCCATGTAAAATCATCCAGAACATGACAGCATAATTTTTCAGAGACCATATCACTGAATCTGGGTAATTTGTATGGCATTCTGTAAATTCTGTTGGCCATAATTACAAAAAAATATGACTAAATGCATTATTGGGCTCCAGGCTTCCAAACCAGTAAATAGGCCCCAGTTTTTAGCATAACAGCAGTACACTTAACAATTTTTTTTTTTCTGAACAATCTTCCATAACTACAATTTCAGAAAGCTCAAAGAAAGGTACCCCCAAAATGCTGTCTGGATATTTTGAATATTTTATGGAAATTATTTCTTAGCATATGTCCCTCTAAAAAATCATGAGAAAATTGATGTATTCCTAATCTATAAATAGTACAGTCTCAGAAAAACGAAAGGAGGAGAGAAAGAAATGGGGAAATAAAAAAATGAGAAATGAATGGTGGCCCTTCAATTTATGTTTTCATAACAGGATGATCTGAAGCTTAATGCCAATATTTAAATATACGAAAAACATTTACATGATGTTTTTAAAAATAACATTTCTTTTCTTTTTTTTTTTTTACTTAGAAACTAGTAAAATGTAAGGACCTGTGCACACAAGTGACTCTCCGTCATGTGATGTGTTGTCAGCGCTTATCAACTATGCACATGAATGTGACTTTTAATCCAGTTTTATCCAATTTTAACAAGTTATGAAAATGTTTAAAAACAGTTTTAATTATGCATGTGCCTTATAATCAATTTACCCATCTCAGTTGTTAACTGAGTTTCCCCATTTATTCCAAACTCTCTCATACAGATTTCTATTAATATAAACTAATGTAACTTTTAATGATTTAAAGGAAAATGCCGGCTATTTCTTAATAGCATCCAGTTTATTGAACATATGACCATCTTCTAGCAGTGAAGTTTTGGTAGCCACCTTTAACATTTACCAAAAAAAAAAAAAAAATATATATATATATATATATATATATATATATATGTGTGCTGGTATTACATTCACATGACTTTCGCTCCCACTATCGTTTATTTCTCTCTCCTCTGTAATCTGCTATAACAAAACTTTTATTTTTCTATCTACTTTAGGTGTCCTGCACCATGGCACAGTGGGCTCAAACATGGAACTCTGTCCTGGCCACGGAATGTGCTTAGTTTTGACCCCACCCATGGGGTTGCAGATTTTAAGTACCAGGTATAGAACCAATGCCCACTCAGCAATGTGATCAAATTGAGGAACTGCGATAGGCAGCAATCCTGGCCCAAAATCCAATACTCTGGCTGGCGAATGCGTAATGCTGGCCACATCACCTCTCCATATTGACCGGATGATCAGTCACCTCTGCTGTGCATACATGCATGAAAGGCCAGCAGTCAGGTTGGTAGGTCCAGGCCCCAAATGGGCTGCAGCACAATGGGATGATTATTATTAATATTCATACTAATATTATTATTGTCATCATCTAAGTAAAGGTTGAGATAAATTACACATTTTGGAAGAAGAGGAAGAAGAAGAAGAGGAAGAAGAAGAAGAGGAAGAAGAAGAAGAAGAAGAAGAAGAAGAAGAAGAAGAAGAAGAAGAAGAAGAAGAAGAAGAAGAAGAAGAAGAAGAAGAGGAGGAGGAGGAAAAAGAAGAAGAAGAGCAATTTCGGAAATGGCTGATGTCTCAAAGTTATTTGTAAAAAACTGTGTGTTTTAATATCCATATTTTTTTCTGCACTAAGATTTTTTTCTCTCTTTAGGTTTACCCGTTATTAGGGTGATCAATTCTCCTGATTTTCTGGGAAGTCCCATATTTTAGATTTATTCTTTAGATTATCCTGGCTCCTGTACTGATCTTCAAATACTCCAGTACCTTTCATAGTCATTCTTTGCCATTCATTTTTGCCATTATTTATAACAGCGAAATTCCATTTGACACTAACATTGATAGATTTGTGAATGGTATTCAATTCATTTCTTTTCTGTCCTACAAATTTACAGCCCCAAAGTTATATCATTGCATTGAATTTCTAACATTTGGTCAAATATCTTCTTACTCTTTGATGTAGCCAACAATCAATACCGATTAAAACCGTTGCAACAATTTTTTACACACATTTCCAGGCACAGTCATTTTGTATGTTTCTTGGTTTGTGAGCTACAAGCCATTGTCTCCCCATTCCAAAAGTATTTTTTCTTTCAGTATCCTTCAACAGTGAGTGCCATAAAACATTTTCATGAAGAATAATGATGCTGAAACAAAGTCATGTAGAGAAACCGCCAAAAAAGAAATGTAAATATTTGCGTGTTTATCTGAAAAAATGGGAAGATAAGTACAAATGTCTAAAATCGGTGTCAGTTTGCAAACCTTACTTCGTTTTATATAAACATGAATTCAGTATAGTCCAGGGTAAAAATGATTGTAAGCAACATCCTTCCACTGAAAGACACAAACCAACAGAGAGAGAGAGAGAGAGAGAGAGAGAGAGAGAGAGAGAGAGAGAGAGAGAGAGAGAGATAAAAAGACTTCTTTGAATTTGAATCTTTTTTTCAGTAATACTGGTAATGACTTAAACAATACTACAGGTGAGTTAGCTTTAGTTTTTCACACTGTAAAATGCAACATTAAGTTACAGAAGCATAGACTGCTCAAATATGCTGTCAAGGGACAATTTCTATGACTAAAAATTGGCCAAGACAATTTCATATGGTCGAATAAAGGCAGAAGCAATTGTAAAAAATGTTTTGCCCCAAGAAGTGTGCATGATTTTACTGATGTTTTGAAAGATCCCTCTAAAACCAATAATTTTATTTCAACTGCAACGATGCTTCCAATAATAAAAATAGAAAGATATTCCCTCTAGTTATATTTTGATCCTTTAACTGGCGTAAGAAACAGGCTACTAGACTTGAGGAAACTGATGAGACAGCTAATTCCATCCATAGGATAATGAAGTCTTCTCTTGATAAGTATGATTTAGAAGTAAAAAAAACTTTACTTCTTACTGTGCTCATGTGAATTATGGGAAGCATAATTCTGCAATGAAGTCGCTCACAGAAGATAATGAGAACATGGTTAAAGCAAACTGCTGCAATCATATTTTGCACAATGTAAGCAAACATGCAGTAGATGGATTGAATATCGAAGCTGAAATGTTGGTTCAAAAACTTTGTAGACACTTTACAGTTTCAGCAAAGAGAAGAGAAGTATTGAAATTCTTCTTGGATTTTCTAGATGCAGAAGGGTGTGATATTCTTCAGCATGTCCCTACTAGGTGAGTGTCTCTGAAGTAAGCTGTGAATAGAATAATAAAAAACTGGGTACCTCTTAAGAGTTATTTTAAAACAAGGAATGTCCAGAACTCTTGGAACAATCATTTCATTGATGAAGATCCTGAAAAGGATTATGTCATGAGGCATATCTTCACTTTTTTCTAACATTGGTGCTGTGCTTATTCAAGCCACCAAATCACCCAAAACTGTAGATCTAAGTATCATGGAATGCTACGGCATAATGCAGTGTTTGGGTAGGAAAATTCAGCAGAGGACAAACGCCATTTTTTTGGGGGGGGGAGAGTATTGCTACTGAAAAGATTTTAAATTGTATGACTCTAGCTCCTCAGAAGCAACTAAAAGATGATTTTATTGCATTTTACTGTGCCTTGTACCAGTACAGTTCCAAGAAATAGGATTTGTCTGATGAAAGTCCCATTCATTGTCTTGTGCCCGTGAACTTTGTTTCAGACATTTGCGAGCCATTGTTCAATGCTTTATATTGATATTGTACAAGAAAACAGCCTGTATAAAGAGTTCTGTAGTAGTCCAGTGAATGTTGTGAATATGCTCATATCAGGAAGTACCAAACAAATTGGGTAAATATACTTACGAATTAAATAAGAAAATCAGTGTTCCAAATGTGGTACCATTTTAGGCTTTGTGTTAAATGTTCCAGACTCAAATGCTCACACAGAGAAAGTTTTCTCAATGATGAATAATAAATGGACAGGTCAAAGAAATCAAAGTAGCCTAGACAAAATCTCATTCGCTGTGTGACTGTGGAGCTCTCGCAGTTTTTAGGGTTAAATCTTTTAATCAGGAAATCATGCAATTGCAAGGATTTCAAGAAGTTCCTACTAAGAAACTTGCAGACTTTGCAAAGGAGGTAAAGATCTCGGGGAATTAAATGAATAGAAGCACAATATATCACAACTGGTCAAAGTGCATAGGGAATATATTGCCCTCCCTTTCCTTTCAAGAAAGAAACAAAATAATGGTAGTGGTCAATTATTTTGATTGTAAGGAGTTCTTGAGGTTTGTACAGCAAGACAAGAAAATCAAAGCTA
The DNA here is from genome assembly GCA_030765065.1 of Deroplatys truncata. Lineage (NCBI taxonomy): Eukaryota > Metazoa > Arthropoda > Insecta > Mantodea > Mantidae > Deroplatys > Deroplatys truncata. The sequence continues at coordinate 405,133,919 of CM060990.1, forward strand.
CTACATCATCTGTAGTTGCACATAAGGTTGTAAATTTAATCTAATAAAATCAAAGCTGCTGCTTCATCCGTTGTTAAATGAAAGTAAGTTTAATCTAATACATAGACATTCTAATTGTAATAGTATTCAGTATTAGCACACAACAAATAGGTGTGAATATTCCAAATTAATTAAAGGGTTTCGTGTGCTATAATTTGAATTAATGTATTTATATTTTAAATCTCAATCATCATTTAATTGATGTAAGATTTATGTCCTAAAAATTCTGCAAAAATTTGCCGTCATCCAATCTCCTTTAGTTTCATGTTCAAAAGTTGATCACCCTATCCATTATACAATATTCCTTATGAAGAGGACTTCAAAGGCTATTCCCAGAAAATTCAAGATATATATTTTGTCAAGTAAATATCTTAAATGTGAGATATTTTAAATAAAATAGTTTGTCATTTTTGAGAATATAAAAAATATCAAAAATGTTTCCATGAAAAGGGTATTTGGAGTGAGGGGATTTTCTTGAAAGAGTCTCTCCCTCTCCCTGAGACCAGAGACATGCAGGTGCATGCGCATACACACATTGACCTTTCTCTAAAATCTAAAAGTAGTTTTTTGGGTTCAGAGGGCCTTAAAACCTGTATTTCTGGTGAAATCTCTACATCAGATTTTTTTATTGAAGTGCAATTCTATGATAAACCAGAAGTATTAATTATAGTGATGTTATGTAACATTTAAAATTTTTTGAGTTGGAAAATGTAAATTCCCATCACATATGTGCGCTAGATGTTATCGCAGGAGCACTTTCGAGAGATGTTTCTCCCATCTTCAGCTGAGAATCCAACTGACGGATCTCCCTCTCCCCTCTCCCCAAGAAACTTTTCATTAAATGTTATTTCTGCCCTCTGTTGGGAAACCTTGGAGCCTAAAGCTGTTGCTGCCCTCTGTGTTGTCTGTTGGTCACTCATCATGTAAACATAAAATTGAAACGAACAGACAGATCAGCAGTAGCTAATCATTTTTGGAATAGCAACCATGAGATTGGACAAGAGATAAAACTACTCAAATCTATTCAGATACCATCACATTTGGAAATATGGGAAAAGATCTTCATTCACTTCAACATTGAGAATGTTTTGAATTTTGAGATACCACCGACAGACCACTTAATGCAGTTGATCCATTTACATAACAAGAGAAAAAATAGAAGTTCCCAAGGTTCTCCACAGATGGCAGCAAATTCAAGATCAAGTGTTTTCAAGACTTTTCAACAGAATGCAGACCAATTACATCATAAGAGAGAAGAAAGAAGCATGATGAGTGACCAACAGACAACACAGAGGGCAGCAACAGCTTTAGGCTCCAAGGTTTCCCAACAGAGGGCAGAAATAACATTTAATGAAAAGTTTCTTGGGGAGAGGGGAGAGGGAGATCCGTCAGTTGGATTCTCAGCTGAAGATGGGAGAAACATCTCTTGAAAGCGCTCCTGCGATAACATCTAGCGCACATATGTGATGGGAATTTACATTTTCCAACTCAAAAAATTTTAAAAGTGCAATTCTCCCTCTACCTACTATGTGCATGGTAGAAAAAGTAAAAATCCAAGATCACCATTGGCAACAACAATGCACTACCTGGTGACAAAACCCACTCGTGCACTCAGAGGCCTCTTTATCAGACTTGAGGTTCTTTTACGTGTCGTAAATCTACGACATGGGACCATCGGCTTTACTTCCCTTCTGAAGGAAGCCATGTTAAGGGTTTTTACACCGGAAAAAAATCCATCGACCTCCGCCAGGTTTGAACCCGCAACTTCAGCAACTACAGGCTCGCATGGTAATCACTACACCATGGAGGACGACTTCAATTCCAGTTGGATGATAGTTGTGTCACTAGAATGTTGCTGGCCATTAGAAATAAAAAAAGCACCAGCCATGTCACTCAGTCTGTAAACTTACATAAAACTCAATGGCATTTTAGTGAACGATCAAACAGTTATGATAAAAAGTAACTTGTGTGCACCTGGTCTTAGGAAAATAGTTTTAACTTCATAAATATTGCAGATATGAGATATGAACCCACAGCATAATGGTAGTTATTTGTGATGCAAAAGAGGTACATTAATTATAAAAATTATGGGCAACAGTAATTCTTTTTTCCCTTACTTTCTTGAAATATACTTAGTACCTCAGTACAACCACCTGGGCTCCAAGTTTGAATACGCCCAGGAAATACATTATGTTTGTAGCAGGTGACTCTCTGGGGCAATTGCCCTGCTCTTTAATTCCCTTTGTGTTACTTTTTACCATATATGCCCCATTAACCTCCAACGAAATTCCTCTTCCATCCCTTTTTCCATCTTGCTCCCAAAGTGACCAATGCTGAGGGGGTAAATAGCATGAGCCTAAGTGTGTCACACACATCTGACCTCTTAATACTAGGTAACCTCTAGAGCAGTGGTTGCCAAACTTATGAAGCTTCTGAGCTACTGCACTGCTTTTAAATCCTACTGTGAGCAACCAAAAGAAACTAGGACAGAAATAAGAACTTTTTAAAAAAACTCTTACATTTGTTTATTGCCTATAAACTTACATTTCTAGTATATATGAAATGGAATTGTACATGAGAAAGACTTTGAAATGTAGTTAGTAATAAAGTACAAATGTAAGAACAGATGCTTTATCAGACTTTAATGTGAAGGATAGCACTCTTTCCTGTCATCAAGATTTTTAATGTAGAGAGTAGGTAGTGGCTGCCATTCGAATACAGTTGTCCAAGTGTTCATCAGTCAGTCTGTTTCTGTACCTGTTTTTTATATATTTCATACTGGAAAAAGAAACCTCACACAGATATGCAGAGCTGAACATTGCCTTCACCTTGAGACCAACCTGAACCAAAGTTGGGTATTTTTTTCTCTAGGAACAAGAGACCAAATATTTTCAGAGCTTGTAGAAAGCGAATTTACAGATAAACCATTTTGAAAACCAATTAGTTTAAACTCCTCTGCAGCATTGTCTTATTGAAAATCAAAATGCTCCATGACACAAGTAGAGAACTCTTCGGCATCAATCTCTATAAAAGGTGATTTGACAAACTGCGCTACAATTGAAATACTTTTGAAATCTTGGAAGCCTTTGTTGAATTGACTTCTCAAATCTGAAAGAATTTCAATGTATTGTTTGCTGTTGTAAGGAGATGTTGAAGAGCCTTCTTGTCAAGGGTTTGCTTCAAACAGGCAAAGTGTTTGTATTCACCTTAGATGAGATCTTTTTCCCACAGCTCCGGCTTTTTTGAGAATGAAGCAACATTTGAAATTGTTCCGTCAATATCTTTATCCTTACTTTGAGGCTGCAAGTTAAGGATATTTAACTTTTTGGTGAATGTGTGAAAAAAAAGCAAAACCCTCGTTTGCCTCGTTCTTTCAAAAAATTATACTAAGGCAGAAAGCAATTCTTTAAAACGTAAAACTCCACCTCTACTAAGTCAATGAACTTCCATATGAAGCACTAGATCACCATACAGGCAATATAGTTCAGTAGTCATTGCTCTGAACAAATGTCTCTGAGTTGCATGTGCTCTAACTTTGTTCACTACTTTAATGACTGTTTTCATTACAATGTTCATAAATTTTCCACACAGTTAAAATTAAAATTGAGCTTTATTTATGGACGCTCTTTAACTGCCATGGTCCTTAGCATCCCATTCTATATTGGGCATAAAAGACCTGTAATTTTGCACAGAGGCCTCTTTATCAGGCTTGAGGTTCTTTTACGTGCCATAGATCTACAACATGGGACCACCGGCTTTACTTCCCTTCCGAAGGAAGCCATGCTAAGGATTTTTATGCCCAAAAAAAATCCATCGCCCTCTACCGGGTTTAAACCTGCAACCTCAGGAACTAGAGGCTGGCATGGTAACCACTACATCAAAGAGGATGACATTTCCACAGTGACTACTGGTGTATTACACAATGGTAAGACAGAAATTTCAGAAAGCTGTTGTCTTTACAACATAAGGCTATGAATCCCTTCTCTCCACCTACCATCGCAGGAGCTCCATCAGTTGCTAAGCCCAACTTCTTTACAGGAATATTTTCAGAGCTGATAAGATCCTTTAACTGCTAAAGATATGTCATGCCCTGTCCTGTAGTGCATTCTGTTAGTGGTATAATCTTTACCAGCTCCTCCCTTGTTTCAAAATCATCTAACGCCATTCTTGCAAAAATGGTCAACTGAGCTGTATCAGCTATATCAGCCGATTTGACATGTAGGGAAAAATAGCTGCAGCAATCAAAGTCAGTTTTAAGTTGTGAAGTAACGTCAGAGCTCATATACTCAGCCCTCCTCATTATTGTATTTGCAGAAAGCTGTACAGATTTAATAGCAGACATTATCTCAGTTTTATTTTTTGAAACTATCAAATAATGAATCTGCAGCTTATACAAATGCAGTTTTGATTAATTCACCATCTTTATGCAGTTTCTTATTCTGTACAATAATTTTTGAAACTTGAAATGATGCCTCAATTACTGCTTTATTCTTGCCTAATGTTTTTAAAAACATGATTGTTGAGCATTAAGTTTGGATTTTAGCTGCCTTATCTTTTCATTCCTTAGAGCAGAATCCAGTGGGAAATACTTTTCAATCCCTGAGCGAAGGTTATGAAGTGATGTTCTATGTTCCCTTTTTTCCAAATTAATACACTTGTATAGCACAGGAAACACACACATTTGTCCTTTACCTAGGTAAAGCAGTAATCAGTTTCACATTCCGAATGAAATTATGTTTTTTGCTTGAACATGCCATCATTAGAACAAACCTAGCTTAGTATCAATGCGTAAATCAAATTATCCACATAGCAAAGTCTGTTATACACATGAAAAACATAACATGCACAACCTCATCCATATACAATCAACTATGAGGCTGACAATGGCAGTTGCGCGGAAGAAACAAGCAGTTGTCGTGAGCATGGTCTGAGCTCAGTGGAGCAATTCAAGGTTAGCCAACGTGAGCGTTACTGCAATCTACTGATCATTGCCCTGACAAGTGGGGCTCTACCTGGTACATAATTTCCCTACCTCCCTACTATTTCTAGCAATTTGTTTACTTTATGTTGTGCATCTGTTGCTGTATTACCATGTATTGTAAATACTGAGCCATCAGCATATCCTATGGCAAATCCTGCTACATCTTGTATTGCTTTAAATAGAAGTTTATATAAAGATGAAATAAATATGGTCCCAATTTTGATCCTATGCATATGTATTTAAAAGGAAATCTAACTTCCTTTCAATTTCCTTCAATATTGTCCATCACCTCTAAACACTGCTCTCTGCTCTGTAGGCATGATTTTATCCATCCTAATGGCATTTCCCTTATCCTGTAGTATTCTAATTTCTGTATTAATATCTAGGGAGTCAAAAATTAATAACAAAACAAGGACAATAGCTATTACATAACTGTTTTTATAAATTGCTTTTATAATAATGTCATTTCCCTTGCAAATTGCATTTATAGTTGATTTATTTTTCTGGGATCCAAAGTCGTATTAAGATATAATACTGAATTTGTAATAGAAGCTTTGAAGCTTTTTTAAGAATAAACCTTCCATTATTTTTGAGAAACTAGAGCACAGAGATATGTCAATAGTTTTCCACTGCTAATTTGGGGACCTCCTTTTTTATAAATTGGTTGATCACAATCTACTTAAGTTTACTGGGGAAGGTACCCGAGTTGAAGGATTCATTTGTTATACTTGTATCTTTACAAATTTGTGTTTACAGCATTTAGCCATTTCATTAGAGTATTCATCTAAGCCAATAATATAGACGTTTTACATTTTAGCAAATTGATCTCATGTATAACATTCTTTGCTGTAATTTCCAGTAAGACCAGGGTTTGAGCTAGAAAATAAAACAATGTCGCGAAAATGCACAAATCAAAATTTACATTTATGCAAAATATAATAAATTTGCGCAAAATTCTGGTAGTAGAAAATTTTATAAATTATACTACTAATGAGGGTATTAAAAGTGAAATATGTATATATTCGATTGAAGCCAACAGTAATCTGCTAAATGAAATTTAGTTATTTTTTTAAATTAACTTTTGCGCATGTAGATTCACACATTCCATATCATACCTACAGTAAACTGTCAGTATTGATTTGCATATTTTGCATTACATTATATCACATTAGAACGTCTGTTTTTATGCATACTCCACACATTGGATGCATTTTCAAAATCAAAGTCATTGCGAGATGGCCCTTCAATATTAACTATCAGAAGTTTGCTAACTCTTTCTACAGAAAGGCAATTTCTGATTTCTGTTTTTATATTGTTCATGCAACTAAACCCTCGCTCACAGCCAAATGCGTACAGGGGAATAGTAGCGGCATATTCTATAATAAATCCATAAGAGGGAATTGTTCATTCATCTTATTAATATAAATTATCTCTGCCAGCTCTTTGAAATTCATTCCATAGCATTTACTGTTCAACACCTTCTTAAACAATGCCCATTCCAGTAACCGATCATTTAAATTCATAGATGTGGCAGAATTAATTAGTGCACATATTTCTGTGATTTCCTTATTGCCATATTCGCCATCATTTCTGTAGTTTTTAGGATACAGTATATTAAATACTCCAATCTTATCTGAATCCCCTTGTCTCTTATTTAAATGTATAAGCAAATTATCTAATTATTTGCAAATCGTGGACTTAAACAACATTTCTATGCTGCAGTGAATCTTGTATTATGCTTCCACGAAACTCGAACTCACCTTCTTGAAATTCTGGAGGTACTCTATCAAGAAAAGAACTAAAGAACCACCCTTAACAAATGTGCCGCTATTTGGCATTCTGTAACTTGTTTGTTATCGCAATATTTGTTTTCTCACTGTGTTTTAGCTCATTGTAGTAACTAACCAAAAATTTGTGTGCTCTGCGACAGCATTTTGCTTTGCCATCAGCGCTGTAATATCGACTACCGGGTGCTTCCGTTACCTTTCCTTGCCAAGATGGAAACAAATCATACTATGAAAACGGCACACAAAAAATATAAAATATGTGTGGATTTTTAAAATTCACATCCTTGGCTTAGAATAGCATGACTTACATTTTCTTGTGACCCCAAATAATTAGATTTTTATGGGGAAAACTCGCCAAGTTATTGAATAGCTGTGGCAGTGGCCCTGTAAAATGAGTTTTATTTTAGGTTATGAGTGAGACAAAAGAATTAGCAATATAGTTTCATATTGCTGTGATGCTAGTTTCACTACTTCATATCAACCCTCAATTATTGCTTAATTTTCTTTATGGGTTTTCTGGCCTTTAATTATACTTTTCAAAGCTGCCAGTGGTCATGCAGATTTTTCTGAAATTTTAGTGTATACCATCAAGCATAAGTAGCTACTTATTCTTTAATTCATGATTTGGCAATGTTCAGCTTTAGTTTAGCTCTGTGGACACGTATTTGCATCTTAATCTTTGAATGAAAATCATTATTGATATCTGATAATGTCCATATTATTTTAGGTATTCTTAAGTGGAAGGTCCTAGTGAAAAGGAAGCCTAGTTTCACTAGTTGTGTTATCTGTGGTTACATTACAGTTACAAGTATTTTATTTCGGAATATTTTTCATTCGTAAATTTACTGCATATAAATTATGATTTTATAACCCAACTGTCCATTATGTTCTTCCTCTTCCAGCGACATTAGTATAAATTCAATTTCTATGGTTACTAGAAACTGGTAAATAGCTTTCTGCTAACCAATTCTTTTAGCAAATTGGAAATTATCTTAAAATAATACCGGGAACGAAAATGTATCGCTGTACTATCCTACAGCTCTCAAAAGTGTTCAGTTCCTAACCTTAACCTAAAAATGAAGCAAGTGAATTTGTGAACCATGCAAACACAAGATTATCACTATTTGAACCTAAAATTCTTAAATCAATAAATGTTAATTGTTATTACGATATAAGATTACACAACATTTATTTTCCTATTAAAATGTGTCTCCTAAAACTTGTTGGAGCATCACTTACCAATGCTATCACACAGAACATTGCTTATTCAAGCATAGTCCATAACATTTATATTTTACGCTAAAATGAATAGATAAACATTTGATAATTAAAATGACAAGTTTCCATCATGCTTTTTCTCTTACAGCAGCATTAAAATGATGTCTATGCGAATCTGTTGTGTAACAAACACATTAGCACGAGGGTCTAAAGGTTTGTTGTGTTCAACAAACAAATCTTTATTTTTAACATAATGTTGTTTTGTTGCGAAGTTACATAAGAACCAATCAATTGATCAGCGGCTTTAATAGTTTGTTACGCCTTAACAAAACCTTACAGAATAGCCCTGATTGTGAATTTACCACCTCTCTCAATGAGAGCTAGTGAATGCCAAAAGTATTAACAAATTTTGTCCTTGGTTCATTAAATATTTCTTGCATATCTTTTAATGCTTTGGAACTTTTTGGTGACTGTTCAAAGTAGCTATATATTCTGTTTAGAATATCTTGAAACTTCACAAGCTCCAAACAGCATTCTGCTGCTAGAGCTAACCGATGGGTATACTATACTATATATACCAGGTGAGTCAGTGACCCTATTTATTTTTTAATTTATGCAACATGCTAAGCAACATATGTGACTTATGCCTTTCTTGAATTCCATCTAAAGGCTGATTTGCATAACACTTTATAGAGGATAACACAGTGCATAAGTGTTTCAGGGGACAGAATGCTATTGTCATGTATGTTGATGCCAAAAGCATTCCACCCTGACACTGGGAGCTTCAGTGGCACTTTAAGCTGATTTTACAAACTTTTATTCTTTAGCACACATTGATACACACTTTTGAAAACATCCCTAAAGGAACAACTTATTACATGCATCGGTTGACAAAACTATTTGAAAACAAAATGGAAGATCTAGCAGTGCGACCAATTGGATTTAAGCTGTCAACCAACAAAGGTTCGTTGTACAGCCTTGTCAAAAAATGCTAAGCATTAGGTAGATAATTTCTTCTGTCACAAACTATGGCATATTTCAGTTCATACAGTAATGCAAATGGCTGATGCAGTTTGTTTATTTCAGTTAAAGTTACCAAAATGACCTCCAAACGCTGTATGAGGTTGCAAAAAGCATGTAAAGATTCCAGGTGAGGTTGAGTTTTGCTATTATTAATTCGTATAGGAACCCCAACTCGCAATGTAGCAATGGCCGAATGGTATTATCATAGTTGCTTTACCACTGTGCCGCTTTAGTGCAGGTTCAAATCCGTTGTGTTAAGTTCAAAATTTTTATTACCTTTTGTTTTAGCTCTTTGGGCCTAAAATTTAATATTATGATACAAAGAACATTTTTGATAACATTATAAGTGTGTACAAAATAGAATAATCACCATGTTTTTTTCTACCGTAAAGAAGAACCGCAAGCGCAAATCATTTCTGGGCATTCATACAGGAAGAATGTAGGCAGATTACACCAGGCATGTTACAACAGGCAAGAAGGTCTTTCCGGCAACGTACATAAATGTGCATTGATGAAGGGGGTCGTCATTTTGAACATTTACTTCTTTGATGAAATCCACGCTCTTTAACAATTTATTATTCTGTTTACCATGAACTTAGCACATTTACAAATCCTTTGTCAGTAGAAGAAGTGAAACACAAGATTTAAACAAGAAACAAAACCTGTTAAGATTTAATATCGTCAATATGTGCCCAAAAGAATAAAAGCTAACTACGCGACACAGTTTACAACACCAGATAGGTACATATTATTACTGTAAACATAATACACAATAATCTGATTGTAATTCTTGTGTCTTTGGCTCACAGGAGAGCCAATAACAAAAATAAATAAGATTAGTATACTATAATACAGAAAATAAATGCAAGGAGAAAGAAAAAAAAATAACCAAAACAATTTGATGTTTGTATTACATTCAAACTTCTGAAGCTAATCATTGCTTTACCACATCCTGGCAGCTAATCCACTCAGCCAGAACGCACATATTGTCTCCTGCTCCTCGGGAAAACATATCTCTATCTCCTTGCAAGCATTATATCCATGAAAAGCCGTCTTTTTAAAACCTTTCACGGCTCCTTGGCTCATTCAGGCCTTTAATCCTTAATTGTAGTTGTGTACAGTATTGAATAGGACAGAGCTACAATAATAGTTTGTTTTATAAAAGGGTCAATGTTTTCACATTAGTCTATAAAATGCGGGTTACATAGATACGAATACCTAGGGGCAGCTGACTCACCTGGTATATATCTCTTGTAGTACATCCTGTTAGCGGACAGTGTGTTAAGTAACGAGTGTACATTTTCCCCTTCTGCATTGTTTTCACAGGATTACAGTTTCTGTTTGAGTAATGTCAATAGACTCGTCTATCATAATTGAATATCACCTGACTTTATTTTCAATAAAATATCATCAATGATTATTTTACACACTGCATCCTACATACAATGAATACTATCATAACTTTCATAATTTGCATTGCGACAAAATTAATTTGGTCAAAGAAAGACATCCTAAGTCCATACATAGTTCTTTTAATGTAAAGACTTTCTTGTAGCAATATTTTCCTTTGTTATTGTGCAGATGGTTTTCATAACGGCTACTACACTTTCCTCAGCATTTTTACAGGATGCAGCTGAGGCTTTGACAAAATTTGGTGTCTCTAACGACTCTCAAACTGAATTCCTATGGTCCGCTGAGAATTCATGCCTCCTTAATGTACCAGCTTTGACTATACAATATCCTGAATGTAAAAGAAAAATAAAGTACACTTAGTGGTCACGGATTTACTCGTATCTAGCTTAGAACTAGAAGTAAGATGTACTTGTAATATTTGGAATTCAAATTAGTTACAAATGTGGGAGTAATTTAGAACTGCATTGAACAAATTAATTAGGTAGACATTTATAATCAGATACATTTGAACCGGGAGTATTTTTTTTTCAGGGGAACCTAATTTGAGTTAGATATAAAGAATGATTTTATAATTATTATTTGCATTGCTGTCTGTATTAAAACACTGTTTTAAACTGTTAAGTTCTCTCGTTTGTTGTGAAAGTTAATACTACAGTTTACCTGATGACACGAAACAGTTCTTTTTTGTGTTTTCGCACAAACCACACACAGAAATAATGGAATTTGTTCAGAATACTGCATTTTGCACCACTTATATAACACTTTCCACTTGTCCACCAATTGTTTATTTGGTATGCCTATTAAGTATCAGGTTTTGTTTCTTTTGTATGTCTATTTTTAGTTTCACTGCAACTAGGACTTTGTTGCCTTTTCTTACTTAGAACTAATTTATCCATCACTTCTTAAAAAGCACACACATACACAGTGTATATTCAATAACAATGAGTGAACCATGCAGACCAGATCAGAAATGAGCTCCCATAACTGGGAGGGAAAGCAGCATATTGTTTGTTTCTGTGACAGATTGTTACGGCTTGTTGAAAGTTTGTGTTTATACTTTATAGCCTCTTACAAAGAAGTGGCAAATCCTTTGTTTCTGGAACAGATTGTCATCACATTTTTGCGAATGCTGCTTTAACGTTTGTTGCATTTTTCAACCTCAAGTAGCAAAAACTCACAAAAGCGCTGAACTTAAACCTGAGTAAGACCCTGGAATTAACAATGTGATACTTCTTTTATGCCACACACCCTTGTCATTTCAAGTCCCATAATACCCAATATATTTATGTAATATTCATTGAATGGACAGGCTATCATTTATGGGTCTGCCATTATCAGGATATGTTTTTCAATTACTATGTTTTCAACCCATTTAGTATCACTTTCTTTGTGTACTTATTCTGTTATGCTCTAGGTGGTTCTAATTTTGTTTTCAGCATTTTGTATCAGAATTTTGTTGTGCAGTTTTTTTGCTTCATGTATTACTTGAATTACGGTTATTCTATAATTTGTTAAACAAGTAAGAGATTTTCCATCAAGTTTAGGAGATTTTAGAGTTAAGAAACTGCATCCCCTTTTGGGATATATTTAGACCTTTAAAGGTCCATTTGACTGTTTCACATTTATTATATTCTACAATGTGTGGTGGCACTGCTTCTTCTAGACATATTTTTAGAAAGTTACCGAACAGGTTATATTTTTCATTTATTCCATCTTTTTTGTGTATATTTGTCCAATCTATTTATAATGTTAGTTTTTAATTCTTCTAATATATTTTTGTTTATAGTTCTTTAGGTTTCAACCAGTGCGTTTTGTAATTCCTTTCAGTTCACCTTAAGTCTTAATTTCTACAAACTGTCCAAAGTGATCACTATATCCTGTTTTCATGACAGTTCTATTGAATTCTTCGCTTTTCTAAGCTAGGGTACATATAGTGGATGCAGGCTGCAGAGTGGTTAGTTGCTCTGGTCGATCCAGTTTTGACCAGCATCAAGTTGAATAATGATTGTAATAATCTCTTTTGTACTATTTACTAAAACATCTATATTGAAATCTCCTACCACTACAAACTGATTATTTTTGTTATTTACACACATTTTAACTGCTTTAAAAATAAGCTTTTGCCTGCTTTTGGAGGGCTATAGACACCTAATACTATTAACTTTCTACTTTTTAATGTTATTTCAATTGCAGATAGTTCACAGCACATTACTTCAGAAGAGTTGTTACAGTTAATTTCTTGTTGCGTATAGGTTACAACTCCAAATTTATGGTTCTCACTGCAATAGCTAGAAACTAAAATATAATCCCTTATTATTTTCACTGTAATTATTAATAAAAAAATCACTGTTTTCAGTCCATGCCCTGAACACATTTAAGATATGTGGCTTTACATCAAGAATTGATAGTTCAATTACTGCTCCTTTTTTACAATACCCTGCATGTTTTGACGAAGGATTTTAAAATGCTTAGTATTTACACAACCTGTTAAAGGTTTAATTCCTTGTATCTTTGAATTGGTCAGCAATACACAAATATTCCTTGAGATTATGTTGTCAACACACATTCTTTTTTATTTTCACTGCACTTTTGTTTTTAGTTTGTTAACTATTGCATTAGCGAGCTTTCCTGTTTAAATAAAAGTAAAATTTTGAAAGTGAATATGCATTGATGTCTTTTTAGACTATTATTCTGCTCCATATAACCATCTTTCCATAATCTGGCGACCATGACAGGACTTACTAATGAAGAAATTTAAGCGGGAACAGAATTTAGTGTGACGTTCATTTACAGGATCACTAAGCAGAAATTGGAAGAACATCCACTAGTGTAACACGAGATTAGTACAGCATTAAAGTTATTTAATGATAAAGCTGAGCATCCTTTCACGATCAAAGAATGCATACAGGATTTACAGCTTAATGCTGAGGACTTCAACGAACAGGAATGCTAAAGGGAATTTGAAGCAGCTGAGGCCTACAGAGAGGAATGGTTAACATCCAAAGCAAGGTACGAGTGTTATTTTTGTTCCGGTGAATATTATGCAGGGAAATAGCAGTGTGGTAGGTTCCTCCTCATTCTCGCCTAAAAGAAGCTTACAGCTACCTAAATTAGAACTGAAGGCATTTGATGGTAATGTTAAAAATTGGTTAGGTTTCTGGCATTGTTTTGCAAGACTAATGATGATGAAACCATTGCTGATGAGGACAACCAGTATCCAATACACGCGACAGTGCCAGGATCAAACGCAAGGGAACTTAGAGAGCTTTCCCCTTCAGGTCCTAAATACAGTAAGGCCATTGAACAACTAAAATCAAGATTCACTCATGATGAACTGTTAATTGAGAGATGAGTTCATGAATTACTTCATTTAGTACTGACTTAGGCAGAAGATTAAGATGTTATGACTTTGGGGACTCTGCATGATAGATTAGAAACACAGATATGAGCTTTGGAGACCCTGGAAGTAACAAGGGAGAAATATGCTGCTATGCTCTCCCCACAGTAGGATCAACGTTACCTGAGGACATCCTAAAAGCTTGGAAAGGGCATGTACTGCAGTTCTTGAAGCTTGAAGTTGAAAGTGAAGAGCGCTTTCATTTAGCCTACTATGGTATTTCTAGTCATAGTAGTAGTGGCAGTGATAGGCTTGACAGTGGCAAAACAAGCAAAATACCTACAGCTGCCTGCATCTATTCAGAAGATTCTAAAAGGCATGCCAATGAAGTAAATGTATATGGTGCAACAAAATTTCACATGCTGCAGCAGGATATTTCAAAGGAAGGATGATGTTACTAGATGAAAATAAAAGCTTTGCTCAAAAAAAGGGTGTTTTGCTTTGCATGTTTGAAAAGTGGTCACACTGCTAACAGGCGCAGGGAACTATGTGAAATGTTTTCTACATTTTAAGCATTATGTAACACTAATGTGTCCAGATTTGCCTATGTCTACAAGTAAGAAGGTTGAGTCTATAGAAGCGAAAAGTGGGGAGTCTCAAGCTCTCTTAGCTCAAAAATCAGGTCCTACCTTTCTGCAAGCAGTGATGGTTAACTTTAATACTACTACGCTTTCTAACCTCCTTAAACTACTGTGCAGGGTCTATGTGGACCCCATACAAAAATTTTAATAACACCTCCTTTATTACTCTGTTTACCTTAAACTTAGAACTTATTTTATTTTAAAGCAACCACTGGAAGTCTAAAACAATGTTTTAATTTTTTATAAGTATAATACTTTCACTGTTTTCTCACAAGTTCTCAAAAAGACACTTGTAACACACACAACTTTTGAAGTTTTTCACTCATTGTTCACAGATTTATGTTCAGCATTTCTAACATTGAAGACACACTACCCTATGTATTTTCTTAGAGTGAATTTTACGAGTGAATTTCTGACATTTCTCACACTTCGTTTTTGTTTTTCTGTCAGTTTTCCTGGGTCATATTTGACATCTGCCTTTTATATTCTGTTTATCCGGCATTTCTGTAGTCTTCTCTTCAGGTACAAGGTACTTCATTGCATCGGTGATCATTTTGTGTAGAGCGCCTGGAGATTGCATTCTATTTGTCATATGTGGGAAGGAATATTCTTCTATTGTTTAAAGAATTACTTTCCACGTGGGATTTTTTGTGTACCACATGACAAATGCATTTAGGGATGCTATGTCAACTAAATTCATGAACAGTACATACGGCCATCTCCTTGTGTGGTTTACGGAATACACGCTGATCATTTTATCCATCGTATCCCTGCCTCCTTTTGTTTCATAGTAACGGAGGATAATATCTGGTTTCTGGTTTTGGTTTTTATCTGCTCTTATTCTGTCATGGTGTTCAATACTTAGTAAAACAACCGCCTTATTTTTCTTAGGAACATAGGATACCATAGTCAGCTTGTCTTTGAAGGCAAAAATAGAAAACTCCTCTGGTCTGGATGGATTAGGAAGCATGCCTTTAGGAATATGTGCCTTATTTTGTCTAAGAGTACCACATAAGGTCAGGCTCCTCTTATGAAGTTCTTGTGCAAGGGGAATGAAAGCAAGGAAGTTATTGTTGCTCAATCTAACTGCCTTCGAGAGGTGTTTTAGGATGTCCTCAGGTAACGCTGATTCTACTGTGGGGAGAGCATAGCAGATATTTCTCCCTTGTTACTTCCAGGGTCTCCAAAGCTCATATTTGTGTTTCTAATCTATCATGCAGAGTCCCCAAAGTCATAACATCTTAATCTTCTGCCTGAGTCAATACTAAATGAAGTAATTCATGAACTCATCTCTCAATTAACAGTTCATCATGAGTGAATCTTGATTTTAGTTGTTCAATGGCCTTACTGTATAAGATATGCTGATATGACACCTACCATGGCCCAGATTTTTATGCCATATTTTGGTGGCATCAACTCCCTATAACCCATGAAAGGGCAGTGTCTTCTAAAGGAAACAAGTTGCTTGTCCACAGTCATGTGTGAATCAGGGTTGTAATTACATTTGCAGTGAGAGACAAACAATTCAATAATATCTCGTATTGTAGCATATTTATAATTTTCTTTTGTTCATGTCTTTTACTAAAGTCACCAACTCTAATGAATGATGACAACTGTTGAAACCTAATTCTAGACATTGTGACAAATATATCCCTTTTATGCAAGGGATCAGTAGTCCACAACAATTCTAAAGACTCTTTTAGCCTTCACGGTACCCATTGTGATAAGAATGCCTAAAAAGGCATGCATTTCAACAGTATTTGTTGAATGTCATTATTTATTTTTATTTGGATTTTTTGCATTCCATACACCATAAAATAATTTGGCTTTCTTATAAGTGAAATCAACAATTATTTGTATCATATGTTCATCAATAAATAATTTGAAAGCTTCACTCAATGACTGAACTGAGATGAGGTGGTCAACCTTGTAGGCACAGAAATTAAATTGTGCATGGTGAGACGTATTGCCTTTGGTGGGTCAGCTATATGTTATACCATTCTTAGCAATGAGGTGTTCAGAATTTTGTTCATTGTCACTATTATCCTCCACATATATTTCTGCACCTGTGAAAAATTCTATATTGGAAAAACCAAAAGAAATTTGGATACTAGACTAAAGAAACATCAAACAACAATTAGACAGAAACAATTAGATAGGTCTGCAGTTGCATTTCATTTTTGGAAAGAAAATCATAATATAGGTGACAGAATTAAAATCCTCAAACAGACAAAATCAGCATTAAGTCTAACTGCATGGGAAAAGCTATGCATTTTTAAAAATGCTCAAGACATCATTAATTTTGAAATCCCATCAGTGAGCAACTTCATGAAAGGTTGCTATTCTACCAGATGGCAGCATGGACCCAGTCAGCCGATGAAGGAAGGAGACCAAGCTTTGGGCTTGAATGTCACCAAATGGCTGAGGATGAGGTCAACAGACCTTGAAAACATTTCCAATTAAAACCATTCAACAAAAAAGTGAAGTGTGAGTATGCAGGTAAGCACTGTCTCATTAATAAGAACAACTTCTCTGTTAATAGTGCTTCCTGTTAATATAATTGATCATGCTAGTTCTAAAGACAATAATTTATTTTAGGAAGCATGCAATTGATATAACCACTGATATCAAGCAGGCTTTCTTTGCAAATAAGCCTGTCACTGAGTGACAAGGATTTCCTAAAATTCCTATGGTGGAGCCAGGGTGATTCACAGGAAATGATAACTTTCAGGCATTGTCGTGAAGTATTTGGAGTGCCGTCAAGCCCTTTCCTGCTGGAAGCTATTATCACCCATCATTTCAATCATGCTCCACAAGAAATGAAACAGAGCGGATCATTAAAAGCAATTGTTTTATGTAGATAATTGCATTACTACCCTTAAAGCTGAAGAATCGGTCAATAAATCTGTTCAGGAATCCACTCTATTGATGGCCTCAGGACAGTTTGAACTTACTGTTTCAGTTTTAGGTGTATTATGGGACACTTTTATTTTGTGATGCCAGTGGACTCACACTACCTGGTGAACCTGCAACAAAAAGAGTCCTACTGTCGTTAACTCAAAGGATATTTGAACCCTGTGGAATATACCTGTCCGACTACTCTTATTCCGAAATTGATCTTAAAGAAAACTTGGAAACTGAAATACGGTTGTGATGCTGAGTTACCTGTCAATATAATGCAACTGCTTTTGACCTGGTTAAAACATTTACATCATTTAAGTAATTGTCAGTTTCCCAGAAGACTTGCTATAGGGCCCTTTCAAAACTGTGAAAAGACACATGTAATCATCAATTTAAGTTAAAGTATCATTTGCTGCCTGTGTTTTCCCATGGACAGTGTTAACTGGAGAAATTTCAGCTCATCTTGTGGAATGTAAAGCAAGAGTTGCACCCTTAAAGTAGCTGACAGCTCCTAGGTTGGAGTTATTAGCAGCAGTTATAGCCACTTGACTGGTATATCACGTTAAAAGGAGATTGGACCTCAAATGCAAGATGTACTACTGGGGTGATTCAACAGTTGTGCCGGCATGGATACAAAAGAAAGGGGAATGGAACATTTTTACTGGCAACCGGGTCAGAGAGATAAAACTACATACTTTTCGTAATGATTGGCATCATGTCCCTGGATCCCTGAACCTTCAGACCTTCTTTCCAGAGGCAAAAGTGTTAAAAGGAAGCCAATGGTGGGAAGGGCATGTGGTTATTGAAAGAACAATGTGAATGGTCTATGTCAGAGGGGTTGGCTCCACAGGAAGAAATAGATGCTCAGAGAATGAAAACCATAGTCTCCAGTGCATCTCGTGAGAAGATAAACTTCACATCACTTGTATACTTTTCGAAGTGCTCCAAGATCATACAAATGGTAGCATGGATGTTGAGATTTTCTACTAAATGTCCCAAGACCAATGAACTACGTGGAGAACTGACTATGAAGAACCACATAAGGCAGAGAAGAAATTGCTAAAATGCATTCAAGGATAAAAGTTTTGACACAAAAGAGGCGAAACTGATTAAGAATCAAATATTTTATTTATCAACAATTACATTCATTTCTTGCAATTGAGACTGACACACTTTCCTACGGTCCAGCATGCTATGACTCCCAGGTTGTCTGCATGCATTCGGGCTCTAATTTGACTCCCTCCCATCTTTTTCTCTTTTTTACTTTTCTAATCCATTTACTCCTTGCTCTTCCTAAATATTTACCCATGCTCCACTCCTTTCCCATTCTCTGTCCACTTTTTATTGTCACTAATATTTTCTAGTTTATCCCATTTTTTTCTCCCAAATACCCTCCCTCCACTTCTTATTTCTTTACATTGCATCTAACAATAGAGCATACCCTCTGCTTCTCCACACATAACACATACTTCCATGTTACTGTTCCTAAAACCTTTGGTATACAATACCCCTGATTTTATTCACGCAAATCCCTCTTGTGCTTGCTTGTCACAATTACTGACATGCTTCTCTCTTCCCCATTTTTTTATTAACTTGTACAATCTCAAAGAACTTTTATTCTCAAAACTTGACCATATCTCCTGCCTCTCAATATCTTCTAATCTCTTCCTTACTTTCTTCCAAAAATCGACTGAATTACTTTCACCCCTCTGCCATACATCCCCATACCAATCTCTTCCAAAGTTTCTTTCAATTTCTTCCCCCAATTACTGTGCCCTAATGCATTTTGGTACTTCATGCATGTTTTAATTATATCAATATCACTATCATCTAATTTCAGATTCCTGTACAGTGTTTCAAAATTCTTTCCATCACTTTCTTTTCTTCCTGTTCTACTAGTTCTGCCAATGCTACTCCTCTTGATGATGATTTTGGCAACCCTAATAATTCTTTACAAAACATCCCATGCATTGCAACAACTTTATTTACAGTTTCTGATAAACCCCAAATTTCCACTCCATATAACATCTTCGATTCTACCAGTGGCTCATACAGCCTTTCCAATCAATTTATACACATTTCTGATATCTTCTATGGACACACTCTTACTCCTTTCATAGCTAGTTTTCCTTTGGCCATTACCTTCCTCCTATTTGATTCTCATCCCCCATTACTGCTTATTCTCACTCCTAGATAATCAAATTCTTTCACTATTCCTCCTCCATTCAGAAACCATTTTTCACCTTTCCTTAATTTACTTCCTTTTTTTTTAAATACCATTATTTTAGACTTCTTTACATTAATTCCTATGCCTCACTCTCTGCATGCGCTTATGACCTTAGCTGTTTAGCGCCCTTAAACCACATCACATCACATTACTCTCTGCAAAAATTACTAATTTCATTCATTGCTCTCTGTATACCCACAACAGTTATCACATCTACCATTAGGTCATCAGCATAAAGTGACCCTGGTAACTATTTGGTTCCTATCACTGGAATATGTGGATTGCTTTTACCAACTCTTTCTAAAATGGCATCGATAAATAAATTAAATAGGATAGGACTCAACCTAACATCCCTGTCTTAGCCCTAGCTTTTGATTAGCATGTCTGTTATTCTTCTATTGCATCTGACACAGAACTTCACCCCTTCGTATATTTTCTTGATCTCTCTAATCAACACATTACTTACACCCTTTTTTCTTAACTTCCATTCTACAACCCCTGTTGATAATGTTCGTTTTTTGAAATAGGCAAAAAACATATAAACCCTTCCTCATTTGTGACTTAGGCATTTATTTTCAATTGTTAGTATTACCATTATGTTATGCACAGGTCTTTTCCTTTTCTAAATCCTGCTTGTAACTCAAGATATTTGGTTTTCCCTTTGTGCCCACTCCTGTAATCTATCAGCCATTATCCCTGTATATATGTTTTCCTATTATCAAAACTGATTAAAGAAATGCAGAGTTTTGAAGATGAAGAGAGACTCATGCGAGTGAAGACCAAACTTCTGTTAGGGGACAAACCTAATGATTTAAGTGCCCAATTATATTATGAGGCAAGTATCTCATTGCACAAAGATTGGTTTGCCAAAAGCATTGTCATTTACAACATGCTGGACTTCAAACACAGACATACGTGAGAAATACTGGATAACAGGCATCTGGCATAATCTGTACAATAGCCAGAAAGGTAATCTTTCAGTGTGTCACATATAAGAAGCATTGGGGAAATCTATTGAACCTCTGTTTGCTCCTTTACTCAGAGATGGAATAAAATATACTGCAGTCTTCCAGGTTACAGGCGACTTAGCTGGTCCATTATATCGACTGGGAGAGAAGGTTTGGGTGGTGCTCTTTATATGTGCCATATACAGAACTCACATTTCCCCCCCCCCCTGGTAAACCACACAAGGAGATCTCAAATTATTTTGAGATGACATACCCCAATGGCGACTTACAATGCCACAAGTACTTTAAGTTCCAGGCTTCATTAGTTTAGCCTCTATAGTTCAATTAATAAAAATAATTGTTCTGCTCACTGATGCTTGCTTATTTTTAAAACTTAATGCTTTCAAACACAACTTTGTTCTTGGTTCTTTCAATATACAAAATGTGGCTAACATTGTTACAAGCCTTTTGGCATAGATAGGATGCTACCTTGATTGATGTGTTATCACTGGGTAAATCCCACACGTACTCCCATGAACTGTGAACTTTTCTTATGAATCAAAGTTCAGATATTTGCCATGATAAATAGTAACTTAGAAAAATGGAAATGCATCTAATAGTGGCTTTAAGAGAACATATGAACATCTTGAAGAGCTGTAACCCTTCCACCAGCCTGTGTTGACATGTTCTTATATAGTAAAACCATTGCAACATGTCAACAAATTATACTCCACTTTGTTAATAATGCCCGGTTCATATTACACATGCTAACCTCGGGTTGAATTTCGGGAATACATGACCCTGTGGTTTCACTGCAACTTGCTATGGTGTCTAATGACCTATCCTTGCCCCTACTCATTATATTAGTCATTTCTATCTAGCTGCATTTTTCGTTCATGTTGGTGGCCTTCAGGATAAACTACATGAATTATGATAGCCACAAACTGCCCACTCTGGCCAAACCATAAATTAAACAGCGAAGGTAAAGTATGGAACAAAGCTGCTTGTGTTTATATTTCAAGTGACAGGAATTAATCACAATAATAAAATTGTAAAAGGCATTGTGTAAAGTTATGTTTGAAACAAATGGTATTTACTTGCTTTTTATTTTGAATAAAACCTAAACATTATGTAAAATAAAAACAAATCTGCTAAGAATGCAAAAGTTCCACCCAGGCACAGATTTATGTCATGACATGTAATTCTTAGACATGCTAAAATAAAATTGAATTTATACAGTAATTTTGGAATTTTGTCAAATTTAATCCTAAGCTTATCCATAATGAAAACCACTTTAATGTGGGAACGAACCTAACTCATAAATGTTCATGATTATGAAAAAGATAAAATATCATAAAGAACTATGACAAAAGAATAGGTTATGTGGCCACACAAATCATTTTTACACTACCACCACTATCACACACCATTCAAGTAAGTGATCATTCATGCAAACATCAATGTTCCATCTTATAAGGAAAATGCTATTGCAAGAAAGAACAAAAAAACCCTTCATGTGAACATTGCTGTTCCAAGATAAGCAAAGTACTATTGCAAGCAAACAGAACACTTCATCCAAACATCAGTGTTCCTCTGATAAGGAAAGTGCTACTGCAAAGAAACAAAACCTTCGTGCAAACATCAGGGCAGCATGCACCATGTTGGAGTAAATTGCTTTGGAAGTAATGTTTATTTACTAAAGATGTTCATTCTACAGAAGTAGGTTACTACAGAAGCAATTTACTTTGGAAGTAACGTTGGAGAGCTCAATTACAATTTACTCTTTTAGTTACGACTATGCAGGTAAGAGCTCATTACTCCCAGAGGTATTGTTTTGTTTGCGCAATTTACCTGACACGATCATGGATATGGTTATGTGCAATAGGAAAAGCGGAGAAATATCAGCAAAAGAGAGAAATGTTTGTTGGTATAGATAAAGAAAATCCATATACAGAACAGTACATTTAAAACTTGAATACCGATACCTTCATCATGGCTCTCAGAAGGTTCATTGCTTATACAGGGAGAATTGACATCATCTATACTGACAATGGAAACAATTTCACTGGTACAAACAAAGCTCTGAAGAATGTCAACAGGAATGAGGTACAGTCATTTCCATCAGTACATGTGATAAAATGGAATTTCAACCCACCCACAGCTGCATGGTGGGGTGGTTGGTGGGAGCGACTTGTGAGAACATTGAAAGAGGTTCTGAGAAGAAATTTAGGAACAGCAACACTGTCTTATTTGGAACCAGAGACTGTATTGTGCAACTAAAGCCACAATGAATTCCAATGAATTATGCCGAAGATGGGGTTGAGAAATGGAAGCTTCTGACACCAGCTTGTTTCCTGCAGGGCATCCCCCAAAGTAATCTCCCTAGACTTGAATGCCGTAGACAACAGGAGCCTAAACAGAAGAATGCATTATCTACAAACTTTACAAGCAACCTTATGTCAGAGATTCCATAATGAATACTTGGCTCTTCTGATTCACAGATGTCAGGAACATTTAAAAGTTGAAAATTTGGTGTTAATTGAAACGGACATGAAGAGGGTCAACTGGCCACTAGGTGTCGTCCTGGAGGTCCATCAAGCCAGATGGCCATATAAGGATAGCAAGAATAAAACCTGCTGGAGGGGAGAAGTTGAGACCCGTGCAACGTCTGTATCCCTTGGAGGTGTCATCTAGCCCTCTCTTCTAGTCTTCACACCGCCCTTGGATCATGCTGTTGGATATTGGTTCAAAGCATCTACCTCTCCTTCAGATGTTGGACTGCCTGACAAGATCCCAGGAGTCACCACTACCAGGAGGGGAAGACAAGTTAAGATACTCCACAGACTGAATTTATGAAATGATTTCAGGAAGGTTGTAATTTTAGCACCTACAAAATTGCAAGCTGGAATGTGTTAGAGGTTTAATTCCTTGTATCTTTGGACTGGTGTGCAATGCATAAATATTCTTTGGGATTATGTTGTCAACACACATTCTTTTTTAGCTTGGCTGCCCTTTTATTTTTAGCTTTTTAACTGATGTATTGGTGAGCTTACCTGTTTAAATAAAAGTAAAGTTTTGAAAGTGAACACGTATTGGTGTCTTTTTAGGCTATTGTTCCGCTTCCATATAACCAACTTTCCACACAATCATTTTCCTTAACTTTTCTTAAGTGGGCCAATCAACACTATTTCTTACCTAATTCACACTTTCTATCCCAGCAGCCCTCACCCTGTCATTGTTTCCTAAATTTAATGCACCTTCACTAAAGTTCTTAATACACTCTTTTACACTAGAATTACTTCTTTCTCTCACTGGTATGTTTTCACTATAGTTACTATTTTCTCTCACTGAGATGTCATCCACAGCACAGTCCATTAGTTTCAATTTAGCACTGATGTAATATCATACAGAAGCTTTCCAAACTTATAGGACCCTACGTGGCTAAAATGCATCCCATCCCTTCCAAATTCATTTTCTGTCAGCCAGAAATTACCATCTTCAAAAGTACACTGTTTAGTGGAGCACAGTCAGTTAAGTTCTTTTTTTCACTACGCTTCTTAATGTAACATCACATCTTCTTAGCATACCACTAATGACAATCTTAATATCCAGCACTTCTGCTTTTACATAGTTTGCGAGGTCCATGGTTTACCCATAATTTCTTTGGCACATACACTACGTTTTATGTTGTTGGTCCCTGCATGCATCTCGTTTTTCTTATTTTACCTTAATCCTCTCCATTATGTATTGCAGTTCACGTAGCTTGAGGCCAAGAAAACACCTCACATGATACCCTCAATTTTATTATGCTGCCTTGAGAATTTTAGGATGGAGTCCCTATGATTAAAATCTTGGATAATTTGGTTTCTTCATCAATGTTAACCTCCTGAGTTTTACAGTTTTCCTCATCCACTAAGCTTACCTCATCATCATTCAGCACTTCAAATCAATTCTTCACATACACCTCCACACTGCTTTTCAAGTGCAGTGCACGGTTACTTGGAATAGAATCTTATATTGGACTTCAGTATAGCTGTTATTCATGTTTGCTATCTTTGTTTGAAGATCTACATTTGTCTGCTTCAATATGACATTTTCTTTTTTTAAATTTTCTATTTCACTTCTTAGGGTATTAATTGCATCTTCATTATATATGATTCTTCATTGTTGTAGAGGAGCACCTACTCTGTAATATGTACAAGATAATATAAAGAATATGGTCAGATATGTTAATAAAGTAGGGAAACTAATAGCAGAGAAGATATATTAAAAGGGAAATAATTAAGAAAGAGGAATAAATGTAAATAGTAGAAATATTGTAAATAGCAGTAATGTACAATATAAACTTATGTATGAAATATTGTGAAAGGAATGGACAGGAAGTGCAAGCTAACAATTTAAAACGATTAGCAAGTGGACTTTAGTACCATAGGGAGTTGGTAAAAGTCACAGAAAGAGGGAGGGGAGGGGAGGAGAGGGGGAGGGGAGGGGAGGTGGAGGGGAGGTGGAGGAGGGGAGAGGAGAGAGGGATTTATTCCCAAAGATGGCATTAGCATCACTATGTACCACTTCCCCGCAGTTTGGGTAATTACTGCTCCAGAAGATTGCTTTTGACAGATTCAAGTAGCTTCCTTTTTGAAGAACATTTCACTTTGTATGTAGGACCTATATAAGGGGCTGCTGGCACCTGGATTGACAGTTAAATTCAGTTAGTTAAGAAGTCACAAAGTTAAAAGCGGATAAGGCAGAGTGCAATTCATTTGCGAGTTGTAATTCGACAGATCAGTTGTGCTCTGTTCTGAGTATGTGTCAACAATAACTCAAGTGTAATATGTTGTGCCATGCTGAGTGACTAAGTGATAAATAAAGTGCGTTACACAATAGCTGGTGTTCTCATTTGTGTCATTGATGTCAGAAGAGGATATAAAGGCCAAGATGGAGTAAATGCTTAAAAAATTATTGGCCAGAATGAAGAAAATGGAGAGTGAAATGAAGAGAGTGAATTCCGGAATGGAGAGGATGGAGGCCGAAATGGATTACATAATGGAGATAGAACTGTTAAAGATGAAGACAGAGCTATGGACCAAAATTGATGAACAACTGGTGGGTGTGAAGACAGACATGGAGGAGCTCGGTGGCAAGGTCAAAGACTTTGTCCAATGTATTCACGCCCTGGAGAATTTCAGGGAACAGCTTAGCGTCCTGGAAGATATAGTTGACGGCAGCACAAAGGAACTGATGGAAGAAATGCCTGACGAGAAGACTTAAGGACATGAAAGTAGAGAAGTTATGCGACACATCTGTGTGCATCGAGCCACCCAAATATGGCGGAACGTCAACCTTCTAAGTCCTCTGTCAACAATTTGAAGCCATTGCCGCCCACAACCGATGGTCAGCAAAGGAGGAAGTCGCATACCTGATAGCCAGCCTCCAGGGACTAACGACAAAAGTTTTGAATGTGATTCCGATGTTGGCGGTGTCCGGAGAAAACTGGTTTGGGAACTAGCACTTGGCCGCAGCAGTTTGCCCTGAAAATTGAACAGCTGATGAACAAAGCTCCGGTGAACCTCCTGCCAGTTACGTGTCCCAGGAAGCGGCCTACTCCTTTGTCGATGGGGTGCATGGTGCTGACATATGTGCTGCATAAATTGGTAAGTTGCATGAGGTCTTCTATTTCTTCTTCAAGCAAGTTAGTCTGCTGTAGCCATTTCTTTAATTGACGCAGGAGTTGATCTGTAGGGATACTTGGAAATAGTGCAGTGACATCAAAGGAAACTAATCCGTCTTCTGGTTCGAGTTCCAGGGATTTTATCTTCTGTATTAAATCTTCTGAATTCATTATGTTTTTGCTATTGAATTTTGGTAGTGAAGAGAATCTCTGTACTAACCATTTTGCCAGTTTGTAGGTAGGAGAATCAATATTGGTGACGATTGGTCTCATCTTATTACCCGGTTTGTGTATTTTAGGTAGAGCATACATTCTTGGTAAAGTAGGGTGGTCTGGTTTTAATCTAGATTTATCAGTGTTTGTTATAGTTTTGCTTTCCTGGATGGTTTGATTGAAGGCTTTTAAATGTAGTTTTAATGGGTCTTCTTGAATTTGTATGTAATTTTCTTGTTGCAGCATATTTTCTACTCTGGCAATATAATCATCTTTTTGAAGTACAACTAGTTTATTTCCTTTGTCAGCTTTTTCAATTTTTTCAAGGTTTTTCAATTTTATTGCCTATTTTAGCTATTTATAATACCTTTTTGCCTGCCTATTTTAATAATTTATATTGCCTAAACTTCTGGTCTCTGGTAATTACAGATACATACAGATATAGATATACACAGAAGGCTCCAAAAGCTTTCTGGAGGGCAAAGGATTGTAGAGAAAGAGTGGAAAGGGATGTCTTCTCGACTAGTCTTGCATGGCTTCTAGCTGATAGCCATCACTGGTATCATCTCAAATGTCATCACATTTACTTTTGCATATGCTTGTATAATTTGAATCTAAAGAAGAAGAAACTATTTTTTTTTCTTCTTTCTTTAGCAGGTCTATCCAAATGAATTAGCACTTTCTTTTCTATATATGTTCTATACAAAGCAAATATTGCACTATGTATGGTGATGCTAATGATATTTACAATACATTATTCAGTAATTTCCTTAAGAAAAAAGATGTACATAATGCATATCTTGTTTTTAACATTTACTGTAATAATAATAATAATAATAATAATAATAATAATAATAATAATAATAATAATAATAATAATAATAATTTTATCATTACTGCACAATGGACTGTTCGTCAACTCCGACCACAAAGCGCATCTACTATATTGAATATGTTTTTTATATATATTAGGGTGGACCTTATTCTTTCCAATTTTGTATTTCTTCACACATCCACCCCTAGTCTTTTTTCTTTTGTTTTAAGAACAAGTTTAACACCAATTTTGTTGAAATTGAAGAAAAGGAACCTGAGCGGCAGTGGCCGAGAGGCTGCATCATGTCTTTGTTTACATGTGGCTTATTTCTGATTATGCGTGTGCTCGATTGCTGCCATACTGTCCATCTTCAGTTGAGCCTTGGTTTCCATTCAGTATCCTTGTGAATGTTTATTTACAGCATGGCAAGTAATTTAAGAACTACTGACACAGTTATTTATTTAGTCTAAGTTATGCACCAGATCAGTGGACATAAATTACCATCTAATCGATAGTTATGTCAGTCTTGTTGTATAACATACGCGAAGTGAAATTGACTCTCAGTAAAGGTGCTAATTTAGTTGCGCATGAATGTGTAACATTTTGGGAGAAGGCTAGAATTCCTACAAGAGCTTTACCTCACTGCACAAAAAAACTTATAAACCTGTATTCAGAGTGGCACAATCTGCAAAAAAAGTGCTGATAGAAAGACGGACACTCACAAAGAATGAGGATAAACTCTTTCTATTACATCAACAATAGCCTGGCGTAGAGGTTATCTTGGAGGAGTTGACCGGAAGTTGGTGGCAAAAGAGGAAAGGGCGAGGATTAAGAGTTATGAAAGGGGAGATAAGAAAGATGAAGGCTGATAACAGTTCCTAGTTTTTGGAAATTACTAATGATTCATCTGAAGAAACAACTGAAGTGAGTGACTGATGGTGATAACTGTTTTTACAGACCCCTCCATGAGCTCAGCTTTAATTTCTGGTAGTGATGCAACCTTGGATGGAAATAAGGTAAATTCAGAAAAGGAAAACCAACTTGGAAGAAAGTGTTTTATGACATCAAAACTAGCCGCCGTTTTAGACAGATGTCTGTTAAGTCAGAGAGATGTTGTGTTCATCCTTGAGGCTACAGCTGAGGCCTTGGGACATAATATTGATGAAATAGCACTTAATCGTAGTTCAATTCAAAGATATTGAGAACAATTCAGAAAGAAACAGGCAGAAAATCTTATATACTTGTTTAATGAGAAGAATCCAACTTTTGTGACTGTTCATTGGGACGGTAAGCTGTTACCAGTGTTAAATGTCAGGGATTCAAGAAATGAAAGACTACCAATCATCATAACTTATGAAAATCAGGAACAATTAATATGTGTGCCTGCATTACCAAATTGTAGTGGGAAAGAACAATCACTGGCAGTTTGGACTGCCATAAAAGTTTGGGGATTGGAAGAGAAAGTTCAAATCGTTTGCTGTGACACCATCGCATCCAACATAAGTCGCTTCAGTGGAGCTGTTACTTTGCTGGAACAGTTAACAGGAAGAGAGTTGCTGCTTGTCCCTTGCCATCATCACATGTATGAGCTAGTGTTATGGAATGTGTTCGAAAATGAGTTACTCCAAGTGGCAGTTAATCCCGATGTAACATTTTTCAAGAAACTTAGGGAAAAGTGGAATGGCATGGGAAAAGCAAATTATGAGGATGGGCATGAACATTGGCATGAGGCTTTCAGCAGTGTCGAAATTGATGAACCACTTGACTTCTTCCAAAAACTGCTAAAAGACGAACACCTGAAAAATGATTACCGTGAACTCATTGAATTGTGCATCATACTTCTGGGGGCAACTGTGGACTTGAATCTAAAAGTAAGGCCATCTGGAGCTTTGCATCATGCAAGGTGGATGGCCACAGGAATTTATTCATTGAAGATGCTGCTCTTTTGTTCTCGGCTGTCCCTGAGTGTTAGTGAATTGGATGGTCTGAAGAACATCTGTTTGTTTGTGGTGAAAGTATATGCAAAATGGTGGTTTCTGAGTTCATCAGCAATTGGCGCACCTTACAATGACTTGTGCTTTTTAAAAGAATTAAAACCTTATGAAAAAGTAAATAAAAGGGTTTCTTCGAGTGCTCTAAGATCTTTTATCAGCACTTAGGTATTTAAGTGAAGAGATTTGTATGTTATCACTGTTTGATGACAACATTAACAATGACACAAAAACACGTATGTTTAGAAATCTCAACGAGAAACCTTGAGGACCAAAACAAAGTATACTGTTCTACCTGTTGCAGTTACAAAACTTTTGAGTAAGTTTTCTTTTTGGCCTAATATAATTCTATAAATTTAAATTTAGCACATTTGCATAAGCTATTGAGAAATTATAAAAATATCTACTAACTGACTGAGCTTTGAATCTCTCTTATTTCAGATAAGGGAATTGACGAGTTCATTTCAGTTAAGAGTTTGGACATGTTGAAGAAGTTAAGCATAGATTTAGATTTTTTAAATAAGGATCCAATTTCTTGGGATTCAAACAACTCCTACCTTAGTGCCAAAGAGACTATGAAAAATCCTAAGGTGGTAAATGATATGGCAGAGAGAGGAGTGAAGTTAATGCAAGATTTCAATGGACTATTAATGGTCGATGAAGAACAAAAATAATTAATTTTGCAATGTATGCAAGATCACAGACAATACCTTGACTGTAAAAAAGTAACACTAAAAAGAAAATTGTGCTAAAACTAGTATTGATTTAAGCTGCATTCCCATATTTTGTATGTTCTATTACATATTAATATTATATATTAATACTTAAATTTCTTCCATTTAAGTGTATTTAAGCATATTTGCAAAATATGTATAGATTGGTTTCAATTGTTTATGTCGAATAGAAACATATAAACACTCCTTCAGTACATAAGTTTATTTAGATATTTAACCCGTTAACGCCTGAATTATTTTTTTGTTAATTTTTATTGATTTTTTTAGTGTGTTGTGTCTCTAAGTAACATAAATGTATTGAATAAAATACAAAAATAAGTATTTATTACACAGTTTTGAATATATTTGCCGTTACCATATGGTAACGCTAGGCACTTCCACTATCTAGTTTTATGGCGTATAATGTTCATTAAGAAATTTATTCTGAATCTTCAGCAGGCTACTATTCTACATCATTATTAAAGGTAATACTGTCTACAACAAAAGTTTAACAATTTGACCTACGTATGAAACCATATTCTGTAAATCTATAAAAATGCACCTATGGTATACGCACATCAGTATTTTCTATTTGTAAAATCACACATAATCTAACAAGTATGAAGGGGAATAAAGCAGTTGATACACAATCCAACACCACACTTCTGGCACATTGTTCTCACACTTGATTTACAGTTGTCATTAGCACCTTTTTCCTCCTTCCGTTGGCTGGACAAGGTGGTCAGTTCTGTCAAATCTTATAAAATCTTATATGCGGCCGCTAAGAGATATCCGTGAAGCTGCTGGTCTTCCTACTCCTTTTGGTACAGTCTGGTATCTCTTGAAATAGATGGTAGCTATTTCTCTTTTGAAATCCAGCTGTTTCTAAATGGCCACATCTAGCATTCACCTAAACAAAGGCCAGTACCATTTTTTGCTTCATATCCCAATGCGACAGCAGGCAATATTCTGATCCATCTGGTCAGTACCTCCCATAAAGACGTATTTGGCGACTAGCCTTTGCCTTGGAATCATTGCATTTTGCTTCTGCTGCTGTGGAAATATCACCAACTTCTTGTGCACCACATGAAGAAGAGATAAATGGGACTATTGAATTATCCATCCATCAGACATAAAGCAATCCATCATTCTTCTCTAATGCTGTCTCAAAATATCTGCGATCTTTTTTAGAGAATAATTGTTTGTTTTCTAGCGGGCATCCTTTAGGAATTCTATTTTCTCTAATAGTATCAAATGGCAGAATAGCCACAATACCGGAGAAATGAAAATTGAAATTCGAAAATTTCAGTTACTGACATATGTTCATATCTTGAATAATCTGGAGAGGGGAATTCAGTAGGTCTATCTATGTCAAAATCAACTCCTTTCTCCCATCGTTTTTCAGTTATTTCCCTCTCAGCCTTACATTTGATAACATTTTTGGATATCGGGGTAGATACAATTTCAGGTGCAGCTACCTATCGTGTGGGTATGTACCGATGGGTTGTACTCGTTTTGTTCAACATCTATTCTTTCGTTGTTTGGTAATCTCACTTGAATGTTAGCCAGTAACTGACAAGATGTCAGGTTGTCAGATAATCCGCCTTCATCCTCATTTCCAGAATCCTCATCTGTGTCTACGTTTGGTACTGGTGGCTCAATAAACACATCAATATTGTCACTAAGTTATCTCCAGTGCTTCAGCAAGTTAAAAGTCCTTTCCTGAAACAATATAACAAAATATACGTCTTACTGAGTATATTCACCTAGCGTTGCCATATGGTAACATTGGATTTAGGAACCCATAATTTCACCTGCTTTTCTCTGGATCACATTGTAACTCCCAGAGAATATATATTGCACTTCTATACAAAGAAATATACTACCAAGAAATAATCCACATAATCACTCTAAGCATATAAAAATATACTTACTCGAAACGGATGTCCATTTCTGCTCCACATTCAGCGATAGCAGTTTTAAAACAATCCTTATGTTATTATTGCATCAAGCACGGCAATGAAAATTACATTGATGTAAACGTGGTTCCTTTACAGAGTGATTACCA
Organism: Deroplatys truncata; assembly: GCA_030765065.1. Taxonomy (NCBI): domain Eukaryota; kingdom Metazoa; phylum Arthropoda; class Insecta; order Mantodea; family Mantidae; genus Deroplatys; species Deroplatys truncata. The sequence continues at coordinate 405,165,900 of CM060990.1, forward strand.
GTGGTACCAAGCCTCCAGCATAATTTTTGAAAGCACAAATAACAACTTTAAGAATGTGTTATGTGCGTTACCATATGGCCACGCTAGGCTTTAATGGGTTAAATCCTGTATGGCACAGGTTAATATTGATTAGTTGTAATGAAATTTGGCACATTATCAAAACATGCCAAAAGTAAAAACATAGGAGGGTCTGTGCTCAAAACACTTGACATTTTTATGTAACCCCCATATAAGGACCACCCTAATATGAGTCATTCCACGTCAAGTCGTACAAATTTTCACAAAATCTGACCATCATGTCTCCGATTAACTTCAAATTTTGTCCATGGATTACAAAAAGAAAGTGAATTATGTTATAAATTCTTTTTTTTAAAATCTTAATATTTTTTAAAATATTGCACAATCCAAATTGTGAAAAGCTGCACACTTCTCTACCTTTAAATTACTATATCTCACAGGCAATAAGTGTTAAAATTATGCTATAAAGTGCAATGCAAAGCTTAATATGAAGGCCTTTGACTTAGTATTTATTATAATTGATATAATTAAATATTTACATCAATTTTTAAAATAAACATTTAAAAATTATATATTCCTATTAACCCCCAAGTTTAAATTCCATAAAAATTACAAATAAATTCCTTTTAGTTTTTTGTATATATTCACATAAAACAAAAATGGTATCCTGTATAGTTAATTTTAAATACAATAACTTAGAAAGTGGTGCGTAACGGGATTCCAGCGCGGCACAGCTGGAGAGTGATAGCAGCAGCAACAGCAGTCTTGTCATTGGAAGCCTTGTCAACTGTTCACAGCACTTTAGTTGCACTAGCTTGTTCACATGTAACTTAAATTTGGCTTACAGTTGAGTAACATTCGAACATTCAATCTTATCCTATGGGAGGCAACTTAACTACAATTTCAATGTGCACTTTTTCCTCTTCAGGCTGAAGTGAATAATAGTCAATAACCACCTGGTTATTATTGCATTTTGATGGAATAAATGAATTTAGCTCTAAGGTACCAGGGATCCCTTTCCCATTGCTGTATCTTGCCTTAAAATAGGCACTATGTTGAAAACCACTTCTGGATTGTTTGCCGCATTGGCACTTTGTAGCACACAATCACTGTTATCAGTGGGTGGTAATTTGTTTTTTTTTCTTTTTTTTTTGGGGGGGGACACGTATCACATAGCTTTAAGTCTGTGACAAAGTTAAGTTCTCCATTTTGAAGTTTTTAAACATATTGCGGGTAACTAAGCTTAATGTTTTCTACCTTGTGTTATGCTTGGAAACATTAAATGGATTGAAGCAATAGTCATAGCTACGTTTCTTCAGTTCACTCATTATGCACTTTCAGAAATCACCTTCTAATGCAAAAAGCTGAACACAAAGTAATATTTAAAATGACACAGCGGAGAGAGGCTTTATAGAATATCCAATTCCAGTTGCTAAGTTACACTGAACACCGGAAGTGATACCCTATCATGTTCATACTGCTCATGCATTGGCTGGCGCAGCATGCTGCTGCAGCGTAAAGCTCTCAATCAGCACTCTATGTTCTAAAACCCTACGCGCTAACAAAAATAAACTGTTTAAAAGCACACTTCTAAGGAAGATCCCATTCTGATACTAACAGATTTAAAACAAAATATATCACAGATTCCTCCGGTATTTTTTCCAGATTTTAATATTAGGGGTTAAATATGATAATGTGGTTTAAAATATTCATACTTAAAAAAGTGATTGTTCATTCATTCTCAATGAGTTATACACAATTGTGAAACCATTTTGTGTACGTGTACGTGTGCGTGCATGTGTGTGTGTACTGCTTCTTGTTAATCCAAACTTTCAATAAAATTCATATTTGGATGCGGTAGATAGTGATAGTCATATTCTTAAAGGCTGTGTCGCTATGTGATAGCTTTGAAACTCCATGCTCTTTGCAGGATTATGAGAAAAAACTGAATGACTTCCCAGTTGAGAAAGGTGCAAGTATTTGAAAATTTAAAACACATAACAAGAAATACCTCAGAAATAGTTAACTTCACAAAAAAAAAAAAAAAAAAAAAAAAAAAAGTACAACCTAAATTGTATGCATTAACAAGATCTACATTTGTTGTTCAGTAAGATTTTGTCTATCTCTTACAGTTTACCAATTATACAAAAGTCGTTCAGAATGAAGAGGACTTCAAAGGCTATTCCCAGAAAATTCAAGATATATGTTTCATTGTCATGAAAATATCTTAAACATACTATTTTAATAAAAAACAGTACAGCCATTTTTGAGAAAATTAAAATTTTTTAAAAAATTTTCCATGTAAACGGTAGCTCTGGGGGAGGGGGGGGGGATTTTCTTCAAAAACCCCATGTGGCAACCTTGGAAGATGCTGAATTTCAAGATTGGTACTTACAAACTTTTCGTTTTTGAGTAATGCTGTTCACAGACACACAAATACAGAACTTTTTCTAGAAATGCTTTCTTTGCATTCAGGGAGTCTCATAACGTGTTTCCAAAGAAATCTTGGTATCAAATATCGGTATGGTGTGGAATACAGTACTTTGTATACTTACTACAGGTAAGCAACAGAGAAAGTAAAATTAGAGTTGTAGTGTAAACGGCTGTCTATAGTTACTGCATCCTGTATGTAACCAAATAGGGAAAAGCTTAGAAAATAACTCAAAATAATTTTTGGCAAAAATTGTTTACATGATTAAGGTAAAGGGGATGGAAAAAATCATGGTTTACAAGGATAACATGATAAATAAAGAAACTGTGTAACAAATGAGAACACCAGTTACTGCAAAACACACTTTATTTACCACTTTGGTACTCAGCATAGCACAAACACTACAACTGAATCACTGTTGACACACACTGAACAGAACACAACATATCTGTCGAATGACAACTCACAACTGAACAACTGAAAATCACTCTGCACTGTCTGGTTTGTAACTTAACTGAACTAAGCTCAACTGTCCAACCAGGCTCTAGTCGATCATTTATATGGGCCCCACATACAAAGCGGGATGTTCTCAAAGAGGCTACCAAAATCTGCCAAGAGGAATCTTCTGGAGCAATAATTATCCAAATTGCAGCGAAGCGGCACATAATGTGTTTGTTGCACAGGCTATTTTTCTCAAAGGCATGTCAGCTCTATCCAGTCGGTCAAGTAAACAAGGCAAGATGCGTTCACCCTGACGGCCCATACATAACTTTGCACCACTGTCACACTGCTCCCTCCTCAGGGTTGGTCATCCCGAACAGCACTGTCATAACAGGCTAGATGATTTAGGTATACCACCAGCATCTTCCTTTGGAGCAGCCTCTAAATGCGGTAAACTATATCATTGATCCTCTTCAGCATATGGTACAGTCCTTGCCATGGTTGTTGAAGCTTGGTCCAGGTAGGACGATACCACATCAGATCACCCAGTTGGAAACCTTGGATGTTCGCTTCGCAGTCAGAATGGGTCTTCATTCGGTCACTTGCCATCTGGATGTGTTTACCACCAGCTCGTGTACATCATGAAGATGGTCCACGAGGATCTCCACATATTTGATTGCTGGCTGTTCTGCCCCAGAGGGATCATCCTCCATGGTGTAGTGGTTACCATGCTAGCCTCTAGTTCCCGAGGTCATGTCTTCAAACCCAGAGGAGGGCAATGGATTTTTTTCAAGCGTAAAAATCCTCAGCATAGTTTCCTTCAGAAGGGAAGTAAAGTTGGTGGTCTCATGTCATAGATTTATGGCATGTAAAAGAACCTCAGGCCTCATAAAGAGACCTCTAAGCAAAATTACCAGTCTTTCATGCCCAATATAGAATGGGACGCTAAAGACCACAGCAGTTAAAGTGTGTCCATAAATAAAAATTTAATTAATTTATTTTTTTTTGGCCCAGAGAGACTCCCAAACATCACCTCGCTTTGAAGACGCAACTCTCTGCTGAAGACCAAATTAGCTGGTGTGAACCTGGTGGTGCGTGCATTGACAAGTGGTAAGCCAGCAAGAAAAGTGGCATTATAACATTGCAGTCCCTCTGGTGATTGTTCACGACCTTCCTCAGGTGTTCTTTAAGAGCTTTGATATAATGCTTGACCATGCCATATGACTGCACATGAAGAGGCATTGTGCGCATCTTGTGCACTCAAATCGCTCCAATGCTTACCTCATCCAGCTCGACTTGAAGTTGTTGCCCTGATGGTTAATGTAGCTCTAATGGTACTCCAAAGTGGCAGAACAGTTCTTTCACGAGGCAGCCCACGATTGCCTTGATCTCCTGACTAGAAACGGCATACACCTCCGGTCCCTTGAAATAGTCCATGACCATCAACAGATGCTTGTTACCCCTTCTGGACATGGGGAACGATCCAGCTATGTCAATGGCAATGCGTTCAAAGAGTTATATCGCTGCATGCAACCCTCACAAAAAACACATGACATTGGCAACACCCTATCAGCAACTGCTGTAGCCTCAACCAGTTTACCAGAGCTTGTCGATTGTTCAGTTGAGTCCAAGATGTCCTCCAGAAGTCTTTGCATGTACTTCTTCCAGGACTTCCGTCACCTTACTCTGAGAAGGGTCTTCTAGACAGCAACTCTTAAACTCTGAACAACACACCTACCTTGGGCTTCAGTGAGTTGCCTTGGGCACAGTAAGACTTATACACACTAACTCCTGGGTGCAATGTCTTCCCAGTTTGGCCTAGTTCCTGCCTCCATTTCTTTCAAAAGCGGCCCCAAGTTGGTATCCATCACCTGCTCCCTCATCAGGCCTGTGCTATCCCATCGACCAGCAGGCATCAATGAAATCACAGAGAGCCACGGCATACTTACACTCCTCCAGCTTAGAGCAGTGGCCACACTCTGGGCACGGTCTTCTCAACATGGCATTAACATTGGAGTGCCTCCTTCCTCTCCGATGTTTGGATGTGAAGTTTCACTCTTGGAGTCCCTGAACCCAAAAAGCTGTCTGGCCCTCTTGGTTTTTTAAGCCCAAAATCCAGGTGAGGGCAGAGTGGTCAGTCCTCAAGCGAAATGGCTGACCGGACAGGTATTTATGGAAGTGTTCCAGCGACTTTACTAATGCCAGGAGCTCCACCGTGTGGTGCAGTAGTTCTTTTCTGCCTTGGAAAGCGTCTTGCTCTAGTGCACTATTACCTGCTCCTGTCCATCCTGGGCCTGGAATAGTATGCCTCTGATACCGCTGACATTGGCGCTGGTGTCCACAATGAAATCAAAATAAATAGGTTGTGGAAAACCTAAAACAGGCGCACTGCAGAGTGCTGACTTAAACGCCTGGAACGTGTTCTCGGACTCTTCTGTCCATATGTAAGGCCGGTGTACTTCCATAAAAAAAGTAATTTGCGATGTTGGAGAAGCCTCTGACAAACCAGCGGTAATAGCTGTATAGGCCCAGAAAACTGCAAAACTCCATATTTCGGGCAAGGCCACTTTCTTACAGACCGAGACTTCTTCAGGTCCATGGCCACCCCAACGGTGAGAATGTGTGTCCCATGTGATTAACCTCCTTGCTAAAGGGTGGCACTTTTTTGCATTCAATTTCAGGTTTGCTGCCTGCAGTTTCTGTAGTATCTTGGTCAGCTTCTCGAGATGGTCTTTAACGGTGCTGCCAATGTCAATGATGTCCAGGTACTCGTAGAGCAGGCAGGCGTCATAAGTCAACCCCTCATCACTGACTCCATGAGGGGCTGGAAAGTGGCTGGCGTGTTGCAGAAACCAAAGGGCATAACCATAAACTGCCAAAGCCCTTGGCCTGTCGTGAAAGCGGTTTTCTCCTTGTCTCTTGAATCTCGAGTCACTTGCCAGTATCCCGATTTCAGATCCAAGATCGAGAAACACTGGTCACCAATAAGTGTCAGGGGATTGTCAATCTAGGGTAAGGGAAAAGATCTTTCAGGTGACAGCATTGAGATTCCTGTAGTCCATGAAGAAGCATAGCTCGCCAATCCTCTTCACCAGGCTACAAGGGAGCACCGAGTGCTGTAGGACTCTTCAATAATCCCTCTGGACCTCATGTCCAGTACCTCCACTTGCTTCACCAGCAAACAAGTTTTGGGGGTTGCCGGATACGTAGGGCGTCTCCACTGGTGACCTACTGAAGTACTCGTTCGGTGCGGTCGTAATTGCTGACCCCTTGGATTGAGAGAGACTGGTATCGTCTAAGTAGATGCCGTACCCTCTCCAGCTGCGCCGCGGTCAGGTGTTCGGCTGGCCCCTTCAGTAAGTCTTCCAGTCGGGGCCCCTGATCTTGTGACGATGCTGATTCCCTGTATCCGTCGCACGGTGATACACTCGCAGTTGGCTCAAATTTTCCCAACTCCGTTCTGCCCTGTATGTCCTGATCGGCGTCCAATGGATTCAACATTCTCACAAGCACTTTCTCCCGACAAGTCAGCAATGCCCTCGCAACGCATAATCAATTAAAATGTGTCTTCTAGTCCAAAACTAGGTCCCTTGACCGCTGGCCTTACAGACGCGCCTTCACAACCACTTCGCTACTTGTGGGCGCAACCACATCCTTCGTCAGGATCACCCTGCAGATCCCCGGATGTTCATTGGGGCTCCGGAGCGTCACTTAATATCGGCTTAGTCGCAAGACCCTGCTCACGACGTCGACTGTCGCCTCGTGGCTCCTGAAGGTACCCAGTCAAGCATTACATCCTCAGCCACCATCGCGACCAACACCCAGTGTCTTACATTGCTCCACCCTAGGTTGAACTCCAGCAGGATCTTTTTCTCCAAAGGCAAGGTGTCGCCCGATGCCGTCACTAACTGGTAGGGCCGAATCGGTTTCCTTAAAGGAAGCCCTTCGCCACGTCAGGTCTGCTTACAGTCACAGCTGCACCTGTGCCCATTAGTATCTGACACATCTTCCCTTGTAACCAGCCGTCCGCGACAAAGCTGTCATCCATTTTTCTGCCCAAGGCACACAGCGTTACTCCGGGGGATGGTGATGACAGCCCCGACGTGCCCCTCGACATGCCGGTACTTACTCCTTTCTCGCCTGCTCGTTGGCTTGGTGTGGACAGTCCTTCACTGGAGTCCTGCCTGGCCACTCCCTAACGTAAACAATTTGAAGATCTTCGCCAATGTCTCTGGGTTGATCCATTGTCCCCATCGTATCGAATACTACTGGTCTTCAAGGTAAGGGAGCTGTCACCTTGGCCACCTCCATACGTGCCGTATCTCGGCGCCACGCACCCAATCTACAAATGAGTAGGCAGCTTCTTGGGTCACGTATCTGGGCGGAAGGTTCACCAGAGCTTTGTTCACCAGCTGTTCAATTGCCAGCGCGAACTCCTACAACGTCTCTCCAGGCTGTTGCAGCCTTGACTTGAGCTGTCTACAATAGGCCGCGGTCAAGCGATGGTTCCCGATCCATTTTTCAAGGATCTCCGGACACCGCCGGCGTCATAATCGCAATCAGTACTTCTGCCTGGAGGCTGGCTATCAGCTATGCAGCTTCATCCTTTTTGGTTACCTTTAGTTGTGGGCGGCGAGTTGTAGAAGGAAGACTTCATAAGTTGACGTTCCATTACATTTGGGTGGCTTGACGCGGGCAGATGTGTTGCATCATAGCGTTTCGACCTTCAAGTCCTTAACTCCTCTGTCAAATAATTCTTCCATCATGGCTTTCAGCTCCTTGGCGCTGTCATCGACCCTTCCTTCCAGGACACTAAGCGTTTCCCCAAATCTTCCAGGGCATTAACGCTTGGTCAAGGTCTTTCGCCTTTCCGCCGAGTTCCTCCAGGTCTTTCTTTACGCCGGTCGGTTGTTCGTCAATTTTGGTCCGATAACTCCGTCTTCATATTGAACATTTCTGTTTGACTCTTCTCCATTCCGAAATCCATTTTCGCCTCCAACTTCTCCATTGGGGAATTCACAATCTTTATTTCATTCTCGATTTTCGCTTACATCTTCTCCACTCCAGAATTCACTCATTTCACTCACCAATTTCTTCATTCCTGCCAATAATTTTTTAAGCATTTCCTCCAACTTGACTTTTATATCAAACTCCTGAACCAATGTAACAAATGAGAACACCAGTTACTGCGACACACACTTTAGTCATCACTTAGGCACTCAGTGTAGCACAAACGTTACACTTGAGTCACTGTTGACACAATGAACAGAACACAACTGGTCCGTCGAATCACAACTCACAACTTAAATGCTGAGTTACAACTGAACTGCACTGTCCACTTTTCACTGTGTAACTACAATGAACTGTCCAATCGGGCTCTACTCGGCCCCGTATACAAAGCGGAACGTTCTCGAAGAGGAGGTTAGAAGAATCTGCCGAAAGGAATCTTTGAAGCAGTAATTACCCAAACTGCGGCGGCACATAATGGGTTTGTTGCGCAAGCTATTGTTCTGAAAGCCCGGTCGTTAGCCGCACCCAGCCGGTTGGATAAACTAGTCGGCATGCGCTCACCCCGGCCGCCCGTAGGTAACTCGGCGCCACGATTGCAGTATGTTAGTTGATAATAGTAAAGAAAGTCGTGAATGTTGGAAGCCAAACCAGTTTACATGCTTTATTATAGAGTGATATGATGACCGCAATCCCAAAATTTGTTAGCTTCCCCGCTTATGTCACCGAGTTCTTTCTGGATTTATGTTACTGCTATTTTCTTTTCACTATTACTTCCTTACAGACAATTCTAAGGGAAATGTGTTGGAATTATATTTTCTTTAGCGCTAGAACCACATTACATGCTTCAACCTTGTGCAAAAGATATAACTATGGCACCTGGCATAACTTCTGGATAGCATGCCCGGCCTTCCTCCCCATGGCTAAGCGCACGTAGGACGGAAAACAATTTCAGTCATCGGTACATTCAAATGATGGCCATTTCACTGCCTACGTAGGCTATAATCGAATATGTGGGTGTGCTTATCCATTTGTATTATGAAAACTATTTCAGCTAAAACTATGTGGTTTTCACGTTTCTGTTAAAAATATTACCCTCTAACTTCTCATGGATTAACTTTTGCGAATTCAAAATATTTGGACCTAGCACAAGTGAGGGAGATTCACTTGACGCGCGGCGCTTCCTATTAGTGGGAACACAATAGGACAGCCCAGCAAGACTCCCATTGGTTGACAATCTCGTGGCGCTTAAGGACAGACATTCCCTCATTTGAAAACAACTTTAGTACACTCTTGCATTTTAAAATGAGACAGTTACGAGATTTCAAAGAAATGGGCTATACTCAGAAATTGTGGAAAAAGCAAATAATTTCCTATTATATAGGTTAGTTAAATTATATTCGAACCCACTCGCAGTCTCTCTACTGCGCGAGACAGCCGACAGTCGCGGACTAAAATCCTTATCTTATAATATATGCTGGAAATGTTGACCTTCTGCTCTCAAACAGCCAGCATATCTCGTGTAAACATTCTCGCTCACTCTCCGAAGCCCAGCAGCAGGAATTCTTGTGATTTCTTGCACAATGATTTCTCTTAAGTTCCTGTAGTGTGCGAGCATTGGAACGATACACTTTGTCTTTTAAAGAACCCCATAAATAAAAGTCACAACTCGTTAGGCCAGGAGAACGAGGGGGCCACAAATCGACACTAATTATTCTGTCATCAAACACCTCTGTTATTGCATGTAATGATTCGGCAGTCGTATGTGCTGTTGCAGAATCTTGCTGGAACCAACCATACGATTTCTTTTCTTCAGTCAAGCGATTGCAAAATGCCCTCAGAATTAACCTCTGATATCGCTCTGCATTTATTGTTTCATCAAAGAATATGGACCCTATTATTCTTCTAGCACTTATCGCACACCATACTCCTATTTTCTGATCATGAGGCGTTTCATCACAAGAATTCCTGCTGCTGAGCTTCGGAGAGTGAGCGAGAATATTTACACGAGATATGCTGCCTGTTTGAGAGCAGGTCAACATTTCCCCGGCGACTGCCGGCTGTCTCGCGCGTAGAGAAGAGGCCACGACTGGGTTCGAATATAACGTAACTACCCTATATTATATTGCAACAAAAGAAAGAGAACTGTTTGCAGGTTTAGCAACATGCATCAGGGATTCAGGACATCTGCTGCAATACAGTTGCTAATCACAGTGTAGGTCTACCAACGGCAAATGAAACTTTCCCAACCTTGCCTGTCTACTGACCTGGAAATCTAAGTAGCACTAACTAATTGTAACAACCGAGTTACTCCAAAGTATAAGTTCAAGGTTTTTCACTGGAAAGCAAGATTACTTTCCAAAATGTATTAACCTTTCAGAATACAATAATTTCAAATGAAGAACGAACAGCCAGACAATGCGTTTCAACACTCTTGCATTAACTACTATTTCTGTTTCCATATTTTTAAAAGTTAAGTTGTTTTCCTATTTGAATATGCCAGCTGTGTGGAAGCTGCATATGTTCCATTATGTCTCATTAGTCTCTGTAAACATTCTTTTCTCTGTTTGCATACAGGTAATTGTTATCCAACAGGGGGCAGCCTTTAATACTTTCTTTCTGAAAACTTAAACTTTTCTTCTTAAGGAAACTTAAAGAAACTAACCTGGACATATACCTAATGCCCTATCCCGATCCTTCTCGTGGTGTAGCTGTAAATAATCATGTTCTTACATGACAAATGAACAGGAGGGAATTCTAATGAATTAGCACTGGTAAGCTTGATCTTAATGACCAAATCTGGTGTTCTTCCTCTTCCTTACCAGATTTCCTATTTCTACTTTTCATATCCAGTCTTCTTTGACTGATCTCATTGTCTTTGACCCTATGGTATTATGAGTTTTCAAGGTCTAGGGGATCATTTTACCTCTTCTACTTTCAATATTTCTTTACCTGTTCTGACCTGCCATGAAACAACAATCGGTTCACAAATGGAAAATTTGGGAAAAAGCAGGTAGCTAAGTTTAACATTCTGACTAGGTCCAAGGACCTGATTACTAATGACAAAAGAGTTCCTTTATGCTTGGTAAACGTTAAAAAGGATGGCAGAATCACCATATCATTAAAAAAAATGGTGTTCTTAATAATGATTCCTATAAACACAAATCAGTGCTAAGCAAGCAGTGGAAGAGAGTGGATGTGCGAGGAGGAAGCTCCTGGAGTGGAAGAAAGAAGGGCTCAAGCAACCATGGGAATTGGTATTGATGTGTACAGAGCAAGAATTGGAGTATTTAATAAGTAAAAATGGAAGGATTTTAAAACAAACAAAGGTGTAGAAGAAATAGTAAACATGTTTCTTCTCACATGTGTAACAGGTATACTATTGGTAATTGGCGGAGTTGAAATCAACCCTGGGCCAAATGGGGATCGAAATGTCATAAGGAACCAGGAAATAGAAAATGTAACCAACATTTTTAATATGTTAATGCAAAGAGCAGGGGATGGGATGAGAAGGGGGAGGGGCAGGGTAATAAAGGAAATAGGATGGTATGATGAGGAATGCAAACTAACAAAAAAGGTGGTGAAACAGGCATTAGTAAGATGGAAAAAGAGAGGGGGTTAGGAAGATAAGAAGGAATACCTAAAGAGTAGGAATTTATATAATGCACTATTAGAAGAAAAGAAACAAGAATGGAGAAATAAAGAACAGAGTAAGCTGACTAAGTTTTAAGGGAGAACAATGCCAGCAAGGTGTGGAGAGCGTTAAAATCCATGTATAACAAATGGTTAGTTAAACAAAATATCACTTCAGCAGATTGGATGGAGTATTTTAAAATGCTATTTGAGGAGGAGGGTTTTATTAAGATGAAACCAGTGGCAGATTTTGGAGTGGGATACATAGATATATTAGATAGTGAAGTAAGCAATGAGGAGGTAGTGAAACAAGTGAAGGCAATGAAAAATAATAAGGCAATGGGTATTGATGGAATTCCTCCTGAGTTTATCAAAGAATGGTGTAGTGATGAGACTAGAGTAAAGATGTTTACAGATTTGTTTAATGTAATAAAAACCAAGGGGTATGTACTGGAGCATTGGAGGAAAGCAATAATTCATCCTATATACAAAGGCAAGGGGAGTGTTGATAAGCCTAATAATTACAGGGGAATAGCATTACTTTCAAATGTTGGAAAGATTTTCACAGGGATTTTAGCAAATAGGATACAAAACTGGGTAGAGGAATATAATATCCTCTCGGAGTTTCAAATGGGTTTCCATAAGAGGAGAAGAACGGTAGACAATTTACTCATAATTAAAACTCTTGTGGATAAGTATTTAAAAGAAAAAAGGGGAAATTGTACATGGCATTTGTTGATTTGGAGAAAGCGTATGACCGCATTGATTTAAATTTGTTGTGGCACAAACTCTTGAGGAAGGGAGTAAGTCAACAGATGGTGAATTTATTTAAAGCTCTATACAAGGAGAACACATTTTGTGTGAAAGTGGGAGTAGAATTGGTGGCAAAAGAAGTAAACCAGAGGAAGGGGTTACGACAAGGATGTAAGCTAAGTCCAGTGTTATTTAATCTGTATATTGATGATATCCTCACTGAGATAGGAAGGAACAATAATTGGTTGCCTGTGATAAATGAAGTATCAATTCCTGGGTTATTATTCGCTGATGATTTAGTGATAGGATCAGTTTCGATTGGTCTGAAGCAGTCCCTACAGCAAATTAATAAATACTGTGATGAATGGAATCTGAAAATAAATCAAGAGAAGACTCAAATTATAGTGTTTAAGAAAGGTGCCAAACTGGGCAAGTATGAAAAGTGGAAGAATGGAGAGAAGGAATATAAAGTGGTCAGAGATTGTATATACTTAGGGGTTAAAATGGATGGGGGTGGAAAATGGGAGAAACAGAAGAAACTGGTATTGACGAAGGGGAAAGGGGCAATGTCAGGGATTAGAGGTGCAAATATAGAATACCAGATACAAATGTTAAATGGCTAGAGAAAATATATAACACTTTAGTTGAAGCAAAAATGTTACATGGAAGTGAAATTGGGGAGTAGAACAACGTTGGGAAGAGATAGATATGGTACATAGGAGTTTTTGTAGAGAAGTTTTAGGCCTGCCAAATGCTACAGTTAAGGAATTTGCTCTAATTGAAATGCAGAGGGTGGGGAGAAAAGGTGCAATAATGGAGAGAGCTCTTAAATATTGGTACAGACTATTAAATTTAGAAGAGAAGAACTTGAGGCAGTGTTTGGAATTTCAAGAAAGGAGCTTAAAGAAAAATGGGTGGAATTATAGTATACAAACTAATTTGGAAAATATCGGTCTGGGAGAAATTTGGAGGAGGGAAAATAATGTTAAGGGTTTTTGGAAAGAAGCTAGGCGGAGGTTTGAAGATATAGAGATACAAAATTTATTTAGTAACATTGGGAAGAAAAGTTCCTTGGAATCATATATATTAATAAAAAATGTATGATCTAGAGAACAGTATGTGGATAACTCAAATAAGGAACAAAGAGAAAGTATAGCCTGGGTACGAGCAGGTGTATGGAGACTAATATGAATAAGAAATGGGTTCCCATAGAACCAGTGTCCAATATGTGGGGAAAGAGAAGATTTAGGACATATCATTTTTGATTGTAAAGGTACACAGCATTGGAGAAAGCAAGCTATAAATGGGAAATGGTTACAGCTGTATAGGAAAGTAGCCTTAAGCAAGATTTTTAACAAAGACAGTAAAAAGGTAGGAGAGTACCTGTCCAAAGTAAAAAAGAAATGGTTATGGACAATAAAAAGAGATGTGAATTAGTTTCATCATGTGATGTTAAGTTATGTAATTATATTATCATTATTATTATTATAATATTAGTATTATTAGATTATTATTTTGGTATTACTACTATTATTATTATCATTATCATCATCATCATCATTTTATGTTATAATTAAAGAATGTAACATGGGTAGAATATGGCAAGACAACAGCTTGGGCTGATGTATAGCCATATTCCAAGGAAGATTGCTAGCACAAATAAATAAATAAACAAACAAACACAAATGAAGATGACTTCCAAGGCAAAATACTTAAAAATAATAGTCCTCCATTTGCATCTCTGGGTGGAACTGCCTTGGGAGAACATGATACTATTGTAAAAATATTACAACAGAATTGAAATAAATAGAAGAATTAAAGATACATATAAATTAAATGGATACAATACCTAATATCCAAAGGAATACAAACTACAAGTGGGATTTTAATTGGAATTAAACAATACGTAATAGCTAATTTAAGAATCATAAGAAAATGTAATGCTCAGATCAGAAATTGCAAGAGTAATTATTATTGGAAAGATAAAGAGAATCTCACATTTTTTTAATTTATAACTCTTGAAACAATAAACCAGATTTAAATAATACAGAAAAAGCAAATAGAACCATTATGATGGGAGACTTCTATGCACAATCAAAATTGTGTGGATGTAAAAATATAAACTCTGTGGATAGAATAGTAGAAGACTGGCTTAATACAGCTAGAATGGAATTAATTTTTAACAAACAATAAATTGGAACATACCTACATCATACAGGTTCTACAACTAACCCTGATATTCTCATGGTCTCACCCAGTATTGCTCACAGAACAAATGGAGTAATATCAGAAAGCCTGCACTCTGATCACAGAGCTGTGATAGTAAACATCAAACTTCACTTTAAGAAACCAAGGAATGTACAACGTGAATGTACACACGTCCTGGAACATCATAAAAGAAAACTGAAGAGGAATTCAAGATGAATTACAATGAAAACTACCATATGAGATAAACTTTAATTCAGAATGACCTGAGAGTATCAATGATACAGTCTGTAACACTCATTCAAACAGCAAAGAAGTACCGGGAAAGCCAAGGAACTACGAACTGGCTGTGCTGTGTTTTTCCACTGGGCATGTGGAAACATGATAATGCACTGCTGTTATAAAAAAGGTCACGCTGTTGACGTGGCTTTGCTCTGCAGTGTGAAGTGCAGTTGACGATGTGATGTAGTTCAGTTATTACTAGTTATTTATTATTTTGTCCTGTACTTAGCCACAAATTATATTATGGCTCAGTATATACTTTCTACTGCACAGCATGTATTTATTTATGATTCGTATGTGTTAACCAAGTCAGCTCGCCAAGTGAAAGTACGATTTGCAGAAAGATTTCCAGGTGTAAAAGTTCCAGGCCGTACAACAATCCATGAACTTTACAATAAATTTCAGGCCACAGGAAGTGTTCAGACTAAGAAATCTAAAAGACAGCATACAGTTCTTGCCGAAGAAATTAGATAACATTGGTCATCGTTTGAAGAATTCCCCCCAAAAATCACTTAGGCGTCTTTCACAACAGGCAGGCATTTCTTATGGCTCTGCACGAAGAGCTACCAAATTAAAACCTTATAAAGCAACTGTGGCACATGCTCTTCAACCAAGTGATCCTGTAATTAGGCACACATTTTGTGAGTGGAGTCTCAGTGGTGTACGCAATGGCAAAATAGACCAATATTTAATATTTTTCACGAACGAGGCTTGGTTCCACCTTCATGGATATGTGTGTACACAAAATAATCGTTACTGGAGTTCTGACAAACCTAATATTGTTCATGAAGTACCCCTTCATGATGAAAAAATTGGTGTATGGTGCGCCATGAGTGGAGAAAGAGTTACAGGGACAATTTTTTTTCGAGTCAACAGTTGACGCCTGTACATACGTGAATACAATTTTGCACCCCCTTTTTTTTAGAGAATTAACAGACAGGGAGTGTGATTTTGCCTTTCTTCAACAAGACTATGCAAAACTTCATACAACCAATATTTGATAAGAACAATTGAAAGTATGTTTGAGGACAGAATTATTAGTAGAGATTTGTGCCTCCTCCGTCCCCCAACCCTGCAATTTCTATCTCTGAGGTAACTTAAAACATAAAGTGTACAAGACAAACCCACACACCCTGGAAGAATTAAAACACAATATCCTCCAGCATTTCTCAACGTGAACTACAGCGAGTGATGGATAGTTTCCTAAAGAGGTGCCAAAAATGTATCGACGACGGTGGCCAGTTTCAGCATCTCCTTTCGTAAAGTTGGTAAGTAAAGCCTTTAAAAGTACTTTTAAAAATGTTGTATGGTTTCATCCGCGCCTTTCTATGATAATGGCAGATGGCAACGAGCGCCGAAGATGCAGACAGGAAAAACACAGCACAGCCGGTTCGTAGTCGCTCTCGCTCTCTCTGCACATATATTCCGAGAGGTCAAGTTAAAACATGCAAGCCCTTCTGGATGAAAGAGTTAGACAAACTAAAAGTTTAATAAGAGGAAAGCAGTGAAAATGCTGAGCACAAAAAATATAAGAGAAAATTTATTAGATTGGAAAAATAAGACAGCCATTTTCAAAAGAAACATAAAAATTGCCAAAATAAATCCATCAACAAATTTCTAGAAAATGAGGATTACGGAAAAAATGCACTTAATATATATAAATACACATCTACAACCCCCCCAAAAGGAAAGTATAACCAAACAACCTATAACATACAGAAATATCAATATTACTGATGATTAAAAAACAGCATTAATTGTTAATACCAATTCACTATTATAAAATTCCAAAACAAAATAATAATCAACAAAAAAAAATGCAAAAAGAAACAAAAAGAAATATACACATTAAAAATGTTAGCTTAACATTTGTTAATATTTGTTTGGTCAGAGCTTCAGTATGTTAGAAGTAAATGGAGCCATTGACAAAATTAAATACAATAAAGCTCCTGGTCCAGATAATATACATTCTGAGTTTATAAAACAATTAGGTATAAAGGTCAGAAACACACTGCTTAACCTTTAAAACTATATATGGGACCTTCAATCCTGGCAAACTGAATAAAAGCCATCATAACACCTGTACTAACGGGAGTCTCAAATGAGTATCTGCAGGGAACACAGATGCATGTGGGTGTGGTTAAGTTGGTAATGGAACTATGGAGAGGAGCACTGACCGTTTAGCAGGCAGTGTCCACCCTTATCCTGCTTGAAACAGTACTGTGAGAACTGCATGGTTGTATGCTGTGCAGTGAAGTCCTTGTGTTAAATCACTGAGAGAGCGTATTTTAGTTAAACACATGTGATTATGCCTGTGAAGTCAATATGTTAACCATTGATGAAAGAGCATTTTTAGTTGAGCATGTATTCCGTGAGTTGACAAGTTTTTTCGGAAAATGTAAAATGTAAATTTCATGAATGTTTTCCACATTCAGTATGTCCCCATCATGATACTGAGAGAGATTCAACTACTAAATTCCATGAAACCGGAGCTGTACACGATGCTCCGAAAAGCGGTAGGCCTAAAGTTTTAACAGAGCCTAAACTGGACAAAACTTTAGATGCATTGTTCAGGAGCCCCCATTAAATCATTGCGAAAATTAGCACAAGAAACAAATGTTTCTAAGCACTCAGCACATACAGCCGTAAGGGAGAAACTGAAATTGTACCCCTATAAATTTACAGTTGTCCACGAATTAAAACAGTTAGATCATGAGAAGAAAGTACAATACCGTCAGTGGTTACAGTCATTCATCAATCAACAAGGAGTTGGAAGTTTTAAACAGAACCTTCTTCAGTGATGAAAAATGGTTTAGCCTTTCTGGATTTATTAACAGTCATCGCATATTTGGTCATCAATCAGCCCCTATGCACCGGAAAAAAAACCACTACATGCACAAAAAATTAGAGTTTGGGCTGTCACTTCCAAAGCACGAATCATGGGACCATTTTTGTTTTTAACACAACAATCACTTCAGAAGTCTATTGTTCAGACATTACTTACGCATTTATCGCCCTTCTAAATGAAGATGAAATTAAAAGATTTTTTTTTCTATAAGGCAATGTGACCCCTCATACATCCCATCAAACGTTAGGACTATCAAATTAAATTTTTGGGAATGGATAATCAGAAAGGACTATGGGCATCTTGCTCCCCAGAGCTTATGCTCCTGACTATTTCCTCTAGGGTGCCGCAAAATCCTCGGGTATAAGAATAACCTGAAAACAATTGGTAGACTAAAATTGCATACACTCAATTACACAGAAACCCTACAAATTGTTCAAAAACAAGCGCAAAAGAGTTGAACTCTGTTTTCAGGAACAAGGACAGCATTTCCATCATCTTCTGTGACAGTGGTAAGTATATCAATTTCAGTTCAGTTCACCTTCATTCCCAATAATAATTAGGAGGATCTGTTGCCAATATAACTGTGGTGAGTGAGTGTGTAAGCATCCACCTCTCTGCAGAGAATCATTTGAGATACCCATTAAAACCTGGTAAAACTGAAAAAAATTATAGAAATAGTTACAGACAAATATTGTAGTGACCATTCATGGGATTCAACCCACAACTGGAAAGTTGCATCAGATTTCATAAAGTGGTGTAATTATAACAACCCAAGCAACGGCGACAACACTTTGCTGAGTCTGTTAGCATCCACCTCACTGCGTAGACTCATTTGAGACACCTGTTTAAACCTGGTAAAACTGCAGAAAATTGTATAAACAATTACAGACAAATATTGTAGTGACCATTCATGGGATTTAACCCACAATTGGAAAGTTGCATCAGATTTCATAAAGTGGTGTAATTATAACAACCCAAAAAAACGACAACACTTTGCTGAACTGGTACTGCAAAGTATTTATTCATCATGTCTTTAGGTCATCTCATTCAATCTCTCAACCGTCACACTACTACGTAGAAGACATGCATTTATGCTAAGCTTGTGTCTCAAGCCCCAAACTCACCACACAGTTTTATTTTATCTAGTGCCTCAAGGCCTACAAGAATTATCTTCAGGTAAGTCTTGGTGATATGTATTTAAGCTCCTGCACCCCAGGACTTGTCAAAAGATCCCAAACCTTAACTCACTTACTAAAATGACCTAGCTACTAGTTCTTTTCGAGCCTGGTGTAGTTATTTTCTGCTACCCCCTAGTTCCCTCAATGGAATTCCATCATCCCAGTGCCAAGAGCATCTAGCCTCTGAGACTATTAACCCCCTTGCTAGCTGCCTCAAGATTTTCCACCCCAAGGTCCACTACAAAATTGGGAGGTGCCAGGTGCTAAAGTTATGGAAGCACTGATAAAAAATGGGGAGCAGTGCCAGGTAAACCACACAAACAGGTGGCAGTGACAAGCAACAACAGTGTATGTTATGACACAATGGTGGAGTTGAAGAGTACAACTCCCAAAATTTTTTTCTTCCCCTCCAATTACAGTATGGTTAGAAACTTCTCGTCTCCACCCTCTATTGCAATTGGGTCAAGGCAGCCAAATTCCATCACCTGAGTTTATGGTAATAGATGCACCAGAATACAATCCAAAATTAAAGTATTCTAAATGCCACAGGTAGTAGACCCTGTCATGGTGCCATAGTTAAGTAGAGCCACCCTCCCAACCCCTGCATTATGATGTTTGCTTTTTGGTGCATGTAGTATTAGAATGTGGTAATAAGATGTATAGCCTGAGTGTATAAGTTTTCTTTTTCAGCTGCTTTATTTAAGTTAGCTTAGGCTCAAAAATTAAAGATGCCTCTAGAAATGTAACATGCCATCACCAGAATAGTTATTACATATTAGTTATTACATATAGAATATGAATAACACAAAAAAAAATGTAACCACCAAATATATAGAGTACATAAAATTGACAGTAATAGCCCAAAATGTGAAGAAATCAGAAAAAATATATTGGCATATCACAGAGCTTGGCAAAAAGAAAGTCACAATATAAGAAGTCACCTTACATCTAGTCAGATTTACATAATATACTACATCCAGGCAGCAAGTACAGCGTCTTCTCCAAGCTTAATTATAATGATTTTGCTGAAATATATTTGTATTTACCTCAAGTCCGCTTATTTGTTTAATTGAAGGATAGTTTCCCTTGGTACAATTACGAAGATCATGTCTGACCCATATTTGATATACATAGTGAGCAGCGAGTATACAGAAACGCCAAAGATTGTTGCTCCACACAACAGCAGTCAAAAGTGCTGAAGCCATATTTCTCATGAAATACGAACAGGACTTTACGTTCAGTTGTGCAGCAATATTGTAACAAATGGGAATGCCAGTTACTGCAAAAGCACACTTTATTTATCACTAGGCACCCAGAGTAACAGAAACGTTACACTTGAGTCACTTTGGCACGCACTCGGAATACAACTACAACTGATCCGTAGAATCACAACTGAACTGCTGAACTACACGATTCACCATTGAACTGCACTGTCCACTTGCACCAAACACTCGATTCAATTCAACACTGACTGGTCCTGCCACCAGCAGTCTCCTATATAGGCCTCGCATATTAAGCAAGTTTACTTTCCAGTAAATGAACCCACGAGAATGAAAACCTTCTAGAGGCCTAAAAGGAATCCTCTGGGGCATGGAAGTGGCACACAATGGCTATTGTTTCAAGCATCCATTGTTCTAAAGAGGGACCAGCCATTACCCCAACCCACAGCAGATAGATAGGCCAGCAGTCGCCTGCACTGCCAGTCCGTAGGAATGCATGCACAGTCACACTGTATTATGTACTTCACACCGAAGTAATAAAAAGATGACAGAAAGTAAGAAAAAAGAAGAAGGGTTTTAAGTCTTACATTTTTATGGTAGTACTCAGCTGTTTGAAAACCGTTCAATCCATTGTTTTAATACAATGCAACATAAGTGAAGAAGCAAGAGGTAATCGGAGAATGCAACCATATTGTTTCGGCACATTTTTAAGATTATAAATGTTCAGATATAGTGTTCTGGACTGGATTACATTGTGTTTCCAGAAGCTGATTTTAGTACTATGATAATGATGAAGTTTATGTTTAGGAGAGGTTAATAGTGTACCGCAGATGCATATTCCAGGATGCATACACAGTTAAGAGATTTTTTATGTTTTCCTACCTTTGTAGTAGTATAGATTAAAGCTACAACTTGAGATGTTTTATAAATGCCTAAGGTTAATTGAATTTTCACTTGTAATTTTAGCATTGTTTTCTAATTCGGTATGTTTCATATCTAGAGTTTGGACTTTTCCCTGTTTGCCTATTTTATTCCTGTGTATAAAAATTTAGGCAAATTAACCCAAAATGCGTATTGGGCCATTTACTAGCTTCTGTGTGAGTTTTTAAGTGCCTATAAATGCCTATTTGAGGAGTTATTGCCTACTTGTGGGATTTGAGCCTATAAGTACCTTTTCCCGAATTCACCACCACCACCACCACCACCACCACCACCACCACCACCACCACCACCACCACCACCACCACCACCACCACCACCACCACCACCACCACCACCACCACCACCACCACCACCACCACCACCACCACCACCACCACCACCACCACCACCACCACCACCACCACCACCACCACCACCACCACCACCACCACCACCACCACCACCACCACCACCACCACCACCACCACCACCACCACCACCACCACCACCACCACCACCACCACCACCACCACCACCACCACCACCACCACCACCACCACCACCACCACCACCACCACCACCACCACCACCACCACCACCACCACCACCACCACCACCACCACCACCACCACCACCACCACCACCACCACCACCACCACCACCACCACCACCACCACCACCACCACCACCACCACCACCACCACCACCACCACCACCACCACCACCACCACCACCACCACCACCACCACCACCACCACCACCACCACCACCACCACCACCACCACCACCACCACCACCACCACCACCACCACCACCACCACCACCACCACCACCACCACCACCACCACCACCACCACCACCACCACCACCACCACCACCACCACCACCACCACCACCACCACCACCACCACCACCACCACCACCACCACCACCACCACCACCACCACCACCACCACCACCACCACCACCACCACCACCACCACCACCACCACCACCACCACCACCACCACCACCACCACCACCACCACCACCACCACCACCACCACCACCACCACCACCACCACCACCACCACCACCACCACCACCACCACCACCACCACCACCACCACCACCACCACCACCACCACCACCACCACCACCACCACCACCACCACCACCACCACCACCACCACCACCACCACCACCACCACCACCACCACCACCACCACCACCACCACCACCACCACCACCACCACCACCACCACCACCACCACCACCACCACCACCACCACCACCACCACCACCACCACCACCACCACCACCACCACCACCACCACCACCACCACCACCACCACCACCACCACCACCACCACCACCACCACCACCACCACCACCACCACCACCACCACCACCACCACCACCACCACCACCACCACCACCACCACCACCACCACCACCACCACCACCACCACCACCACCACCACCACCACCACCACCACCACCACCACCACCACCACCACCACCACCACCACCACCACCACCACCACCACCACCACCACCACCACCACCACCACCACCACCACCACCACCACCACCACCACCACCACCACCACCACCACCACCACCACCACCACCACCACCACCACCACCACCACCACCACCACCACCACCACCACCACCACCACCACCACCACCACCACCACCACCACCACCACCACCACCACCACCACCACCACCACCACCACCACCACCACCACCACCACCACCACCACCACCACCACCACCACCACCACCACCACCACCACCACCACCACCACCACCACCACCACCACCACCACCACCACCACCACCACCACCACCACCACCACCACCACCACCACCACCACCACCACCACCACCACCACCACCACCACCACCACCACCACCACCACCACCACCACCACCACCACCACCACCACCACCACCACCACCACCACCACCACCACCACCACCACCACC
This sequence comes from Deroplatys truncata, assembly GCA_030765065.1. Lineage (NCBI taxonomy): Eukaryota > Metazoa > Arthropoda > Insecta > Mantodea > Mantidae > Deroplatys > Deroplatys truncata. Next base: position 405,188,814 of record CM060990.1, read on the forward strand.
ACCACCACCACCACCACCACCACCACCACCACCACCACCACCACCACCACCACCACCACCACCACCACCACCACCACCACCACCACCACCACCACCACCACCACCACCACCACCACCACCACCACCACCACCACCACCACCACCACCACCACCACCACCACCACCACCACCACCACCACCACCACCACCACCACCACCACCACCACCACCACCACCACCACCACCACCACCACCACCACCACCACCACCACCACCACCACCACCACCACCACCACCACCACCACCACCACCACCACCACCACCACCACCACCACCACCACCACCACCACCACCACCACCACCACCACCACCACCACCACCACCACCACCACCACCACCACCACCACCACCACCACCACCACCACCACCACCACCACCACCACCACCACCACCACCACCACCACCACCACCACCACCACCACCACCACCACCACCACCACCACCACCACCACCACCACCACCACCACCACCACCACCACCACCACCACCACCACCACCACCACCACCACCACCACCACCACCACCACCACCACCACCACCACCACCACCACCACCACCACCACCACCACCACCACCACCACCACCACCACCACCACCACCACCACCACCACCACCACCACCACCACCACCACCACCACCACCACCACCACCACCACCACCACTATTACTTTGATAAATAAATAAAAATACATGTGTGAGCAAATGTCATTTTAATGTAACTTTTATATGCCTTTCAAAGTTTACGCTTGGAAATTACCGAGTTACTCATATTTACAAGGCTTTTGGAATTACCAAATGCAAGTGACAATAACTAAAAGGCCGTTTTACAAAAGTTGGCAGGTTAGCTGCAGTGTTTTTAAGATTACAAGTACTGGATATTTTAGCCATTAACAGAACATAATTACTCTTCAAATAGAAGGGATACAGCTTCCATATTGACTACAATAGATAAGAGCCCAACTTTTGGGAAAGAAGAATGCAAACCATCCACAATAATGAGGAGTGTTAAACAAGCAAGAGAAGAGAATGGTTGTGTTTGTTGTAAGCTCTGGAAGTGAGAGGAAGAGTGGTATAAGAAGCTATGGGAGTGCTTTTGGCAATGTATAGGGCAAAGCGAAGAAGGGCCCCTAGAAGTTGTATGGTGACAAGCTATGCACTAGTAGGGAGTGTTGTTATGGTACTATTAACCATTGGAGGAGTGGAACTAAACCCAGGGCCCGGAAATATCCAGACATTGTTGGATGGGCAGCTATGTCAGTAAGGGGTTAGTTTCATGTCAAATAAAAATGAAATAGAGAAAGCAATAAATATTTTCAATGGTGTACTGCAGGTGGCAGGAGAGGGAATGAGGGTGGGAAAGAAAATACTTAAACACAGGGAGGATTGGTTTGACGAGGAACGTAAAGTATAAAAAAAGCTAGTGAAACAGATGCTGAAAAAATGGAGAGAACAAGGAAATGTAGTTAGCAAAGGAGGAATATCTACAGGCTAGGGTATTTTATAACCAACTTCTAGAACAAAAGAAACTAAGGTGGAGGGAAAGAAAAAGGAGAGTAGTCTAATTTGGGTGTTAAGGGAGGAGAATATCAGCAAGATATGGAATGCCATAAAATCATCATATAGTAAATATGTAGATCAACCGAATATTGACCCAGAAGGGTCAAAACTACTTCAAAACTCTTTGTGGGGAATATGGAGGCAGTAGGATGACATTAGACCTCGAGAAATACATGTGGAAATTCTGGACAGTGCAATAAGGGATGAGGAAGTAATTAGGCAGGATGAAATAATGAAAAGATGATGATGCTTTGTGTTTAAGGGCATTCAACTGCTAGATCATTAGCTCCCTAAATAATAATAATAATAATAATAATAATAATAATAATAATAATAATAATGATGATGATGATGATGATGATGATGATGATGATGATCAGAAATAAAGCAACTGGCCTAGATGGGATTCCCACAAAATTTCTTAAAGCATGGTATAGTGACATATACAGAGTTAAGAAATTGACAGATCTGTTTAATTCAATTAAAAAAAAAGGGGGGGTTATGTTCTGGTAAACTGGAGAAAAACAATTATACACCCAATTTATAAAGAGAAAGATAGTATGTCCAAATCAAACAGCTATTGTGGGATTGCACTACTATCTAAAGCAGGAAAAATCTTTATTGGTATTTTGGCAAATAGGATACAGAATTGGGTAGAAGGAAATAATATCCTTTCAGAATTCCAAATGGGTTTTAAAACTGGGAGGAGAACAGTCAATAATATCTTTATATTAAAAACATAAATAGATAAATATCTTAAGGAAAAAAGGGGAAAATTATACCTGGCATTTATTGACCTAGAGAAAGCTAATGACAGGGTGGAGCCACAGTTACTATGGCATAAACTATTATGTCAACACACAATAAATATTCTGATAGCCCTGTGCAAGGAGAACCCCTTTTGTGTGAGGATAGGAGAAGGTGTAGTGTCTAGGGAGATAACACAAGGGAAAGGTTTAAGGCAAAGATGTAAATCAAGTCCAATACTCTCTATTTATTGAAGACATTTTATTAGGGATAAGCAAAAACAATAGTTGTATGCCTGTGATAAATAATATTGTAATTCCTGGGCTACTGTTTGCTGATGACCTGGTAGTAGGATCAATTACAGCTAATGGTACGAATGCAGTGCTCTAGCAAGTAGATAAATACGTAATGAATGGAACCTGACTGTGAATCACGAAAAAACCCAAATAGTGGTATTTAGGAAGAGAGCAAAGTTGAGCATACATTAAATGTGGAAGAAGGTGAACAAGGAGTATAAAGTAGTACAAGAATGTATTTACTTAGGCATTAAAATAAATGGGGGTGGGGTGGAAAAAACAAAAGAAACTAGCATTGACAAAAGAAAATGGAGCCATGTCAATAATCAGAAGTTGTAAGTACAGAATACCGTACATTGAAGTTAAGAGGTTGGAAAAAATGTATAATATGGTGGTGGAAGCTAAAATGTTATATGGAATAGCAATATGGGGACTGAATGGTGGGGAGAAAGCATTGATATGGTCCACAGGATGTCTGGTAGTGATGTATTGGCTTACCAAGTGCAGTAGGAAAGAAGTAGCACAGATGGAGATGAGAAGTGTGTCAAGGAAGGGTATGAAAGAGCACAGAAATATTGGTTTAGGATCCTGAATTTAGATAAAAATATGCTAAGGCAGTGTATAAAATATTAGGAAAAGAGTTTTACGAACTTTGGACGGACTAATAGCATCCGAAAGAATCTGGAAGTGAATGAGATGGGGGAATACTGGAGGAGAGAATGATCATAATTTTTGGAAAATAATAAGGAAGAGATTTGAAGACAGAAATCCAAAAACTTTTTGGTGGGGTAATGGAAAACAGGTCTCTCGTATACTGTATACCAAAGAAGGATACATGGGAAAGGGAGACATACGTTGCTAAGCTAAATGAGCAAAGGGAGGGAATAGCATGGTTAAGAACTGGTGTTTGGAGATTAAGAGGAATAAGAAAGGACATCCCACAGAGTCAGTGTTCCATTTCTGGAGGGAAGGAAGATCTGGAGCATATAGTACTTGAATGTCAAGGAACAGGTCTATGGAGAAAGGAATTTCTGGAGCAGAAATGGGCTAAGGTGGACAGGAAAATGGTGTTAAGGGGGATTGTTAGAAAGGATGGCAGAAGATTAAGTCAGCTTTTAAGTAAAGTTAATAAAAAATGGAACTGGTATGTAAAAAGGGAATCTGAGTTAACATAACTCTTTGTTAGCTATTAATGCCTTGTTTGATAGTTACAGAGAATTACAAAATGTATGTAGAAGTAATTATGTTGGATGAGTATGATGGGCAAAGAGCCTGGGCTGAATGCCCTGTCATACTCCAGTATGTATTAGCTTAACACTGACGCAGTAATCTGTATCACAAATTATGTAAATGTCAGAGTGATTGTAGTGTGAATATGCATTGTTGTGTGACATTGATTTGAGATGTTTGTTGATTGTAAGCATTGTCGAGAAGTGGGTTTATACGGCCTTACTGAAACTGACAATAATAGCGTGCAATAATGTAGCGAGGGGGTGAGCTGTTTATCATTATTAGAGACAAGCAAATGACATCAGAGTGGCGCGTTTTTCTTAGAATTTGCTGGAACATTTTTCCCCAGAGCATATGTTTTCGTAATTTTCATTGGATATAAATATAGACGCTAATGTTGGCGTGTTTTATTAACCAATAGCAGCTCGGTTATAATCTTTAGGCATATTGGGACGAGGAAGTATAAATTCAGTGTCAGGGTTAAGTTTCATGTAGTTCAATGAAGGCATTCATGGAGTATGCATCGCACACAGTTCAAGGTTACGCGTCACAAAGTTATGAAAAATCTCTCGTGTCGTAAAGTTGAAGTTGAAGTACGCGAATTAATAATGTGCAGTAAATAAGTTATTATAACAGTTTCAGTTTGGCGAGTGTCAAGATTAATATGTGAAAGTGAATAATGTGTTACGACAATAAAAGTGTAAAACAAATTCTTTTATCAGTGTTATCTTTGGATAAAAAACTCCTTTCCGTTTACACACCTGTATAAGATAAGTGCTTGACCGAAAAATAATAGCTAGCCAGAGGACAGTGAACCCAAAATTAAATACAATAACAGACGCTCAGTAAAAGATAACACGAAGTGACCGCGACAAATTGTCTTTCATACGTGCGGAAGATAAAAATGAAACATCTTCCAACTACCAACATTAATACCCCCACAACACAAATAAATAAATAAAACAACAATGGGGTTTCTCCTGATATTCAACATTGGACCAGTCATTGGGTGCTTAAAGTAACTGCCAGTTTTCATGAAAAAATTGCAAAAACAAACACAAAAGTATTAATACAAACAAACAAACAAACATAGTTTTCATTGAAGTATACCTGGAATCTACACATTAGAAGGAAATGATTCAGAGGAAAGAAAATCTTTAAAATTATGTTTATCTATGCATATTCGACAACAATGCAGTTAACATACTGTATTTTGTCAGAGATCATGTATTGGAAATGATATTTCACCGAGTTCATTTCTGCTTGTATCCTCCTGAGTAGAGTCAACATGCCAAAGGAGAAGTCGTCAGGAAGCATATTACAGAAACAATGGATTATTATTGGAGAAAAACAATTTATATCACATGGAAGCCTAACATTTTGTCAGTGTTATTGTACAAAAGTAAATATTGAATGAAAGTTTGAATTTGTTCATAAGGGATAATTAAAATTAATGCTACATTAATGTGCATTACAGTAGACAAGGTATCACTAAAATCACAGCAAATAAAAATATTTCCCTTTGGTCTTGGACACCGGCCACATGCACTGGCTTGTGACTGGTAGGCAACAGATTTGCCACATCAGTAGGTTTATATCCTTTGCACAAACTGAATTGTGAATAAACCGGTAGTAAGCAAAGTAAATAATTTACATAAGGTATTCTTACGTATGTATTGTAATGAAAAGAAGCTAGAAACAGTGATGTGTATTGAATTTATTTAAAGGTGAGTCGAAATTGTTACACTAACATCACTTAAGTTTACTCACTTAACATGTTTCGGGAAACCGTTGTTCCCATCCTCAGAAGGTTAACTCGACTGGCCCGTGTTGTTGGTGTTTCCGTTTTTTGGACTGGATCCTGTGGTGGCATCTTGTGGTGGAGAAATGTACTTCCAGAGAGGATTTGGTGGCGGCAAATCAAAATTCATTAGATGTGTGTTGTGTTTTAGAATGGTGATCTTCTCCCATGCATCTAATTCGGCTGCAAATTTGGCTGGTTTGACTAATGTAATATTGGGTTTGATGTTGTGATTAGTGATCCAAAAATGGTGTGAAACTGCAGATTTGTCCATTTGTTTGTATTTAATACATCTCATGTGCTCCTTTAGCCTAGTTTCTAAGTTTCTTTTTGTCTTACCAATGTATACTTTATTGCAATCTGAACAATTGATTTTATAGATTCCAGCTTTTTTGTCTTGTGGAATGGGGTCTTTTAACTTGTTACAAAGTAATTTCTCTATGTTAAATTTGTTCTGTGGAGCTAGGCTGATGTTATGTTTCATGAAAATCTTCTTAAATTTGTGAAATGTTCCTGGGTGGTATGTGAATTTCTTGAACTTTAGTTCTTTATCTTGCTGGCTGAGATTAGTTGTGTTTCTGATGTGCATCAGAAACACAACTGATACACATAACACAAATACACATAACAACTTCCTTTCCATACATGTTTAAAGTTTGGCACAGATATGTTGACGACATCTTCGCTGTTGTCCCTAATAGGTTCATACAAGACTCCTTAGCCTTACTAAACCTACAGAACCAATCAATAAAATTCACCATAGAAATAGAAAAAGAAGGCATGCTACCATTTTTAGACCTAAAAATCATGAGAGAACAAAAGAACCTAACCTTTGGCATATACACGAAGCCAACACACTCTACTAATTACATAAAAAATAAGAGTTTCAATCCAACCACACACAAACATGCAGTACTAAACAGCCTAACACATAGACTGGTATATACCCCCTTAAATAAAAAAGAATACCAGTTAGAATAGCAGCATATAGTAGACACAGCAATACATAATGGGTACAACAAAGCAACTATTGACAAAAAAATTGCAAAATTCAAACGACAGATGCACATCAGAAACACAACTAATCTCAGCCAGCAAGATAAAGAACTAAAGTTCAAGAAATTCACATACCACCCAGGAACATTTCACAAATTTAAGAAGATTTTCATGAAACATAACATCAGCCTAGCTCCACAGAACAAATTTAACATAGAGAAATTACTTTGTAACAAGTTAAAAGACCCCATTCCACAAGACAAAAAAGCTGGAATCTATAAAATCAATTGTTCAGATTGCAATAAAGTATACATTGGTAAGACAAAAAGAAACTTAGAAACTAGGCTAAAGGAGCACATGAGATGTATTAAATACAAACAAATGGACAAATCTGCAGTTTCACACCATTTTTGGATCACTAATCACAACATCAAACCCAATATTACAGTAGTCAAACCAGCCAAATTTGCAGCCGAATTAGATGCATGGGAGAAGATCACCATTCTAAAACACAACACACATCTAATGAATTTTGATTTGCCGCCACCAAATCCTCTCTGGAAGTACATTTCTCCACCACAAGATGCCACCACAGGATCCAGTCCAAAAAACGGAAACACCAACAACACGGGCCAGTCGAGTTAACCTTCTGAGGATGGGAACAACGGTTTCCCGAAACATGTTAAGTGAGTAAACTTAAGTGATGTTAGTGTAACAATTTCGACTCACCTTTAAATAAAATAAGGTATTCTATTTTTGTTGTCTAATTGTTATTCAAGGTAAAATGTGAGAAGTGTCATGTTAAACATAAAATCACTGCTCAGCTTGCAAGAAATGCTGCAAAGTATAAGGAGACTCTTCAGCCCTTTCTAAAGGATGTCCAGCACTAGAACATAGATGCGGAACAAAAAAAAATTGCTCTGAACTATGCAGTGCCCTTATAGCTGCAAACATTCATTTAGAAAACTGTAGAACGAAACAATGAAACAGTTTTTTGCCTCCTACACTAAAATGAGAATTCCAGATGAATCAACACTTAGAAAATATTATCTAACTCCACATTATGAATTGGTAAGTTGTAGTACTTAAGAAGCCATTTCTGATGGATGCTGCTACCATATTTTGTCATTTTCTTATGTTTGTGCCATGTTCTTATCCAGTTCATTGTCACAAACGTATTCAGTCTGGAATGGACAAAAAAACAATAGCTATATGTTTTTAAACAACAGATCAAAATTCAAATCTAACTAATGTTACAGGTTTTTTTCCCACAAGATAGCTAAAAAGCCCTCTCAGAAACACTGTACTAATGTAGGAAAATTTAAATCCTTCTATAATTGTTTTAAATAATTTCAGGTGATTGGTGAAATAAGGGATGAAATAGCTTCTTATTTCTGGATATCTGTTGATGAAACAACATATAGCTGTATGCGAGCAATGTCCAATGCTGTACTTGGAAAATCAAATTCCAAGGCAGTTAGTAAACCTCACTTGATCACAACAGGAATGATGGAAACTAGTAGACATTCAACAGTAGCTTGTGTAGTAAGGAAAGCTTTGTGAGTATTGGTAAAATATAAATGACTTTAATTTTCAAGCAGTTCAGGTTTTTATTATTTATTTTTATTTTATTTCTTTCTGAACAGTTGTTCTCCAGCCAGATGAAGCAAATGATAATAAATTTCTTTTTTTAATGGATGGCACTTCATATATGCTTAAAGCTGCAGAATGTTTGAAAGGATTTTATCCAAATTTGATACACACTATCTGCGCAGCTCATGCCCTTCACTGAGTAGCCGAAGAAATTCATAGACACTTCAAAGATGTTAACAGTTTGATCTTGACTGTCAAGAAATTATTTCTCAAAGCTCCCAGCAGAATTTTAGTCTTCAAAACAGTTATTCTCACTGCACCACTGCCTCCACAGCCAATATTAACCAGATGGAGGTGTTGGCTTGAAACAGCCTCATATTATGCATGTAATTTCCATAATACTTCACAGGTAGACCCTATGTTAAAATCGATACAAAAATATTTCCTAGCTAGAATAATCAATAATTTTACTTTAACTTTATTTTCTGTCATACCCAATCCTATATTTTTATTTCCTGCATTAAATAAGGCTGTTATTTTTAATCTTACAATGAAAATTGAGTTTTGGAAAAGATTTATGTAAACTTATATGTCAGTTTTTAATTTACAAACAAGTGGAAATTTGTTCAACATTTCAATGCTCAAAATATTTGTAAACCATTAAAGTATTATAAGAAAGGCGTAATTACTTTCTCCACCACATACATAGCAGGTAGAGAAGGTATTGCATTCCACCCAAAAATTTGATACCAAGATTTCACCAGAAATACATGTTTTGAGGTCCCCTGAATAAAAAAAAAAGCATTTTTAGAAAAAGTGTGCGTGCGTGCGTGTGTGCATGTGAACAGCGTAACTCAAAAATGAAAAGTCAGATAAATACCAAACTTGATATTTAGGTTCAGTACCTTCCAAAGATGTGAGATGAAGATTTACAAGAAAATCCCCCCCATCACAAACTATTCTTTACAACAAACATTTTTCGAAATTTATTTTCTAAAAAATGGCTCTAGGAATTTTGATTAAAATACTACATACTAAAGAGATTTGTATAGCAAATAAAATGTATATATTGAATTTTCTGGGAAAAGCCTGTGAAGTCCTCTTCATTCAGAAGGAATTTTGTATAATCTTGCATAACTGGTAATGGTTAAGCGACAGACAAAACTGCACTAAACAAAAAATGTAGGCCTCTTTAAAGCACACAATTTATTTCAAATAAATTTTTTTGTTGGATAAGCCATTTCTGAGGTTCTGTTACTAATCATTTGAATTGTTAATTACTTGGCCATTCTCTTGAAGTCCCATCAACATTCAGTTGTTCCTTGAATTTGCATGGAAAAAGTATGGAATTTTAAGACCAGCATATAGCGTCCAGTTATTAAACATTGGACTATCACTGTTCCCTTTGTATCCATAACAAAATTTGTAGTGCAGCTATCTCTGCAAAGGATTATTTGGATTAAAGTGTGGTAGGAGCTTTAGTAAGAGTAGTTTGTATACCCACTAATAAACGACAGAGGGCAGAGAAAGTCTTGTGAATTTATCACATATTTTTTAAAACATCATAGCAAAAAGGAATTCCATTTTTGTTTTTCTGTTAAAGGTTGTAAATGGTTTCAATGAGGAAGCAGCTGTCACCACCAAAGAAGCGAAACATGTTTTGCCATCCCCAAACATCAAAACTGCCCTTCCTTACATAATAGCAAATTTTGGAGATATACCAGTAACCATTAGACAGCAGGAGACAAGAGGTCTACTTCTAACATAGGTAACTGACGTCACTATGATAAAACAGAAGCTGGATAAAGTAGGTGGTGAAATGGGTGAAGCTGTTGCCTCAAAAATGACAAGGGTTCCGAAGCATAATCAAGGTTGGAAGATAATGTGCAATGTAGCCTCAATTCTTTCTGGCAAAACGCAACAAGAAATAAGTGTAATCTTTGACTAATTTTGAAGATTTAGAAGCTAGTAACAGTGATGTGTCATAATTTAAAATAAAGAGAGTTGAGGGTTGTTACACTACATCACTATGATATTCTTACTTGAACGCGTTTCGGGAGACGGCTTGTTCCCATCGTCAGCATTTTCTCTCAACTGATTTTGCCGGTCATCGTCTGGCGGATGTGTGTGGTTTGTGGTGTTCTCTGGTGCTGGGCTGATGAACCTCCAAAGGCTGTTGGGTGGCGGCAGTTCGAAATTCATTAGGTGATTCCTGTGTTTGACAATATGTATTTTTTCCCAGATGTCCAATTCATTGCTGCTGTTGATCGGTTTTAAGAGTTTTATGTTTGGAGTGATATCACGGTTTGAAGACCAGAAATGATGTGCTACTGCTGATTTATCTGGCTGCTTTTGGTAAATGCATCTCATATGCTCTTTAAGTCTTATTTCAAGATTTCTTTTGGTTCTTCCTATGTATACCAGGTTACATTCATTACAATCAATTTGATATATACCAGCTGATTTATCGTTGGGGATAGGATCTTTTGTTCTGTTGCATAGTAGTTTCTGTATATTGTGGTTATTCTGTGGAGACAGGGTGATGTTGTATTTTTTGAAAATCCTTTGAAATTTATGATGTGTCCAAGGATGATAAGTGAATTTTCTATATGCTTGTGGTTTTTGTTGTCTGAGTAACGTAGTCATTTGTTGGATGTATTTCTGTCTTTCAAACCTTTTTATCTTCTTATCTGTTGTTTTTTTCTGGTATCCATTCATAGTGTCTATGTTGATAATGTGTTGGTATTCTTTCTGGTATTCCTCTTTCTCCATTGGTATATGTACTAACCTGTTTGTAATACTATTTAAAATTGCATGTTTGTGGCTTGTAGGATTGTAGCTATTGTTTTTAATATAGTTTTCTGTGCGCATTGGTTTTCTGTAAATGTCGAACGTTAGTTTGTTGTGTGCGTTATTTCTAATGATCCTGATGTCTAGGTAAGGTAATTGGCCATTTTCTTCTTTTTCCATTGTGAATTTTATAGATCCTTTTTGTAAATTTAATAATTTCAAAGCATCTTCTGAAAGTTTTTTTGGAACAATAGCAAAAATATCATCTACATACCTATACCAGGTTTTGAATAGATGTGGGAAAGATTTAGTAATATGGCATTCAAAATGGCTCATATATAGTTCTGCTAAAAATGGTGAAAGGGGGTTTCCCATAGTTAGGCCTGAGGTTTGTTTAAAGATTTTGTGATGGAATGAAAAGAAATTCTGGTCCAGACATAATTTTTTTAGTTTTAGGTAATCTTCTGTTTGTGCTCTAGGTGTGCCATTGCTTAATATCCAATTTTCTAGGAGTGGTAATAATTCTTCTTTTGGTATGCTTGGGAAGAGTGCAGTGACATCAAATGATACCATCATGTCTGTGGGTGATATATTTATATTTGAAAAGTGACTGGTTAATTCTAAAGAATTTTTTATGCTAAGACTTTTGAACATAGGCATGGAGTTGAAGGTATTTGAAAGCCATTTTGCTAGTTTATATGTGAGAGAGTTTATGTTATTCACTATGGGCCTCATTTTGTTGCCGAGTTTGTGTATTTTTGGTAGTGCATATAACCTAGGTATGGTGGGAAAATCTGGTTTAATTCTGGATTTTTCGGCTTTTGTTAATGTTTTGGTTTCTATCAATGTGTTCTGGAGTGACTTGGTGCATTCTTTTAATGGATTTTTGCTGATTTCTATGTACTCTGGGTTATGTAGTAATTGCATAACTCTAGATTCATAATCTTCTTGGTCTAATATCACTAATGTGTTTCCTTTGTCTGCTTTGGTGTATACTACAGGTTTTGCTTTAGAGATTTGATAATTTTTTGATGTGGTACGTAGTGGTGTTTTTGGGCTTGTATCTGGTCCAATATTGGTTCACACTGTGATTGTATTAAACTTTTATCCTTATCTGTAAGGTGGTTGGAGGCTATTTCAATATCAGCAACAAAGTTTTCTGTATTTTTTGTGAAGTTGAAACAGGGTTTTAGGCCATTGTTCAAGACAGATAGCTCAGTGCTGGTGAATGGTTCTTTTGAGAGGTTAACTACATATTGGCCTGTTGTAGGTTCATTGTTTAGGTTATGTTTATATGTTGCTTTCCGTTTTTGGTTATGTCTAGGAGATTTTTCCCGGTATTCCAGGGAGTTTTTTGTTTGAATATAACATTGTTTAGTTTCTTTTTCAGTTTCATTGTTTTGGCGCTCATTTTCTTGCTAAGTAGCGTAAGGAAATTTGACCGTAAATTTTCCCATAAGGGTATTCCTAAAACTTTCGGTAACCATAAGTGTAATTCATAGATTCTAAGGTCCAAGTCCTGTAAATTTGCATAATGTTTGTTCTTTTCTATTTCAATTACTTTCTTGTCTGCTGCTGTTTGATGTTTTACATTGTGATTAAATTTTACGTATTTTCTAACGAAGTTTGGCGTAACTGTGTTTTAAGCAAAGATTTAGGAATCTTATGTTTGCAGCCGTGTTTTTCTTTTTGATTTCTAGTTTTAAGTATAATTTTATGTCCTGTTTTATTCCAAAGTTTCCGTTGAATCTGTGTAAATCTGTGCTTACCTCCATATTCTTTAGTTATTACGTGCAGCAATATCGGTTCAATTTTAAAGCAATATCGGTGTTTATTCTTTGTTTTTATAGACTTGTAAGTCCAAATTATTGACTAATTTTGAAGATTTAGAAGCTAGTAACAGTGATGTGTCATAATTTAAAATAAAGAGAGTTGAGGGTTGTTACACTACATCACTATGATATTCTTACTTGAACGCGTTTCGGGAGACGGCTTGTTCCCATCGTCAGCATTTTCTCTCAACTGATTTTGCCGGTCATCGTCTGGGGGATGTGTGTGGTTTGTGGTGTTCTCTGGTGCTGGGCTGATGAACCTCCAAAGGCTGTTGGGTGGCGGCAGTTCGAAATTCATTAGGTGATTCCTGTGTTTGACAATATGTATTTTTTCCCAGATGTCCAATTCATTGCTGCTGTTGATCGGTTTTAAGAGTTTTATGTTTGGAGTGATATCATGGTTTGAAGACCAGAAATGATGTGCTACTGCTGATTTATCTGGCTGCTTTTGGTAAATGCATCTCATATGCTCTTTAAGTCTTATTTCAAGATTTCTTTTGGTTCTTCCTATGTATACCAGGTTACATTCATTACAATCAATTTGATATATACCAGCTGATTTATCGTTGGGGATAGGATCTTTTGTTCTGTTGCATAGTAGTTTCTGTATATTGTGGTTATTCTGTGGAGACAGGGTGATATTGTATTTTTTGAAAATCCTTTGAAATTTATGATGTGTCCAAGGGTGATAAGTGAATTTTCTATATGCTTGTGGTTTTTGTTGTCTGAGTAACATAGTCATTTGTTGGATGTATTTCTGTCTTTCAAACCTTTTTATCTTCTTATCTATTGTTTTTTTCTGGTATCCATTCATAGTGGCTATGTTGATAATGTGTTGGTATTCTTTCTGGTATTCCTCTTTCTCCATTGGTATATGTACTAACCTCTTTGTAATACTATTTAAAATTGCATGTTTGTGGCTTGTAGGATTGTAGCTATTGTTTTTAATATAGTTTTCTGTGTGCGTTGGTTTTCTGTAAATGCCGAACATTAGTTTTAAGTGTAATCTTGCAAATATTGCTGCCGTAAAATATGCACCAATAACTTCTTGTGATGTGGAATGGCTTTTCCCTCAATACAAGGAATTCTAAACAACAAAAGAATTTGTTTTCTAATAGAAAATCTGGAAAAATACATGATTATTGGCTGTCACTTTCAATTAAAGATCATTATGTGCATCATCATTGTAAGATTGTTTTTTTTTATTGATGTATTTAAATGATCAATGTTAAAATTATTAAATATAAAATCAGTACAGTATTTATTTCAAGTAATAAAAGCAACTTTCTAAAACAAGTATCTATAGTTATCCCTCATGAATCGCAATAAAACTGATTTTAAACTATTTTTAGTTACAATATTTTACTTTAAGCGCCTATTTTGGATATTTCTAGTGCCATTTTGCCTTCCCATTTTTTAAGTTTTTAAGGTTTACATGTCCTAACTCTATTCACGACATGTTGAGTGAGATGGGGCTGACTTCTCCAAGTGCTATATTTTACAGGCAAGAACTATACAATAAACAGGTTTCAGGAAAGCAGGATAATGTAACTTTATAATTAATTTGTAATATACAGTGTGATGGGCTCTACAATAATAAATTTTCAAGAACGTAAAAGTTGGACTTACTGTACATTTCCAAGCAGGTCTAAGTTCATAGTATTTTCCTACATGAATTAAAAACATTGAAGAGCAAACTGGCAAAATAATTTTTGAGTGGCACCAAATCAATTAATATTCATCAACCTCACACAATGCATAAATACTAATTGGTCTTTATAAACACCATATTAAATTTATCACAGGCTCTACCTGCAATGGAGAAAGAACAACAAGAAGCAACGATCACATCACCTATGCTGATAGTATTGTGCGCTTGGACAACCCGCACTAACATTGATATTGTGCCTTATTTTGATAAGATGGTCAGAGCTAATTATAGCCACAACAGTTCCGAGAACAGCAGCAGGTTCAATAATACAAAGAGTGATGGAGATACTCAAAATAATTTTAATAATAATAATAATAATAATAATAATAATAATAATAATAATAATAATAATACACTACTTATGAAATTCTTGAAAAATAGTGCCAAGTGTACCAAAACAAAAGAAATAATGTGAAAATGGTACGGCAGAGTCAGAGTTGAGAACAGGTGGAATTTTGGCCCTGGCTACACAATAGACACAAGGAGAGATGAGGCTAATGCTTAAACTTAAACAAGAGGATTAGGGAGGGGCATAAGGAAGGAATTTGTTTTTTTTTAACAAAGGATATATGAGAAGAAGCAAAAAGGAGATAATGCTTTGTTTGCCCAATCAAAAGGGAACTCAGTGAAAGTTCAGAAAAAGTGCCTGGCAGAAGGTCAATTAGTCCATGCTAGAAACACACAGCACTCCACCTGTGATTATGTGAGGAACAGAAAAACATGAATTAAACAAATGAAAGCTCATGTCTTGCATGAAGCAAAGTTATTCAATGACTATACCATAGGATTAGTAGGGAGAGGAAGTAAGCAGCGAATTCTTCAGTCTGCACCTGTTAGCTACATATGTGACTTAAGACCTCAAAATTGCACTAGTGCCTCATGTACGCAAATTGCAAATTAGAAAAAGCTGAGTGTAAATAGTAGGAAAAGACAGCAGCACAGTTCTCCCACCTTCCTTCCTTTGTTAATACAGTAGATACAGGTTGGTAAGTTGGTAGGTACAGATGAATGGATGAGCTTATTTGCACATCTCAATGTACAGCCTAAGACAAAACAAATGAACAACAGCCAGAGAGGAAGTTCAATTCAGAAAACACTGAAAGCATTCGCTGACGCAGTATTCACAATACACGACTTAGTATCACCATGCGTTCACTTCAAAGCTATGTGACAAGTAGGAAGATGCCTTTCAGCTGGATTGTATTCATGGTAGCTGAGAGGTGAAAGGCATGTGTCTCATAATTGGAACAACCTGGATTCGAATCCTTGGGTGTATGTTTTCTTTATTATTTAAATTTCAATTTGTTAAATATATGGCAATGCCGTATGTCTTCCATGCATAAGGTATCATTAATTTTAAGAGTCATGCATAAAAACACAAACAATTATTCTTTTTGTTTTCAAAATAAATGCCATATTAGTAAGAATTTAAAAGCTAAAAACTAAACCAAATATTTAATTGACTTAATACTGGATGTGCAAACTCTGTCTCATTCTACAGCTGTGAATGGCACTGGCAAGATCATGTGCACGCACTTCATAGCCTTGAAGTTCTACATATGTTAGCAGTCATACTGACTTTTGCCTTGACCGAGTGCACATAAAGACAAAACTACAAGATCTCTCCTTATGTTACAGAATGTTGCTGGATACTCTGTGTCTCAGGCTGTGAGAGCACTCTAAGTCCCTATAACTACAGCTATGAGGTGGGTGCGTTTATCCACGGAAGGGATGGTTTGTCATCAACCTGGTTTGGGTCGAAAACGTTTGTCCATTCCTCAGCACGACACTGTACTTCTAAAAGAGGCAGACAGCAATCCCTTCCAGCATGTGTCTACAATTAAAAGTACTTCTAATTTCCCTGGCTCAAAACGCACAGCCTTGCATCATTTGACTATAGCAGGGCTCTTTGCTCAATTGGCAGCAAAGAAACAGTGTTTTACAGACGATCACAGATTATGTCACCTCACATCTGCAGATGAAAATGCCAACCATAACTGGAATAGGGTTATACTCATAGATGTGGTGACATTTTCATCTACAAATGGGGGGAAAGTAATTCTCTACCACCCCAGAGGAAAATGTTACGACGAAAAAACATGGCACAAATGGATCGCCAAGGTTGCATATCTGTGCCATGTTGGGGTTGGAGGTCATGAGATGGTCTAGATGTGTTGTGGCAGCTTGATGGCACATTTAATAGCCACCAATTTAAAGACATCCTCGAAAACAACATGATTCTCTCTGTAAGGGCTATATATCCCGATAGAAAGATTGAATTCCAGAAGAACAACCAACCTGTTAGCAAGTTTCAAACTGGTTCTCACAAAGGCAAGATATCACTGTCATTGATTGGCCTTCTTGAATCCTATTGAAAATGTGTGGGTAGAGGTGAAGAAAGATTTGGAGTTAAATTGGCCTGTAAGACAATGTTAAGACAAAAGAAGTTTTGTGGGATCAATTAGTACAGGATGCTTGGAAGGAAATATCCTCTTGTGAAGATTTGACTAGTCATTTGATTTGTCCCGTAGAATGAGGGCAGTAATAGAAGCAGAGGATTTAAGCACCCAATATTAAGTTAATTTCTATTTTTATTTGCTTCTTCAGTTAGGAATATAATATTTGCTTATTTCATACTTAGTTTGAGAACAAACAGGAGTGTTTCATTTTTTGTGTGTGAGCATAAATGCATTGAAATCTAAGTCTTAGCAATTGGGAATTATATTACAATATGCATAATAAGCATAGCATAGCATTGCATTGCACAACATTTTGCACAAAAACAATTATATATTATATATATAATAAAATATGCTCAGGATACAAACCTTGAGAGGCCTCATTACTACAGGGCGATTTATGAAGAACTGACACATTTCTTTCTTTAATTATTCTGTTCAAAATTCACTCAATGCCCCAATTTTAGCAACAAATTAAGCAGAAGGTTCTGGAGTTTCGATTGCCTGTCACTAGATGTGCAGATGTTCATGTTTTATACGTAATTGTTAGTTTTATTGTCAGCAGCTGTTTTTGAAATTTCATTCTAGTCAATGTGAAAATGGAGTACACATTAAATGAACGACTCTTCCTTGTAAAGCAATACTGATTATGAATTCAATTACAACTACTCAAAGGGCATATCAGAGAGAATTTGGTGGTCGGAATCCTCCCCAAAGAAACACAATACTGGGACTGGTAAACAAATTGGAAACAACTGGATCTCTGGTGAGTGAAAAAGGCAAAACTTGTTCATCTAGACTTCCCACGGTTGACGTTAAGAGCACGACTGGATCAGTCGCCCAAAAAATCATTAAGACGTTTGTCGCAGGAGACAGGGTACAGCTACTCAACGTGTCAGAGAGCTGTGAAAAATAAAGGCCTAAAGCCGTATAGGATTACGGTTGTCCATCAGTTACCAGAACCAGATAATGATAGATGACTGAATTATTGCTGTTGGTTTCAGGGGTTCATTGTACAAAATCCTGCCATATTGTCCATCACATGGTTCACATATGAAACATGGTTCCATTTATCCGGCTATGTGAACTCAAATAACTCACACTATTGGGCTAGCGAAAATCCACATGTTATTCATGAAGCACCTATGCACCCGGTTAAAATCAGAGTTTGGTGCACAATATCCGCACAGAGAATAGTGGGACCAATTTTTTTTTTTTTTAAACAATGTGAACACTGCAGAGTACCAACGGATTTTCATGGAGTTTGCTGAGCAACTAGACAATGTAGAGCTGAGTCAAGGATATTTTCAGCAAGACGGCATTACATGCCATACATCAAATGAATCCGTGGCACTAATTGCAAGTTTCTTTGACAACCGAATAATTTCCAAGAGCCTGTGGTCACCGAGATCTCCAGATTTGACATTGCCGGACTTCTTTCTATGGGGTTATTTAAAAGACAGGGTTTATGCCACATGTCCCCAGACATTGGATGATCTGAAGCACAACAGGAGATTCAAGCTATTGACAACAGAGTCCTCCGAGTGGCCAGTAACGTAGAACAACGTATAGAGTTGTCCCTTATGCAGAATGGAGGACGTTTTCAACATTTGCTATACAGGTAAATAATCTCCCAAAATTCCTCTGCATTTCAGGTATAATAAGTTGTAACTAGCATAACTCATTTTAAAACAATTAACTATTGTGAACCGACCATGGAAACAATTTGGACTTCCACAAATATACACTTTTGATAATACAGTTTTTTCTATATGATATATCTTTATTGAGTGTTGAGCTAATACAATACATTTGGGCATGATCAGCGTCGAGCCCTGGCTCCTTTTGCCGATCGTACCCAAGCTTCTGCATTTACAAAACATGTGTGTTGAGTTAGCTTCATATCGCTGTTTCTCATTTAAAGTTCTTACTGCTTAGTGTTCTTCTCCCCTTCCCATTTCCTTCCCTTGCTTCCTCCGATCATCTTCGAGACTTCACTATCGGCGGGAAATGGGAACTATTAAATGCAATTTATAGAATGCTTATTTGTACCCCGTACTGACTGCCCATAACAACACTTGCTCGTTCATATTAAGAAATGTACCTCTCCCTCCTAGCCCTCTCCGTGTTTACCGTCCTTTATATCTAATTCATTCACTTCACGATTTCATATAAATCTATCACTTCTTTATCAATACACTTGTCTTTACTTTATCTAATTTGTTCCCTTCTATTCATTCTATAGTCACTCTCCCTCCCTATTCTATTTACTCCCCCATTATTACTGCTTCTATTTTCCCAAACTTCTCACAGAGAATGCACTATTTCTATACGTATGGCACACTTTCCTACTCCATAAATCTATTTCTGTTGGCTCCCTTAATGGTCCCAATTTGTTTCTGTCCAAAATCGTAAACTCCCATTGGGTGTCAAGACAATGCTTTCTTCTTCCACCAATTCGCCACCTAGCTTAAATGATGTACCAGTTAGTTATTTTGTAAGGGTTACCACAGTTTTCATGAAAAGGAAAACATTTTGCCCCGGAATATAGGAAGAGTTCTCAGGTTAGCCAATATGCACCCCCATGGAAGGAACTTCTAAGGTTAAGTGATGGGATGCAAGTAGTCTAGTGGGGAATATTAGAGGAGAAAGAAATCAATCTTTGGATTGATCATCCGAGGAGAGAATTGCCCACATATATTAAGAAAATATGTTATTATGTAGAATAGCTCCAAGTCAGAAGAAGTGAACTTTCAGATTAAAATATCAAAAAGAGGACAGTAGTTAAGGTAAAGAAAAGAACATAAGTCGCAACGTCGTGGAATACAGAGCCCTGAAAGGTAAAGGACAATGACAGAGAATGAGCAGAGAGGAAGACATTTATCTTGAGAATAGGGAGCTGGCACACATTTTCAAATGTTTCAGGCCAGAGGAGGAGCCAGAGAACCAAGGTTAATGCAAGAAGAAAGATGGCAGACCAGGATAAAGATGGTGCATTATACGACAACTAAAGGAGCAGGCCAGGAGAAAGCAGCAACCTCAGTAGGGATAATAATAAACAGGAAGCAAAAGGAGGAAAACAACAAAAACAAAATAACATCTCCTTTTTCACACACTTGATTTAACCTGCCCCCCACTTTTTGTAATAAACAAAAGAAATACATATATATGATGTAGCGTATGTGTGTACATTGTCACGTCAGACACATTATTGCTGTGTAGCACGACATTGTCATGTATAATCATTTTGATTGGGAATTTGAATTCCGTCCAACGTGGCATTTCCCTCCCCATCTCCTCAGTCTGGTGGCATCACTAGTAGCATCAGTCTTGTGTGTGTTTTCGGGGCGAGTGGATGTGTGTAGGAATGTGTGTGTTTCTTGTGTGAGTGTGTGGGGCATCTCCCTCCAATGTTTGTCTGTAATATGTTGTGAACAATGTAGTGGCACCATGTCAATTATTTTAATAAACCACAGGTAATGTGTTAAATGTGTATTTTGTTATGAAAATCCCACGCCTGCTTTAGATTTGTGCAGCTAACTTCCTGGTCATCTTGTTTGCCTCTGCCGCTATGTCCCCCAATATTTATGCCAGGGTAACTAAATTTAATATTTTAGCTGCAAAACCTTTTGGCCTCACCCCGGTGTATAACTATATATATAAGGAAACAGAAGCAGAAAACTAAAGCAATTGTAAATAGCATTACAAAGCGACAATGTTCTAACTGTTAAACAAAAATGAGCAGGCACTTAGCTTATGTGTTTATTTACCTGCAGAATTGAAGATTTTTTTTCTTTCTTTCATTTCTCCCTTTAGTTCAAATTTCAAGCATCGGCAGGGGATACACTTTTTCAAAATTTACCTCCCACACCTTTCATGAAACAGAAAATGTAACTTCCCTCTTGGAATATTTCTTTTCTCTACTGGAACATCCTCCAAACTTTTCTGGTTGCATTAGCAAAGCACCTGAATACAAAGAATAACTGATGGCCACACAATTGCAACTCCTTTATGAAGCATAGGACAAGCAAGCTTCAAAACATGGCATCACTGGCCTAGAAAATTGAAAGAAGCAAATTTTCAGCTTTCAGCAACAAGGAATTACAACCAACAGTCACTGAAATACAGATATATGTCATAGTCAACAGAAAACTGGTGCTGCTTAGATTCTGCAAGTTTACAACAATGAGGCAATAGAGTGAAAGCCCGCTTTATGCCATCAAAGTACTGAAAATTGTCGGAGTTATGTCAACAGACTTGCTATCCACAATCCTTTGTCATGCTACAACCCATAAAAGTTTTTTCCATGATTAGTCTTACACAGGAGCACCAGGTAAAAGCAGTGCTACCGAAGCAATAATTCATTTAAGTCACCCTGACTGTGTCAGAGCACCCCTAGTTTATTTTCACTAGTCAGCAAATGGGACATAGGAAGTACCCCTACAGCAAAGTATTCCGGTCAGTGCACCCTTTCGGCATATTCTAAAAGATTCCAGAGACATAATTTTCCAGCCCTGGAGGAGATGTAGTGACCTTTCTTGGGATTCGACCCACAATCAGGAAGTTGCTTCACATTTCATTAAGCAGTTTAGTTATAACAACCCAAGCAATGGGGACACTTTGCTGATTTGGCATTGCGAAGTGAATTTATTGATCATGGTTTTAGGCCATCTCAGTCAATCTTTCAACCACCACACTACTACTTAGAAGACATGCATTTACACTTAACTTGGCTCTTTAACCCTGACCTCACCATGCAGTTTTATTTTATCTAGTGCCTCAAGCCCTGCCAGAATTATCTTCAGGTAAGCCTTGGTGATGTGGAATTAAGCTCCTGCACCCTGGGGCCCGTCAGAGCATCCAAAACCTCAACTTAATAAAATGGCCTAGTGGCTAATTTTTATAGAACCTGATGTAGTAGTTTTCTGCTACCACCTAGTTCCCTCAATGGTATTCCCTCATCCTGGTGACAAGAGCATCTAGCCTCTGAGACTCTTACCATGCTGTTAGTGGCCTCAGGGTTTTCCATCCCAGAGTTTGCTACAATATTGCTGTTAGCCAAATTTAGGAAAGAATGATTGGAGAAAGATTAAACTGGTTTTTAGAAACAAATATCCTAATATCCAAATCACCAACAGAATTGCAGGTGAAAACATCATTTATCTGAAAAAAATACTTTAATACATCAGAACACAAAGGAATCAATTTAACAGACAAGAAGGTAAAATAGCAGTGTTTGTAGATTTCAAGTCTGCAAATGATAGCGTTTGGAGATGTAAATTAATAAACTCCAATAACCACGTCTCAAAGACAGGTTACATACTGGAAACAAAAGGATATCCGGCAAACACATCCATTTTTCTCTACAACTCACATAGGAAAGAACAACTGGTATCCTTCTGTCCAAAAAGAGGAAAGGTTGTTTTCTTAGCATGAACAGTGTATACATGCCTGCTTTCTTACCAAATAAAAAGCCAAAGATTATTGATTATTGCAATAAAACAAAAGTTAGTGTAAAGTGTTTTGACCAGTGAGCAAAACTACACCTGCAGTAGGCAAACACGAAGATGGCCATTGGCTATACTTTATGGGCTTCTTAATGCAGCTGGAATAAATGGCTATATAATTTGGTCATTCTGTTCACAAGCAAGAGGGGATAAATCTGGTAAATGCCTAGATTACCATCATGAACTAGGCATTAATCTTGCAGTATCACTGATGCAACAGAGGCTGTCAGGAGCAACACTTCAGACCAATCTGTGTTACTAAAGTGAAGCAGTTTTAAAGGAAACAAACAATATGATAGATATTAAACAGCTAGGACCCCGTCAAAACACATCACCAGGTGCAAGACAAGGAAGATGCCAAATGTGCAAAAAGAGCAAAAAGAAGTTCTCGGTTAGGTGCTCAGTTTAAGTTTGGTTTGTAGAGATCATCATACCATTATCTGCAAGAGCTGTGAATAATGTGCAGAGAAGTGATAGGCCAAATTAAATGAGTAATGAACCATAATGAAGCAAATTTCTGAACATTACATGAAGAACAGCATGGATGAAAAATGTTAATATCATTTTTTAATCTTGTTTAAAACTGTTATAAACACTGTTTATATAGATTAAAATAGACCCTTTTCAGTTATACGCATGTGGTACATTCTCATTTTCAATATATTAAAATTGCTAACAATTAACAATTGTTACACATATAGATGCAAATATAAGATATGGACAAAAATTCACCCAGTGCACTGGCATGATTTGAAATGAGTGTAGTATTTAAGGGTTAAGGTGAGGGAGGGGAGTTCATGGATGAAAATTCCCAATTTTTGTAAAAAAATTCACTTTATGAATTTTCTTGCAGAAACGCAAGTATATAAACCCTATTTTATATATTCCTGAAACTTCAAGGCCCTAAGGTATTTATTTGGAACCTTAAGAAATGCCATTTTAAAATGATGCCCTATTCTAATTAACTGCAATAAAGACTTTAATTTAAGTTTTCTACAATTTTATTTTTGAAGCAGTTTGCAGCACTCAAAATCCTCCTACAAATTGCCTACAATGTACTTATAGTTTTTACTGGATGTTTCACAAAAGGTGATTAATGAAACTTTATATCACATTTTTTATGTCTTATGTGGTTCTTAAAATAAACAAATGCAATATCCGATACAGTTCTCAAAATGTTCATCATTTTAATGTTTAGTACCTTCATTATTTTTTTATCTCAGGAGCCAAATATTAAAAGTTTTAATACTTTGAAGTTTTATACAAAAGTGAATGGTACTATAGGTTTTTTTTAAAAAGATTTTGGTCGAAATTTACAAAAGGAAAGCCCCAAAACTACTAATATCAGCAAGATGGAACTTAAATACCATTATTAGTATGCTATGAAAATTTGTGTGCCAAAAATAAGTTTCTATCCCAAATACTATACAATATAGAAATGTCACCCACTTACCCCATTAATATATATGTGAATGACCTACAAGGTCCATCAGAACAAGAAGGCTGCAAAACAGCCCTATAGGATGGCCTAATTATTTGGAAATCACAAAAATCAAATCAAATTAAAATGCAGAAAAAGGCATACAGGGGACACTGGAAAAACTTGAAATGGTGTTCAGAAAATGTAATGGCAGTAAATAAAAATGCCAAATTCTATTATGATGGCAATAAACTAAAAACTAAAAAAGAGCAAACAAACACAAATTTAAAAGTATATAGGAGTATATTTTGATAAAAAAAATTATGTGGCTAAGTCAAGTACAGCCTATTACAGAAAAGCAACTAATAGGTTAAAAATATCAAAAAGCACTAGCAGGAACTATATAGGGTAACTCAGAACACTAAAGATGACATATTGCACATTTATAAAAATCAGTCTTAAAATATTGTGCTGATGTATTAATAACAGCATCCGAGTCATGTAAAATGAACTAAAGAAAGTTATAAACCAGACATTACACTTGATAAGAGGTGCGTTAAAATCACCCTAAAAGAAAGACTTCTCTTTGCAACATTTAATAAGCCAATTAACTTAGAACTTGAACAAGCTCTACTAACATATAGAACACATTTAAGAATTCCAAATTTTAATAAACTGGATGATGAATTTGGGTTAAGGGCACTAAACAGCTAAGGTCATCATCACCCTTACAAAGTAAAATGATAAAATCCAAAGACTAAAGCACGGGACAGAAACCCGCTTAGTCTCAAACAATAAAAACCAACATATCAAAGTATAAAAACCAGCAGACTAAAAACATGGTAGATAAAACCATAAAAGTTTAAAGTACGTGTCAGGAACTGTAGAAGTCAAGGGACTAGGGCGCCATAAGTCCCAGGGGAGAAGAGCCTCCCATTAAAACTGTTAATATAAAAGCACAAAACTAAAAGACGTTCAGCGCATCAAATTCGCTTACTAAAACCGCTGTCACTAATAAAATGTAAAGACATTCTACAGCATGCGCGTTGTCTGCCAAAATGTTGGCTAAACCAACAGGCAGAGACACGCGTACGCGCAACTGAGCTAAAACCTGACAATGTGACGCACCGATAAGGGTGCCGCACATCGCTCACAGAGTGCTGTGGGGTCACCACTAAGCAAGTGTCTTATGACTAAAAAGGCAATATCCGATCCGTAAACGAGCTAAAATCACCTCTTCCCGACGAGAAGAACGAGAAGAGGTGCTCCAGATTAACGGGAGAGGTTTAACCTCCCGTAACTTCTTCCCCCGGAAGGCCGTCCACTCATCGCGCCAAAGCGAGAGGATGCGGTGACGTAAAATAACACTCAAATCAGACGAGGGAACAACAGAGGTAAAAAATCTGGAGGATGAAATCGCCGATTTGGCAGCGGCGTCGGCAGACTCAATCCCTGAGATGCCCACATGACCTAGAATCCACACGAAGGACATGCTGATGCCAGAGGCACCAAACGAGTGGAGCAGGTCATGAATGCGCTGTACGAGCGGGCGGTAAGTGTACAGCGCGCAAATACTTTGAAGAGCACTCAGGGAATCGGAACAAATAAAACAGTGCCGTAAATCATGTCGCTGGACGTATAAGAGAGACTGATAAATACTAAAAAGTCCGGCGGTGAAAATCGAACATTGCCCGGGTAAACGAAAGGTAAAAATATGTACACCAAAAACAAAGGCACAACCTACCCCATCATCAGTCACAGATCCATCAGTAAATATAAAAGGAAAGTCCCCGAATTGCGCCTGCAGTTCTAAAAACGCTGATCTGTAGACTGAAGGAGGGGTCGCATTCTTCGGCATCGACGTTAACCCAAGGTGACAGTGGGCCCCAACGCGCAACCATGGAGAAAACCGCGTTCCCCCCCCTTGGAAGGGCCGGCGCTGGCGTAACGTCCAGATGTCGAAGAAGCTGTCGAAATCGAACCCCTGGAGGGAGCAATGCAGAGGAGCTAATTAAATATTGCCGATCAAGCGACTCAGCAAAAATAACTCGAAGGACGGGTGGTCAGGCAAGCTTGAGAGTCGACAGGCATAGCTGCACAAAAGCAGCTCACGCCTGAAGGACAGCGGAGGCTCAACAGCTTCAGCATATAGACTAGATACAGGGCTGGATGGAAAGGCTCCTGTAGCGACTCTTATGCCACAATGGTGAATGGCATTCAATCGACGTAACACAGATGAACGTGCCGACGAATAGACAATGCACCCGTAATCAAGCTAGGAACGGACCAAAGAGCGATAAAGACGAAGAAGGACGGTCCGATCAGCTCCCCAGGATGTGCCACTTAAAACACGTAGAAGATTAAGAGAACGGTCACACTTTGCTTTTAAAAAGGAAATGTGAGAACTCCAGCTCAGCTTTCGATCAAAGATCAACCCCAAAAAATTCACGTTTGCAAATGGAAGGACCTGCGACCCAAGAAGGAGAGAGGGCGGAGGAAAAGCCTTCCGGCGCCAGAAATTGATAAACACGGATTTCTCAGCGGAGAAATTAAAGCCGTTGGCGGGACTCCAGGCGTAGACACGGTCGATTCAGCAGCTCTGGGGACGGCGTTCGAGCAGACAGGTCCGCCGTGAACTGCAATAAATGGCAAAATCGTCGACGAAAAGGGACGAGGAAATGCCAGCTGGAATACAATCACCAATGAAGTTGATAGCTATCGCAAAAAGTGTGACACTGAGTACAGAGCCCTGCGGTACACCGTTCTCTTGAATAAAACGACTAGATAAAACCGAGCCCACACGTACACGAAAGACGCGGTCCGACATAAACTCCCGGAGAAATATGGGAAGACGGCCGCGGAATTTCCATGCGTGAAGTGTACGTAAAATGCCGCCCCTCCAACAAATGTCATAAGCCTTCTCCAGGTCAAAAAACACAGCTGTTTGACACTTTCTCAGAAATCCGTTCATAACATGCGTCGACAGAGACACCAGATGGTCGACGGTAGAGCGATGGCGACGAAATCCGCACTGAGCGTTCGCTAGAAGTTTCTGAGACTCAAGCCACCATGTCAAACGCCAGTTGAGCATGCGCTCCATCACCTTGCAAATGCAACTGGTGAGGGAGATAGGGCGGTAGCTGGAAGGTAGTTGGCGATCCTTCCCAGGCTTAAGTATAGGCACAATGGTGGCTTCGCGCCAAACGGAAGGAAAATAGCCGTCTTGCCAAATACGGTTATAGACCTGTAAGAGAAAAGGCTTACTGTCGGCTGAAAAGTTCTTTAACATCAGGACATGAATGCCGTCCGGCCCAGGAGCTGAGTGCCTAGAGCAATGGAGAGCGTGCTCCAGCTCCCTCAGTGTGAAAAGTTCATTATATCACACTGTATTAGCAGACCGAAAATTATAGGTCTCGGAATCCAGGCGGCCTTTGAGAGAGCGAAAGCCGGCAGG
This sequence comes from Deroplatys truncata, assembly GCA_030765065.1. Lineage (NCBI taxonomy): Eukaryota > Metazoa > Arthropoda > Insecta > Mantodea > Mantidae > Deroplatys > Deroplatys truncata. The sequence goes on from CM060990.1 coordinate 405,216,246, forward strand.
ATAATGGGCAGAACTGGAAACCGCCTCAAAGGCAGCACCCAGAGTGTTTGCAATGGCAGCCGGATGCACTATGGTGGCATTGGAAACCTGAAGGCCAGACACAGTACAATGCGACACTTTACCGGAGAAGCGACGAAGTTTATCCCAAACAACAGAGGAAGGCGTGAAGCGATTAAAAGAATCGACAAAACGAGTCCAGGACGCCTTCTTGCTATCCAGAATAATGCGACGAGCCCTGGCGCGCGATTGTTTAAAAGCAACCAAATTATCAAGTGTAGGGTGTCGCCGAAACACCCTAAGCGCAGTTCTACGAGCACGGACGGCGTCCCGACAAACCTCGTTCCACCACGGAACAGGAATACGCCGAGGGTGAGAGGATGAACGGGGAATCGTCCGTTCGGCGGCAGATAGAATCGTAGACCTAAGGTGCTGCACCATTTGGTTAACGTCAGAGAAGGGCTGGTCCTGAAAACACACGAGGCTGGAATACAATCTCCAGTCGGCTTTTCTGAATATCCAGGTAGGAACTCTGGAATGCTGGACGTGGTGAGACAACAGAGAAACGATGCAGGGGTAATGGTCGCTGGAGTAGGTGTCAGTGACGACGTTCCACTGCAGACGACTAGCAAGCTGGAGAGAGCAAACGGCAAGTTCCAAGTGAGAGAATGTACCAGAAGAATCATAAAGAAAAGTAGGTTCACCGGTATTGAGGATGGAGAGGTTGAACTGATCAAAAATGTCGGAAAGAAGAGTTCCCCTCGCACAAGCCCTTGGCGAACCCCACAGGGGGTGATGGGCATTAAAATCTCCCAACAGAAGAAATGGTGTTGGGAGAGCGGACAGGAGAGCTCGAATGGCCGCGTGGGCGAGGGGAATCGATGGCGGTGAATACTGAGAGCAAACAGAAAACAAAAAGCCGGGTAATTGAAGCCTAACGGCAACAGCTTGCAAGTCGGACGTAAGAGTGAGAGTTTGAAAATGAACGTCGTTACGCACTAATAACAGGACACCTCCATGAGCAGGAGAACCCACATCCGGTTCAAGATCGTAGCGAACCGGAGTATAACCGCGGAGATCAAAAGGATCCTGAGGGCGAAGCTTAGTCTCCTGCAAACACACGACCATAGGTGAATGGGAACGCAATAAAAGTTGCAGTTCCGCCCTATGCGACCGTACACCACATAAGTTCAGGATAGCCATGAAGAAAAGGGATAAGCTGTCTACTTAGAAGGGCGATTTAAAGTTACCTTTTGCTTAACCTTTGGGCTCGGGCTTTTGGTATGGAGTTGGTCAGACTCCATAACCTCTTCGAAGGGAGGGCCCACGCGCTCAGAGCCAGAAACCGATTCCATCGCCGAGAATCGGTTCTGGGTGGCAATGGGCGAGGTGTGCCGCTGAGCGCGGCTTGTCCCAGGAGCATCCTGGGACTGCGATCTTCGAGGAGGAGAAGGTGAACCTTTCTTACCTCGCGCACACGGAGGGTCTTTCAGAAAATCTTCTCTCCGAAGTTTCTGCTTTGGCTTCTTTTCAATGCCTTGCGACTTCAGTACTTTGGGACCAGCTTTTGATGGCTTGACAACAGTGCCAGAAATGGACGGCCGGATGGCAGTGGCGGTCAATGCAGCCGTGGTCCAGGTGTGTGTTTCGGCATCCATCCGGGTACAGGCAAGGCAGTAACAGAACTAAATGTACCCGATCGCAGCAGCGAAGGTTGGCGCGCATGGTAACGCCTCCGGGCTTCGGCGAAGGAGAGTTTCTCTTTTACCCGGATCTCCTGGATCGCCTTCTCGTCCAAGTACCGCGGACAGTCGGCAAATGACGCAGAATGAGACCCTTTACAATTAACGCAGACGGGGGCTGTTGAACAGGTACCTTCGTGTGACGGCTGGCTACATGATGCACAGATGGTAACGGCACTCTTACACGAGACTTGCGTATGCCCAAAACGTTGGCATTTAAAACAACGTAGAGGTCTAGGAATATAAGGCCTCACCGCAATACGCTGTACCCTGCTGAAAGAGTCTTGGGCAGATCGACACCATCGAAAGTGATAAACAGGGTACGAGTTTGTACCAAAATACCGTCGCGTTTAGCCTGCACTCGATGAACAGCTGTAACCTTTTGATCAGAAAGATAGTCGACATGTTCTTCGTCCGACATACCATCGAGGCTATGGGTGTTAACTACGCCTCGACAGGAATTCAAGGTGCGGTGCTTCTCAACACGGATGGGATAACCATGGAGAAGCGTGGCGCGCAACAAGGACTTACTCTGCTGTTCGGATTTGGTGTGAACCAGCAATGAACCAATCCGAAGACGAGTGCAGGACTGGACCGCACCTGCAATTGCGTCAATGCCCTTCTGTATAATAAAAGGGTTTGTCCTCCTTCTGTTCGTCAAATGACCAAGTAACAACCAGTTGTCGGTGTTGCTACTTCTGTTACATAGACTTTACCGCTTATTATTTGTAATAAAGAAAGGGGACTCCATAGCGAAAGAAATCCTCCACCATTGCAACTGTCTCCAACCTCGGGCTCTGACTTCCCGGGTGTTACCCCAGCTTGGGTGAGTGGCCTATCTATACCAAACTCACCCCAGGGTCACACCTCCCAGAACATAGACAGAGGGACCCAATCGCCGTCAGAAGTCAGCAGCTCATGCAATGGCCCCCCCGCGGGACTGCAGTTGAACAGCGGATACGAACACATGCCCTACATGACGACCCCGGGTGGTGGGATGACGCCATTACCCACTCACCCAGCTGCGCACCCAGAGCGCGGGTATCCATCAGGCTGTGTCCATGAAGGATTAAAATAAAAGGGTAAAATAAATAAAACTGTGTGGGCGTTTCGCATGCAAGGTAGACCAGCGAAGAAGTAAAATAGATGTGTGAATGAATGGACGTGGGGTGAAATGTGCGTAAATAGAGTAGAGAAGAAAGAAACGATGGCGAGGGGCGTCATGGAATGAAATGCACAGAATGCACGAGAGCCTACCTTGAGTACCCCGGTCACGAGAACGAACCCACCTCTACCAGATGGGGATGAAAGGATGAAAATGGCGATGAGTGGCTTGGGCACCCCAAACCCATACTCTCAAAAGGTGAGCCCCTGGGGGGAATAAACTGGACAAACATCAGGATTTTAAATATACACTAAAACTCAAAAAGCATTTGTGCAAGAAATAAAAAATTTAAAACAAAATCTACATTACAGAAGAAAACATCACATCTCATTAACCCAACAGAGAGCTTTGAAGCAAAAAACATTTTAGATCTTTGTGAAATCTTCAAGAAACAAATAGTAAGTCGAGATATTGCAAAACTGACAGCATAAGAAACACTGCAAATTAAATACCTGAAGAAGAATGGATGTGTATATGTAACAGTGGCTCATTTTTAAATGATGGAGCTGGAGCTGTCATGTTTTCTCCTTTTACAAAAATTTTGGAAAAAACACTACTAATTTTATGGAGAAATTGATGCAACGTACACTATTATTAAATCTATGGTGGTATGGCATAAGCTAATGTGTCACTTTTTGTCATTTTTGAGATATTTCAGTATGTTATCAGTAAAGGCATCGGGGAGGTGCTGGAAAAGCGTGATATCTTAACTCCTATTACTTTATATAACATTTGTCAAAACATGATATGTCTTTTTCTGAAGGCAAAACAAAATACGTCACTGATCACGTTATGGAATCTCAAATAACTGCTCAAGTATGTCTGCTAGTGAGATGTCAGAAACTGATATTGTCACCCATTAAGTGTTGCCATCTAGGAAATTACGCTATTTGCTTTACTTATTAAGATTTGGTTTTTTGAATACCCATACATGTATTAAAGATTGTTTGACACACAATTTTTTATTCAGTAGTAAAACATGTCCTAAACACTAACTGAAATTAAGATTTGTAACCAAAATCTGTATTAACAATGCTAATGCATTGGATGCAGTAAAAACAATGCTACAAATGGTTGAGCTCAGTTTATCCTTCATTATTAACTGGAGATTGTTAAATTACTTAAAAGCTTTCATTCTGCTTCTAGCATTTGAGTTGGCAAATTGCTTAATTCATGTGGAGTGAAGAAGTGAATAATAATATTTAATAGCAGGAGTCTGAAGTTGCAGAAGCTTCCTATACGACGACACAAGGAGAGTATTAATGACAGAGGTAATATTTTAAATATCAACTGAATAATAAGTAGCATATGTTGCATTTTTGTATGTAATATACCTGCATAGTATAAAATTATTTTGTAGTTTGTTGTATGTTTAGTTATAACAGTTTTCATTGTAAAATGTGTTGAACTTTAACATCTCGCCACTCAACAATCTAAGCAGCTTTATCACAGACACATCAGATGACACCACCTCCACGCCACCTACATCTATGGACCCGAATTCCCATCATGCTCAGTCAGAAAAAAGTTGCAGATGAAAGCATGCAATGCTTTTGAAACACGTTCCATTAATTTAAAGTATGTGAAGTTTTAGTGTATCCACCGACTCAAGATCCAATTAAATTAGGTATGAGTTTGTTCAAATGGTGAGAGAAAAAAAAAAAACCTTCGAAGTGTTTTTAAATGACTCAAGAATTTTATCCATTTTCTGACTTTCTACGTTCACATCTTACAGAGGAATTTTGATATGGAAAGAAATAAAATTAATTGGGTACAGATAACATTCATACAATACGAGAAACAATTTGGAATTTTGCAGTTCAAGTGTTCGTTAAAAGATGCCAAACCATTCAGAATATGGATTTAAGTATAAATAAAACGTAAACACCTGCAGGACTGGACACTAATCTGAAGTTCGGCTACAATGGACCTATGCCAAACAATCCATTAAACCTAGACAGGTGGTGCATGTACGTCTTACATTAGTGGTGGCGCGGGGTCACTCGCGACCCCAGGAATAAAACGATTGTTGTAAATGGACCGAATTAATAAATTTATCTAATTATTGCTTACATATACCGATGCTTACATATTGCTTTAATACATTATGTATTAAAATAACTGTTGGTTGTAGAAATCTACTTTAAAAAATAAAACAAAAACTTAGAATTGACAGTTCCTTGCAATTTGGACTGATGCGCAGCACAAACATTATATTTAAATGTTCACTTCACTCATAACCATAAAGTATCACAGTTAATGTGTTATTTTTTCATCTCGACAGTAAGAACATACGTTGATGCTCATATTATAATTCACACACAGGTCCTACACACGACTACACTATGGTCTTTGCACACCTGCTGCTTGCATTTTACACACAAAAGTTTTGTCTTTCTGTCTGCATTCTCGGACACACATTACACCTCATTCTTTTCTTCACTGGCAATTCCTGTTCTTGATTTTTTGGTTGTGCTGCATTTATAAAATGCTGTATTTTCTCAAGCAATAATTCTATAGGAGATTTTGCATTTTTAGCTGCAGATTTTACACCTGGTAAGTGAGTCATTATCTTGTGGGAGTGAGTACGTTAATTTTGAGGAGGCTGAACCATTTTCCATGCCGTAACTTGATTCTCTTTTGCACTTTGCTCACTTTCACTATTTGAACTCAGTATTTCAAGTTCATCTTCGGTTTCGCTGCCTTCATCACCTAATGCTTCCTCTTCTTCCACTTCCCTTATTAGGGCTAATAACCTTGCCTGATGTTCCTCATAACACATATTGATATAAAAACAGCACTACGTTTAAGACTAAAAAATACGTAAATATTATAACCACAACTTCTCGAAGGTTCAGCTGAAAACACACTGTAACTACACAAAAATAACATGCATACGAGACACATAACAGGCAACGGGAGAGATGGCGTGGGGTATTTCCTGCCCTCATTTCAGCCGAAGAACACAAATAGCCTATATTCTAGGAATGTATGACCTGTATTTCAATGCTAATGACCTCTAACTAAAGCCAAGGAATGCAGTGAAAGGTAAGGGGAAGGCAGGGTTCAGGTATCCGAAATCATTATATATAACTTGCAAATAAAACTGACTGGGGTCAGAAGATACCCGCGCCACCTCTCTAGGGTTAAAGAAGCATGCTCTTCTGAGTCTTCCACCCCTGCATATAAGTGTGAAAAGACAGTTTGCTTACTCCCAGTATGAACAGATTAACTATTATTGTGTGATGTCAAAACTTGATATATTTTACTTTGCGTCAGTTAAAGCTTATTTTTCAACATTATTTATTTTAAACTGTTAAGACACTGAAGAGTACAATGTCTTTTTAATAAATTAATAAATAACATCAGTATTCATTTTAATTTTGATTTTTAATAAGCCACTGAAATTTAAAATTGTTCCTGTAAAGTTGCATAAAGTGACATATCAGCCTTACCACCACAGAAAGTTTGGCTAAAAAAATGAAAAAATATTATTTTATAGAATTTTAGAGCTACAATTCAAACAAAAGCATTAACTCAGGATCTAAAAATGGAAAAAAAGAAAGAGAAATTTTATATTTGGTTAAACAAATATACAAAATTTAAAAAACTATACAATCTTCCAATGGATTCCTGCACACTGTGGATTGAGTAACAATGAGAAAGCAGAGATCTTATCAGAAAAGAGAACCAAACCCTGAGCATTAGATAAACATGCATGCATGCATGCATGCATGTGCACACATACATATTCTTTTCTCCCTTAAAATAAATTATTTTATTAGCCTGAGTATGCCTGAGCACACTACAGTATAGACTTATTTAAAGATTGGCTAATTTTAAAAACCATGTAATTTGAAGGTTTAACAATTCCCCAGTTTAAAATATAGGGTTTAATATGCTTTCATGTTTGAATAACTTGAAAAAGTTAATTTGTATTTCAAATACAGTCCATGTTTGAAGCCTAAAAAGCATTAATTCATAATCGCCACTGTGTCAACCCCTGGGATTTGCCAAGATAGCATGGATATGAGCAATAGTGTGATGCTGTGGTTCTCTCTCCTTCCTCTGCCTTAGGATTAGCGGAAGGATGGAAGCTATGATAGCTGGAGGGGGCAAATCAGTTCTCCAGCAGTGAACAAGTTGGTTGACTTTTTCCCCACTTTTCCTGATAAATTACTTGGTGTGCAGTTTCCTGCTTCTGCCTTTGTGTTGTACATACCTACATATCTAACAGGTTTGTATTTTCACAGTGATTGTGAAGACAAAATAAAACTGTGAGTGAAAAACTTCAAGTGTTAACGAAAGTGGACTGAAATCAATATAAACTAAAACTCTTGACTAGTAAATTGGCAAAGGTTGGTTTTGCACAAATGTACCAAATTTCATCCAGAGAAACCATTCCCTGGTCATCAGCCATATACTCTTCATATAATTGTTTGGCACTAGTGAAGTGTTCCTTGATAACCTCACTCTCTCAAGTGCCTTGTCATACCGTTCTAGTTTCAAATTGTCAGACTGTGCACTATATTCTGTCTTCGGATGTTCTGTCTGGTTATCAAGGCTTCTTTGTGCTGGTGAATTGTCCTGGATTACTGCTTTCTTGATATGAATCACCACTATTTCTGTTTGTCTTGAATATGCCTACTTTCTTTCTAATTTTTGCTATTTGGGCTTCAGGTTCTATCCATTCTTGTAAAGCTAAGTAATGTAATCCACACAGGACTTGCTAATGCTCAGACCTTTCTCTTTGTAGTGTTTTACAATCACCAGCATCAAAAAGTCCAGTAATATATCCTTGATGCAGGCCAGCAAGTTTTATGTTTCTAATCAACTCCAGAGGGATGGTACTGTCATGCACACCAAAAATGGTCACAGAAAACAAATAAATAAAAATCATGCAAGCTTAAGTGGACCATTCTCCATATTTTAGTAGATGAAGTATTTGCATCAGTTTTCTTTTGTGACCAGAGTATGGGGACATATTAGCAAAACATGCTTCATACCAAAACCTAACCTGCAACTCTTGTTAGAGAAGGGAAAGGAAGCATCTCCAGATAACAACAATGATGACCTGCTGCCAATTTCAACTGCCAGTTATCAAAACTGAAGCTGGAATTCTGTCATGGCAATAGAGCTTGCAATGCAGGTGGATAACCCCGTTTAAAGTAAAAAAGGAGCTATAAATATACTGTTGCATAACTATCAAAAACATGGAATCAAACAAATTACCCTCATTCTTGTTTCAGCTACCAAATGTTAACTTAGAGTAAGTCTTCTGAGCCAATTGTCCAAATCATTAGGTGCTTGTTGACTCATATTCTAAGTAAAACTTCCATACGTGAATGTACACAACTATAAAGTAGACCCCTCAGTAGCTTTTTTGTGAATACTATTGCATTTTTCACTCCTCTCACTTCCAATATGATCTTCAAAATCAACAGTCAAGGGCATTCAATATAGTATTGTTCCACTTGTTTAAATGAGCAATATGTTGCTCTGTTTTGCAGTTAAAACTGGCAATTAATTTCTGCATGCAGATTTTCATGAAATACTGTTGCTGTGTCTAAAATTCTGAGGTAAGTGTGGGAGTATATGTCTTCTTAATTTGTATTCGTATTAACTTCTTATTCTATTCCACATCTACAGCAAACAGGATACCTAAATACAATTTAACACGCGTTAGAACTAGCTTGCTATCTGTTCACTGGCTGAACACATTTATAATGGACAGTGCAGCATATCAATTTAAGCTGTAACCCTGTTTGAAAAAGCAAGCAGCAGAAAGTAAGTTCATGATGAACATTAAATTTTAACACAATGTTAAATCCATTAACACTGAAGTTAACACAAATCCTGTTTCAGCGAACAATGTTAGCTGTAACATTGTGTTAAACTTCATGTTAAGCTACCATTGCCTTACTCTTGTGTTAAGGCATTTAACAAATGTTAGAATTTAAAAATGGCTGCCACAAACAAAGCTGTTGATACAGAGTTGCTGTATTTTGAGTTTTTTAATGCAGTTCCTACCAGGGAAGAGCCATCTGTCATAATCAGGGTTAGGATTTTTAGGTGCAAATTTCAGATGAAAAAAGGAAGGGAAAAGGTGCTCAAATAAGGTGAAAAAAGGGACAATAAGATGCTGGTTTATTTAAGGGGATGCACAACTGAAATTGCTATTTTCTAAACTATCCACTCAATTGGGATGAAATTTTAACCACATGTCAGTCTTCTTTAGATATAATTGTTTTGTGAATTTTAATACAAAATCTTAATTAGTTTTCAATTTATTAATTTTGAAAATATAAAATTATGGGTATATGCAAAATGCAACATGTGATGCATTTTTCAAAGAAAAAAAAACTTATGTTGCTTCTGTCAAGGAACTACAAATCTGTCATATAATTTTTTTTCTACCATTCTTAGTTTAAGAGAAAAAAAGGTTTTGCAGTTTTGTACATGTTTTTTTCGTTCTTTTTTTTTTGTATACATTGTTATCTTCAAAAATTAGTAGCGCAAAAACTATTCATTTCACAGAAAAATTATATGATAGTTTTATTTATTTGGGTTTTTTAAATAAGCATAAAAAATGTCAATATGAATGGATAAAAACTACATTGTGTGAAACACTTTGAATATGCACAAATGCTGGAAATAAGAAATGCCTTAAAATGAAGTTTTAAAAATATAAACTGCTAGCAACAAAATGCGCAAGGGTATTTATATCTTGTAACGATCCTGAAGCATTTGCTAGGTCAAAAATAAAAGTGGATTCTTAAACTACAAGCAATGGAGAATTTTTTGGGAACATAATTTTTGTTCTTTTTTTTAGATTTTTTGAGATTTTGGATTAATTTCAGTTGTGCATTCCCTTAACTAATTCAATGATTTCTCTTTCCTCTATTCTAATTTATTGAACTACAAACAAGTACATCAAATTATCACTCATCAAAAGAAGGAAAAAACATGAAGCTCAAGACATTAAGCATCTCCACATTTTTAAAAGTAGTCTGTTTCTATTAGGAGATAGAATATCTTTGTAGATGCTAAAGCTTCTTTCAACATCCACAAAAAACCAGTAGGGCAAACCTTGTATTCACTCGGAATGGCAACTCTACAGATGTGGCGAATTCCTCAATGACTGGATTCTTCTGAAGACTAGATTCAAGTTTGTCTTTGGCAAAGCCATCTAACTGCTCCCTCATGGAAGTAAAAATATCCCATTGTTTTTCCTTTTCCAGACCTTGTTCTTCCAATCGTTTAATAGCTGCATGCAGGTACTTGTAACTATGGACACAATATGCAAATTATGTATTTTCTCCGGTAACAGAAGTTGCTGTGCCTTGGAAATTGCACCTGCATGGGATGGATCCAAAGAAAGCACAAACTCTTTAATTTTGTCAAAATTCTCACACAACATAGCAGCACACTCAATCCAAGATCCCCAGCAAGTAATGACTGGGAAATTTGCAAGGGGCAGGCCAGTGATTTCCCTGTAGTAAACAACACAGCTCGGAGCTTTCAGTAGAATCTTCTTCAGGGCAAAGATGAATTGATTTGCGATGTCGTATTCGTTCCTTATGGATTCACAAACCCTGTGAAGGGCATGAGCCAAGCATGTCACATGCTTCAAGTTAGGAAATAAAGGTTTCAATTGGTTAACAACTGAAACCATGTATGGAGCCTGGTCCATAACCACAAAAAGAAGTTTTTCAAACTCGATACCAGTAGGCCAGAGTTTTTGGCAGGAGTCCATAATGGATTACATTACTGTACTGGCATTGGCTTTCTGCAGTTCATACATTTTTAACAACATGGGCTTAACTTTCTCCCCTGCTAAGGGAAAAACTAAAATGTTCAAAACATATTGTTCCATTGAGTCTATAATTTCATCCACAATGATTCCCACATCGCAATCAGACTCTTTCTCCTTGATTCTTTCTATGGTTTCTTGGTAAACAGGCTCCATGTTTTTTTTTGTTAGCATTGACATCTTTGTGCATCTTTCAAGAAATCCCTTGAAGGCTGGATGGTTCACCTTATTGAGTGGAATTCCTGCTTGTGTAAGAGCTGCAAACAAATCAATGTTTAATTCCTTTAGATTTTGGCTTTTTGAAAAACTGTTGAAACGCATTTTGTAATAGAGGTTGCCATGATTTGTTTACTTGAAGAGTCTTGTTCATTTGATGCTTAGAACTGGAAATGTGTTGTTTGATGCGATCTCGCTGGTGTTTTTCATCTAACAAAATTCCTCAATCACAAATAGTACATCACATAACAGTTCCATCTATGTCTATGAAATCTTGTTTGAATTCCTCAGCCAGAACAATAAATCGAGCACTGGACAGCTTTGGCATGGTAAAATCCAGTACTAGTACACTCGTTTGGAGAGCTAACACTAGTTCACTTGCTAACACAATGCGACTGTCACACAACTCACTCTTGCGCCCATTCCCTGTCCACATTCTCTTATAACACCGCGACAATTACCAGAATGTTTTCATTCATGCTGGAACTTCAGTCTCAGCGATTTCTAGTAGTTTCAAGCAGAACCCAGTCTTAATAATTCTCGGAACTGCGCGGGTGAGGTTACTGCCATCTGTGCGTGCTCAGCCTTCGCCTCCACGAAAACAGATGTTGTCTCTCACAGTAACAAACTCACATTCACGAACAGCAGGCTACTGATTCTGGTGGAATAGAATCACTCATTGTCAATTGCGGGCTACTTTATAGTGGTAAAGCAAGAGAAAGAGGTTTTCGTCGAACACACAATTATTTTCCATTGTTGCGGGTGTGCTTTCAATTCCCGCGCGGCATTTACTGAAAGAGGTAGGCTTATTATTCGTACCTACACAGCAAGCTGAGGAGACGTTAATTGAAAGTTAAAGAATAAATTGGAATAAAACTTAAAAGAAAAAAGGGGATTATGGGTATGGTTGGGGGGAAAATGGGATAAAGGTGCCAAAAAGGGCTAAAGGTCCGAAAAAAGGGAAAAAAGGTGCGAGAAAAAATGCCTCTTCGCAACTAGAAACAAAATTTCACACTGTGATATCTTTCCACACAGCTTTAACTTACTCTAAGAAAAAAGGTGCACACCTAAAAATCCTAACCCTAGTCATAATGAATTTGAAAACTTGCAAAGGAGGAATTTTTAAAGTGATACACACATTCAAAGTGGTCATGAGAAGGGATGCAGAGGAAATACAAGAGCTTAGAATATCACCAAAAGAAACATGCCCGTTTCCCCAAGTGCTAATTCCTCTAAGATTTTATACTACTAGCACTTTTTATTTCACAGCAGGTGATAATCTTAGGCTTTCCAAAGCTAACATTTGTGAGTTTATCCAAAACATTTCCAAAGCAACTGCTTCAAGAAGAAAACAATAATTTTGTTGGCATCAACTTGATCCTTAATCAGTTTTGTCCATTTTAGTTTGAATGTAGTGTCCACCATTCAGTTTTAAAGCATTCTAAACATATGTTGCATCTGGCATTTTTGGTGCTGCATTTTTTCTATGTATAAAATTACTGCAGTTGCTTATTGGACCTGGGAGAAATAGGTGCATTGCAATTAAATTCTTCATGGATTTTCCTCCAGGTCTCCTTTAAGTCTGTTGGCTCTTTTGCAATTGATAATTCCTCTATTCTTAGTAATCAGTTTTTTAATTAACACCTTTTCAAATTGTGAAACATTAGTTCCTCTGCACTACATTTTTCAACTGACATTATGATTCTAACCTCAATCAATCAGGAAAATCACATTTCAATAATTCTCTTTAACACAACTCAGTTCTGCTACCGAGAGCACATCACAATACATATACAGAGTGCATCTAAGTATTTTCAGAAGCAATATAGTTCAGTCACCGCCTTTTTGAAAGCTGCTGTCCACAGTTGCATTAGACATTAGTAAGCTGTTAACTAACAATTCAATGTAAAGGCTTGATGAAGCACAAGAGCTTTAACATTATATTAAACTTTGAACATAATGTTAACAAATAAGATATTACAGTTTTTTTAACATTATGTGGTGGAACCAGCCACATTTGTTATCCCACATTAAACTTTAGTCCAATAAGCATGACATGACAGTCATAGAAAATCTTAATTAGTCTAATGATTTTCTGTTACACAAATCTGGCACTAAACTATTATAAGCATTTACATGCTCAAGGTATCTGTGAAGTAGAATACAAGTAATAAGAGGTTATAGAGAATAACAGAAACAAAAGAGAAGCATCAGTTCTTAGGAACCTTGCTGACCCTTGGAAAAGTAACTTAAGGAAATATATAAAGGGTGTTACAGAATTCAACCACATTAATGTAACAGATGGTGAAGATAGTACATTATTGATAAGCAGTTTGGGATACGACACTTTTAGTCTATGGGACAAAGTTTGTAGTTATGCAACTTTTGAAATGAAAAGATGTTACAAACCAATGACTGACAAAGCAAAGCATGAGCAAAGTTTAATATTACAGCCAATTCTGTCTCAAGTAATAGGAAAAAATTGGTTCTGACTGCTAAAATCTTGCATTTTCAAAATTATGTCATCTTCAATTTTGCTGTTTCCAAAAGTTAAGCATACCACTGATTACAGCTGCATGTGGTATGAGAATTATACCTATTGTAGACCCATCCCCTTCATCTGAAATATTAGCTTAGTGATAAAGTATGCAGTTAGCATTCATCAGGTACCAAGATCAAGCTCAGCGTGTCCCCTTTCGTATTTTTTGTTTTCCTTTCTCAAATGTATGTAATTTCAGTTATTTCATGCAATTATTAGGTTTATAGAGACTTTTTTTATTAAAATGTGTAAGATTGCAGATATGACAGATTATCTTGCATGAAATAATGAATGTTCTAATGTCTGTAATTGCTACAGACCTATTCTTTAACACTTTGACTGCTGGGTGTTTGTACAAGACCCCTCCCTAAACTGCTGGGCAATTTTACGATATTTCACATTTTAATTTCAATTAACGTTTTCCACAGATTGGAAAGAGCCTTACATGGGGTTAAAGCTTGAACTTTCTTCTTTCAAATGGTACATAAACATTTTGTGTTTAATATTTAATTTGCTTCAACAATGAAAAACAATAATATGGGAAAACAGAGGAGGAAAAAAGTTGAAGCAACAGGTTTTAAATGGGAATTGTAAATAAAAATTGTACATTTTAACAAAGTTTGTTGCTATTTTTACTGATACACTAAATTACTTTACAAGAATATACAGTCAAACTTTGTAGCACTTTTTGGTATGAAATATCTTGAAACATGGGTTAACACAAAGGGAATTTTGCATTCACTGTAGTGATAATTAGTATCCTTTCTTGTTTCTGGATCCTTTTGGGATGAGCAGAACCTTGCATGTCTTCTGGATAAGTTTCTTGCCTGGCACCAATGGAATTCTTTCCAGGACATGCTTTCCAGTTGAAAGTCTTGAAAGGTAAGATGCCCTCCTGATGCACTATGAGTTTCATGAACTGTTGCCAGATCCTCACACAATAGTTTCATGAACTCTGACATGTAGTCACAGCTTGATGGCATGTACCTATCATGCAAACGTCTCTTTTGCCTTTCCAACATATAGCTAACAAATTTCCACTTCTTTGAAAAGTTTGTTCTCCACGTTTTAGTGCTGGACTTTGTGGAGCAAGTGGCATTCCTCTTCTGTTTTTCTGGGTTGTCCCTACCAAATTTCAAGATATCTTGCTAATGCTGAGCTTGTGTAATACCTGTCTGTATACAGTGTATGACCTTTACCTGCCAAAGTGCCAAGTAAATTTTTCACTACATTGATGACCTTTACCTGCCAAAGTGCCAAGTAAATTTTTCACTACATTGATGATTGCATTTTCCTATCCACAAAACACATCATAGTTCCATATATATCCAGTGTCAGTCTCAAGAGAGCATGTAGAGTTTTACCCCATATTTGCTGGGTTTGATTGGCATATACTGTTTGAAACTCAGCCTCCATCTGAACTTACACATCCCTTCATCAATTATATCATCTTCCCCTGGCTGGTATGCAGCTTGAAACTTGGTACGAGTAGTTTCCAGTAGGGGTCTAGTTTTGTGCAGGGGGTCAAAACCAGCTTCACCCTTCTTCCTAGCAATGCTCTTATCATTTGTGTAAATTTGCCTGAATCAGCAAGAACCAATTCTGGCTCAAAACATTTGGCCAAAAGTTAGCTTAATACAGAATAGTTGGACCAATGATCTGCTATTTCAGGCTTTTGGCTGATGTTCATATGAAATATTATAGCCAAAAAAATTTTTTTAGTTCCTTCAGAGTAAGTGTTTTCCATTTGCTCATTCTGGAGTTTTCAGATAATTGGTTACTACTTCTCTTTTTTCTCAAAATTTATCTTGCATACAAATTTGTCTGCTCTTTTATATGGTGTAGCAAATTATTATCAACTAAGTAGGAAAAAAAAAAACTGAACAAGATTGCTATCTTCATCTAGTTCCGTAACATCCAAAATCCCCTTTAGTACCAGTAAAAACTGGTACCTTGGGTACCTGGTCCACTGTAGTCTACCCTTCATCAGAATCTGAATGTTGTTTATGCTACCCTGCTCTTACTCTGGGCGTTTCGTTGCAGGAAGTTGATGATCCAGGTGACAAAGGAATTTCTTCCGAACTCAGATTAGGCCCAGATTTGGATTTCTCTGAATCATCATCATTATTAGTATCTGAATCTTAAAATAAAAGGTAATAAAATAACAAAAAGATGCATGTAAACATGCAAGAATAACATAACATTTAACTTCCATTGTGCAATTTTAACGAGAAATAAGCACAAAATTACTCACCATAATTTCCTAATATTTCCTGCTGAACATAATCAGGATCATCATCCGAACATTGAAAATCAATTTCATCTTCACCATCACTAAAACTATTTTCTAATAGTTCCAAAATCTCACTGTCAATCCAACCGCAGCACGTCATTTTGCCATTCACTGCAGAAAGGCACCTGTTGCACAGCACAGACTATTTGCTTTCTCCTTGGCCTAATTTGTACGCAGGTGCACTCTAGTGGCATATATCGCTAACTAAAACAACCAGGAGAAATGCACACTGATAGAAGCCTGTCAATTTACGTACTATCATAGGTAAATGTACAGAAAATTGGAACCCATCAATTGACAGGATTAGCAGTCAAAGTGTTAACTGTAGGAACATTAAAGGAGTGTGTAGGCAAATTTTGTCAAAAAAACTGATTTTGACATTAGAGCACACGTTTCAAGGGCATTTTGTTTGTTTTCCACCTCTAAATAAATTTAAAAATTTAAATACATTAGCAGTGCAACTATGCCAAGCCCCCTTTTCAAACAGGCACCACTGTGTGTTTATGTGACTTTATATTATTTATTCCACTAAAATTGAAAATAACATACCAATGATTATTTAACCTAGACCACTCCATCTTAAACCACAAACGAAATAGAGTACCTAGCCGGTCTAGGCACACTCCACCAACAGCATATTTCCTTCCATGAAATATAGGCTGTCTTAACAGCAGAGTGCAGTTCAACTTGTACGAAATGACTTGCAGTTATCTGCAGGCAGGCACGCACGCACGCGCACGCGCGCGCGCGCGCACACACACACACACACACACACACACACACGAGGTGTATTCCAAAACTAAGGTCCGGTGAACAATATTTAATGGATGGTAAGCATGAATGACGTTTCACGCCTGCAGCGCTGTCTACCGACTCCTTAGGAACCTACCGCAGTGTTGGTGTGACGCAGTAGGCGTTTGCCAGTCGATGAGAGCAGATCGCAATGGCCGCGACAATCGTAGATACCGCCAGTTGTGAAGTGAGCGGTGTAATTAGATTTTTGCTGGCAAACGGATCGTCAGTTGCGGACATCCATCGTGAGTTATGCCTCGTGTATGAACCGGACATAATAACTGACAACCAGGTTCGACACTGGCGTCGAGAATTTCGAAACGGCCGCACAAATGTGCACGATGAACTGCGGAGTGGTAGGCCCAGTATTCAGACAGACGACATCGTTGAGCAAGTGAACCAAAAGCTTCGAAATGATCGGCGTTTGACGATTAGTGGTCTGGCTGATGAATTCTCAAATGTTGCTCGAACCTCACTTTACAGGAATGTCACTGAAGAGCTTGGATATCGGAAACTTTGTGCGAGATGGGTGCCAAAATTGCTCACCGGACAGCATAACGAGCAACGAATGCGTAGTGCACGACAGTTTTTGGAGCACTATAGACAAGATGGAGATGGTTTATTTTCCCACATTGTTGCGGGCGACGAGACATGGATAGCGTACACCAACGCAGAATCTAAACACCACTCAATGCAGTGGCGCCGTTCCGGTTCACCCAAACCAAAATAGTGTAAGCAATCGCCGTACACGAATCGCAAAATGATGGCTACTGTGTTTTGGAACGAAAAGGGCGTCCTTTTGATTGATTTCATGGGCCGTGGGTCAAAAATTACAGCTGATGTGTACTGTGCAACGCTTACCAAACTGAGACGTGCGATCCAAAATCGACGCCGCGGGAAACTGTCATCTGGCATCATCCTCCTGCACGACAACGCACGCCCGCACACCGCTGCCAAAACCGAAGAGAAGATTCGAGTGTTTCGTTGTGAACCCTTTGACCACCTCCGTACAGTCCCGACCTGGTACCAAGCGACTATTTCCTCTTCTTGAATTTGAAACGGTGACTGGGTGGACAACAATTTCAAACCGACGATCAACTCAGGACGAGCGTTACCAACTGGTTCAAGCCCCATGCGGCAGACTTCTATGCCGAGGGGTTAAAGAAGCTGGTACAGCGTTACAGCAAGTGTATAGATGTGAACGGCGATTATATGGAAAAGTAAAGTATATATGTAGGCACATATTACTGTCAATAAAAACCCTGTCTCATGAGCGATGTTGTTATTATGACCAAACGGGCCTTAGTTTTGGAATACGCCTCGTATATCTAGGAGCCAGGCAAAATCAGTAAGCGAGTGTTGCCCGTTACAATTAAACCACTGTTGCTGCTTTCAGAGAGTAAATACACATATATGTTGGCGTATAATAATGCAATTAATTCTCCGATGGTAACGGGTGATGCGTCACCCTAGCGATAAGTTGCTTCTTCTGTAAAGTTGGCTACAATAGTGTTACTTGACTGTATGCCTATCTAGTGGTCAGTAGTGCTGATAATCAGTTGCTTTCAGCCGTTACTGGAGACTGAATAATCCTTGGGGTTATAAGTCACCCCTATTACCGTCTGGGTGAAATTTGTTTACTAGCTTTTCAAGTATGGAATCTATAAACGTCAATGGCCCATAGTTTGAGGGCTTTGTGAAAAGAGTTTTTGAAGATGATGACGATAGTAGAACATGACTTAGTTTCAAGTGAAGAAGACTATTTAAAATAGCATCTGAACATAATTCTGAGATTGAGGTTGCAACTTAAGATGAGGAGGAGTAGGAGTAGGCATCACCAACAAACATGGTAAAAGGTAAGAATGGATTTTTACGGTCTAAAGAATCTCTTAAGAAAAGTAGAGCTGTAAGTCGCAACATTGTGAAAGTTCCTAAGCCTACTAATTTTGCTCAAAACATAAATTCAGAGCTAGATGCCTTCAAAATATTATTGGATGGAAATTCTGTTCAGATTATTGTAGCTCATACAAATGAGGAAATCCAAACGAAAAGATGCAAGGCCTATTCTGACCAGAGATCTGTTCATGATACAGGCAGGAAAGAAATATGTGCACTAATAGGGATACTTTAGATGTCAGGTAGCAGAAAAGATGGTCACCTCAACACTGAAGAAATAAACTTTGGCTCATCAGTGTACAAATGTATTATGTCTCAAATGAGGTTCAAATTTCTGCTAAATTGTCTCAGATTTGATGACAAGACAAAAAGAAATAGGGGAGATAAGTTTTCACCTATTCATGAGCTCTGGACAACTTTTATAACCAATTGCCCCTCAAGTTACTCTCCTCACATGTATGTTGCAATTGACGAGCAGCTTTTAGGATTTCGTGGCAAATGCCCTTTCCGTGTTTACATTGCCTCAAAACCAGATAAATATAGCATCAAAATAATTACAATGTGTGATGCCAGAACATAATATTGTATAATAGATGCTATTCCATATGTAGGGAAGGATAGAAACACAAATGACAGTCTGCCAACATATTATGTGAAAGCTCTGTCTGCAATACATTGTGGTACAAGTAGAAAGATCACTTGTGACAACTATTTCACATATGCACCTTTGGCAGTCATTACTGAAAGACAATTCGGCAATTGTTGGTATGAGGAGGAAAAATAAGGTGGAAATTCCACCAAGTTTTCTACCTCATAAAAGGAAGAAAGTGCTAACTTCGCAATTTGGTTTCATCAGAAAAAACACTCATGTCCTTCACTCCTAAAAAGGGGAAATCTGTAGTACTTTTGTCTACCATGCATAGTGCTTCTAATAATCAGACCCAAAAAAAAAAAAAAAAAAAAAAAAAAAAAACAGAGATCATAGAATTTTATAATAGTACCAAAGGAGGCACACATGTGTTTGACAAAATGGTACATGATGCATACTCTTTTTCAAGGATTACACAGCGCTGGCCACTTCGTATGTTTTGTGGAATTTGGGCCAGGCAGCAATAAATGCTTTCATTCTTTTCTTAGTAAAATCACATCAGAAAATGAAAAGAAAAGATTTTCTAAAGAATCTTGGATTTCAACTTGCATCATACATACAGCGGTATCTACAGAATAATTTGCCGCGGGAGCTGTCCAAAAACATAACATCACATCTGGGAACCAAGAGAGCAAAGGATCCCAAGATCAAGAACACAGCCCCACCAAACTGCAGAAGCAAGCAAGATGTCATTTGTACTCTTGAGATAAAGACAGAAAAGTAAAAATAGTTTGTGTAAAATGTGGCAGGCCTGCATGCAATGATCATAGAAAAGAAATTTGCATATCTTGTTTCTCTTTAGGCATAATGTTTTAAAAATTGTTATTAAATGACTCTAAAGGGGTTCCATGTTAACAAGAAGGTCAATGCCTAATAATGGACCGATTTTCACTGTAAAAGTTTTGTATTGTTACCACTAATTATAAAATAAAATACTAGGGTGACGAGTCACCCCCGTTACCATTGAATGCTGTACTACTATTCATGTTACTAGCGGAGGGTTAAAACTTTTGATATGAGAAAATCAGGTGCTAAAATTACAGGGAAAGTAAAATTACAAAAAAAAAAGTGTAACTCTGTCATTCAAGTGTTAAAATTACAGAACAAAAATACAACAAAAGGCATGACTTTGGCCTTTTCTTCTTAGAATAAATCTGTTGGAACAAAATAAAAACAGTGATTGAACATGCTATCTTGAATGTCACAGCATGGACTGTTGGGTCATTTTCTTGATGCAAACACTTGCAGGCTAGAGCAGACATATTCAACCTGGGGTATGCGTACCCCACCCAAGGGGTGTGCGAAGACTTCTTAGGGGGTACGCATAATACATTTCCTGAATGATCACAAACAATGAAAAATATTTCAGCCAGAGAGATTTGAATTGCCCTCTGTCCAAGAGTCCATTTTGCTTACTCTACTGGTCTACCCAACAATGATATCTTATAGCTGCACTCATTAATCATTTGTATTGTTTGTTTCAAATGCCAACAATAATAGCAGTGTCTGTGAATGTGTGTTACAGACTGTTCAGAACTCAGTATATTTTCGTGACTGTTATGTGCAGGTGCGTTATCTTTACTCAAAGTTGTAAACTGATTTTCAGATTATCACCGTTGAATTTCTTTTTATTATTGTGGTAGTGGACTACATATATTAACTTTTGTTGTAAGATGGATAAATTCGTTATAAGTGGAAAACGTAAAATCAATGACACAAGTGTTAGTGATAATAGTGTTGATCCGCATTAATTGAAGCAAACTCTGTTGAATAATTCTATGAAACCACCCCTACTTCACACGTACTTGATAATCAATCTGGCGATTACAAAGACCAGTCAAGTCAAATTTTTCAGGTGCAAAGCAAAAAATTTAGATAAAAGTTCAAACATAATACACAATTTTACAAAATCAACAAAGGTGGCACTGGAAACATAGTATGAATTAACATTGCTAGTTGCAAAAAATAAATCACCTTATGCCACAGTTGAATCTCTTATTATTCCTGGTTCTTTGATTATAGCAGATAAAATGTTACACAAAGATTCCGCTGAAGTAATCAAAACAATTCCAAATTTTGGCACAAGTGTATGGCACAGAATTCATGATATGGCACAAGATATTAAACGAAATTGTAGAAAATATTAAAATGGACAAACAATTTGCAATTCAAATCGATGAATCCGTGGGTGTGTCTGATGATGCTGAGTTACTTATTTATATTCGGTATTTTGACGTTAAGAAAGGTTCTACTGCTGATGAAATTCTAGGATGTAAACAATTACAAGAACATACAATGGGAGAGGATATTTTTAAAATTCTTGATAATTTTTTAGGATTAAAATTAAATTTGTCTTGGGACTGGTGTTTAAGTTTGTCTACAGATGGTGCTGCTTCACTGACAGGTAAAAAAAGCGGCCATTGCTTGTGTTTGCGAAATTAACCCCAAAATAATTTGGCAACATTGCATTATACACCAAGAAAATTTGGTAGCCCCATAAAAAAAAAAAATCCTGATTTACACGAAACATTAAACAGTGCTATAAAAGTAGTCAATTTAATAAAGTCACATGCACTGAACTCGCATATTTAAAAAACAAAATGTGTGAGAAGATGGGAGCTACACATACTCGATTGTTTTTGCACACCAAGGTGCACTGGTTATCATGAGGATGTATATTGACCCATATTTGCAAACTGAAAAATGAGGTAAAATGTTTCCTTACAAAGTTGAAATCCGATCTGGTGATGTATTTTGAAGGTGAAGAGTGGATTTGCCAATTACCTCATTTGACAGATGTACTCAACAAATTTAATGAGCTCAATCTTCAACTCCAAGTTTTTGACAGAAATATTTTTAAAGCTTGTGAGAAAGTAAAAGGGTTTTATAAGAAAGTTTTATTTTAGATTGATTGCATTAATAAAGGGAATATTGTAGATTTTCCAACTCTGCTCGAACATAGTGGACAAAATGAAGTTAGTATTGCTGATGGGCTTTTGGAAATAATAAAAAACTGCCAAGAAAATCTCAGGTACAATTTTTAAAACACTTTCCAGAAATTGAGAAAGACAATAATACACAAAAATGGATTACAAATCTATTTTGCACCACTGCTATCAATTCCTCTGATCTTCCTGTAAAGTTAAAAGAAAGTCTTTTGGAAATGTCCATTGACAGTTTGCTGAAAATAAAAACTAAAACATGTCAATTTGTGATTTCTGGTGTTTGCACGTAAAGTGTACACTGAACTTAGTAACACCTCCTTTCATTCCCCTCTACTTGTTTGTGTAAGCACTCTGCATCGACAGCAATCAAAAGTAAACAAAGAAATTGCTTCAATCCAAAATCACCATTGATACTCGCACTAGTGAAGATTTAGCCACGAATTGAGGAGCTGGTGTCCAGAAAACAAGCTCAGACATCTCATTAACATGTCAGAAACATATATAATTTCATTTGTGACTGTGCTATCTGTAACATAGTTCCTATATTTATGTGTTATAGCATAATCCTCCGTTTTGTAGTATTTAATAAGTTATAAATTTTATAATCTATTTTAGATATGGTTATGCATAATTTGAATTAAGCATAAATCTAAGAGTCTAGGGCTAGGCCTAGGGGTACATACTGGAATGGAAAATTGTCTTTTGGGGTACACGGAGAAAAAAGGTTGAATACCAGTGAAGAACTTTTTGGTTTTGGGTTTACAATGGGGATCATGCAAGAGAAAATGTTGAAGAGGGTTGGAGATAGTGACGTAGAAGTCAGTAACGGTTACGTTTATGGTATGAAGTGTTATGTAGGTTATTTATATAACATTTCACATAAATATTAATGGTTAAGGAGGGAGAATCAAGGAAGAGACAAAATTTTGATAAACTAAGAGGAGTAATAATGGATGTGTTAGATTATTCAAATAAAATGAATATTAGTGAGGCACTAAAAGGAAAAGCTAAGGCTAGTGTTCAAAAACAGTACTGTAAAGGATAAAAAAAGGAATGAATGAAAGGACCTCTAAGGACTCATCAAAAAGAATGCAAAACAGGATGGGGGAAACAAAAACATGCTAGGTTAATGCAACATAATGAAATAGTGCAAAGCGGAGCATGGCACATCGTTCATTCTTTGTTGTTTGAAAGTATTCCACTCATGTCGAATGTGATTTTGTCAAGGGTAAACAGTGGTGATACCCTACCAAGTTATAGCTTTTATTATTTTATATGTTCACATTTCTTTGATAATACATATATTTTATGCTTGTCAAATAATATTTTGAAGTACTAAAAATACAAAGAGGAGACAAAGTGCAACTGCCTTAAATAGCAGTGCAGATATTTCACTACTTGGTGATGTATCATTCACAAGATGACATTTAAGCGTGAGATGCAATATAGTAGCTTAATCAAAATTTTGCTGCATACAATTTACCATCACTATACAAGGATCTTGAGCACAAAGGTTTATTACAACTGATTGGTTGAATACTTGGAAAAAGGTACAATAAGAAAATTTTGATTTTTAAATTTTGTTTATCAATGATCTTAACAAGGCAGGAAAATGCTTCAAACTTTAGAATTAGTAAACAATTGTATTTCAAATGCTGATGCCAAATTTCATTACATTATCTTAAAAACTTTGGAAGTTCCAGCTAATTGTTTGTAACCATGCATTTTCACCTATGTCCACCCTTAATGCAACAAACATGTTACTTCAGGGTTTAATCATTTTCTGGCAACAAGTAATGACAGTACAAGATCACAGCCATTAATGACAGCACATCACCTATCACTGCAGGATCACCTTTAGCCCTCACTCCAGCAGTGATGACACACTATTTAAAGGCTGAATGATGAAATGGCACAACAGACCTCTAAATCATACCATTGTACCATCATTCTGTTAAACCTCTCATTGTTGTACAATGAGCAGCATGAGTAACATTTATTTGCTGAGCTCATAGACATGCTACTTCTTTATGAAGAAGTTGGATGATGTGCATCTGCTGCAGACTATTGCTAGATGTTTCAGTCCATCTTTAAGTACCTGCACCATTACATGGGCATCACTGTGTGGCAGGTGTTGCATGGTGAACAATTACGTCCTTACCATCTGCTCAAAGTACTGGACTTTGCCCCTCAGTTGCAGTTTTAGAACTGGACCACAGAGTGCAAGGACCTCTTTTCCTCGTTCCCTTTGCAGACAAGGTAACCATCACTAAGGTGATTTACTAACCCTAGGAATAGTCACATCTGGGATTATCAAAATCCACATGCAGTTTTTGAAGCAAACCGTCAGGTAAGGTTCAGTATGAACATATGGTCTGACATAATTGTTCTGATAGGCCAGTATTTTCTTCCTGTGTGATTAAATGGTTATGTTTACTGCCAGTTTCCAGTCCAAGTGTTGCCTGAGCTTTTGGGAAATGTGCCTTTAATTATTAGAAGGAATAGTGGCTCCAGCACGATGGAGCACCTCCTCATTTTGATATGATTGTGCGACGCTATCTCAACCATAATGTTGGATAGGAAGAATGGGGTCCTGTAACTTGGCCATTGCGCTCTCCTGACATCACTCCAATAAACTTCTTCCTACGGGGACATCTTTAGGGCTTAGTGAGTAAACACAGTTGCTTCAGATAAGCTGGTGGCAAGGATACTGGCTGGCTGTGAAACAATCCATGCCATTCCAATTTATTTGAAAGAGTACAAGATCCTTTCCTATATGATCCTACCTCTGCAGGGAAGTTGGTGGTCAACAGTTTTTATAAAACTTTTCTGCATTTGGAACTGAGAAAAGGAAGTTTTATTTTCTTGTTTGAAGTTTATTGAAGCACTAAGACCTATATGTATTGTACTGCCCACTAGAATTTGGCCTAGGTCACTTTATTTTCTTGTACTATTCTCATTATTTTCCTTAAACGTTACTTTCACACAGATGTAAAATTTCAAAAACAGGTTTCTTTTTTGTCTGCTTTTCATTTTGCTTACCTTTCTATGTTGGAGAGCAAAATCTCCAAGATTTCTTTTGTCACATCCAAAAGTCCAAGAAAACTGCAGTATTATTATTATTATTATTATTATTATTATTATTATTATTATTATTATTTTGAGTATTCATTTCTCAATTTTCTTGAGTAACTTTATGTGTACAGGTGTACTCTAGAGTAAAAGTGATGAATTATTAGCAATACAAACTATGATTATGTTACTCTAACCCTTTTGCCAATATGGACGTCCGTTGATGTCCATTTTAAAATGCAGGAGAAGCGATATGTGCATACATGCATTTAATGCTTATTTAACCCTAATTGTTTGTTCTCCTTTATGATATATTTAAATAAATTTTATAACAGATCAAGACTTACCTTTAAAAGTTTCTTCTTGAATGGTACACCTCAAAACATGGATCAACCACAAGGGCACATTCCACATTCACGGAAAATTATGTAGCTTTCTTGCAAACTCCATATTTTGCAACACACCAGATACTTTCAAAACGGGCATGATTTTTTTGCTGTGAGTGATATTCTTTTATCAATATGTTTTCCTCCAAGTGTGAGGGGTGCAGGTGTTTTGGATTTCTTAGCCCCAGTAGGAAGAAGCCTCTGAATACTATAATACTCAATTAGGCTGTGAGCTATTGATATGCAGAAGTCCAGATAGGTCATCGTCTTGCGTGGGTATACAGCTTTCCAAATTAATAAACAATTGTATAGGGTTACATCCAGCTGGTGCAAAAATACTTTTTTATACCACTTAACTGTTTTTCATAAAGAGGGATATGTTTACACTACCTGATCTAGTAGATCAAAACCGCCATATGCATATTGTTTTCTTGGATAACATCAGGCTTGAAAATTGACATTTTGGTGTGGGCATCTATTTTTCCAGTGTCAATCATCAAAATCTCAGAGCTGCAATTGGATAATGCCGTAACTACCCTCCTATTTTGCCAAGCTAGGTAGGTCAAAGGTGGAAGCTGACCTACTTCCATTTCCCCTCTCCTTAGAGCCTGTGTAATCACATCCTTTGGCAAACCATTATAATTTGAACGTAATGTTTCTATTACATTTACCTTTCTTTTGTGTAAGGCCATGTATAATTCTGGAGAGCTCTACCATTTATCTAAACACACAGTCCTACCCTGATCATGTACAGGTTCCATCAGGCGCATTGCTATGGAGCCAGATAACCCCAAATCTTTGTCTCCAGTATTACCAGTCCCATGACCGTATAAATTGCAGCTATTGTAAAGATATTCCGTTTTACTTTCACAAAGATAAAAACTCTTTATACCAAATTTGGCCCTCTTTGTTTTGATGCATTGCTTCCAACCTAAGCCCTTCTAAAGGATCAAGTTTTCACCAACAGTGACTGTTTCACTAGACAGATAATTTTCTTTGAATTTTGACTTTGAAATAATATAATTAAAGACCTGCCTAATTTTATGTACAGTACAATTTTTTTGTCATGACAGGCTTATCTGTATGCATAGTAGTTCATCCTACTTGGTGAGAATATTCAGGGACTGTCTGCCTGTGAGGCACGTTTTTCACCTTTGGAGACAGGCCAAAGTGGTGTTTATACTTAAGCCCGGTAGGCAACCACAGGCCTAGGGATTTTTTGTCATAATCAGTCTAATATCTTTTCTGCTAAAGGCTCTGGAAAGACTGGTAGATAGATTTTTGAGGGATGGGGTACTGGTGGATGGACCCATTCAACCTCATCAGTATGCCTATTGGCCGGGTAAATCCACGAACATGGCACTCCATCAGCTTGTGGCAAGACTGGAGAGGGTGTTGGACTGTGGAGAGCTTGCCATGGCAATTTTCCTGGATATTGAAGGTGCCTTTAATAATACGACTTTAGGCACAATTCAGAAATGTCTGGAGAGCAGGGGAATCAGTCCGGTTGTTACAGACTGGATCATGATCTTGGAAGCTGGCAGGCTGTGGCAACCCTGGGGAGTGTGTTTGTGAGGACAACAGTGCCCCAAGGCTGCCCACAAGGGGGAGTTTTGTCACCTACCCTGTGGTGTCTATGGTGGATGTACTGCTGGATAGACTAAACAGGGAGGAATTCATGCTCAATGCTATGCAGATGACATAAGCTTGTAGCAAGTGGAAAATTCCTGAGCACTGTCTCGGTGCTTATATGGGGCTCCCTACAGGCTCTAGAGGAATGATGTAGAGAAACAGAGACTTTTCCTTTAACCCGGACAAGACTGAAATAATGATCTTCACAGCTGCCAGGTTTGGTAGAGCCCCACATGTTTGGAAAGATGTTGAAGTTTTCCGGAGCAATCAAGTATCTAGAAGTTTTTCTGGATGCTGGACTGAGCTGGAAGAAGCATGTAGATTACAAAGTTAAGAAGGCCTACAATGCTTTTGTCGAAGATCCATAGGACTGAGGTGGGGCCTGAGACCCAAGGTGGTTAAATGGCTATACACCTCGGTTATTAGACCGTCAATAACTTATGTGGCACTGGTTTGGTGGCCTATCTCTCAGAAGAAGGTAATGGCTGCTGGGATGGGTTCACTGCAAAGACTGGCATGTATGATGGTAACAGGGGCAGTACGCACAACTCCTCAGCCTGCCTTAAAGATTTTGGTGGACCTTCCTCCTCTGCACTTGTTTGTGGAGCAGGTAGACAGGATGAGTGCACACTGCCTCTGGACTGTGGGGGGGGGGGGGTGTTTCAATCTACCCCACAAAGGGCACTCATTGATCCTTACTGGATTACAGAAGAAGTGTCCTATAACCCAGATAATCGGCAATTTGGTGGGTACTAGGTATAACCTAAGTTCATTCTACCCTGTGGCAACATCTTCCAGGGAGGAGTGGAACCCAGAGACAGCATCTCTCCCAAAGGCAGAGAGCAGGATGTGGTTCATGGATGGTTCCCGCCTCAGGGACAGGATGGGATCTATGGCCCTAGAACCAGGCTTATCATTCCCCTTGGGCAATTTGCCACGGTTTTCAAGGCTGAGGACTTTGCAATCTTAGCCTGTGCTATGCATATTTACACTATGCCATATGGACGAACGGATGTGTACATATGCTTGAATAGTATGGCAATTTTGAAAGCCCTTAAGGCAGTCAAAACCACATCCAGACTGGTGTGGCAATGCCAGAGGATGTTGGATGGACTATGTACAAGCTGCCCGGTTACACTTCTTTGGGTACTGGGGCATGTGCTGGTATCAGAGGTAATGAGATGGCAGACACTCTTGCGGGGAGGGGATCAGGGCTTGATTTATTTGGGCCCGAGCCCTTTTGCAAAGTGTCTGCTAGTAATGTCAAGTATGATAACCCAGCTTAAGGTGAAGGCTCATCTTGAGATCTGGAGCAAGAAAACCACTGTCAGGTAGGCCCATGATTTTATATCCGGTCAGAAGTGAGTGAGTTTCTCCTGAATTTGACTAGAGTTAAGCTCAGAGGGGTTGTGGGCTATCATACATGCCACAACACACCTGCGCATACATCCATTCATAATGGGTCTTGCACAAGACCCTTTATAAAGGAAATGTACAACAGACTTTGAGACCTCACAGCAGATACTATGCAAATGCGAAGGCTTCACTGTATGTAGGTATGTATCCTTAGGGTCCTTGTTTTTGGAACCTGAGGAGACAAGGGCAGATATCAAGGCTGTGGTCCATTTCTTACGGACCATCGAGCTAGAGTAATCCCAAAATATGAGGCACAATGGGTTCTTGGCTTCTTTAAGAGGCCTCTCAGTTATTATCGTCATCATGCACAGTAGTTGGACAGGTCCATTTATCTTCTGGGAGGGGTGTTTGGTTCAATTGTAACAAGAGCAACAGGCGAGTACACAACGTGAGATAAGGTGATATCACTATGGTTCCAAGTGAGTGTTCCACGCAAAGGGAATACTGCCAGCCATTCTCCTCTCACCCTAGACTACCTTCTGCTCCTCGTGTTTCTGTCTTTTCACGATGAAAAAATCAATCTGTGGCTTTTCATTTACATTTTTTGTGCACGTGAAATGAAGGAACTGCAAAATGGAAGTAAACCTGGTATTTGATATGCACTTCCCAAAAAATGGAGTAGCTGTAAATCTCAATGAGTGTTACTTCTGACCACTTCTGAATTCTACTCTTAGGCCCTAATTTGCGTTTAAAGGCCAGGACTTCCTTCACCTTCCTCGCATATATATTTGTTTTGTAATAATCAGAGACAATGTCAGCAGTAAAAGCATCCGTGAAAATGTCGATTGGTTGGCTGTGGGAAGTCAGCTGAGCTTGGGGTTGTACACCAGAACCTGTGCTCATTAATATATGTCTATTTCTGCTGTAGTTGTTTTGCGCTAGAGGGGGGCTTGGGCTTTGGCTCTTGTCCTGGTAGACCTTCGCTCAACTACAACTCCACAATGTTGATTCTTCACAAACACCTGAAGGAAGATAGTCATTTTCTTCCTTGCTGCTACCTATATCAACAACCCCCCCCTAAACTTGCCATTAATTTCCAAATCACTGTCATACAGCAAAAAGCCATCCACATTTTCTGAAGTAATTTCCGAAGCCCATACACTTCCTATGCAAGCTAACTTATTTGCTACATTACTAGTTGAAGCCATGATTAGCACTGAGGTATAAACATTTCAAATGTGCCTTACAATTAGCTAAAAGAAATCTCTCTGAACCCTGAGACAGCTAAATAAATACTCAACTTCACTGAGTGAAAACAGCATTTGAAAATAACTCATAAGGCAGCTAAAATAAGCTACAGCTAACATGCAAACTTTGCATGAAAATATATTTTGACACGTGCATACAAATTCTGTCAGAAAGATTTGGTTTATTTGCAGCCTGGTGTGTTAAGCAATGCAGCATACAAGTGTATTATTGCATGGTAACATAAACTGTATCATAAGAAATGTTTTACTGAGGCAGCCATATCGTTTGTATGCACAATGAGGTGCACTCATTGCACAAAATGACTTAGCTTGCTACAAAGAAACAAAATAGTGAATTTTCAACCTTTTTTTTTTTTTTTTTTTTAACACAGCCTCTACTTTGATGATACCGTGGGTGTACACTGTCTTTACTGAGCTTTAAACCAGTTTTTGTTTCATTAAAGTAACTTAATAAATACGGAAGATACAAATGTGTATTTATGAACCATTGTTAGCCTATTTAACCATTTAAATGTCTTGTGCTGTTTATTGGGCATCCATTCACAGCCCATGCAGGGTTTAAATGGCCATCGAAGAAAAGGTTAATAGTGTTTTACTATCCAGATAACTGACATTTTTAGTACTCATTTTACATAATGTTTTGTTCTCCATCATGCATTTTTAGTTTGTAAGCAACAAAAAGCAGTCAACACAAAAAGTTAATTTCACACAAGATTTTAAAGAATATCAGAGAAAAGAGTTGGAAGATTGATGAAATAATGACACAAATTACTGTATTTGCTGGCATACAAGATGCACTTTTTTTCTTTGAAAATACGTCCAAAAAGCAGCTTATT
This sequence comes from Deroplatys truncata, assembly GCA_030765065.1. Taxonomy (NCBI): domain Eukaryota; kingdom Metazoa; phylum Arthropoda; class Insecta; order Mantodea; family Mantidae; genus Deroplatys; species Deroplatys truncata. Next base: position 405,246,843 of record CM060990.1, read on the forward strand.
TATTACCTATTTTCTATTAACTGTTATTATTTCTTCAAAACTGGCATGTTTTGATCTGAAGCAATTCCTTGTTAGCTTCCTTGCAGAGATGAGAGCATTCCAGTTATATTAAGTTTAGTGGATGCACACATGCTGTCGTTAATGATTTTCATGTTGTTCGTTCAGACTTCAACTGTTGTGATTAGTATGAAGATCTGCTTGTCTCTTTAATTACAGTAATTTGAAGATTATGGCTGGAAAATAACATTGCTATACAGCTGCATTTAAGTCACAAATATTTGTGTATGCTAAAGAACACGGAAACAGGACTGCCGAAAGCCATTTCAGGACACCTCCAACTGAGAAAATGATAAGAACTTGGCGGAATCAGGAAGACATTTTAAAGAATGTAACTTGCAGTAAACATCTATAATCTAAGAAACGGAGCTTCTAAATGGCCAGAACTTGAACTGCTATACTTTGATTTTAGACAAGCAGGAATTTCAGTTTCTACACATATATTTTGTTACAATTGTTTGAATTACAGAAGATTCATTAATTCTTCCCTAAAACGTGTCTTAAAAATGGGGTGCACCTTATGCGCCGGTACCTCTTATATACCAGAAAATATGGTAAGTGAAAAGAAAGAAGGAAAGAAAGAAAAATGAAAAGAATAGACATAGATTTGAACTCTTGGCCTTGCCATTTGCAAAGAAATCAAGAGACCTCTTAACCATTAAGCTAAACAGCAACCGCTTTGATGCATCCTTCATTATTTAATATGTAGGATACTACCACAGGGGCAGTTAATCAGTGAAATGCAGACTCTTAATACATTTCATGTTTTTGCCTGCAACTTTACAACCACAAACCAGTAGTTCCCTATCTCAAAATTATTTTCTATGATCACTCTACAAGGCCTTGAATTACTGTGGTTTAATTCTGTAACACCCTATGACTTTATAAGATAATTTAAGAAATCATAATGCTTAAAAGGTACTTATAACAAAGATACACCTTTCATTGATGCAAACTACACCTGTATCACCTTTACCCTGACAAAATGCAAAAAATGTTTAATGACTTCAAATCCATGCAGGAAGCTGCCCAGTAACTCACATCTAATATGCTCTTTTAAAATTATTTGAAAATTATACCTCTATGAATAAATGCTATGGTATTAAAAATATAAACATTCTACTTACAATTTTTTTCTTCCGCTTTCTGTTTTCTGGTTTTGATGTCTGAAAAACAACAAAATGTTAAAACATGAATGTTTGTAAAACAGAATGCAACACTATCACTATCTACCATTACTGTAAAACGATAAGTTTTTTGAACACAAATTGAACAAAGGGCAATCTGTTTGCACTGTGAATCTCTCAAGAAGCTGCCATCCTTGAGTTAACGCTGTGGAGTTTTCAGTATTTGCTGGCATCCCTTAATACCAATTACACTGCTAACAAGAGCCAGGCAAACAGTCTTTATTATTGATGCTTCCCACAGGCATGACTAAAGGATTGCCATTTCTGGGAATAATATTATGGCACTCTTAGTGTCAAGAATGAATGATACCCAATACTGTGGTCGACAACGTGGACTGACTACACACACCAATCACTGTGATATTGGATTTGAAATAGATATACCTCAGAAATGGAGAACCCTTTCTGACTAGTGTGCTAAATCACATTTAATATTTCCTACTGTCTTGTGTGGCACCCATTATTTTCCTTTACAGAGTCAAGAAATTCTGACTTGTATCACAAATATCAAAAATATTATATATATTATTATTTTACTTTAACCTAATGTAATTTTTAACAGAATCTTCTTAACCAAAGCACATGCCAAACATAGTGTGATACTGCAAGTGAAAAAGTAAAACATCATAATTACATTTAGTGGAAACTTGTGTAGTACCAGCCATGACAACTATATTTTTCACTCTTTCTTTTTGTATTTCTTTATTTCTTGAGAAATCAAATCCCTTCTTTCTTCATCCAACAATTAACAAGTATTTTTATGATTCATGGTGAAATGCCATAATAATACGCAACTACTATCTCCTTGCAAACACAATGCAATAATCCTTCCTTTCTTTCTTTGGGGCAGGAGGGAGGTGCCTTTAAATTCTGTTGTTCTCCATTGTTATTTAAAAATTTAGACACTATCATTGTTTAGTTTTTGTTTCTAAGAACTGAAAGCACCAATGTCAGTCGCAAAAGCAAATGAGACAACTACAATACACACAAAGTGTAACAAATATGGTATTTTACCTACTTTTAGCTGATAAATGAACATCACTGAATGACAGCTGAGAGGGTACATGAGATGAGAGGCTTCCATATCCTAGTAATCTGTCTGTCCAAGAGCTAGACAAAAAGAATAGAACAGCAAACAGAACTGGTTCTTAGAGCAGAACTGCTTTGAAAAAGAACAGTAAGTGAAGAACTATTTTTCTAAAGAACAGTACAATTGGAACTCCAGTAATGAATCTAGGTTCCAAAATAAGCAAATTCCTAGCCTTCTAGTGTTCAAAAAGAAAAGCAGAACTGAAAGTCTTATAAAGAACCTAAGATTCCAAAATAAGTCATTCAAGCAGTCTTCTGGTGTTGAAACTTGGAAGAGAGAATATTTTTTCTTGTTAAGTTAATTGGCATTGACTGATACGGCTAAACAATTGAACTTTTGTTATGATATTGTATGAATCACATTTTTCACAATCTTATGCATTTGTTGATCAAACTTTGCATCTTGTACATCAACAATACCTAGATTTAAAAATGTATACTCACTTAAGCTATGCTGCTTTAATGTAAATAATCCCTAACCTTTAAAGAATAAACTTTTAAGAGAAATCTCCTTTGGAATGATGATAATGTGTTAAGAACAATAGAAACTCATGGCAATGCAAATCGCATTTGTCCATTGGATACTGCTCCTGTACCTCTTCCTAATACACCCAAAAGTTTACATTTGTGTTTCACTGTGTATTTTATAATTCCTATTTTATATATATGTACTTTTTTACAAAGGTAAGAGGCCAAATTAAAAGAAGGATGTCCAGGCAGACCAGAGAGTCTAAATGTGTAGCCATAAAGTCTTCCAGCACCAGAAAAAGCAGTTTTCAATAATTCACATGTAGCAGTCAAGACACAGCTGGAGTCGGCATTCAAAGAGACAGATTCGCTGGAAAAATGGCTATGAACAATAAAAACCAAACACCAGGTGGAACACCCTCCACAACAGAACTGATGGCAAATGAGAAGTGTGACAATGAGTACCCAGCCTTGCAGTACTCCATTCTGAGTAAAAATAGGGGATAAAACCAAGCCCAATCTACCCCAAATACCCGATTCATCATCAACTGCTGCAATGAGGGAAAGACGATCGCAAATGCTCCATTTATGGAGAGTACAAAAAGTACCTGCTCTCCAATAAGTCATATGCTTTCTCAAAGTCAAAAAATACTACCGCCATCTGATTTCTCAGGAATGCATCAGTGATGTGCGTGTGTCGTCCTCTGTGGCCTTTAGCTCCTGAATCACAGGTTCAAACCCGGAGGGCGATGGATTTTTTCCAGCATAAAAGTCCTTAGCATGGCTTCCTGGGAAGGGAAGTAAAGCTGGTGGTACCGTGTCATAGATTTACAGCACGTAAAAGTACCTCAAGCCTGATAAAGTGGCCTCTGAGCAAAATTTTGGCTCTTTCACGTCCGATATAGATTGGGACGCTAAGCACCATAGCAGTTAAAAAGCATCCATAAACAAAACTCAATTTAATTTAAATTAATGATTGTGTGCATAACAAAACTAAGTGGTTGCCCATACAACGGTAGGACGAATTTTTTTATAAAAGACCAAATTATCAACAGCCAAAGACAGCTCTAGTAACAGCTGCCCAACAGTCGTCGCTTTACCAAAAGATCAGTAAATGTCCTAGCCATCTTGGTTAGAACAAAGATACTGATTCACACTTCCCATTTGCCAGGTACATAAAACCTAATGTTGGACCGTGGTGAGAAAGCACATTGATTATGCAAGGGAAAGTATAATTGGAGTAGGTTTCACTGAAAGTGGTGAGAAAGTTGTGCAGAGAAAATCAATAAATCAAGTGCCCAAAGAATTTGAAACAAAAATCGGTTCACCAGTGCTTAAAATACAAAGGTGATTCTGTGTGAAGAAAGTGGTAAGATGTGTTCCCCTCGTGCAGGCTCCAGCCAAATCCCAAATTGATCAATAAAATCATCCAAAAGAAGGTAAGACACTGGAGACTGCAACAACACATGTGCAATGTCCTGATGGTGAATGTAGATGAGGGTATTACGTACATGCCAAAATGGAAAAGGAAAAACCAGGTATTTTAAGACAATGACAACAGCTTACACAGCAGTGGTAAGCATGAGAGTCTGATAGTCATTTTAAATAAGGAGCATGACACTTCCATGTGCAGGAGTGCCCTCTGCCAGAATAAGAGCACAGTGCACTGCCACATACTGCTGTATATCAAAAGCAGCTTGAGGGTAACCTCTTACAAGTAAACATTCATGAGGGAATAAGAATGCAACAATAGTTTTAAGTTCTGCCCTATGCGTACGTACACCACATTAATTCCATACCAATAGGGTCTTTGGAAAGGCATAAGCATTTCACTTATTGGGCCTGTTCAAATTAAATTGAGTTTTTTAGTTATGGATGCTGTTTAACTACTCTAGTTCTTAGCATCCCATTCTATATTGAACATGAAAGACCAGAAATTTTGCTCAGAGGTCTCTTTATCAGGCTTGAGGTTCTTTTACGTGCCATAAATCTATGGCATGGAACCACAGACTTTACTTCCCTTCCAAAGGAAGCCATGCCAAGAAGTTTTACACCCGAAAAAAATCCATTGCTCTCCGCAGCCTTGGAAACCAGATGCTAGCATGGTACCCGTAGACCACAGAGGACAATGGCCTGTTTGAGGTGACATTTTTCTTCCATGTAGGCTTTGGAGATTTTTTTGGATCTGGTCGTGATCCAGCCTCCTTGGAGGTGGACTTAAGATGTTGGAACCGATTCCAGTGCTGTGAATGGGTTTGCTGTGATAAATGGCAGGAAATGCTAGGCCAATTGCAGTTGGACCCAGGACCATCCTGGGACTGAGATCTCCGAGGAGAGGAGGACTGCTTTTTATCTTTTCTATGCGATAGTGGAACTTTCAAAAAATCATCCCAGAAGTACTGTCTTAAACTTGCAAGGCAAACAACCACCTTTGGTTTAGACTCAGTGACTAATTGACCTTAGACAGCTTAGTGCTGAATGTCAAAAGTTTGATGCTAGCTTCTGAAACCCTGATTAAAGAGCATGTCTGCATGGCAGCATCCCATCATGGTACTGGCACAGCAGCAACAGAACTTGTGCCAGATCTAGAGAGTAGCAGCTGGCAGGCAAAAGCCTGTCTGGGCTTTTGTGTAGGACAGGTTTTTTCCCTTAACCCAGAGCTCTTGGATGGCCTCATCCGAGTACTGCGCACAGTCTGGGAATGAGCCTAAATAAGCTCTGTTACAGTTGACACAGACAAGTGCATAGACACAATTATCTCCATGACAGGGCTTACTGCACGAAGCACAGAGAGAAACCATGCTCTTACAAGAGACCTTGTAAGTGTCCAATCAGTTAGCATTCAAAACAGCGCTACAGATGTGGTATATGTCGAAAAGCTATATATTTGTACCCTGCCTTAATTCTCTTGGGCAGATTGACGCTCTCAAATGTGAGAAGCTGTAACATGCCACCACGTTTCACCAGGACATGGTGCACAGAATTACTTCCTTGGTCTGCAAAATTGTCTAGAAGGATGTGCATAGTAACGACGAACGTGCTTATCAACATAGACAGGATAGCCACGGAGAATGGTGACCTGCAGTACAGTCTTAGTCTGCTATCACTGGTGTTCTCCACCAAAAGAGGCATTTCGCAAACACAAGCCGATTTAAAACTTCCAGCGATTCCTTCAATGCCCTTCTGAATTATAAGGAGGTTGACTTTAAGAAACAACTGGCCCTCTTTAATACATGTGATTACTAAGTAACAACCAGATAACGATGACATTACTTCCTGTTCAAATACTTTGCCTCACTTGTTTGAGTTGTTGCAGAAAGATATCTCAAACACCGGTAAAACCTGCAACCGCCTCCAACTTCGATTTCCAACTCCCTGGGCTTTACCCAGGCTTGGTCAAGTGGCCTATCCATACAGATGTTACCCCAGGGTTGCACCTCCCAGTGTAATACCACTGGGACCCAATTACCATCAGAAGTTAGCAGCTCATTCAATGGCCCCTCTGCAGGACTGAATTTGCACAGCAGATATGAACGCAGCCCTACATCACAACCCATAAGCTGGGGATGATGCTATTACCCTCTAATGGCTGCACACTACGGTGTGTGGGTATTACTCGGATTGCACACAATGGAGGTTGAAACAAAAAAGGAATGCAAAAACTAAACAGGAAAGGGGTCAAACACATGTGGGCCACGTGTTTTGCATGCAAGAAAGGCAGGCAAGAGAGGAATACACAAGAAAAATACACAAGCGGTAAGAAGCGGAACATGAAACAAAATGTTATAGAATGCACAAGAACCTTCCTTTCGTCCCCAGTCACAACAAGGTAGAGTAGTGTGCCTTTAGGATGCTCAACTACTGTGGTCATTAGGGCCCTCACAAAACTATATAGAAGTAAAGAATCAGGTCTGAAACATAAAAACAAGTCTGGCTAAAAGTGCCAGAAACTGTAGAATCTATAGCTAAAGGACAGGCAAATCATCACACACTTAGACACGCACAGAAAAGTGAGAAGTACCAACAAAGAGATGCTGTACCAATAAAATTTAAAAAAAGTACCATTATACAGATTTCACAGAGGCTCACATCTCTACGATGAATAAAACATTGTACATGTTCTACAGCACATAAAGTGTCAGTTAGCACCTGAGCCATAGTAGCTGGCAAACGTAAAGACACGCTTGACTGAGCTAACAACTGGCACAGGACTATAACATGTTGCAGCATCAACAGCTCATTAGAATAAGTGCAAATAGGTGCAGGGTCAAAAGATAATAAGTGCTTGTGACTACATTGAGAGTGTCAATACACAATCTAGCTTAAATAACCTCCACTGCCAATATGCAATCTGGCTAAAATAACCTCACAAAAACAGCTGCACAACAAGGTACTCCAGGTGACAGAAACCTTCAGAAGTTTGTTTCCTTCAATACTGGTCCATTCATTGCTCCAGCACAATAGTGATAACCAAATAAAACAGCGCTAATTATCAGAAGGAACACAGGAGCTAATGCAAATGACAGCGGCATCTGCGGTCTTATTTCCTGGTAGGTCAACGTGTCCAGGAACCCACACGAAGGACATGTCAATATTAGCATCAACAAGTAAGTAAAGGAAATCCTGGATTCGCTATACTTGGGAGTGGTTACTGTAGTGACCGAAGGCTCTAAAATGTACTCAAGGAATTGGTAAGTAAAAGCACAGTCTACTATTGGATCATTCTTTGAGCTATCAGTGTAAATAAAACCAGTTTCCATACTGTTCTTTAATTTCTAAAAAGACTGCAGAGCCATGGGGGGAAATTGAGTTTCCCTTCTGGTTAAGGTTTGCCAGTGAAGTGACATCCAACTGCTGAAGGAATAAAAGAAAATGACCAGGAGGGAGTAAAGACAGGGATCTCATTAGGAAATAACCAGGAGAGAGTAAAGCCAGGGATCTCATTGCACACTGAAAAAAAATTGTAAGATGATTGTAGTACCGGCATGGGTCCCTCAACGACTTCTTACACCTTGCTCCTCACGAGTACTAACTGTTCCCTCTTAGTTCTTCCATTTGTGGAATCGCACTCTCTCTTCAATACACCGTTCCTGACCACCAGGTAGTCCACTGGGCCCAATAGGTCTTATAGATCAGGCCCTCTGGAGAGACGTCCACCCACGCAGGCCATTCACCAGATTCTTTATCTGTCAGGATAAGCCCTATGTCTTGATCCACCAGCTGCTCCCTCCTCAAGCTCTCTTCATCCCAACTGACTGCAGGTTGCACCTTGAACGGGAGTTGGCTGCAACACTCTCCTTCACCTTCATTTTACACAGTGGTTGCAGTTTTCCTGGCAGTCTTAAGGAAAGTTCATCTGCTTTAAAATGACCCTTCCTGCCCAATGCTCTGAGGTAAGACTGTATTCCTGCAGCCACTGGACACAGCGAGACGCTGTCCTTCCCAATTACGAAAACTTTACAGCCAAGTTAGGGCGGAATGGTGCGTTTGAGGTGGAACTTATCTCCATAAAGGAATTTGTGGTAAAGCTTCAGGATCTCTACAATGGCCAGGAGCTCTCTTCTTGTCACATAATAGTTTTGTTCGGCCTTGGACAGGGTTCTACTGAAGTAAGCCAGTACTCGTTTTTCTCCATCCTGTTCTTGCAACAGAATACCCCCAAAGCCAACTCACTGGCATTTGTGGCAAATTTACTCATGGACTTTTTACTGGGAATGGGGTATCCTAGTACCGAGTACATGCGCACAGAATTCTTCAGTGTCTGGAAAGACGTCTCGGCTTGGTCGGACCACTGGAAGGCTCATCATTCCTGTCATCTGCATCAGAGGTTTGACGAAGTTGGCATACCCTGCCATGAATTTCCAATAGTATGGACAGAGGTCCAGGAACCAGTGCAATTCTTATTTAATCCTTGGCCTGGGCTACTCCTTCACAGTCTTTAGCTTCTGGATGTCTGCAGTCACTGCACCAGAGCTTACAATGTGAGATTCAACTTACGGTTGGCTTGATGAACCGTTTGAACACCTTCCTCGGGTTGCTCAAATGATCCTTGGATATATTGCCTATAAAAATGTTGTCGAGGTAAAGGAGGCAAGTGTCGCATGTGAGGGCCCTCATCAGACTTCATCAGTCTCTGGAACATTGTGGGGGTGTTGAAGAATTCGAAAGTCATTACCGTGAACTGCCACAACCTACCAGTGACCAGACTTCAGGTACAGGATGAAAAACCACTGGGGTCCCCTAAGGTGTCTAGGGTGTCGTCAATCAGTGGCAGCGGGAAGCAGTCTTTCTTGTAGATGTCGTTCAGCTTCCGGTGGTCCACATAGAGGTGCAGATCTCCATCCTTCTTTTTCACTAGCACTGCCGATGATTACCACAGGCTACTGGATTGCTCTATTACACCTCTCATCTTCATGTAATCCGATGTGTGTATTTCCTTCATTCCCCTATTATACCTCTCGTCCTTCATGCTATGTGATTGTCTATTTCCTTCTGCTTCTCTAGCAGGACACATCGAGACGGCTGTCTAATCGGTAGAGCATTGGCGGAGGCGATGCGATGCATCACTATTGGTACGGCATAATCATCTTCTGATAGGCTGGTGTTCGGTCAGCCTTTGGTGTCTTTGGCCGCAGGTATTATAGCAGCGACCAGCTTGCATTTCCCCAAGTGAGTGCCGCTAAGCAGCTCCTGGTCCCGGTTGGTGCCATTGAAGACTCACTGATACTGTCTCCCGAGCAGTAAGCAGCGCCTCGCGACATAAACCCAATCTCGGTGGAGTCCTCTTCCGTCCACAATCATGTTTCTCGTTAGAGGTTCTCTGCCCACGCCGTCACCATCCTCCCACTTCACGCTGAAATCACCTCTCGTTCGGCAAGTAAGAGCATCACCGGCAACCTCTACCCCGGATTGCTCAACAGGACCTCGTCGCGTCCCAGGTGCAATATACAGCGTCCATCTTGTCATCGAAAAACCGAAGAGGGTCCAGGCCCAGAATAACTTCCTCGTGATAGCGGCAACACCCATACTTGAGGCCTGCTACTGACAAACGTCAACTCCAGATAAGCTTCCTCAGTCACGGGCAGGATTTCACCCGAGGCGGTTCATAGCTCGTAGCGCTTGACCGGTGTCCTTTTTGTAGTTCCTGAACATATCGGGTCTAGCGATTGTTAGCAAGGTCCTTGTGTCCACCAGCACACTGCAGGGATGGTCCCGAATCCAACAGTTCACTACCAGACCATACTCGTTCCTAGCCACGGTGTTTAATGTGAAGCGAGGGGAAGGTGATGACGGCGCCGACGTGCCCCTCTTCACTCCGGCCATTAGTAGTGTTCCTGAACAACGTCCGGAGTGCGCTCGCAGTCCGCCCTTAGGTGCCCGGGCTCTCCCTAACTCCAGCACTTAGGTCTCCTACAAGTTCTACGACGTTGGGTGGTTGTGGTCGGCGACGATAATCATCATTGTGGGCCATATCGGGATGACTCTTCCAGCCGTCATCTTTGCCGTTTAAATGCAGAGGGTAGCGCCAGAAAATCGCGTACGTTACTGTGTTCCGCCATGAGATGTTTTATCTCCCGGTCTCTCATCACGCTGATGAATGCATGGGCTGCCTCTCCGAAATATACTCTGGTGGTAAATCCGCCAGAGCCCGATGTACCAGCCGCTCCACCTCCATGGCGAATTCTTGTAATTTCTCGTTCGATTGCCTTCAGCTGGGCCCGGTGAGCGGCGGCCAGGCGATGTTCTCCATAGCACCCCTCCAACAGTTTAATCAGGTCGTCAGCCAAACCTCCGGCGGAGAAGATGCCAAGGGTTTACGCTGCTTACCCCTGCAGGGCAGCCAAAACTTGGGTCGTATTCTGCACAGGCGTCCATCCATTGAGGATGACAATGGCCCCAAACTGCCGCTTAAACACCGCCCACAACAAAGAGCCGTTGAATTTCGGAGGCTTTACTGTTTTTGTATTAAACGATCTCGTAATCGCGGGACCCTCTGCACCTTCGGCTTCCTTCGGATTTCGGCTTCCAGCATGCGTCGCAGGTCTTCTACTACAGTGACGCCCATCATTTTCTTGTTTTACTTCGTCTGTTGGTCTAATCGTTTATCTTGCCGATTTAGACGTTCTTTCACTGCTGCCTTTATCATTGTCTGGTTTTCCTTCGTCTGCTGGTCTAACAGTTTTTCTTACTAGTTTAGGTGCTCTTCCATCGCATTAATTTTATCTCCACGTCAGATTTAATCACTCCTTTGCAATTTAGCCTGTCAGCTCCTTCACCTTTGCGTTTATCTCAGATTTTACAGTGTCAATGTCAAAACCTAGTTGGGATTTCATTTTTTCTATTTGCCTTCATTTCTCTTTTCACACTATCCACTTCGCTTCTCATCTTCTCCTTCCGGATTTCGCCGTCTTCGCTTCAGTTCCTATCTCCTCCGTCCCAGAATCCATTTTCGTCTCCACCTTCTCCATTTCGTTCATTTTCTCCTTTACACTCTTAATTTCACTTAATAGCTGTTTAAGTATTTCCTCCAAAATGGCTTTCATATCCCACTTCTGACACAAGTGTGACGTCCAGTTTTTCAACTGTCACTTCTCTAAGTTCACAATTCGTTTCGCTGTTTTTCTCTAGTTCAACTTCACTAATGTGAACTAGCTCAAATCCCCGTCACTTCACTTTCTTTGTAACGTAGCGGCCTGACGAAATACGCACGACATAGCCTCTTCTTCCGGACAGTTTACTCGCTGGGGAGTCGAACATAAGTCTTCTCCAATATCATATGGAAACAGTAGCACTCACTGCGTCATAGCAGTCGTCAAACTCGCTACAAGAACACACTTTTCGTCGCACCAGAAACGCGCTCACCAACTGACCGACCAACTCAACTCACTGAGTCCTCTCGCGAGGACGCTCGCTTATGCAGTCAATGGAATCTTCCACAGAACATTTTAAAACTATTTGGGCCCACGTTCTGGAGGCGGGGTAAAGGCACTTCCAGAAGATTCTGATTATCTGCCGATAGCACTTCACGCTGGCGAGTCCTACTTTTCTTTGTTTATCTCCAACTACCCGGCGCCGACTTCCCGATAATTTTGAGCCATTGCTGCTGCGTCACAAAATATATATTGGAATGAAACATTCTAAACCTTTTTCACTCTACGTTTAAAGTAGAAGTAAACAAAAGCTAATGTAGCACTCCGCCGAGCACATAGCAGCACCACGTGGAGAATGACGGGAACTAGTAATTGCTTCAGATAGAATACGAATAAGGTACATTGCGTATCTTGGGGATCATTAGCTTTTAACATTTTATGTCTCATTCAATATAGAGTTTTGCCGTACATCCCAAACTTCTAACACATAATACTAAGAGTAGACAAACTGAACAGTTTGGCATCTGTGATAGGTACTTGACTAAACTGTTCTTAACTTCGGATTTTAGAAACCGCTCATTTAATGTCTAATATCAGTATACCACCTTTGATTTAACCTTTTATGAGTCAATGGGTTAAGAAAATGATCAACACTGTAGGTTAGAAAACACACATAATCCAAGCAACAATTCTGCATCACTAACAAAGCAGTATTGCTAAACAACCACCAACCACCAACCATATTCCTTGTCGATTAAAGGAGGGTAATTTTCACAGAATTTTTAAAACCATTTAACACGGTCATCTTCTTTCCATTTTCCACGTTTGTTTTCCACAGTGGCAGAGCAGCCTCGGCCATGACACTCATGTTACGATCTGAACCAAACTGTTTTATGCAGAGGAAGAGATGATATGCTAAGCGGGAAAAGTTGTAATTTACCCACCAGCCAATGGGGTGCTCTCGTCACGTGGATTTGGTTACAACTCCTTTAAACTTAAAGTGAGAACACTTGAGGTAAGTTTAGGGTACCTCCCTGTTATTCGCCACTAGGACAGCGGGAAACCTGAGAATACCTGTCAGGAAGGATAATCCTTGGGATTCCAACCACAGACCTTCCCTTCGTGAGTTTTGCCTTTACAACTTTGACAACCATGTCATTGCACATGCTAAATTTAGTCCCTCTAAAAAGGAGAACATTCTCTGCAAAGTGAGTGTCAAATTTTATGTAACTTTAGCCAAATACCTATCAAGAATATGAATAACTCATCAAAAAATCTAGAAATTCACTACAGTCACGCTCTAGCACCAAGAATTGCTTGTAAGCAATATGGCAGCACAGCCAGGTGTCAGCATAATATGAAAGATTTGCATTTACTAAGGATTTCACATAATAGAGAACAGTAAGACAAATGTGCGGCTATTCTGGATAGTAAATGCAGAGAAGTGTTGTAGCAACAGTAGTGTGAATGTCTTTCACTTTTTTTTATTCCTGAAAGACACCAGCATTTTGTAATTTTCTGAATTATCTTTGCAACATGGTTAACCCGTAATACATGAGGTGCAATTAAGCAAATCAATTGTTGGCACTTTGTTTTACATCTTGTACTCCCTACTTATAACTACTTCACACATTAGAGACCTTGAACTCTGACAAGATTTCAGTTTATTTCCCAGTTAGCAAGTGGGAACTGTTGGCACTTATTGTTAGCATGTGCAGCCTGTGCGATGTATCTCACAAGCAGTAATACGTCGAGCAGTGCAATGTCTTTATGTGGTGTTTGTCTAAGTACTCCAGACTTTGAGTCGGTAATAGTCATGGCTGAATGATGATACAAGTGATCTTGAAGAGTTTGAGAAGAACTTTTGTATGGAGATATGTGATGAAAATTCAAATTCTGGGATTTCTGGGGATGAGATCAAAGATTTTGCAGTAAACAATGTTACTGGTAAGGTGTATTGTGGAAGAAACTGGTATAAGTAGCCTTGAGAAGTATTTGTCACAAGAAGCAGGATACAAAGGTACACATTGTTCTTAAGTTGCTGAGTGTAAAAGATGAAGTATATACACCAGGAAATGCAGCTGAAGTCCTTATATTATCTGTATGGAACGAGAAGGAATCTGAGGTAGAGCTAGATAGCAATAGTTAATGTCACCAATAGCGCAAGAGCAATGTTGCCAAGTTCAAGCACCATACCATCTCGCTATGGGCTGTGGTGTGTCCTTTCCAACTGCATTGTTTAAATTTGTTTAGTACACTTCATTTACAATATTACGGCTGAACAGGGCTAAAAATTTTGAATCAGGCTGTTCAAAAACCATGTCTTTATGTCATTTGGTTCTTGAGCTGTGTCATAGACTACTAAATACACTTTTAACTCTGGAAAAAAGGAGTCAACATATTGGGCACCACAAAAGCCAGCCCAATAGCTCTACACATGCCGATAATATAGCTACAACGTTATCTGGCAGAGTTTGAAAGCTCACACCTGTCAATAATGCAATACTTTTCCTACCGTACCATTCCACATGCATTTTCTTACATTTTCCTTCATTTCATCTTTTTTTTTGGGGGGGGGGTAATTCATATTTACATTAAACTTGGAAATCTTTGGAAAATTACCTACTGCACTTTATATTTTATACCATACAGTAAGAGGACTCTATTGAGAATGGACTTAATTTCAAGGATAAATAATCACAAATCATCTTTGCACACAAACAGCACATTTATTTTGGAATAGACAGAATGTAATTACAAGTTATTACAATACAGCAATAAAACAGTAATTCCCCTGTAATAAACACTTATAACATTACATGCAAAATTAATTCAAATAAAAGTTCACTTATTACATTAATACTTGTTCTGGTACCTTGTGAGTGCAGGATCACACACCATTAGTGTATTAACTAAGTAGTAAAACATTTTGTTGTTTACCTGGTGCAGTCAACATTCATAAACAGATAGCAAAGAGAAAGAGCTTCTCAAATTTCAAAATAGTTACCACATTGCTTTCTCATGAATAGCTACCACATTTAAATTGCATTAGAAACTGCATTAAGTTACAAAACTTCATCCTTGGATTACACAGAATTACTTGATATTCTTTTAGCTGCCTCTTAAAATGCTTTTTTGTCTGCTTTTTACATAAGTGGTAATTTATTAGACATGGCCCAATAACATAAGGATCCCTGATGTCTTAGTTTTCAACATCAAAGTGGAGATTACATCCACCTCTGGCTTAAAAAGCAAGAAATTTTTGTTTACATGATTGTTTTTGATAAGGGAACAACTTAATAAATTATAAGTGTAAAGCAAAATGCCATCATTCACCACCACTGCTATCACTTAGGTTTATGTAACAATAACTGTTGAAGAATCACATTAAAGTTAGTACCAGCTGAAAAACTATGCAAGTTAAAACAAGAAACTGTGCTTCTCTCTGGTGTAATTACAAAAAAAAAAAAAAAAAAAAAAAAAAAAAAAAAAAAAAAAAAAAAAAAAAAAAAAAAAGCCACATGCACCTGCAATTGGTGTGCACAGATACAAATACACTCATATTTACACAAACATAATTACACTCCTATATATACAAAATTACGGAGACAGACACACACACAATTATACAGGGTGGACCATTTAAGTTGAGACTGTACAATATCTCCAAACTGTTATAGAAAGAAATGTCTTTAATAAAAGTTGCTTGATCTTATGAGGGAAAGTAAATGCCATTAGTCGTGTTTTATTCGGAGGACATTATGATGGTCATTTTAGGGTCAACTTAATTTTTTTCAATGGGAACCTACATTTTGTATGTTATTTTCTCATTAGAAAATGGTTTATAAAAATATCTTTACTTTATGATGAGTAATAAGGAAACAAAGTAAAAAATGTTAGTCCCCAATTACAAAATGCAACTCGACCCTCAAATGACCATCCATGGATGGTCCAACCATTCATTGAGCTCTTTGCACACAGCGATTCAGAATTTATGTTGGTGTAAGGACAATTGCAAAGTACTTTATATAAATGTTGTCTAGTTTTTTATGAGGAGCGAGAAACCATAAAAAAGATAGGTTCCCATTTAAAAAAAATAAATTGAACCTGAAAATCACATCGTCTTTCAAATAAAACACGACTAATGGCATTTACTTTCCCCCATAATACCAAGCAACTTTTATTCAAGACATTTCTTTCTGCAATGCTCAGTTTTGGAGATATTGTACAGTCTAAACTTAAATGGCCCACCCTGTATACTATTATTAGAGACCCCTGATTTTCAGAAATGTATTTTTGCACTATTTTATTTATTTTTTGTGGGAAAGTTGCTATTTTGTTTCTCTAAGTTCTCTGGTACAAAATAAATACTTTTCTAATACGCAAAATGCACCAAAATTTCACGAATATGATTTTTCCCACAAAATATTCCAGGTTTTACAGTATTATGCGATTTTTATCATGGAATAATGCGAAGTCAAAGATGTTAATATGATTTGGGTAGTATGTGTGGAGCACCATCCAGTGACTACAGGATACAGATTATGGAATATTGAAGTGTCTGCCACATGTTGTGTGTGATCCATAAGTGTAACGCACATGTCTAGATTCATTCTTCCTTTGTACCTGTGTGCATGTGCGTGTGCATGTGTGTGGGTGGGTGGGTGTGTGTGTGTGTGTGTGGGTGGGTGGGTGGGTGTGTGTGTGTGTGTGAAAACAGCTACTGTCGCTGCAGTGAACTGTGAAGATACAAGATGATGAAAACTTAAAGCATTTATAAATGCCTTTAAGGAATTTGAAAGTGAAGGATTTTATATCCTGGATTCGAAGAATAAAATAATGATGTGCAAATTTTGTAATATACATATAGACTGGTGCCGAAGAGATACATATAAGAAACACGTGCAGTGCAGCTCTAAGCACAAACAAAACAAAGATAAAGCCGAGGAAGCTGTGCTTGCCAATAAACGACAACTATCTATATCAGAAAGAATTAGCAACACCATAAAAATTGAAGAGCATAGACGAACTAATATGCGATACAGTAAGCATGCTATTGAAAATTAATATACTGTTGGAAAAGTTGGATGATCCAAACTTAAAAGCATGGATGAACAAATACATTTCAGGTACATACATGTATTTTAATTATATTAAGTTGATGCTGGTCCTATGTATAGGTGCTGTTTCTGCTGCTGCTCAGCAATGCAACGCTACTTATATGACTCTGTATTTATAAATTTTTTACACAAGTTTTCATTTTAGCGGGTTTCGTATGTACAGCTAGTCTGCACATTGTGCAAGACCTGTGCGCATGCATACATGACATGAAGTTTTCAAAACATTTTAGTGTGGTTACCGTTTTGAAATCTTCATGAAAACTGGTTTTCAAAATGTTTCGAGTCTAAATTTTGATACACCTCAAAAGTGGGATTGGATCATTTTGAGATAACACTACTGGTATTCAAAACATTTTCAACAAGCTTTGATAAAATATAAAACCCTAACTAATATGTTAATGACGAATTAACCAACATAACCATTTTGAAAATTGTTTTCTTACTAAAATTTGTTTGCAAAACATATCGGTATTTGCATGGAAAGAGGATTTTATTAAAAATGGTCAAGTAGGGCACATCTTTTATAGGGAGAGGAGTCTGCAGCAACTTCATGTTGCAAATCTGACGTTTCTTCACTCATACACATAAAACAGCAAACTTAATTCATTGTTTTAGGAGTTGTAGACATTCCCTATGCAGATCTTGCAGAATAGTGTACACACTCTGTGTTGCACAAAAAAGGAAAGAGGAAGTCATGGAATGCATAAAAAAAGCAGCATGTTGTTGTACTTTCTGATGAGACAACAGACAGGAAGGCCCCTGTGTGTTTGTAATACTGCTGAGGATGTTTTCCTGTTCTACAGAGGAGAACATCTTTGTTGAAGGGGTGAAAATGCTGGAGCAAGCAAATGCCACTGAGTGTTCCAGGGCAGTAATGGCAGTGCTTCAGGAATATGAAATCCAGTATGACAACATTGTAGCCCTTTTGAAGGACTCAACGAGATACATGACTAAGTGCACAAATGTGTGGTGTTCTGTGCCCCACTATGATTCACATTGTACACTGAGCATATAACCTGAACTAGTGGCCGTCTTGTGATCCTCCGAGTTCAGTCACCTAAATAATGCAGTTTTCAATGCCAAAATTTTGATCAACACTTAGATGAGGAAACAAGGTTGTTTTTTTTTTTTCATTCTTGAGAGAGCGCTACAAAGGAAATAAAGCCAGAACTACAGCCTTTCCACACCCAGTTCTAACCAGGTGCAACTCCACAGCGGGGGGCCTCTGTAGTGGCCTAACACCCCTTGAGTGGGTACAGGATGTGTTGGCAG
Organism: Deroplatys truncata; assembly: GCA_030765065.1. Taxonomy (NCBI): domain Eukaryota; kingdom Metazoa; phylum Arthropoda; class Insecta; order Mantodea; family Mantidae; genus Deroplatys; species Deroplatys truncata. The sequence goes on from CM060990.1 coordinate 405,264,906, forward strand.
GTGGTGGATAGCCAGGACCTGGCCAGCAGTGTTGGCTGACTACAAGCACAGAAGACAGGCCTGTCTCTGAATAACCAATGAGAGAATACAAACCAATTCCTCAAGCCCAAGGTGTTACATGACCCATGCCAAAGGGTTGCATGGCACATGGGAGATGTGCCGCTAATGGATCCTCTGAAATACCTGACGACCTCTCCAAGTACAAGATTTGTTCAAAAAATTCCGGAACTTTGTCTACAACATTTTTCTACGCTTAGCTTTTACTTATTGTGCATGGTCTCCTTTGAAATACTCTCCTCCACAATTGATACACTGCTCCCAATGCCATTTCCACTTCCGGAAGCAGTCTTGATACATCTTTTTCTGGATCACGTGTAGCACCGTCTGTGAATTTTCTTTTATCTCGTCTATCGTTGCAAATATTCTTCCTTTCAACGGGGTTTTCAACTTAGGAAATAAAAAAAAAGTCTGCAGGGGCCAGGTCTGGAGAGTTCAGAGGATGAGGCAGCACAGTGATATCGTTTTTTGTGAATAGTCATGCACCAACAGGGATGAATGTGCAGGTGCGTTATCATGATACAAGAGCCATGAATTGTCTCACCACATTTTAGGCCGTTTTCTTCTCACATTTTCTTGCAGGCATCGCAACACCTTCCGATGGTCAGTCTTTGATTAGCATGCACAATTTCATTGACGTTACTGACATTAGCATCATCGGTAGACGTCAAAGGGCGTCCTGAACGAGGGTCATCTTAACTTCCATCCGACCATTTTTAAACCACATGAACCATTCGTAACATCAAGTATGGCTTAAGACCTCATCACTGTAGGCTTCCTGCAGCATTTGGCGTCTCTCTGTAAAGATTTTCTTGAATTTCACATAAAATTTAATGCAGACACATTGCTCCTCTAACTCTGCCATCTCGAAATTCGCAAACTGTATGACACAACGTTCTACTCTATACAGCACTGAACAATAACTAACAGGCATAGAATAATGAAACTTCCGGCAGTTACACATTGAACATAGGCGTGTGCAGGGATGCCAACCGCATTTTGCTCCAACACTCCATTGGCGCAAAATTACGAATGTTCCGGGAAGATCCCAAGATATTCCCAGCTTAACCAGGGAATTATAGAGTTTTCTAGTTCCACCAAACCAGAGGGCTCCTCAAAACGGGACTCTGAGAAAACCAATAATAAAGTTCAGGTCGCTGGGGCCTCAAAAGGAGACCCTGCCACCAAGACTAATAGCAATGGAGACAAACTGTGACTCCCAGGGATTTGGAGAAGCAGAATCTGTCTCCAAAACCAGCAGTCCCGTATAGAGACTCCAGGAGTATAACTACAAGCGCAGTGGCTGGGGCCCCAAAAGGCGACTCTGCTCGCAGTGTGAACAAATGGAGGTGGGAATTGTGACTCCCCGGGATGTGGAAATGCAGGCCCCACCTCCAAAAAAGGGGGATCAATATCCCTCAGTTATCCCAGAGAAGATCCAGGCTTCTTTAGAAGTGGATCTAATGCAAAAAGCTTAATTGGGGAAGGTTAAGCTATGGTGATTTCATTTATTCAGGCCAACTTGCAACACAGTATTACTGCCTCAAGAGTTCTTTCTAGTAACACAACCAGGCATAATCTGGATGTCACCATAGTACAAGAAATCTGGCTTCAGCAGGGGCATATTATGGAGCTAAATATAAATGGTTTTACTATTTTTAGTGTTTTGTCTAATGTAAAACCCAGAGCATATGTCCTGACAACACTCAGCAACTCCTGGGCTCTGCCCGACTTTCTTTCACAAGATCTGGCTCTGATCTTAGCGAGGTATGAGGATAGCATAGTGCTACATCAGGTGGTAGTCTACTTGGCTTATTTTCCATATGACTCTGAGGAATCTGCTCCTGCTGCTCCTCCTCCTCCCCCTCAGGAGTTTAGTAGTCGTCCTCCATGGTCTAGGGGATCCATGCTAGTCTCTACTGTCCATTCCAAACCAGAGTGCCTTTCACTGAAAACAAACTCTTTGTATTATCCACACAAAAGTAGTTCGCAATCCCCACCCATAATGGCTGCTTGTTCCCCTCCCACTGCTTGTTGAACACTATTTAATCTATAAAAAGGCACCCTGCGTTAGAATCATAGTTCAAAATGCAACCTGAGGTAACAATCAATTTTATAAGTATGCGGCAATGAACATTTTACTTACGTTAATCACAATCCTCGGGCAAAAGTGCAACACCCAAATCCGAATCCTCCGAAAATGACTCAGTTGCCATATCAGAATCGGAACTAATCTCCAAAATAATGACAAGCTTATCCACAATTCCACAGCACTGTCGCACTTAAAACAAGTTCCCACATTTTACCCTCTTCTATGTTGTATTATGTCTGTTTATATTCCCTGCTTTCGTTACACTTCTCACTGAAACGCTTGTAAAATCCGATATTAGTTTCATAATATGCAATAATGCAAGTGTCGGGTATTTTTGTAATAGTGAGTTGAATATATGAAGTATTGTTTGTTTTTAGCCACTTTTTAACTGTTTCCCGCTTGTGTGTTTGAACAGTTTATTCGCACTACACATACCTTCCTCTGCCATGCGAGCTCAAATACCAACTGACTAAATCACAAGATTTGACCTGAGCTGAGCATATGTGTGTTGGTGTATTATGAATGACTGTTCGCTTATCATATATCCTGTGTTACGCAAAGTGTTTATTCGGTACTCGGATAGCACCTCTGGGAATTCATTGCTGCATTTCTTGTATATGTAAGAGAGTGACAGTCAACATACGGTTGGTATTAACTAGCAAGATGCCCTCGGCGTTACTGCAATAGCAGGCGAAAATCATATTTTGTAATCTCTTAACAGCTAGTATATATCCATTACCTTTTGATACGGTAATTTGTATCACAAATTACTCAAATGTAAATAATTATTTTAATATGAATATGTATTTTTATGTGACATTGATTTCAGAGGTTTATTAATTGTAATTATTATTGGTAAATAATAATATACGGCTTTACTGAAACTGTTAACAATAACGCAAGAATGCAGCGGTGGAGTGAGTTGTTTATCGTTACCGGGAACCAGGAAGTTACGTAATGTTTCGCGCCTTTTCGGTAAAAAAAAGCTTCTAGAACATTTCCTAAAGCAATATGTATTAGTGGTTTTCATTGGATAGTAAAATAGACGCTAATGTTGGCGCGTTTTATTAGCCAATAGCATTTCATTTATAATCTTTAGGCGTATCTTGAGGTAAGCCTATAAATAGTGTAAATTCAAGAGAGCGTCCCCCAGTGTGCAACAAGATTCTCAACACATAACACGTCAGCCCCCAGTTCAACGGAATTCTCAGTACAGTACATATCGTCAGTCAGTCCTTCATTTCGTCAAGTTACGCGTAGCAGAATTACAAGTAATCTTATAAAGCATTATACAGTTGAATATATAAAGTTGAAGTACGTGAGTTAAAAGTGATAAGCAGTTATTACAAACAGTTTCAGTATGGCGATTATCCAGATAAATCTGTGAAAGTGTTCGTGAACGTGTTCTGCAATAAAGATTATAAAACCAATTTCTTCGTCAATATCATTTCTAGACAAAAGATTCCTTTCCGCTTCACACCCTGCAAGAGATACAAGTTCTACCAAGAAAAGATGATAGCTAGCCGGAGGACAATATACATAACCTTAAATTATTTCAGAAACTAATTGATACAAATTGCTACGCCAGAGGGAACTATGGACCAGACCAACGAATGACGTCACACAATATGGCAACACACGTGAAGTAAACACACACATTTGCTCTCGCAAATTGGCTCCACAACGTGGTGCTATAAACACGTAAATTTGCTATTGCACTTTAACGATGAGTTCTTATGATAACCGCAATAAAATGTGCAGTTCTATACCTTTCCTGCTCTAATATTTCATAATACAATACATGTATTAAGGAACTATTTAGGGTGGCGTAAGAGTATATTCTTGGGTTAGTGACAAGCCGAAGCATGTGCTTCTGTTTACATCAGAGGGAACTCTGGTTTGGAATGGACAGTAGTTCCCAAGTTTGCAGGTTCAAACCTGGCAGAGGGTGATGGATTTTTTTCAGGCATACAATCCTTAGCATGGCTTCCTTCAGAAGGAAGTGAAACCAGCAGTACTGTCAGATTTATGACACTTAAAACAACCTCAAGCCTGATAAAGAGGCCTGTGAGCAAAATTTCCCATCTTTCACTCCCAATATAGAATGGGACACTAAGAACCATAGCAGTTAAAGAGCATCCATAAATTAAACTGAATTTCATTTTTCTCCTCAGAAGTTCAGGAATCTCATGATTTATTGCAGGGACAGGAACCTCAACTTGTTGATTGGCTGTTACTCCAACGCCCATTATAGCATTTGGGGTAGTGCGAACATCAATGGGAAGGGGGAAATGCTGCTTTAGTATTTGAGCACAACAAATCTTGAACCAAGAGGAAGTTCTGACTTTTTGTAAGTTTTTAACAGGAGGAGGTCCTAGACTTGTCACTAAAGTCCTTCAAGATTCTAGAGGGAATCAAGGATTGGAGTGTTTGTTTGGAACCTTCCCTGTCAGACTACAGACATATTTACTTTAATCTTAAGGGAAAAGAAAAGAACCACCTGTACAGGAACCTAGGAAGTTCAATTGGGACTCCTTTAAAGCATCTGGAGTGGTACATGGGTTTTGTCACAAACACCCTAGTCTCTGCTTATTAAAGAAATTGCCCATGATACATGAAGTTCGGGCTAAAGATAAAAAAAGTGCTAAAGTGAAAAAATTAAGCCCATCATATGACATTTCTCCTCAAAATTTTCAGGAAATTATCAACCCATATCAAGATATTGCTCTAGATGAAAGTTTAATGAAATTCAGGGGCTGTCTTTCATATGTGGAGTGCAATAGATCCAAACAAGCAAGATTTGGCATAAAAGTTAACAAAATCTGTTAATCTAGTTCAGGCTACTGCCTTTATTTCAAAATTTATGTAGGCGAAGATATAATAGTTTCTTATCTTCCTGCCAGTACCAATGTAGTACTCAGTATGTATGAACTTTTGAACTGAGGCCACACATTATTTTTAGATAATTTATATTCCTCTCCACATTTATTTAGAAGACTCGCTGAGAGACAAATAAATGTAATTGGGACTGTGCAACCTAACAGAAAAGATAGCCAGGCAATATATCTGAACAAATAAACTGAAGCATGGAGAGCCAGAAATATCCTATGTGTGAAATGGAGAGATAATAAGGATATGTTTTTTCTCTCCGCTAAACACAAATCAACTGGCAACACGGAAACAGGGATGCTGAGAAGGAAACGAGGCCAAACACCAAGAGAGAAGGTCAAAAAAACCTAAATGTGCCCTTGAATACAAGAACAGAATGGAAAGTGTTGATTTACAGGACCAAGTAACAGCTCTGTTTCCCAATGAGATGCCAGTGAAGGGGCATAGAAAAATATTTTTCTATCTTCTGGACATGTGTATGTTCAACTCCTTTGTTGTGTATTACAAGATTATGTGAAAGAAGATGACAAGCTATGCAGACTTTAGAACAAGCACTGCGCAGCAGCTACTGGGGTCTGTGCAGCTGCCACAGTATTCAATTTGGGGCCGAACTTCTGCCAGCACAACCCCTATGAGACTATAGGCAAAATCATGGGCTCACTTTCCTATGCATGATCCCTCCACCAAAAAGAAAACAAAAGTTACCAAAAGGTGTAATGTTGCTCTTCATTTAGAGGATTGTTTTGAGGTCTATCACACATAAATGCAGTACTAGGAGAACAGTACTGGTGAGTTTATGCCTTTAATATTATGCATGTAAATTTTCAGCAAAAAATACTTATTGGTTGATTTCAAATAATTTTTTAAGCATTAAGCTGTTACCACTCTCACTGCTAGAGGATTTAAATCTGATTTCTTGGTTAGTTGAGTAGCCATTTAAATATGACGTGACTGGGTTAAGTATATAGGGGTTATTCTGGATGCTGGGCTAAGCTGAAAAAGCATGTAGATTATAAAGTAAGGAGCGCCTACAACCTAAGGTGGTCAAATGGTTTTACACCTTGGCTATAAGACCTCTGATATCTTGTGCGAAACTGATTTGGTGGCCTGCCTCTCTTGTGAAGACAGTTGCTGCCAAGATTGGTATGTACAATGATAACATGGGCAGTGCAGACTACCTGATAGTCTGCCTTTGAGATCTTGGTGAACCTTGCTCCTTTGCACTTGTTTGTGAAAGAGGTTGCCAGGGTGACTGCACACCGACTCTGGACTTAGGGGTGGTGCTTTAAGCTACCCCATAAAGGGCACTCACTGATCCTCACTGGACTTCAGCAGATGTGTACTATTACCCTGATGATAGGGGATTTGATGGTGACTAGATATAGCTGCAGTTCATCATATACCATAGTAATACCTAGAATCAGACTTGTCATTCCCCTTGGTTGTGTTGTCACGGTTATCAGGCTGAGATGTCTTGGCCTATGCTTTGCATATTCTTACTATGCCATGCAGACGGGTAGAGGTGCACATCTGCTCAGTTAACATGGCAGCTTTGAGAGCCCTTAGGGCAGTCAAAACTACATCCAGATTGGTGTGACAATGCCAGAGGATGTTGGATAGACTCTGTGTCAGTTATGCTGTTGGCCCTAAAGAGGTTATCGGTAGTCGCCCTTTTGGGATGACGCACATAAGTGGCGTATCCACTTCCATCCCCGCGTAAGCGGAGGGGACTTTTTAGGAAACCAGGTATTGGCCTCATGGGAAAACCCCAGTTGGATAGCCAGCCACTTGGTTGGCACTAACCCTGGGCTTAGAAGGGAGGATTTCCCCGGGTAGACCTTTGTTCTGTCTGGTTACAATCTGCGCTGGGATTGTGCTCTGGTTACTGAGTGCAACGGACGTATGTTTGTTAGCTCCTTATAGTTTGTAAATATTGAGAAGTTTTAATAAGCTTACTTGTTTAAAAGTTACAGTGGAAAAAAGAAAGCAAAAAAAAAAAGTATTTGTGTGCGAGTGTTTTTCATATCACAGGTATATTAATTATAAGAGTATATTATTAAGTTAAAGTAATGAGTTTTTAAAATTCAAGTGCACATGTAGTGCCTCTAAATTGCCTGCCAGCCAGTCACTATTGTGTTTGATGCGGCAGCTGCTGTAAGTTCAACAATCACAAATGTGATGTCATCTGTTCATGTGGTTGGTGTACATCTCATGAAATTAGAAAAACCTGGGAGGGGTTTCAGGATGTAACTTTGATTTGCTAGTAAGTGTTAATAAATTATATAACCACCTGAGGTAGACAAAAAGCAATAAGGGTTTTTCCCCTTACATACATATATATTTATGGAAATAAGTCCTTTCCAAACAAGATTTAGTATAAGTAGATCACCAAAAGTGGATGGGAAAAGTGATAAAAGATGTTGAAGGCAGGAAAGCAGGAAGAGTAAAAAAAAAAAAAAAAATGGAAGCAGGATTCAGTTATATACACAGAAAAGCTAATGTTAAAGAAGGAAGTGAAATGGAAATGGCAAAGAAGAAAGCATTGATGACCTGATATATAAGCTAATTTCTATTGTGGGAAATGACAGCAGAATAGCAGCAAAATACAAAGACAAAATATTTCACCTACTTCAAGAGGTGCAAAAAATTCACCACAATAGCATTATACAAAAAGAAAAAGCTGAATGTGAAGCAGTTATATAGAGAGAAATAAGTGAAAAGGAAATCCAAGCTCCAATTAAGACTTTTGCACAAGCAGTAAGTCAATCAATACACAAAAGAGAGAGAGAGAGAGAAAGAGAATTATTAATTTAGAAAGCCGTGGAACATAAGATATATACTTTGTTTATTTCTTCTACAAATAATGCAGGTATGAGTGATTTGCTAAAAACAGTAACCACCAACCTGAACCCAGTTAAAGAGAAAATAAAAATTTTTAACTTACGACCAGCAGGAAGGAGCCTAATTATGGAAATGGAAACTGAAGAAGAGCTAAAATAGGTGATGAATTCTCAAGGTTTGAAAGATAAGAATGTTAAAATTGAGTTACCAAGGAAACGAAACCCACTAGTTATTTTATATGATATTATGTCTGATGCTACAGAAGAAGAAATAAAGGATAATATTTATGAGCAGAATCTTTCAGCAAAAATGACAAAGAGAAAATTTTGAGAATAACCTTAAACTACGTTTTAGGACAGGTTCAAGAAACAAGGCAACCATACATCATGAAGCAGGAGTGTCAGGTAAATAGAGAAAACCCTTGGTTGAAAGCAACAGAATATATACCAGGTGAGTCAGCTGCCCCTAAGTATTCGTATCTATGCAACCTGCATTTTAGTCTAATGTGAAAACATTGACCCTTTTATCAAACAAACTGTTATTGTAGCTCTGTCCTTCTATTCGATACTATAAACCACCATTAAGGATTAAAGGCCTGAATGAGCCAAGGAGCCGCGAAGAGCTTTAAAAAGACGGCTTTTCATGGATATAATGCTTGCATGGAGATAGAGGTATGTTTTCCCGAAGAGCGGGAGACAACACGTGCATTCTGGCCGAGTGGATTAGCTGCCGGGATGTGGTAAAGCAACAGTTAGCTTCGGAAGTTCGAATGTAATACAAACATCAAATGGTTTTTTTTTTTTTTTCTTACTCCTTGCATTTATTTTCTGTATTTTAGTATCCTAAGCTATTTATTTTTGTTATTGGCTCTCTTGTGAGCCAAAGACACAAGAATCACAATCAGATAATTGTGTATCATGCTTACGATAATAATCTGTACCTCTCTGGTGTTGTAAACCGTGTCACGTAGTTAGCTTTTATTCTTTTGGGCACATATCGACAATATTAAATCTAACAGCTTTTGTTTCATATTTAAACCTTATGTTTCACTTCTTCTACTGACAAAGGATTTGTAAATGTGCTAAGTTCATGGTAAACAGAATAATAAATTGTTAAAGAGCGTGGATTTCATTAACGATGTAAATGTTCAAAATGACAACCCCCTTCATCAATGCACATTTATGTACGTTGCCGGAAAGACCTTCTTGCATGTTGTAACACGCCCGGTGTAATCTGCCCGCATTCTTCATGTATGAGTGCCCGGAAATGATTTGGACTTTGCGGTTCTTCTTCTTTATGGTACAAAAAAAACATGGTGATTATTCTATTTTGTACACACTTATAATGTTATCAAAAATGTTCTTTGTATCATAATATCAAATTATAGGCCAAAAGAGATAAAACAAAAGGTAATAAAATTGTTGAACTTAACACGACGGATTTGAACCTGCACTAAGCGGCACAGTGGTAAAGCAACTGTGATAGTACCATTCGGCCAATGTTATGATGCGGGTTGGGGTTCCTATACGAATTAATAGTAGCAAAACTCAACCCCACCTCAAATCTTTGCATGCTTTTTGCAACTTCATACAGCGTTTGGAGGTCATTTTGGTAACTTTAACTCAAATAAACAAACTGCATCAGCATCTGTATGAACTGAAATATGCCATAGTTCGTGAGAGAAGAGAAATTATCTACCTAATGCTTAGCATTTTTTGACAAGGCTCTACAATAAATCTTGGCTGACGGCTTAAATCGAATTGGTTGCACTGCTAGATCTTCCATTTTGTTTTCAAATAGTCTTGTCGACCAATGCATGTGAAAAGTTGTTCCTTCAGGGGTGTTTTCAAAGGTGTGTATCAATGTATGCTAAAGAATAAAAGTTTGTAAAATCAGCTTAAAGTGCCACTGAAGCACCCAGTGTCAGGGTGGGATGTTTTTGGCATTGACATACATGACAATAGCATTCTGTCCCATAAAACACTTATGCACAGAGTTATCTATCCCTCCTCTATAAAGTGTTATGCAAATCAGCTTTTAGAAGGAATTCAAGAAAGGCGTAAGTCATATATGTTGCTTAGCACGTTGCATAAATTCAAAAATAAATAGGGGCAGCTGACTCACCTGGTATATAGGATTTCAGGCAGTTTCGGTAAAGAATTACGTATCTGTAGCCAAATGTCTTAAATGCTATTATTATGGACATGTGGCAAAGTATTGCAACAAAGAAAAAGAAGTTTGTGGACACTGTGGTGAAAATGATCATGTACGGAAAAATTGCAATAAAAAGGACCAACAAGCTACGTGCATACCATGTGCTAGAAGGAAGAAAGATTGTGGGGATAAGGAAAATTTTTTGTCATACAAATTAATGTTGAATAGAATTTTAGAAACGACAGATTATGGCAAACAATTTGTATGAAGATAGATGGGGAAAAAATATAAATAAATACCCTGTCTAGAATTCGTAGAAATCAAAAATGTGTTATTGTGGACAAACTCAGAAAACAAATTGTAAGTAAGGAAGTTAATACAAACGACTATATAACACAGACGGAAGATATTGATAATATAAGAGTGGAAGCTGTAATACATCAAACCAAAGATGAAAATAATCAAAATAATGAAATAATGAAATAAGGGCGAGAAGATGCCAAAATTACCACTAAAAAGAATGCATAAAATTGAGCAAGAGATGGGAATATAAAAAAGAAGATTTCTGTGGATTATGACGCTATCGTTGAGAACGATTCGAGTACAGAGGAGGAACTAAGAAAAGAAAATATAAGAAATACAAGGATTAAACTTTTAGAAAATGTCTGGAAAAGAAGGGAATTGAAAAGGACAGCATATGGGTTAAAAGTTAGGAATGAGAATAAAAAAGAATATAATAAAGAGGAGATGGGAAATATTGCAGTTTGCCAGGAGGATTTAAATGATACAGTGACTAAAAAATTATACACACGAAACAGCTGATCAATGCCGCAAACGGCAGTTAATGCTCCTGATGTATATGAACATTTTAAGCTAATGCTGCAATTATCCAGGCTTGAGGAAGCAAAAATGCTGATCGCGGCATTGAGACACATAATTAGGACATACGAGAATGGAGAAAAAATATTATTTCCTTTACCAGACACTGTTGACAGAATTGAGCTTAAATATAAAAACATACCAACAGAACTGAAATTGAAATTGAGTTTTATTTACGGACACTCTTTAACTACTGTGGTTCTGAGCGTCCCATTCTATATTGGGCGTGAAAGACCGGAAATTTTGCTCAGAGGCCTCTTTATCAGGCATGAGGTTCTTTTACGTGCCGTAAATCTACGACACGGGACCACCGGCTTTACTTCCCTTCCGAAGGAAGCCGTGCTAAGGATTTTTACGCCTGAAAAAATCCATCGCCCTCCGCCGGGTTTGAACCCGCGACCTCGGGAACTAGAGGCTAGCACGGTACCACTAGTCCACGGAGGACGACCCAACAGAACTGGGAACATTATTAAACTTAATGGAAAAAGTATATGTAAGGAGGGGTGATGAATTTAGTTTAGATGAAGTTTTCAGAGATTTTCTTCTTTGTTATGGTAGAGTAGTTTTTTATCCGAATCAAAATTGGCTGCATTGCTATGTGCAGGTTAGGTATGAGGGATCAACCTATAGAAAACATACAGCAATAATACAAAAGAAAAAAATTGCATTTATTAAGTCAAATATTACAGTGTTTAAACCCAAAATTGAAACTTGAAAAATAAACAGGTACAAAGCACCAAAGAGGGTTGAAAATTCAGGTAACATTATAAGTGGATTTTTAAATGAATTAAATAAAAGTAACAAGGAAACCAAATTAAAAGTTAACAAATATCAAAATAAGAAAACAAGAGCTAAAAACAGTCCTTTAATAAGAATATGGCAGTGGAGGTAAGAGAAAATAGGGTAAATTTTTCGAAGATGAGAAAGGAGAAATTTAATACCTTAGTAAGAAGAAGAAAATTACGTTTCTAAGATTTGTGCAAATAAATGGTCAAAGGAGTAAACTAGTTAGATGGAATTAAGAAAGATATTTGAGGACCTGGATACTGATGTAATCTGCATCCAGGAACCATATATAATAAATGGCTGTGTAGCACATATGCCAATTTTAGCGAGACAAATTGTATTAGGTAAAAATGCAATGGCTGCAATAGTTGTAATAAACCCAGAGCTACAAGTAACTAATTTAGCGCAATATTTAAATAGTCATGTAAACTGCATTGAAGTAACACACAAAAATGGGAAAATTATATTAGTAAATTATTATTTTCAATACAGTCTACCCATAGAGCCCTTTTTTTCCCAAATGAAAGGTATCCACAACAAACACAAAAACACAGAGATTATTCATTTGTGTGATTGTACTGCAAAATCAAAATGGTGAAATAGTAAAGTTATGGTTGAGAAGGGTAAAAAATTAGAAGTAATAATTTTTGAATTGAATTTAGTAATTTTAAATCAAATAAACAACCCCCCCACATTCCAGAACAGCAGGTGCAAGTGAAAATACTGACATCACACTGTGTTCAAGGAAAGCAGAATCTAAAATAAAAAAATTCAAGGGTGGGTCAAGGGCTGACAACAAGTGACAATAATATATATTTTTATTATAGCATTATAGAAACTAAAGCAAAATATAATAGAAGAGGAGATTTGTTATACAATTATAAGCAAGCTAACTGGCAACAAATGGAGGAGTTTCAAAACCTAAACCTTATGTATAGTGGGCATTCAGTCGATGGGGATGCAAAAATCTTAACCGAGACCACTAAGACAATAGTTAAGAGTACAGTTCCAAAAATAAGACCCAAAAAATTCTTCGAAAAAGTATGGACAAATAAACTGCAAAAGTTTAGATCATTAACCAGGAAATTAGGAAAAATTTACCAAAAATCAGTTATTTTTACAAAAAGGTAATTTAATTTACAAGATACCCAGAGGCTAAACAAAAATACAAGGAGCTATTGGAAGAAACTAGAAGGAAGCATTGGGAGTCTTTTGTTGATGACAAATTACACAAGATGTATGGGGCCTTCCATATAAAATTATTATGAATAAAATAAGAAAACCAGAAATAACAACCCTAGATGGAGGTGATGGTATTATGACTGATAATTGGGAAGAATCGACTAAATTATTATTGAATACCTTATTACCAGATGACAAAGTTGATACAGATGAAGAAATAAATACCAGAAGTAGAGTAGAATTAGAAATACCCTGCAATAACGGAGGAATTATATTTGTAATAGATATATCGAGATACAAACTATATTTAATATTCTAAAGGCCAAAAAGACAGCAGGACCAGATGGGATTATGAATGAAGTGTTGTTTAATTTAAAAGTTGAAATACTCCCCTTCTTGCATACGCTCTTTAATGATTGCTTATGGAAAAAGAGATTTCCAGACGTTTGGAAAAAGGCATGAGTAGTAATACTTAAAAAAGGATTTAAAAAAAACAAAATCATATAGACCCATATGCTTACTTAATGCTATGGGGAAAATTTTAGAACAATTAATCTATAAAAGAATTGTGTACTTTATAGAAATGATTGGGAAAAATGATAATTTGGATTTAGAAAAAGGATTTTCGACGGAGGATGCCATTATGGATTTATTAGGAACTATTGGGAAAAGTAAAAAAAAAGTTATGTAATTAGGGTATTGATATATCTGGAGCATTTAACAACTTATTGTGGCTTTATTTTTTTCGGCAGACTTCACAACTCTTTATAAAATTTTGAAGGAATATTGTACAAATAGAAAAGTGTATATTAAAGGCATTAATTAAACAATCTGTAAAGATATCACAAAAGGGTGTCCACAAGGCTCAGTCCTGGAGCCTCTTTTTTGGGGCATAGTAGTGGAAACTTTGAGGAAATGGAGAATGATAATATATTAAATACATTTGCACATGCAGATGATTTGATTTTTATAATTGAAGGTCAAAATAGAAGGGAATTGGAAACCAAGACAAATAAATTGACAGAGAAATTAAGTAGCTGGTGTAAGAAATCTAAACTTAAAAGCTCATCCAATAAAACGTGTTATATGTTGTTTAAAGGAAATTTGATGAGAGACCTGATTATTAAGATAAATGATGAAAATATAAGAAAGAAAAAAAGATTCCCTAATATTTGGGCTTTATGCTGGATGAAAAATTGAATTTTAAAAAACATACAGAATATATTTGTCAAAAATCAGAAAAAATTATGATGCAACTTGGTAGAATTACGCAGGAAAATTTTAAATTATCGTTGAAAACAATAACAACCTACCACAATGTAATATGTGCTTCCATTATAACATATGCAGCAGGAACCTGTGCAACCAGGTTGGATGGTGTAGTTATTAGAAAATTATTGAGGACGCAAAGAAAAATATTACTACGTTTTACTGGTGCTGTAAATATCACAATGGCTTTATTAATAACAACGGCAATATGGCCAATTGGTTATTTAATACATTTGAAAGCAGCTAGATTTTGGATTAAAAGAAAATATTTTCAAATGGTAGAAAAAATATTTGGAGTAAAGTGCAATACTTTATTAGATATTAAGAAAAATTTGAAGACAAGATGGAAACATGAATGGGAGGAAATAGAGGAGGGAAGAAGAGTTTTTCAGCTATTTTCAAATGTTCAATAAAGACTACAACTAACACACATACAACCAACAAAAGGATTAATACACTTTATTATGGGACATGGTCCATAGAAGACATGGAATAAAATTAACAGAACAAATGATGGCATGTGCGATAGTTGTGGAATTAGGGATACACTGGAACATACAGTTTTTTAATGTAACAGATACCATCATGTATTACAAGAAAGGAAACATTCAGGAGGATATAACCTGCATATAATCTTAAGACATCCTGATTTAATTAAACATTTATAACAATTAAGAAATTATGTAAATAAACCAGCGTGGGGAAAAACTTATATTACCAAAAGTAAGGAGAGAACAATTACCGAGAGGGAGAGAAGAAATTAGATCTGAGAGGATTACAATAATAAATCAAAATTTAGATATGGGAGAAGATAGAAGCATAAGTGAAGAAATGGTTAGTTTACAAATGTTGACATTAATCGAGAAGAGAAGAGGAGGAGGAGGAGGAGGAGGAGAAGGAGGAGAAGGAATGGGTAGAGAGAAGATGATTTTAATTAAGACGATGGGGAGGAAAGAAATGTGGTGATTATAGAACGAGGATGAAGAAGAGGAAAGGAGAGAGGACGACAGTCTTGGGGCACAGGTTTACCACTATTGGAGCAGCAGCCAGCAGTTTCACCATCTTTGGAGCAGCAGCTGGCAGGTTTGCCACAGGATGAGAAGTTAATGTAGTTTGAGAGGAATAGTGAGTGGAGTTTTGGTGATGTTAGATGTCTGGAGGCATGAATTTATTATTATATTAATAGGAGAGGAAGTTTGGAGTTTATGTAGGTTGGAGTTGGTGTTAGAATAAAATGCAAGGATGTGAGTGAAGTGCAATGTTGTGGGGTAAAGTGAGTGGATATGTAGTGATAGAAGAATGAAGGTTTAGTGTTTGGTTAGAAGGTGTAAAGGTTTAGTATATAGTGATAAAAAGGAAGATAATAGAAAATTAATATGGGGATTAAATAAAATGTTATACGGTAAATAAATAGACAAACAAATAAACATAAAAGCATAAATTACTATGTAAACGAATTAAACAAAATATTAAACTATTATAAATCAAATAATTATGAAAACCATGAAATGTTATAAATGGACAACTTTCATTTTATAGTTTTAGTAAAGGAAAATTTTAAATAAAATACAAATATAAATAAACTTATTAAAATGATTAGTAGTTTAATAGAAGGTTTTGTGCAGGCTACCAGTACATTTTCACTAGATTCCAGTAGATATAGTTAAATAGGAGTAGATAGTAGCTGACTACCAGTTGCTAAGTTTACTGGTTTCCAGCAAGTGTAGATAAATATAGAATTTAGAATTTATTTAAGGCGAGTCAGAATTGTTACACTAACATCACTTATTTTTTACTCACTTAACATGTTTTGGGAAACGGTTGTTCCCATCCTCAGAAGCTAACCCGACTGGCCCGTGTTGTTGGTGTTTCCGTTTTGTGGACAGGATACTGTGGTGGCATCTTGTGGTGGTGAAATGTACTTCCAGAGGGGACTTGGTGGCGGCAAATCAAAATTCATTAGATGTGTGTTGTGTTTTAGAATGGTGATCTTCTCCCATGCATCTAATTCAGCTGCAAATTTGGCTGGTTTGACTAATGTAATATTGGGTTTGATGTGATTAGTGCTCCAAAAATGGTGTGAAACTGCAGATTTGTCCATTTGTTTGTATTTGATACATCTCATGTGCTCCCTTAGCCTAGTTTCTAGGTTTCTTTTTGTCTTACCTATATATACTTTATTGCAATCCGAACAATTGATTTTGTAGATTCCAGTTTTTTTGTCTTGTGGAATGGGGTCTTTTAACTTCTTACAAAGTAATTTCTCTGTGTTAAATTTGTTCTGTGGGGCTAGGCTGATGTGTTTCATAAAAATCTTCTTAAATTTGTGATATATTCCTGGGTGGTATGTGAATTTCTTTAACTTTAGCTGTTTATCTTGCTGGCTGAGATTTGTTGTGTCTTTGATGTGTTTGTCATTTGAATTTTGCAATTTATTTGTCAATTGTTGTTTTGTTGTACCCATTATTTATTGCTGTCTACTATGTGCTGGTATTCTAACTGGTATTCTTGTTTATTTAATGGTGTATATACCAGTCTGTGTGTTAGGCTGTTTAGTACTGCATGTTTGTGTGTGGTTGGATTGAAACTCTTATTTTTTATGTAATTAGTAGAGTGTGTTGGCTTCCTGCATATGCCAAAGGTTAGGTTCTTTTGTTCTCTGGTAATTTTTAGGTCTAAAAATGGTAGCATGCCTTCTCTTTCTATTGTGAATTTTATTGATTGGTTCTGCAGGTTTAGTAAGGCTAAGGAGTCTTGTATGAACCCATTAGGTTCAACAGCGAAGATGTCGACATATCTGTGCCAAACTTTAAAAATGTATGGGAAAGAAGTTATGTGTGTTTCCAAGTAACTCATAAATAGATCTGCAAGGAAAGGTGAAAGTGGCTTACCCATGGTTAGACCTGTTGCTTGTTGATAGAACTTCTTATTGAAACTAAAACAATTTTGTGTAATGCACAAATAGGTAAGTTGTATGAGGTCTTCTATTTCTTCTTCTGGTGTGTTAGTCTGCTGGAGCCATTTCTTTAATTGACGCAGGAGTTGATCTGTAGGGACACTTGGAAATAGTGTAGTAACATCAAAGGAAACTAATCTGTCTTCTGGTTCAAGTTCCAGGGATTTTATCTTTTGTGTTAAATCTTCTGAATTCATTATGTTTTTACTATTGAATTTTGGTAGTGAAGAGAATCTCTGAACTAACCATTTTGCCAGTTTGTAGGTAGGAGAATCAATATTGCTGACGATTGGTCTCATCTTATTACCCAGTTTGTGTATTTTAGGTAGAGCATACATTCTTGGTAAAGTGGGGTGGTCTGGTTTTAATCTAGATTTATCAGTGTCTGTTATAGTTTTCTTTCTTGGATGGTTTGATTGAAGGCTTTTAAGTGTAGTTTTAATGGGCCTTCTTGAATTTGTATGTAATTTTCGTGTTGCAGCATATTTTCCATTATGGTAATATAATCATCTTTTTGAAGTACAACTAGTTCATTTCCTTTGTCAGCTTTCGTGTATACTACTGGTTTTGATTTTAATGTTTTGATCACATGTTTGGTTGGGAAACTGTTAAGGTTATCTGCTTGTATTTCTTGTATATATAAAAATAAAAAAATAAAATAAAAACAGAATGTGAAATGGTTCTCCAAGAAATACAAGCAGATAACCATAACAATTACCCAACCAAACATGTGATAAAAACATTAAAATCAAAACCAGTAGTATACACGAAAGCTGACAAAGGAAATGAACTAGTTGTACTTCAAAAAGATGATTATATTACCATTGTGGAAAATATGCTGCAACAAGAAAATTACATACAAATTCAAGAAGGCCCATTAAAACTACACTTAAAAGCCTTCAATCAAACCATCCAAGAAAGAAAACTATAACAGACACTGATAAATCTAGATTAAAACCAGACCACCCCACTTTACCAAAAATGTATGCTCTACCTAAAATACACAAACTGGGTAATAAGATGAGACCAATCGTCAGCAATATTGATTCTCCTACTTACAAACTGGCAAAATGGTTAGTTCAGAGATTCTCTTCACTACCAAAATTCAATAGTAAAAACATAATGAATTCAGAAGATTTAACACAAAAGATAAAATCCCTGGAACTTGAACCAGAAGACAGATTAGTTTCCTACAGATCAACTCCTGCGTCAATTAAAGAAATGGCTCCAGCAGACTAACACACCAGAAGAAGAAATAGAAGACCTCATATAACTTACCAATTTGTGCATTACACAAAATTGTTTTAGTTTCAATAAGAAGTTCTATCAACAAGCAACAGGTCTAACCATGGGTAAGCCACTTTCACCTTTCCTTGCAGATCTATTTATGAGTTACTTGGAAACACACATAACTTCTTTCCCATACATTTTTAAAGTTTGGCACAGATATGTCGACATCTTCGCTGTTGAACCTAATGGGTTCATACAAGACTCCTTAGCCTTACTAAACCTGCAGAACCAATCAATAAAATTCACAATAGAAAGAGAAGGCATGCTACCATTTTTAGACCTAAAAATTACCAGAGAACAAAAGAACCTAACCTTTGGCATATGCAGGAAGCCAACACACTCTACTAATTACATAAAAAATAGGAGTTTCAATCCAACCACACACAAACATGCAGTACTAAACAGCCTAACACATAGACTGGTATATACACCATTAAAAAAACAAGAATACCAGTTAGAATACCAGCACATAGTAGACACAGCAATAAATAATGGGTACAACAAAACTACAATTGACAAAAAAAAATGCAAAATTCAAATGACAGAAACACATCAAAGACACAACAAATCTCAGCCAGCAAGATAAACAGCTAAAGAAATTCACATACCACCCAGGAACATATCACAAATTTAAGAATATTTTCATGAAACACAACTTCAACCTAGCTCCACAGAACAAATTTAACATAGAGAAATTACTTTGTAAGAAGTTAAGAGACCCCATTCCACAAGGCAAAAAAACTGGAATCTACAAAATCAATTGTTCGGATTGCAATAAAGCATATATAGGTAAGACAAAAAGAAACCTAGAAACTAGGCTAAGGGAGCACATGAGATGTATCAAATACAAACAAATGGACAAATCTGCAGTTTCACACCATTTTTGGAGCACTAATCACATCAAACCCAATAATACATTAGTCAAACCAGCCAAATTTGCAGCTGAATTAGATGCATGGGAGAAGATCACCATTCTAAAACACAATACACATCTAATGAATTTTGATTTGCCGCCACAAGTCCCCTCTGGAAGTACATTTCACCACCACAGTATCCAGCCCACAAAACGGAAACACCAACAACACAGGCCAGTCGGATTACTTCTGAGGATGGGAACAACCATTTCCCGAAACATGTTAAGTGAGTAAAAAATAGGTGATGTTAGGGTAACAATTCCGACTCACCTTAAATAAATTCAACAACACATCACTGTTTCTAGCTTCTTTTCAAATATCAATAAAATTTAGAATTCTAATTATTATTATTATTATTTATTTTTTAACGTCTTTACTGTAATCTAATAATTTCTATTCTCTTTCTTTTTTTATTTTTAATTATTATTTTGTGGACACTGTGTAGTTTGTAGTTACTTTATCTGAAAAAAGTTGATGTAATATAAAATGTAAATGTGTTGTGAGAATAAACGTAAAGTTTGAATGCATGTCCCAGTGTAGTAACCAAGTAAAATTTTATTTATTTATTTTTTGTCCAGTTACACTTCTTTGGGTCCTGGGCATGCTGGTCTTACAGGAAAAGAGATGGCAGGCACACTTGCAAAGACTATTGGGGCATGATTTTATTGGGCCCGAGCCCTTCTGCGGGGTGTTGCATAGAAGTGTCAAGTATGAGATAACCCAGCTTACGGCAAGGGTTGATCTTGAGATCTGGAGTAAGCAAACTACCACCAGGTAAGCCCATGCTTTTATATCAGCAAGTTTCTCCTGAATTTGACTAGATCAAAGCTCATGGGAGTTGTGGGCTATCTTACAGGCTACAACACTTTGAGCAGACATTTATACATAATGGGACTTACACACACCCTTTATGTCAGAAATGTGTGAGGGATTTTGAGACCTCACAGTATATACTATGTGAATACAAAAGTTTCACTATGCATAGATATGTATCCCTAGGGTCCTTCCTTTTGGAACCTGAGCAGATAAGAAGGGTAAATAACAACATGGTCTGTTTTATTCAGACCATTGCATTTGAGTAATGCCCATGATAAGAGGCACAAAGAGCTCCAAGGACCTACTTGCAGACCTCTTAGAGAGGTCACTCAGGGTTCATCATCATCAACGACAACAACCACCACTAGGTGGAACTCTGAGTTTAAGTTAGACCTTTATCTTGGCGAACATATCCAAGATATGGTTGATTTTAGCAATCCATGGAAGGAGCTGCAGTCAGATTCTTTACTGAGCTGAAAAAGGAAACTGGATGATAGTTGCAACAAGTTCATATTTCTGAAAGAACATGGGCAACAATTTGTTGACTACATGGGCAACAATTTGTTGACTACATTGCCAGTTTAGAGAGCTCTTCATATCCTTTCTGGCATAAACTTGAAAGCAGAATTGCTAACCTGATAAATGGGTTGAAGTTGGTCAGCAGAGGAGAGTTTGGATCACAAACAAATGCTGCTCTCAATTGCTTTAAGTAAACACAGGGGGCGGAATTAAAGGAGCAGCTTGAAAATCTAGGATGTCTTTGTGAAACAAAACTAACCAGGCTGATGACTGACATAGCAAAAGTTTTCTTAATAAATATTGGAAACCTTTTTGACGTTATAAACATCATAACAAATGGCGAGACATCTGTCCTGGAGAGTGTCACAAAGATTCTGCTTTTGAAGCAGCTAGACCAGCAGCTGCTTCTTTCAGGAAGTTTGCAAACAATTGTAAAGGAAACTGTTAAAAAGGGAGCGACTGTCAATTCCTTGAAGTGATGCTCAGTAACAAAGAAGACCACAGCAAGTTTGCTGAATGTTCCATTAAAGATACTGTGGGTACCTTGCTCAAATGTGAACAGTGAGCGTGCAATTTCTTCTTATGGGAATATACAAACTTAACAACCAATGCTCTGCCAGAGACATTAGAAATGGAACTAAACATATACTTTGGTTAAAGCATAAATAAGGTTTTGTAGAAACTCAACAAATGTTATGTTTTCCCATTGTGACCCTAATTTTAATATGTGCAATTCAATTTTTTGTCTCATGTGTCTACAATTTTTCTTTCCTTAACTTCTTTGTGTAATGATAAATGCAATTTGTTAGCTTTCAATTTATTCCATATGTGTAACTTGTTTTCTAATCTTAAACATAGTTTTCAATAAAAAAGTTTATTATTTTTATTTACTGCCAAGACGGAAAAAAAAAATTATTTTTAAAACTGCTGTGATCCACATTTTTGTACTGCTTTCCATTTTATTTACCACTTTTCAGGGTCGCCAACTATTACACAAAGCTATATATAAAATTAGCATATAATTATATAATAGTATCAAGGTCAGGAGCAAAATGGCAGACAGGTTGGAAAGGTTTTGGGATAGAGGTACTGGGCTGGTTAAATAAAGTGACATCCAGCAGATGCTACAGAGGAACCCCAGCATTTGTTGACGGAATAGCACTCAATTGAGGAACCTCCGAGATGGGTCATGAAAATCTTTATCTTGAAAATGCCTGTCGCACAAGTAGCTGTATTATTTATATACTGGACAGTAGCTACTTCCATCCATATTTCACACTTTTAACAAACAGTTTTTACAAATCATTATATATTTAAAAACATATTGCACATATGCTATACCCACAAATTCAAAGTAGTCATGCACATAGTGACTCAATGAAAACCTAATCAAATTTAACACAAGCAGTGGTAAGATTAAATTTCACTGACATTTTAAATGTGTTAAACGAGAGAAAAACATTTATTGAAATTTGTTGCTAGAAAGTACCTAAAAAGAAAACAATAGTGACTGATTTCTAGCACCACCCATAAATGAAAATGCTTTGTGAAGCATTTTCATTATAATGTATAGCAGCTTCATAAGCTATATCCGTTTCTGGATTGGCACAGCAAAACAAACTGTATAATGCTATATATTATATTACAGCAAATGACACTTTCACTATTATATCCATTATGGAGTAATGTATGTCTGCAATTATTGAGCACAACCAAAGCTAACTTCAAATAGTTTCTGCTAGCTGTACTGTGTTTTCAGAAAAGAAAGCACCAATCTTCAATGTGTAGTGCAGTTGAATGATGTTATGACTTGATATGTGTGATCTCCAGGTTTGCCTTTTGAGTAACTGGAATTATGAAGTCAGGTTTCACAGCAGCAAAACAGGTTAGAGCCGTTATGGTTTTTAACACATGCTAAAATGCATTTCAATAACTGATAAAAAACAATTAACCCAATTAAAGGAAGAATGAAATGACTTATTAGAGGTACAAGCTTTATATTTTGTTTTAGTTCTACTATGTGTGTGGAGGTATTAACCATAATACATATATCCAACCATATATGTGTAATTTGAATTTTTATATTATCATGAAGCATTGCCTGTTGTGGCCAGAAATATGCCAATATTACACTCCTGTATCTTTTATTGCTTCAAGTTTAGTTAGTTGCCTATTCTTCTAGTGTACGCTGAGAAACAAGTCAAGAATACATGCTGAGGTGCAAAGCTATGTTCCATACCATTTTCACAGCAATGAAGTACCGACATTGTGTGGGGCAAAAGAAAATATATGGGTAGTGCATCAAAATTATGACATATACTGGTTCAGAATTACACTCACAGTTGCTTCATTTATTTATTCACTAATTAATAATGCTTGGGCAATACTCAACTCTTTATTTGTGGCTTTGAATTGGAACAATCTGGCTTTTTCCAGATGCTCCACAGCTGACTGCTACACATTTTCTCTTCAACAAATCAAGTCATGTTAAAACTAATATGTATGTACAATTAAATACTGATCGCTGCAGATTAACATACAGAAATGGCTCACACAATAAACATTTAGGAAAAAGTTAGCTTCATAAATCACACAATTTATGTAAGCCAAGATATGCAAGATGGCGATAACCGTACACATTAAAATGCTCTTGAGATAGATGGAATGCTTCTGCAATAGATGGCAATGTCATTGCCATCATTGTCACCAAAGAAACTTTAGTTCCTACCCAGACCACTATTGGGAATTTTGTGGCACAGTAATCAGATTTTGCAATAGCCAGCACGTCAATCTAAGTAAAATCCCCTAGGTTATGTCACAGCAGATATATGAGAGTGCTTAAACACCTTCACCAAAGAAACAACTTCAAGGTTGATAAGTGTTTGTTACCACTGTCAGCAGTACCTATTGTACTTACGTTCAGTCTGTTAGCAAGAGCTTAGAGCAGATGAGTTCCGAGATTTAGCAAAGTAAAGTGTTAACCTCTGTTCTTAATCTGTTGTTTGTAATTTACCTTCTTAAACAGTTTATTTATATGTGAAAATATTCTTTATATAAGCTTAAACCTTTAGAGATAGTGCTGTAAGTGTAGTGGTTGTAATTAAGTGCTCCAAACAATGTTTCTGACTGGGTCCAATGTGAACAGAAAAGGTGCAAATGGCACCAAAGGCAAGATGATTCACAGTCAAGAGCAGAACGTAGTGTACAATGTGTTGATTTTTTAAATGGATTTCTTCTGATGAAACAGGAAGTGTCATCAATTTTTCTCAGACAGAAATTAACTGCACAAGCATGTCAAGTTAGTGTGCATACTGTCTTGTGGAGTTTTCCACAAGGGTAAAGCACCATTGCAAGAATTAGAGGAACTGTTGTTCAGATACCCTGACAAGCATCATAACATTAAAAAAAAAGCACATAATGAACCTGGATGACTGAAAAATGCGTGTTAGGGTGCACCATTAATGATTCATGTGACAGAGAACTTCCCTCAATCAATGAACTGGTACATATGACGCAGGAAAAAAATAGATTTCCAGGGATCCACCCACCTAAGCATACAATTTTAAGAAAGCTAGGTTTTAAATATGAAAGAAATAATGACAGCCAAAAGTTTATGATGGAGAAACGCAATACAATGAATGGCAGCCAGAATAAAATTTTTCAGTGCAATGCACTATATTACTGTGAGTGGCACTATCGCCCTGCATTTTAATTTGACAAAATCTGGGTTAATCAAAACCACACTAGGAAAGATATTTGGGAATTTTCAACGAGGAGTTCCTGCAGGAAAGGGTGGCAGGCTGATTATGTGACATAAAGGATTGGCTAAAATAGGGCTTATTCCGGAATGTAAAATAATTTTTTGATCTCGTCCAATCTCACCGAGTTTGAAATGATTCTTAATCATTGAAAAGTATACTTTAAAAACTCTAAAGGTCTGAAATGTAACTAAATTAAGAGAAGTTAAATATCAGAGTGATAGTTGTGAATAATACTGACATTTTTTAACTTTGTTTTTAAACCACTGCTTTTGTGCATGTTTTCAGCAGCACATACTTGCAGTATTATAAAAATGTGAAAAAAATAATATATTACCATACATCTTGTTTTCAATTCTTTAATTACAGCCTTTCTTTTCTAAATATGCAATAAATGATTTAATGACTGAAATGAACAGCTGCAATTTTCCCCTAACTTTTTTAGTTGAAGTAGTGCAAATTATATAGCGTTCAGATACATTGAGTTTAATAACATTTACTGTTTTATTAGTTACTATTGGTCACTAAATATTATCCTGTACAAGCACAATATCACATCTAGGATTTTTGGAAATTTGAGGAAAAAAATATCAAAGTGCTTTGGTAAACCTCAGTTCCCAAAGAATGTCCCAATAAGAGTAACTTATAATATGGTTAATGCTTGTAGAATATACTGGGTAGGTCTTCTCAGCCTGCGGATTGAGAAGTTATGCAGTCCCAGCATTGTACAGGCTTGCTGTAAACACTGTCCACTGCATCACGTCGTATCAATTTCAGCCAAAATGACTGCTTTGCACCGCTGTGCATGCAGTGACTTGCACTCGTAGCGTAATAGTGTGCACGTTGGCCTTCTGTGGTGAAGGTCCCAGGTTCAAATCTGCCACTTGAAGGTACTTTTTATGTTTAGTAAATTTAACGAGAACTGATAGTTTGGCATGGAAGTGTCATTTCACTTAATTAATTTAATTATGTGAATCCCATTAAAACACAAATTGTTACTTGTTAGAATATGCTTTAATGAACTTCCTAAATAAATGCATATAACATTGTAATTACAAACATAAGCCATCATTAAATAATATTTTATTATTTAAAGCTATTCTTTCATACAGAAGAAAGCCAATAATTGTTTCTGAGAGTTTACAAAATGCAGTACGTACATACAAACTAAATAACGTTTGCAACCCCATATTATGATCGTTGTGAACCTCTCTGGTTCCCAAAGTAGTGCATTTAACAGTGACTATGACATCATGCTACAATATCATACAGATAAACATTTACAATTTACCCGTTTCACCCATGTGGTTGTAATAAGTGTTCGAAGTGGCCACCATGCCAGCAGATGCAAGATCTCAGTCTAACCAGCATCGCCAGCCTAACCCAGCACAACATGGCCAGTGTGATGTCATGGCAAGCTAAGATGATGTGCTCCCTGAGCTGTTGAGGGGTCACTTGCCGCTCCTGGCACACAATATCTTTAAGGTAACCCTATAAGAAGAAATCTAATGGGGTTAGATCTGGTGAGCGTGATGGCCACCCTATTGGTCCATGCCGTTCGATCCATCGAGGGTAGGTGGCATTGAGATAAGCTGTTACATGACAGGCTGAATAAGCTGGTGCCCCATCATATTGGTACCAAATAGTTAAGTTGGTTCTGCAACGACACTTCATCTAGTAGAGTAGGCAGCTGGTGGTGTAGGAAGTGGATATAGTGATTCCCAGCGAGTTGGCCATCATAAAAATACGGGCCTATTAGATGATCACCGAATATACCAGCCCAAACGTTGAAACCCCATCAGATTTGTAAAGCCACCTCTCGCATCCAATGTGGGTTTACAGTGCTCCAGTAATACATGTTGTGGTGATTTACATGGCCTGTGTTGTGGAACCCTGCTTCATCTGTAAATAGCACAGTTGCCAAAAAATGTGAATCTTTTTCAGTTTGTCGTATGATCCACCTAACGAATGCCACTGTCCATCCATGGTCTGCCTGCAGTAGCTCCTGGTGTAGTTGAAGATAAGGGTGAAACTTTGCATGTAGTATTCTCCATGCTTAAGACTGGCTAATATTGAAATGCCTGTGAATGTCCCTTGTACTACAATGCGGATGCTGAATGACATAGTCAGTCACACGATCTGTTGTTGCTTGGCCACAGACAGTGTGATCTCTTCGTGGATGTGATGTCTTGTGCACTATTCGTGATTCCAAAAGACAGTTTGCAACTCGCAAAAACATGTTGAGCTGTAGGAAGTGTTCTCTGCGGAAACCTCTGTTGATATAGCAATGTGCCTCTGTTGTATTCTGCTGTGCTTCCCAGTATACTAACAACATTTCTAGATACTCTCTATTCGAAAACATTGTTTCACAGTGAGCAAGGAGGGCTGGAACTTCGTATTTATAGGCAAATCCACTTTCTAGTGCATTCAGAAAGAAATCATGATTTGCTAGAATATTCTCAAAACATGAACAGAAATGAATAAAAAACTCACTTATTCGCAGACGTGATTTGAACTTCTGACCTTCACCATGACTTTCTAGCATATTAACCACTGCACTACTAGAGCACATTAACGAGCACCAAGGTAGCCCTAATCAGCGGGCTGGTGAATGCGGTGTCACTACCTGCATTTCGCATCGTCTGTAAAATCTAGGGTTGCCTAGTTACCAATCCACAGGATGAGAAGACTCACGTGGTATATAGTTAGCAAAAGAAAACTATATAAAGATTTCTCTTTTCTATATATTATATGTATTTAGAATAATATATATAAATCCCTGTAACAATTTCAGTTAGTGTGCATTAGAAAGAAACTAATCTTGTTTTACCCATTATTTACTACACTAAAGGTGAAACATCTTCAGTTGATTAGAAAAAAATTATGAACTGATTTAATGTAAAACTTCCTCTTATATTATCTTATATAATTCTATATATTATCTTATATAATTCTAACTGCCTGTGTGACATCCAAAAGCGCACTCATGTGCTTCAGTCCCCCCTCCCCACCTGAAGAATTCTCATCATTTCTACAAATCCACTTTCTCCACAATTTATTAGTACATAATGTACTTTTTATATATTGTGCATGTAACACAGTAGAGGTTAGGTTAGCCTTTGAAGTAATGTATTGTTTTCTTTCAGCCTAAAAATATTGTTTTAACTAAATAATTTTTGGTACAGTTAGCATCTTATAGCAATACACTGTGAAAACAACTCCAAAGTTATATCAGAAACCAACACTTTGGTTTAATCCAGGCACACACAACTTAATATTTTTCAAGCTCAGCACTTGCTCAAGAGTAGTGGTTCCAAAACTTTTTAGGTCATGGAGCACTTTCACTTTTCAGTAGAAAGTTCATCACAGAGCACTAATTTTCATCTAGCAGCACATGCGTGACCATACTATTTCACAATAAAAATGTAAACCTTCAGAATTTAGAACTTTGGACATGTAAAGGGCAATTTATTGGTTTATTTCATTACAAACAACATATTAAGACAACACAAATGAACCAGAAGTATTGTAAATCCATAAATTATCCCCATAGATCTTGTACAGAAAACCACTTTTAATATTGCAAAACCAAAAATGCTACTTGGAATCATAAAAGAAAAATTGTAATGAGTGGGATGAGACTGATTTTACCTTAGCTATATTTGGTTGAATTTGGAGACAGCTGAAACCGAATATCTGGCTTCACATCGAGACAAGACCTGCATTTTGTTTTAGTACCTGCATAAGCAGAAAATCTTGATTCACATAAACAAGTGGTTGAAGGGCAAAAGGATGGTTTTAGCTTTATCAGATGAAAGTTTAAATTCACACCAGAATTTAGATAGTGACTTCTTATTTGAAAAATTCTTATCTAGAATCTGATGCCATACCAATTAAGCATTCATATTGTTGTATTGTCAGGGAGACTGATTTTTCTGACACAAATGGATTTGCAACCCAAAAGTAGTAGTTGTTTGTTTTTTTTTTTTTTTTTTTTTTTTTTTTTTTTTAGTTTTTCATGGAGTTGTTCTTGAAAATAACTGCTGAAACAATAATACCGCCATACTAGGTGAACTTTAAACTTGTTTAAGATATCCCCAGATATGTCTGATCTAGGCTCTTCTGTAAATTCTTTTACCATTGGGAAGCTGTCAAGAATGGCATTGTTAGCCGATTCTGCCCTAAACTTTATGTTCTTTTTGAACACTTGCAGTTTATTATTGGCATTAAACACTGTTGTTGCTTTTCCCTGAAAAAAGAGGCTTAAGTTAATAACTTTCTGAAAAATATCAACTAAATATATGAATTTGTTTAGCCAGCATTTACCACATAACCTATCTCCTGAAGTGAAGTCACTGTCAGTCAGGAAGGTTTTGACTTCAGGCCTCATTTCAAAGAGCAGAGTCAAACTTTGTCTAGAGAGAGCCACCTTATTTCTGCATGAAGTAAAAATGTATGTAACCCCCCCCCCTCCACTTCATCATACAAAATCTTGAATAGTCTGATATACTTAAGTTATGTTTTAATAAAGTTAGCCACTTTCAAGTTTTCATCCAATACTCCTTTTAGAGAAGATGGCATCTTCTTCACAGAAAGGGCTTGCTGGTGCAGGATGCAGTGGCCACTGCTGCACTCCTTTGCTTTTTGTTTAATTTTTCAGGTAACACAAGATGTTCCAGTCATGGCATTCATGCCACCTGTCTACACATTGACAGAATTATCCATGGGATGCCATTTATTGTTAAAATTAATCTATTGATTTAAAGATGTTAGGACTAGTTGTGATAATTTGCAATGATTTGCAGAAAAGCAGATCCTCTTGAAAAGACAGCACACAAAAAATTTTTAAACTTGCCAATCCAGCTACAACTGTTCATTTAATGTGAAAATTTAGTGTATTTTAATCATTAAAGTAAAGTAGCTTTCCATCATCTGCTTAGTCCCTGATGCATCGTGAAATTGTGTTGACACAGGAATTGTATCTATTAATTTCATGGCTTTTTCATCTTGCATACATTCAACTATGTCCTTTGCACAAGGCTTGGTAAGGTTCTCAGTGATGATATGGGCTTTGCCAGCTGGAGTAACTCGGTAACTTTCTAAGTACAGTGACACCCAAGCATTTTCATTAATTGTTTTTGAGTGATACAATATAATTTATTGGCCTTCTGCAAGCTGTCTTCCTTCTGAAAAAATCAATTGGTTTACCCTTGCATTCTGGAGGAACACCCTCAAAATGACGTATTTTCCCTGCAAAAATTGCATTATTTGGCCACAAAACACTTCGCCACAAATTACACATTGTAATTTGTTGTTGGTCTCAATGAACACAATTATGTAAGCAGGAATTGTGGTACTTCCATTTTACTGTACTTTTCCTTCTGCCACTGATCCCCAAAGAACTTTGCATTTGGTTCTTAACTTCAGGAGTTTCTGTCGCATCCACTACCAATGAATCTCCAAACAACTTTCTAATCTTCTCCAAAAATTCTGTTAGCAGCAAAAGCTCCATTTTCCTCCATACTATAATACAAAAATAATATTTGTATCACCTGCATACAATATATTAATACTAATAATAGCACTGTATGGCATATATTTCCAAATATAAGGTGCGCCCCAAATTCAAGGTACAAAAAAATTACTTTTTACACATTAAAATATAACCCAAAATCAAAGATGTACAACATAAAAAAGAAAAGTTACTAGTATATCAGGAAAATATTTAAGTATACTGCAAGATGTTCTGTCTTCTATTTGTTATCATGTTTTTTAAACAGTCTCAACCAAGTGAGCATTGTTGAAAGTACTGGTAAGCTTCTGAGAACAACAATGAGAATTACCATGCTTAATTAAAAAGAGAAATTACTAAGCTAGAACTTAGTTTGTAGATTAATGCTGCTTTTACTAGAGAGAAATACGGTACTAACCAAACAACATGTTATTCCATGCATACTTTACAAGAAATGTTATCTTACATGCTGAACAATATGGAAACCGGCATGCTAGTCATACCTTTGGTATTGCAAAAACAAATGTTCAATAATGGAGAATTACATGTGATGCTTGTTACTTACAGTAATTCAGGCAGACTCCAGTGGCAAATCAAGTGACAATGCAGAGACCTATGCTGAGGACAAATGACAGTGATACATGATGCAGCGACGTAATATTTTTGTATTGGTTACCTTTGAACCTTTTAACTTTAAAGGAATGTTTTATAAATATACCCACAGCTGGAACAGTTAAATAAAAATATTGGTTTGTAGTATCAATGATAACTGTGATTCTTTTTATGACATACAATTGT
Organism: Deroplatys truncata; assembly: GCA_030765065.1. Taxonomy (NCBI): domain Eukaryota; kingdom Metazoa; phylum Arthropoda; class Insecta; order Mantodea; family Mantidae; genus Deroplatys; species Deroplatys truncata. Next base: position 405,295,618 of record CM060990.1, read on the forward strand.
ATTATTTCCATAACAAAATTTTATCATTTGTATGTGAATATAAGGTGCACCACGGTTTTGAGCAGCCAATAACTGGCCTAAAGTTGGGCCTTACATTTGGAAACACGAGGGTCATTTCAAACATTCTGCATACTGTAAGACAGAGGTATAGAAAATAATTTATTTTACAAAATGCCTTTACAGCCCTTCAATGTAATCTCCATTCTTGCTTATGACAGCTTCCCATTGTTTTAGCAAATTCTGTTTCTGGATAGGGATTCTGTTTCCAATTGTATCAAAACGTTTTCCACAGAGTGGTTCCTTCAATTTGGGAAACAAATTAAAGTCTGGTGGGTGGGGAAGTATTTCCCATCCTTATTTGTCGAGCGTCTCTCTCACAGGTAGGACAATGTGCAGTCTTGCATTATCTGCAAAATGAGGACACCAGCTGCAAGCATGTCAGGCCTTCTTTGGCAAATTTTCGGGCGCAAAACATTTTGCAGAAACAGCTTATAGTATGCGCCTGTTACAGACGTCCCCTGGGGAACTCCATTTGAAGCTATGTCTCCATTTATCATATGCAAAGATCATCATCAGTTTCACCTTTCATTGTTGGCGGCGGAATTTTTTCGGGCATGAAGAGCCAACTTTCCATTGTGACGACTGAGACTTCAGTTCTGGCTCAAAATCTCATATCCAGGTTTTATCAAGTGCAACAATCCTTTTCACAAACTGTTCTCCTTCTGTTCGATAATGCTGAAGCAATTCTTTTGTGACCTGCTTTCTGCTCTTCACTCAGATCATACGAAACCCATCTGGCAGCAACTTTCAGTAATAATTCTGTAAACTGAAGTGACAGACATTCTGACCTCATATGCAATTTCTTCACATGTTTTTCATCAATCCTCTCTCAAAATGTCATTAACAATAATCTGAGAGGTACAATCTGTTGCAGTTGATGGTCTTCCACTTCTTGGGTTGTCCTTAATGCTTACCCGACCTTCACAGAAACGAGCAAACCACCATGATACTGTGCTATGATCCGCTACTATTCCCACACATCTCTCTCAAGGCGTTAAAAATTTCAGTTAGGTTCTTTCCACGTAGGGATTCAGTTTTGATGTAGGAATGCTGATCACTATGTATAATCCGACCTGACTCGGTTTCAGCTTCCATTTTAAAACTGAATTACTCACGACACAGCCATATGAACCAGAAACACATATACAACCATCAAGCCTAAACCCTGGCTCACAGCTGACATAAATTTCAACTTGATCATGCCACCATAATGGCTGCGCAGCGCCATGTGCAGGAATTTTGAAATGACCCTCGTATAAATAAATAAATGAAATAATAATAATAAATAATGATAATAATAAATAATAATGTCTAATCTTTAATCCACATATTAATAAAAAAAACTTCATTAAAACAATTTTATTAATTTCAGGCATCATTGTGCAAATAATGAGGGAAAATGAATGCCTGCGCTGAAATTCAGCTGCATTCGTTCTTAATTAACTTAGTTGGCAAATCAAAACATTTTTGCAATAAACATTAAGAAACAGCAAGAAGAAAAGTAATTTATTTCTTAATTCTGTTCAATTTTATAAATGTCTTGGATAATAACAAGCAGAAAAAGCTTTTTCTTCCTTCTCAATTTTGACTGTTAGGTATTAACAAATTTCCTTTGCAACCCTTTGTACTTATTCCAACTCCAAAAAGTATCACATTGTTTCATCTGTAGGAGCAGAAGGACAAACTAACACTAATGTGTTCGACAAGGTTATGATCATGCCACAAAATGAATAAAAATGCAACTAACATAAAAATAAATTATTTGAACCTACCTCATAACTTCTTTCACAGGTATTGGAGGTGGTGCAATGGAAGTTATGAGGAACTTTTCTTAGGACTGGTCTTCAGCCACCAGTCCACTGCACGAAATTACTAAATATTAAATTGAAAATTACTTACTAAAAACACTCGTAAACAAACAACACTGATCTATTTTGATTTTCGACTGAATACTGACTGAACTGCAACTGATTGGAAGGGTGAAGTAATAAGTTTTAAAACGTAATTGAAACTTGATGTGTGTCATTTGTGTCTGTGTATCTGGTTTCACCGCATGCTATCTGTATGTTTTTATTGCAGCCGCCACCATGTTGTTCCAAGAAGATGTTGACGCACAAAGGTTCACAGCAAAAGAAGATACCCAATGGTTTATTGTCTTGCAGCAATCCCCGACTTCCACTGTTACCTGCAGATGGTCAAGTATACACCTCAAGTTTTTCTACTCGATTTTTACTGAATTCCGACTCATTTCTGCACAAAATTGACAATTTTAAGGCCTGGTCATTTCTTTATTCTTCAAATTTCTTCAAGGAGCACTAGGAGTTGTTTCACAGAGCACTTGGTGCACCACAGTTGCGAACCACTGTTCAAGAGTAAGAGAGATACACTGATGGCTTAGTGTTCAACCAAATAAATGTATTTACAAAATGTGCGATTTTCAGGATCGTGAAAACAAAACTTTTTTTTTTTTTGCTTTGATTTTGATGCTTCAATTTGATGTTTGGAATTGCTTTTAATAATTCCATCTTTTGAAGCACTAAACGTTAGCATTTTTCAAACAATTATGTGCACATTAGGTTTTAAATAAACTGTTTCATAATAATGTTTTAAACAATAAAGTAAATGCTATGACATACGTTCGTTTCACTCTAACAATGAATTGTCATGTATGAGATAAGGTTTTGTAACTTAAATGTTTAATAATTATTATTTTATTGATACATTCACGAGTAACAATGTAAAAATTTCAACAATGATTGATACATGAATTAACATGTTTTACCATAACATGATTTCAGCATGAGTTTAAACCTGCATCTTAATAAAATATGAGTAAACACATTGCAATTACTGTAACTTCAATTTTTTTGTCATATGAACACGATATTTTACAGTAAATGGCTATCGTGAATTTAGAGTATTCAGCAAAGTATACAATTTTTAATATTAAACCATTTATATAACTTTTTCCTACCTAGGTGATTATTAGTAATGACTTTCCTTAATTTTTTATCTGACTAAATGTACCAGAATTACTTTCTATGTTTTTGTTAAAATTTCTTCTCTTTCTTGTTCCTGCTCTTCTGTTGAAACCAAAAGAATTACAGAAATAATCTGCTGTTGTTTGATTATACCATTTTTACATTAAGTCCAAAAGGTCATTCAATTTATGCTTGGATATTTTCAATGACTGGTTGTAAGCATGATTAAGGACAAGACTGGCAACAGAAAAGTGTCTTCTCTTCTGCTGATTTGAAATGAGTGAAAACTCTCCTAAAGTTGATTATATTTAAAATAAACATGATTAGGGTAGCTTTTCCTGAATTGAAGCCACATTATATCCAGCCAGCAAACAGTGTTGGCCCTTCAGTATCAACTGTTTTGTTTTTTTAGAACTTCCACTTGCATTGCTTTAAAATTGTATATGAATGACTAACCTATTTCTTTGGCTTTGTATTTATGATTCCTCAAGGCGCTTCTTACTATTGCATACCAACCAGATGGGCCAAATATCTCAAATTTTTTTGCTTGCATTTTCAATGTGGCATGCACTGAATAAGAGTAATAAGAAGAATATGAGTGATTAAAGACTGGAAGAGCTAATGACTGTGTTGCATATACACACACATCGTACTCATATTTGAATTTCTATTCTGCTCCCCACAGGAGTCAGACATAAGCACCCATTTCTGATTACTGGCAGCAGAATTTTGCATGTAGTCATAAACACAAGATGCAACTTCATTTGCTCTTCTACTTGCAATTCCTTTGTGCCATAGTTTTCAGCCTGTCTTGTTACCACATCGTAAACAGTAAGATTATACACAGCTTCCATGTCAAATTCTATAAATGTACATTTTCCATTTTCAGCTTCCTGCCTAAATAGATCCCTCATATTTCTTGTGCTTTCTTTTCCTGATATGTGCCTTTCGTGGGTTCCCTTAACTTCAAGTTTTTTCATCATTGAGTTGATCACATGTGTAACATTTGTCACATCTGTCTTTCCTTGGTAAATGGAATGAGATATTAAAATTAGCTTGCAAAACATTACAATAGAGCCATTCTTTTCATGCAGAACATTATCAGTTTCATACCTTTGAACATACATATCATACATTTTAGAGAGATTTAAATCTGAAGGTAGATATTCTCTAGTTGTTTCCTTACGTGTATAATGGGATGGTACTGTGGTAAAGGGGTTTATGTGATCTATGATGTACTTCCGGCTTTCTTCAGGTCTCTTTTAAGCCAGAATTGTTTTCCTCTCTTGTCGGCTGCCACAGTGACAAAGGCATCCTTCTTTAATATATTTCTCACAAAAGTTTCTGATATGTTAAAAGTGGCCATGAAAAATGTTTGGTATACCTGAAAACAGTCTTGGTTTTTTACAAAGTAAAACTTTCTACTTTTATTTCTCCTCGAGATATCTGCATTTGTTTTTTTGTTTCTCGGTGACAAGCATAATCAGATACTGCCATTGCTTATTGACATCAGCCAGATTCCAAAAGGCATTACTGATTTCCCTGCGATCATCCTTGGAAAAGTTAAAGCTGCATTTACGAGGACACTGAGAACAATCCTGCGGTTTAACAGTTTTCTGTGCTCAAATTTTACCGCTTTTTGCTTGAACTTCCTGACCTGATTGTATTTTACTCTTTTGTATATTTCTTCTCCAATTTTCCGGCACAGCTATCTTATTTCATGTTTTCTTCAGCCTTACTTCTTGAACTTGCTGCTCCTTATTTGAATCTGAAGCTTCAAATTTATTACCTGCAGCTAATTCCACACTGTTTAAAGGAATCTAAATTTCTACACAGTGGTCATTTTCTGCAGTCACATTAATATCATAAAGCACATTGCTGGTTATATTAGAATCTGCTGTAATGACTGTAACCGCCTCACTTTCTTTCACACTGTTCTCTTCACTTGCCACAATTTTATCTCTATTTCTTGTAGGATATACATGCTCCAAGGTACTAGCAACTGAGAGTGGCAGTTGCTAGTATGATAAATTTTCCCATTGGTTTACTTTTTGTTTGGATGTACGCAGGAATCTTTCTCTTCGTACTTAACTAAGATGAATGTAGCTCCGTTGGAATCTGAATTTTCAGTTTCAATTGATAGAGATTTCGGGTCTCGGACTTCATCATATTCATTAACAGAATGTGATTCATTAACACTCTACTGCCATTATAGAGAGTCAGTAGGAACCTAAAATATAATACTTTCGCTCTGGTTTCCAATTTATATTTTAACATATTTTTGTTGTGAAGATAAAACCTTCGAATAAAATTACATGATAATAATTCATTTCAGCTGATGTTGCAATGTATTTCAAAGGGAAGTACCACTGATTTTATAATTTCCTTTGGTGCAACGAACTATTGTTACTGCAAGGTGGTGGTGATTATTGTTGTTGTTGTTGTTATTATTATTATTATTATTATTATTATTATTATTATTATTATTATTATTATTATTATTATTATTCTTTTGTGAAATGTGGGGTTTAAAACATTACTTTAAACAAAGTATACCACAGCAACAAAATGTGTTACTGAGCAAGGCAAAATCAACTTGCTGATAAGTCAACCATTACTTGTGTTGCTGAAGCACTCGGGAGAATGTCTGCTGTAGAACAGCAAGCTCTTCATTTCACAATTCATTCTCTCGTCATGGCGGAAATGCAGTAGGAACCTAAAATACAACAGTTTCACTTTATTTTCCTATTTATATTTTAAAATATTTTCTTCAAATGAAATGACGGTTTACTACACTTGATGATCTGGTGTATTTCTATTTATAAGAAACTTATTGTTGTTATAATAGTTATTTCATTCAACATACAATATATAAGATTACTTAAAACAGAGCAAGTAATTCATGAAAAGAAAATTCAGTACTGAATACAGCAAATTCTACTTACTCACACATTATTAGCTCTTTCAGTCAGTAAGGAGTTCAGGAGATCACAAGCGCGCTCTTCATTTTGTAACTCAGGGTTACTATCTGAAGAAGCTGAAATCGAGCAGTGTCAGAAGGTTGATTCTTGCTTTTAGATAATGTCAATTATACTAGTAAATGGGCTCATCTAGAAAACATTGCTCTAATTAACACAGACCATGGCCTTAAAATGTTTTTTTCATCATCTGGTTAACAATCACTCAATAACACTGGCACGAAAATGCCTTAAAATCTCTTCCTGTCAGGTGCGGCAGCCAACCTTATCTACATTACAAAAGAGCAGGGTGAGCCGCAAAGAAATGTATCTCAACATACATATCTTTGACTCTAACACCGGCAACACTATAGATCGTGACAGGTAACTAAGTTCAGATACGGTTATTTGATACTAAACATATTTACCAATTAGGTAGATACACATACACTTGTTTGACACTAAGAAAGATCCATCCTGAGTCGTTTAAAAAACAACTGTATCTCAAAAAATGTATTTTTGTAGATACGTTCGTTTAACGCTGAGAAATCGATACAGAGCCTTTATTTCAACACGTGGCATATTACAGAGAATTGCTTGCCCTGCACTGCGCTTGTTTTAACTGGTTCTGTTCCCCCTCCACTTTCTTCCTTTGTGTGCTGGCTATTCAGTTGACATGAAGCCTTTGTGTGGTACAGAGGCTGATACATTGTGAGATCACATGTTTCAGTGTGTTAGTGCTGTGATATTGCCAAAAAAGTCTGTATACTTTAGCACACATAATCTGCGTGTATGATTCCTATGTGACAATTAACTCCTGTAAATAAGAAGGCAACTTAGACAGATACCCTGCTGTGTGTGCGCCTCACAGAGAAGCAGTTCATAATCCTGTGAATAGACTTAGGGAGGGTCTGCTCTTGATAAGAAATCAAAAGTATATTCCTGTGCTTTTACAGAGGAAAAACTTGGTGATACCAGAGAAAAACTAGAATGAAGTCCAAGAAATCTCTGAGAAAGCTTGCACAGATATCAATAATTTCACAAACCTTGGCTTGGAATGCTACTAAACCCTTAAAATTAAAAGCCTATAGGATAACGGTAGTTTATTAATTAAAACCATGCAATAAGGGTAGAACCAATTTCTGCAATTAGGAGTTGGATGTTAATGATCACTCTATTGACCCATGTTTAATTTTTACAGAAAAAGCATGGTTTTATTTACATGGCCTTCAAGAATCAATCTAGGTTAATGCCGAGTTTCTTAAGAGCTGTAAAGGATTTGAGGCGGCACAATGACGTCATTTCCAGCATCTTCTATGGTGAAGACAAGTGGTTGATATAGTTATAATTTGCTCGAGAAATCTGTGTGCTTGAATTTAAGGGTCTATGAACATCCGAATCCACTGGCAAAACAACATGCTTCCCTATGCCAAGAAAATTCCCATTAGGAATATTATGTCTGCTTCTAGGTTTTTAGTTGATGATGGATCATGATATATAAATTAATGTATTAAGGGGGTCATCAAATACTGTATACACTTAGCATTTGGCAATAAAGTGTGACATAGGGAATTTATTTAGGAGATCATACATGGAGTACTTTTTTTTTCTTCCTTTTCTTTCTTTTTCTTCCCCGCACCCCTTTAAGCAGATTTGAATTTTCTGTTTAACAATGTCTTTTATATGAAAGAGGAGTCCAAATTCTGCTGAGGGAGCTCCGGTTTATAAAGACAATAGAGGTGAAATGAATGCCAGTTGAACCTTCAGCAGAGCTTATAGCTACATTACATTTATCACAGGATAAGCAATTCTGAAAAGCAAGAATGAAGAATTATTCAGACAATTCACCCTAAATTTCAAATTCGGACCTAGACATAGGTATATGCACACTATTTATATACTATGGTGATAATTCATTTTTTCCCTCATTGCTTGAAAGAGTAAAATTGTGTGATATGCTTAAATGCAAATATTTTTAATGTTGTCCCTTTTTTCATGTACAAAATTAAAGACATTTAAAACAACACTGGAGCTGATGATATGGAAACTGAAAGTGCTAATTATCCAACACATTTTATAGTAATGCACTGTAACTCATATTTGCACTGTAACTCATATTTATTGCAATGCTATTTTCAAACTGGTGCAGCTTCCGCCATGCAAAGTAAAGATGGGGCTAGTGTGTCATGAGCATCAAAAAATGGTTTCCTGTATTGTCAATAGTAAGGTATTTGCTTAGCACATCAAATGCTTGAAACAAAATTACACAGCAAATCCATGTAGAAAAACTGGATAGAAATTAAGATATTTATAAAACACATGCACCTTTTCAATTGAAGAAAACATGTATAGAACACTTGGGATGAAATATGTATTATTTCACTCAATATTGTGATTAATTACAATAATGCTTCACAAAGAGATGAAAGAATCACATGCTTACAGAATATATTTAGGTTGGAAAGCAGAATCTGAACTTGAAACATTCAGGTCGCAGCTGGCATTTGAACCATAGACCTCCTTCAGCCATTCAAGCAAAAAGAAGTGGTGTGAAGTGCACTTTTAAACAGTTTTTTTTCCCCTGCAAACTATTTAGAGATTAACTTTATTAAAGAAAATGTCCTTTTGTTCATTTGTTTGCAACGAATGTTGCAAAAGCAGAAACAGGTATGAAAAATTCAAGTCTGGTGATTATTCAAACCTTATTCTTCAGCCTTCTATTCAGACACATCTACCAAATGAGCTATTAAGGTAGCTTCTTGTATATACCTTTGTCATTTGATTCTGTGCATTCCAGATACTTCTTACATTATTTCAAGAATGAAATACTTAAATTCTAAAAGGTAATTATGATTGCTTTTAGACCCAATATTTTAGCTTACACAAAAGCCCTTAAGGGTTAAAGCTAGACATTGATCTTTCGATCAAAAAAGGTATGTTTTAGATGCTCATATACATGGGGAAAATGTACAAAATAGGTTGTAATTGTTTTAAAATAGGCACAATAAAATACATCTGAAGGAATACTGGAGAAGCAGAAATAGTACAATGTGTTTATAATTTTAAACAATGGCAAGAAAAGAGCATACAAAGACATAAATTACTGCAGCATTTGTGTGCGCTCAAAGCTGGTTGAAATGAAATCACTATAAATGGCAAATAGATGATCAATGCAACAACAAATTTATTAATGTATCACTAGATGAAATCAGTATAAGTGGCAAATAGCTAATCATCGCAACAACAAATGTATCCATGCATCACTAGATGAAATCACTAAGTCGCAAACAGCTGATCAATGCAATCAAAAATGTATTCAAGCATTACTGTCATTTCTGCCATCATAATTTTTTCCACAGTAAATCACTAACATCATTTCAATGTTGTGGTATAAATTTATGTCTTTTGTTGGAGAGGATTAGTTAGAATGCAGAGAATCACATTTCAGCATCTGCTTAAGTGACTGGAACATGCCTGAACAATGACACCCCAACAGAATTATATCCTTTTGGTAGGTCTGCATTACATCCATTCAAGTTATCTGACATACTTTTCAATATTGTATACCCCAGACTCTGGCAAGCACCATTTGCAGTTTCTTCAAAGCAACTTCTGCAACGTTACCTGTAGCTGTTTTCCAGCTTAAACACTGCTTTTGTAAACATGGGCATTCATTAACTGAGTTTGTGTTTTGACAAATAATTGCTTTATAGTATTTGCCAAGAATGTGAAATTAGCATGAATATATGCCAAATCATCCCTTGGTGTTTTCTCTCATCGTAAACCCTAGGCCATCTTAACACACTGCAAGTCATCTTCCGAGAAACTGTTTAAGTTTTCTACTCCCCAGACATCTCACTGTAATTTTGAACAGCCTGTAACCATGAACCCACCTTGTTAAAATAGGCAGTGGCTGGAGGCAGGGGCAGATTTGGGCATTTTTCTTTAAAAGTGGCAACTCTAGCACTTGATTTTAAAAATATTTTCTTTACTGAAGAGATTAAATCACTGACTTTTGGAAACTAATTTCTAATTATTCTGCCATTCTGTGTAGTGCATGTGTGAGGCAAATAGCATGTATTAAGTTACGAAAAAAAGCTTTGAAAGCTTACTAGGTGCTATCATATATGTATGCTGCTGCATATGTGTAAAGTATTAACATTTTTTCATCTTTCACACCATTGGGACACAATAGCTTTAGACCATAGTTTACAAAGTAGGCAACTGATGTAGCTTGGTTTTCTTCATTTCCTTGTAATATACTATAAGAGGGTTTTGAGGTCTTTCTTCACCCAAATTTCCTACAATTAAATTTGATGTGCTACATCCTACTGAATTGTGGCATCATCTACTGATATCCAAAAGCAAGGATCTCCTATTTCATTCCTTATTCCATTGAGTGTATACTAGTACATTTTTTCAATATAATTGTAGGGAAAATGGGTTTGTTTCTTTTCTATATTTTACTGATGCAAATGTTTTCTGTGTTGTACTAAATTATTCCCCTTTTAAACATAAACATAAAATGATACTTTGCATAAACATATTTTTTCCCCCAAATTCCTCGGGAATAATTAAAATAGAAGTCAATTCAATAAAATTATATTTTGGATCTTTTTTTAAAATCTCTGTTCCCAATGTTGTTTCCAGATTTTTTTGATTTTTTGTGTGTGTGCGTGCGTGTGTGTGTGTATGTGTGTGTGTGCGCGCGCGCGCGCGCATCAAAGCATCATTTTTGATTATGCTGTGCGCGGAGCTATGGTAATGTAGAATGTAGCCAAACCAAGTTCAAAAGATGTAAACAAAAACAGATGAAACAAGTAAAGCGAACGCAAGTCTTTTATCATTTGTATCACAACAATGCTTTATTAATATAAAGCTAATACAAGAAGTTGTGTATTGTTTAAGGTGTAAGATTTATAAGCATGACATCTTCTATTTACTTAAATGAATAGCTTTATTATAAAATGCGGGATAAGTAAAAATACGAAGGCAAAAGAAAGAAAATAAAAAAAAATCTTATGTATTATATTCACAAGATTATCTCTACTCACTCTTCTACAAACTACTTTTACAAAAGCTTATTCTTCTATGTACTTCTTAAATAATAAGATAAAATTTCATTGCACATATCGTTGTAAATATAAGGATACATAGGCTAAAGTGATAGTCAGATTTTTAAAATACAGATGGCTATAAGATGACTTTGAAATTCCATGCTCTTAGCATGACCACGAGGAAAATACAAACAGGGACTTCCAACTTGTATTTCAAAATTCAAACCAATATCAAAAAATTTCTCGGAAATGGTTAACACAATTTGAACTAAAATGTGTCCTTTACCAAGATTGCATTTTACGCAAAGTAAGATTTTGTCTATCTCTTAGAATTTACCAGTAATACAAAAAGTTGAGAACGAGGAAGAATTTACAAGTTATTCCCAGAATATAAAATTCAAGATACAAATTTTATTTTTCCTGCAAATATATTAAACTTGTGGTATTTTACTAAAAATCGTTAAACTGTTTTTGAGAAATTCAAAACAATAACAAACATTTTTCCAGGGTTTTTAAAGGGTTCTTTTCTACATGTTCTTGAACATTACACACAAAAATCTGGCTTTGCTTATTCAGTTTTTGTAGCCCTTTTCTTCGTGGTCTTGGCATTACTGGTTTTCGGCAGAGGGTCATTTGCTGGTGCGGCCGGAGGGGCAGCAACTTGGTTCGTTTCCCAACGTCTCCGCATCTTAATTAAACTATTAAACGCTAATAACTATTAAACACTGCTAAACGTACAAAACTGCACTAATTAAAACACTATATAACTTCTCTGCAGAAATAATATAGAAGCTTAGCTGAACATGGAAGAAAAGCACGAACGAACAGTCACAGCTGCTAAAACCGAAGAAACAGCAGAAATGACAATGCAACAACGCTTTGCTTTGGTGGAGCTCGAGAAAGGACCACGTGTTGTAGTTAAGGGATGGGAAGACCCTACTAATCGTTTACTGATGGGTTTATGGTCAGGCTTCAAAGCTTTCCATTCGCTTTGTAGCCGACTGGGGAAACGTTGGCTGCGACCATAATATTAGATGCGTACTGTAAAATCTAACTTACTACCACTACCAGAAGAAAGTAGAGATGGCACCTCTTAAGGTGTAAGGGGAGGTGAAAATGAAGGTTTTGAATGTGGGGAGCTAAAGCAGGTGGAAGAAATAAGCGAGATGGTTTGGAAAATTATTTAAGTACACTAAGGAACTAGCAGCAGTGATTAGGAAAATGCCAAGTACTAAAGCAGAAATAAAATGAGGTATCAGAAAGATGGACAGATGGAAAGGTATTGGTATGCACACAAGAAAAGGAGAAATAAGTGATGATGATGATATGGGGTTTAAGGGCGCTAAACATCTAGGGTCATCAGCGCCCTTACAATGTATAAAATTTACAACCCAAAAACTAAAATACGGGACAAAAACCCAAGGAGTCAAAACCCTAAAAAAACAAAACAGCAAATTCTAAAAACCATAACACTAAAAGCATGGTCAATAACAGAGTAAAACGTGTCAAGAACTGTAGAATGCAATGGACATGAGCGCCATATGTCCGCCAGGGAGAAGAGCCCCCATTAAAACAGACAATATAAAATCACAAAACTAAAACACACTCAGCGCATCAAATGCACCGATTAAAACCACTGTCACTGATAAAACGTAAAAGACATTTTACATCATGCGCATCGTCTGCCAAAACGTTGGGCTATGCTAACAGGCAGACACACACGAACGTGCAATGGAGCTAAAACTTGACACACTGACGCACCATTAAGAGCGCATCACACTGCTCACACAGTGGTGCGGGGTCGCCACTGAGCAAGTATCTATGACTAAAAAGGCAATGTCTGATTCGTAAATGAGCTAAAATTACCTCTTCCCGACGAGAAGAACGAGAAGAGGTACCCCAGACTAACGGGAGAGGTTTAAGCTCCCGCAACTTGTTCCCCCAGAGGGCCGTCCATTCATCGCGCCAAAGCGAGAGGATGCAGTGACGTAAAATAACAGACAAATCTGACGAGGGAACAACAGAGGTAAAATATCTGGGTGATAAAATTGCTGATCTGGCAGTGGCGTCGGCAGATGCGTTCGCTGAGATGCCCACATTACCCGGAATCCACGGAGACGCTGATGTCAGAGGCACCAAGCGAGTGGAATAGGTCATGAATGCGCTGTATGAGCGGGCGGTAAGTGTACAGCGCGCGAATACTTTGAAAAGCACTCAGAGAGCCTGAACAAACAACACAGTGCCGTAAGTCGTGCCGCTGGATGTATAAAAGAGAGCGGTAAACACTAAAAAGCTCGGCGGTAAAAATCGAATATTGCCCCGGTAAACGAAAGGTAAAATTACTTTGACCATCGATAAAGGCACACCGTACTCCAACATCAGTCTTAGACCCATAAGTATAGATAAAATGAGTGTCACCGAATTGCGCCTTAAAATCTAAAAAGGCGGATCTAAGGACTGAAGAAGGGGTCTCGTCCTTCGGCATCGACGTAGGCCCAAGGTGAAAGTGGGCCTCAGCGCGCAACCAAGGAGGAAACCGCGTTTCCCCCCCTGGGAAGTGTCGGCGCTGGCGTAACGTCCAAATGCCGAAGAAGCTGGCGAAATTGAACCCCTGGAGGGAGCAATGCAGAGAAGCTAACTAAATATTGTCGATCAAGCGAATCCTCGAAAAATAACTCGGACGGGTGGTCAAGCAAGCTTGAGAGCTACACAAAAGCATCTCACGCCTGAAGGACAGCGGAGGCTCTGCAGCTTCAGCGTAGACTGCGTACAGGGCTAGTTGGAAAGACCCCTGTGGCGACTCTTATGCCACGGTGGTGAACGGCATTCATGCGACGTAACACAGATGGCCGCGCCGATGAATAGACAATACACCCGTAATCAAGCTTGGACCGGACCAAACAGCGATAAAGACGCAGAAAGACGGTCCGATCAGCTCCCCATGAAGTGCCACTTAAAACACGTAAAAGATTAAGAGAACTGTCACACTTTGCTTTTAAAAACGAAATGTGCGAAGTCCAGCTCAGCTTTCACTCAAAGATCAAACCCAAAAATTTCGCATCGTCTGCAAACGGAAGACAAACCGGCCCGAGATGGAGAGACGGCGAAGGGAAAGTCTTCCGGCGCCAGACATAAACACAGATGGATTTTTCGGCGGAGAAATTAAAGCCAATGGCGTTACACCAGGCGTAGAGACGGTCGATACAGCTCTGGAGACGGCGTTCGAGCTGACACGTCCGCCGTGAACTGTAATAAATGGCAAAATCGTCAACGAAAAGGGACGAGGAAATGCCAGGGAGAATACACTCAACAATGGGGTTGATAGCAATCACAAAAAGTGTGGCACTGACTACAGAGCCCTGCGGTACATCGTTCTCTTGAATAAAACGATTAGATAAAACCGAGCCCACACGTACAGGAAAGACGCAGTCCGTCATAAACTCCCGAAGAAATATGGGAAGACCACCGTGTAAATTCCATGCGTGGAGTGTACGTAAAATGCCGCCCCTCCAACAAGTGTCATAAGCTTTCTCCAGGTCAAAAAACACAGCCACTGTTTGACACTTTCTCAGAAAACCATTCATAATATGCGTCGACAGACACACCAGATGGTCGACGGTAGAGCGATGTCGACGAAATCCGCACAGAGCGTTCGCTACAAGTTTCTGAGACTCAAGCCACCATGTCAAGCGCCCGTTGATCATGCGCTCCATCACCTTGCAAATGCAACTGGTGAGGGAGATAGGGCGCTGGCTGGAAGGTAAGTTGGCGATCCTTCCCAGGCTTAAGTATAGCGACAATGGTGGCTTCGCGCCAAACGGAAGGAAAAATGCCGTCTTGTCAAATACGGTTATAGACCTGTAAGAGAAAAAGCTTACTGTCGGCTGAAAGGTTCTTTAACATCAGGACATGAATGCCATCCGGCCCAGGAGCGGAGTGCCTAGATAAAAGAAGGGCGTGCTCCAGCTCCCTCATTGTAAAAAGTTCATTATAACACTCCTGATTAGGAGACCGAAAACTATAGGTCACGGAATCTAGCCGGTCTTTGAGAGTGCGAAAGCCGGTGGAATAATGGGCAGAACTGGAAATCGCCTCAAAGGCAGCACCAAGAGTGTTAGCAATGGCAGCCGGATCCATTATGGTGGCATTGGAAACTGAAGGCCAGACACAGTACAATGTGACACTTTACCGGAGAAGCGACGAAGTTTATTCCAAACAACAGAGGAAGGCGTGAAGCGATTAAAAGACTCGACAAAACGAGTCCAGGACGCCTTCTTGCTATCCTGGATAATGCAACGAGCCCTGGCGCGCGATTGTTTAAAAGTAACCTAATTATCAAGTGTAGGGTGTCGCCGAAACACCCTAAGCGCAGTTCTACAGGCACGAACGGCGTCCCAACAGTCCTCGGTCCACCACGAAACAGGAATATGCCGAGGGTGGGAGAACGAACGGGGAATTGTGCGTTCGACGGCAGACAGCATCGTAGAGGTAAGGTGCTGCGCCATTTGGTTAACGTCAATGAAGGGCTGGTCCGCAAAACACACGAGGCTGGAATACAATCTCCAGTCGGCTTTTCTGAATATCCAGGTAGGTGCTCTGGAATGCTGGACGTGGTGAGACAGAAGAGAAACGATCCAGGGGTAATGATCGCTGGAGTAGGTGTCAGCGACGACGTTCCACTGCAGACAAGCAAGCTGGATGGAGCAAACGGCAAGGTGCAAAATAGAGAATGTACCAGAAGAATCAGAAAGAAACGTAGGCTCACCTGTATTGAGGATGGAGAGGTTGAACTGAGTAAAAATGTCGGAAAGAAGCGTTCCCCTTGCACAAGCCTTAGGCGAACACCACAGGGGGTGATGGGCATTAAAATCTCCCAACAGAAGAAATGGTGTTGGGATAGCGGAAAGGAGATCTCGAATATCCGCGTTAGCGAGGGACGATGGAGGTGAATAGACGGAGCAAAAAGAAAAGAAAAAGCCGGGTAATTGAGTCCTAACGGCAACAGCTTGCAAGTCGGATGTAAGAGTGAGAGTTGAAATGAACGTCGTTACGCACTAATAACATGACACCTACATGAGGAGTACCCTCATCCGGTTCAAGATCGTAGCGAACCGGAGTATACCCTCGGAGATCAAAAGGATCGTGAGGGCAAAGCTTAGTCTCCTGCAAACACACGACCATAGGTGAATGGGAACGCAATAAAAGTTGCAGTTCCGCCCTATGCGATCGTATACCACGTGAATTCCAGGTCAGGATAGCCATGAATAAAAGGGATAAACTGCCTTACTTAGAAGGGCGGCTCAAAATAACCTGCTCAACCTTGGGGTTTGGGTTTTGGAGTTGGTCAGACTCCATAGCCTCCTCGAAGGTAGAGCCGACGCGCTCAGTGCCAGAAACCGATTCAAGCGCCGAGATTCGGTTCTGGGTGGCAATGGGTGAAGGGTGCCGCTGAGCGCGGCTTGTACCAGAAGCATCCTGGGACTGCGACCTTCGAGGAGGAGAAGGTGAACTTTTCTTACCGCGCGCACGCGGAGGGTCTTTAAGAAAATCTTCCCTACGAAGTTTCTGCTTTGATTTCTTCTCAGTGCCTTGTGACTTCAGCAGCTTAGGACCAGCTTTAGATGGCTTGATAACTGTGCCAGAAATGGACGGCCGGATGGTAGTTGCGGTCAATGCAGTCATGGTCCAGGTCTTGAGTTTCGGCATCCTTCCGGGGTACTGGCGAGGCAACAACTGAACTGAATGTGCCCGATCGCAGCAGCGAAGGTTGGCGCGCATGGTAACGCCTCCGGGCTTCAGCGAAGGAGGGTTTCTCCTTTACCCGGATCTCCTAGATCGCCTTCACGTCCAAGTACCGCGGACAGTCGGCAAATGACGCAGAATGAGACCCTTTGCAATCAACGCAGACGTGGGCCAATGAACAGGTACCATCGTGTGACGGCTGGCTACATGAAGCACAGATGGTAACGGCACTCTTACAAGAGACTTGCGTATGCGCAAAGCGTTGGCATTTAAAACAACGCAGAGGTCTGGGAATATAAGGCCTCACCACAATTCGTTCGTACCCTGCGGAAATACTCGTGGGCAGATCGACGCCATCGAACGTGAGAAACAGGGTACGAGTGGGTACCAACATCCCGTCGCGTTTAGCCTGCACTCGATGAATTGCCGTTACCTTTTGGTCGGAAAGATATTCGACCAGTTCATCGTCCGACATACCATCCAGTCTATGGGTGGTAACGACGCCTCGACAGGAATTCAAGGTGTGGTGATTCTCAACACGGATGGGATAACCGTGGAGAAGCGTGGCGCGCAACAAGGACTTACTTTGTGCATCGGACTTGCTTTGTACCAACAATTACCCATTTCGTAGGCGAGTGCAGGAATGAACCGGACCAGCAATTGAGTCAATGCCCTTCTGGATTATAAAAGGGTTCACCTTCTCAAAAGTTAGACATTCCTCTGTTCGCGTAATGACTAAGTAACTATCATATGACGGTGGTGCTACTTCTGTTACAATGACTTTTCGGCGCTTGTTATTAATAATGGAGAAAGAGGGCTCCATAGCGAAAGTAATCCTCCACCATTGCAACCGTCTCCGACCTCGGGCTCTGACTTCCCCGCGTTACCCCGATTTGGGTGAGTGGCCTATCTATACCGGTCTCACCTCCTAGAACATAGACAGAGGGACCCAATGGCCGTGGGAATTCAGCAGCTCATGCAATGGCCCCTTCGCGGGACTGCAGTTGAACAGCGGATACGAACACACTCCCTACATGACGACCCCGGGTGGTGGGGATGACGCCATTACCCACTCACCCAGCTGCGCACACGGTGCGCGGGTATCCTTCAGGCTGTGTCCACAGAGGAATAAAAGAAAGAAAAGGGTAAAATAGTGTGTGGGCGTTTCGCACGCAAGGTAGGCCGGCGAGGAAGAAAACGAGATGTGTGAATGGTCGTGGTGCGAAATGCTCGGAAATAGAGACTAACGAAGAAAGAAACGATGGCGAGGGGCGGCATGGAATGAAATGCACAGAACGCACGAGAGCCTACCTTGTGTCCCCCGGTCACGAGGACGAACCCACCTCGACCGGACGACGATGGAGGGGTGATAATGGCGATGATTGGCTCGGGACCCCGGGTGCGCCAAACCCGTATTCACACGAAGTGAGCCCCAGGGGGGAAAGGAGAAATAAGAACACAGAAACCTCAGAAATGGCAGTACACACCCAAGAGCAGTTAATATTGAAGTATGTTTGGGACAAAATTGTTTAAGAGGAATGATGAAATTGACTTTAGAAATTCTGGTAAGTCATTTCCTAGATGCTTATGTCAGCAGGGGAGAATCGTGTGAT
Source organism: Deroplatys truncata (assembly GCA_030765065.1). Taxonomy (NCBI): domain Eukaryota; kingdom Metazoa; phylum Arthropoda; class Insecta; order Mantodea; family Mantidae; genus Deroplatys; species Deroplatys truncata. Next base: position 405,314,028 of record CM060990.1, read on the forward strand.
TTAAAGGAGAATGACTGCGAACGCTCGCATGGGTGGTGATGTTTTTGAAATACGCTAGTCATGCTTATGCCACATATGTTAGCACTGAACAAAGCGATAGCATGGCATACTCCAGCTGTATTTTAAGTGAGTTTTTTTTCTCTCTCTCTCTCTCTCTCTCTCTCTCTGCCAGACACGTGCTACCAGGAACCTGTGACAATCAGTCCTTTAATCTTTTACTTAATCTTCAGCTATGAACCAGACACACCAAAACATGGAATGGCATACTTCCGTCTCAGTTTAACAGGTAACTCTGATTATCTCAAGTAGCCATATCATCTGTTGATATGTTGATGTAGTGTGGAATATTGCCTTAAAAAAATCAAAGTAAATTTGGAACCAGAGTTACAAGTAGTTGTTGCCTCCCTTCACCAACTCCCTTCCCTGCAGTCCCTACCAAGCTTAACTCTCTACCATGTAACCAGAGCTACCCCCTCAATAGTGTCGCCAGTGTCAAATAGAAGTGACATCACATACTGGAGGAACCAGTCCCTACTTTTTTTTGCTGGGGATGTTGCTCGATCCCATCCCCGACAGCAGGGTAGTCTTGCTTTTTTCTTCTGCATTGTGCCTTCCCCAGTGGTAAGGACACTTAACATCTAAATTCCTGCTGCCACTAAACTTTTTTTGACATGCTCTGAGCTATGTGTGTGTTCCATTTCACCTGTATGCTAGTAAATAACGCCTCCCCTAAAAGCAATAATCGACCAAATTCTGGTTACCAGTTCAACAGGACTTGGACTTGGCATGGACTTGGGCTTCAACTTTTCCTTCCTTCCTTCTTTCTTTCTTTCTTTCTTTCTAGCATTCATTCTTTACAATTTTCCTGGTGTTACCAATGTTTACCTTTAAACCATTTTCCAACTTATTTTGTTGTCTGGCTAGTATATGTGTATTGCATGGACTTTCTTAAGAATTTAGATTCTGATAGCCCTGCTTCCCAGGAAATACTTTGGCTGTATGAACATTTTTGCAATAATTTAGATTGTACTGTAGTCACTCATGAGCAAGCTACTGATATTCAAGTCATTTCCATAGATCTTACTGAATTGTATATGTTATACATTCGTTTAAGATCAGGATAACTCTTTTTATTTGGGCAACTATAGTATAGCCCTGTGACACTGCAGTTGACACCCCATCTGCCTTTATGACATCACATCCACCTCTGACCCCCATCTCAGTCCAGTCCAGCAAACTTTATCTTTTCTAGGACTACCTCGGATGGCTGACAATGTAACCACCATGGCAGTAGCCAACCTCCAGCTTCACCCAACCCTTTATTGACCAAAGGACATACGACGGTAAACCAGGGCAGAACATTTGTTCCGTTTTATACAACTTTGGTTTGATTGCCACACTAATGGTTGGGGTGAGCCACATACGCAAAATTTTTACCCTATTATTTACATGGTGTAGTGGCCACATAGTTTAGAACTTTATTGCATAGAAATCCTGACTTCAAATGGGCTCAGCTGAAGGATTGCTTACATGATGCTTTTACTCCCATACATAGGACAATGTTCTTTAATACAGCTTACAGCAGCTTGTGCAGGAAATAACCAAGCCCACTGAGCGCTATGTTTACAATGTTTGGTCCCTCTGTTAACCCTCAGATGGAGAAAAGAAAACAAATTCATCATATTGTGCAGGGCCTTAAACCTTCAGTTAATGCTTTGCTGCAGCTGGCTCGGTGCATTGAAACTGCCAGATACTTTGCAGGGCAAAGGGTTGATTTGCTATCACCTCCTCAAAATACGGTGGCCAATATTTCTTATAATGAGGTTAACAATCAATTGGCTGAGACGTTACAACAAATAAAGAACCTCTACCAACAGTTAAGTAACCTAAGGTTGGGATCACAATGGAAATCTTACCCTTACCTAGAGGCAGTAAGGAAGTATATGTTCCCAGGCCAACTTTTGAGAACTGTGGAACCAGCTGTGACATGCTTCAGGATACTACATGGTGACATCACGGGACCTATTGTACCACTGATGGGTGCTCCATTTGTTTTATTTGTAAACAACCTGGGCATGTTGCCCTTAATCATAAACACCAGCAACAGACTCCAAAAAATGGCCCACAGAAGACAAGCCACTTTCTCTCAATCAAGCTAATGTCTTAATTGAAGGGAAATTGACAAGCAGCCTATTACTGATTTAATTGATATAGGCTGTTTCATTAGCATAATCAACGAAGCTTTGTTCAGCACAGATTTAACTTCCACTTTCAGACAGCCTAATGATATGCACAGGTGATAACAGATTGCTAGATGTATCGTGTGGCAGTATTTTATATCACAACAATGTAAATGCCAGAGTGATTGTAGTGTAAATAAGCATTATTGTATGGCATTGATTTGATGATTTGAGATGTTTGTTAATTATAAGCATTGTTAGGAAATAAGTTTACACGGCCTCACTGAAACTGACAATAAGAGCGGGCAACAATGAAACGAGGGGGTGAGTTGTTTATTAATTAGAAGAGGCAAGCAAATGACGTCAGAGTAGCATGCTTTTCTGTAGAAATGGAGGGAATTTCTTCCCTAGAGCATATGTGTTCGTAATTTTGATTGGATATAAAAATAGATGCTAATGTCGGCGCGTTTTATTAACCAATAGCAGCTCGTTTATAATGTTTAGGCATATTAGGGTGAGGGAGTATAAAAAGCTAAAGCCAGAGACGGGTAATGCGCAGTTTGACAGAATAATTCACGAGGTAAACATCGCTCAGTCCAACAGAAGGATTCGCGGGTAATATGTCGTTCAGTCCAACAGAATCATACAAAGGTTATACGTCGCGCAATTCTACAAAATCTCTCGTGTTGTTAAGTTAGTTATAAATGTGAAATACGCGAATTAATAATGTGCAGTAAATAAGTGATTATAGTGATATTAGAAAATATAACAGTTTCAGTCTGGCGTGTATCAAGAGTAGTCAATATGTGAAATTAATTAATTGTGACAGTAATAAAAGTGTAAAAACAAATTCTTTTATAAGTGTTATCTTTCAGTAACAAATCCTTTCCGTTTACACTCTCTGTTTAAGAGATATGCTCGACTGAGTAGTAATAATAGCTAGCCGGAGGACAATGAACCCAACATTCAAAGTAGTAAAACAATAACAGGCACTCAGCAATAAGATAACACGAAGTAACCGCGACAAATTGGCTCCCATACGTGGTGCAGATAAACATGAAGCATCTTCCAACAAATATATTCTACTTCAAATTGGCGCCCAGAACGTGTGGCGAAATAACCAGGAAGGGGCGAATTAACCAGGCAAGGGCAAATTAACCAGGAAGGGACGAAGGAACTAGGACATGGAGCGAATGGAGCAGTGAAATTAACTACAAGATGTAGATTCCAGAAAAAACCACAAGAACGATCTACAACGCGGATGAGTGGACATCGTAATTACGAGAATAGAAGGCAACAGGGGAATTCAACTACGACACAAAGACAGCGAGACGACGCAGATCCATCGTAGTACGACGCAGAGGCGATATATACATCTAGGAGAGAGGGGCAGGAAGCTGGACATCAAAGCAACATCAACAGACAGCATCATAAAGGTTAGAAAATTGTAAATTTTTTTTTATCCTAAAAAAAAATTGTGAGAAATTAAATGTTGTTAAGAAGTGGTAGGATTAAGAAAACAATGTCAACTAATAATACAGAAGAAACAATTATGGAAGGGGATAATGTAACAGTTAGCTGTAATTCAATACAGGTTACAGAAAATAGCTCAATGTAGGATTTGAGGGAGGAAATATTAGTGAAGAAAGTGAGAATAGAATAGCAGGAAATGTTAATTTTGATGCTGGTATGATGATGGAAATGCTGAGAAATATTGGTGAAACATTAAATAAGAATATTACAGACCAAATAAAGAATAATGAGAAATTAGAAAAGAAAACAGATCAAAACAGGGAAGATATGGAAAAGAGTCATAGGGAATTGAGGGAAGATATTGGTAAGAGTAATGAGAAATTAGAAAAGAAAATGGATCAAAACAGTGAAGATATGGAAAAGAGTCATAGGGAATTAAGGGAAGATATTGGTAAGAGCTTAGAACAAAACAGGGAAGAAATTGAAAAGAAATTTATGGAGCTAGATAGCAGTATGATAAGAATGAGAAATGAAAATCAGGAAATGATAGCAAATGAGATGGGGGAAGTTTCAAAGAAAATGTCAGACATGAGCAGGGAAATATCTAACCAAAAAAGTATGGTTAATACTAAGTTTGAACATGTTGACGTAAAATGTACAGAGTTAGGTAGCCATATGAATAGCATTTCAAGTGAGCTAAGAGAGATGAATGCAGATTTAATTCAGGTGCAAGTTAATTTCAGAGGGGAGATATCTGAAATACAGAGGGGATCAGAAACACAAAGAAATAAATTGTCTGAAGAAGTTAAAGTTTTGTCTATAGATTTGAATCAAAAACTAACTTCTGAAATTAACAAGCACCAAACTGTTCAAAATGAGAACAATAAAAAATTGGAACAGACAATAGAAAATCTGCAAGGTACTTTACATAGGTTAGAATTGAATTCAAGGGTCAATATATGTGATGTTAATGTATCTGATGTACAGAATAATGATAGAGGTAGTACCTCAGGTATGACTAATAATGTGAGTGATGCGGCGGCTTCATCTATAGATCATGCTGAAACTCAGAGTGCACAAGTAACGTTAGAGAACTTAAATATGGGAGTAAGGGACATTCAAAATTATAATCATATCTTAAGTGATTTTCCACTTCCAAAATTTAATGAAAACTCCAATCCAGTACAGTTTATTGCAGACTTGTCAGAGTATTTTGAAAAAGTAATTTGTATCACAATAATGTAAATGTCAGTGTGATTGTAGTGTGAATATGCATTGTTGTGTGATATTGATTTGAGATGTTTGTTGATTGTAAGCATTGTTGAGAAGTGGGTTTATACGGCCTTACTGAAACTGACAATAATAGCGTGCAATAATGTAGCGAGGGGGTGAGCTGTTTATCATTATTAGAGATGAGCAAATGACGTCAGAGTGGCGTGTTTTTCTTAGAATTTTCGGGAACATTTTCCCCAGAGCGTATGTTTTTGTAATTTTCATTGGATATAAATATAGACGCTAATGTTGGCGCGTTTTATTAACCAATAGCAGCTTGGTTATAATCTTTAGGCATATTGGGGCGAGGAAGTATAAATCCAGTGTCAGGGTCAAGTTTCACGTAGTTCAACGGAGGCATTCATGGTGTATGCGTCGCACGAAGTTCATCAAGGTTACGCGTAGCAAATTTGTGAAAAATCTCTCGTGTCGTAAAGTTAATTACACAAAAAGTTGAAGTACGCGAATTAATAATCGGCAGTAAAGAAGTTATTATAACAGTTTCAGTTTGGCGAGTGTCAAGATTAATAGATGAAAGTGAATAATTTGTTACGACAATAAAAGTGTAAAACAAATTCTTTTATCAGTGTTATCTTAGGATAAAAACTCCTTTCCGTTTACACATCCTGTATAAGATAAGTGCTTGACCGAGAAATCATAGCTAGCCGGAGGACAGTGAACCCAAAATTAAATACAATAACAGGCGCTCAGTAAAAGATAACACGAAGTGACCGCGACAAATTGTATTCCATACGTGCGGCAGATAAACAGTAGCATCTTTAAACTACCAACATTAATACCACTACATATTGTTTCCCCAATGTGGGGCGAACAACAATAATACCCCCGCAATTTTCAAATTAAAAAGATACCGGAAACATTGAAAATGATAGTTGTCAAAAGATGTTTGGACCAGAAAACTTTAGATTGGTTACAAATGGTATCAGGGGGTGAAGTTTCATATGAATTCTTTTAAGAAGTTATTCATGAACAGATTTTGGATGGTTACGATACAGCTACGAGCAATGTTTAGCCATAGACAATTTGATCCAGGAAAGGGAATAGCAATAACCGCTAAAAGTAAAAAGAGATGAAAAGCAAATCCAGGATAGTTAAAGCTGAACTGCAGAACAAAGTATTGGAATGTAAGAGGGTTAACTATGTATATATGTCATAAAAAAAAGAGAAATAAATTCTGGACAAAAATAAATGTTTAAAGGGGAAAAAGAACATTTTCTTAGTAAACTGTAACAGCATTTGAAATGAAGCATGTAGTAATGAAAACTTAATGATATATTAAAGTAAAAGTACATAGATATAATTCAAATAGTATTTCGAATATAAAGAACAAAACAAAACAAAAAAGGGGTAAACATAATTAAAACAAAACACTTATATAGCACACAGATCATTTGAAATTATGTCTAGATTTAAGAGATGTATATTTGTGTAGAGGATGAATATTTTGGTAAATATGTTCAATAATTACAAGATGAACTAGGTTAAAAATCTTGAGTGTATAAATTTTATGTCAATAATCTAGGAAAGTATAAAATTTTGAGACCTAAATAGTTCAGGGTACAGTATTTGCTATAAAATTTTTTTTGTAATTTCAGATGTATGTATAAACACATTAGACCAGAGCCAGTAAATAGTGGCGAGAAAAAGGCAAAATGTATGATGTGTGTTAAATGCGTGTGCAGTGTTATGTGCAAGTGATAAATACCGTGTGTTACAAGCTTCAGGAGACTAAAAACCCAATTATAAAATTTCCAAAAAAGTTGTAAATATTTATAATTATGTTTCTAGTGGGGCATATGTGGCAGTATTTTATATCACAACAATGTAAATGCCAGAGTGATTGTAGTGTAAATAAGCATTATTGTATGACATTGATTTGAGATGTTTGTTAATTATAAGCATTGTTAGGAAATAAGTTTACATGGCCTCACTGAAACTGACAATAAGAGCGGGCAACAATGAAACGAGGGGGTGAGTTGTTTATTAATTAGAAGAGGCAAGCAAATGACATCAGAGTAGTGCGCTTTTCTGTAGAAATGGAGGGAATTTCTTCCCTAGAGCATGTGTGTTCGTAATTTTGATTGGATATAAAAATAGACGCTAATGGTGGCGCGTTTTATTAACCAATAGCAGGTCGTTTATAATGTTTAGGCATATTAGGGTGAGGGAGTATAAAAAGCTACAGCCAGAGACGGTTAACGCGCAGTAGTCAATATGTGAAATTAATTAATTGTGACAGTAATAAAAGTGTAAAAACAAATTCTTTTATAAGTGTTATCTTTCAGTAACAAATCCTTTCCGTTTACACACCCTGTTCAAGAGATATGCTCGACTGAGTAGTAATAATAGCTAGCTGGAGGACAAAGAACCCAACATTCAAAGTAGTAAAACAATAACAGGCGCTCAGCAATAAGATAACACGAAGTAACCGCGACAAATTGGCTCCCATATGTGGTGCAGATAAACATGAAGCATCTTCCAACTTCCAACAAATATATTCTACTTCAATCGTATCATACAGTATACCAGTTTAGGCTACACAAAAATGTTTCCAATGAAAGGCTTCTTGTGGATTCACATTTTGTCCTCGCTTGTTGCTAGGCATGAATATTTAACTCATTATAGAATTGTTCTAGATTGCACTGCATTTCATGTCACCTTACAAATGCCACATGGACAGCCCTTAGTGATTTCTTATCAAGAGCAACTGAACTGCCCTCTGCATCAAATTACATTACAACAGACTAGAGTTGGGTCGAGCGATTCTTTTGCAGTTATTGATTCATACGATTCGTTCACAATTCATGAATCGTCCTGTTGCTACCTGTCCGCTAGTCCCTCCTAGCGCACGATTCGTTCATGAATCGTCACTTTGTCTGCTGGTCTACCCTACTGCACGATACAATCATGAATCGTACCCTTGTCTGCTAGCCTACCTTAGTGCAGGATTCGTTCATGAATCGTCCCCTTGCCTGCTGTCTAACCTACTACACGATTCAATCATGAATCGTACCCTTGTCTGCTGGCCTGCCCTAGTGCACGATTCGTTCATGAATCGTCGCCTTGCCTGCCATCTATTCTCACTCACGATTTTTATATGAATCGTCCCCATTTGTACTTTGCAGCCAAAATACGCATTCAGGACTTTTTTTGTTACGATGGGGGCTATGATCTTTTTTCTTTGGCATATAAAAGACAATGTATGTAAAAGCGTTTTCCACGTTATTTTGGGTAATACACATGGAGTTTCCTGAACTTGTCATAAAAATCAACCTGTGATTCCACCTAAGTTACGATTACATAAGTTATTGTGCAAAGTAATTATGAAGATATTATTACTATTATTATATTCTTCATTTCGATGATTAGGCATTCCACCTGTCTTCGATTCTTTACCTTACTCCCCTCTTTTTCTGGGGTATCCGATGTCTCTTTTTCCTGACGGTTTGTATTGTCATTTAGTTCATATCGCTTTCCAGTTAAGTTAGTTTTCTTCAACTTTATCATATAATTTATAAATATTCAGTTCTCTAATTTTATCCTTTCATTTCTTATTAGGTCTAATCTAGTGTACTCTCAAGTTCATCGTAAAAAATCCCATTTCCGCTGTCTGAATTTTACTTTTGTACAATTTTATTATTATTATTATTCATCGCTACTACCGAAGCTGCACGCGAAAATAAGCTATATAATTTTTATAAATACGTGAAAAGGTATAAGCCTGGTATGCTGAGAATAATAATTTTTTACATAAATTTTACATCAGCATATTCAAGGTACTTTTAATGCATTAGAATTGGTTTAGATATATCGATGCATGCTCTTATACTTTTAATGTAGATTATAGTATACGAATTAATGCTTTTAAATTATATAATTTTAAAATGTTATTCAAACCCAGAATTCAAAAATTCATTATTTTCCCTCCATTTTGCATATATTTTGGTATTGTATATTATAATTCTTACTACACTGAAATCATGCAACACTGTGTATCAGATCTCTCAGTAAAGTACTGAAAATTACGTCTATTGTTTATACCACGTGCTGCAGCCTCTGTTCATCCATTGGCAATGCTTACGGTTCATTTTACTGCGCTTTACAGCTATTTACGTAATTTGTTTTTAAGAATTAGTCTTTCTCGGCTGAACTCGATACTCCTAGGTTAAGCCATCAGCATCTCAAAAAATCGTGTTGATCTACCAATTCACTACTATGAATCGACAGAACTCGGCAATATAAACTCGTATTATTGCGGTGCTGTTCTGTTTTCGTATACTATGATATAGCATCACAATGCTTGGTAACTTTCCTGCTCATCATCGTACTCACTTGGCACCATTCGTCCGGGCTCGGCTTGGAAGCCAAAGCTAAGAGTGAGTAGTAAACAAAGCGCAAGCGAGAATGAATCGACAATGTCCTGATCATGATTCTTTCTCGGCTTGGAAGCCAAAGCTAAGAGTGAGTAGTAAACAAAGCGCAAGCGAAAATGAATCAAGAACGTCCTGATTATGATTCTTTTTGAATGACAATTCATGCACGATTCTTGCTATTCTTTTTGAACGATGATTCATGCACGATTCTTACGATTCACTTTGAACCACGATTCATATGATTCTTTCCTTGTAGTCGTTCATGAAATGCCCCATGTCTAGAACAGACAGTGGAGGCTACTTCTGTCAGGGCAACATGTATAAAAGATGTTCGGCTTCCACCCTTTAGTGTAATACCTGTGAAATTTCAGCCCACCCTGGCTAACCAAATTTTGTTTGAACCAACAAAAGTAATCATGCAAGAGAAGCATAGAGAAACCCCAACCTTATTATGCCAGTCTAAATGAGAATTTAATACTCCTGTATACAATAACACTACAGAACCCAAAACTTTGTTTGCAGGGACAGCATTGACACACGCCCACGAGGTAGCTTTAATTCAGTCTACAAATATTCTTCTAATGACGCCAGCATGTTGTTATAGAAGCTGCTATCTTTCATGGAAATGCTAACCTTTCCAAGGAGCACAAAACAGTTGTTGGATATCCTGAGAATTTTTCAGCGTACTTTGCCCACTAATTTGCAACACCTAGGCACTACAACCTTATAGGAATTTAATGCTTTGTGCAGGCAAAATCCATGAATCCTCTAGCCCGTGTGCAACAACAGTTGTTTTACTAAAATGATGAGACGCAATTATCGTTTTTGTGTTGACTTTAGAAAGCTAAATACAGTGACTGAGACCTCATCATTCACCCTTCCCATAATAGACACCTTCTATGTTACTTGAGAAAAGCTGAATGATTTTGTACCCTAGATCTTCTAAGTGCCTATTTTCAGGTCCCAGTATCAGAGGCAAACAAAAGGGTACATTTTCTTTGTGTCCGCAGCCGGGGACTCTATAATAGCATAACCACCCACAAGCCCCTAAAGCTGGACCTTGAGCAGGTATTGGATGCATTGGCGGGTGGTGAATTGCCGGGACCTTACATGGTGGTTTTGGTTCATCATGAAACCACTGTGTAGGTTTGTCTCTGAATAATGAATAGGAGACCGTGAACCAACTCCCCAACCCCAAGGTGTTATGTGTTTCTGTGCCAAAAAGGTGCATGGTATACAGGAGAAGTGTCACTAACGGAGCCTCTGGGATACCAGGTGACCTCCCAGAGTATTCAGCCTTGTCCCAGTATAGGGACTCCCTTCCTCCACACTCAGGGGATTTAAATGGACACTGTAAAACAAAACCCTGGAACTGTTCAAGGATCTCTGGAAGAAGAACTAACAGTACAAAACATCTCTGAAACATGTGTAGAGGATATGCTTGCAGGTATTTAAAAAATGAGACTATAGGCCAAGATACTCTCAGGGGCTCAAAGGAGTGATGAAGATACTGCAGGTGAATCTTCAACACAGTAGGGCGGCATCTGCTGCCCTCTGTGTGAACATGACGGCCTGTGATTCATCCAGGAACCCTAGTATTACAAAGAGACAATTAAAGGTCTTAAGGAGGCTGGCTGGAAATTAATTTATAGTACAACTGACAAGACTCCAAGAACCTGCATCTTAGTTAAAAATGCCTTAAATATACAACCATTAATAAAGCGCTGTTCCAGGGACCTACGGCAGTCAGAGTAAAATCAATGGGGGAAGATGGACCGAGAGAGTTTATACTGGCCTACCTCCCATATGATGTCATTTTATCTCCTTCAAGAGAATTACAACAGCTGGTAGCCACCAGTTGTTCTGAGGGACTGCAATTGGTAATTGGCTGCAATGTTAACTCCCATCATATTACGTGGAAAGTATGGATACAAATGAAAGAGGTGAATCTCTCCATAACTTTATTATATCTAGTAATCTTGAGATACTGAATATGGGTAACTTAACTACCTTTGTCATTACTAGAAGGCATAAAGTTATTGACGTAACTTTAGCAACAAATTATGTGGGGAAATTTATTAAAAACTAGCATGTGTGCGAGGATGAAAGTTGTTCAGACCACAGATACATCCAATTTGAAGATGTATTTCTAAACCAATCAGAACTCATCGGGATCCAAAAAGAACTGACTGGGATTCCTACAGCAAAGACCTAGTCAGTAATCTGAGTAAGATGAACAATAAGATTCATGATTGTGAAGATTTAGAAATTGCTGCAGAGCATTTGCAGAATGCAATAATCTCAGCATTTAATGGTAACTGCCCTCTGAAAACAAGACAAGCCAACAGGAATATGAGCTGGTGGAATCAAGACCTTGCAAGGAAGAAAATTAGTAGATTGTTTAACTTTGCAAAGCAAACCCAACCATAGACTGCTTATAGCAGATCATTAACAGAATACAATGAAGCCCTGAGTAATGCTAAGCAGGACTCCTGGAGGAAGCACTGTGAGGAGATAGAAATGGCCCCAGAATGTTCTAGACTTCAGAAGGCTCTTAGAAAAGATTCAAAAAGCTTTATTAGCAATCTCCATTAGAAAATGGAGAATATACTATAACAGAGGAGACAATGGAAGAACTTCGAATTCACTTCCATGGATCAATTACACTTAATGAGCCTGTGGGAGGATGGGACAGTCTGGGACTGAAACTCTCTGGGAAGAGAGCCTCTAGGGCAGACTGAGAAATTGCCAAGGAAGTCACCAAATCTGAAAAATTAAAATGGGCAGTATTCTCATCTCAACCCCATAAATTTCCAGTAAGCGACGGAGTAATACCCATTATGCTTCAGCAAGGTTAATGTATTATCAAAAATGTTGATATAAGAGTATGTTTGGCCTTAGAATACATACCAATGAACTGGAAGCATCTTTGTATTTATGCCAAAGCCAGGGAAACTCTTGACCCTGACTAAGTCCCTAAGTCCCATCAGTTTGTCAATAATTCTCAAAGCTCTTGAGAAATTGATAGGCATATAAGAGGAGGTACTTTGAAGGTGTATTCTCTGCACCAATCAGCATGCCTATCGTACAGGCAGATCAAATGAAACTGCCCTTTTTCAGGTTGCATATAAACTGAAAAAGACAATTCAGGAAAAGGAGGTTGCCCTTGGTTCCATCATTGATACTGAGGGTGCCTTGATGACACCTCTTTTAATGCAATAACTACTGCTGCAAGGAAACATGGAATTGATGAAACTTGTTATTGGTGATTCAATCCGTGCTGAGAGGCAGAATAGTTCTTACAAGTCTCATGGATAGTAGCTGCAAAGGTAATGAATGGTTTTCCACAGAGTGGGGTGTTATCACCCCTACTATGGAACTAGGTGGTTGATGGGCTACCTGTTCAATCAAGTAACCTAGGCTTTGATATGATGGGCCATGTTGATAGTCATCATAGTTTGAGGTATACACACAGGAACAGTCAGGGAACTTGTGCAGTCGGCCCTGAATAAGTGACAAAATGGGCTGTGAATGACGGCTCAACTATTAGTTCTATAAAACAGCCATAGTACCGCTTACCAGAAGAGACAAAGGGATTAGGACCTCTATATCTTCAAAGTAAAGAACTTAAAATGTCTGAGGAAGTCAAATTCTTGGAAATCACTTTTGTCTCTAAGATGGACTAGAATAAGCATATCAAGAAAACAATAAAATGTGTAAAAATAACCTTTGAAGTAGTTAGATGCACACATGGTAAAAGATGGGGACTAAGACCTGCTATGAACCATTAGATATATACCAGGGTAATCATACCATTGATAACCTTTGGAGGCACTGATTTGCAGGCCTAAGGTCCTTCAAATAGGCTCTAAAAATCAACTACATAAAGCTCAAAGAACATGTATGGCTGTACAAGGGTTATGAAAACAACTCCTACTGCAGCAATGGAGACATTCTTGAACCTGACTCCATCACATTTAGTTGTAATGAAGGAGGAAACAATGGCACTCTATAGACTGCACAATGCTAGGTAATTGAGAATTCCTGAAATAGACTCAGGTTTGCTAAGAATTAGGAAACACATAGGAGATGCCATCTTTAGAAATGCCATCAGACTATATAATTCCAATTAAACACGTCATAAAGAAGTCAGTGTCATCATTGATCCTGAATGTTGGACGAATAAAACTCTGGAAACTCCTGAGAAAACTTTGATGTGGTTTAGACAGCTCAAAGGATGGCTCAGGAACAGGATCTGGAATATATAGCATAAGACCAAAGTGCAAAACATTTTTCCCTTGGGTGAATATGCTATTGTTTTTGAAACCGAAATTTATGCTATTATTCAATGCATACATGAAAATATAAGGAGAGCTTGCTCTGGTAAACAGAGCCTATCTTCTCAGATAAGAAGGCTGCACTTAAGGCTCTAAGTAGTCATAAGGCAACATCATGACTGGTTTTAAGCTGCCTAAACATGCTCACAAACTTGGCAAAACAGAATGAAGTTCAACTCATCTGGGTGCCAGGTCATAGTGGCATAGAGGGAAATGAAAAAGCTGATGAACATGCAAGACAGGGAGCAGCTTCACAATTTATTGGGCTAGAGCCAGCTCTAGGAACATCTAGAAGTTTAGTAAGACAGGCTATTAAGACCTGGTCCAAAGTAGAACATCGTAAAACGTGGCTTAAAACTCCAGAAAACAAATATGGTAAACTATTAGAAAACTGTGTAAGAAAAGAGCTGAAAGCTTACTTAAATGTAACAAAATTCAGCTGCTCCTGTAGAAAAGCATCTTAACATGACGGGAAAGTTTCAGGGTAACTTAGATTGCAGATTGTGCAAAAAAGAAACTGAAACAGCCCAGCATATGCAAGATATACTGCTTTTGGGAAAATATTTTTAGAACCAGAAGAATCTGAAACCATATCTGTTAGGAGACTGTATTCCTTAGTAAAGGGTCAGGTATAATGAATTGGCTTTAAAACGATACAGGTAGCACAATAAGCCCAAGGCTGAAGTGCGTCCGGAGCAATGACGGAAATCTGTACTGTATAAGACAAGACAAGACAAGACACCTCCTTTATTACTACAGATGGGGGGTTTTGGGTTTGAAAACACTTTCATTTGGCTTTTTAAATGGACCTCATACATAAAAAAAATCAGTAGTACACTTGCGTGAGTTCTATGTACACAGAGATGTTGGGAAATCTAGAAGCTGTTTTTTTGTTGCCTGGAATACTAATTTCATATTAAAGCCTTCAAAGTGTCCTTTTGCAATGCAAGCAGTTAAGCTACTGGGTTTTCAGGTCTCACATCAATGCATACAACCAGGTGAAGACAAACTTACAGCAATTTGAGACTTACCTACCCTTAAGTCAGTTCGCAATATCAGAAAAAGTTTTAGGCCTCTTCAGCTACATACTCTTTATGTGCAATTTTGCAGCTATTGACGACCCGCTTCATCTTCTTACAAAAAGGGACCAACCCTTTATATGGTCAGATCAGCAACAGCAAGACCTCAGAACCTTAAGTTATTGCTTACCTCCAAACCCATTCTTGCTCATTATACACCAGGAGCTTATTTTGAAGTTCACGTGGACAGTTCTAAAATTGGCATAAAAACTATTTTATAACAAAAAGGTCCTGATGATGTTTTGCAACCAGTTTCCTATCTTTCACAGTCTCTTAACAAGCATGAATATCAGTATGGTGCTATAGAATAACAATTGCTAGGCCTTTTGTACGTCCTGACCCATTTTCAGCTCCTATATTTGACTACACTGTACATATCCTCAGCAACCATTCTATTGTCTGCTTTATGCTAGCTACAGACTATGAAAGATGTTACACGTAGATTGGCATGTTGGTCTTTAAAATTGCAGGAATATGACATTACCATCACTCATAAGTCAGGCAAATTACACAAGGATGTTGATTGTTTATCCTGCTTTCCTGTCAGCTCTCCTACACCTCAGGAAGATGCCAAAATTGAGGATGTTCCTACAGGTTTATTATTGCTAACAGAAGCAGTGGCAAAACAATGAAAAGATCCAAGCTTACACAATTTAATACAGGCTGTGAAACAACCTGATCTAGATCTGCCTTCATTATGCTGGAAGGCATCTTGTTACATTTTGAAACTGGAAGAGCCCTAAGAAAAGAATGCTGGTGCAAACAGGTGATTTGCACCTCTTAGTCATCCCAGAACCTCTTAAGAAATGAAATTCTATATTCCCATCATGATGAACCCATGGCAGAACATCTAGGATTTACTAAAACCTTTTTCTAAGGTCAGCTAACACTTCTATTGGATTGGGATGCATAAAGATGCCGAAAAATTTAACAAGGGTTACCCTTCCTGTTGATTGAGGAAAGGACCAATGAATCTGATGCCTTTCCATGGAAAAAGAAGCAGTCGCATATACAAAATTTACATACCATCCAAAAATCCATGAAAAATTTAAGGAAATCATCTAAGAACATAATATAGTACTGACTCCAAGAGCAACTACTCAATCCAAAACCTAATAAATTCAAAAGACAATATACCCAAAAAGGGCAAATCAGGAATATACAGAATAAATTGCAACCAGTGTGAAAAATTCTACATAGGAAAAACTAAAAGAAGTTTGGAGACCCGAGCAAAAGAACACTTCCGAAACATAAAATATAGACAGGAAGACAGATCTGGCAGCACATTTTTGGCAAGAGCATCATGAAATAAATCCAGAACCAGGATTAATCAAGAAAAAAAAAAGACAATGAAAACTTGCAACTTGGAAAAACATATTGATTTTGAAATATCGATATAAAGTATTTCATTTTGAAATATCTGCCACAAACAACCTCACCAAATGATTCATCGAAACCCCACCAGAGGACATAACCACACCTGAACCTCTTCCAACATCAGTCAGCATTCGGTTGATGATAGCAGTAGCTTTCCAAACATGTCCTGCTAAACTATTTTATGTATTATGTAACTAACCGACTCAATTCACAATTTAATGTATTAACTACACCACTGTAAACATCTTTCACGTCTAAGAAAAGATTGGAGTGGATGTTTCAAGTGAGTAGAATAGAGGTAAATTATTTTGCACTAGCAAAAGTATTTAAAGGATATGGTAACATGGAACCACAGGAAAGGTAACTGGCATGACAAAGGAGCAAAATGAGGAAATGGTGATGGTCAAGGCAAGAGGTTAAACATATGCAGAATTATTGAAAACTGTGAAAGTAAGTGTGGATAGAAGGAAAATTTATGTGAAAATAAGGAGTATTAGGAAGGCTAGCAAATATGACTTACTCCTGATGGTAGATGGAGCGGGGAAAGCAATATCCTTCACAGAGGAGATTTCAAAGAACATTAAAGAAGTGGAAGTGGGTACAGTAAGAAAAGAAACCACTATCTTTGTTTAAGGAATGGATCCTACATTTACTGGAGAAGAACTGAAGGGCGTTATTTGTATAGAAGCAGAAGTACAGGAAAAGGAAATCAACAGCATTTCAATAAGACCAGGCAGATTTTTAAATAAAAATGCAGCTATAACTTTGAATGCCGAGCCTGACAATTTGCTATTAAAATCCATCCCATCCCACCCCACCCCACCACACCCCCCCATCCCATCCCATCCATGGAAGAGATAAAATCTTATCATTTTTAAAAAGTTATCTACACGAATGCTGTTTATCTACTTTCTCTAATATTGTAAGTGCTGTTTTTGTAACATAAATACTTTTTTCATGTCTATTTCTGTGATATTTCCCCAAAATGTAATTCCATACTTTGTGGAGAATAAATGAAAGCATAGTAGATCTGCTTAACAGTTTCTTTATCCATAATATACCTTGCCTGTTTCATTATATAAATACCCTTATTTATTTTTTTATTAATATGCCTTATGTATGGTTTCCAATTTAGTTGTTTATCAATCATCACTCCTAAAAAGTTACTTTAATTTGTTTCTGGAATAATTTTTCCATTTACTTCTATTTTTATTTTGTTACTGATTGTGGAGCTCTCATTTAATTCAAATTTCATCCAAGCTGTCTTTTTTAACGTTTAATATCATATCAAGCAGCATAATACTGTTGTACTATTTTCAGTATAGAATTTGCTTTTGCCTCATCCTCAGTTATTGTTTTGGCTTTAATTGGTGATATGAGCAGTGTGCATAAAACAACAGCAGAATAACTCGACAGCAACGTTACTGCTGCCATTGCCTCATTAAGGCTGAGGTATATAAGACTACTTCAAAAATGGGAATATGTGCGGAATGTCCAGGGGAAGTTTTTTGATATTGCTGCATTCCCAAGAGTAATAAGTGCTATTGATTCCACCTATGTGTGCATTAAATCTCCGGGTGGTTAAGAGGCAGAAAATTTTGAAACAGGAAAGGCTATTTTTCCTTTAATGTTCAGACACTGGTTGATGCCAACCTAATGATCCGGGACATTGTGGCACGGTGGCCTGGGTCTGCACACGACTCCACTGTTTTCAATCATTCCAGACTTAGGAATCAGCTGGAAAACAATGAGTTGGGAAACAGTATGGTGTGTGATTCTACATATGCAGTGGGCCCACATCTCCTTCCTCCCCTGCAGGCTCTGCAGCTACCACAGGAGCAGTTGTATAACAAATCCCAAATTCAAACAAGGAATGTTGTGAAAAGGAGTTATGATGTTTGGAAAGCAAGGTTCCCTGTTCTGTTCTTTGGGAATCCAGGCAAGTGTTTAACTGGGTTCAGAATGTAATTGTTCCATGTGCTGTGCTGCACAATATAACATGAGGAAATAATGACAATGTTCCTCCAGTTGAGACAGACATCCATCAGTTACGTGCAAGTGGAGCAAGTTACGGCAGTGCTTCAGAAGCCTATGTACCAAATCGTGTACATGATACTGTGCATAGAACATTTGTGCAATACTTTCAAAACAGACTACAGGCACAGAGATTGTATTAACTGTAGCAGCTGACTTATTTTATCCTTTCTTAGACTATTGTTAAAGAAAAATTATGGTTTTTTTACAAGTTGAGTGTTAACCCTCTTAGCACCAGAGCCGATCTGATTGGCTTTCTAAATCTGGCTGTAGAGAGCCAGATGCTTGCCTCTCTTTACCGGTGTAAAGTGCCAAGGGTTTTAACCGGCAAGATCACTTGCAATAAACTGCATATAACTCACGAGATCTGATTGCCAACGCCTGGAAACTTATTTAATAATAATGTCCATGTTGTGTAACATAAGTTTATAACATTTACAGACATGATATCTCCATAACCGCTCCAAAATATAGCAACAAATGTAATATTTTTATGAGAGTAAAATTATTTTCGTACTTTAAGTTTAACAAATCAGTGTTCAAAATGCACACAAGATTAATAAAAAAATATATAAATTTAAAGACTGACATTCCGTAAACAGGTGACATGCATGAAGAGAGCCAGTTTTTAAATTGTATTAACATTTTAGATCATAAAACAAAGTGTAAGCAAGGCAGAGATTTCTGGTACTCACCAAAATCTTGAAATGAAGAATAGTGTCCTTTTAGAGCCACGGTATGTTGTGTAAAGTCTTCTGTTGAAATGTAAACCTTACGAGTTGTCCCCCTCAGCTATATTAATGTACCTTTTTTATATTGAATGCACTAATAAACACTAAATAACAATTATACGAATTAATAAAGTTGGGCTGAATTAATATAGTATGTGGTATATAAAATAGTAGTAGTGGTGGTGGTATTTATTAAGTATTTAGTAAATTTGACAAACTCTTAATAAACGGGCGAATAAGAACCAAAGCAGAGCTGGAAGAAATCGACAAGAAGATAGCAGAAATTCAAGGAGAGGAGGTTGGCATTTCTACAGAGCATCGAGCCCCAGAAGGCAGTATGGTTACACCCCTAATGGAAGGGACAGCAGGTAGCAGGGTCCAAGACGGCCAGATGACAAAAACAAAGTCAACGTCAGCAGGGGGGAGGGTGTCAGTGCAACCAGCCCGCAGATCACAAAGGATAGGGAGAACCAGCACACTAGGAGTAGGAGGTAAGACAACAACAAACAGATAGAATGAAGATGCCCAGCTGTCAGTGGGGTTTTGGAATGTGGAAGGTTTGAGGGGAAAACTGGCTAGTGGTCAATTTTTGAACTTGGTAAATAACTTGGACATAATTGGGTTGGCAGAGACTTGGCTAAAAAACAATGAAACTGTGGACATAAGTGAATTCCAAGGTGTTTATAGTGGTTCAGAAGTGAGAGGTAGAAGGGGGAGATATCCTGGGGGCATTGCTACTTTCTTTAAGAGTAATTATGTACAGTCTATTAAGGAAATACAGAGTCATCTCAGGGGAGCAACCTGTATATATTGTAATATAGCTAATATTAATATTGTTGTTATAACTGTATATCGCCAGCGGGTTATGTCCCAGTATGCTGAGACAAATTCTATACAGATTATGGGGAAACAATTGTAGAAATCAGGGACGAATATCAGGATATAAAGCTAATAATAATGGGTGATCTGAATGCTAGGATAGGGCAAGAAAATATTACAATTAAAAAAGGGGACTTAGATAACAGAAAACCCGGCAGAAACAGCAAGGACTCAATCCTGAATGCAAGAGGAAAAGAGTTATTGTTCTTTTGTGACGCCTACGAGTTAGAAATAATGAACGGAAAATACGGTTCGGATATGTCAGGGGAAGTAACATTTGTGCATACGAATGGGAGTAGTGTCATTGACTACATTCTGTATTCACAGGACGTATTGCCGTTAGTTCAAAATTTTAAGGTTGAAAACAGCATTGACTCTCATCAGTTTCCATTGATAATGACTCTAAAAACATCTCGGCTGGTTTCTTATACAAGGGATGAAAGCGCATGCGAAACATTGATGCCATTGTTTAAATATAGATGGAGGGAGGCAGGAAAGGAGATTTTTATTAACACTTTAGAAAACGAAATTATATCTTTTGACGTAGATCAACACAAAGGAACTGAAAGTATACAGAATATAACTAATATTATACAGAAAGCAAGTGCACACATGCTAACAGGAAGGATTAATGCATCAAACGGCTTAACATCAAATAGTTGGTACAACGATCAGTGTAAAACAGCGAAGAAAGCAGCGGAATCTGCACTTGTCAAATACAGAAGAGAGGGGGGATGAAGAACGTAGAATTTCTTTTGCAAATCTAAGAAAGTCATATAGGGAAGTCCTAAAGCAGAGCAAAACAGCTTGGCAGGACACAAAGGCAGAAGAGGTACGTCAAGTAGTTGAAAATGGGGAAATTGGTGACATGTGGAAAGTTATTAGACAGATTCGAAGGCGAAGGTCCATTCAGGCAACTATCCCTGCTGGAGAATGGATAAAGCACTTTAAAACAGTCTATGAAGGAGGGGAGTTTAGGATACAATTAAATACTTTGGCCGCTGAAGCGATGACTGGGGCTCCAATTGTGCAAATGCTTGATTATGAAATTAGCACAGCAGAGGTTGTTCGTGCAATAAAATGTTTAAAAAACAGGAAGGCAGCTGGTATAGAGGGCTTGTCAGCTGAGTTTTTCAAGATCTGGCTAGAAGTTAATAAAATGGTAGATTTCTATAGAAAAAGCTTCAATAAAATATTTGAAGGCGGAGAATATCCGGAAGCATGGAAAACCGCCATTATCCAACCTCTTTACAAGGGCAAAGGGAGTTACAGCATTCCAGGAAATTACAGGGGTATCTCGCTGCTCTCTATATTTGGAAAAATTTACAGTAGAATCTTATATGAAAGAATTAAGTGTTGGGCTAAGACACATCATAGGATTTCTAAATTTCAGGCAAGATTTAGGGAAGGTTTCTCGACTATTGACATTGTCTTTGTTCTGAAAACAATAATTGATGACAATTTGAGAAATAAAGGTGGTAAGGTATATACTGTATTTGTAGATTTTAAAATGGCATTTGATACTGTAGAATGCAGTGCTCTCTGGGAGAAATTAACACGTAAAGGACTTTCGGGGAAAATGATTAAAGCACTTAGGGCAATGTATAAAGAACTTAAGTTTGTTATCAAGACGATCAGCACAATACATCAGAATGTAACATAGTGCAGAGGGGGGTTAAACAGGGTTGTATACTATCTCCGTTACTTTTTAATTTGTTTATTGATGATGTTGTTAGCGTGATGACGGAGGAAGACATAGATGCACCGACATTCGCAGACCAAAAAATACCAATTCTTTTGTGCGTGGATGACATTGTAATTCTTTCTAAAACGATAAAAGGTTTGCAGTCTGGTTTAAACACTCTTCGACAATATTGTAGGCAATGGGGTATGGAGGTAAATATTCTTAAAACTAAAACAGTCACCTTTAAAAATGGATATGTGTACGGCCAACATGAAAAATGGACCTACGGGGAGGAAGAAATTCAAAATGTTAAACACTTCGATTACTTAGGAGTAAGGTTTGATATGGGCGGAAAATGGAACAAGAACATGGAGTTTATAAAACACAAAGGGATTGGACAACTTTCTGAGGTATATAAAATAGAAAATGTGTCTTCAGCGGATTTAAATTACACACGAGTCTATGCGCATAAATGTTTACAAAAACACCTCAAATTTATTTTTATGAAGGGTTGCACATTTTGTATGCAATCCTTTATCACACTTGACACACGTAGTTCTTGATCGTCGTCTTTGTTCTGGAGTATGACACACAATGCACATTTCTTCATTTTTTCCAGGTAGCAATTTCACACTGCACACCGGTCTGTTGTCATTTACAAAGATCAGTAATGTTGAATAAATATTATTTCGGGCAGATAACCACTCTTCACTTATTGAGTTTATAATGGAAGCGTAAAACTGTAGCAAATCATTTTCGTTCCATTGCAGTTTTCAAGATATAGCAGATATGCATTTAGCACCATTCTTGAAATAATGTTAAACGCAACCTTTTTCCAGTATTTAAAAGTTCTGCATTCATCTAAATAAAAATACATCATCATGTCATTGACATCTATTCCCCCCATAAAACGATTGTAGCCCAAGATTATGTTGGGCTTCATTTTAGGCTCATTTGTGTTTCTAAGTGGGAGTCATGTTAGATTCTTTTGCAGTTCCGTAGGTTGACAAAAGTATTACCTGATTATTTTGAGATTTTTTTTCTTTAGATGCTACAAGTAATAAAGGCCCTTGCCTGAAGTGTTTGTTTGATATTGCTTTAAATTTATTCTTCACAGAAGTTGAAATACCCTTTCTGTTACGCCTAATTGTACCAGTTAAAAAAGTTCCTGCCGAATACAGATATTTGGCGAGAGGAATGGATGTAAAAAAAATTATCTATGTATATATGATGCCCTTTCATGAGGTAATTGCCAATTGAAAGTAGTTTGTAACCACTGTGTATGCTAAGCCATCAGTTTTTATAGCGGTTTTGTCCTCGGAAGATTTTGCACCCCTATAGGTGTAATAACCTAAACAGTATTTGCTGACTGCATCACATATCATCCAGAATTGTATCCCCCATTTATGATGGCGCTTGTTTGGCATGTACTGCACGAGCTGAGTGTGACATTTGGTTCCCACTAAACTTTCATCAATTGACAGTTGTAGTTGAGGAGTGTAATGATGCCGAAATACTCTGTTTGCATGTTCCAAAATAGGCTAGAATCTAGCACAGGGTCATAATTTGGAGAACCACAAGGAGAAAGCTTAGTGTTATCCGCCAAATGAACAAATTTTCAAAAGAAGTTAAAATCTGTTCTTGGAAAACATTTTTCCAAACCATGGAGTATGGAAAATGTCTTTGGTACTGCAGTAGGAAAGCACGGTTGGTTTTTTCACAAACCCCATGTTCAAAATAACTGCAATGAATGCCCTTATCTCCTGCTCAGTTGTTCTTAGCCAGGATCTGGTTCTTGAACTCGGGAGAGATCCCTTGCCACAAGCATCTGATTTGCGTAACAATTTGTTTCGGCAACAATGGGGTTCAGGAATGTAGTGGTGAAAAACAGATTGAAGTAAAATATAGGTGAAGAATCAGAGTTAGGGGCATGCTTTGATCCAGGGAATTCCATAAAAGAGAATCTAGGTAAGGGGGCATGGTCAGTATCATTAGGATAAACTTCAGTGAAGGTTTCCTGCAGAGTATCATTTTCCTCATTTTTGCTGTCATCATCAGTAGAATCCTCTTCGGATTCTGAATCAATTCCATTATCAAGTACGTTATCTTCTCCAAAGAAAACATTCAATTTCATCTTCTTTTGTGGTGGATAACTAGGGAGTGTGCCCGGGATGATACCATTTGAAGAATCGATATCACTATCAGTATCCAATAATAGTTCATCTGCATCAACTTCACTATTATCGAAATACTCTTAACTTTTCTTTATTACGCCCGGTTTGAAAAAATCACGAGAAGCATTTGCCATCTTTCACTACTACAGCACAACAGACTATTGTAAACTGAGGGGTTGTTTGTTGTCGTGAAAGCCAAATATACCATTACAAACCTTCCTGTCCAAGGACAAAAGATGTACCCTTCCAAGGGTTTGCATTCCGTTGCTATAGGGTGACACAAAAGTATGTTAACCATGTTAAGTTTTCGTAAGCCGATCTCCTCAGCGCTGGCACTAAAGCAGGTGGATTTTTAAAGCCGATCTGCTCGTATCTGGCACTTTAATGGAGGGCCGCCGCTCTACCACTTGGCACCAAAGGGTTAAATTATTATTTTATTTTCCTATAATTTTAGGTAACACTTTTCAGGGTATGTGCTAACTAATATTACAGAAAAATTGTGACTTTTAACCTGTAGTGTGTTAAATTTTTATTTCATTTTCCTGTGAATTTATTTACAACCTTTTAGTGCATGTGCTAATCTGTTTATATTTATAACTGAATAACGGAAAAAATGGTTAACAATGGGTAATTATGGTAATCAAAAATAAAACATGAATTTGGCAAAAACATGGCTTTTTATTTCTTTTCAAGTTTTTTTATGTCAACTTTATCTGCAAATCTAACAGTATACTTTGTTTTTCCAATATTTTCATCCCTGCCTCATGTTTCTGCTATGCCTTTTGCTGCCCACCGTCTATCTGGAGCAGCTGTTGCTGAAGTACTGCAACCTCCTTCCTCTCCTTTGGCCAAGAAATAACGTTTTTACTGGAAATCGAAAGTGACATATTTACCTGTAGTTTTCTTTCTGTGAACAGTACAAAATGTATGATTACACAACAATAGAATCTTGGTTTCTGTTTTGTCTAAATGTAGATAAAAAAAAAAAAAAAAAAAAATCACACCCCTAAAACTACATTGTCGCAACTCAAAAGCACAGTTTTGAGATAATTGCATTTGAAAACTTTTGATTCATGATATTAACAGATTATTCTGAATTGCAACACCGACATATCTCATGTGACTATCTTTCAGAAGCCGGTTTAAGATATGGTGGTTTTCATTTTTGGTAGAGAACCATTCCAGGAAAGGGATATAACTCAAAACAGCCAATTTTTGAGTTGTGGCGATGTTGTTCTAGGGGTGTAAAATGTGCAGCTGTTACAGGACCACAATATTATTGCTTCTGATATTGAGCTTAAAGTTTGTAAAGGCCTTTGCACTGGTCAAGTAGCAACTTGTCCAGTATTTCCATTTGCAGGTGTTTTATGAAGAGACTGTTATTTTCCATTTTGTATTTGTAAGCTAATCTTAAATTAGAGTAATTCAAAAGAAGGCCCACCTGAGGGTAACAAACCCTCCCCTCTCTCCTGAAGAGCCCAGTATCAGTTGGTGCAAGTTCCTGGATAAAGTGTTTCCCTTAACCTCAAAAAACAAAGTCAGATAACTTTCAGCTCAATTGATCCTGCGCTCATCTGAGCATTATTTCATTCGCTGCATATATGAGTTATTAAAATGTAATGTAACACTTGCTCTGGTAGTCTTTCCCTTGCCTCATCCATCCTACACTTCTCAATGAGCATCCTATACCAGGAGGAGAAAACCAAGTTGTCTGACCCTGTTGAAAAGGTAGAATCAAATAACTGAAAAATTCAATACCATAGCCAGGATTTGAACCATGGATCTCCCAGTTTCCGTCCAGCTGCTCTAACCAACAGAGCTACCATGAGAGGATGCCGGTAGGACAAATTCTCCAGCTGACTCACATTTTTCCTGGTAAACCACACAAGGAGATCTCAAATTCTTTTGAGATGACATACCCCAATGGCGACTTACAATGCCACAAGTACTTTAAGTCCCAGGTTTCATTAGTTCAGCCTCTATAGTTTAATTAATGGGAATAATTGTTCTGCTCACTGATGCTTGCTTATTTTTAAAACTTAATAATTTCTAACACAACTTTGTTCTTGGTTCTTTCAATATACAAAATGTGGCTAACATTGTTACAAGCCTTTTGGCATAGATAGGATGCTAACTTGATTGATGTGTTATCACTGGGTAAATCCCACACGTACTCTCATGAACTGTGGACTTTTCTTATGAATCAAAGTTCAGATATTTGCCATGATAAATAGTAACTTAGAAAATGGAAATGCATCTAATAGTGGCTTTAAGAGAACATATGAACATCTTGAAGAGCTGTAACCCTTCCACCAGCCTGTGTTGACATGTTCTTATATAGTAAAACCATTGCAACATGTCAACAAATTATACTCCACTTTGTTAATAGAGCCCAGTTCATATTACACATGCTAACCTCGGGTTGAATTTCGGGAATAAATGACCCTGTGGTTTCACTGCAACTTGCTATGGTGTCTAATGACCTATCCTTGCCCCTACTCATTATATTAGTCATTTCTATCTAGCTGCATTTTTCGTTCATGTTGGTGGCCTTCAGGATAAACTACATGAATTATGATAGCCACAAACTGCCCACTCTGGCGAAACCATAAATTAAACAGCGAAGGTAAGTATGGAACAAAGCTGCTTGTGTTTATATTTCAAGTGACAGGAATTAATCACAATAATAAAATTGTAAAAGGCATTGTGTAAAGTTATGTTTTGAAACAAATGGTATTTACTTGCTTTTTATTTTGAATAAAACCTTAACATTATGTAAAATAAAAACAAATCTGCTAAGAATGCAAAAGCTCCACCCAGGCACAGATTTATGTCATGACATGTAATTCTTAGACATGCTAAAATAAAATAGAATTTATACAGTAATTTTGGAATTTTGCCAAATTTAATCCTAAGCTCATCCATAATGAAAACCACTTTAATGTGGGAACGAACCTAACTCATAAATGTTCACGATTATGAAAAAGATAAAATATCATAAAGAACTATGACAAAAGAATAGGTCATGTGGCCACACAAATCATTTTTACACTACTACCACCACTATCACACACCATTCAAGTAAGTGATCATTGATGCAAACATCTTATAAGAAAAATGCTATTGCAAGAAAGAAAGAACAAAAAAACCCTTCATGCGAACATTGCTGTTCCAAGATAAGCAAAGTACTACTGCAAGCAAACAGAACACTTCATCCAAACATCAGTGTTCCTCTGATAAGGAAAGTGCTACTGCAAAGAAACAAAACCTTTGTGCAAGCATCAGGGCAGCATGCACCATGTTGGAGTAAATTGCTTTGGAAGTAATGTTTATTTACTAAAGAAGATCATTCTACAGAAGTAGGTTACTACAGAAGCAATTTACTTTGGAAGTAACGTTGGAGAGCTCAATTACAATTTACTCTTTTAGTTACGACTATGTAGGTAAGAGCTCATTACTCCCAGAGGTATTGTTTTGTTTGCGCAATTTACCTGACACAATCATGGATATGGTTGTGTGTGATAGGAAAAGCGGGGAAATGTCAGCAAAAGAGAGAAAAGTTTGTTGGTATAGATAAAGAAAATCCATTTAAACAACAAGTTTAAAAAAAACATTACAAAGATGCTGAAAAGTCATGACAGATGAGTTTAATGCTTCGAGCGACAGGAATCATATTGAAGAGCAGCTTAAAATTCTGCAAACTATGTTTTGATCTTCATTTTGCATCGCAGATCACTTACGTGTTAATGGAGAAATACCGTTTTCGATTTTGGAAAAGTTCACCATATTCACGGATGGGCACAAAATAGTAACATGCGTGCAGTCAATTGCACCCACAATGTGTGGGAAATATGCAAAAGTGAAGAACAATTGCCTTTTATTTTCTGAATACTCATGTATATTTATATGTGTAGGTACCTTGCTCTTAACCTCAAAAGTGCTCTAACAATGCAATGAAATACACTACCAGCAGACACATGATGAATGTTTATTTACAAGATTGCCTGTATTGCTAGGATTACAATGAACTTTACTTATCGTGACATGAAGCTAAGAAATGCTGGTAAACTAAAGGTCTAATTGGCATGCACTTAACGTAATGGGAATGACTGATTGATAGTTCTTTTATTACTTCCAGCTGGTGCTTCATGCCGATTGGTTCTAATTACCATGTGACATCAAACTTGACATAACAGGAAGGAAAATTTTGACACTGCCAAACTCTTAAGTTTCGCCGTATTGAACACTCACTTTCTCTCCCTGTATAAGTATCATATGGTTCTCGCATACCACTATTGCATTCCCGTTGTTTTCGTTGAGATCATCCTTGTAACCCAAGTAATCGCTGTTTTCTTTATCGAGATCATCAATGTAATCTAAGTAATCCATGAACATGTCAAAATATCTTTGTCCAAATACGATACGGTGTTCTAGTTCAATCGACAGGTTAGTTACTCCATCCAGGTCGCAAGAGTAAATTCTAACCTATATTTGTGCTCTATTTAATTCCATAGTAACATACTACATAACGGTTCTCTCCAACATTTACTTCTGCATAATTTAATCTGGGAATATCTGAAAGGAGTACAATGCTTCAGAAGTAGTTTGCTCTCATATGGAAGTCGCTGAGTGTTGACTTGAATATTAGTTTACTATGAAAGTAGAGCTTACTCTAGGTTGGTGCATGCCGTTCCCCCTGATAAACCTTCATGTAAATATCAGTGTTGCATCTTACAAGGAAAGTATTATTGCAAGCAAACAAAACCTTCACGCAAACGTTAGTGTTCCCCTTGATGATAAGGAAAGGATTATTGCAAGTAAACAAAAACTTCATGCAAACATCAGTGTTCCCCCTGATAAGGAATGTATTATTGCGAGCAAACAAAACCTTCATGCAAACATCAGTGTTCTCCTAATGATAAGAAAACTATTATTGTGAGCAAACAAAAACTTAATGAAAACATCAGTGTCACCCTGATCACTGATCCAACTTATATAACCACTGCATATCACGTTTTCAAAATAGACATCCACTATTCATCCATAAATTCCTGAACAGAGTAATAGGCCTTGCTGCACAGGTATTTTGTAAAAACAGACACATTTTTATACATTCCTGGATGATATTAATTTTACATTGTTTAAGAGTGTATTAAATATTCTACCACATTCATAGTAAACTCCTTTTTGATAGCAGGTTAAGTTAGAACCAGTCATACATTTCTCTGAAAGGCTTCTTACCTAAACTAGTTCGTAAAGCAGCACTTCTGGGCGTTTTCAGCATTTTAGCTGAAAAATCTCCCCAGTCAAGGTCTGTAAATTACAAAATTATTTATAAATACATGTTGCTACATTTCTCTGCCCTTCACCTACAGCAGAGAAAACATTACACAGAACCCAAAAATTAAAAAGCAAGATATATGTTTAAGATCTTATTCAACAAGTTAAGAAAAAAAGTGTATGCATTAGGTGTGAGCTGCATAGATTTTACATAACCATACATAAGTAAATATGGAATTTGATATTTTTCTGACACTTCCTGACAAAGTGCAGCAAAGATTTGATAGTTTCTCTTAACTCAACTAGCCTTTTACAGAGAGGGTTATTATTATGTTCTCAAAATAATTATGTTTATTACAGTATTTACAAACAGCTTCATTGTCATTTATGTAATGTGATGAGGTAAACATATGTGCAGCAGAAACTTCCTACATAAAATTAGCTCTCTCTTCTTCTTCCCTGACACTGTTAGCAACTACATGGTATATAGTCAATAAGGCACAATTTTGTCCAGTTGAAGTACTCTTACATGTCAATAAATGCAGTGATGTATGCAGTCACATTACTTGCACTATTCTTACATGTATTTTGCATTCTCAGTAACATTCAAAATAAGATTTCTTTTCTCATTCTGTGCTGAGGCATTTACTCTGGAAATTCTGAAATTTGATTAACAACTTAGTTGTATTTAAATAACCAATACTACAAATTCATGCACTGAACTCTGGCCATACTAAGGAATTTTCCCGATTGAAGATAACTTCTGTGCCCAGCCAGCACCAATGAATATTCCTACAGTGCACATATAACCTGCTAGCAGCAAAGACCCAAAGCCCATATGAAAAACCTGGGCTCAAGAATCCTAATTCTCCCCCCACATAAAAGCAGGAAGATATTAGAATAACTTCAGTGATCATTAATGTTTGCTAAAAAATAAAGTATTTTTAAAAAATGTAGCACTATTATCTATAACAGCCTAGAAATTCAAATAACAATGAGTTTAGCAAACATGCTGCTTGCACCACTCATTTAACAACTTCATTTGATAGTGTTAATTTTGCAACAACGAACTTGGAGGCACTGTTGTGTAATATTCACATTCTTGCTTTTCATGCCATGGACCAGGATTCAAAACCTGCTTAGCTGTAGCTGAGTGACCATGATTTTTGCTTAGAACTTCCCCTAGTCTTTTGAATAACTATCACAGGCACAGAGGGGAAAATGCTACTCCAACTTTTCCTTGCACACCTACAAGTATGATGCATACATGAGATGCATTGGACCACACTGCTAGCTT
Source organism: Deroplatys truncata (assembly GCA_030765065.1). Classification (NCBI taxonomy): domain Eukaryota; kingdom Metazoa; phylum Arthropoda; class Insecta; order Mantodea; family Mantidae; genus Deroplatys; species Deroplatys truncata. The sequence continues at coordinate 405,344,219 of CM060990.1, forward strand.
AGTATACATGCACTGCTAAAGACTTCTCTTACCTTGTGATACAGCTGATGTTTCTGTATGCTGCTCTATTTCAGCAAGCTCACTAGCTGCTGAAGTGTTGGGAATATCCCAATCACTATCAGGAACGACAATCTCCATACTGCCTGTGTCATCTGCAATATCATTATACATTAGTACAAAACAATTACTTGTGCTTACCTTTACTGTTACAAGTAGAAAAAACTGCTGCAATTCTTACCAATAAGATTGTAGTCACTGACAGATTGCAGCCCACTGCCTGTGCCGCCCATCAATGAATTCAACAAGTCATTTGTTGGTGATGGCTTTTGGAGATGGGGGCTTTCCTCCTCCTGTCCATATAACGCATATTTCCTTTCGGATTTTGCCTGGCGTGCTTTCTTTTTCAGGGATTCATACTTTTCACAAATCTGCATTGAAGTTTGCTGCGTTGCCATCTGGGCATTGAATTGCCTAGCCAGAAGCTCCCAAGCTCTCTCCTAAAATGGTATAATCACAAAATGTGTATCATACAATGTAAGATTAAAGCAAAGGCCTAAAGAAAATACAATCGCAAGATAATGTACTGCAAACCCACCTTTTCCTTTCATGAGGCTGCTCCTGTGGCTTTATTTTGTACCACACATTTATACTGTTGGACCAGCTCCAACAGCACCTTATTATCCTCTTCTGAATAATTTGCGGAGCGCTTTCTCTTCTTAACACCTTCCATTTTATATTCTTGAATATACCTAACACTAACAAATCTAACCTAACATTTGCTATATTTTCAGTAAATGCTGTGAAGAAACCTAACCTACTATGCTAAATCATAATATGAACTAAATATTAATGAAAATTAAAAAGATATATGCATTAACAGCTGCTTCTATCGCTCGGAATTTCCCGACATATGCTACATGCGTATTAATTACCTACTAGAATATGTTCCAATTATACAGGTTACCAGAAGATAGCATTGCAAACACAGTGAAATCCTAGTGGAAAATGTTACCAACGGCTCACCTAGCATCATGATCATCAGGTTAACAAATCTAGTCAAATTGCATTCGTAATGCGAGGCACTGAATCTAACCATCAGCTAGCGATAACCGAAAGATAGCAAACTGCGGCAATTAACCGGAGATTATAATATAGACCCTGAATACAATAAGCAATATCGGAGATTAGTAAGGATAAGGTTAGAGCAAGGGGAGGGCTTATCTTGTGCCATCAGTTTGGTTTTAGTAAAGTGGAGAAAAGAAGAATTATACATGAAAGAGAAGCTGCAAATTCTGTGGATTGAATTCTGTGGGCATAAGGAAACATAATGAAAATATGGCAAGGTGGTTGTTTTTTTATTTACTTTATTTTATTTATGAATGCTCTTTGACTACTATGGTCCTTAGTGTCCCATTCTATATTGGGCATGAAAGACAGCAAATTTTGCTAGAGGCCTCTTTATCAGGCTTGAGGTCCTTTTAAGTGCTGTAAATCTATGACACGGGACCACCAGCTTTACTTCCCTTCCAAAGGAAGCCATGCTAAGTATTTTTATGCCCAAAAAAAATCCATTGCCCTCCGCCAGGTTTGAACCGGCAACCTCAGGAACTAGAGGCTAGAATATGGCAAGAAACTATGGCTGTAGAACAGTGGACTAAGAAAATCATCCCAGATAATATGTGGATGAATTGTTAACATCACTGGGTTGGTTATCTCCTGACTCAGGTACTAACAGGACATGGAAAGTTCAATTGCTATGCAAAGAGGATGGGAAAAACTATGGACGACAAATGTATTATTGATGTAATTTTTTTTTTCCTTTCTTTCTTTTCTTTTACACTTCGGCCACCGCATGGTGGCTGGTGTGTTGATCGCTGCAGCTCAGACTCCCACTGAACCAGTTAAAATATTCCTGCAACTGCCTCATGTTCTTGTATTTTATTACAATGATAATAAGCACATACCTTATCATAAGAGATTTTGGAAATTTTATCCTTTTCCATTCGCATATTTCTGGCATCTTCTCAGGAAATTTTCATTCACACTGGACAGTTCAGTATCTGAAATAGAGTGAATTCTCGCCTGATGTTTTCTTTTAGTTTTTTCAATGTATGGGGTTTGTTGTACACACCTCATTTTTAAAGTTCCTCCATAGATAAGAATCACACACAGTTAAATCAGGGCATTGTTAGGGCCATAATTCTTTACTCATTATCCTTCTTCAAAAATTTCCTGATTCATCAGCTGTATGCGTAATAGCAAAGTCTTGTTAGAAAACTATAGGTCAGCTGTTATAACAATGGTGTAACAAGTAATTCCTGTATCCCTCTGCAATTATTGTTAGTTTAAAAAACACAGATGATTATTATTCTGTATGCATTTACTGCACACCAATTTTTGTGCCATGCAAAAGAATCTCACATGTAAAATTTGGTTTCTCTGTATTCCAAATCTGATATTTCGTGATGAAACATAGCCATATAAATGGAAACATGGTCCGTCAGGGAAGAATATTAAGCATGGATGAGTTACTCCGTCATTTCACAAAATCCAATTAAAGAAATTTACCTGACTCTGATGATCACCTGAAAAATAATAGTATGCAACAAACCCCATACATTGGAAGAACTAAAAGAAAACATCAGGTGAGAAATTCACTCAATTTTGGATATTGAACTCTCAGGTGTGAATTAAAATTTCCTGAAAGATGCCAGAAATATGTGGATAGAGAAGGACATTTCCAACATCTCTTATGGTAAGGTATCTGCTTATTATCTTTGTAATTTTAACTATGAGAATGTGAGGCAGTTGCAGGGATATACATATAACTATTTCAGTGGGAGTCCGAATTGCAGGGGGCGGTGCATGAGCAGCCATGAGTAGTCACAGTGTGAAGGAAAAGCACTGTAGAATCGATTACAGAAAGAAAGAAAAGAGAGAGAGAGAGAGAGAGAGAGAGAGAGAGAGAGAGAGAGAGAGAGAGAGAAGGAATGTATTAAAAATTCTAACAAAATTAATAATGGAGGTAAAAAGAATAATTAAAGAAATTAGGAGGTAGTGTGGACTATAGACAGCTGTCATTTTGACGACATGCCACCAGCAGTTCCAAAACAGCTTGCGAAGATGGCAGCGATTTCTTAGCTGGTGAGAATCCAACACGGCGGTAGACATCTTTCTAAGAGTTTCTCATTGCCAAAACAAAACTACCACTGCTATTAATGAGGAGTAGGAGGAAGATGATGATGATGATAATGATGATGATAGTGTTTGGTTTGCATCTTTATCTTACATGGATAGTGTGAAACCTTAAGAATATAATGAATTAAAAATATTACGGCTTCTTTTATGAAATCACAAGATTTGAAGCCAAAAAAAAAAGTTCTTATAGGCTTAGAAAAACAAAAATAGATCATAACGTTAAAATAGGTCTAAATAGGCACTATAAAACTTCATTTATGTAGTGACAGTAGGTACAATGAAAAGCACAGAATTGTGCCAATATAATGCATAGTGGCTTATGTTGGTAAGGAAACAGTAAACCAGCTCTGTCATGCCTAGCCCCCACACCTTACCCAGTTCTAGCACTACATTTAATGTTTGTCTTACTCCCCCCTTTTCCCTCACTCCTGAGGCTGAAATTGACCTGTGTTCATAGGTTAATGTTTGAGTGCCAGACTTCTGACTTCAAAACTAAGTGAACTCTTCCAGGGGCTGGTGTGAACCATCATTGGAAAGCTGTCTTCCAGTCAACAGGTGAAGCGTTTCTGTACTCCTCTCCATTTACCACTCACCTAGGTCTGACCTTCTTCGTAGGCTAATACATGTATATCAGAGTTTGAATTCAAACTAATAAGAGATTGGCTCACCCAACATTGGTGTGGAACCAGATGATAAGGATATTCTGCCAACATTAAATAAAGTAAAGCACTAAAAGCATTGGTACATTTCTGTGCACTTGGCTGTACATAATACAGATAATTGTCATCGATAGGCTTGATAGGATGTTAAGGAAGACAAGTAAAAACCTTAAGATCTGATGTCTAGTTGTACCCTTCTTTGAGTAACCCTTAGCTGTGTGTAGGGCAACAGCTGGAACAAGACTCAAATCTCTAAAAGTCAGGTCACAGCTGGGATTCAAACTCTTAGATCTTTGATCATGACCCAAATATTCCAAATCTTATTAAGTGTATCCTGTATACTGTATATGAAAGAATTAATAATTAGCTACCAAAAGTTTTCATTGCTAAGTAAAATATTAGTTTATCATACCTTGGAATCGTTCTTGCTATCATTCTTACGCCTGCGTTGTTCCTCTTTTAGAGCAAACAATGTGATTTCTTCCAGTTTTCTCCTTTCAGCTTCCTCTCGTATTTTAATTTGTGCAATTCGGCGTGACTGCCTTACTGGAGTGCTGTAACTGGCCTCTGCATCATTTTCTTTATTTCTTTCTTCCAATATGATATCAATCCCAACATCCAGACCCAAAAGTTTTCGTGCTAAGAGGGAAAAAAGACATAAGCATGTCATCTAAATAACATTTTTTTCTGTAGTTAACCTCATGCTCGGTCTCACCAACCACTGTCAAGGATTTGAGGATCTTCAGACTGTTGAACATTTGTTAAAAGTGGAAATTCTGCTTTACTAACATGTGGTGTTACTTTGACTGCTGAAACCTCCATAAACTTTTGAGGAGCCCACTTCCTTTCTTCTTAAGCACTGATGTTGTGTCACTTCAGTTTAAAGTTAGGCAGTATTTTAGCTCCTGCAAAACATCTAGTTATTTTCATTCCACTAAGTGAGTAATGGATATTTTTGACATGAAATGTTTGACATTATATAAAATATGGGTCCAGAATGTGAAATGTAGGGTTATCATTTATACATTTCATACATTTTGTACAAGTGGTACAAAATGTATGAAATGACGTTTGAGAGTCAAAATTGATACTCAAAATATGGAACTGAACCAAGAATAGATACCCCACCAACAGAAATCTGCCACTTCTACCAATGCAACAGTTGTTACTAAACCCTCATATATAGATATTTTGTCATGTGGTAATTCTATATTGTTAATTGTGACTGGAACATAATTTCAAAATCCATGAGCTGCAGATATGCAGAAAGGTGTCCAAAGCAATGCTTCTTACACCCATGTTATTTTAAGATTCTGGAAGGTGAACAGGTTAATCCCCTCATTCTGGAGTACTGTGCTGCAGCAAATGTTCATGGCAATGTATGCAATATGTGCATTATCAGTGGACACAATGCAGAAGTAGAAAGAAAGTCATACTCTTCACTGAAAATCCAGTGTGTTTGTAATGCAAGCATATTAATTACAAATATTGCAGCATGATAGCCATGTTCTGTTCATGAGTTTTATACAAGACAATGGCCAGCTGAGAGTGCTATTCAAGACATGAGAGCTACATGGCTTTCTATTATATGACAATGACCCGACTGACACCATATTTAATGGCACCTTCCCCGAGCTGTAAAAACTATAGCACTCAACATTAAAATGACTGTCTCTGTGGTCTGGTGGTTAGCATAGCTGCATCCAAAATGCAGAGGTCCCTGGTTCAATTCCCAGCTGGCAGAAGAATTTTTTCCTTTAGCCAGAATTACTCCCCATCCTCCCTAGGGGGGGGGGGGGTTACGTGTGTGTGTTTTTTTTAATGTTATAAAGAAAAACCCAAAGTAAACAAACCTAATGAACAAAATAAAAATATAAATGTAACAAAAAAACCTTAAAAGAGCAACTAAACCATGCAAAGGTGTGATTGCAAGCACCATGTAGCAAAGCATAGGTATAAACAAAAACACACACGCTCTTCCCCCCTCGGAAGGAACAGCTGTAGCCAATGAAAAGAGATGCTGCAAACATTTACATTAGCCACCATCACAAAATTCTGTTACAAGTCTTGTCACAGATTTACCTTTATTTTTACATATTAGGACTGACATGGAAAAAATTGAAGCAATAGAGTAACATCACTCACGCTAGATTTGTCAATGGTCAGTGAAACCGAGCATCACTGTTCATAACATCATGTGACTTCCCCGCACCTACTTTCAAATTACATTCCAGGGTATGGCACACTATGGTTTTTAAGTTTTCCATAGCGTTCACAGACACTATGTAGCTTGAACATCCAGGGAGAACATTTCTGGAAAAATGTAAGTGTTTTTCACAGTATTTCAATAGTTTTTTTACATGCCGTTGAATATTTTTAGATGATATCTTTTATCAACAATAAATAAGCTTTTAATAGTAAAAGGACTCTGTTGAACAGTTTCGATCTACACTTTGAGTACATGCTCTTCCTGTCCCTGAAACCTTACAATAAGAGTACTATACCAACTATATGCATTATGTAATTACATACTAACATAATGGGGGACAAAAAAAATTTAAAATATAGAAAAAAATAATATGAATAAAAAATTACATAGCATCAAATATATGAAGTGCTCTGACTCTAAGAACTTGCTCTTGTGTACCCTTCTCCTCCTCTGTTCTCCAAGAGAATTAAGCTCCTTTGCCAAATTTTAGATAAAAGGGACATCATTTTGTGACATCTGGAGTCCAACATTACATTCAAGCAAGCCTTCATTCTCCTATTGGACTCCAGAAACTGTGATGATAAATATTCATTCTTAACAATTCTATTTCTCTGCACTCAGCCAGAATACGCCTCCAAGTTTCCTCTTCCCCATAGAGTGGACATATTCTCACTCCAGTGTTATCAATTGATTTGTTACCTTTCCAGGTGGCCAATCCTAGCCACGCTAAACCACTTCTTTGTTCTCACATACAGTCCTCCAAATAGGCCTCCCCCCCATGTGCTATTTGACACTGTAAAATGAGAAGTTTTAACTGCACACTGTGATTCCAAATGTTCTCTGTCAATATCACACAGTGATCTTTGAATTATCTTCCACCTGATATGCTCCATGAATGCCCTGCTATCCCTCCCACATAGTCAAATATACCCCATTCCAATTTCTTTTAATCCCTTGCACAATTTTGTTTCTCAACATGTATCCCACTTTTCACATACTTGCTCCCTGAAACACACTGGAAGTAGAAGTATTTGATCTTCCTATATTATGCATAACCAGTACTTAAATGCCCTTATTTATAGATGTGTGATTTCATTGTGTATGCCAAACTCTTTAAGAAACCCACAATTCACAGTACCCCTCCACACCTGTAGAATTCGGTTCAAAAAATGCATCTGGATTTGGTCCTTCAATTTTTGAGTACTTTCTCACTCCCAAGTTTCTGCCCCATATGATAAACTATACCTAACAACAGCTCTGTATACCATCTCCATTGTCCTCACTACTGATATGTCAGGAACTTTCATAAAAGAATTTCATGACTATATTTTTACTATGCATTTACATTTTGTGATTTGTGTGTGCTTTGCCCACCTTCCGTTCATAGAAAATTTGATGCCCAGATACATAAATACTATAACATTCTCCAATGTCTGTCCTGTGTACGTCCATATCTCCTTGCTGATTCTAAGCAATTTAGTTCTCTGCGCGGCCCAGAAATTGATGTGGGCATTAAAATTAAATTGTCCGCATATAACAGAGAGGGTATGGGGATATTTTCTATACTTGGTGCATCAGCTTCAACTGAATTCAACACTTCTGGTATATCATCCACAAACAAATTAAAAAGTATCCATCACAGAATACAGCCCTGTCTTAATCTCCTCTGAGTTATCACATTCTTAGATACTGTTTTGATGTTGCTTTTTATGCAGAGCTCAACTTTCTTGCATATTCCCTGCAGTGCCCTAATAATTTTTGCTGGCCAACACTTTGCCTGTAATTTTACCCAGAGCACTTGTCTTTCAACACAGTTGAATGCTTTACGAAAATCTATAAAAGAACAGTATAGCCCTCTCCTCTTTTTCCATGTTTGCTTCACTTTAACATTATCTTATATAAATATATTGTCTATTACACTGCATTTTTTCCTGAACCTCGCTTGAAATACTGATAGTTTGTTGTACCATTAATGCATTGTCACCATCTCTCATATATAATCCTTCAGTAAATTTTACCAATTACTAGAAGCACTACTACCGCTCTATAATTGTCTGGAATTTTTGTGCTTTCCTTTTTATCTATTAGACATACAATTGCAGTTGTCCATTCCTGTGGGAATGAGCTACCATTAAAAATTTTGTTCAGAACTTTTAGCGTAAAATTTCTGAAGATTTCAATTTTCATTCCCTCCTAAAATAGTTCTGGTATTCCATCGTGTCCCAGTGCTTTGTTATTTTTTAAACTTTTCATTGACTGAATTACTTCCAGGATATCATACCCTTATCTAAGCTTTCAATTTTCAGCATTCCTAGCAGTTGGATTTCGGTCAGTGTTGCACCCTTCCTATTCCCCCCACCACAAAATATTTCCTGAAGGTGGCTCTTCTATTGCTCTGATGTTATACAATTATGCACAAAAGAACTCTTCCTAACCCTTTTCAGAGGCCTCCACACACTAGCATTCTGGCACTGGGACATTGCCTTTGAAATTTCCTCTACTACTTTTTGCTTTAATTTCTCCTCCTTCCCGACTGATAGCCCCTTGTATATTTTTCTTAACAAAATGAAACTTTGCTGACTTTCTTCCCTCTTTATCTCTAAAGGCTTCGAGAGCTTGGTCCCCCTTCTACTTTCCTAGCATTCTCTGCTGTACAAAACATCATACATAGAAAATGTGCTTCTCCCAGTCCACCCCCCCATAAGTTATAAACCTAATGGATAAGCTTATTTCTTGAAATCATATGAGAGGGTTATTTTTCTTTATTGTGTCCAAGAGAATGTGTTTATTCTTTGGTTTATTACAATTATAAGTTATATTTAATAATTCATAGCGTTTATGGTTTTCATTTATCACCTTTATGATTTACACAAAATTAAAAGTGTGTGTGAGAGGCCTTAAATTCCATATTTTATTCCAAAAAAATAATTCTGTTTATTCTGAAGTAAGGTATGACATAGTATGTTAACGGGCAACCAGAGCTGAAAATAACTGTAGAATGAGGGTTAAAACAACACATTAATGGATATTTATGTGCTATATTATGACAGAAAGAATTATAGTAACACTCAGTTATTACAAATTATAAAATGATAATCCAAATCATAAAACTGTTAGGATACCATAATTTCAAATCATAAAACTGATTTCATTAAGGTTTCAGAGAGCATGTATAGTTAAAAGCTTAAATGGGGCCCTTATAGCTTTTGCATCAAGATAAAAGTACTCACTTTTCCTTGGAGAGCTTTTTGGTGCAGTTTTGCTGACACTGTCAACTTTTGCATGTCTTTCTGTACGGCTGATGTCCGAGAGTGCATCACTACTTAAAGCTGGGCTGTCAGTAGCATTTTGTGAACCAACAGACGTTCTTCCTCTGCCACGTCCTCGACCTCTTCCTCGACCACGTCCTCGCTGACTTCCTCTTCCACGACTGCAGACACCTTCTTCTGTTATTGAAACTGCACACTGTGAGTCATCTGTAGAAATACCTTCAAAGGTCACAGGTGCTTCACTTAACTGACCCTCATCACTGCTACTAACTGCTCTTTGGCAGAGCTTTTGCTCAATATTCCTTCGCAACTGCTTATCTGTTACTCGTTTTCCTCTTAACTTCATTCGTTTTCCACCTGTTTTCTGAACAGTCTCTGTTTGCTCCAGACCTCGTTTGCGGCTTATTTCTCCTATGGTAACTTTGCTATCCAACTTAAGGCTATGGTTCTGTTTGTTTCCCAAAACTCTACCCTTTGATTTTGATACATCTGTTACCAAAGCTTCAAATTTCTCTTTCTCTGGTCCTGCACTAGACCTTGTTCTCCTGCCCTGTGGATGATGAATCTGTAAAGCTGTGGTATCATCATCTGCCACAGCCAAAGGATCATTATCTGCAGTAGGCATAACTGTTTCATCACTTTTCAAAGAATCTGCATCAACTTCTGATGGCACAAGAGCTATGTTTGTTTGATTCCTTGCTCTTGTCCTTCGGCCTCCTCTGCTTCTTTCACATTTTTCAGCAGAATGTTGTGTAATTGCTTGAACAACATTCTCCACATCTGTTTTAGAAGTAGATGCTGGAGTATAATCAAAAGAGAAGTTCTGCAAAGTCACATTGGAAGCTGTTTTATTTCTCATACTGCTGTCATTTCCTGCTTCATTTTTTGTTTCTTCACCTAACTTGCATTCAGATTCTTTTTGTGAAACTTCCAGGTCTTGTTTCTTAGACTTTTCTTCTTGTCTGCATGTATCTGACTGCAAGAGAACAATTTCATTTTTCAAAGAATCTTCAGAATTATAATTATCTGATTTCACAGCACCTGCCATAACTTCATTTTTAGTACATGTATGTGATGCTTTTGATTTTCCAGTACAGTTTTCAACAATTTCCAAGTTTTTATGTAAGCCAGGATTCTTGTCAACTAATTCTTTGGAGTTGGAATGTTCAGTTACATCCTTGGAATAACGTTTTTCCAATTGGATGGCTTCTTTCATTTCCTTTCCAATTTTTGTGCCCTCTTTATTCTGATTATCAGATGAAGATTTCTGTAATTTTTTTGAATTATCATAGATGGTGGCTTGGTTTCTACCAGAAGCTCTACTCTCTTCTTTCTTGAAATTTTGCTCACCATTTTGTGGACCAGAGTAAAGACTGTCTAGCGAATCTGTTTTATATGCAATAACTTCAACCTGTGACTCTGGTTTAGGCTCTTTAAGAGATTCTTCTGTATTTAGAAACTTAGAGTTGCTTGTGGCTGTGAATACTATATTTGTGCTAAATGCTGTGTCTTTGGTAATTGGCAACTCTTTACTTTCACTGTTTTTCTTATGCTTTGATGCAGAATCAATATTTGATCTTGAGGAACCAGTTCCTTGCTTTGCAGTTTTATCTTCAGAGAACTTTCTATCAGTTGATGGGTATACAACATTTTCATTTGGAGCACTACTCATGTTCCTGTTGATGGCATCTAGATTTTTGAAAAGTTTTTGTGATGATTGGATTAAAGGCCCTAAACCTTCTTCTAGTTCTACAATTTCAGCTGAAGCTTTTCCATACTTTTCTGCACCCTGATCAAGGTTTTTAGCATTCACCTGCTTTACAACCTCTATTTTGTCATCATTAGGGTTTGACTGCATTATCTTCACTGAGCTTTTATCTGTTTTTTCATCTGCTAAGGTTTGGTCCACAGACTGAACTGTAATCAATTTTGAGTCACATGCTTTAGTCTCTTTAGTTTTTGGTTTCTCACTATCCAAGGAGGTTACCATAATATCTGGAAGCATTTTCACATTAGTAGATTTAATCTCAGAGACATTCTTTGGTTCCTTGATATTCTGGAATTCTGAAGATGGTTTTTCCAATAATTTCTCAATTGGAGTTACAGTTATAAAGCCTGTTCTACCTTTATCCAGTTTGTCAGGACCAGTTGTAACTGCTAAAGGTTGTACAGGATTCGAGACTATTTCTAATTTATCTCTTGAATACTTGGATAAATTACTGTGCTTATCTTCTACAAATGTACCAGGTTGCTTTTCTAAGCAGAGGTTAACATCAGAAGTTTGGAAACCACCAACTCTATCTAGGGCCATACAATCTGATGATAACTGACTTATGAATTTTGTTTGAGAATCCAGACCACCTTTACCAGCTAGTTTGCTCATCATAATGCCCATAGTAATATTCTCAACAGATTTTCTGCGCCCTCGTCCTGTACCTTGCTGCAAACCTCTCCCCAAAATAAGAGAAGAAGCTGGTCTTGTTGGAATCATTGGAGCTTTCATTGTAACAGCTGGAGATATCTCTGCCTTCAATACTTCCTGAATTCTGTTAGAACTTTTTGAAAGCAAATTTTCAGTAGAGGTATTCACCACTTTGCTCATTTCATCATCATTTGCTTTATTGTTTCTGTTGCAATTTTCATTTTTGTTTGGTTCCTTAAAAGTTGTATTACTTTCTGCTTCCGGTTTTTCACTACTGTTTGAAATTTCATTATCCTTTTTAATATGTACATCTTCTAGCACAACTTTACTTTTCTGCTTACATGCACTACCTTTCATCTTATGTGCAGGTACATTAGCTTCTAGCAATTCTGAGTGTGTAACTAATTGAGCAGCACCTTCACTACTTACACCTGTTTTGGAAACATTTCTTTCAGATGCATTTAAACATTTTAAATTTCTTTCTCTAGGATTTTCTGATGATGAGCTTGAAGTCACTTGGGGCACATGCATAGGTGGTATGCTTTCTTCCCAAGTGACTGGCTGATAATTTTCATTATCTTTCACTTTGGATGAGTCACTGCTCCTTAAAGCAACTGTAGATTCACTGACTACTGTATCTCTTACTTCTTTGATGAGAGAAATATGAGCTTTTATTGGAACTGGAGACACACTGATTCTGAGGGAAGAAGGTGAGGTGTCAAAACTTGCAATAGTTGTTTCATCCTTGATTTTCAATTGTGTACCATGTTCCTGCTTAGTGATTCTGATGCCCTGAACATGTGAGCTGTCGTTTGATAATATCAAGTTACTGGCTGTTGACTTTCTTAAATGTTTATTGGCTAATGGTACCAAGGATGAATGCTTAATGCTTTCAGTGGAAGGAACTGCATTTTCACCACCACCCATTTTACAAATGTCTTCTAATATGCTGGATTCATTAACATTGTCTGACAATTTCTGAGTATCACTAGTCTCTTTTTTACAAAGGCCATTATCATCAGCATGTAGGTTAAATGCAATATGCTTTACTTCATTCAGTGATTCAATAAAGTTATCTGCTAGACAGCCAACTGGACTCCCATTTGAACTGTCTTTTGAGGACAAAGCTTCTTTTATGCTTTCATCCACACTGTTGGAGATTTCTGATCGAGCTATTAAAGATTTAGTTACCAGAACTTCTTTAGATATCTGACCTTTAAAGTCAATAGCAGTACTTTTTGTATCTGAATCCGTTTTTTCCATCGATTCTGGATTTACAATATTTCTTCTTCCCAGCACAGAGTGCTCATCACCAACATCTTGACAACTTAAGGCAACATTGTCTTTTGGGTCCATGAATTCTTTAGAAAAAGCTGTTTGCTCTAGGGTTAAACTATGTTTCTCACTGTGAGCATTAGCTTTAATATCAAATGTGTTACCATATTTTAATTTTTCATTTTCTAAAAATTTGTCAGCTATCTTAGTACCAGTTGTTTCTAAAACACTCCAATCATATGATCTACCTTCAGTACTCTGATTTTTCTGACTGGCAATATCACTTAAAGCAGAAAGCTTCTTTTCAACATTTATAGCGTTTATTGCCTTTTCTGCTAGTTTGTTCACTGCATACTCAATTGATTTTTTACCAAAATGAGATTCTGCCTTACTGCTTGCTTTACTATCAGTTTTTTCAAGAACTTTACCTGCAAACTTACTTCCTATTTTTAAAATTTCACTTTCTTCAATATTTCCCAAAACTGAAGATGCTGTCTCCACCTGAGAAACTTGACTTTCTTTGAATATCTCCATGCAACCTGATGGGAGCAAGTGCTGCACACCTTTATTTTCCAGAGCAATTGAAGTACTTGCATTCTGAGTTAAATTATCCTTTAAGACATTATCCTGCTTATCTAAAAAAGCATTCATTTGGACTTCTAATTTTTCCTGTAACATGCTCCCTTTATAATCCTTTTCCATGTCCATGCTTACACTGGATAACTCTGCAGAACTTTTATCTACCTCCAAAGCTTCATTTGTCCCCTTTTTTATGGAATTATACTCTTCAACCTCTACAGACACATCATTATTATAGTTTTCTTGTGCGCCTTTTAGACATTCTTTATCTGCAACATAAATCTCAAGATTTTTAACAACTTTCTGCACATTTGTTTTTCTTATAGAAGTGTCTTCAACATGAATTACAGAATCCCTTCCTATGGGTAATTGCTTTACATTTTCCTCTTCTGTGACTTCATTTAAATTTCCACCCTCTTTGATCCAATTATTTTCACCACTGAAAGTGCTACAATGCACAGAATGCCTAGCCTTTTCTAGCTGAAATGCACTGACAACTTCAGTGACAACATTTGAAGTTACATGCTCTAACATTTCAGTGGTATTTTCTGAAGTTAGGGGAAACATACTACTCACTGATTTTCCTGTTTGAGGTTCAGGGCTATAAAAGCATTTCTCGTCTGTTGTCTTAACTTTGTCATGTTCTTTATTACCTGTCTTGCCAACTTCATTACCTGGGGAAATGCTAACTGTGGGTTTACCAACATCCCACCTTGAAGACTTCTTTGGTGAATTGCTCTCATTATGGGATTTTTGTATAATTTGAACACCAAGAGAATACTTAGATTTACTTTCACTGTTAGTCAGTTCTGGGTTCAAAAAGGCGACTATATTTGCTGCTTTACTAGGTGAATTTTCTGATGCATCATTACTGTAAGACCTTGTGGAAGCATTAGTTTTTGAATCAGGTGCACAAATTGTCTCTATGCTCCAAAGTTTTGGTGGAGTTTTTGTATGAGATGAATCGACAACACTGGGTTCTTGAATTTTTAAGTCTGTGTTTTCAACTGCTTTTGAAATATTTGGTGAATGTTGCAAAAACCTTTTGGTAACTGGCAATGGTACTTCAAGAAATGTCGCACTACCCTCTTTAACACATTCTAAGGAAACCTCTGAAGGAAACTGCTTCATATCTGAACCAAAAAAATGCCCCAAATGTGAAGCAATTTTCAGGGAGCTTAAACTTTCAAATGTGTTAACTGGTGATTCCTTTAATGCTGAAACAGTCTGTGTTTGGTACATAGCTGTATCAGAAGCTGCTGTTTTCAGTATGTCCTTCGAAAGTTCCAATTGATGTGAAAATTCTATGGCATTCCTAACTTCTGACGTATCAATGTTTTCAGTTACAGGAGTTTTCAGCTGCAACATACACCTTGTTTTTTCATCCTGTTGTAACAAATCAATTTTTACCTCAAGACTATTTTTACCGTTTTCTTTATAAATTCCTTCAGCATCACTAGTATTTTCTGGAAATTTTGCTTCTTCACTTGGAATATTTGTAGTTTTAGTTTCCAGCACTGATATTTCCAAAGGCTCATTTGGTAAAAAATGTGCTGAATGTGAAGAGCTTCCTTCCCATTTTTGATAACTTAGTGTATTAGTTAATTCTGCTGCAGCAAATTGTCCTGTAACTGATACATCATAATTCTTTTCTAAATAAGAAACTGTTTCTTTAGAATGTATATTCACAATTTTATCCAACGAACGGCTCTGCTCTATGAGATTTGGTTTTATACGAGTATTTTCAAGGCCCTCAACAGAAGCTGGACTCTCTTCTTCTCTACTTTCACTTTTGCTTACTTTACTTATTTCTGTCTTACCACATACAATCTGTTCTGTATCACTGCTTTCCACGTAATGTTCATTTTTCTCTCCATCAACTTTTTTCGCATTATTTGCTGTAATATGCACTTTAGGTTCTTCTAAACTTGTCCCAATATCTGGAAAATGCTCTTTATTGCTAACTAACTCACTTTCTACATCTCTTCCTTTACTGGCAATGACTGATTTACTGCCAGAGAAATCCAGAATCTCATTTTTCTCTGAAATTCTTTTTCCAACAGTTTTAAGACTGTTACTTCTCTTAAATATTTGGTTGTCTTCTGTTTCATTTCTATCTGGATTAGAGGATTTGGAGTCACTTTCTGTTTCCTGTAAATTTCCTTTTTCTTTCTCATCTTTATCAGTGTTTCCAGTACCACAGTCACTACCATAACCCTCCCCAAATACAAATAAAACTTCTTCTTCAATAGCTTCTCCTACATCTGATTCATCATCAATAAATGACATTGAATTCTTCATAATGTCTTTTTCTGATCTGCATGATGCAGAAGACATAAGATTTCCTTTGGAGGAAACTCCAAACGCTCTTTCCATGCCAGTTTGGTATCTGACATCAGTATTCTTATTAGTTGTGCATATACAATCTTCTGTTTTCTGGTAACTAATAAAATCAGTAATGTTCAAAAAGTGAAGCTTTCCTTCACCTCTCCTTTTAATTATTTCAGGATTTTCCATGTTACAGTCTTTCCCTGTTCCATGACCACATATCAACATTAAAGGTTCCTCAATAGCTTCTCCTACTATATTATCAATAGAACCCATTCCTATTTTCAGAGCAGATTCTGTAGTGCTTAATCCTTTGTCTTCATGTCGCAACCTTTTTGCCTGATGAACAAGGCTCATGTCTTTAGGAACACGCTTTAGACTTTCTATGGAGTAACTTTTGACACTTTTCTGCAAAGGTTGTATACAGAGATTACTTTTAAAGTTTGCTTTATCAACAAACGCATTTTCCAATTTTGCAAAACCCTGAGGCCTATCACAAGTTTTAATTTTAGCAAAGTCCCTAACAGAAATGCTAGGTCTTCTTGTACTAAGATCTGTGGCAGATTCCCCAAAAGTATTCACACATTCTTTGGGTTTCAATGTTCCTTGAGTTTCATCACTTTTTCTTCTACTTAAGTCCTGAACATCTTCACAAGGAACACCATTTTCATTTTTCTCTGCAGGAACAAATTTAGTGCCTGAGAGATTCTTCTGACTAAAGTCCAACCTAATGCTATGCTGTATGGCAAGTATATTACTTTCTGTTTTATGCACTCTTTGTAAAATGCCATCCTTCAAAAACCTTTTCTGCTCCATGTCTTGAGTAAGCACTGGTGCTGTTGATGTTGCTTCTGCATGGTGTTTTTTGCTGGTCTCACCACTACTAGTATTACAAGACTGCTTCAGTGAGTTAGAGTTTCCTGTAACAAGAATTTGTAATGTTTTTTCACTCAATGTTTCAAGATTTTGTGATACTGTCTCTATAGGAGAATTGAATGCTCTGTTTTCTTCTGATATAACAGCACTGATGCTACGTTCATTTTTTTCATAGACACTTTCATCCGTTTTACTTGAATGCTTACTTAGTGTTTCTGAGAGTAACTCTTTAGACTTCATCATCTGAGTTACACAGGGCACTTCAAATATGTTGCTTTTGGCAGCACAGTTTTGATCCTGTACATCAGGTTTACTATTTGATGCATTAATACTTGCAGCTGTTTTATTTAGCTCATTGCATGTTTTATCTAACAAGGTTTTCTCTTTAAAGGGATCATTAGTATGCAGATCTTCAGAGGTTCCAATTTTGTTTCCCTCAAATTTTATTTCCATTTCAGAATGTCTATCTGAATTTTTTTCTGCTTTCATATTGATCACATTCATACACTCATCTACAGCCTTGCCCTTTATCAAAATTCCTGGCCCTTTGTCTGTATCATTTTCTATCACCTCACTACAACATGGAACTAAATTATTTTCACTTGGTAACTCAATATTTTTATCAAGAGATTTTTCCAACTCTTGTGAAAGATTCTCATTTGTTGTAGTACTCGGTATGTTCCTTTTAACTTGTGCTCCTTCCTGGTCCGGTACATTAACATTAGTAACGCCATTTTTATTGGTCTCTCCATTTGACTCTGCAGCAGGAGATGCTACCTGTCCTGTGTCAATAATGGGTTTCTCTATCTCTAAACTGTTGCTGTCTTCATTGAGCACCAGCTCTGGTGTATTGTGAAATGGATCGTTGGATGAGAGCTGAGTTATCAACTGTAGAACTTCTTCTCGATCCCTAGAAGTAAAACAGAAATTATTCAGTATCTTACTGTAACTATCAGAAGTCAACAATATTATGTGAAATTGCCTAAAACAAAAAATTGCCTAAAAGAAAACTGGAAAAGAAAAAATACGCCTAAGCTAGCCGTAAGCTGTTACAAATTTTTAAGAGAGACTGTACCAGGTCATTTGGTGTATATTTGCTGCTAAACCCTACTATATTCATCATTGAGCTCAACTGTACACTAGTTAAAGCTTTAGTTATGGGGTGTAGAGATTATGCTGTGATAGCGCTCCACACGGTTGCAAAATCACATATTCAAGAATTTTAAAATCACAAAAGTCTTACAACTGCCTCACTTAGCAAAACAGGTACTTTTACTAACTGGCCAAGATCCAAATGTCAATGCTCTACGAGAACCAGCACAGTGGTGAACGCAGATAGCTCTTAAGCGAAATCCATTGTGGAAGCAGAAACTAATGGCACATGAGATAAATAGATTCAAGAGATCAATATCCAAGATTGCTCAGAGGGGCAATAAATAACCCCAAGAGAGCAATGCCCAGATTGCTCAGGGATGAAGGTTTATCATCATACTGAAAATTTGTTACCTTTAAAACTTTAGATGCAGAAAGAGCTGGAATGTAAACACCTACTCGAGTGTTATCCTAACAAATGGTAGAGAAAAATCCTGTTTACAGGTTTAAACTTTTCGCCACTAAACAAGGTACAACCACCAGAAGAAAGTGTATGTTACATCCTCCCAAGAAGCTCATGAGTGTTCATAGATTCGGATGAGCCACTATCTTACCTCACTGGTGGTTTGTTGGGTATTGAACTATGATGGTGTAATTAGATTCCTTCATTCCTACCGAACAGCCAGGTGGACTTGAATGCATTTTGTTACAGCCAGGTACTGAAGCTTTCACCAAGATTCAGCACCAGCCTATTAGGCAGGGTCTATTCTCTCTGGTTTGAGGGAAATGTTTCCGATCTTACTGTTGTTGAATACTAGCCTTCTAGCAGATCTGATTTAATTGTATGGACCATAAGCTGTGCTCACTGCGTGAAAGTATGGTTTGTAAGAAAAGGCACCCAGTACTGCACCTCTAAAACAATTCTTGAAGGCAGTAGTGGCAGATTTCTCCATGAAGACAGTACATGCTGCCACTGATTAATGGCCAAATAAGCTTAGGCCCTGTATCAGGCAAATGGAAAATCCTGAAAACTAACAGATGCACTATGTACATAATGGATGTGGGTAATTTGTGTCAAGACTCACATTTATCAAACAGTAAAGTGCAGTGTAATAATTATGTATAAGAATGCAATTTATGGCCAGGCTATTACCTACCTAGTGTCAATGTCAAACTATGTTTTCAGTAGTCTTAAAATATAATTAAAGTCATATATAATATTAAAGAAATATTATTGAAGTCATTTCATAACACAAATGTAACTACAGTTGCAAATTAATCAATATGCAAAAACTTGCCTTAATGGGTTACTAAATATAAAAGGCATACAACAGATGTTCAAAATTCAAGTATTAATGCAAAATTTGCACATTCACCTTTAAATGTATTTTAACTTAGATTTAATTCAAAAGGGCACCTTCCTCAGGGTTATGAGATCAGAAAAAGATCTTAGCCATAGAGAAGGTAACTTTCCTAGGGGTAGGAACCCAAAAATCAAACTGGGTCCACCAGAGCCGAGGTTATTGGACGGACTGGTAATTTGTCCATGTAAAAAACACAAAACTCACAAGCTACAATTAGGAAAAAAGCAAAGTAGATATAGCTGTAACTTCAGGGACCAAGAAAAATACAAGTATCAAAAGTATTACATAAATATGTGATGTATTACAGTGGAGTTCAACAAGAAAAAGGAATAAATATAAATCAAGGGTTAAGATAAGGATATCCTCTTTCATCCATTCTTTTTAATGTGTATATGCACAATGTCATTACAGAATGGCAGAATATTTTAAATAAAAATTTCAAACTACAACCGCTGAATTTGACGATGTTTCTCTTTGCAGATGACCAAATAGTAATAGCAGAGATGAAAATAGTCTATAAAGAAGGGTATATAGTTTAAATCAAATAGCCATGAAATATAATTTAGAAATATCGGAAGGCAAACTTAAGGCATGGCTTTCTATGGTAAAGAACCAATGAGGATTAAAACAATTATAAATGATAAAACAGTGGAGCAAATAATGAATTTTAATTATTTGGGGATATCAGTTGACCTTAATACAATAAATGAAATTAATAAAAAGTTGTGTTTATTTCAACAGATATGTGGGACAATTAAAAGGTCATTAACAAGAAAAGTAAGAAGAGAAACTCTGTTGAAAGTTTATTAAGTATTTGTGCTATCAATGCTGTTATGTGGGTCGGAATGCTGGATAATAAACAAAGATTTTGAAACAACAATAGAGGTAGCTGAAATGAGACTTTTAAGATATGTAGCAGGGTATACTTTATTGGATAAAAAGAAAAATTAAGAAATTTGAAATACATTAAAAATATTTAGCATAAGGAACAAGATTGATGAATATAAAAAAAATTGGTATGAATATGTATTCAGAATGCAAAAAGAATGTATACCTCTGAATATTTTAAAATATAAACTAAAAGGTAAAAGAATCCGTGGCCAACCCAGCAAGAGATGTATCGACCAGTTATTTAACTTTAATAAAGCCAGAACAGACTAATAACAGTCTAATTCTTGAATTATGATGATTTAATTCAAAAGAGTAACAACAAACACACTTTTCTGACTTCTGTAACAAGACACTTATCCTAACTGAAGGCCTCAACAGCAAAAGATGGAAAAATAAAACCACTTTAACAGGAAACGTTTTTGGTATACAGATATCCCATTCAATTTGTTTTGTTTAAAGAATGTGTTGCCTGCCATGAAATATACAGGTATAAATATACTTTATCATTCATAGTCATATTAGCAGTACTTTATTTGATTTCCTAACAAGCTCCTTGCATAGTAAAATTAGTCAAATGGCCCTTCACAAGTGAAGTTTTCAATTATACTGTCACCATGTGTGTGAAATTGCTGGTAGGCAGCACCATATGTGAAAGCATGCTGGATTCTTTACCTAGCCACCTGAATTGTTGGCCCTTTGGACATCACCTTTAGAACAGATGGCCCGCGTAATAATAGCCCAAGCAACAAACCCTTTATGTGCTCTCCCCACACTTCCGGAAATTTCCCTGACAGCAGGTTTGAGAAGTCACTCCATGGAGACAATCCCACTTTGTTGTGGACCTATATAAGGGGCTGCTGGCATGCGGTGGTTGTTGAGTTCAGTCAGAGGGACAGTCGAGTGTAGTTGAGAGCAGCAAAGAAGCTGAGCTACACTGAGCATCTGAGCAATGAATGAAATTGTTCAGCAGCAAGTGGAGTCATCACTTGTTACACTGGTGTCAGAATTGGGATTGAATGCCATGATGGAGGCAATGATTAAAGAATTACTAGCTGAAATCAAGAAGATGGACACGAAAATTGAATCCGGAATATGACACAAAAATGAAACTTGGAATAGTGAAGATGGTGGAAAAAATGGAATCCACAATGGAGAAGATGGAGGAGAAAGATCCAAGATAAGGATGGAAGCATCGAACAAAACTAACATACAACTGGCCAGCAATAAGGACAATTAAGAGCTCGGCAGAAAAGTGGAGGACCTTGGCCATCGTTAATGGGCTGGAGGGCTTCAGGGATGGCTTAACGTCCTGAAAGGAAGAGTCGATGGCAGCGCCAAGGAACTGAACACTATGCTGGAAAGAATGCTTGACGTAAGATTTCAGGACTCGAAGATCAAGACGAAAAAATGTGACTCAAGTTCTGTACATGACAAACCATCCACATATGACAGAACATCAACCTTCACAGTCTTCCGCCGGCAATTTGCCACCAACAATCAGTGGTTATAGGAAGCCACACAGCTGATCTCCAGGTACAGGCTGTGATTTCAATGTCAGTGGTGTATGCAGAGCTCTCAAAAACTGGTTCAGGAACCATTGCTTGGCCACAGTCTACCGTAGTCAGCTAAGTCAAGGCTGCAACAACCAGGGGAGACATGGTAAGCAAAGGTCAACCAGGGCAAGAGCCTTAGCCTAAGCCCCTTCAAAACCCAGGGTTAGCGCCAGCCGAGTACTCTCCAACCGTGGGGGTTTCCCATGCGGCTAATGCCTTGAGGCTACAAAGGCCCCCGCCGCTTGCATGGAGATGGAAATGGATACGCCACTTATGCGCGTCAACCCCGAAGGGCCACAACCGATAACCTCGGTGGGGCCGACAGCCACCTAGCATGCCGTGTAACGGCTCTCCAGGGGGTACCCGAGGTCATTGAGGCGGCTCACAACCCCGCCGGCATGGAAACCCATGCAGACGTACCTGATCTCCAACGGGTATCGGGAACCACTGCCCCGTCGAGGCCAACCCAATCCGAACAACTCCCCAACAGGAGGGACTGTAACGTTCGGCCCGACGTACTTCTAGTAACGTCAGAAGTACCACGAGTGCTCGGGGTCCGCAGCGCCCGCACCACGGCAACTGAAGGGGTCGGGACCCCCCCCCCCCTACGGGGAAGCAACTGGGGAGACTGCAAAAGTTTGCCCTGGCAACTGAACAGCTGGTGAACACGGCTCTAGTGAACCTCCACCCAGTTACGTGTCCCAGGAAGCTGCCTACTCCTTTGTCAACGGGGTGCATGATGCCGAGATACGGCAGCGTCTAATGCTCGGAGACTACAAAACCAT
Organism: Deroplatys truncata; assembly: GCA_030765065.1. Taxonomy (NCBI): domain Eukaryota; kingdom Metazoa; phylum Arthropoda; class Insecta; order Mantodea; family Mantidae; genus Deroplatys; species Deroplatys truncata. Next base: position 405,366,719 of record CM060990.1, read on the forward strand.
CCACGAGGCATTAATGGTTACGTTGAGAATGGAGGCGATCAAAGTTACAACTGCCCCACCTTGAAGACCAGGAATATCCGATACGACGGCACAGAGGATCAACCCAGAGACGATCACGAAGATTTCAGATCATGTGTGTTAGGGGTGTGGCCAGCTGGCAACTTATGAGGGAGTCAACATTGCAAACCAACGGCGGGAAACGAATGGGAGCAGGCGGGAAACGAATGAGGACCGGCGTGATGAGGGGAACGTCGATGCCGCCATCACCACCCCCTTGAATGACGCTGCGTGTCTTGGGCAAAAGAGTGGATGACAGCCTCGTCGCGGACGGCTGAATACGAGGAAAGCTGCGTCGGATACTCGTGGACACAGGCGCAGTCGTGATCGTGAACAGACCTCACGAAGCGAAGGGCTTGGAGCCAAGGAAACCAAATCGACGCTACCAGCTAGTGACGGCATCAGGCGATACCTTACCTGAGGTGGTCTTACTGCATTTGACCCTGGGGCGGAGCATTGTGAGCCTGTAGGTGTTCGTCGCGAGTGTGGCTGAGGATGTGATACTGGGTTTGGATGCCCTCAGGAGCCACGAGGCGACGGCCAACATCGGCAGGAGGATTTTGTGACTCGGCCGAGACGAGGTGGTGGTGAAGGCGCGCCTGGAAGGACAGCGGTCAAGGAACCTGGTTTTGGACCGGAAGACATCATTGAGCGGATTATGCGTTGCCAGGACATTGTTGTCTTGTCGGAGGAAGTGCCTGCTGAATCCATCGAACACTGACCAAGACATCCAGATCGGAACGGAGTTAGAGAACTGCCAGCCAGCTGCGTGTTTATCACCGTGCGACGGATCCAAGGAGCCAACAAGATTTGGGCCGCCGACCATCTGACAGCGGAACTGATGGGGGTGCAGCCTCGACGTAGACGATACCAGCCTGTCTTCAGGCAAGGGAACGGCGATTACGGCCGCACCGACCGAGTACTCCACCACGTCAACACCGGAGACACCCGACCTATCCGGTAACCAACAAGACGTGTTCCTCTGGCGAAGAAGCGGAGGTACGGGACATGCTGGAGGACATGAGATCCGGGGGACTACCGAGGCATCTGACAGCCCTTGCTGCTCTTCTGTAGTCCTGGCGAAGAACGACGAGCTGTGCTTCTGCGTGGACTATAGGAAACTGAATGCTCGACTCGAAAGGACTATTTTCCCTTGCCCCGGATTGACGACACCCTGGGCATTCTTGCTGGTGCCTAGTAATTCTCGACATTCGACCTGAAATCAGGATACTGCCAGGTGACTAGCTCCCAGAGACAAGGAGAATACCGCATACTCCACAGGCCAACGGCTTTGGCAGTTTGCGGTTATGCCTTTTGGTCTCTGCAGCGTACCGGTCACTTTCAGCGTCTCATGGAGTTAGTGCTGAGGGAGTTGACTTACGATGCATGCCTGCCTGCTACACATGGACATCGTCATTGGCAGCACCTTCAAAGACCATCTCGAGAACCTGGTCAAGATAGTTCAGACTGCAGGCAGCCAGCCTGAAGCTCAATGCAAAGAAGCGTCAACTCTTCTGCAAGGAGATTAATTAGTTGAGCCACAAAGTCTCAATAACTGGTGTGGACATGGACCCGGAGAATACTCGGGCTGTGAGGTTGGCCTCGTCCAGAAGACAAACGAGAGTTGCGTAGTTTTCTGGGTCCATGCAGCTACTATCGCCGATTCGTCAGAGGTTCCTCCAACATTGCGACGCCCATTCACTCGTCTGAACGGAAGAACACCGGACTTACATGTGGGGGAAAGAAGAGGGCGAGGACGCGTTCCAGGTGTCTAAGCCAGCACCCTGCAGTGCGCCTGTCTTAGGTTTTCCACAACCGGGCGACGCATTTATCGTGGACACCGACAGCGGAAGCGTGCTATCCCAGGTCCAGGATGGGCAGAAGTCAGTAATAGCGTACTACAGCAAGAGGTATTCCAAGGGGGAAAAGAACTACTGCGTCACCAGGCGGGAGCTCCTCGCAGTAGTGAAAGCGCAGGAACACTTCCATAAGTACCTGTACAGTCAGCCATTCCACCTGAGGACTGACCACTCCGCCCTCACCTAGCTGTTGAGCTTCAAGAACTTAAGAGGGCCAGATAGCTCATTGAGCCCAGAGGCTCCAAGAGTACAACTTCACAACACTGGAGAGGAAGCAGCCACTCAAATGCTGATGCCATGTCAAAAAGACCCTGCTCAGATGAGTGCAGTCATTACATTAAGGTGGAGGAAAAGGAGCATACCGCAGCTGTCTTTGTGATTTCGGCGGTACCTACACATGGATGGGATTGCGCAGGGCAGCTGGCTGAGGCCGACTTGGGACCACTCTTGAGAGAAGTGGAGGCAAGGGATAGGCCGAGCTGGGAAGATATCGCAATCGAAAGTAGTATGTAGCAAGTCCTATTGGGCCCAAAGGGACTCACTGAAGACCAAGGAAGGTATGTTGTTCAGAGTTTGGGAGTCACCTGACGGGAAGACCCAGAGAGAATAGCTGATCCTCCCTCGGAGTAACGTGGTGGAAGTCCTGGAGTAAGTACATGCGGGGAGGACATCTTGGACCTAGCCGAACAATCGACAAGCTCCGACAAAGATACTACTGGTGGAGGCTACGAGCAGACACTGAGGGTAGTGCCACCAGTGTCATGTGTGTGCAGCAAGTCGCGGCCCATAGAATAGGAGCCGGGATCGCATGCAGCAGTATAACGTGGGAGCACCCTTCGAACGCATCGCCATCGACATAGCTGGTCCGTTCCCTCTGTCCGACAGGAGAAACAAGTATCGATTGGTGGTAATGGATTACTTCACCAAGTGGCCGTACGGTGTACGCCATCCCTAACCAGGAAGCCAAGACGATCGCGAACTGCCTCGTGGAAGAACTGTTCTGCCGCTTTTGGGTACCGTTGGAGCTACACAGCGATCAAGGCACCAACTTCTAGTTGAACCTGATGAAGTACAGGAGCGACTTGGAGTGCACAAGACTGAACATCACCTCTCCACCCGCAGTCAGACGACACGGTTGAGCGGTATATAAAAACTCTAGAAGAGCACTTGAGGAAGGTCGTGGCCAATTACCAGATAGCCTAGAATGTCAGGGTGCCGCTTTTCTTGCTGTCCTACCGCTCATCAACGCAAGACACCATCGGGTTAACACCAGCCAGCTTAGTCTTCGGCAGTGAGCTGCGGCTACCATGCAACCTGATGTTTGGGAGCCCCCTGGGGCAGAACAGCCAGCAATCGATTATGTGGAGAACTTTGTGGGCCGTCTTCACGACGTGCATGAGATGGCCCGTCAACAAAGGTATCCAGCAGGGTAAGCTGCTGTGGTTGTATCACTCTACTCGGACCAAGTGACATTGCCCCAAGCTTCAACAACCACGGCAAGGACCGTACCTTGTGGTGAAGAGAATTAATGATATCTACTGCCTCCAGAGGTTGCCGTGAGGGAAGAGGCTGGTGGTACACTTAGATCGTCTGGCCCGCTACAACGGTGCTAGTCAGGACGACCAGCCCTAAAGAGGGAGCAGTGTGACCACGTACGCAAAGTCAGCGGGCCACGCCTTATGTGAGAGCATGCCGGATCCTTTACCTAGCCGCCTGGATTGTTGGCGCTTCGGTCGTCACCTTTAGAACAGATGGTCCGCACAATAATGGCCCAAGCAACAAACTCTTTATGTGCACTCCTCGCCCTTCTGGTAATTCCCTTGGTGGCAGGTTTGAGAAGCTGCCCCATAGAGAACATCCTGCTTTGTTGCGGATGTATATAAGGGGCTGCTGTGACGAGTGGTTGAGTTTAGTCGACAGCCGAGAGCAGCATAGAAGCTGAGCTATACTGAGTGTATAAGCGATGAAGTTGTTTGGCAGCAATGGGGGTCATCATTTGTTACAATATAGGTTGTTGTTCTTGTAATACATCAGCTAATTTGGCTGTACACAGCTAACATATGGTAATGGCTTCTATCAAACCACTTTAACAGGTGTTTCTAGGTTATAGGGTTATAAAAACTCAAATAATCTCCAAATATTTTTTACTCATGAATCATGAAGCTAAATATCAGTTGCAAGAAGAGAACACCAAGATGCAATGATAATGCTGAAGCCTTTAAGTGCATGGGTGCAGAACTTCTGCTAGATGCTGGCACAAGCTAATGAGTTCCTGCTAAGCTCAAGGACTAAGTGATTGACAAGTTTAAGGCGACATCAGAGGTAAATAAGAAAATCAACACGAATCTTCAAGAGCAGCTGCAGATAAAAATTAAATCATCAATGATCTGGAGAAGGAACTGGATGGTCTGGAGCAGTATCAATGGTGTGAATGCCTCACATATTTGGCATGAACAAGAAGGGGGAACACTGAATCACCATGGCATTACATCAAAGGTAGGAGTGGAATTAAACGTTGGCATTAACTGCAGCCATTCGATTGGGAGGAAGATCAGTGAGAAACTCTGCCTATAATTAAGTTCACAAGCTACTGCAAATGCAGTGAAGTTTTTCAGAAAAGAAAGGGAGGATTTCACAAAGATAACACAAACTGTTGCAGCAATGCACTGAAAACTTGAGTGTTCAAAATGGGTGGACAGAGGACCATGCCATCTTTATTTGAACAATAGAAGGAAAAAGAAAAATGAAAAGTTCATAAAAACTGTGAACTGTGCATCTTCTGCATTACATAGCTACATAAGCAGCTGAGAGCTAACACTGGGCCCAGTGCATGATATATGAATATGCCCTCTCCTTAATATATCAATCTCATTTTATTATTGTAAATAATGTTTGAATTAATTTAAAATATTGTTTTTGGGTAACAATGAAAATAAAACATATGTATTGGAATTAAATATTAATGTAATTCATTTAACACATGTACACAAATCCAATTTGTATCTAATTCCTTTGCCTCTAAGGCTGTTAACGGTGCTTTGCAAGCCTTTCTTTTGGCTAACTTTTGAATCGCATCATTGTCTAGTTGCCTTGGCAAATGTGACTCCATGACCAAAAGGCCCAAATCTGGGAAGCACTATTGACACACAGTTGACTAGAGGCAACTTTTAACACAAGCCAGGGTGCTGAATGACTTTTCTGCTTCAGCTAGTCTTTGGAAGGCGCAAAAAAAAAAAGCTAAACATACATTCAGAAATAACTTCCAAATTTTTTATTTGTGTATCTTATTCTAGAGACCCTATGGTTCCAAAGTTGACAGGATGGACTGTGAAGCAGAATAACTAAAAGCATCTGCTTTTCCCAAAGAGCAAATGTTTTGTAAAATTTAATTTGGCTAAAAATGCAAAATTAAATGAAAATCTCAAAATAATTGATGAAATGACAAAAATTCCCTGACTGGCCTACAATTTGAACTCTTAACTTTTATTTGGTTGTATTAGTTATGTGATGGCATGTTTATGTATTCAGCTTATTAGAATTACTTGATAGTGTTCAGTGGTATAGATTTGTCTACTATCTAAAGTATACATAAATAAGCTATTTCCAAGAGTGTCATTTTAAGAACATTAAGATATCGAAAAGAAACAGCATATTTACTGATGCTTTACGGCAAAATTATCCATTTTTCAAAAAAGTGTGTAGCTATGGCAAGACAGTAAAGTGTGAACAGCATTTGTCTGAATTTTCAGTATCTCATGGTGGGCGCTCGGACATCAAAGATCATTTGAAAACTGCAGAGCATAGAGCTAGTTTAAATGCACTTGCTGGTTCAACAATTTTGTCACTTTTTAAATGTGCCAATCCTGTTGACAAAGACCTTGTAATTGCTGCTAAAGAAGCTAATTTTGCATCCCATACTGCTATTCACAATTTAAGTTTCTAAAGTACAGACTCTTCTTCAAAATTAATATACAAGTTCTTTGAACCTAAATTCGGTCTTAGCCAAGCAAAGTTGAAGCTATCATAATAAACTTGACTGCACCAATGGCAGTTGAACTAAACGACAACTTCAGTACATCAAATTCTGTAACATTAACACTAGATGCTTCTAACAGAAATGCAAATAAAATTGTCCCGTGTTGTGTGGTAGTTTGTGCCAGAAAAAGGCATGAAAGTTAAGCTTAGAATTTTCAAGCCTGTTCCTGCTAAAACTTCTGAGATATTGTTCCTGCTAAAACTTCTGAGATATTGACAAACTATTTGAAATCTTATATAAAGAAAAATTACTTAGAACGTACTTGGTTACTGCGGTGATAGTTTGAATACTAATTTTGGAGACAAAAGGAGTGAATAAGCTTTACATTCGGCTGAAGGAAGAGCTCATAAAATATATTGTGGGTATTGGTTGTGGTACTCATATAGTCCACAACTGTATGCATACTGCAGTAGATGTGTTGTGTTACCTATTGATAGGGACCTGCATTTTTCACATTTGCTATAACACTGACTTTTTAAAAATATTCCCTAAAATGTTTGGGAAACAGTTACCTGTACATAATGTTGTTAACAATTCAAAATTAGACAGATTTATTTCCTGAAATAAAACAGAGGGACCTGCATTTTCGCATTTGTAATAACTAGAGCTAGGATTTTTATGATAGGGCATATATTTTTTGGTAGGATTGACATGCTTCTTAAATACATATAAATGCTTCTTATGAAACAGCGAAATGAATTAACCTAGTTTGTTAAGTCATATTTTTGCATATATGACCATTTCTCTCTGATAGAGCATATTTTAGTAAGTAAATGGTCATATTCGTCATATTTTCACTCTTTCAAGAAGAAAAGAACTTTCTCATGCGATTTATTTATTCCGTGTTACATTTTCCAGAATTGCGTACCTCATTTTGTTTCCTGGAAAATGGCAAGTATATACATTCCTTCCCTGTTTCCTTTGAATTCACAATATGGACTTCACCCTTACGCATCAGTGAGTTTGTGTAAGCTATTGTTACTCTATGAACAGGTATTCTGATTAAGTCATTCTGGACTCTGGACTGCAGACAAGTGTCTAATTCACTCATTGTGTTATTCAGTCTTATTGAAGTCATAAGGGTGTGCAGTACAGTTCAGAAAAAATGCCTAAAGTGAAGCAAAATGTTCAAGTAAAACTAAAAAAGTTTGTGTCTCAATATGGTGAGAAAGTATTTTCAAGTGATAGTAAAATACTCTATTGTAAACTGTGCAACGTAAGAGTAACTGCGGAGAAGTCATTTTATGTTCAGCAGCATGTGGCAACAGATAAACACAAACGTGGAGTACAACGGATTGAAAATGAAAAAACACTACAGCAAATGCTCCTAGGGGAATCCCGCCAGTCTTATTCACCATTCTGCAAAGAACTTTGTACAGCTTTCCTTTGTGCTGATATTCCCTTAAGTAAACTAAACCATCCAAAATTTCGTGAATTCTTAGAAAAATACACAGGCAAACCTCTTCCTGATTCTTCCACATTAAGAAAGAACTTTGTCAGCCGAAGCTACGAAAAAACAATACAACAAATCAGACAACAGCTCGTAAATAAAAAAAAATGGGTATCAATTGATGAAACTACAGACTCTATGGGAAGATATATTGCAAATGTCATTGTGGGAACTTTGAAAGAAGATGGTCCAGGTGAAAAGTTTCTAATAAACTGTGAACATTCAGAAAAAGTAATTTTTTCCACCATTTCTAAGTTGTTCGACAGATCTATGGGTGCCATATGGCCCGAAGGTGTTAAGCATGACAATGTACTTCTCTTCGTAACGGATGCTGCACCTTATATGGTGAAAGCTGCCGATTCTCTAAAAGCATTGTACAGTAAAATGGTGCATGTGACTTGTTTAGCTCACGCCTTGCACCGAATTGCAGAGGAGATTCGTAGTAAATTCAGTTACATAGACAAATTTATTGGATGTGTCAAAAAGATATTTTTGAAAGCCCCTTCACGTGTTGTAGCATTTAAATTGTTAGCTCCAGACATTCCCTTGCCACCATCTCCCATTTTGACAAGATGGGGGTCCTGGGTTGATGCCTGCAACTATTACTGCCAGAACTTCAACATTGTGAAAAGCATCATTGATTCATTCGATAGCAGTGAAGCTACTTCAATTGGACTAGCTCAAGAATTAATGTCTAATGGTGAAATTTCAGGCAAACTTTCATACATAAAATCAAATTTTGGATTTATTCCACCTGTCATAACTGCTTTGGAGGAATCAGAAGTGCCACTGGTGAAGCAGATAGAACAAGTGAAAAAAGTTGTGAATAAATTAGAGGGTGTTTGTGGTAAAGTGGGAAAAGAAGTGTCAAAGAAAATGGACAAGGTGATAGAAAAAAACGAAGGATATCATACACTGTGTTCATTTCAATGATTTTGTTGGGTGAAAAGTTCTCTCTTAATCATTCAGATTTAGATTCAAATGATAATTGTTCATTTTAAATATGCTCCTCTTGTGTCAGCTGAACTAGAAAGGAGCTTTTCGAAGTACAAGGCTTTGTTGGCTGACAATAGGAAATCTTCTACATTTGAAAATTTGCACAAGGTCTTCATTGTGTATTGCAACTCAGAGCTTATATGAAGTAGAATGAGGATGTAAACAGCACATAGGTTCCTATAATGTTAATAAAAATCATACTGGAATGTCAAATTGCATAGTTTAGCTTGCTTCTCATGTGCATTTTATTCTCAAATAATTAGTTCATTATCAAAATTGACTTACTAATTTATTTTACAGTAGAAATTTTACCTCATTTTAATATTTTTAGGTCATATTTATTACATTATTGTGCATATTTTGGTAAATGTTTGGTCATAACAGCATATTCTTTTGTGCATATTATGGAGATTTTTAGGTCATAAATATCCTAGCCCTAGTGATAACACTGACTTTTTAAAAATATTCCCTAAAATGCTTGGAAAACAGTTACATGTACATAATGTTAACAATTTGAAAATTAGACAGATTTATTTTGCAAAATAAAACAAAATGAGACAATAATGTGAATGTCAACTTTATCAATTTTATTTGCACAATAGTGCGAATGCACGGTGTTTGACGACTAGTTGCTTGGAAACACTGCATCACAGTCTTACAAGGTCAATTTGTTCTCCCACTCCATCACCTCGATTCATGCACGTGCATCATTCTGCCTAAGAAGCTGGTCAGTAATGGTCTTGCTAAGCATTGTTGTTTTCTCTGTGTTCTTTTACGTTTAGTATTATGCCTAAGGTGAACGTTGGTGAAAGGAAAGGGCTCTTGAATTTAAAAATGACGGATTATATGCATCCGATTCAAAAACCATCATGTGTCAATACTGTAACTGTACAATATCTTGGAATAGAAAAGATGTGTGTACCAAGCACGTGCAAAGTGAGAAACACCAACAATTGAAGAGGTCATCTACACCCAGTACTGCCTCATCATAAGAGGCAACAGAGTATTGTACAGTGTAATTTTGCTGTAAACAAAAGAGTTACTGCAAGGGATACTTTTGCCAAGAGGACTACGCAGTCTTTTCTTAAAGCGAATATACCACTAGAGATATTGGAGCACCCTGCTATTTAAGAATGGATGAATGAATTTATTGAAGGTATGTTGAATAGATCACTGCCAAAATTATATAATTATATTATTATTATTATTATTATTATTATTATTATTATTAGTCAGTTCAGAGATGGAGCTTTATAACATTAATTCCTAACATCATTTTTTAACAGGTGCTGGAAATTTGATGCAAGTTAGATTGTTAAGAGAGAACTATGTTCCACTGCTGAGAGATCAAAGAGATCAACAAGTGAAAGAAACAGTCTGTGGTCAGGTTATGTTACTATGTGACGAAATGACAGATTAAATGGATCAATGTGTATTTGTCATGTTATTTTGTCCTCTTGAACCAAAAATAGAGCAGGAGTTGTATGTTGCTGATGTACATATTCTGGAAGCAGCTGATGCAAAAACATGCAGCAGGGCAATACTTAATTCTGTACATAAGTACTCTATTAACTACTACAATATCTTCGGATTGGTAAGCAACAGTGGAAAATACATGACAAAGTGCTTCAATTTCATACTATCTTCCTCAGAGAGAATGCAGTTCACATTCAGTGTTGAGCACACCAGCTAAATTGGGTGGGATGCATATTCACGAAAGAACTGACAAGACTGCAGCTGTGGCTAAGGTTAAAGCTGTGTTTCTCAGTATGAGTATGAGAAAGAGAAAGCACCTGCATGTTCAATTTCTCAAAGAAAAGTATCCGTCTGAGAAACCTACACTGTTTCCAGTATCGGTGCTGACAAGATGGAATACTTGGTTTGAGGAAGTTTTCTACATTGAGAAGCATCTTCGTGATAGTTAAAAGATCCGGACTCAGCAATGCTAGTATCAATTTCATGAAATCATTGACGAATGATGAAGTATAATTTCAGCAGAGGCAACATTCGTCAAGGAACATGACAAAGGTTTAGTGGAATACATCACTGAACTAGAAGAATCTTCATACCCAACAGGTCCTACACTTTATGGAGAACTCAAGAAAATATTGAAAAATTTCGAAGTAGCAAAAGTATGGAATTTTTATAGTGAAACAGAAGAGAAGCTAAATTGTGTCAGAAGCGCAGATGTTCAAGGAGATGTTAGATCAGCTATGAAAAGCACTGCAGCATTAGCATTTGCAAAATTGCAGTTACTGATGTTTGAAGACCCTGCTAATAAGTTGTATTCAGCACTTGAAGTGTTTAGTCCAGTATTCATCATTAACAGTAATGTCGATTCAGCACTAGTGAAAAAAAGAAGTCTATTCCATTCTTTAAAAATGAGAATGATTCAGTGATCACAAAAGGGTACAGGGAACTTCAAGAGCAAACCAATCAAATTATGTTGCAACATGGAAAAATAAACATTGTGAAAGTTCTGAGTAGTTTACTCGACAGTCATCCTGAGTTTAGTGGCAGAGCTCTCCAGTCAGTGTGGTATCCATGTGCTAATGTTGAACGTATCCATGTGAACGTTTCTTTTCTTGCTACTCAGGAGTTTTGAGTGACTTGTGTTGCAACATGAAAGAAGAAAATGCAAACATTATGGCAATGTTCTTCTTTGACAGAAAACGCAACATAATATATTTTTCTTTAATGGTATTACGCCCATTTCAGTGAGACTTAACAGTTAGTCATTGTAATATCGTGTCTAATGTTGACTGTGAAATTTTATTTGCTTGCTACTCAGGAGTTTTGAGTGACTTGGGTTGCAACAGGAAAGCAGGATAACGTTCTCCTTTGCCAGTTAGAAAAAATAATACGGATTTTTCTTTCATCCCATTCTTCAGTGATAATTGAATGCTAAAAATGTATGTTTTTTAAAATAAAACTCCACATTGTTCTTCAATAATTTATTTACATGAAAAAGTACCTTTAAAATCCCCAAATATAATAAAAATTAGTAAAAATAAGGCAAAATTCTGAAAAAATAATGAAAAATTCTCCAAAAATAACCCTGATTTCCACCAAAAAATAAAACGAAAAATGCAGGTGCCTACCTATTGATGTAAGCTATTGTAGTCAAAATACATAAATATTTCTACATGTATACTGTGCAAGTAACTCAAAATGGTATGCGACTTCATCACACTGAGTACAAAAATGTTTTAAAAGATAACAGCACCCAATTTCTTTCTTTGCTATCAGCTATTGAGAGTTTACTTCTCATTTATGAGGGACTTTAGTCTTACTTTAAGATCGCTGCCTGAAGAGATGATAAAAGACTTCTTTGAAAGTGATAGTGGAGAAATGTATTTGTGGTATGATCATGGACATCTTACCTTGTTTAATAGAATACTGCTATGGAGAAAACTACAGCTAATGCTACTGATATTGTCATCAAACTGGAAAACATGAAACAATCTTCGGGAAAGCATGACAACCAATTTGTGCCTCAAAAAGCTGAAAAACTACTTCAGAAACTTGAGAATGTGGAGTGTAGTGACCATTCTGTTAATACAATAAGAGAATTCACAAATTTTTATGGCCAATGTCTCTCCTATATTGAGATGTGGAAAAATAGCTTAAGCAGAGGAGAATCACTTATATGGATAAAGAACAATGACATCACATGGCCTGAAGTTGAGATAGCTGCTGCAAAAAGCAATGAAACACTTGGAAAATCAGTTATAACAATATATCTTTTTGATGAAGTGGTGGTTGTCAAAGCATCTTGGTCTTTCAAATGTGTCAGCTAGAAAACAAATAACTTGAATTGCAAAGAAAAATGGGCCCAACAGTTCAGGCACTTCGAGAAAATATTTCTGTGGGTTATCTCATCCGTATTGTTAAGCACTTTTGTGTCTGCCTGGCTCTTCTGCTTCGTTGAAAGGGAATTTTCTATTATGAACAACCTATGGTCTGAAGAGGTAAAATGGCAGAATCTACAATGAAAGGTTTAATGATGTAGAAATTAAACATTTAACTCAGTTGTAGTGAATTTCATGACAAAATTAAGAGTGGCAAACAATTTGTAAAAAAGGTAAAAACACCAATGAGAAATAAGAATGGTTTCAATCAGCAAAGAAATAGAGTTTTGCAGTAATGTGATTTCATTTCTCCTACAGTAAATTAATAACGAGGCACCGAAAGCAATTGTTTAGAAATAAATAAAGACTTGACATTTTAAAATTGGCAACTTATTTTTCAAGTGTGCCAGTTTGAGAAGAAAATATTATGGTAAGCATATCTACAGAGGGTTGTGAGGAGTGGAGCACTCTCAAATACTAGGTTTTCTTTAAATTATCTGAAAACTTCAGTGGTCGAAGACCAAATAAATGTGGCTACCAAGTTAAAATGATTGTCATGTGTTTAGAATGTCACCACCAATGATATTAGCTGTACAGCTGTGTGGAGATCAGATGTCCCAATTCCCATTCATCCCTTCCAAAGATTATCACTTGCCGACACTAGCAGTAACATACATCCTCTTCCAAATACTAAATTAGACCATGTGCCAATTGAAAAATATATCTCAATGGGCAGTACTGGGATGTTTTAAAATCTGGTATGATACTTTTTTCCATTGAAATTCAATATTTACCATCTAAGCACTGTTGGATCAGATCCTTGAATTTGGGAGACCTATGCCCACAAGAGACTCAGGCCCCAGAGATTTTGCCAACCCCCTTCTCCTCAGGCATGGTAATATCTCGCATAATTAACTAGATTACACAAAGTTAGATTAGTTTGTCAAATCAAATGGCAACTCTGATGTCCATATTGAACAAAATTCCACAGATACTGTCAGACTTCTGGTCAATGACTCTGGTTTTCACGATCTCCTAAGTATATAAACAAGGGTTTTTAAGGTTTATTTCTTCTCACCCTCAGGAATTTCATGTGGTTCATGCCAATGCCGAGAATCATGCCATTTTCATGATTTACAAGCGATATTTTCTGCATTAAGTTTGATATGATCATGGTACCAGAAACTTAGCTACAAAATACTTTGGTTCAAATCATCATGCTTATTTTGATGGATTGTGCTGAATTGATTGTATTAATAAACACAGCGGAGGGGTTACAATGTATGTTAAGAGTTGATCTGAAACCAACAGTAGTTCATAGATCTGATGGTGATTATATAGCTCATCCTGGATTTCTATTTGTGGAGATAACTGGAATGAGGCATGTTTTTAAAGTACTGGTAATTTTTTAAAAAATAACAAAACATTATTTTCCAAATACTTTATCATTAGTCACCGCCATTACTCAGGCACTTGTCATAACGGGAAACCAGTTTTTATATGCCTTGCCAAAGAATGATGCCAACTGTGATGAAAGCCAAGTCTGCACTTCTTGTTTCACATCATCATCATTGAAATGTTTTCCACCAAGGAATTTCTTCAGATGAAGAAATAGATGAAAATCGCTTGGTGCCAAATCCACACCATAGGGAGGGTGACGGAATTATTCCCAACCAAATGATGCAATCAGATCTTGAGTTTGTTTGGCTGTGTGTCTAACCAACTTTCTCACCATTCCATCACTCATTATTGTTTCTCCATAAACCTCACACAACTGGCAATGAATGTTTGCTGGCATAACATTTCTCACATTCAAAAAAATGAATCACTGATCTAACTTCCCAGTCGGCAGGTCATTTGATTGTTTTGAACATTTAAAAATGCTCTAACAGCAGGAAAACACAAAGTGACATTCACTCACAGCTACGTCTGGCTTCCTAATGAATGGAGGAAGTGATCACGCATGCTAAAAATCATGACTGCAGTGGTAAAACATTCAAGCAGTACTTTAAAAAAATGCCTCATAGTTATTAGAAAGCTTGCCTGGTATAGCATATAAATCTCCAAAATTGGAGCTCTCAGAAGTTTTCAAAATACAATTATTCAACTTACTGCCATATTATGAACATGAAAGATTTCAATATCAACCTAATCATTAAGAGAAACCAACTCATGATGAAACCAGTGGCATAAACTTCCAACCATTCCCTATCATTTGGAACAGTTTTGATGGTGGAACTTTGAACACCACATTGTATATAAACAGCCAACCTTAACGAACATGACCTTCTTGGCCCTTAACAACCCAGTTTTACAACAGGCCACAGCACTAGCCCAGCACCTTGTATGTGGAGCAAGTATGTTAAAATAATAATGCAAAACAGATACTATTTTTCCCCTGCTGCAGAGGGGACCAAACTGCCAAGTGCTCCTGGTGGCAGAACCTAGAAACATGGTGCCAAATTCAAATTCTGACCATGCAAAAAAGGAAGATTAAGCAGACTAAAATATCACATAATTTCAATCTATGGATTACAATGATGTGAGCCAAATATAATGGTAACCTGCACTTATTTTTGTTGTTAACGAGTTAATTTATAGATATGAAATATTGAGTTAAATAGTACTGTGCAGTAGACCTCTTTTTAATGCTTGTAAATTATTACTTAGCTTGTTTAAGTCCTGCCAGTGTCATGAATCTGTACTGTGGATATCTAAATTTGTTATGCTATACTGCCAACTAGAATATAGTCCCAAGCTAATGGTACAACTCCAAATGCTTTTTAATAGCAGTTTACAATGAGTAAATTGTTTTATCAGTGACATTACTCTAAAACAATTTTTTTTTTTTAAAGCATTTGCTGAAATTTCCCGACAGTGCCAAACTACAAAAATGTTGACATAATGATACTAGCATTGGGCTTAATATCAGCTGTTTCTGATGCTAACTTCTTAAAATGTTTCATAAAAAATTGGCAATTACTGCAGCAAGTGGGTTACCCATAGCAATGCTGTCCAGTTGTTCATAAAAATTCCCATTCCACAGAAAATATGTGGTTGTCAGGCAATGTCAAAACATTTCAAATAATCATTAGAAAATAATTTCATGATTTCATTTAAAACTTCCTTAACAAGATCCATGGTGAATAATGAGGGGATGTCAAAACTCACTAAAATGTGTGAAAGATGACGTGTTGTTATACAGTTTATTCAAGATATCTGTAATTTTTTTTGTATCCTGATACGTGGTGTGAATAAATTAGTGAGATATGTGGTGGTGGTGGTGGTGGTGGTGGTGGTGGTGGTGGTGGTGGTGGTGGCGGCGGCGGTGGCGGCGGTGGTGATGGTGGCGGCGGCGGCGGTGTAGTAGTAATAGCAACAACTTTATTACAGTCAATATACTCCTGCAAGAGCATCTGACACTGTCAATCATATCTATGCACTCAAGATACATATAGTATTTACAAAGAATAAAAACATACATAGATACATACACATGTCCATTATAATTCAGTGATATACAAGCATTTCTCTATTAGGAATAATTTTAGTGCAGGTTTAAATTTTGAATCTATGGTATCCTTATTTACCGATGGTAATATATTACGCAATATTGCTCCTATATGGGTCAGTTTTAGTTTTAGTTGTGCTCACCCAATGGTTGTGCTCTCCTCGTATCATATTTATGACAGTCTTTATTGAGCATGTTAAAATGCCTTTTATCTTTAACAAGTATAATAGTTTTGAACACGTATAATGAAACTACGGTTAGGATGTTTTGTGTTACAAATGTTTCCCTACAGGACTGTTGAGGTCGTATATACTTCTGATGCACTTTTTTTGTATTTTTAATAGCATGCTCATATTAGTTTTACTTGTCCCTCCCTCCCTCCCCCCAAATTTCAATACCATATGTTAAATGTGGGTAAATAAGGCCAAAATATATTCTTCTAAGAATATTGGTGTTTCTATATTTTGCTAGTTGCCTCAATACGTACAATCCTGAGTTCATATTTTACAAACCATTTCTACATGTGTGCTGTAGGTTAAAGTTTCTTCTTATGAATGCCCAAAAAATTTTAAGTTTCTTACCTGTTCTAAAGGAATATTACTTATGTTTATATTTAGATTATCACTTTGAAATGTCACGAATTTCATTTTTTCTACATTTAACTTCAGTCCATTATTTAAAAAATATTGTGATATTTCACCAGTTGTGCTTGTCATGTTTTCTTCTAAGCTTTCTCTGTTTTCACTCCAACATATGATAGTTGTATTGTCCACATAAAATATCACCTTAGTATCTTTTGGTTCAGGTAAATTATTTATATAAAGCAAAAAAAAGTGTAGGCCCTAAACACTGATCTTTATGGTACCCCAGATTTTACTAAGTTATACTCTGGTTTTATTGTGTGTATAGTGTCATCTTTTTTCCAGTTTATTTCTGTACATTGCACATGGTTTTTAAGGTATGTTGCTAATAACTTATTGATTTATCCTCTAAAACCACAATATTCCGATTTTGAGATTAGGTGATCAAGGTATACAGAGTCGATAGCTTTACAGATCTCGGTAAATTCCTGCTATGTTATTACGGACGCCTTTCAACTCCAACAATTTATGTACATACTCCGCTACCACTGTGATGGTTGATAATTTATTCCTAAATCCATGTTGAAAGTGATTAAGGATATTATTAGATTTAAAAAACTCTTTATTCTAACTATAAGCATTCTCTCATATATTTTGCTGAATACAGAAGTTAGCGTTATTGATCTGTCATTGCTAACATTTGTATTGGAACCTTTTTTTGTAAGTTGGTCGTACTATGCTAATCTTTAATATTTCCGGAAATATCCCATTGTTCACCGAGTAATTTGTTAAAGCACTAGTATATTCAGCAGTTCTTGTTTGCAATGTTTTAGCACTATGGGTGACACACCATCACACCCAGAGGATTGCTGATTTATAAAGCTGCTTATTATTTTATATATTTCTTCAGCATCTGTTTCATGCAAATACATGCTTTCATTACAGTTTCTTCACGTTATTACTATCTGTGCCATTAATTATGGTATTACAATTATTATTTAAAAAGAAGCTGTTAAATAATTTACAGATTTCCAAAGGGTCTTGTAGTATTTGTCCATCTTGACTCAGACTTATATTTGAATGTTCACCTGTTTGGGGTAGTTTGCTTGTTTATAATTTTCCACGCCGTTTTTGTGGTATTATTGGAGTTCGTTATTTATTTACCTAGTTGTTCTGCCTTTAGATTAAGTAGCACTTTCCTATATTGCTTTTTATACTTATTGTAGGTACCAAGGTAAGCATTTATTCTGGTAGTTTGAAAGAATTCATACACATCTTTCATTTTATTTTTTAAATGTATAAGTTCAGGTGTCAAGGTTAATTTGTCAGTTATTTTGTCTTTAGCTAATCTTTTTAACTGGAGGCAAGTTTCATTGAGGTGGAAAGTAAATTTCTGTATAAATGCCTTCCATTTTCGTGTGTATTGAATGCAGTACAACCTCTGCCCATTCTTCGTTAGCAAACTTATCTTTTAGTTTATCTTGGTTATGTTTTCGTGTATCCCTGACGTATCTATATATACTATCTTTCATTTGACTAAGACAATTATAAACAGTAATTTGACCCTTATGGTCTGATACAGGAAATTTACTATTTATTGTGAAAAATCTATCTTCTTTTAGGTTCATTATTATATGTCCTATTGTGCTGGTCGAGTGATCTGTGATTCTAGTGGGCCCTTGAGAAACAATTTTTAAATTGAAGCTATCATGAATATCCCAAAGACCTATATTATCTGTGTCCACATTTAAGTCACCTAGGATTACTATGTGCTGGTTAAATGTAATTTTATGCAGCATATTTTCCAAATAAAATTAGGAACTCTTGTATACTAGAGTTAGGGGATCTATAAATACCAATAATAAGTACTTGTCCTAATTCTGTGTTTAGTTTTGCTGCAGCTACCTCAAAGATCATTTCTACACTTACGTTTTCTGCCCACTCTACTCTGTTTATCATAATATTGTTTCTGGCATATAGTAAGGCTCCACCACTCCTGCGTGTCCTATGGCAGTATTGAGAAACTAGTTCATAGTTTGTAAAATTTATAAAATGTAATTGCTCTTTCCTTAAACCATGTTCTCAAAGTACTACAACTTGGGAATTTATGTCATTTAAAACTGTTTCTATAATTTCAACTTTATTGGAAACATACTGTATGTTTTGTTGATATACTCTAAGAGAGTT
The DNA here is from genome assembly GCA_030765065.1 of Deroplatys truncata. Taxonomy (NCBI): domain Eukaryota; kingdom Metazoa; phylum Arthropoda; class Insecta; order Mantodea; family Mantidae; genus Deroplatys; species Deroplatys truncata. The sequence goes on from CM060990.1 coordinate 405,385,247, forward strand.
ATGTGGAAGCTGCTTTCATCATCATAGGATGAACACAAATTTACAGTTTGTCATTGTATACTATCTACATGTCCAGTTAAACACAAAGGGTTTTTTTACTTACAATGGTATTTATTTTCTCTCAGAGAAGTATGCTTAAGTGTCCCTTTCCTTCACTGTTCAACTGTAAGCCATGTCTGGTATGGTACTCAAGTTTTAGGTGGCTAATATCCACTACATTTACATTTGGGTTCATTGAGCACATTAATTTTACTTTTTTATTTGTTTTTCATATTTCTTGGTTAACACATGAATCATAGTTCAGATCATACACATTTGGGATGTTCAGTACTATTACCTCCGTCTTCCTAATTTCCTCTCTTTGCAATGCTTTGTTTAAAACATTTATAGCATTGTTTGCTTCATTCTTGTACACATCATTTGCACCAGCCATAATTTTCATTTCTTTTCTTTCACTTTTCTTACTGTTGCTAAGTATATTTTCTGTAGCAGCCTCAAAATTTGCATTAGGCTTTACATAACCTATAACTTTACTATCACTAACGTTTTCATGTATCTTCTGCGCAATGCCCCTCACATGGCTATCTCCCTAAATTGTGACTTTCTTGCTCTTCTTTCTTGTTGATTTGTAGCCTTTGGGTATTTTTACTTGATGTCCTTCTTCGATCACTGGTTGAGGTCCCTCTTCTTCTTCATTTGTTGGCAGGGTGGCAAATTTATTTCTGGTCACTAGCATGTGCTGCATATTGGTGTTCTTCAGTTTTCTGGCCGTAGTATTTTGTTTCCATCCTGCTTCTGTTTGGGTTTGGCTTCTTATTTGAACATTTTCTTCCATTAGCCTTATTATTTTGGGTTCTTCGTTTAGCTCTTTGCTGAGTATCTCTATTACCATGTGTAATGACTTGACGCGTTCACTCTTGCACTGTGTCATCATTTTGCAGTTCTCATCTGTTGATTTCCCGGGATTCTTTTGTTGCTTGCTTCCACCTTCATTTGTTGCACTTGTATTACTCTTGTTTAAGCTACAGTCTACTTTCCGAATCAATAGTATACAAATCCTTAATTACAGTATTGTTGTTCTTAATAGGCACTACAGCTTCATTAACATGTTTTGGCCTTCTCTACAATTTTCCTCCATTCTGTACGATCTTTGTCAGTTCAATCCAATTTCTTATCTGAATGTTTTTCAGATCTCTATTTATATCATCAAACCATCTGTTTTTAGGTCTGCCTCTTAATCTGTATTTGAGAGGATTATATTTATATATTCTTTTGACAGTTCTCTCATCTGGCATTCTATGCAAGTGTCCAAATCATCTTAGTCTCTGTGCTGTTATAAAATTTATGATGGTTTGTTTTTAATTTTATTATGTACTTCTTCATTTCTCAGGGTCCTCCATTGTCCTCTATCTTTAATTGGTATGTATATTCTTCTTAAAATCTTTCTTTCAAACATTAAAGGTTTTTGCCTTTGCAATTCTTTGAGCACCCAGGTTTCACAACTGTATGTTATTACAGGCCTTATAATTGTGTTATAAATTCTTATTTTTGTACCTAAAGATATCAACTTACTTTTAAATAAATTGTTATACATAAAATATACTTTATTTCCCTGGGTTACTCTTTCTTTTACTACTTCTTTTATTGAGCTATTGTTTATTTTAGACTCAAGGTATTTAAAGGAGTTTACTGCCTTAATCATATTAATCACTAAATCTTCCAGTTTATTTGACCCTAATGCATTTTAAATATTTTGTTTTTTCCATGTTTATCAATAGTCCAAATTGTTTGGAATCATCTTTTAGCTTTTGAAATTTTCTATTGCTGCATTTTTTATCCTGGCTATAATAAGAATTTTATCTGCATAGGCTATACATTGTTTTAAATGAAATGTTATGTTGCCTCTCAAATCTAGTTTGCTTAAGACTGAATCTATTACAATGCCAAATAACGTAGCAGACAAAGGGTCTCCCTGTTTCACTCCTGTTTCAATTTAAAATGGTTCACTTAACGTTGATATTGTAATGAAAAGAAGCTAGAAACAGTGATGTGTATTGAATTTATTTAAAGGTGAGTCGGAATTGTTACACTAACATCACTTAAGTTTACTCACTTAACATGTTTCGGGAAACCGTTGTTCCCATCCTCAGAAGGTTAACTCGACTGGCCCGTGTTGTTGGTGTTTCCATTTTTTGGACTGGATCCTGTAGTGGCATCTTGTGGTGGAGAAATGTACTTCCAGAGAGGATTTGGTGGCGGCAAATCAAAATTCATTAGATGTGTGTTGTGTTTTACAATGGTGATCTTCTCCCATGCATCTAATTCGGCTGCAAATTTGGCTGGTTTGACTAATGTAATATTGGGTTTGATGTTGTGATTAGTGATCCAAAAATGGTGTGAAACTGCAGATTTGTCCATTTGTTTGTATTTAATACATCTCATGTGCTCCTTTAGCCTAGTTTCTAGGTTTCTTTTTGTCTTACCTATGTATACTTTATTGCAATCTGAACAATTGATTTTATAGATTCCAGCTTTTTTGTCTTGTGGAATGGGGTCTTTTAACTTGTTACAAAGTAATTTCTCTATGTTAAATTTGTTCTGTGGAGCTAGGCTGATGTTATGTTTCATGAAAATCTTCTTAAATTTGTGAAAAGTTCCTGGGTGGAACTGGGTGGTAGAATACCAGCATATAGTAGACACAGCAATACATAATGGGTACAACAAAACAACTATTGACAAAAAAATTGCAAAATTCAAACGACAGATGCACATCAGAAACACAACAAATCTCAGCCAGCAAGATAAAGAGCTAAAGTTCAAGAAATTCACATACCACCCAGGAACTTTTCACAAATTTAAGAAGATTTTCATGAAACATAACATCAGCCTAGCTCCACAGAACAAATTTAACATAGAGAAATTACTTTGTAACAAGTTAAAAGACCCCATTCCACAAGACAAAAAAGCTGGAATCTATAAAATCAATTGTTCAGATTGCAATAAAGTATACATAGGTAAGACAAAAAGAAACCTAGAAACTAGGCTAAAGGAGCACATGAGATGTATTAAATACAAACAAATGGACAAATCTGCAGTTTCACACCATTTTTGGATCACTAATCACAACATCAAACCCAATATTACATTAGTCAAACCAGCCAAATTTGCAGCCGAATTAGATGCATGGGAGAAGATCACCATTGTAAAACACAACACACATCTAATGAATTTTGATTTGCCGCCACCAAATCCTCTCTGGAAGTACATTTCTCCACCACAAGATGCCACTACAGGATCCAGTCCAAAAAATGGAAACACCAACAACACGGGCCAGTCGAGTTAACCTTCTGAGGATGGGAACAACAGTTTCCCGAAACATGTTAAGTGAGTAAACTTAAGTGATGTTAGTGTAACAATTCCGACTCACCTTTAAATAAATTCAATACACATCACTGTTTCTAGCTTCTTTTCATTACAATATCAACGTAATTTAAGACCAACAAGTCACAAGAAGCAAAAGTTATAATTGGCCACCACGTTGGAAAAATACAAGTCATGGCAGAAAACAAGGTAAGATTAGAAACCCTAAATTTCAATACAGATTTCAGTGGAATAAAAAGTGACATCAAAAGATACCAAAAAATTGAAGAAAAGAGAAAAAACATATTTGCGGACATCCGTTTTTTAAACCTATGCATACAAAACAAAGTCACACCAAAGTTTGTAAGGAGAATTGTAAAATATGACAAAAACAGCAAACACCAAACATCAGCCGATAAAAAAGTAATAATAATTGAGAGAAACAACCACTACGCAAAATTACAAAAATTGGAACTGGAATTATATGCTCTTCACCTTAAATTAACGGACACACTCGGCTACCCACTTTGGCAAAACATGCAATCAAAATTCCTCACTATTCTTAGCTACAGGATGAAAACAAAAACGCTGAAATTAAAGAAAAAACTAGACATACTACGCCGGAAGCAACATTCATATAAACCTAACCTAAAAAATGAAAAAACGTCATACCCAGACGTAATTAATCTTTCAAATGTAACTTTCACCAAAGCAGAATTATCGGTATTAAACCTTGGCCTAAAAACATGTGTTGGCTACACAAAAAGAACCGATGAAATAGTCGCAGACATTGAGATTGCTACTTACAACCTAAATGAAAATAGTAAAACCACTATAAAAAAAGAATGTGAAATGGTTCTCCAAGAAATACAAGCAGATAAACATAACAATTTCCCAACCAAACATGTGATCAAAACATTAAAATCAAAACCAGTAGTATACACAAAAGCTGACAAGGGAAATAAACTAGTTGTACTGCAAAAAGATGATTATATTGCCAGAGTAGAAAATATGCTGCAACAAGAAAATTACATACAAATTCAAGAAGACCCATTAAAATTACATTTAAAAGCCTTCAATCAAACCATCCAGGAAAGCAAAACTATAACAGACACTGATAAATCTAGATTAAAACCAGATCACCCCACTTTACCAAGAATGTATGCTCTACCTAAAATACACAAACCGGGTAATAAGATGAGACCAATTGTCAGCAATATTGATTCTCCTACCTACAAACTGGCAAAATGGTTAGTACAGAGATTCTCTTCACTACCAAAATTCAATAGCAAAAACATAAGGAATTCAGAAGATTTAATACAGAAGATAAAATCCCTGGAACTCGAACCAGAAGACAGATTAGTTTCCTTTGATGTCACTGCACTATTTCCAAGTGTTCCTACAGATCAACTCCTGCGTCAGTTAAAGAAATGGCTACAGCAGACTAACCTACTTGAAGAAGAAATAGTAGACCTCATACAACTTACCAATTTATGCATTGCACAAAATTGTTTTAGTTTCAATAAGAAGTTCTATCAACAACCAACTGGTTTAACCATGGGCAACCCACTTTCACCGTTCTTGGCAGATTTATTTATGAGCTACTTAGAAACACACATAACAACTTCCTTTCCATACATGTTTAAAGTTTGGCACAGATATGTTGACGACATCTTCGCTGTTGTCCCTAACAGGTTCATACAAGACTCCTTAGCCTTACTAAACCTACAGAACCAATCAATAAAATTCACCATAGAAATAGAAAAAGAAGGCATGCTACCATTTTTAGACCTAAAAATCATCAGAGAACAAAAGAACCTAACCTTTGGCATATACAGGAAGCCAACACACTCTACTAATTACATAAAAAATAAGAGTTTCAATCCAACCACACACAAACATGCAGTGCTAAACAGCCTAACACATAGACTGGTATATACCCCCTTAAATAAAAAAGAATACCAGTTAGAATACCAGCATATAGTAGACACAGCAATACATAATGGGTACAACAAAACAACTATTGACAAAAAAATTGCAAAATTCAAACGACAGATGCACATCAGAAACACAACAAATCTCAGCCAGCAAGATAAAGAGCTAAAGTTCAAGAAATTCACATACCACCCAGGAACTTTTCACAAATTTAAGATTTTCATGAAACATAACATCAGCCTAGCTCCACAGAACAAATTTAACATAGAGAAATTACTTTGTAACAAGTTAAAAGACCCCATTCCACAAGACAAAAAAGCTGGAATCTATAAAATCAATTGTTCAGATTGCAATAAAGTATACATAGGTAAGACAAAAAGAAACCTAGAAACTAGGCTAAAGGAGCACATGAGATGTATTAAATACAAACAAATGGACAAATCTGCAGTTTCACACCATTTTTGGATCACTAATCACAACATCAAACCCAATATTACATTAGTCAAACCAGCCAAATTTGCAGCCGAATTAGATGCATGGGAGAAGATCACCATTGTAAAACACAACACACATCTAATGAATTTTGATTTGCCGCCACCAAATCCTCTCTGGAAGTACATTTCTCCACCACAAGATGCCACTACAGGATCCAGTCCAAAAAATGGAAACACCAACAACACGGGCCAGTCGAGTTAACCTTCTGAGGATGGGAACAACGGTTTCCCGAAACATGTTAAGTGAGTAAACTTAAGTGATGTTAGTGTAACAATTCCGACTCACCTTTAAATAAATGGTTCACTTAAGTTTTTATCTATTTTAACCCTTGTCACGTTGTTGGCTAACGTTAATGCAATGAATCTTATTAGCTTTGCAGAAACATCATACAACTGCAAGCAATCCAAAACTTTGCTTCTGCTGACCTTGCTGAATGCTTGTACACAGTCCAAAAATATATCAAATAGTGTAAAGTTATACTCTTAATATTTTTCAAATATTTGTCTCACTATAAATATATTATCAATTGTTGATCGACCCGGTCAAAAACTTGCCTGGCAATCATTTAATTCATTTCCAATAACCTCCATCAGTTCAATATTCACTGCAATTGCAAAGATTTTATATCCGATATTCAATAAGGTGATGGGGTCTATAATTAGTGCATTCCAATCTGTCTCCTTTTTTGTATATTGGTTGGATGATTCCTTCATTCCATATACTTGGAATTTGTTCATTATTCCAAATTTTAACCCGTATATTGTGTAGCTTCATTTTTAGGTTTCTACCCCCATATTGTATTAATTCAGGTGGTATGTTGTCAGAGCCAGCTGCTTTATTTGCTTTTAGGTTGTTTATTATATAGGTCACCTCGTTCAGACCTGGAGGTTGCAACTCTTCATTATCATTTACAGGGATCGATTCATTATCACATTTTGTCATTTCCATTTCTTTAAATATGTTTCTATGTTTCTAAAATGATTCTTCCATCTGTTTAAAACTGTGTTTTGTAGCTCAAGTATGTTGCCTTCATCCTTACACAGATTGAGGGGTGTTGTCATCTTATTAAAATTTTTCAATTCATTGAATTTTCTGGTTTCGTTTTCCTAGAAATTATTTTCTATTTGCTTAATTTTTCTGGTCCATTCTTTTTCTTCCTATACATCTTGTTTGCTTTTCTGCTTATATGCTTCATAATGTACTCCTTTTTTAACTGAAGTACTTTCTTTCTAACTTCATTCTTTTGCCAGATTATATTCCTACATTCCTCATCCCACCATTCGTTTCTAGGGATTCTCTCCTGCTTGCCTATGGTTTCAGTTGCTGTTTCAGTTATTACCTTTTAGATATTCATCCAATTTTGATTAACATTATCAGCTTCAACTGTGGCAGTTAATTTTTTGCTCAATACTTCTCTATATTCTTTAACTTTTTGCAGATTCTGTAAATTTACTTTACTCCATTTATTAATTTGGATGTTTTTTCTTCTTATAAACTTTAAGCACTACTTGCTGTATAATGGTTTTGACTAGGAAATGATCAGAATCAATATTCGGTCCTCTCATGGTTCTGAGATCAGTTATTAATTATATTTTAATTTGAAGAGCCAATACATGACCAATTTGGTTAACTGTGTTCCTGTCAGGGGATAACCATGTGCCCTTATGGATATTTTTATGCTGGAACTGCGTACTCATAACAAATAAGTTGGCTATAGCGAATTCACATAATAATTCACCATTATTTTAGAAACCTTATGTAATATGTGTTTGCCTATTACATTTTTATAGGTTTCTTCTTTGCCGACTGCATTCAAGTCCTCTAATACTATGAACATCACTTTTTGGCATATCTTCTAACAGCCTTTGTAAGTCTTCATAAAATAGTTCTTTTTCTTCATCCTCTTTTTCTTCTGTTGGAGCATAACAGCTTATTAAAGTCATATTATATTTGCCTTTTATTCTTAATTTACTCAATCTCTCATTAAATGTAGTGAAACCTACACTGTGATTTTTAACCTTCTTATTTATAAGAAAGCCAGTACCATCCGGACCTGCTTTATCCTTATTGCCACTATAATATACTGCATAGCCTTTTTTCTCTATTATGCTGTTTCCTTTCCACCTAATTTCCTGCAAAGCTACAAGGTCAATATTTATGTTCAAAATTTGTTCAGCCAGTTCTTGCATTTTTCCAGGTTGCAGAAGAGTTTGTATGTTCCAAGTACCAATAAATATTTTATTCTTTGTCCGTTTAATATGCTCTGGTTGTCTTCCATTAATCCTGGCCGCATTCCTTTGTAGAGATTCTTTAGCAATATGTTTTACGGTATCAGAGAGCTGACATGATGCCCACCCATAACCTGAGGAACCAGGCCTCCCTATTTATGACCCCAGAAGCAGGGTAGTTCGGTTCTACCCCCGAACACTGGGTAGCTGCTCCCCATACCCACACAGTGGGCCCCTGAGAGGAATTACGGTGTTAGTGACTCTTAAAACCATATTTTGCAGGACCTTTTAAAACTGGCCTGTAATTAACTGGGTACAAAAGTGCATTCATCTTTTACTTGTAAATTGTGTTTGCAAACTGTAGTGGGAGTAATAGCAAAGTTGTCCCCTTTAAATAAAATAGTTTCCTCTTCTGTAGACAACTGTCATTTGGATAAGTTAATTACTTTGTGTTTGTCTTCAGGAGCCAGATGTGTGTTTCGATGTGATTTAAGTCTATTAAATTTGTCTTTCTATGTGTTAGTTCTTTTAAGAAGGTTCTGTTCCATGGAATAAAACATGCGGCCATTAATTTTATTCCAACCTTCCCAATGTGCTAAGTTACAGACCACGAGATGAATTTCTAACTGAGCCTCTATAGAAGCAAGGTTCTTTCTAGTTTGATGTACACACTGTCTTAAAGGGGAACGAAACACAAAAATGAATATTTCATTCACCACATTAGTTTATTTGTCATCAGGAATAAATAACAATGCATGCAGTTTCACCATCCCAAGGTCAATGCTTATCGGGTTATGGCCTGTTGAGTTGACCCATGATGTCATAAGAGTCACACTGCACCCAGACAAGACACATGCAACATGTGTGTCTTAAATGACTAATAAGTTTACATGTTAATTTCACTAGAAGTTCATAACTTCTCTGAATAACAAAGAGTAGAGCTAAAGCTAGCCAATCACTTTTCATAATTCAGGTAATATCTACTAGGTGATAAACAGTAGTCCAACATTTGCTTTGAAAATGTGTATGGTATCCAACCGTATCAGCTGAACCAAAAAAGAGCAATTTTGAAGATTTACATCATTCTGACAGCAATTCTGAGACAGTGTGAACACCAAAAACCATGCTGGTTCCATTCATTGGTGTAAACGTAAACCTGTGAATAATGAAGAGGAAAGCCTGTGTTGCTCTGACAAAATTGGTGAAGGGCAATTTTGTCTGTATACCTAAGCATCCTAATTTTCACAAACTGGTTATAGATCATGATGTTTTGAATAGTGTAGGCATAACTTAGCATTAAAAACAATTACTTGAGCTAAAAAGAAACTACCCACCGCCAACAATCCTGCTAATAAGACCTGGGATATTCCTGCTACAAACAAATTACAGCGTGGATTAATTCATGGACTGCTATTGGACACAGAAGAAGAGTTGTCATACTATCATGTGTAGTGCTTAGCATTAGAAATGCTTTTCTAGAAACCTGCATAGTATACCATTATTATTATTATTATTTAAAACTATATAACGTGTCTGTGACCAACCTTCTTATGTTGACTGAAAACATAAGAACTGCATCAATCATAGTAACTCTAATGGAGGTCGAAGCATGGGAGCTATATTCTTTGGTAGTGACATATCAATTGCTGTGTCTGGCAATGGATCCACACTATGTGCATGCAGAGATGTTTTTATTTCATGCATTATCAGCAGTTTCCATTCTTTGTTAGATTCCTCATATTTATTTTTCACAATCCAAGACCCAGATGCTTTGGAGTACTGAGTTTTTACACCAGTCTTCTTTTTTCATTTACATTGAAATTGTGATCTAGTACTGCTATCATGGATCTAAGTTGAAGGGCATTATATAAAAAATGTATTCTTTTCGGAGCATATCTGAGATGAGGACTGTGATAACTTTCTAAACTGCCAGTAAGTGTATAATGTAGAATATGAGCCAAATCTTTTAAGAAAGTCCTGCCTAAAATAATTTTCTTCAGAGCATGATGGGTGCCTGATTCGCCTTTACTCCATAAATCATTTCTTTGGTCTTCTTCCAACAATTCATCATGTACACAAGATTTCCATTCACCATTTTCTAGCCATTCATGTTCATTTTTTATATGATGATGAATCGATATGAATTTTTAAATTAATATGTTATCGTTCTCTTTTGCGCAGTCCACCATAAATGGTTATTTATAATGGCTTTCCAAGCCATCAACTCTCTCTATTTATTTCTACCATTTTAATTTTTTTTCCATTAGATCTTTAGACAAATACTATATGTCAAATTAATGTTCAATTTCCGGATACTGAGTTTTTAACAGGTATCTTACACCTTTATGTCCGTCGGAGAGAAAAACTTCAACTCTACACATTTTCTGTTTTGCAAGCCTAGTCATTATGTTGCCACAAGCAGCCTTTTCCAAATCGCCTTTCAGCATACCTCTTTAAACAAGTTCAAAATCAATAACTTTGTGGGAACTTAAGTCCATGACAGAATAGGCTAAATATTTGGCTGAAAATCCTGAGGAGTCATACTGACCATTCCCTGCCAACCATATAGGTATACCACAACCTTTTAATGAATTCAGGTTCTTTCTTGAACCCAAAATGCTCTAACTGGTGCGACGTTTAAAATGCTTTTGCCAAATGTATGCCTTGAAATCATTGCCAAACCCAGTAGATTATCTGGAGGACTTAAAATTGCTGAAACAATATACCAGATGATGATGATAAAGCTTGCTATTAAAGCATTTCCTTCCGGTTTCTTTCCTGATAAATTTTGTGAGTTCAAGTGAATGTATCAACTCAAGAGCACACTGTTCTAACACATAGCATTGTCCCTTTAATGTAATGAGAAATTGTTTTGACTTCATTTCTACATAAAACACATACCTTGAAAAATTAAGGTAGAGATGTTCAAGCAACAATGAAATATTCTGCTGTAGCTTCATTTCCAAGTGTGGTGAAAACCTACTCCTCTTCACCTTCTTCATTTATCGCTTGTATCAGAATCTGAAGTATCAGGTTCGTAGAAACTTTCATTCAGCTTATCCTGATCTTCCCCATCATTGCTTGCTTTGTAGATATTTTCAGGTTCCAACAATAATTTCCTTATTATTATTATTATTATTATTATTATTATTATTTCAGTTCACATTGTACTTCTGAATTCTTGGTTTTTTTCATCACCTTCTATTCTGAATTCTCTTTCACTACTTTTATCACCACCTTCATTGTCAGTCATATTGCAAGTAACACTATCGCATAGCTCAGAAAGTATGCTTTTACAATTTCTAGCCTCATAACTTTTTGTTCTTTGTTGTTTGCTTTTGGATGAAGATTGCGAAGAATCAATTGTCTTACTAGAACTTGATATCTGGAAATTGTCTTCATTTTCCCTTATAGTAGCAATAGTTCCAGGTTTTAATAAAGGCCCTCTGAATTTTTCATCCAGCATAATCTGCTTTTTTAATAACTTTGTCTGTTTATAACCTGTGTCCTTAAAATGGAAGGAACAAACGAACAACGGAACCAGGCAAAAAATATATTTTCTTTTGCAAAATTCTATCCTATATCTTTTGGGAGATTTGTCTCTATTTGGAAATGCATGAAAATGAGTTCCCTTGTGTGTTTCCCTTCTCACATTATAGCCATACGTGCAACACTGAGGCATTTTATTTTTCATAATATTAGGTTACTTGTATAATACTAAACTGACTCATTAACACCATCACCAAAAACACCACCAGTACACTACTCTTGAACTTAAATACCAACAAGAACAATTTTTGAAAATTACTGTACGTGCAGCAATGACTTGTGATCTCCCAATTGCTTCGTGCATGGCTGGCTCTGATGACATATAAGATGGTTATTATTTCACTTGCACAGTGAGAACGGTATGGAGTAAGAAAACAATCTTACCAGTGCATTTTACAGGTCATATCCTTCATTTAGGAAGAAATATGATTTTTGTGTTGTTGAACATGAATTTTTTTTTGTTTTTAAATTTATGGACACTCTTTAACTGCTGTGGTTCTTAGCATCCCATTCTATATTGGGCGTGAAAGACCAGAAATTTTGCTCAGAGGCCTCCTTATGAGACTTGAGGTTCTTTTATGTGCCATAAATCTATGACACGGGACCACAGGCTTTACTTCCCTTCCGAAGGAAGCCATGCTAAGGATTTTTACACCCAAAAAAACCATTGGCCTCCGCCGGGTTTGAACCCGCAACCTTTCATAATGCAGCTTCAGTACGATTATATATCCTATACATTTGGGCTGAGTTAAACTGTCTTCTTACCTTAAAGAATGTTGGTATACTACTTTCATCCCTGTAATGAAGGAGAAAAGCCAGTGAAGACAGTGTGTGTGCTTTCTTTTTACATAATCCTTAAAATTAATGAATCAGTCTGAAAGTATCCTCCCTATAGAGGCGAAATAAATAATGGTGTAGGCTTTCCTGGCCAGAGTCAGTATTAATATATGCATCTTCCGGGCTTTGATCAATGGTCTATTAGTTTCCATTTTAAAACCTGACGTTTTGTCCAGCCCTGGGGTGGACATCTTCAGAGAAACTGAGTGCTGCTTATTCTAATAACAGCCATAACTAATTTATCTTATATCTCTCAAACCTTCAACTCATTAAACAAAAACAAAAAATTGTAAAATTCACCCTATTTATTTCTCTACTATCATTGCTAAGAACTAGCAGTATTTATATAGGCTGATATGTCCAGAAACTTCCCAATTATCACAGCATGCACACTAAAGGTCTGCATTCCCATGAAAATGACCGACTGTGACTCACCAGGCCACCTTCAGTTTTCACGTATGGCAACCAAGACAGATTTAGCCAAGTGCGTGAAGCCAAGCAGAGACAGACAGTTGGTTAGAGTAAAGTCAAGGTCACTTGCAAGCAATGTAATGCTTCCAATTTCTAGTGCATTCCAATTGTAATACATCTGCCTGCAAGTCATAGTTCATCAGAACGAAGCATTAATACAATACTACATTCAAGAGCAGATATGCAAAGTAAAACTAAAGATTTTATTGGAGGAGGCCAAATTTGAGTTGGTGAATGATATAACAGCTGCATACCTTTATAAACTGAAGTGATTCATTTAATAATAAGATTATTATGTCCCCAAATTGTTGGGTATTACTACCCAATTTACCGCTCGTACATAATCTATTATCTGGATTAATCTAATGTTTTACTTTGTAATTGTTTATTTATTTATTTATTTATTTATGTAGTTTTATGTCTATTAACCACATAGATCATATGGGACGGGTTGCAGTTTTGTGTATGCTTTAAAAAATTGGTTGTATTTATGTTTCTATAACAAAAAATTACAGAAATCACATCTATAATGAAGATATTTAGGGATTCAAAATCTGAACAAATTTCTTATATCACTTTGCTGTACTGAAATAAAAAAATTAATCAGCTTGAAGAAAGTCTTACCACATCAGGCAACAGGGAAATAAAAGTGCTCATTATTGTTCTCATTAATACAGTATGTATTTGCAAGATTTTAAATAAACATATTATACAGTATTTAGACATTTTAACTATAGTTTTTTTATATTACTGAGTGTCGGTAGTATGTGCTATAGCATTACTTACTAAAAATAAAGAATACATTACGTTATATACAGCTTTAGATTAATATTAAAAATGAAAACCATGAGCATAATAGCACAAAATCTTTACTTGTCTATACCTACAAAAAAAAACAGACTAGGAAAATGTAACAGAAAAAGCTGAGACACAAAACTTTACTTAGGTAATATTTAATTGTTATACCTAGTAATTATTATGGAAGGACTCTGCAGAACAAGAACTAATACTTCTTTTTGTGGAATGTACTACAACGGGTAGGTCTTTCTTGCTAATTATAAATTAAGTGGACTCCGCAATACTTGTGTCATTCTTACAATTAAACTAATTTGTGATCATAAATGATCACTATTGCAATAACAATGTTTCCAAGATACTAGAGACAAAAGACTGATAGCTTTGTTTACAAAAGCAAATAAGGTTGGGAGTGGAAACTGAGCTGGTCTGTTGTCCTTTGTCAGTACTTGTACAGCCACATTTTAATGTGCGCAGGCTCAATTAGGGCTGGAGATGGATCTGTACTGAGAAGCATAGTAGTGGATCAGTTCTAGCACTAACATAAATTGGATCAAAGCACTAATTATTTTCAATGTTGAAACAAAATGCTTATGTATTTTTCTAAATACATTTAATGGTGTATATTCTTTGTAAGTTTAGCTCAGGAGCAAGGGGTATAATTGTTTTTGTGTGTTTCGAATACAAAGATGATATTCCTAATCCTAAGCATTTGCTTACGAAAATGCAAACATACAGCATGAAATATTTAAAAGGGAGCTTTGATGTTGCAAAAATAGAAATGCATTTCTAACAAATTGTGTATTCTTTTGTAGATATACAGCTTTTCTGTAATTAGTTTTTTGCCTCTCCCTCATGGTTTTCAAGTTACATACTATCCACTAAGATTAAAGTGGAGTTCATAGGTTATTCCCAGAAAATTCAAGATATACACTTTATTTGCCATGTCACTATCTCAAACATTTGGCATTTTAATGACAATCACCATTTTTGAGAAAATAACAAACGTTCTTCCATGTAAATGATAGTTTGGGCAGCAGGGAATTTCATGAAAACCTTGGTGCCACATCCGTGGAAGATGTTAGTCTTAAATATAAATGTTGGTATTTATCAGACTTTTAGTTTTTGAGTTAGCATGCAATCACACATGCACGCACACAAATGGATCTCTTTTTTCAAATTCTTCTTTGGGTTCAGGGGATCTCAAAATATGTATTTCCAGTAAAACTTTGAACATCAAATTTTTTAATGGAATACAATACTTCCTCTACCTATCATAGGTAGGCTGTAGATAAAGTAATAACGAAATACATAAATTGGCCAGCCCAAAAAACTGTCAAAAGTAATGGAGACTAGCTAAATAAGGCTACGCATTTGCTATGAGTAAAGAGAGCAGTAATCACTGGCTGCTTCATTCACCTATACAATCCAAAGCACCGTCATTGTTACGACTAGCCATACTTCACTGTTTTACTGAGACAACACGGTTAGCCACGAGATCGAAGTCCACTGTAAGTTCTAGGTCAAGAAAATTTCTTCAGACGGAGAAACAAGAGAGCAAAGAAGTTGAGCCTGATAGGTATGCAGTCATCTGCACATTCATTTTGACTGTCGACCATAACAAGCTGAGTCACAGTCAGTTGTTTTCACTGAAATGCAGAACTCTAAAGCACACATCCATAGCAGTAGTAACCATAACAGTATTACTACTGCTATGGATGTGTGCATGCTGTGATAATTGTGCTATTCTGGGCATCTCAACATCAGGGACCCAAAAATATAATTTTTTTTCCATCTTTAGTTTCCCTTTAAATGGAAAAGTTTTCACTATTTTTTACTTTCTCAAAAATGGCACTATGATTTGGAATAAAATACTGTATGTTTAAGATTTTATGTGACAAGTAAAATGCATATGTTCAATGTGATAAATGAAGTTTTTCATACTTACTTTCAAGCCTAAGTCAGAAAATATTTTTCAAATTAAACTCAAACTGCACAAGAGTTTGGCCTCTGTCCTTGCAGACCTCTAATATACAGTACACAGATTCTTCCATTAATCTCTTTTTCATATTAAATACACATTGAAACAAATAGGTTTCACTTCAGCAAACAGTTCCATACCTCCTCGTCTTCTAATGAGAAATACTTGCAAAGTGATTTAATGTCCTGTATTTTTCTGCATCACTTTTCTGACTTGCAGAGTAAATTACTTATGGTTGTGGTAAATTTAAGTTTTATTAGCTCATATTATTCTGCACTACTATGTTAACCTGCTTAAACTCAGCATCTGAAAATGAGCATTTGTATATCACTAAACTACTCCATTTTTCATGTTGTATACACTTTAATTTTGAGTATGGCACTTTGCTTAGGTTTGATTTAAGAGCAACCAATTTAAAATTGAAGGAAATTGCTTGGCACCATTTAGTTAAACTTGAATTTCTTTCCTGACCTAAAGTTCTGAACAGCCTAGAACACAGACAATGGACTATGGAGTTCCATATTTATAATATGCCTTTCTGCAGTTGTGTGCATTGAATCAATCTCTTGAACAGCACTATGGCCAGGTTCTTGGAATTTATGTTCCACAATTTTTATATAATGATTGTTCCTCCTCAAAAAATTAAGGCAAATGACATGTGGGATCTTGGTTCTGTGGAACACGTGCATTTGACCATAAAATGAATTTATGTTTGGCTTGTCTGTCAAAAGTAACTAAGGTTTTTATTACTGCACTTATATCACTTCCTGATCTACCTGAAATGCCCTCATGTCACAATAAACAACATCCTTGTTTGTTACTTATGTCATAACTTCTAACATTGTATACTGCAAACTTTGATTTATAAAAGAACACAGAAGTATTTAACAGTGGACAGCTAAGTATTCCCTGAAGATCAAAACATAGAAGAATGGTACAATCATCCACACTACTCATATCACTGCTTTTTTTCCTCATAGATAAGGTTTTTCTCAACCTATGATTAGCAAATTTTAAGCTATCATCATTACTGATTGTTTTGCCACTGAATGCGTCCTTGATATGCAGCACATGCTTCTCACTGAAGTTTCTTACATTTGAAAAACTGATGGGAAACATGTGCTCATAAAGCCACCTCTTTTCAGGGACAATGCCATCACTCTTACACATCTCTATACATAAATCATGTATTTTATTTAGACTTAGATTTGCTTCAAAATATTTCTTTGTGGAATCTCATCAACACCTTCCAAGGCTTGGGTATTATCCCATTCTGACTTCAAGGAATTCTTGATCTTCCTATCCTGCATTTGGGCATCCTCGTTCTTTTCCTTTCCGATTGTCTATATATTGTTATAATTTTAGGTAGTCTTTCTTCTTCCATTCCATCTACACGTTGCTTCCAGTTGGATCTATTATCTATAATATGTTCATTTACATTGAATATTTTTAGTTCTCGTCCGATTTCTATATTTCATTTACGATCTGTTCTTTGGTATCTGGCAACTTTTCATAGGAATATAATTTCAGCTGGCTGTATTTGTTGTGTTAATCCTTTGGTTAAGAATCCAAGTTTCACTACTGTATGTTAATGTTGGGACTGCTGAATCCTTCCTACAATACTGAGCTGGAACTCTTGGAATGCTATCTATATGTTTCCTAATTATATTCCTCTTATCTTCATTAATTCTTGGAACTGGACTGGTCCGGTCAGGTCAGTCTCTGGTGTTTCTGTAATACTTACCTGTTTTCTTATGTTCTTAGAAGTAAGTAATTCTCCTTTGAGAAATGCCAAGTACTCAAAATTTTCTGCAAACTTTAATTTCTTCAGAATATATAGGTAAATAATACTTGCATGAAAAGCAATGTTTTGATTCTCTTTCTTTGTTTCTATGCCTATCCCTCACTTCTGTCTCTCTTATAGTAGTTTTATCATAGAAATTCCCCTTTTCTGAATCAGTCATATTCCAAAATTCATAAAATACGGAACTTCCCTCCTCTGATGTAATTGCAAATTAACATTTAAATCTCTAATTACATTCTGAAATGAAAGTTTCCTTTCTGGGACAAAAATTCCCTTTGTGTTCATGTACTCCTTATCTCCTGTACCTGTCGTTTATACTCATTGGGATTTTTCTTTCTTTTCCTGGTCCCTGCTGCAGTGTCACACTGTGCTACCACATATGGCATGTCTTTGCCTTTGCTACTTATTGATTTAAATGTTAAGCTCGACTACCAATGTGACGTTTCTTTACTACAGTACTTTTCTTAAGAACTTTTATCACACTATACTGGACCCAGTAGATGTACTTAGAGGCCTACAATAACATGGAATAGATGTGAATCATTAGGTGAAATGCATTGCCTTTTGCTGTGCTAATTTTGTTTGGCAATTTATTTAAAGCGCACATTTACAATCAACATGAACCATAAAATTCAAAGATTTTAAAGAATGAATTTTCAAAACAAAGTCAATCTCATAAAAGCACACCACAGTGAATTACTAAATAGCCACCAAACTACACTTTGTTCTGTCCTCAGGTTAGCTGGTATACTATCTTGACATTAAGAGGCAACTTATTTAACTTTATATTTCACTGATCCATTCCCATTCAAATATTCATGACAAAAAAAAAATTAACTTTTAAAATACAATTACAGCAGTTCAAAACAGCATATTACTGGTTGAGGTACTTAAGTTACACATTTACTTTCTCTTTTTCATGATCAAATTTATAATTTACTACAAACTCCGACAATGGTAACTACTCGTGGACAACTTAAAATCACACAATGCTTGATCTTGAAAAATTTTCCCCGAACTAGTAATGGACAGATATTACCCTGTCATTAATTCATGCTCTGTTACACCATGTTCAACTCGGACATTGTTTGCTTTACATCTGCATCCATCCTTCTTCTGGTTGGAGTAGAAAACTGCAAAGCTTTACTGAGCCCAAACTAGCTCAACAATAATCTTGTCGACGATGACCGTGCATTATTGCATATACTCTGGACAAGTGGCTTGTATACTGGCCTGGCTGGTCACATAAAGAATGCTGGTAATGCCCTGTAATGCCTTCATTAAAGCACCTGTTTAGACTGATGGTTGACTACCTATGGTTAACTGACACTCTTTGCTCCCAAACACCATCTTATATATGCAGGCAGGCTCTCGCCCTGCAATGATGTGGCTTTCATATTTCATTAGCCTGGCTTGCTGGATTTCTTTCTACGCTGCCAAGCATTGCTACTGCAACATAATACAGCAACACAAAGTATTGCTACAATGTAGATAAAAAATACCTTACATGATTGTCACTATAAGTAGTATTTTTTATTTTAAGCACATAAGAGCTACGAGATCATGACAAACCTTTCACTTTAGCAGTAGTGTCTTCCTCAGCTGGTACCTCTGAATCTGATTCTAATGACTGGAACAATAAGTCTTTTCTGCACTGTTGTGACTGGTTAACAGAAAGAAAGAAAAAAGAAAGAAAAAAAGGGGGGGGAGTACCATTATGAATAACATCAAAAGCATGTAAACTGTACAAGAGTACAACATAAACTAAATCTCAAACTCACGTTTTTCTAATAAACACTACAAAGGTAATTCATAGCAATATGATTATTGCTACTGCACAAGTAATACTACAGGTATAAAAAATAAAATATAACTGGTTCAATAATTATTTTTAACATACCTCTCATAATGTGTTTCTTTAGAATGTTGTAGGTTTTCCAGTCTCTTTTTTGGTATTGATTGTGGAGTTGGTGGGATGAACCAATCACATTCACTAATCTGAACTATTACTAACATAATCTGGATCTTTGGCATTGTCATATGAAACAAAATTCATCTTAATAATGTTGAAAGCACAATACCTTCAGAAAGCACAATACCACACAATGCAAACACTGACATAAAAAGGTGCATATCACCATTATGAATCCAGGTGAGCTACATTCGTAGGAACAAAAGATCTTTATCACTACTGTAAATGATCAAAAATAGGTTTCTTAATGTACCACTAAAATTAGTTTGATCATATTGAACCCAAATTATTATAATAAAAGTAAACACATCATGAGGAATGACACAATTAATGTTAAGCAATGTTATCTCATCTTGCGTTGATACTTTGGTACTTGGACATGGAACAGTACGGTTCGAAAATTAAAAGGGAACATAGACATGGAACAAACTGATTCTGTTGATATTGGTGTTTTAAATGAACCCATTTACTTTGTTTTATTCAGAGTTAAGCTCTGGATATAGAACATTCACTGAGCTTCATAACTAATATTCTAAAAGAAATGGACTTAGAAGAGTATGGTTGTAGACCAGGCATGGGGAAGAGGGGTGACAGGAATGCAATAGAGCATTTATCCTCTCCACTATCTCCATCACTAAATGCAGATCACCTCTCTTTTACGGTTCTGTCTATGTACTATTTTTCAAGAAAGTAAATGTACATTTTTGTGCGGGTCAGTATCTTTCAGGCGTTCCGTGAGTAGGGGGTAAGAAAATTAAATCGGCTATAGTCGTAGATGTACACTGTTGTAGTCACCATTTTAACCTGTCACTCACTTCAAAGATTTCTATGGCTATATTAACCCAACGTAATGAAATACGGACAAAATATCACAAAACAAGTAGCAATTCTTTTGCTGCTGAGCTATTAACTACATGGCATTGGAGAATATGCAAGAAAATGGAAAACATGTGGAATGATGATTTTAATAGAACCAACATCTATGTTGTATATAACCCACGCACTAACATCTGCTGTTGTAGCTCAGTGGTAAAATGAATGCTGTTTCAAGTGTACCGACGATTCAGGGTTTGAACCCCAGCATATGGTCATACTTTTTATTCCAACTTTTTCACTTTGTAAGACGCAGTAACAAATAAGTTTTCTTGCAGCTAAGCAGTTACTACATGATTTCAAAGAAAATGCGAGGAGGTTGAATAATTTTAATGGAGCCAACTCCTAAATGCTATATACAATCCATCTGTTCATAACAATAGGCTAATACATACAATAACAAGAAACTGATAAATTCTCATCTTGAGAAAAACAAACTTACAGCTGCAAATATAATGTATAATTCAATGGTGCATAATGCATAAAACTGAAAAGGTATATTCTATGTAACTGCTAGTTACAATATAGTTACTCCATTTATTAGAAATAACAAAAAGATGATAGCCAAGAATAATGGTGCTTAAAAAGTAAACTAAACAACTACTATTTCATAGCTGAAGCCAAGTCATATATTAAGTAATAAATTACTTTCTGAAACATTACAGATTTATGGACAATGTATTTCTCCTGGAACAAGTAACTTGTCAAAACAACAAATGGAAAAGAAAAATGAAATCTTGTGTTTTAAAACCTGATATAATTGCCCCCAGCTACGATTAGATTGTTTATTCTTTCGTGCATTTTTGCAACTAGTGCAGAACACTGGTTTGGGTTCAGCTGATTATGTTGCCATAGCCTCCTGCATGAGCAACCAGATTCACTCGCATCCTATCTGGTTGGCTTTCTTCCCATTCCATTACCATGAAGGTCCATACATGTTCAATGGGGTTCAGATTAGGAAATCTTGAAGGCAGTCCATGCAGATTATTTCTGGATGCCTTGTTAGCCAACCCTGGGTGATATTTGCGGTATGCACACCACTATTGTCGTGCATAAATACATATTCTTCTTGTTCTGAGAACTTAGCACGAAGGGATGGCAGCAAAGTGTTTTCAAGAATATCTATATAGACTGCACTCGTCATTCTTTCTGGCACTTAAATTAACTCCTCTGGACCTGTGAAGAAGATAGGTAGATGCTTTATGTTTAACTGCCCCACGTATGGGAGACAATTTGAAAAAGGTAATGTTCTTCAACTGTTATTTGGTTCACGTAATATATTACATAAATTACTTAATCTGCCCCGCAATTGGAAGCCAACTTGTAGTAGTTGTTTTCTTCTATTGTTGAAGTTTTACTGTTGTTGTTATTAGCCACAGGCTTGGAAGCCAACTTGAAGATGATTTGCTGCTGTTGTTGCATAATATATGTTTACGTAAACTTGAAGAATTGTTTTATGTAATAATAGTTGCTTTATGTAGTTTGTAACACACTTTGGGCATCGGTTTGAATTTGATGATTACGTAATATTACTGTTTGAATTTGCCTCGGCTGCGTCAGTCTTACTTTAGAGTCATGTATCTTGGGTAGGGCGTGGTATGACAATTATTGTAGATATCACAGAATTAAACTTTTAAATTAACTTCTTTTATTTAAATTCTTGCACATATTTATACAGCACTACACTTTTTAAAGAACTGTGAGAAACTTTTATACATTCACTTAACACGTATATCTGTTTTTACTAATCACCCATAGAGAACACATTTTCCCATCTATACTCTAACAAGTCTCGCCAGCAACTGAGTAACCTCAACGGTCAAAATCCTTAAGCTTCGGTATTGCAAGTCTCTGATTGGCTAATTCTAGTCCAATAGAATTTCTGTATTTAACTTAAAACTTTTCTTTGCTGTTAATTGGCTGATTTAAAACTGTTACAGAATTTACGTCATCGTCGCTCTAATCATGACCAGTACATTTCAAACTCTAAACACATTATTGCTATAAGTTTACCTCATTAGTACTCATTGTTAGCAACTTAAAACTTATTATTCTCACAGTTCTTGCATTATTAGAGTATGTAATGTATTCACATAACATTAATAAAATATGTTTACAATAAAAATAAGCATTTGCAATGACTGTTACATACAATTTAAATAATTATTAAATACATATTGTTTTAAGACGGGCTGTTATGTAATTTATTTATTATAAATTACAATTGAAATTATTCAGGTTATTAAAACACTGCCTCACCCGATACTGTCATATAGGCCCAGAAATGTGCTGCAATTCTTTCCAAATGTTCTACTCAAATGACCTGCTGAGGTGCATATCTAGTTCCCCGTGGTCTATACAGATATAGGGTCCCTTGCTGGCCAGATCGAAATACCTTCTCGTCACTCCAGATTACCAGGTCCCAGTAAGACTGAGGAAGGTCAGTATTATGCTGTGCCCATTGTAACCTTCTTGCCTTGTGTGCCTCAGTGAGGAGGAACTTAGTGGCAGGACGATGCGATGCATTACCAGTATCCTTTAATCATTGGCGTATGGTTTCACATGAGCAACCATACTCAACTGCTTTGTCCAGAAAGACAGAACTGTATCTTAAAGGTTGGTTCCTCACATCTTCTACCAGAGCTTCGTCTAGAGCAAGTGTTGTTGCACAAGGCCTACCTCAATGCCTGTGTGATTTGGCCCATTCAACTTCTCCCTCGTGATGCCAGTCTAGCCATTGTTTTACTTTTCTTTGGTCACAACCCAATTCTCTGGCGATTTGAGAGGCGTTTTCACCATGAGCAGCACGATCTACAATTTCACCCTTTTAAGCTACAGTCAGCCCACACAGCCTCATGCACGTGGCATGCTGCTTTACTGTGATGAAGCCTTAGTGAAAAAGTTCGAACGCAGTGCATAAAGAACTTCCAGCAACATTTTGTGCATGTGCAAGAAATACAAGGTAAAAAAGTTGGAATAAAAAGCATGACCATATGCTGGGGTTCACACCCTGAATCGTCAGCACACTTGAAACAGCGTGCATTTGACCACTGAGCTACGACAGCAGATGTTAGTGTGTGGGTTCTATTCTATTCTACATAGGTGTTGGTTCTATTAAAATCATCACTCCACGTGTTTTCCATTTTCTTGCATATTTTCCAATGCCATGCAGTTAATAACTCAGCTGCAAGAGAACTGCCACTTCTTTTGTGATATTTAGTCCATATTTCATCATATTGTGTTAATATAGCCACAGAAATCTTCGAAATGAGTGACAGATTAAAATGGTGACATGGCTGATTTAGTTTTCATACCCCTACTCACAGAATGCCTGAATGATACTGACCCGCGAAAAGTGTACATTACTTTCTTGAAAGATAGTACATACGTATACATCTTTACAAGGTGAGCTTCTGGGCATGCAGTGGTGGAACCAAACAGAAACATGATGTATAGGTTTTGTGATTATACTCTAAAGTTAAAATGATTGCTGAAAAGAAAAATACAATAAAACAAATATTCACAATTTACCCTTTAAAATGTATTTATGTAAACAAAATAAGAATCATCTTCTTTTCTTACCTCAAATGAATCGAAAACAAACAGCTATGTAAATACAAAATAAACAAAGACACTAGAATAACCAGTATTGCAGAATGTTTAATATGCAAGTATGAGTTTTGTTTGACATTATTTTGTCTATGTTAGGAGTCAAGTTTGTGGAACTCAAGCGTAGCAAAGATGTAAAATGCATGTTTGTTATTCGTGATTTCACAGTGTTCATTTTTGAAAACATCTGTTCACATTATACGTAGATCTGAATAGTGCTAATAACCGACCAGCAAAATTGCGGAGGTTAGGAAACTGATTTTCAGGGAGAGCTTTAAAGAACTCTGTCCCAACTTTCCCTGACAATCTCATAGCTGTGCAGTTTTGCACGTCTGTTAATTCTAACCATAATGAAGCAAGTGCATTGACTGACTGAAAAGAGAAAATATCATTAAACAACCGCCTTTCCAAATTCATAGATTTCATATCAGAAAATCTGTCCTCGAAACTCCTGTACAGAATGTTTAAAGGGGAATGGAACACAAAAATGAATATTCCATTCACCACATTAGTTTGTCATCAGGAATAAATAATAATGCATACAGTTTCACCATCCCAAGGTGAATGGTTATCGGGTTAAAGCCTGTTGTGTTGACACGTGATGTCATGAGACCCACACTGCACCCAAACAAGACGTACGCAGCATAAGTGTTTTAAATGACTTACCAGTTTACATGTTAATTTCACTAGAAGTTCATAACTTTTCTGATAACAAAGAGTAGAGCTAAAGCTAGCCAATCACTTTTCCTAATCCAGTTAATACCTACTAGGTGATAAACAGTAGTCCAACACCTGCTTTGAAAATGACTGAATGTGGTATCCAACCTTATCAGCTGAACCAAAAAAGAGTGATTTTGAAGATTTACACCACTCTGACAGTGATTCTGAGTCAGTCAGTGTGAACACCGAAAACTGTGCTGGTTCCATCCATTTGTGTAAGTGTAAGGAATGTATACTGATGGATAATGACAAGGAAAGTGCGTGATGCTCGGAGTATGAAAACACAAAATAGGTGAAGGGTGATTTTGTCTGCATCACAAAGCCTCCTAATTAGTTACAGATTGTGATGCTTTGAATACTCTGAGGCCTAATTTAGCATTAAAAACAAAAAGTCAAGCTAAAAAGAAATAACCCACAGCCAACAATCCTGCTAAAAAGACCTGGTGATATTCCTGCTACAAACAGTTTACTGGATTAATTGATGGACTGCTATTGGACACAGAAGAAGAGTTGGCTTACATCATGTATGTTGCTTAGTATTAGAAATGCTTTTCCAGAACCCAGCAGCTTCACTAATAAACACACAAATTAAAAATAGTAAGTTTTAAATTCAACCATTATGTATTATAATTATTTAAAATTTTGTGTGTCTGTGATGAACCTTCTTATGTTGACTGAAAATGTGAAGTGCTTCAATTGTAGTAACGCTAATGGAGGTCTAAGCATGGGAGCTATATTCTTCAGTAGTGACAGATCAATTGCTGCGTCTGGTAATGTATCTGCACATCGTGCATGCAGAGATCTTTTTTTTCTATTTCACGTACTATCAGCAGTTTCCATTCTTCGTTAGATTCTTCATATTTATTTTTCATGATCCAAGACCCAGAGGCTTTGGAGTACTGGGTTTTGAGACCAGTATTTTTTCCTTAATTTTATTTAGATTGAAATTGTCATCTAGCGTTCTATCATGGATCTAAATTGAAGGCTATTATATGAAAAATGTATTCTTTTTGGAGCATATCCGAGATGAAGACTGTGTTAACTTTCTAAACTGCCAGTATGCATATAATGTCGAATATTAGCTAAATCTTATAAGGTGCTATCCAAAATAATTTTCTTCACAGCATGATAGACGTTTGATTTGCCTTTAATCCATAAATTATTTCTTTTGTCTTCTTCCAACAATTCATTATGTTCACAAGATTTCCATTCACCGTATTCTAGCCATTTATATACATTTTTTATATGATGAAGAATTGCTGTGAATTTTGCAATTAATATGGTACCGTTCGCATTAGTTTTGTGCAGCCCATCATAAACAGTTATTTATTCTGACTTTCCATTCCATCAGCTCTAGGTATTTTTTTTCTATTATTTTAATTTCTTTCATCGGACTTTTAGACAAATGCCATATGTCAAATCCATGTTCAACTTCCGGATACTGAGTTTTTAACAGGTATCTTATACCCTTATGTCTGTCGGAGAGAAAAACTTCAATTCTACACATTTCCTGTTTTGCAAGCCTTGTCATTATGTTGTCAAGCCCTTTCCAAAGCGTCTTTCACTATACTTCTTTGAACAAGCTTAAAATCAATAATTTTGCAGGAATTAAATCCAAGACAGAATAGACCAAATATTTGGATGAAAATCCTGGGGAGTCATACTGCCCATCCCCTGCCAACCACATAGGTATACCACAACCTTTTAATGAATTCAAGTTCTTTCTTGAATCCAAAATGCTCTAACTGGTGCTGCCATGTTTAAAATGGTTTTATCGAATGGAAGCTTGGAAATATTGCCAAACCCAGTGATTTGCAGGACCTTAAATTGCTGAAACAATATACCATATAATAATAAACAAACTTGCTAATAAAGCACTTCCTTCTGGTTTCTTTCCTGATAATTATGCGAGTTTCAAGTGAAGGTATACTACTACAATAACACATAGTTTTAACACATAGCATTGTCCCTTTAATGTAAAGAGAAATTGTTTTGACTTCATTTCTACATAAAACACGTACCTTGAAAAATAAAATTCCCTTTCAATACTTTTATCATCACCTTCGTTGTCAATCTTATTGCAAGTAAAACTACTGCATAGCTCAGAAAGTATGCTTTTACGATTTCTAGCCTCATAACGTTTTGTTCTTTATTGTTTGCTTTTGGATGAATCAACTGTCTTACTAGAACTTGATATCTGGAAATTGTCTTCATTTTTCCTTATAGTAGGAATAGTTCCAGATTTTAATAAAGGCCCTCTGAAATTTTCATCCAGCATAAGCTACTCTTTTAATAACTGCGTTCACAATCTGTGTCCTTAAAATGGAAGGAATATAAACCTGCATCGGGACCAGGCAAAAAAATCTTTTCTTTTGAAAATTCTACCCATATCCTATATCTTTAGGGAGATTTGTTTGTTTGGAAATGCATGAAAATAGTTCTCTTCTCACATTACAGCATTTTATTTTTCACAATTTTACGTTGTTTGTACTAAACTGACTCAGTAACACCATCATTATAACACCACCACAAAGTACACTACTCTTGAACTTAAATACCAACATGAACAATTTTGAAAGCATACTACTGCACGTGCAGCAATGACTGGCTTGTGATCTCCCAACTGCTTCCAGCGCACGGCTCGCTCTGATGACATATAAGGTGGTTATTATTTCACTTGCTCAGTAATAACGGTGTGGCAGAGTAAGAAAACAATGTTACCACTGCATTTTACAGGTATATCCTTCATTTAGGAAGAAACACGATTTTTGTGTTTTGTTCCCCTTTAAAATGTCTTTATTTTTCACCTACTTCCAGAGGAGAAGTGTTTTGTAACTTAGGGAAATTCCGGAAATTTTTCATTTCTATTTGTTGTAAAAATAAATTCACTTTTGACATGAAAGATCTTATAGACTGTATCTATGATTGTATGGTTAAGTCCCTGTAATGCAATATTTAATTTACCTAAATGAGTGGATAAATCTGTTAGAAAAGTGAGGTACACTCATCAGTTGGCTCTGGTATTTCTTTATCTTCAGATTTCAGAAAAGTGCCCATTTCACACCTTAGACTGAAGAAATGCCTCAACATTACACCTCTACTTAACCATTGCATTTGACAATAGTATGGAACACCTGTGTAATCGGCTCCAATTCATCTAAATATGCCTGAAGTTGGCGATGGCAGAGAGATGTCCATTAACTGAGTTTACCAATAATCTGCATCACCCTACCTGTGCTTCTTGGTGTATTATACAATGCATTGCAACTAATTCATTTGACTCCTCATGAATATATTTTAGAAATTGTCATAATATACCTATGAAGCCAATCTCGCTCCCTCTCATTGTGGGGGCGCCATCTGTAGCAACACAAACCAATTTTCCCCAAGGTAATTTGGTATTTTGTCACAACTTGTAGAACAGCTTCAAAAATATCTTCCCCCTTGTGGTGCTTACCAAAGGAACAAACTCGAGAAACTCTTCAAGTATATTAAGTTCAGAACTCACACCACGTATACAAATGGCTAATTGAGCAGTGTCTATAATGTTGGTGCTCTCATCAACAGCCAGGAATACCAATTCATCATTTAAGTTCATCTTTTTATTCATATTCAATATCATTAGTCATTTCGGCAATCCAACTGTAGCAATTTGCTGACAGAGGCATACTGATTTAAACTGTTCTAACTTTTCTGAAGAAAGCTGCTCGGAGACCATGGCTAACATTCTTTGACAAATTCACCTTCTGAGAAACATTTAAATTTTTCTGCTGTAAGCTTTGAGAGCAGATAACTGACTGAGTATGTTTGATGTTATACAAATTCAAGCTGGCTTGCCTCTAGCTTTTAAGGTATGCTTTAATTCTTCCAATTGTTTACATCTGTTAGGCCCTAGAACAAAATTAGTTTTGAAATGTTTAAATCACTACTTCCACTATCACTACTGTAGTATCAGGATTACTATTTTACTAATGGTACCAAGATTAAACAAAGAAAGTGTCTGTTTATGGCCAGTAACTATGATTTGGTGTGTGTGTGTGTGCGTGTGTTTTTTTTTTTTTTTTTTTTTTTTTTTTTTTTTTTGCATACATAAGATATCTATTAATTTGAAGACATTCATGCATACAAACACAAAAAAGTTACTCATTCCATTTTCAAAATAAATGCCATATTAGTAAGAATTCTAAAGTGGAAAACTAAGGCAAATATTTGACTGACTTCATATTGGATGTGCAAATACACTGTCTCATTCAGTTATGAATGGCATTGGCATGATCATACACATGCACCTCATAGCCTTGAAGTTCTGCATGCTGCATGATATCTTAGCAATCATACTGACCTTTGCTATGGCCGAGCCATACAAAGACAAAGCTATAAGGAGATCTCTCCTTATGTTAACGTTGCTGGATACTCTTGTGTCTCAGACTGCAAGAGCATTTGAAGTCCCTATATCTATGGCTACGAGGCAGCTGCTGAAGTTATCCAGGGAAGGGATTGTTCATCATCAACCTGATTCAGGTTGAAGACATTTTTCTACTCCTCAGCAGGACACTGCACTTCTAGAAGGGCAGACAGCAATCCCTGTCATCATATGTCTACAATCAGAAGTAATTCTAATTTCCCTAGGTCGAACTGCACAGTCTTGCATTGCTTGACTACAGCAGGGCTCTTTGCTTGATCGGCAGCTAAGAAGCAGCGTCTTACAGATGATCACAGATTATGTCACCTCGCATTTGCAGAAGAAAATGCCAACCATAACTGGAATAGGGTTATATTCACAGACAAGGTGACATTTTCATATACAAATGGGGGGAAAGCAATTGTCTACCATGCCAGAGGAAAATGTTACGACACAAAATACATGGCACAAATGGATCACCAATGTCGTGTATCTGTGTCTTGTTGGGGTTGGATTTCATGAGTTGTGGCAGTTTGATGGCACATTAAAATATAGTCAGCAGTATAAAGACATCCTCAAAAGCATCACGGTTCCTTCTGTAAGGACTAGACATCCCAATGGAATGATTGAATTCCAGCAGGATAACCATCCTGTCCACACAAGTCAGCAGGTTTAAACTGGTTCTTGCAAAGGCAAGATATCACAGTAATTGACTGACCTCCTTCCTCACCAGATTTGAATCCTATAGAAAATGTATGGGCAGAGGTGAAGAAAGTTTTGGAATTAAATTGGTCTGCAAGACAAAAGAGGTTTTGAGGGATGAAATACAGGAGGCTATGGCAGAAGTATACCCTTGTGAAATGTTAACTAGGCATTTGATCATCTATCTCCCATAGAATGAGGTCAGTAATAGAAGCAGAGGGTTTACATACCAGATATTAAGTAACTTTCTACTTTATTTGCTTTTTCATTAAGGACTATAATATTTACTTATTTCTTATTTAGTTTGAAAACAAAAAGGGGATTGTTTCAGTATTTATGTGTGAGCATAAATGCCTTGAAATCAAATAAGCCTTAGCATTTGGAAATTATAACATGCATAATAAATATTGCATTTTTGGGGGAAAAAAAAAATAAACTTATGCTCGAATTGCAAACCTCGGTAGGTCGCATTACTACGTACCTGCTTATAACCGCTCAGCTGTCAGTGTATATTCAGTAGTTGGACTCAATATGAAAGGTGACAATAGAATGAAACTAAAGGCATGCTTTCCGAGACATCATTGTGAACCGGCCATGGAAAGGATTTGGACTTAGACTAATATACGCTTCGAGAGTGTACTCATTTTATTTTGTCTTAGGGTATATGTATAAGTGTATATTACTCTGTAATTAACTGCAGAGGAAGATTAATAAAAAAAAATGAATTTATGTATGCATGTATGGTCATTTATTAGTAAATTCATATAAAACATGCAATAGATAAATAATTTAAATATGTGCCTGTCAAATTCATCTCAGCTAATCCTGTGCATGAGCACTTTGAAAATGCTGTCGTACACTAAACATGGAGCAGTACTTTTCCTTTTGGCATAGCAAACGCAAAATTACTTGTGTTCCCATTCAGCTTTGAAGAAGTATCTTTTTACTTTATGTGACATGATTCTGCCACTGACACAAGGAGGGTTGCTTTGAGTGACTGACCAGTTCTTAGAAGTAGATAACACAGGAGGTGTGGTCTGATAGCTAACCAGTGTACCATGGTGGACGGAATTAAAACTACGATTTAGGGGAAAGAACACATTGAGCCAATTTTTCCCATGTCTGTTGTAGACTATCAACACATTTTCAGCCTACAGTTTTTACTTATTTACAAACCACTTTCTTTACTTCTCTCCCCTGTTATTTCAATGAAAAAAATGTATCTTCCCTCCAAATACTTAAGGCAACTTAATACTGCAATTTAGTAACATGGAAAATGTGATAAATGAAGCAGTGTCACTGTAGACAATTACCAAAAGCATATAAACAAGGTTAATAGTCACTCACTTTGCAACAAGTTCCATGTCTCATCTAAAAGCATATAAACAATGTTAATAGTCACTCACTTTGCAACAAGTTCCCATGTCTCATCATCTAAATCTTCACGGTACACCCTGAGATTACACTCGTCATCCAATTGACACCAGTATGTCTGTCCTAATTTGTCTCTACCAAGAGGTCGACAACGCAGTTCTTCTGCACTCAGTCGATTTACCTCCATCTTGAACTTAGCATTTAAATCAAACTGTATTTCAAGCAGCATCTGCAAAACAAACAACTGCTTATACCACATTATCATTAATGCTGAGTAAATCAATTGTTAATTATTCACTAATGTAGTGCTATAATGTATGATAGTAAACAATATAAAGGATCATAGTATATTAACTTTTTGCTGTATTTTTGTATCCCTGGAATAGTATATTTGTAATACTTCAATGATTTAACAATAGAATGTCCAAAGGATACAATCTGAATCTTATTTCTTGGGGAAGGTGTTTCCAGTGTATTGTTAAATTCCAAACAATGGCAACAGGATCATTTTATCTTACAGATTTTATTCATTTAAGGTGCACTTTCATTGCGCAAAAAGTTAACATACCCCACACAATTTTTGTTGTCAAAATGTAGGGCCTAAAGGTTGCATACAGGCTTATCCATTGAAGGTGGAAATAAAACTGTACAGAGATGCAATCCAAGCACAATATTGTGTGTCCTTTTCAACCATACCACTTCTTAGCAAAAACTGTCATATACAAGCTTTTAGTCCAAACATGTAAATCTACATTAGAAATATTATTTGAAAGATGAACTGCTTGCAGAGCCACAGAGTGTTCTTGAAGTTTCAGATGTTGGCAAAGTATTTTTTGATGTCTGAAGAATGTATACTTCAGCCAAATACAGTACTTGAGAAATCTTTCAGTAGGGAAGATACAGGTTCTTTTGATATTGCAAATGGATATTCACAAATTAGGGAGTTCATTATTTCATTACTAAACTTATCACTAATTAATTATACAAATTGCACTAAAGCTAATAGAAAATTATTGGAAAACAAAATAAATGTAACATTTTGGAACATATCCAACACCAAAATTACTCCATAAGGATCAGTTTGAGTGAAAGATTGGGCTAAGCAAGTTTAAAGTTGCTACTTTAAAACGCTCGTTTTAAAAGTATTACAAGATGTGTTATTTATAGTGTTATGAATTTGAAAGAAAGCCTTCTTACTATTACTATTCCAAGTCTTTCAAATGCCAATATACCTTTTATTCCAAGTTTTAGGGCTACAAACTGAAGAGGGCAGAATGTTCTCTGTGGATATCATGCAAAGGTTCCCTAAAAATCATTGTTTCCACTTGAAGAAAATGAGTGCTTCAGGTGGTTCTCTAAAAGAAGAAAGAGATATGTGTAGGTTTAGGGTTTGCAGACGGATTATGAATGAATGCATGACAGGTAAATTGATTCTATCACTTTCTCACCATTTCATACAACAAATGCAATTATTTACTTGTAAACATCTGAAACAGTACATTTTGCCAGCAAGAAAAGCTCCTTTATAAATAGTTCATCAATTTTGGAAAACGGAAGTAGTCCACGAAAAGTGCAGAGGATAATTTATTCTGTTTACTGGAACAAACCACAAATCCCCAACAATGTGCGACTAGGGATCCCATTTGTTGCACAGAGAGGAATGATCCCTTTTTTAATTTGTCAGCAAAAGTGTTAATGCGCTTAATTACAAAGTCAAATTATTAATTGTGAACTGTATACATAAGGCTGATGCCAGTGATCCTAGGATATTTATCTGTATAAACTTTACTCAATCTAAAATGAGTAGAAACAACACTCGAGATAGTGTAATGATTGCTTTAATGTGAAGGACAGAAATAACACTTTCAACAACTGAACACTACATTTTGATAAAATAACACAAGAAAATGTTGCTGCATCATCAATACACAACTAGCACGGTGAACCTTATCACCAACTAAAACTTACAGCATTGTCAAGCAATTACTGAGCACAACCTCATTGGCAGGAAGCATACTGGCTCGCCCACTTAACATACGAA
The DNA here is from genome assembly GCA_030765065.1 of Deroplatys truncata. Classification (NCBI taxonomy): domain Eukaryota; kingdom Metazoa; phylum Arthropoda; class Insecta; order Mantodea; family Mantidae; genus Deroplatys; species Deroplatys truncata. Next base: position 405,418,395 of record CM060990.1, read on the forward strand.
CTCATTATTGCCATGGCAAAAACATACTGGGGTCCAAAAACTGAACACTTTTTATAAAGACATGTCACTACTGAATTGCACAAGAATAAAACAAACAAAAATAAAGAGAACAGGATATTGCATGATATGGGTGAACTGGTAGAGGGTATAGCTTTACAATAGGATGCTGGCAATGACCCTTGGAAATTTGCTCTGTAGCTAACCACACTAAACCATCTTCAACAGGATGAATCTCAATGAAGATGCCAAGATCACAGTGGAGAGGTGGTAAGTTGTCTTCCTTCAGAAGAAATCAGTGACCAGTTTGAGATTATCGTTGGAGCTGGACCATTTCTGGCTCTGCTGGAGAGAATGGAGATAATCGGTCGACGACATTGCCACAGCTGATGCAGACATTGCTGAAGCTGCTGCCATTTCTGCAACCGAGTTAAATTGCCAGAACAAGGTGAAGGTACTGAGGTCAATGGTTTTCCGATGAAAAAATGACTTGGGGAGAGATAGGAAGTGTCAAAAGGATTATCAGTAAGGCATACCACTGGAAGGGAGTTCAAGCATGCCTCAATTTGAATTAATAAGGTAGACAATTGTTCATAGGTAGCACCCATGATTCTGATAAAATGGTACTTCATGGACTTAACCACAGCCTTGTGCAATCCTCCAAAGCAGAGAGAGCTGGGTGATATAAAATGCCCGTGCATTCATTAAATGAGGCGTAGTCTTGCATAATCTGTTGGTTCTTGGTAGATTATGACAGCAATCAAAGTTCTCTGATCTTGTCATTAGTACCTACAAAGTTTATGCTACTGTCTGTGAAGATTTCCTTATACATTCCTCGTCTAGATGTGAACCTTCTAAGGCAAAGATGAACGCTTCAGAAGTAATATCGGAGACCAAGTCAATATGAACCGCCTTTATAGACAAACAAAGATAGCTACACAGGTTTTTATCTGACACTTGCTTTGAGGTGAGTCATAGCATATGAAGTCAGGACCAGCATAATTAACTGCAGCTCAAAAAGGCCTCGCTGGAGTCACCCTATATGCAGGTAGGCTGCCCATTAATTGCTGAGCACCTTCGACTTTGAGTTTGAAGCAGGAAATGCACTTGTGTAAGACTGACTTGAGAATCTCTCGTATTCTCAGTACCCAGTACTGCTGTCGAAGAGAAGAAGTTAGTAGCTGATTGGAAGCATACAGAAGTTTGACGTGTTTGTACTCAATAATCAGCTTGGTCAAATGATGTTACGGAGGCAAGATGAGCTAATGTCTAGATTCGAAGGAGGTTTCAGCCTTGTCGATTTTTCCACCTACTCAGAGTAAGCCTTCATTGTCAGTAAACAAATGCAATGATTTGAGCAAGCTTTTAACAGGAACTTGTATTTTCTCCTTAAGTTCTGATAACTCAGCAAAGTTGCCCGCTGAGTGATTTTAATACAACAGTGCAATACTTGTTGCAGTTCAGTTGCTGAGAGAGGACCTTGTAGTTTGTTGCTGCTATTTTTACAGTTGAATGCAAATCTCAACATGCGCTCTGTCACCCTCTGCAGGTGCAGCAAGTTTGAAAAACAAGAAATTATTCCACCATCCTCTGTGGAGACCAATAAACTGACTGGAGTACATCGTTCAGTTGCATCTTGAACATCTAATCATTTAAGTTGCTTTAGCCATGCTGTATAAGGTTTACAAAATCTAATTAGGACCATTTCACCATGAGTGAATAGAAGTAAGAGGTTCAGCAGAAACGCCTCTTGAAATGAGATCAGCTGGATTAAGTTGAGTAGCCACATATCTCCAGGCGCTGTTTCTGCTAACTCTTGTATTTGTGATACCGTGTTCACCACAAGTCTTCCATTTGTGTGGGTCGGATTTGATCCACGATAGAACACTCATGGAATCGGACCATAAATAATTCCAAGTAGTCTAAAGCTTGAGATCGACTAGAACATTACTGTAAATTTTAGCTAGAAGTAGAGCACCACAAAGTTCAAGTCGAGGAAGAGTTTGTTTCTTCAATGGTAAGACCTTGGATTTGGAGTAAAGAAGTCTAGTCTGCACTCTATTGTCGCTGTTTGTAGAATGATGGTAGTTGCTGGCGACATAAGTCCTTTCTGAGGCATTGCAAAATCCATGTAACTGTAAACGTTTTAATGTGTCTGTGATTAAGACATGTCTCGGAATGCGTATAATATGAATTCTAGACAATCTCTCGCAGATATCTCTTCATACCAGCTGAGTTTTACTAACCCAGAGCTTGTAGGTACATCTTGGCATTGATGACAATAGGACTAACTAGGCCTAAAGAATAAAAAATAGATGAGATAACAAAGAGGATATTTTGTTTCGTGAGGTTAGAAATTGGATTGTCTTGAAGAGATGGATTGGCTTGTTTCTGGAACTGCTCTGTTGCAAGATGCCAGAGGAGACCAAGAGCATGCACGTTTTCACCGCCGTCTAGTGAAAGAGGAAACTCTCTCTATATGAACAGATTTTAAAATATCTTCATGATTGGAACATTGTTTTTAAAAAGGAAATACTCCACTCTCTATCATTTGAATTAGTTACCTCTGAATTTGTAAAGCCTTTTGTAGATCATTGTGACCATATAAGCAGTCATCAACGTAGAAAGATTCAGGGACAACTTCAGCAGCAAGAGGATATTTTCTCTCTTCTTCCGATGCGAGTTGATGCAAAGATTGTATGGCCAAGAAAGATGCTGACTTGGTGCCATATGTGACCACAGTTGGAGCATAGTCCTTGATAGGATAGTTTCTGTTTTCATGCCATATTATTCGTGGAGCTCTTGGTCATCAGGATGCATTTTCACTCATCTGTACATATGTAGCAGTGGGTTCTGAAGCATAAGATGATGATGGAAGAGACGTCATCTTGAACAATAGGACCTAACTTCAGTATGTCATTTAGAGATAATCCTGAAGAAGACTGTGCAGATGCATCAAATACAACTCTTGTGTAATTGGAAGTAGATGAAGGCTTGAAGACTGCATGATGCGGAATATAGCAACAAAGTTTGCCTTCCTTGGGCGGTGCACTTGCCTGATGTCATGGTTTCGTAGTCTGAGAGAAATTTAGTGTAATTCTCTCGAAGTGTGATGCCGTTATGAAGCCGTTGCTCTGAGAGTGTAATGCCATTGATAGCTTGCTGTCTAGATTCACCTAAATGTTTCTTGTTGCCCTTTACTGGTAGATGGACTGTAAAACTACCATCAGCATTGTGAGTTATGGTTTTTGAGTAGTGTTCTTCACACTATCTCATCCCTGGTGCATACAGCTGAGGAAATTCTTCCAAATCCCAGAAGTGTCTCAACTGAGTCTCGAGCTCATTTGTACTGATGAAGAAATTATGCTGAGGTGAGGATTTGATCTTGTCCTTGAGTTAACACCTTGGAACAGAACCCGAGATTATCCAACTGAGAGTTGTACTGGTTAGGGCAAGGTGCCCAGGATTAGTTAATGTTTCTCCATGTAATAATTCAAAGAATAACGGACTTCCAATTCGGATTTGAATTCCATCAAGAATATTGAACTTAGGATCTGCTAATGGAATGTTAGAAGGAATGTTCCATTTGGAAAGTTCAATGTGCATGGAAGGAAGTTTTCCGCTTATGCAAGGAAGTATTAGGCAGTCAATTTTAGTTGTGAAGTCATGAACCATAGGCTTCAGATTAACCTGAACACTATGAGTGGCCATAGAGGTGGTACCATTTATACCACTGATAGGCGTACCAGCTGTCATGTTGTTGAGCTGTACACACTTTGCAAAATCTGTAGCAATAAAGTTGGATTGACTGGCAGGGTCAAGGAGAGCTCTGCATTGTATAAGATTGCCATGTTTGTTTTCCACTTGCACTTGTGCAGTGGCAAGCAAGACTTGTTGCATGGATTTCAATTTGAAAAAACAGTAGCTAGATGGTGCATCTGCTGTTCTTGTGTGATCACTAACCTCTCCAGTAGGACTAGGTGAATTTAGCATGAAGCATTTTCTCTGTTGTTATGAAGTAACTTACTATCTACAGAGGAGCCACATCTGCAATATGCAGCACGGTTATATTTGCTCACTGTGTGATTAGGAACAAAGCAATTGGCACAAAGGTGCTTTGGTTTAATAAAAGTGCAATGTTTCTGCAAATTTAGATTTCTAAAGTTGCCACAATTGTGCAACATTGACAATGTGAACAAGAACGATTACTCGTGGTTAAGTATGACTGTCTACCTTCTCCGTTGTTGAACTTATAAGTATGCAGGTCATTCTTAGGTTTGCCTGTACTAGTCTTGCTGCACACTGCACTAGTAAGCAGTTCAAGAGAGTATGATTTTGCTTCCAGAAAGTGTATAAGTTCTTTTAAAGAAGTGAAATTTTGAGGATCTATCTTACTTTCCTATTCTCTACGTGTGCTGTCAGACATGTGTTCTAGAAGAGGTTGCCTTTAAATGATTTCATGCAAAAGCACTTCAAGCCTTAATGCTTCAATGGCATTCAAATTGTTTTGAAACTGGTTCAGCAGGGTGTGCAGTTCACTTACTGTTTCATTACGCATGATTGATGATGCTAATAGGTTTTTTATATGCGCTGTAGCTATTAGTCTTGTATCGTTATAGCGCAAATATATTAATTCCAAATTCCCAACATTTTCATTGCTGACAAGTATTTTCTGTATTAGTGTACGAGTTTGTCCCCCGAGAGAAGAAAGTAGGTAGTGATATTTCTGAATCACATCTAGAGCTTGATTATCACTAAGCTTGTGAATGTGCCAAAAAAGTGTTTAAAGTTTGTAATGTTATCATCAAATGTGGGTAGCTGTATTGCAGGTAGCTTGATAACATTAGCTGCTTGTAACAATTGTGATAGTACTGTACATTGCAAATGTCCAGAAGTTAATTCTTGTTGTTCATGAACCTGCATTAGTTCAGTTAACGTAGCCTTTAACCATATATAACTGTTTCCTGTTTTTCTTTTATTCTGCATGCAAGTCTAGCTCAGCTCCCACTTCCACAAGAGATTCAATTTGAGTTTGAATGGATTCGTATTTGTCCCAAATTGTCGTAGTTTGCTTTGAATACCAAAATGTTTACCTGCTTGGACAAATTGTCAAGAAATTACCAAATGAAGGTAAATTCTCTTTTGATGATGCTCCTTTTTTTAAACAGACCTTTCAGTTCTTGCTCCATATTAAATAGTTATGAGGGCTTGCTTAAAGGAAAAGAAAAAAAAGGAAAGTTCTGACCTGAGAATAACTTGAATCAGTGTGATGCTATATGTTGATTCTACATCGCTGCAATCAGAATGCTGATAGTTTGCAGCCTGAAGTCTGGCTGTAGATCTTGATGATTGACGGACATCATGGGGCCCATTGGTGCATATGTGGACATCCTGGAGCTCATTGGTGTGTATATTAGCCCGATATACCACTTGAAGATCATGGCTGCTGCATTGTAAGCTGCAATACTGCTTAATGATGTAGATCCGACTGAGGCATGAACCACAGACCGACCATATGCAAATCTCACATGAACTCCACTTGAATAACTTGCATGTTTTTGATCTAATAAAGCACCTTATACAGTAAATATCCTACTCGAGAAGGACCAAGTCGCCTATTTAGCATCAGACAGACGTTAATTACATTTTTGTCATTTTTGAGTTGACACTACCATAAGAAACACAGAATTGAGATCTATCTTAAGATCAGACAAATGTAACTTTATCTTGACTGGTTTCCATTTTAGCTGTCAAGTATCTACATTTTAAGAAAAATAACAAGTATCAGACAGCCTGATCCAATTTTAGACTGCAGAATAGTGTTAATTTCTTAAACGGAACAGGGCATTTAGTCAGTTTAAAATGAGTTTCCAAGCAAGTAGGATAGTAATGGAGTCCAGAGGAAGAAGAATGGTGAAAATTAGTCAGGGGAAAGAATGGAATTTAGAGAAATTGTGGAAGTATTACAACCTGATTTTGTGTGTGTGTGTTTATATTGTTATTATTATTTCTATTTCTTGCCATAGCTTAAACAGAATTGCAACATGAAAAGAATGAAGAGATGCTCAGGGAGTTCATTGATTCTGATTCAGATCATAATCCTTCATGTCAGCCGGATGAGTCCACTGACTCCGGTGAGTAGGCAAACAATTAATACTATCCGCGTTTATTTTTCCTTCCTCTAAATGTTGTCTTATTGTAGTTACAAATGGATCCAGTCTGGTAAAGGATGCCATACATGAGAATGTAGATAGGGCTCAAGTAAATCATCATAACAGGATGGGAAAAGTATAGCTGATAATTTAAACTTTGAAGAAAGTAATGAACCAAGAAAATGCAAAAGGCAACCAGTTAAAGAGGAATGAAAAAGAAATATAAGAAGAATTAACCTGCAGCATAGTAGGGCACATATTTCAACCAATAATTCTGAAGTTCCTGCAAGAAGCGTGACGCAGAAAGATTGCTCTAAATGTCCCCAATAGTGCAGCAATAAGCTTACGAGCAAGATAGACAAAATATCCATAAAGCCTACTGGGACCTTGGTTCAGTTGAACTACAAAGGCAGTACCTTAATAAGCTAGTGAAAGAAGAAAAACAAAGTGTGAGAACAAAATCAGCTACCTCACAAAGGGAGCAGATCAAGAAATATCACCCAATACGAGGACAACTATTTATATTTTGAACCTTGGCAACACTGATTGTTGTTAGGTGCCATCGGACTTTTCCACTGGAAAGTTTGACATTGTTGACCATAATCAACTTCAGACATTTTGTCAATAGAGTGTTATTTGTGTTGTTTACAGTGACTTGGAAATTGTCTACCGAATAAAAGGAATTAACTTGTGAAAATGTTTATGCTATGATTTATTACAACCTTTAATGTGGATTATCAAGACAAGAGTGCATCAATCAACTACTTTCACATTTGGTGATGAAACTCCATTTGCTACTGTGAAACGCTGGTATAACGAGTTTAATAGTGGCTGCCGTTTCTCAATGACGAAATTTGTGAAGGACGTCTAAAATCAATTGTGCCAGAAAACATTGATGCTGTGCAAAAACTAATAATGCAATATCATGCGACATACTGTGAGATTGAGGCAACCCTAGATATTAGTTCCACCAGCATATATAAAATATTGCATGATCATTTAGCCATGAAAAAGGTTTGCTCTCGTTGAATCCCACATACTTTGACGAAATCTCAAAACATTGCTCGTGTCGATTGGTGCACAACAATGCTCAAGAAATACAATGGCGGTGATTCAAAATACGTATATAAGATTGTAACAGGTGATGAATGATGGATCTATGCATATGAGCCAGAACATAAATAGCAGTTGACTGTTTGGGTGTTTCAAGATGAACCAAATCCAACAAAAGTTGTTCGCGCTCAAAGCACTTTGAAACAAATGGCCACCTGTTTGTTCGGAAAAAAAGGGCATGTGCAGCAGTCCCTTTAGAGGAACATAAGACGGTCAATTGTGAATGGCACACAACCATTTGTTTGCTGGAAGTCTTCATGAAATAAGGAAAACAAACAAGCGGCATCAGATCATTCACCAAGACAATGCAAGCGCACACATATCTTGTCTAACAATCGGCCATTTGAACACTCAAAGATCAAATTGATAGGTCAACCATCGTACAGTCCTGATATAGCACCCAATGACTTCTTTTTGTTCCCAACATCAAGAATAAATTGCGTGGACGTGTGGAAAGTTTTGAAAAATCATGCACAAGGAAACCAGTAACCTTATTTTCCGATACATGTGGGGGCCAGAATAGGAATGCCAACATGAGCACAATGTGTGTGTATGCATGAAGTGAATGTACTGGATATTCCAACAATAAATCAGTGCTTTTTTGAGCCTGAACATTCACAAATGAAGGTAGACTCAATACATGCCAACATTGAAAGAAAAAGCAAACATGTGGATGTTTTTGATCCCACTGGCTGGTACACTGTTGTAAGAATGTCATCTGATAAGTACAGTGTGACAGAAATGGATAATACCCTAATTTTAGATTTCAACCAGCTTCAGAAGAAGTTGATCAGGAACAAGAAAACTGCAAAAAATGGAGAAACTGTAAAATGGCTTAAGATTGTTTGGATGCAATACCAGAAAGATCTAAGGATATTTTATTGAGGCTTGGTGGCTTTGTGCAGGCATTACATATATATTGGCATTACATATATACAGAATTGTGCCTTTGTACAAACAATTGAGGCTTTTCAACCAATCCATACAAAGTCTTTTTCTGGGGCCAGCGAGTACAGCTGGTTTTTGTTGTTTTGTTCTTTAATTTGCATAATTGGGGGTGCGTACTTGACATCCTTTTTTTTCCTGTTAAATACACATTATGTACAATTCACACTCTCACTCTCTCTGCAAATCCACGCCTCATGCATACAGATGCACACACCAACACATGCACAGGGAGATACACCATGTACATATGTACAACACATGAAAAATTAGTCATTGAAAAGCCCTACACTGTTATGCACTTATTTACAATGGCCCCTGCCAGGGCACATGTGGTCGGTTTTCTCCAGGGTGGGTGCATGATGAGCATCCACAAGTTGGTCGAGACTTTCACTCTACGATGTTTACAGTGCTCATGCTTGCTGCTGCCATATTTGTATGATGTTTGAATTGCACCCATGTCGGTGTAGCTCTGTGGGTAATTGCCTCCTCCAGAGTTGGCATGCTAAGTTCAGTTCTTATAGCGAGGTTGGATGTAAGAAGCGGTATGCACAGAATTTTCTGAAGTGAGATGTTATGTAATGTTCTTATTTTCAGCATCGCTGATTTGGAGGCATTGGCCCATACCACACACATGCACAGGACCACCGACAAGATGAAGGGCTTACATAACACAAGCTTAGTTTTTAGCTTTACTTGCTTGCTGTGGAAGATAAGGGCATATGACTTTAGTTGCTGCCGCCCTTTGTTGGCAATATATTGTAGATGAAGTTCCACAGTAACTTCTTATCCATAGTGATGCCTAAGTATTTGACATGCTATTAACAGTGTAACCTTTGTCCTTCAATCAGTAAGTTCATAGCCGGAAGGCACAGTCGTTTTGAAAAATACACCAGCTGATATTTTGGACGGCTTACTTTAATTTTCCAGTTATGTTGCTACAAAAGGAAGCAGTCAGCATACCACTACATTTCAAGTAGGCTGAAAAATGGATTTCTGCAATGCTTGTAGATTGCGGTGCCATTGGCATACATAGCGACCTTGCACCTGGCAGCCACAGGAGTCATTGGATAAAAGGATATAATGGAAAGGCAAAAGGATGGCACCTTGAGATACGCCAGCTTGCATGGGCCACTCAGCAGAAGAACAATCCACCTGGATGTAGAAGTGTCTGTTTTTCAAAAAACTTTGCAACAAGTACATGAAATTTTGAAGGCCGGGAAAATGGTGATGCAGCTTGTAAATTAGTCCAGCATGCCAACACCAGTTGAATGCAGCTTCTATGTCCAAAAATAGTGCCAACATTGAAGCCCTATTGTTAAATTGTTCGGTAATGTCGTCTGTTAGTCAAGTAATTGTAATTCTGTTGACCGTCCTTTTCAAAAGCCAAACTGTGATTTTGAAAGTTCATTGATTTCCAAAACTTGTTTTTGCATTCAAAATAAAATGAGTTTCTCGAACAATTTTCCAATAGTGGACAAGAGACTAAAACCTGACATGATATTTTTCAAGTATTCGTATGATCATGATTTTCAGATTTTGCCCTCCAAGAAAAGAGCTGGTCTATGAAATTCATCAAACTCGAGTGCTGAAGACAACATTCCGCCCCAGCTTATAATGATCTCTGCATAAATAAAGCAAAGCAGCAGCTTCTTCTTACAGATTTGTACAACAAGGGTATTAAAATTAAAAAACTAAATTAAATTGAGTATAATTTATGGACACTCTTTAACTGCTGTGGTCCTTAGCATCCCATTCTATATTGGGCATGAAAGACCAGTAATTTTGCTCAGAGGCTTCTTTATCAGGCTTGAGGTTCTTTTACATGCCATAAATCTACAACACGGGACCACCGGCTTTACTTCCCTTCCGAATTTATACCTCTTAAGTATCATCCATTCTACCAAGGATTTAATACCACTAACAAGATGGAAAATGAGCAAAACATTACAGAAGAATTTCAGGAATAGACCTGTCAACATCTCTTTTTAGTTTCCTTTATTTTGTTGTCATTCATCACTAGTAATTATGTAAAACCAATTTTGCATTACATTACTTGCCTAAATATCTGTGCTTTATCATTCATTTTTAACAGTAGTACACTGCAGTATATCCTGTAAGAAACCTAGGTTTTGTTCAACTGAGTTTTCTAAGTTATCTGAAGAAAACAACAAAAGAATTATATTAATATTTATCAACTCTCAAGTTCAAGTTATAATGTTATTCTAGATCAGCTGTAGCGGGTTTTAAAACTAATTACAGGCTTATAATATGAATACTTCTTAAAAGAAAGTGGCAAACAGAATGAGATATGGATTATTTTGCTTATTTTAGACACCAATTGGTGCCGATACACATTGCCTTGTTTATTACTCGTATGTGTTGTTAAAACATTAACATACAGGTGCAGTAATCTGTGTTGTTGTGCAAGATGAAGCAATATTTCTGCCTGATTACACCTGCACAAAAAGGAATTCTTAAATAATTATAGTTTATGAATTATTAATGATTAATTAACATGCAATTTGATAATTTTCTACAATTATAAATTAACTGGATTAAAAACTACATCAATCAAGTGCCTGTCAAAAAGTGTAATTGCGTAAGAAAATCTGCAAGATTTAGGCAAAATAGAGTAGCTTTGTTTCAAAATGTTCATTGTATTTTTCCGAGCGTGTGACCATAAAAATCCAACATTTCTTTGTACTTCAAGGGGAAGAACCTAGTTTTAAGATAAAATACATGCTGTAGGAAATGGTCTTTTCTTACTGTTTAAGCTTTGAATTTTCAACCGGAGAGCCAATAAAAATACAGGATAATTGTTGGAACCAATGAGAAGATAGGAAGACTTGGTTGCAGGTACAGAAATCCGGAGGCAAGTAGTAAGTTGATATATGTAAACATAAGCGAGAATTTCACACAGTCCGTCATGATTCTTCGTTAAGTGAACATGTAGTACTCCGAGTCAGAAAAGGTTGTTAAGTTTCGAAATTTGCTAAGTGCTGCGCAATTATGTAACTGTAAAGCAATGTACGTGGACTATTTTACTAATGTGCTAATAGTATCCATTGAGATAATTTTGTTTAAGCTTATAAACGATTTAATATTTGTCAAGTGACTACTGCAATCTCGCACAAATCTTAAGTTTGGTGATAGAGCACAGAGATATTAAATAATTAGCCGGAGTATATGTTAGTGTACCAAGAGATAATAGTGGGAAGACAGTGTTAAAGAATCGCACATGTTAGGGATAACGAGAATTTAGCAGGATTTCTAGCAAAAAGATGCGCCGGAGTGAGAAAAGTGAAAACAGTGTTTCTTTCAAGATTATACCCTGGTGTCGCCACTCCCATATCCTACCCTGACATAATCGCAGTAGTGAATTTCAGATTGATTCGCCAACAGTTGACCCTGAGATGATAACGACGTGTGCTTCCTGCTGACATCGATTCCTGAAGACAACCCCCTACGACGTGGCGGAGAACGTTGACGATGCAAGGTAAGAATGATGAGGGAAATGCTACAAAGACTGTAAATTCCTTCTTTGATAGCCCATGTTATACAGCAGTAGCCACCAAGCTAAGGATCAGACAAGCGTAACTATGCACATAATTTCATAAAACATTTTATTAGCACCTACGGGGTGGTTGGAATAGCAATCTTCTGGTAGAAAACAATAGTAAATGAAATATACTTTTTATTTACAGTAGAAAAATTGGCGAAAAAACACTAGAAAGTACCAAATTTTTAGGACAAAACCTTTAAATTGATTTATCTCAAAACACTTGTTTTTGTAGTTACGTCTCTTTGATCCTTAATGGGCCAAATGTTAATGTGCTTAATAACTGAAAGGAAGTCAAATTATTAATTGTGAACTGTATGCATAAGGCTGATGCTAGTGACCCTAAGACATTTATCTGTGCAACTTTTACTCAGTCTAAACTGAGTAGAAACAACACTTGAGATACTGTAATGATTGCTTTAATGTGAAGGACAAGAAATAACACTTTCAATTGAACACTACATTATGATAAAATAACACAAGAAAATGTCGCTGCATCAACACACGACTAGTGCAGAAAGCCTTAATCACCAGCTAAAACTTACAGCATTGCCATGTCTAACAGGTACTGAGCACATGGTCATTGGCAGGAAGCATACTGGTGTGCCCGCTTAACATACAAACTCATTATCGTCATGACGCAAACAAAAAGGCTTCAACAACAAGTGCAGTTAACTGATGATGCATGCTTAATGACTTTATATTTGGGAAATAAAAAATTTACATTTATCTCACTTTATGATAAAGCTGAAACTTTTAGCTAACCGCTAGTTTGCAATGGAAGCTACATAAGCATTACAGACTCCAGATATGCAGCTTATAGTGCTTTCAAATGGAATACCAATCTCTCATGATTGTAAGTTCTTATTCTTTCTCAAGACTTGGTCCGTAATGATTCTTTGGTATAAATGAAACTCATATATTAGCACAGAAGAAGCAGTACCAGATAACTGACATTTGAATTTTTTAAAAATTTTTTGCACTGGCAAATTTGGAATTGTAAGTGCAATTTAAAATGAACAAATACACCTGATGGTTCTATTCAAACCAATGACATAGCTTTTAAAGCAATACCAACTGCATTTAAAGCAATTTAATGCAATTTCTTTTTTTAACCTTTATTAACAATAGGAAAGAAGAATACAACATAAGTTGCATTTTTCACTCATTAAAGAGGAAAACATCAAGATGATGCAACATAATATAACTGTGATTCAAACTTGTTTCATGTCAAAAAGTGACAAAGTTCCATTTATACCCTGCCTTTAACTACAATGGTCTTATCAGAGGCCTTTCCTTTGGAACATATTATTGGCTATAGGTAATGGTGTTGACTTGTATTCACTTGTCATTGGGTTTCTAGTAAACTTTGGGTTTTAATCATTAGATCACACACATTCTCATTCATACTTCCAGACTCTGGGGAGCATACAGAATCATCTTGGCTAGAGAAAAATTAACACTCCCCAGCTGGAAAATGAACACGGGACCCCTCACACAGCAGGCAGGTACTCTACCGGCTGAGCTACGAGGCCAGCCAGGGGTTTTAAAGTCAACTTTTAACTTTTGAGTACCCATACGCGACATTTAGCTCTGCAGTGTTTTAGTTTTTTTTCCCTTTCCTGTATAAATCCCAGTCAATAACGCAAGTTTGGTTTCTTCAAAGACAAGCAATTTATGCCAAGTAAAATTAAAATATTTTTGGTAGTGACTACATGAAAGATGGGCTAAAAGAAAAAGCCATTATTTGTAGGCCTGGATATTATATTTTATGCCCATATTTTCCTCAAGGAATACATAAAAAACAATTACGTAGGTACACATTTCAATAAAAGTTATACCACACAAAAGAGTTTCCTATGCTCAAAAACATCCATTTACACAGTAGTACCCATTTTGTTTATTTCTTTTAGCCTAAAACTGCCTTTTCTTCTCTCCAAATTTCTGGAAAAATGTGAAACTAAGTTGTAATATCCAATCTTTTTTTTAATTTACAAAATAAATTTTTTAAACAAAACCCAATAATAATATTTAACTTGGTAGATGTACAATTATTTTTCTATTGACTTATGCTTCCCCTAAATATAAAATATGTAACACTTAGAAATGAAGACATCTGGCCTGGAGGAACATTTCAGTTCCGACTCATTGTGACTGAACAATGTTTTCTTCCCTTTGACAGGCTACTAGGCAATGCAACTATTGACCCTTCCTTTGTTATTTTCCTCCAACCTGCCCAAGAGATTTGGAGATGAAATGTCCGAGCTTAGATTTTGTTTAAATACCACCATAGCTCAAAAGAGCCAATAAAACATGCCAAATAATACTCTAAGCTGTAATTTTGTAAACATGCTTTATGCATTATTTTTGTAATCTAAATTGTTCCTTCTTGAGGTTGTGGGAAAACCTTAGGTCCACTTATATTTTAGCAAATAAAATCACAGAAATCTGTTAGGAGTGGACTGCTCATGATGTGACGTACGAGCATTGTTGCGTATGTGACCTGGCTGCCCGGATCGGGTATTGCGCAATAGTGGAGGGGATAAGCGAGTTAGCGTTACCATGCCGAGTTGAGCGTGGGGGTTCAGTAGAGTCGAGGCTAGTCACGGTTCGAGTCAAGACATGTGTGTGCGCGCTACCCATGCGTACAAGCATGGCATCCTCACTGACAGACATGGAAACAAGGAGGTACTGTATCCCTTTACATCAATAAACCCACTTACCATCCATCGTCCTTATGTTTAAATTATCATAGTAGATAGTCCCTTCCTCATCCACGCCATGTATTAATAGTTTTCCTAGAAGTATTCTGATATATTTTTCATATTTCTCTTAGCTGTGTCCCCTGTCTGACCTCGTATAATGTAAATTGTTAACTTTAAGATCTTTCGGTACCGAGTTGCTCTACCCCCATTGAGCTAGTTAATAAAGAGGTCACGACAATATTATGCAATCAGAAGCAACCTCTTACAACAATGCCTGTAGTATCTGCATTTGATTTTTTATTCATATCAATCACTGCCAAATCAGCTCCACTTTCACGTGTACACACGGTTGTTTCTTTGTTTTTGGTGACTGTCTACTCCAACACACTTTTAGTGCAATTTTACGAACTAGTGATGGAAGAGTAACTGTCTTGTCAATACTATAATAAGCACTTATTGTTAATTTTACATCGTTTTTATTAATCAATTAAAAAACATGCAATTAAATAAAATTTGTTGAATTCATTATGGCCACAACATTTTACAACAGTTTTCTACATTTTAGTTACTGTCCTCTTCTTCACAGGTATCACATGTAAAAAAATGCATATTGACAACATATGTATTTATAGTAGTGGCCATAAATCTAGAGCAGCTCGAACTGCAAAAAAGTACACTTTATTAAGGCCATTCCTCATCTGACAGTGGGAATAACTTCATGGATGATGAGATATATCAGATACTGGGTGCAAAACACTCTGAACTTCTTTTCTTCTTTGTTGCTTTTTCTTATATTAACTACTTAACCTCAATATGGAATTTTTTATTTTTAAATATAAGTAAAAGACAAAAAAAAATTTAAATTATAAAATTCAGGAAACAAAAATCACTCTTATTAGATACTTTCAACTCTTAAATGAATGAGATGAAAAAACATGTCATTAAGTTAGCATGTATCTTGATACATCTTCAGTTAAATTATTTATATCATTCTGCTGCGGGACAATGGGTGGAATACATAAAAAAGAGCTCTTCTATCTTAAGTTAGACAACAGATCTATCAGATTCATATACTTAATCCCAGTCTCTATTACACTATCCGAGACATGCCTTACACAACAAAATGTGAGGCAGAATTAAGCAATCGAGCACAAAATAATTCTATTTTATGTTATTTTTCAAGGATTAATTTGATGTATAAGTAGGTGAACAAAAGCAGTTAAGTAAAAAAAGTGTTGAAAATAAGTTCTCCATAATCCTTGATATTACTTTATCTGCTCTACCTATGTGTCTAATCAGTTAAGTCATATCACTTATAATGGCTGAGTAGAATGAATGTGCATGAATCTATGACATGAAGTCTTAAGTTGTGTGTGTGCAAAGACTGTGAAGTCTCCGACTTCTGACTTAACTTACTTTACACCGTCAAACTAGCAGTGCAAAATTGGGCAAGTCTGTTACGGAGCTGACTTAACTTAATGTGCACTACAAATTTAAATGGCTCACCAAACTTGACACCTGGCTGGTGACCGGGTATTGATTTTCACTGCAGTAATGCGAACACTGTGTAATGCAAAACAACTCTGACTTGTCAACAATACAGACAAGGAAAAGAAGTAATTGCAACTGTATATATTATTTCTGTAAAAGCATTGACACCTAAAACCCCAAAAAATGTCCATTTGTAGTTCCAATAATGTAGCACTGATACTGGCAGCATTTTTCTTACATTTTAATACATTGGTAGCTCATTATTAATGTATAGAATAATATCTAGTGAGTACCATGTACATTTATATTAAGTGAACATTCAGATGCTACCAAATATTTTAATTTTTAGCACACATATTTTTTATATTTTCAGCACGCACTTTTTAAATTTTCAGCACATAAAAAATAAATATTTCTCAAGGTTTTAGCACCTAAAAATCCAAGCCTTAATTACTACTTATACATAAATGAAAACTTGCAACAAGTGTGTAAATCTTGTTTTTTAAGGTATTTTGTGAGACTAAAGTACTTCAAATTTGACAGTGAGGTAATTGTCTCTGCCCATAATCATATTCTTCCCATTCCAACATACATAAGCCATTATTTCAGAAAAAGATCAAAGAAAATCTTTACCATCTCATGTGATTCTAAGTGTATATGAATTTTTAAATGCTGAAAATATTTAACTCTGGAAAACATGTTAGTAGGAGGATCTACGAAACTATTTTATATTATCTTACACTATAAAGAAGCCAAAAGTGGTCACAAGCCAGACATGTGATAGGACGTCAGCTGAAGGTAGAGATTTCTGAAGGCGAAGAAAAGTTTGGGTTCCAATGAGAGAAACAAGTGCATCAAGAAAAGGCTGACTTAGCATATGAAGAAAAGTCAATTGACAAGTCATTCTTAAGAAATGATCCTACAACAAAAACCATAACATTAGACTTACAACAGTGCTTGCTAACTCCCAGTGGTCAGTAGCTCCATTGTCTTCTATAAAACTTAGCTATGGATCTAATAACTTGACAGTCCACGATTGTGATGATCGGTAAGCATACTGCTTCATGTGGCATGAAGGACAAACCTTAAAAAGAGCTAATGAAATTGGTTCTTGTCTTTACAAGTACCTTAAACAATTTCATCCAGATGTAAAGGGTATCATCCTTTATTGTGATTCTTGCTAAGGACAAAACAAAAATAGTCACATACCATTAATGTGTATGGTCGCACTTCAGGAACATCCAACCCTCCAATCTATTGATCACAAGTTCCTAATACTTGGTCATACACATATGGAGAGCAATTTTAGGGAGAAAAAAAAAGTATGGTATTCCTATTCATCAAACTATGACTGGATGCAACTTGTTCGCCTGTCAGAAAAGAACAAGCCTTTTGTGGTTAGTGAAATGTCTAGAGAGGACTTTTATGACTTTTCAGCATTGTTGGGAAAAGAACTCGTGCTATGAAAGGTTGATATAAATGGAGAAAAAATTATTTGGAGGGACATACAGTTTTCAGAAGTGTTTCTTTGGGCAATTCTCTTTCAAGTGCACTTTGAGAAAAGATGATTTCAGATTTGCCAAATATGTACTGTTTTATCCCTGAGAAAATAATTAGAATTGGTTACATAGTTAAATACATAATTCTCATTGTAAATTTTAGTAGCAAACAATCAATCTTCTGCTGATAATATTAAAATAACATTTGTATGAAGGCGGGTATGTCAAAATGCACTGTGCAAAATTGTGTAAGTCACGTATCCACCATTCAGAAAATCTTTATTAAGGGATGAAGTTGTACAGGAATTAAAGCAGCTTCATATGTATATTTATAGTATTAACAAAGGAGGGGTGTGCATGCGCGCGTGGGGGTTGCGTGCGTGCGTGCGTGCATGTGTGTGTGAGAGAGAGAGAAGGAATACTTGTGCAAAGCAGGGGAAATTCAGTAATAGTTAACTTCACTGTGCTTCACCATTCTCTTTGTGTTTCAATTCCTCACCTCAGGTCTTCAACACCTAGCAATTTCCATACAAGCTGAGCTCTTGCTCATCCACCGAGATAACAGCAGCCCATCTCACAATGGGAAGCAGAGGAAGCAGCAGCCATGTATGGTGACTGTACAATTAGATCACCCAGCTAATAACAGATCACCTGTTATGCAGTACTTCGCATAGCTGCATAATGCACAAGTCACAAACCAGTGATAGCCATTTACTGAGCCAACTAAGTCCCCCTCATTGACATGAACTTCTGCAATTGGTAGCCCGTGTCCCACCTCAAATGGAACTACATAGTCAGCTTACAGTCACTCCATAGGTGTCTCTAACTTTCATATCCACAGAGCTTAGAAAGATTCCAGACAAGCAACAGAGCTCATGATTTCATGGTATACACTATTAGCAGTCTCAAAAACTCAGAGTTTATTGAAATAAACTGCATCTTGATGTGGCATCAAGAAAAAAAATTTAAACCAAGGAGAGAATGCATGACTGTATACATTTATACTATTCAAATAAAATTAATATGTTACATTTATATGACTATCTCTACCATCTAGCGCTCATTAGTGGGTACACAAATTATTCTTACAAAAGTTTATTTTTCTATTTTCTTCATTTTAATCCAGATAAAGCTTTCCAGAAATAGCTGCATTACACATTTCGTTATAGATACAAAGGGAATAGCAAAAGTCAAATGTTTTAGAACTCGACGCTATACGCAAGCTTTAAAACTCCATACTCTTTCCATGCAATCGCGAGAAACAACTGAATGTTGAAAGGACTTTAAAGAATGACCAAGTATTGAGCAATTCAAACCATTAATAATGGATATTTGGAAATGGCTGATGCCACAAAGTTATTTGAAATAAATTGTGTGTCTTATAGAGATCTACATATCTTGTGTAGTATGCTTTTATCTATCGCTTAACATTTACACGTTACACAAGATTATACAAAATTCTTTCCGAATGAAGAGGACTTCAAATGCTATTCTCAAAAACCTCAAGATATACATTTTATTTGCCATGTAAATATCTTTAATATATAGCTTTTTAATCAAAATCATTAAGAGCTTATTTTAGAAAATAAAAAATTTGGAAAAATGTTCCATCTAAAGGATAGTTTGGGCTAACTGGGGATTTTCTTGAAAATCTTTGTGTCGCATCTTTGGAAGGTACTGTACCGAAATACCAAGTTTGGTGTTTAGGTGACTTTTCACTTTTGAGTTCACAGGCACACACACACAGACGTTTTCTAAAAAGGTTTCTTTTTTATTTTAGGGGCATCAAAACATGTATTTCCGGTGAAATCTCAGTATCTAATTTTTGGGTGGAATGCAATGGCTTCTCTGCCTATTATGTACATGGTAGAGAAAGTGAAAAGAAAATGTGCATTCTTAACAAAATAATATCTTCCTGAACCCCATGCGCCAGGAGGCACAACTTTGTGAATTGGGTAGATGTATTTCAAAATGTGTTTATAATGAGTTGACAGATATGAAATAATTTATGCTTTTTGTTATAACTGTTTACCTGTCATCCTGAGTTCTGAGGGGCTAGTTGCTCTTTGCATCATATTTATTTAGATGTTCCACCCAAATGAAATGCTTTTTTCTAAACAATGATATAAGCCCTAGCTGGCACTTTTCAGAAGGAAAAACTTTCTGCTATAAAGTTGAATTAAGAGTATAAATGACTTAAATTTATGTACCGCTTTGATTTAAACATTGAACTTGTTTCAAGGATTGTTGTCCTTATCATCAGCAATATGTTGACTGATACTCAGAGAGGAAGACAATGCTGTAAAGTGATTGTGCTGCCATCTGGTTGTCTGGTTCAGAATTTGACTCATCAATTGGCAGTATTTCAAAGCTCTTAACCTTTTAGTGCTTTTTTTTATGTGAATTTTCTTCCATATTCTTAATCTTGTGGGCATTTTTTACAGGTTTTAGCAAGATTATTTCCTATTTTATACTGCACTGTACTGATCAGAAGTGATGGATTAGCACTGTTTATGCAATAAACTATGAAGACTGCTCACAGGTATACACCGGAAAAACAAAAAGGAATCTACAAACCACACTGTAAGAACACCTAAGAAATATGAAACTTAAGCAGACAGACAAATAAGCAGTAACATATCATTTCTGGTTAACACAACATAAAACAGGAAATAAGCTTGCTTAAACATGTAAAAACAGCCATGGAAAAAACAATATAGTACAAAATCCACATAATAAAAAATGGTAATAAGGTTATGAATTTGAAATAAACTGGTTGAGAATTGGAGTATGTTGACAACATACTCCAATTCTCAACCAGATGACAGCATAATCACTTAACAGCAGTGGTTTACACTAGGAACCAGTTGACATATTGATGAGAGGACAAAGGTACTAGAAATATGTTCAGCATGTGAATCAAACCAAGTGGAACTAAAATGTCTAAATTTGACTCATTAATACTAAACTTAGTACTATGACTTCTATTATACAGGTACATAGTATGTCTTGATTCTACTACAAATTTGCAAGAACACAAACTTTTTGCTGTATCACTGCTTAGTGATATCACCTTGTTTCATTACATTTGGTTGCTATGATGAAATTTATGACTTGGACATGTCCATTTGGTAATAAATGCTGAAAATAATTTAATATTACTTTTGAAACTATAGGTATGGCATACAATAGTTGTTTCTCTGTCAACTTCATTCTCATGCTAAACAAAGTTTTGGACTGACATGAAACATTTGTTACTGTGATTCTGTTATATATTCAGGTTTCTCAATACCATTTTTTTTCTATATTTATGGGGAGTTTGTCGGGTATAGAGGTAAACCTATCACTTTTCATTATGTACTTTATTTTGAGATTAAAGGTTTCTAAGATGATCCTACACCTGCACACTTTTAGCTAAGAAAAAATAAATCCATCCCAGATTATGGCGTTGGTACCATAATGTGACATACATCAAAACACTAGCAGAACATAGGTATATCAATTCTCAAGTTTTGTGATGCAACTAATTTCACGATAAGGTACTTACTTCTAAGTTGCTCCTATGCCTAAAAACTTTTGACCAAAAATAAATTATGCTAAATGTTACAACCAAGACTACTGAATACGTAAGGTTGGTTCAGCTACGAAAAATTCTGCTACTGTCCTGAGAAACTGACAACATCCAAGTAGCACTAACCTGCCATTCAGTCATAGCAGCATCTATAGAAGCTGCTGAAGTACAAAATACCAGTAGAATAGGAGTGCTTCATTAGTTTGGCACAGGATTTCAGAGTATTTGTGAAATATAACTGAAAGCTATTGATAGCAATGCATGTGTGGTAAATAAGTTAATCCAATGCACTGAATGTCAAGTGGGATAGAGCAGCCTTACTCCCAATCTAAAGGTTAGTGTATAACATACCTTTATTAGAATTTATGTATTTGAGGGTTCATTATTAATTGAATAACATGTATTATGCACAAAAGGTAGTGCTGAAATTTGGGTGTTTGTAAACAATTAGACTATTAAAAAATCACTATTTCAATATGTTATATTCATCGTCAAGTCAAGAAAAAAGTGGCATTATTTATCTTTTCTGCTCCCCTTCACATGGCAAGCTGTGCTGAGGCCAAAAATAGTCCCCCGTAGAACTTACATTACAAGACAAGAGAGAATCATATAAGCTTGCTGCTACAGCAACTATTGTAGTTATTTTGTACTACAGTACATTAATGTTACGCCCTTTTAATGAAATTATTCCAGGTTTATATTGGAAATATTGCACTGATGCCAATGTTAACACTTACAAAACTATTCCGAAAGACGCAAGTAATGGAATCATATAAGTAAAAACATAACATCCCTAACAGTATAACAGTAATCTACAATAGAAAGGGCAATATGAATACGTAAAATAAATTATATTTATACATTATACCTCATATCTGTGCATTATGCGTCAGTTGTATGAAAGCATTTGTAACTTCATACGTTGGCGACCTGCTGAAAGATCAAAATGGCAACTACCATGTGTAGTACAATGGATTCTCTCACTCGGTATTTTAAAGAGCAAACAAGAGTGGTGCAAAATTAAGTGCTAAGTGTAAACAAATTGTTTTGAATGTTTATAGCAGGCTATCAGAAGAAAATAAAAACTGGGTTTATTTCATGAAGCGCGGCAAAGCAGCAGTTCTATTAGAGCGCGATGATATTGAGTAGAAACATAAATACTTACGCAGAATTCATCAGTTCAGAAATGAGGGTCATCTGATATATTTTCTAGATGAAACTTGGGTGAATGCAGGGCATACCATAACAAAAGTCTGAAAAGATTCAAAAATAAAAAGTAAATGTCAAGCATTTATTGGTGGACTTACGATACTGAAGGCACCTATAACCGTGAGTAATTGCAATGTTTTACTATTGATACTGTATTGATTGTTTAGATTGTGCACTCATTTCATACTTTGTAAGTTGTGTATAAACCCGAATAGCTTAACCTAAAACAGAAATATTTAATAAAAAAGAAAACTATGCACAACGAATGAATACGGTTTTAAAAGTGCTTTGTTAGGCTTTACGGGCAAAATACAATTAGGTATACTGCATTAATTTAGAAATGGTTTGCTATTTATGAGTTTTCTTTCCTTGCCTACTGTTGTCTGAAACTTTTAGTACTGTGTGAAAATAAAGCAATTTCGAAAAGTTTTTAGATGAAAATATGAACTTAAGTAATTTTTTATTTAAAGGTGAGTCGGAATTGTTACACTAACATCACTTAAGTTTACTCACTTAACATGTTTTGGGAAACCGTTGTTCCCATCCTCAGAAGGTTAACTCGACTGGCATTTCATTACAATATCAACGTTAAGTAATTTTGTTTCTTCGCAGGCATGCTTCCAGACCCAACCTAGAGCCAGCCGATGCAAGTAGTGCTGGTGAGGGAGAGGTGGCAGGAAATCATGGAGTAATACGTTTACTTTTTTCTTGGCCTGATGACGAGTATACCAAATTTGAACTTACTTAAATGCTGTGCTATTTTTAAGATTACAAGAAAACAGTAATAAGTTTGAATGCAAATTAGTGTGTAATTAGAGTATTTTTTTACATCTGTGGCTGACTGTGTAGTCTTAGCTTTTTAAAAGACATTCCTAAGCATTCATATTCAATTAGAGATTCTGGGAATGGGAATAGTCTTGTGTCCATTCTTACTATATATGGCACCATATGTGGTGAATACTGATTCACAAAATGAAATGATAATTGGGGAAGCAAACGTTTCATGCCTTAGTTTAGGGAACCTCTCTGGCATTTACCAATTATGAAAACCCCAGCCAAGAAGAATGGTCCTGACAGGGTTTGAACCGCAGATCAATGTTGTTCTCTGAATACCTTAATGATCTCAGCCATGAGTTGGAGAATTTGTCTATAGCTCAAGTGCTACGAGTTGTTGTAATATAGAACCTTTAATATTATTTTGAAATTGTATCTTTTGGACACTACACTTATAAAGCATATACACCTTAAGTTATTATTATTATTATTATTATTATTATTATTATTATTATTATTATTATTATTATTATTATTATTATATTTACTAGCACCAACTTATGATCACGCTCCTTATCTTGCTTCAAGAGCTGCCCCTTGTATAGTCCTTGCATACAAAGCTGAAGGTTCTAAAAAGAGAGGCTATGCCAAAAGGAATGTTCTGGAACAAGTAAGTGGTACACAATGGCCACTGTTCTGCACTAGCTATTCTTCTGCACCAGCTATTGTTCGAACAGGCAGTCAAAGGCCCCACCCAGGTGCCAGGTCAAGAGGCACTACCGGTGACCTCGCGCAAGCGATTATACTACTCCCTCCTCAGGGTGGTCATCCCAACAGACGAGACATTCTAGGTGTACCACCAGCATAGGGCAATCTCTAGATGTGGTAGACTACATCGTTGATCCTCTTCATCATGCGGTACAATTGTTGAAGCTTGCAGCAAAGCCCCTTGGTCTGGATAGGGTGATACCACACAAAATCACCCTGCTGGGAACCTTGGCTGTTGGCTTGTCGGTCGTAATGGGTCCTCATCCAGTTGCTCCCACCTGGATATGTTTATGGACCATCTCATGTACATCATGAAGAAGGTCCACGAGGTTCTCCATGTAGTCGAAACCCAGCTGTTCTATCCCTGGGGGAGTTTCCCAAACTTCGCATGGAAGACACAACTCCCTGCCGAAGACCAAACCGGCTGGTGTCATGCATTGACAAGTGGTAAACCAGCAAGGAAAGCAGCACCCTGATATCCCAGTCCCTCTAGTGATTGTCCACGTGTTCAAGAGTCTTGATATACTGCTTGACAGGGAGGAGAGGTGTTGTGCGCATCTTGTGCACTCCAAGTTGCTCCAGCGTTTCCCTCATCAGGGTCGATTCAAAGTTGGTGTCCTATCACTGTTTAGCTCTAATGGTACCCCAAAGCATCAGAACAGTTCTTCAACAAGGCTGTCCGCAATTGTCTTGCATACTAATTAAAAATGGTGTACAACTCCGGCCACTTGAAGTAATACATGACCACCAACAGATACCTGTTACCACTGTCGGACAAAGGAAAACAACCAGCTATGTCGATGGTGATGCGTTTGAAGGGCACTCCCACGTTATACTGCTGTATGTGATCCCAGCTCCTGGTTTGTGGGCCACAACTTGCCACAGTTTGTGGGCCACAACTTGCCGCAAACACATGACGTTGGCAGCACCACCTCTCAGCATCTGTTCACAGCCTCAACCAGTGGTACCTTTGTTGGAGCTTGTTAATTGTTTGGTTGGGTCCAAAATGTCCTCCTAAAGTCCATGCATGTACTTCCTCCAGGATTTCCACCACCTTACTCCGACGAAGGATCAACTATACTCTCTGGGTCTTCAAGTCAGATAACTCCTAAACTCTGCAAAACAAACCTTTCTTGGTATCAGTAAGTTCCATTGGGCCCAGTTTAGCATGGTTCCTTCGGAAGGGAAGTAAAGCTGGTGGCCCCATGTCGTAGATTTACGGCATGTAAAAGAACCTCAAGCCTGATAGAGAGACCTTTAAGAAAAATTACCGGTCTTTCATGCCCAATATAGAATGGGACACTAAGGACCACAGCAGTTAAAGAGCGTCCATAAATAAAACTCAATTTAATTTAATTGGGCCCAGTAGGACTTATACACACTAATCCTGGGTGTGATGTCTTCCCAGCTCGGCCTAGTTCCTGCCTCCACTTTTCACAGCAGAGGCACCAAGTCAATGTCCACTTGCTGCTCCATCTTCAGGCATGTGCTATCCCATCCATCTGCAGGGACAGCCCAAAAATCATATGGGCCGCTGCTGCATGCTTATGCTCCTCCTCCACCACTGTGTGCGGTGGCCACACTCCTCTGGGTATTGGTCTTATTGACATGGCATCCGCATTGGAGTGGTTCCTACCTCTACAATATTCTGATGTGAAGTTGTACTCTTGAAGCCTCTGAACCCAATGGGCTGCCTGAACCTCTATGTTCTTAAAGCTCAACAGCCAAGTGAGGGCAGTGTGTTCAATCCTCAGGTAAAATAGCTGACCGCACAGGTACTTATGGAAGAGTTTCAGCGCCTTCACTACTGCCAGGAACTCCCACCGGGTAACGCAGGACTTCTTTCCCACTTTGGAGAGCATCTTGCTGTAGCGCTATTACCTGTTTCTGTCCCTCCTGGACCTGGGATAGTAACTTCCAATACCACTGTCCTGGCATCAAGTGTCCACAATAAAATTGCCGGCGGGTTGTGAAAAAACTAAAACAGGCACACTGCAGGGTGCTGATTTAAGCACCTAGAATGCATTCTCCACCTCTTATATCCACATGTAAGGTCAGTGTTCTTCCATCAAACGAGGAGCTTTGCGATGTTAGAGAAGCCTCCGAAGAAACAGCGATAGTAGCTGCATAGGCCCAGAAAACTGTGCAATGCTCATTTATCCTTTTGGCGAGGCCAATCTCTCACAGCTCAGGGCCTTCTACAGATCCGTGGCCACCTCAGTTGGCGAGACTAAGAGGCCAAAGTAATTAACCTCCTTGTAGAAGAGTTGGCACCTCTTTGCATTTAGCTTCAGTCAGTCAGTCAGTCTCTGCAATACCTTTGTCAGGTTCTCGAGATGGTCTTCAAAAGTGCTGCCAATGAGGATGTCGTCCAGGTATAGCAGGCTGATGCCATTAAGTCAACCTCCTCACCACCGACTCCACGAGATGCTGGAAGGTGGCTGGCGTGCTGCACAGGCCAAGGGGATAACCATAAACAGCCAAAGCCCTTGGACTGTCAAAAATGCAGTCTTCTCCTTGTCTCTGCAGCCCAGTCACACTTGCAGTATCCTGATTTCAGGTTCCAGGTTTAGAACCACTGGACACCAGCAAAGAGTATCCAGGGTGCCGTCAATAAGGGGTAAGGGAAAATAGTTCTTCCAGGTGACACCATTCAAATTCCTATAGTCCACGCAGAAGCATAGCTCGCCGTTCTTCTTATTCTTCTTCACCAGGACTACAGGGGAGCACCAAGGGCTGTCGGACTCTTCGATAATCACCCTAGATCTCATGTCCTCAAGCATGTCTAATACCTCTGCTTGCTTTGCCAGAAGAATACATCTAGGTAGTTGCCAGATAGGTTAGGCATCTCCGGTGTCATGGTGGAATACTCAGTTGGTGTGGCAGTATTCACTGCCTTCTCGACTAAAAACAGACTGGTATTGTCCAAGTAGATACTGAACCCTTTCCAGTTGTGCTGCGGTCAGATAGTCAGCCGCCCTCTTCAGCAAGTATTCCAGCCGGGGTTCCAGGTCTTGCGACAGTGCTGACTCCTCGGATCCATCTCAGGATGATACACATGCAGCTGTCTGGCATTACCCCAGCTCCATCTCAGCCTTTGTGTCCAGGTCGGGATTCAACAGTCTCACAGGCACTTCTTCCCAGCAAGGCAACAATGCTCTGGCAATGCATAATAATGAAAGATCTGCAGCTGAAAGTTTTACACTTCTGGAGACGAGGAATGCTCGCCTCTACAAAGTACACCATTTGGAGTAGGAAGGGTGTTTAGTGTAGATGGACAGCAAAACTATTATGTCCTATGTGTAATCAGAGAAGAGTGACGGCTTTTAACTGTGAGCATTCTGGAATTATTTTGTTCAACAAGGTTTTCCATTGTTTATTTATACTCTCTTGCATTAAACTGTAATATATTTTTGTTTGATAGTTTTCTGAATTATTAGTTCTGATGTGAAACAATAAAGATTGGTCTCTAATTTGGTGAATCAGTGTGCCTTTCTTTACTAAGGCATCTACTTTTCATTATCAAGGATTCCACAGTAAGGAAATCCACTGCAAAACTATCAATTTATGAAGAGATTCTACATGTTTAATACTTTGGTAGATTTCAGCAGTTCCTTTTGTTGTGTATACATTGGTATAAATGGTTTGTAAAGCAAATTTTAAGTCACTGAAGATGATGGCTTTATTAAAGAGATTAAGGTGGTAGAAAAATTGCTTCAATGCAAAATTGATTACCTCAGGTTTACCATCAAATGGGTTGAGTTTGGACATTATATATATACGTAAGAGCAAAACAATTTACTGTATATTCCAGCACCTATTGCATTGCTAAAATTATGGCCAATGTTAGAGCCATCAGTGTAAATATTTATTCATTCACTTTCCAGAAATTTTGTGTATTAAGTTTCTAAGGCAACTTGTTTTAATTGAATTGGGTTTGCATATTGTTTGTTGTTTCTGAATTACAATTAATTTTAATTCTATTGACAGGTTAAAACAGAGGAGAGAATTTTTCCATATCGTATATGTCCAGTGATAAATGTGTTGATTTTGTAGCTTTTAACTTTCTGTATAAAACCTTGTTGGATGTCTAAGTTTCTAAGAGTATCTGAATAGGTAGTATATTAGTCTCTCTTCAATTTTTCATATTTATTTATTTTATTTATTTATTTATTTATTTGTGCTAGCAATCTTCCTTAGAATATGGCTATACATCAGCCCAAGCTGTTATCTTGCCATATTCTACCCATATTACACTCTTATAACATAAAAAATGATGATAATAATACAAATAGTAGTAAAAATAATAGTAATGATACCAAAATAATAATCTTATAGTAATAATATATAAAAATAATAAAGCTACTTTCCTGTCCCGTTTTAACCATTTCCCATTTATAGCTACCTTTCTCCAATGCTGTGTACCTTTACAGTCAAAAACGATATGTTCTAATTCCATTCATCACAGTATTTATTCATTTGCTGTAGGGACTGCTTCAAACCAATCGTTGAAACTGATCCTATCACGAAATCATCAGCGAATAATAACCCAGGGATTGATACCATATTTATCGTAGGCAACCAATTATTATTCCTTCCTATCTCAGTGAGGATATCATCAATGTACAGATTAAATAACACTGGACTTAATTTACATCCTTGTCGTAGCCCCTTCCTTTGGTTTACTTCTTTTGTCACCAATCCTACTCCTACTTTCACACAGAATGTGTTGTCCTTGTATAGAGCTTTAAATAAATTCACCATCTGTTGGCTTACTCCCTTCCTCAAAAGTTTGTGCCACAACAAATTTTGTTTTAGAATCCTTCCACTTTAACTTGTTAAATGCTCCAATTCTTGCTCTTTACACCTCAGTGCCAATTCCCATGGTTACTTAAGCCCCTCTTTCATCCACTCCAGGAGCTTCCTCCTCACACGTCCACTCTCTTCCACTGCTTGCTTAGCACTCATTTTTCATATAAAACAACACTGCATTGAATTCTGTCTGTCTGTCTGTCTGTAATATGCTGTGTGTAAATCCTTAATTGATATGAGAATGGATGAAACATTACCTCTAATAATGTGTAATGCTTGATTTTGGACTTTCTCTATTTTAGCTAAATTAATTTGTTTGCTGTATTATTTTGCTACTAAACTGGAGAATTGGTTTGATATGGGCTTTATATGTTGTATTTAATACTTTTCTAGAACATCCCCATTTACTTCCTGCTAATCTCTTCAAGATGAAAAGTCTTTTGCTTGCTTTAACTGTTACTTTCAATGTATGTTTCCAGGTTAGCTTGCTATCAAATGTTCCTCCTAAATATTTATAAGTTTGGGTTGGGTGAATGGTACTTTGCGTAATACAAGTGAGACTGTTGATGTCTTATGAGTAAGGTCCGAGGGTTTAGCCACAAAAACACTGTAACATGTTAGCAGTGACAGGGTTATATATTACCTGTGTCTCATAAACACAAGGGAGGGGGTTAAGTCGGTTGCAGTCACGCATGTAATGCATACAACCAAGGACAAGGACAACCTAACAAACCTAGTGAAATGATGGATACAGTATCATAGAATATATGACACATTCATAAATTATACGAACAAATTTTTTTCCAGTAATATGAATATAAATATACATAAAATAAGCATTAATATTAAAAATGTGCACAGTAAATGAAAATGTAGCTTATTGTAACCATATTATGTCTGTGCATATGCTTTCTTACAATGAATAATACACATTTTTAAGTTTGCAAACAAAAATGATCTTCTATTCTCTTCCA
The DNA here is from genome assembly GCA_030765065.1 of Deroplatys truncata. Taxonomy (NCBI): domain Eukaryota; kingdom Metazoa; phylum Arthropoda; class Insecta; order Mantodea; family Mantidae; genus Deroplatys; species Deroplatys truncata. The sequence goes on from CM060990.1 coordinate 405,447,967, forward strand.
AACATGATTGTTTTGAGAAAAGCTTCTCTCTACATCCCATGATGTGATTGGGGCAAATTTAAACCAAGATGAGGTGCTACCGTTTCCTTTATGTGAGTTAATATTTTCTTTAAAACCTTTTAGTTCATCTCAAATGGTACACAGAGTAGAATAACCTGTATTTTTCTGGAGAATGCATTATAGTTTCTGCTGCACCTGTAGGAGTATTCCATCTACAAATTGACTCTTGGCTATGGATAATTCCTCCACGAGTCTGATTGCTTCTGTCATTTCCATATTCCAACTCTCTAGAAAAGTGATAATCTTGACAGTTCTCTGAAATTATTAGCAATGAACTGTACATTACTTAGTAGCTGTTCTGACAAGGGTGGTTTGCTTGTTTTATTGAAGAATTTTGTTTGTTGTCAAGGACATTCAGTACTGCAACAATCTAATGGTAGTATTTTGCATAATACAGAACAGCATCCAACCAAGTACCCCATCTGTTTACAATAGGTTTTTGGAGGTAAAGGTATGTCTCATTCTGCTTCTTTAAATGTTCTTAATCTTGCACGCAATTACAGAAATATTTTCTTTAGGTGAGAAATGAAACTGCCTACATCTGGAAATAAAGGAGCATACTCTTTCAGGGACTCTGTGCAGACAATGTGCAATGCACGTCATGTGCATCAATTTTGGATACAACTGCTGTATTTTCTTAGCCATCTTTTGCATTATATGAGGCCCCATTGGTAACTAGGAGAATGTTTACCCATTTAATACTATCCTGCCATAAAAATGTCACTGACTGCTCAAACACGAAGACAGTTGAATGGTTTACCCTTTCTATTAATTCTAATGTTAATAAAAACTTTTACCTGGATGGTTTACGCTCAGTGCACCAACAATTACATGTGCTACAGTCCTCTCAATACAATCTATTTTCCGTCTATGGAAACCCATACGCCACTGTCGGACATGGTGTTTCTTGTATCCTGAAATATGTCTTCCTAGCATAGCTTCAGGTATTCCTTACATATTGTTGTCTCGGACGGCAATATTTACTAGTATACTTTTCTAGTAACTGCTTGAAATAGTGATTTTCAAGTTTCCAAAAGGGGATGTTTGCGTCCACCATCATGTTGCACAGATCATGAAAAAAGGTACTTGCTGTGCCTGTCTGAATTAACGTTAGACGTTGATGGCATAGTTTCCTCCACTTTTCTCTGTTGATATAATGCAACGTATTTTTTATCCTTCGTAGTTGCAAAATGTTGGCTAATATATTTATGGTAGCCACCACTTATGCTTGTTGTACACACCTTACAATGAATATTCCGGCCATCAGAGGAAAGATGCTCATGCCATAATCTGTCAAATGTGCATCTGTTGAGTGTCTTTGGACTTCCACGCTTATGCGCGATTTGTTTACACCTGCAGTGTATTCTCTGTCTGCTTGCCATAATCAATGCAGCATGACCTACCACCAGCAGCACAAGTTGTTTACTGACTAAGATAGCAATCTATGCCTTGTGTACAACTAACTTGACAAATTTTTGGCTAAAGCCCCAGGCCTTACTTATGAGATAGAGAATATTTGACAGTTTGTTTTGCCTGTATTAACTTGCATATCATTTTCTTTGCACTAGCTGGATAATTTACAAAGTGCATCATTCATTTGTGATCTTTTCTTTTCAATGATGTCCAAAGTACTAGACTGCAGGTACAATTGATATTGTGAGATTCCTTTAATTTTTTGGTAGGTTGAAGAGAGCGCTGGAGACAGAACCTTGAGGGACACCTCGGTTTGATTGTTTCAATTTTGATATTGTTTTTCCACATCTAGCAGAAAAGCATTGAACTAAAAAATTACAGAACCAACAAAACATGTAGTTGTTTATGCCTATTTTATGCATTTTATCTAATAACTTTGTTCACCAAACTGAATCATAAGAACTTCTGAAATCTACAAAGACAGCTCATACAGTATCTAGACTATCTTTGATTCTTGGCTGAGTTTGTCTGTTGGGTTGTAGACTGATATTGTCTGAAGTCTGCCTGTGCTGGAATAAGTATATTTTGGTTTTCAAGATATTTCTAGTGCAGATATTTTATATATATATATATATATATATATATATATATATATATATATATATATATATATATATATATATATATATATATATTCCTAATAACCTTGCCAAACATATGGAATATATGATCTGCAGTGTGTTCACAATGCACATGCAGGAATGTAGAGTGATGTACACCTGCGAGGTAATGGTCACCTTGTAAGCTACTAAAAACCGAACATGGAACAGCATTACGGAGGTTAAGAACGCAGTGCTTGTGCTCATAAGCTCCTCGGTTCATATCTTGCATTAGTTGTTATTTTTTATGTTGTTAATTTTATGACTGGATGTGTAGAACATAATATTGCATTAATGTAACTTTAGCATTTGAAGTTTTAGGCATATCTATGCACACAGAAACGTAATTGTACTAAAACACTCATTTAAATAGCTAAAGAAATAAATGCAATTAAAATATTTTCTAAAATTAAAACACACAAAGAATAAACAAAATTAATATTGGGTGTATGAACCTCAGACATACAACTGCCCTCAATTTTCAGGGTATAGATGAAATTAAATCCCTGCAGTAAAGTGGATGAGAAGCTATAACGTCCCAGGCTTCTTGGATTTGTGCCCAGAAGCCATCTTTTGTCCTTTGCACATCTGCAGTGAAATTCGAGCACAGCTCTCTTTTCACCTCAGCACACACATTTTCAATAGGGTTGAAATTTGGTGAACAGGGAAGTTTATCAGTCTAACACTCTGATATCCTGCCTCTCTGAGAACCAATTTGAAACTTTTCGACTTGTGTGGACAGGAAGATTATCCTGTATGAATTAAACAATTCCATCAGGATATCTCATCCTCACAGAAAGAATCAAGTGTTATCATGTATTGCACACTGTTCAATGTATCGTCAAGCTGCTACAACATGCATAGACCATCCCCTGAGATCCAGCCCCAACAAGATACAGATGTGCAACCATGATGAAATTGTGAAGCCACGTATTTTACATTGTATTGGGACCCCTTTGGATGGTAGACAATCACCTTTCCCTTAAATGTGGAGGAAAATAACACCTCATTTGAGAATATGTTATTCCAGTCATCGTTGGTAATTTCCTCTGCAAACGGGAGGCGAAACAATCTGTTATCGTCTGTCAGGTATTGCTTTTAAATTACCATTCATGCAAGAAGTCCTGCATTGTTTACATGCCGCAGAGCTATTCAAGCTGAACTAGGGAATTATGAAAATGCTTCATTTAAGAAGCAGTTTGGAAAGGGTTCCTCTCTGCTACTGCAATTAAAGCTGCATTCATTTCAGGAGTGGACACACGTCTTTATCCTGAACCAGGACAATGGTGTTCAACCCCTTCCCTGGATAATCTCACCCACCTCTGTGCTGTAGTTGCAGGGAATCCAATACCAGCTGCAGCCTCATAAGTAGAAAAGCCTGCTACATTGACTAGTGCAAAGAGAGACTTTCTTATGCCTATTGTCTTTGTGTGCGCAATCTGCCATGTCAAATGCGCTGTGATTTACTGAAAGAGGACCTGTTCGGGCCTGATGCGTTTGCACGCATTAAATGGTTTCATATGCAGCATATTGCTGTTAGATGGAATAAATCCTTACAGAAGCTTTATAATAACTATTCTGTTAACTTTACCAAATGCCGTGTATGGAATAAGTATATCGAAAATAAGCAGCCTCTATGTGTTGATTAAGCATTATTAACAGAACAAGAAAAAAAATGGTTTGTTAAGTGTGAGAAGCAAACCTGTGGTCTTAACCTATGCTTTGTCACAGCGCTACAGAGAAGGTAGCATGCCATACAACTTGCTGCAGCAGCTACACAACTGTATTGCATATGGTTAAACAAGGTTGTGTGCGTGCGTGTGCGTGTGTGTGTGTGTGTGTGTGCGCGCACGCGTGCGGCATAACTCAAAAACATAAAAGACTGATAAATACCAAATTTTGCATTTAAGTTCTGTAGCATTCAAAGATGTGATGCAAAGATTTTCAAGTCAGTTCCCAAGCTACCCTTTACAAGGAATATTTTTTGAAATTTTTGATTTTCTGAAAAATGGCTCTAATGATTTTGATTAAAATACCATATATTTAAGATATGTACATGACAAATAAAATGTATAACTTAAATTTTCTTTGAATAGCCTCTGAAGTCCCCTTCGTTCAGAAGGAATTTTGTATTATCTTGTATTACTGGTAAACATTAAGCGGTAGATTTCTTTAAAACACACAATTTATTTCAAATAAGTTTTTGTGGTATAAACCATTTCCAAGATATCCATTATTAAAGGTTCGTAATGTTCAATACTTTTTCATTCTTTTTAAGAGCTGTTAATATTCAGTTGTTTCTTGTGATTGCATGGAAAGAGCAATGGCAGAATAGTGCAATGGATTTAAACTCCATAAATAAAGCTAACACTTGAAACTTTATCAGTGGCCAGCATACAGAGTCCAGCTCTTAAACATTTGACTTTCACTGTTCATTTTGTATCCTAAAGAAATGTGTAACGTAACTATTTCTGCAAAGGTGTATCTCAATTAAAATAAGAAGGATAGAAAAATAAGTTTCTGTATCAGTTTGTATATCCACTAATAAATGACAGAGTGTAGATAAAGTCACATGAATTTAACAGATCAAGTTTTTAAATTTACAATGCATTCACGCAGCTGTAAAGGAATTTAAATCAGATTTCCGAGACAGACGTGAGAGTACTTACAAACGATGCCAATGGGTTAAGATATGAGTTGGCAAAGAAATTGCATTAAAATTACCACTAAAAATGACACAGAATTACGGAAAAAATGCACAACATTAAAAGGGTTGATTTATAACAAACTATATTTATATTTCATTATCTCCAACATGCAGAGAAAACTAAGGGATGAATCTGCTAAAATCAAGTTGAACCTATCATTATATCAGGTATCAGTTTAAAATTCAATTCAAGGTTGACTTATGGTATATTTTCTTTTCCCAGTCAGTCCTAAAACTGTAAGGATAGTTGCTTGTGCAATACATGTATTCTCACATCAGATATCAACATATGTAAAACTAATAGTGCAGGAGGGTGGTCTGAAAAGTTTCCGATCTGATAAAGATACAACACATTTTTTCAGAACTATTTATTTATTTTTTTTATTTTTTTTTTTTTTATTTTTCAAAATAGTCCCCTTGTAACTCTACACACTTCTCCCAGCGATGTTCCCATCTCTGTAACCCGTCCAAATAGTACTCGGCATTTTTCTCTGCAAAATAATTGTTCACGAAGGTGATTGCCTCTTCATTTGACGAAAATCTCTGTCCTCCGAGCGCAATTTTCAGATGAGAGAACAAAAAGAAGTCGCTTGGGGCTAGATCTGGTGAGTAAGGCAGATGGTCAAGCAGATCAAACCGTAATTCATGGATTTTCGCCATTGTAACCGCTGAGGTGTGAGACGGTGCATTGTCTTGGTGAAACAGGATTTTCTTTTTCTGCAAATGTGGCCGTTTTTCCGCAAGTTCTGCCTTCAGCTTGTCAAGTAATGATGCATAGTATGCTCCTGTAATGGTTTTTCTTTTCTGAAGATAATTGATTAAAATAACTCCATGACTATCCCAAAAAACAGTCGCCATCACTTTCCCAGCCGAAATAACAGTTTTTACTTTTTTTGGAGCCGGTTCCCCCTTTGCAGTCCATTGTTTGGACTGTATTTTTGTTTCGGGCGTATAATGGTGTATCCAAGTTTCATCTACAGCAATTAATCGGCGCCAAAACTCGAATTTATTGCGCCTAAACTGCGCCAACAGAGCATTGGAAATGTTCATTCGAACACGTTTTTGGTCAAACATGAGCAAACAGGGCACCCAATGCGCGGACAGCTTTCTCATGTCTAAATGTTGATTTAATATGTGACAAACACGTTCTTTTGACATGTTCATAGCCTCTGCTATCTCTCTCACTTTAATTCGGCGGTCGTCTAGCACCATTTGGTGAACTTTGGCGATGTTTTCGTCAGTAGTTGCAATTTTTGGACGTCGCGAACGTTCGTCTCCCAAGCTCTTACGGCACGTTTAAATTCAGCTGCCCAAAATTTCACTATGGTAAATGATGGTGCAGTGTCTCCATACACAGAAACCAACTCATCTTTGATTTGCGTAGGCATATTGCCTTTCAAAAACAAATATTTAATGACAGCTCGATATTCGATTTTGTCCATTTTCATAAAAACACTCGCATCACCTCACTCAAACGACTGTTGCATAATAACTGAGCGTCCAAAATGGCTGAAACATTGGTGAGTAACTGTCAACAGATGAACAACGAAATTCACTAGCTTTTATTTACAAGTGCTGCCATCTTCATGTTGAGGTCAGAAACTTTTCAGACCACCCTCGTATTTGTTACTTAAACATGCAACACGCCTTACGAGAAACTCAGAATTAACATTGGGATGAAATATTAAATTGATGGCAACTATAGTGTTATTCAACAAGGTTAGCAGACCTGCAGAAAATGTATTAACTCAGTGATACAGTATAAAATATAATGCATTACTAGAGGATCTCCTTTACTCTCATTTATTCCTGCGAGTCATTCACACAGTATAGTTTGTTCCATTCACATGAATTTCCTCATGAAATACTAAAGCATGACGAAGCTGGTGGGATTTTTATTCTGGAATTATTTCTTTCACTGTAAACTCACAAAGCTATTAAACAGTTAATGATGTTAACAAGAGTTGGCACAGCCAATACACATTACAGCACCTCAAATGCATGTTTTTGGTGCTCATGGTCACAGTAGGAAAGATAAACCATTCTCTCCTGTCACATTAAAATGGGGTGTTAACTTTGTGGTTCTATGGTTGTGTTTCTATTGCATAAAAGCCAATATTATTAGTAATTATCATTTGTAATGTATAGTTTGTAAAATATTTCAATTCCGTAATGGACTGCAGAGAAGTTGCAAATTAGAAACAAAATCACTGATATCATTAGGAATATTACAAGCCTTTGCTCCAAAATCACTATTACTATTACTAATTAACAGTGAATGCTAATACTTTTTTTCTGCTAGATATCTGATTAGAAACAAGTTAAAAGGTGCATTCAAGATGAATGCAATCATTTATGTAAAAAGTTCAACCTAGTTTCACAAAAATTAAGAAAAATCTATCAGTAAAAGTGTTCTGTGTATTTTTGTTGCCAGACTAATATACTCATAATTACCTTATTGGCATGAATGAATGTTTCAATGAAACAGCTATGTTAGTATTTTTTCATTAAAGGTGTAATTTTATTTATGAGTGCTTATGTTTATGTAATAACAACAAAAAAAATATGGATTATACAAGGTGTTAGGTGTATGACTGCACAAACTTAATGGGTGGCTTCTTGATGTTAAACTGAAACATTAGTTCCTCTTCCATCATTTAGCCACAAATTTGTTACATAATTAGTTTTCCATGTGTCTGCTGAAATAAATTTGTGGGGTTACACTTGGCAACTGCGCGAACAGTAGCATATATTTAGAGAAGAAAGTCAGGCATGTTGAAACAACTACCTACATGCCTCGTTACCTGCACCAAGTGCCAGGTCTGTTAGTGTTTCAGATGCATGCAATTCAAAACAGAGCATTCAGAGCTATGGCAATGTTTCCAAATGAAGAGTATCTGGATAAGCTGCTTACGTATGGAAAAGCTGGTGCAATGCACGTGAAGCCCAACGCTTGTATAGGGATAAACCAACACAATTCCAAATCCACAATCCTGTACTGCAGTAGTTCAGTGAGTACAAAGTTGGGAAGTGAGATTCCACACCTGAAAACTGAGATTCACAGTGCTCTAATGCAGTACTGCAGGCAGAGGAAGAAATTTTGCATCTGACAGAAAAAGATCCAAGTGCTAGTACCCGCAGTATTGTAAGTAATGTTGGTGTATCAAATTGGAATGTTTATAGAACATTAAGAGAACAGCTACTTCACCCATATCATATACAAAGAAAGTGAAAATGATTATCCACCTAGAGTAGCATTCTACCAAAGGCGTGAAAGAGCAGTGTCTGCGTACTGGTAATTTTTTCTCAGAGGTACTGGTGACTGATGAAGCATGTTTCACCCATAATGATGTTTTTAAGTTTCACAACAATCATATATGGGATTTTGAAAATTCCCATACATGTGGCAAGATAATTTCCAGCACCAGTTTTTACTGAATATCTGGGCTGGAATAACTGGAGATAGGTTGATAGGTCCTGTTACATTATTCACAAGATTGACTGGTATAACTTATAAGCACTTTTTTAAAAACATTCTGCCCACTCATTTGGAGGATATCCCTCTTCAAACAAGGCAAAATACGTGGTTTATGCATGATGGGGCACCCCTAACATCAGTACAATGGTTCCACAACATTTGAATTGCACATTTTCTGATCACTGGATAGGATGATTTGGACCAGTATTGGCCTGCAAGATTCCCAGATATTAATCCTCTGGATTTTTAGTTCTGGGGACATTTGAAGAGCAAGGTTGTACCGTGATGAGATTGCTACCATTGATGATCTCTGCACACATGTGTTTGAAGCAGCCCTAGAGATTGGGCAGAACACAGAAGCTCTAGCAAATGTAGGACAAAATTGGCTAAAAAGATGTGATGCTTGCATAGATTCTAATGGCACACATTTTGAGCATCTTCTCTAAATAAAAATACCTTAGTGTTATATGTAATAACTCACATTTGAGTATTCTTTATTTCTGATCTTCAAACTAAACGCTGTTCTTGTGCATAGATCATTTCACACAATCCACTTGCACACGTATTACCTCAACTTTCAAAACACTGCATGGATAGTGTGAAAAAAAGTCACTCTTACCTGCAGTTACTGATAGGATAACAAGATACATGGTGAAACCTGTTTTCGAGTACAGACCTAGTAGGCTTACTAGTAAACATTTGTAGATGTAAAAGCATGTATGGTAGTAGAAGCGACATTAGTAAACAAAACATTCTCTCTTTAGTCCTATTCTGTTGCCATTATGTGCAGATTATGTATTTGGTAATGTTCAATTATCTCCTTTACCTTTCACAGTAGCTGTATTTTTCATGTGGACGTTTTTATCCATCATATTTTAATCTATCAGCATGCAAAATTTTTGCACTCATTCCCCTAAGACCCTGTATATTAGATGGTCAAGTTGCACAAAACCCTGTTCCTGTCACGCTATGCTTTTGAGTTTTTTAAATTCCTAATGTTTTCCCTAAACCTAGCCTCTTTATTGTTTTCACAGTAAGTTATTACAAAACCCAACCTGTTACACTTATGACATTAGTAATTTATAGAACTGATTTGCATTTCAATACTATTATTTGTAGGATATTGAACTGTATGCAACAATAATTATTAGTGTTGGTAATTTGAAAGTCGATTTTAATATTAGTCAAATTATGTAAAATTTCCCTGTTAGAAAATACAAATGTTGCCAACCATATGAAAAAAGAAAGTTATGTCACCCTTAAAATTCTTAGGATTGCAGATTGTGTCAGAAAGAAACTGAAACAGCCCAGCACATTATATGCTCTTGTGAGGCCTTGGCTCACAGAATATATATTGCTTTTGGGAAAATGCTTTTAGTACCAGAAGAATTTGAAACCATATCTGTTATGAAACTGTATTCCTTGGTAAAGGGTGCAGCTATAATGAATTGGCTTTAAAACGATACAAGTAGCACAATAAGCCCAAGGCTGAAGTGCAATCAGAGAAATCTGTATTGAACAAGACAAGAACCTTAAAATTCAACTCAGAATAAATACATTTACTACTGATTAATTTATCTATATGCCTACCTTGAACAATTATTCATTATTTTCACTTTGAATTTTATTTATATTTTTAAGGAACAAATACATAAAGCAAAAATAAAATATGTCAGACCATTGGTATCCCCTTCTGTTGTATTCAAAGGGAAGAATATGGAAAAATTCTGATTTTAAATGAAACTCTGAATATTTGCATCAAAAGTGATACTTATCTCATTTATTTTTTTAATTGTGTGTTGTGTTTATTTTGATAAACATTAATCTTAACATCATGGCTCTGCCCAATTCTTTAAGATGTATGTAGGCAATTCCTACATAGAAAATAGGTACTATTCATTTATCATCAGATGTGCATTCTGTGCTTGCTTCATTTATAGCCTTGCAAGATTAGCAATTTATTGTTTATTAACCTTGGGTGGGAGAAACGTGATGTAAGACACACACAGATGAAATATAAGCTGTGGAAGGGAACTGGGAAATAGTGCTCGATTTCAAATGTCATGTCATAAAACCATGCATAGGAATTTCTAAGCAGTTGGCTTCAAGTTATTTACACTCAAACCGAAGACTGCAAAACAACAGAGGCCATGAGTTACTGACCAGTTCCAATGCTGTCTGCAAATGCCAAAAGACTGTATGAGAGTTGGGGATAGCTTGTTATCTGCAACCTCCCTGACTGTAGTCCAGTGACAATTCAACCTTATTTCCTTCTGTCCTGGCTTTAATGCTTAGATATTTTTATGCCTGGTTTAAACATTTGATGGAATGTGAAGTCATGAAAGAGTAGTGACATGAATGTTATGTAGCAACTCCAAATAAATGTTGAAATGAATGCTTTGGAGTAAGCTTTGGAACTGTCAGTTCATTAAAAAGGAATGGTTCAAAGCAGTCAAGTGTTCCTTTGGAACTTTTCACTCATTTGTTGTCCATCAATATTACCATCCGAGTTCCTACTAAACAGACATTTTGTATTCAGAAGTAGTGATGGAATATTAAGCAGTAAAGATATTCATGAGCATGCCTGATATGATATTTGACAGTATTGTTCTATTATTAAAAAAAATTGATTATAATCATTAAAAGCAGTGCTGAACATTCTTACTTGTTTATTATAGTAAAAAGCTGTAGGTACAAACTAAAAACTCAAACTGAAGAAAGAGAAAAAAGCAAAATTAGATTGACTCATATGATTGACAAACCCCTGAAAATAAAATTATATTGGATGATAGGGACAAAATGTTTCAGTGGTACTTTGAGGTTAGAAAAAAAGCCAATGAAATCCTATTGGAGATTAATAGCTGCAGAAGATTGGAAAAGTTCAATTCTGAAGGCAAGGGTCATTTTGGGAATAAAATGTAGTGCCAGAGGACATTTATAGTAGTGTTAGTCAACATTGATGAGTGAGATGAAGAAACATCATCTCCCTCAAAAACCTGTACAACAAATGAAGCATCAAAGAATAAGTTTTAATTTCAGCAGATCACAGAGATAATTAAAAATGTATAGATTTTAGTATACTTCAAAATGTAATTTAAACTATTTGTGAATTCATTTTGTTACAAGTGTCTCAAAAATATGCAACAGAGTAAAAGAGGATGCCATATAAGTATTGATGTATGTCCACGAGTCACTGACAAAGTAGTTCATTCCATTCAAATCATTCTGCTATTTTAATATTTGCATTATTCTTATGCCATTGTGCTAAGAGAAGATAATGCTATCAATTACCTGTCCAATTGGTGCTCCAGTTGCCTTAGTTTAATAATACACACCTTGTAGATTCACCTTTATGTTAATGGAACAGAACAAAGAGATACTAAACTTATGACAATGCAATAAAATTTCTATAATAGATATGCTGCCAAAAATTCAGAATGGATTGAATAACCTGATAATATAAATTAGAGAAAGCTAGAAAAAATTAAGTTTCAACTGTACACAATGCCTACTGCATAGTTGGTCTACATTAATATTATTTATTTCCTTCAATGGTAAAATGTTAAGAATGGTTGCAATTTCTTGTGAGCATTAGTTTGCAAATGCAATTCTATGTTTGTTTTAAGCAACTAAAGCTCCTATTGTCTCCTAAATGCTATGGTCCATTTGCTGTTATTCACAAACAGGATTAGCAGAAGTATTCCTTGATAATTAATTGGTCTTTCACACAATCTGTGTGTAGGCTAAAGTTGAAATGGTAGAATCAGACTGAAAAACTCAAATCCTGGCTATGGCATTGGATTTTTCATTCCAATTCTACTTTTCCAAAAGCATTCTGTACTTAAAAATCAAATTAAAACATTTAATGCCAAAGCACCAATCATTATATTCATACTTATTCAGTTTAGGGTTGGGAAATCAATAGCTTAAAACCTGTAAAACAATTTTTGACAGCAGAATCATTACTCTCTGATCTTTCATATCAGCATATTTTGTTAGATCATATAATAAGGGTAATTGTTTTAAGGTCCTATTGCTATATTACAAATAAATACTTTTAAATAATTACCTACCTGTCATGTTCTTGAATAAATTAATGAAATGTCAAATTAGGGTCTGTCCATGAGAAGAGGTCCACTTATGTAGAAAAATGAAAGTAATTATATTTTATCCAGTGATACACCAAATGAAACTTGAAACATTCAATTTTAGATATATCAATGAAAGAAACTGTCATTCTAAGCAGTAATGTGTAGTTATTAAGTCCTAACTTCCCTTAAAACTTAGCAAAAATTTTAAAATTTAACTACATATTGGTTATCAAAAATACATGCAAGCAATAAAATTTTGGAAGAAATTTTTATGCTATACTTAACTCTTTGTTTCCAAGTTGCTGTTAATAGCCCACAATGGACCACAAACTCTTTTTTAAATAAAGAAAACTTACTTAAAAAGTATCATGTATGTGCTATCCCAATACTGACAGAAAAATAAAAAAATTGTTTTATTAAGCTATCACTAAGAGAACCTGTACAAAACTTCTGGAACTGCTAGTTAATGACTTGCCTAACAGATGACTTCTATGTTTGTTTCCTTAGAAAATTTACATATTCGTTATATCCTTTTTGGAGTTTTGTCCTGATACTCACAACTTTTGGAGCGAAACTTTGGAATGTGCAGCATGTTTAATTCACATTAATGTAATTTCAGCAAGTGAAATTATTGGTAAGTCCCTGATGATAAATTCCATTATGTTAGCTGCAGAAATTATTTAAATCACTTCTTTTCAAAGGATAAAAAAATGCAGAAAGGCAGAAATTATTTGTACAGAAGCATAAAAACTGATAATACAAACTTAAAAGAAAGATTATAATGAAGATGTATGGGAATAAGAAACACTCAAAGGAAACAGCAGAAGTAAAAGAGGGAGAAAGGAAAAGATTAAGCTATGCTGCTTAAAAGAGAGCAGATGAAGCTAAATATTCTGAAGTTTCTCCATCTGCTGTAGGAAAAGCCTATATGAAAGAGTAATGTCAAAAAAATCTACGTAAAAATTGGAAGTTGTTAAAATACTTGCAGCAAATTTGGAGTACCATTTGAAGACAAGTCCTGTAAAAACAGAGGGATAAGTGATGAGAGTATGCAGTAGATTATGAAATTTCACAGCAGTGATGAAATCAGTAGAGTCGATCCTGGCAGAAAAACATTTGTGTTAAGAAATCCAAAAACTGGTGATGACCCTATCACGGCAAGGCATCACTTGCTGTTCCTGTAACTGAAGCTTTCAATTTATTTAAGGAGAGGTATCCAGAGGCAAGCATTAGCAGTAAGTTTGCTCACTGATGTTCACCACTTGTTAGAGCATATTGCAACTTTCCACCGAATGTGTGTGTGTCACTACTATGAAAATTTTGAAAATATTAGATCAGCAGTTTCTCAATACTTTTCTGGTTTTGGCACATTAAGTAAGGATTTTATACAATCCACCGTTTACAATGAAAATTATACAAACTGCATTAATTATAACGATCTCATATTTATAAATCCAAATTCTCTAATTTGTTTGATGTCTGCTTTAATGAAAAAGATTGTAGTCATGAGGTACAGTACCATAAGTAGAAAATGATAGACAAGTGATTTGAAAGGGTGCTAATGGAAGAAACTCTAAGTGATGCTTCACACAAATTGAAAACACCTATCATAATTCCTCATGCGCAGCTACTGCAGTAATACAGTATGGTGTTATAGTTATGCTGTTGTGTCAAATATATCTCACATGACATATATTGTGTGAATACATTTCTTTATTCCATCCTAGAAGACTGCAAGAGCAAAAATCGGGCATTACATCTTCACCTATTTCCAGATGGAGCTACTTCCCAATTCAAACAGAAGTACAATTTTGTGAATATTAAATTTTTAAGATCGAAGTACAGCCTTGAGAGCTTAAAATGCACAATTTATAGATCATCTCATTTTTTGCCTCATCTCATCTGTAGTGAAACAACATGTTTAAAGCATGGTGCATTCAGAAAAGAAAATAGTGCATAATGCCAAAATGTTTTCACATACTTCAAGATCTTAAAACTATGCCTTTGTCAGTCATAGAGCATTTCAAACTAGAATATGATAGACAATGGATAATATTGAAACATTGAAGGGCACACACAAAATACATTAAATCAAAGCCATTTTGCCATCATGCATCACTAAATGAAGAAACTTGGCTACAGTCAATATGAGATCTTCAGCATGAAATTCCCATGATGTTCAAGCCATTGAAGTGATTTGTATGTCTGTGTGTGAACTGGAGAACCCAAAGAAAGAAAAACAACCATCATTAAGGTAATGGGTAGCTGTCATCTATAACAATCAGTGGTTGCCAGGTTGCCAGGGACTACTGAAGAAATTAAAAAATGATACAACTGTTGTGAAGTTCATGAGCTGTGTAGGATGTTTAATATTTTGAGATAAACCTTTGATACTTTTAAATTTTTAAGTTTTTAAGTTTTGCATTACTGAAAGTTGTTCCATTTAACTTTGTTAGATAAAGAATGAATGGAGTCAAGACTTCACATTACTGCCTTGCGCACATCCCTAAAAAGTTGCTGGACTACAATTCTTGACAGACTATGATTGCGCTTCCGGTGGATGAATGAATGTAACATTCCATAGAATCTATGTCTAAATGAAAACATGCAAAACAATGGGGTAAGGAGTAGAGGTACTTGTGTAACATGCAGCATTAACTGAGTTGTGAATGAAGCTGATTTAACTGATGCACTAAAACACATTTCTGCAATAAGCCTGCCTTGGTGACTCACTCTTGGGTATTACGTTTACCTACTCTGGTGACCAAAATCTTGGAATTCAGTAGAAACAAATCAGAACTTAAGACGTGAGATAATACAGTGCATGGAAATATTTGTTCTTTCCTTCTGTTAGTTTGTGTTTACGCAAGTCAAACCTTTGTATTAAACAGGTATATGCTAATGTACGAGGGTGGGTAGTAGAGAGGCTTATTCCACAAACTTACTGTTTCAGAGTGTTATATGGATAATTACTTATTACTGGAAGAAAAAACACATATGTTATGTGATAGTTATGATTAGTGGTAGAATGGTGTAACACACAAATTATTTTGTGGTTTGACTTTCATATAAAATATATATTAGTTTATATTTTCAAGATTGCAGAGTAAAGAAGAATTGCTAGTATTTGTGTTTTGTGGCGGACCTCCTCATGATGTCATCTTCCTTCCTTCTTTGATGGAGCTGTGGGTGGATGGTCTAGGCTGAAATTGTAAGCCTAGCACACTTGTGTGTTGCCCTATTGCTAAACTCTTTCCCAGGGTGTGGTAACGATAGACGAAATGAAACTCCATGATGCTTTAACTTTGATTTATTAGTAATAATAATAACAGTACTCTGTAATGCCGTTAGGCATGTGTTTTACTTTAATACTCAATTCTAAGGGGCCTGTCTGCAGACATTTACCTCCCCAAGCTAAATCTATTTCCTATAGCTGGCTTCACACGCATCGCCACAAGCATGGCGCAAATTTTACCTCCTCTCCAGAATCAGCAAAGCGATAAGATGCCAAAGCTTTACACATGCTCCCTTTTATACTGTCACAGGGGGATGCTACATTTACCTAGCTATTTTAAAAGCTTTACTCTCATTGGCTTTCCCCCTGAGCATGATATGAGAATATTCGCCTTCATATCTGAAGTCCTGACAAGTTTGGAATTTCCCAAAATGTCAAGATCTCTCTTTCTATCCTATCGCTATCTCCCTCACTCATCTCTTGCAAGTGCTTGTGACTGCTTTAGCGAGGTTGCAATTCTGGCCTCTTGTTACCTGCATAACCATAATAGAGAATGATATTTACAAATACTTACATAAGATTGCATATACCTAACATTGACATCGACTGCCATTAATGAATAATTTATTGTGGATAATGCTTAGCCATTTTGGTGATAGTTTATTTTTTTTTTTAAACTTTAATTTTGCACACAAATATTTTGTTGGTTTTAACACTCAGTAAGCACACAGTTGTGGGCTAGGCAACATTTATTTAAGACAATGACTTTCACTTGCTTTTCCCCTTAACACTTCACTGAAGTTTGTTTATAAACACTTCAGGGAACCTTTTCACTTCTTTTTCCAAGAACACTTAAGTTGCCGTATTTCCGACCATTTTACCTTGCACAGCTTAAAACTAGTTTTACAACAGCCGATTGTTGCGTGTAATTAAGGCATGTTGGCTGCCTGCTCTGAGTGTGAATTAGCTGTCTGACCAGAAGCCCTTACTGCAATAATTTTAACCCTGTTTCTATATACATTCCATTATTAAAACTAAAACACTTTCGTAACCCAATTACATGAATCATTAACCCCGCATAACAAGCAATCACAAGATCATGCAAAGTGCAAATGTTAGTCTATGTTTTGAAAGGCTTCAGCAATTGTTTATATCTACCCAATTTTTGTTGGTGGTTACCTCCCTAACCTCAAAAGTGTGTGCCCCAAATTGAGCTACAATTACAGCCGGGCCTTTGTACAGTAAACACGTTCTGTGATGGTGTTGCTCCACCTGTCTGATTTATTCTTGTTCTTCACGAGAACCAAATCATCGATTTTCGGCATCCATTTTGCCTCGTGCCTTTTTGCCTTCTTTTTCCTTGCTTCCGCTTTCTTCCTTATACGCAGTAACGCTTTCTTGCATTGTTCCGCCGTAGTGTCTTGAGTGCATTGGTCTATCATGGTGGGTATGTTTGGCAATATTGGTTCCGGCTGCTCACCCAAGCGCATTAATATCAGCGCATAACCCGTGGATGTATTTACTGAATTGTTTATTACAAACTCAATCTTGGCACAATGTTGGTACCACCCCGTATGGTTTTTGTGAGCTAAAATTCGAAAATAGCCCAAAATATCTCGGAGCACTCTCTTGGTCATATTTCCTTGCGGGTAATAATTAGAGCTGTGGTATAATTTTACTCCATTGTCTGCGAGTGTCTTTTGAAAAATTCCGCTCCGGTGCATAGATGCATAATCACACAGCAAGGATAATATCTCACCCTATTTAGGCACATAATCTTTTAATATTTTCTGCAGGCATGTTCTAGCTGTTATGTCCTTCACTGGATAGATCTTTGTGAATTTTGTGAATACATCAAGTAACACAATTATAAACTTATTCCTAAAAGTGCTCTGGGGTAATGGACCATGCGCGTCCATGCATATTAGAGCATTGGGGGCATCTGTAATGACACACTGCATGTCAATATCGTACGCTACATTTAGCGGTTTAGCTAATTGGCACAGCTTACATTTTGCTGTAAGTTTTGTTACCTTTTGATGGAGCTTCTTAACATAAAAGTGTTCTGCAATGTTGATGGCCGTTCTTTCTGATACAGAGTGTACCAATGAGTTGTGGAAGGCTGCAATTAATGTATTCTCCAAAACTTTGGGCACATATGTTTTCCATCTCTTTTCTTTAACATTAAGTTTGTAAAGAACGCCGTTCCTTTTTCCTATTGAACCTGAGATGTCATCTATCTCAGATGCTCTGCTTAACATCTCCCAGATTTCCTCATCATCTTTCTTTAGTTTTTTCCAAGTTGCTTAAAGCTTTAACCAGCTGTGTCCGGTATGCAGCCTCAATGTGCATTACTGCCAGTTGGTGAAAAGGTCCGTCTTTGTTTTCTGGCATTGACTTTGCCCTCGATAATCTTGATAAAACATCACTGAACGTGTTTGCAGCCCCTGGAATGTGTTTTATTTCAACATCAAAATTTAAAATTTCGTAAATATAGCGGGAGATTTTACTGTTCGTCAATTTGCATTGTTTTATAAACTCCAGGCTCACGTGGTCAGTGTGAACGATTATTTTCCTATTGCATATAAATTGTCTGAATTTGACCAACGAAAAGTACATGGCCACAATTTCAAGCTGTGTAATGGAGGCATTGCTTTCTGCCTGTGTCAAATCCCTGGATGCTGTGGCTAAAACATGCATGCAATCCTGCTCATCTATTTGCCACAAAATTCCTGCATATCCTCCCACGCTTGCATCACAATAGATGTGGAAAGGTAAATCGTCTCTGGGCCTTTCTATTAGTACCGCCTGCGCAAAAAGTTTGCGAACTTTGTAGAATGCCGCCCGCTCTTCATCACGCTACGTCCACTTAACACCCTTCTTTAGCAATTTCCTAAGTGGTGCGGTTTCCTCGGAAAAATTAACTAGGAATTTGCCTTCATATCTGCATATGCCGAACCATTTTCTTAGTTGTTTTAGGTTTCTGGACTCCGGAATATTTCTAATACTTTCTATTCTGTCCGGATTAGGTCAGATGCCATCTTTTGAGACCACATAACCTAAAAACTGGGCCTCTTTTAGAAAGAAGTTGCATTTTTCTAACTTAAGTGTCATGCCATGCTGGCTAAACATGCTTAAAACATAATCTGTATGTTTTAGGTGCAAGTCAATGTTGTCTCCTACTATCATGAAGTCGTCCACGTATTGAAGGACAAATTCTGCTGTTGTGTCCCCAAATATGGCATGAATTGCTCTAAGTAGTCCACTTGTGCTTGTGCATAAACCAAAAGGAATCCTCTTAAAGACCATACTAAGTCCTTTATGCAAGAACCCAGTGTACTGTCTCAATTCTTCTGCTAAGGGTATCTGCCAGAAAGACTGAACAAGGTCCAAGCTAGAGAAGCACTTGCCCCAGTTTACCCTAGCCAACAGTTGCTCAATGCCTTCCGTCCTGAAGTGATCGGGTACTGTGAAAGAGTTTAATTTGCGTGCATCTAACATCATCCTCAAGTCTCCTGATTTCTTTTTAACCCACACTAAAGGGTTAACATAATAAGGCGAGTTTGACACTTCTATAATATCATCAGCTAACATTCGTTTAATGACTTGTTCTGCTTGCTCTCTCATGGCGAACGGCAAATTCCTGCATTTGTGGGAGTATGGGGCCATGTATTTCACTTTAAATCTGTGTACATACACATTGCATTTGCCTGGTTGGGAAGAAAAAACTGCCGTATTCTTCCAAAGATATTCCGCAGTTGGATCTTGTCTTTTTCTGCTAAACCGCACATGGCGTCTACCTTCATTTGTATCAGAGCGGCAATCTCTGTGTTTTCCGCACTGACCAGTTGGTTTACCTGCCCCTGCCTTTGTGGTGTCGCCCGCTCTTCGTTAATGGCTTCGAGTGCGTGTAGCCGCACGCGACCTGAGTCTATAAAATTATAAGTGTTTATGTACCTTATGTCATCTTCATCATGACAGTCCCTCCATCTGATCACTAATGTGTCTCCCTACAGTATTTATAGCTACAATTTCTGTCCCTTCTTGTGCTTTAATTAATTCTACCCAAAATGACTCTTCTAAGATTTGTTGTTCTTCCACTGTCGCTTCATTCTCTACTGTACTATTTTCCACAAAAGGCATAGACACACCATCTTTTACTAAATTTAAACATTTATTTTCAAAATTAACAATTGCTTCCCATTTGTGCAAGCAATCGGAACCAATACTTTCTTGCTGTTGCAACCTCGGTATCACAAGAAAAATTACATTGAATGTTTTATTATTCATGCTGATAGTTAGCATTGCTTGTTGCCTTACTTTTCCTTTGCTTTTGGATATCACTACCGTGCAATAGATATTCGAAATTGGCAGAGACATAATTTTAATTTTCTTTTCCTGCAACATACTAAAAAATTCTTCAGAGCACAGTGATATATTTGCCCCAGTATTAAAATTTCAGTATTTACTCCCATAATTTCAGCGTTTGTTCTCAGCGAGTCACGCATATCTATATTTTTGCTCTGATTTTGCTGTTACATGCTGCTTGGTGTGTTATCTCCCTGCACATGCGTATTTATTAAAGCAATGGGCCCTGGTTGAGAAACTTGTGGTTCGCTATTTCCCTTTGAGATGGATACTCGGCCGCAGTAGACATCTATGCCTGGTTTTCCGATTGTTGCAAGTCTTGAGGTCCCGGGTTCGAATCCGATCTTCCATTGTTACTATTTACGATTGTTTGCATATTTACTGGGCTACTCCTACCCAAAAAATTCCCTTGTCTGTTGTTCTCCTGTCTGTGTGCACTTTCCTGCACCCTAGCATAATTCCTATTGAATTCTCTGACATATTCAAATCGGTTTTGCCATGTATTCGATGCCTGGATGTGGTTAACATTGAAATTTCTTTGTTGGTCTCTACGCTGATGTTCCCTGGGGTAGTTTCTGAATCTGTCAGACCATCGTGTTGGCTGTGTGTACCCATCTCTAGGGTTTTCTGCGAATTGCCTGTATTGTGGGTTTCTCTGCCTGTGTGCCCCTGACCCAAAAGAATGTGACCTATTTTCCAGCTGAAATGTTTCTCTCCTATCTCTGAAGCTATTACCTTGTGTTGGTCTCTGATCAAATGCTGTAATCAATTCTATCATTTTTGCGATATTGGGTGGCTCAGCTACTATCAGTCCATTCCTGATTTGCAGTTCAAAATGGTTGGTGAGCAATGCTATCACCACCTTGTCTGATAAGGGTGGTTCAATTTGCTTGCTTCTCTGTGCCAAATTTATAACATAATCAACTAGGGTGCCATGTATGTTCGGGTTGTATCTGCCTTGATTTAGCTCAAGTTGGATTTTGTTAATTTCCTGTGGTCCCCAATATCTTAATAAGAATGCCTGTTTAAATTCATCATATGTCAGTGAGTTACCCTGTGTTAATTTAAGCCAAGATAGAGCACAACCTTTGAGGCATTTCCCGACTATAATGGGCTTAATGGCCTCAGGGGTTGACTTTAACACAAAATATTGTTCTAATTCTATTATAAACTCTTTCGCCTGATCTTTCGATTCCTCGAACACTGGAGGTGTGAGTTCATGCAAAAGGTGTGAATTAAAACTATGATCCCCACTGTGAGAGCAAGGAGCCAACTGTGCTAAATTACAAGCATGCACATTATCATTACAAGAGTTAGTTTCATGGGGAGTGGATTGTCACTGCCGGAGTTAGCTGAACTTCCTTGAGCTATGCTGTGAGTGCTATTAGTGGTTTGCTGATAAAGCATTCACATTGCGTTTTAACTCAATTTCCCTATCATACACAGCACTAATGGCCTGAATTGATGTTTTCAGTACTTCAATCTCCTGACTTGCTTCTACTGAAATAACCTGTTTAACAGCCTGGATGGATGTCTTTAATGCCTCTATCTCCTGGTTTGTTTCTACCTGGCCTACGGTAATGACCTGCTTGACGGTCTGCAATTCTTTGTCTACATTACTTTGTGTTCTAAAAGTGTCCTGTTTTAACGACTCTACAGCTGAGTTTACAAATTCTGTGAGACAAGCAACTTCACCCTTATATACATTTATCTCCTGTCTTACATTAATTAACTGTTTGAATAGCTTCTTGCCCTGCCCTAATCTGATCTATTTGCCTGCTGCTGGCTGCTAAGCTTTCTTCTATTCTCTTGCTAGTGGTCTATATTCTAGCGCTAGTTTCTGCTATACTATTTTAAAATCTCTGATTGTTGTCAGCTAAGCTGTTTTCTATTTTGTTATTTAAGCTATGTTCAAGTCTTTGGTTATTTTCAGCTAAACTATTTTCAAATCTTTTGTTATTTTCTGCTAAGCTGTTTTCTATTTTGTTATTTAAGCTATTTTCATGACTTTGGTTATTTTCAGCTAAACTATTTTCCAATCTTTGATTATTTTCTGCTAAGCTGTTTTCTATTTTGTTGTTTAAGCTATTTTCTAGTTTTTGGTTATTTTCTGCTAAGCTATTTTCAAATCTTTGGTTATTTTCTGCTAAGCTATTTTCTAGTTTTCTGCTCTGTTCAGCTAATAGCGATTGCATCATTCTTATGAGCAGGGGTGCATCATCCTGAGATGCCTCCTGCTGCATACACATGGCCGTGTCTATGGTGCTCTTGCTAGAAAGTTCTATATTGCTGTCTGCCATGATAATCCTGTTACTCTTGAGCAACATAAAAACACACAAAATAAAAAGATGTTGTCCTACTTTATGTTGATCTGCCTGCTCCTGCTGTGCTCTTGCAACGTGTAAGTCCTGGGTTTGTCTCCTTATTCGTGCTTGAACACGTTGGGACGGACCTCCTCATGGCGTCATCTTCCTTCCTTCGATGGAGCTGTGGGTGGATGGTCTAGGCTGAAATTGTAAGCCCAGCACCACTTGCGTGTTGCCCTATTGCTAAACTCTTTCCCAGGGTGTGGTAACGGTAGACGAAATGAAACTCCATGATGATTTAACTTTGATTTATTAGTAATAATAACAGTACTCTGTAAACGCTAGCCATGTGTTTTACTTTAATACCCAATTCTAAGGGGCCTATCTGCAGACATTTACCTCTCCAAGCTAAATCTATTTCCTATAGCTGGCTTCACACACATTGCCACAAGCATGGCGTGAATTTTACCTCCTCTCCAGAATCAGCAAAGCGATAAGACGCCAAAGCTTTACACGTGCTCCCTTTTATACTGTCACAGGGGGATGCTACATTTACCTAGCTATTTTAAAAGCTTTACTCTCATTGGCTTTCCCCTGCGCGTGGTATGAGAATATTCGCCTTTATATCTGAAGTCCTGACAAGTTTGGAATTTCCCAAAGTGTCAAGATCTCTCTCCCTCTCTTTCTATCCTATCGCTATCTCTCTCACTCATCTCTTGCAAGTGCTTGAGACTGCTTTAACGAGGTTGTAATTCTGCCCTCTTGTTACCTGCATTCTTACCCTGTTTCATGCATAGCTGGCCTTCCCTCACATCTTACATGTGTGTGTTACAATATTAAGTTACCTTATTTCATTAACATTTACAATGATCTCGTAGTTCCCGCTACAGTTTCTATGTGTAGAAAATCCTTTAAAAGAAAGTTTTCAACACAGAATGTAGTTACATGAAAAGGGAAGCAAAGAAATTATCACCATAATCATTAGCAGTAGTAGTAGTATTATTAACCTTGCTTAACAATAGGGATATATAACCTGTGGCATTCTCAAGATAAAAAAAGTGCTGCCATTTGTAGAATGTCTAACAAGAATAATTTTGGAATTAGCATACAATGCAAAATTGGTTAAACGTGTTTATACACAAAAAACTACTAGTAACATAATTCACAGAATCCGTTATTGCCTTTACAGTTTTTAATAAAGTATTGAGTATATATGCTCAAAAATCAGTATCGATATAGAGTATCGAGAAATAGTGGTATCACCCCATCAGTAATATAAAGCTATGCTTACCACCATAGAAAAAGCTCCCGACTTAATTTCATACTGAAAACATTTAGTATACTGCTTTACTGAAAAAGAAAATCATATTGTAACCATATACCCATTAACATTGTAATTAATTGACTTCTAATTGTGTAAACACACATGTTGTAGTCCATGAATTAATGTGTGCTATACAGCACATCAGTTGCAAGTGATATAGTATTAAAATATGTTTGTCCACTTTTGATTACTTTTTGTAGTAGTAATAGTTGTAACAGCTGTTTGAGTGGCACAAAACTATTGTGGTCATCAGTGCCACTCTCTGGCTATAGATTTATTCACAGTAGTAGTAATAGCTGTAATAGCGCCAACCTCTTGCTATATGTTTATTCATGTCGAATACATAAGATATACATACAACACAATTACAGGGTTAAGCAACTGAGATTACAAAAGTAGAAAAAAATAAACAAAAAATACCTAAGTTACACACTAAAAAAACTACAAACAACATATACCAGAATTAATCCTCAGCAAATACAAGCAGTTAAGTCAATACTGATACAGTTTGAAAGCGATTAACACACCAGAAACTACACGATTAAATTTTTGCAATGGAATCACTGAATTTAACATAGCGAAAAAATTTGGCAACAGAGGCAGAGTCATCCACTAAAACTGTAATTAAATTAGGAGAGAGTCTAATTCATTCACAAACGGCAGAATAGTAACAACACTGGGTGAGGAAATGCTTCACCATAAGAGCATATTGCAGTGGAAACAGCAAGGCAGGGGTTCACCCCTAAGGAGGTAACCATGATTAAACTAACAGTAGCCAACATGAAGCCAAACAAGCACGGTCTCCTGCCGATGTGATAGATGAGAAGAACCCCAAGGAAGTGTTTAGTCTTGACCTCTCGGAGTTTGGCAGTAGATGTAAACGACTAACATTGAGAGTGTATCTTTCTACACATAAAAAACTTCAAATCCGTACATAGGTAGCAGAGAACCCATTCAACAGGGTGTAGAACCGCAGCCTGCACTGCCTGTTCATTTCCATCAATTCCGCAATGTCTAGGAACCCAAACAAACAGTACCCGAAAGCCAGCAAGATAGGGTGCAACTGATCATGGATTTTCTGAACAAGAAGGTGTTGGCTATAGAGATCCTGTAAACTAAGTAAAGCACTGAGAGAATCAGAACAAATGACACTGGAGTGCAGTGAAAAGGAGCGGATGAAAAATGTGGCTTTAAATATAGCATACAGTTCGGCAGTATAAACGGAAATACTAAGAGGCAGGCAAGTCTTGTGAACGACATGTGAATCAATAACCACAGTGCAGCCTGCCCCTTGATCCATTTGAGAATCACAAGTATATAGAAAATGGTATCCAGAGAAGTCATATTTCAAAGCTGCAAAATGGGCTGCATATATAGGAGCGGCAATAGTGTCCTTGGGCAACTGAGCCAGATCAAGATGACACAGAGGGGTTTGGCATATCCATTGAGGAAAGCGATGAAATCCCCTATGGAAGGGCAACGGAAATACTGTATCTAACTTTTGAAGTAAGTTTCGAAATCTACACCCTCAGGAAGCAGTGCAGATGGACTACTGCAATAATGATAATCCAAAGTGACATCAAAAAGCATAGAATAGGTGGGGTGAGAAGGTATGGCATGCAAAGTGGAGTCATAATTACAAAGAATATCCCGACATATCCAAAGGGATGGTTCGCCAGATTCCGCATACAAACTATAGGTGGGACTAGTACGAAAATCTCCCAGGGTTAGTCTAAGGCCTTGATGATGGACAGGATCTAATCTACGCAGAATAGATGGCCAAGCAGAAGAATAGACCATGGACCCATAGTCAAGTTTCTAAAGTATTAATGCCCGGTAGACATAACAAGAGTACACGATCGGCACCCTAAGAAGTGCCACAAGGACACGAAGTTATTGCAGAGAGCAGCACAGCGTCCACGAAGATATAAAATCAGATCCCCAACAAAGCTTACGGTCAAAAATGAGGCCGGGAAATTTAGCTTCAATAAACGGCAGTTCCACTCCAACAGACAGATAGGGGACAGGAAACTCCTTACAATGCCAAACATTAAGGCAGTGTTTTCTCTGCTGAAAATTTAAACCCATTCTCCAAACTCCAAGTGTTTAAGATATCAAGAAAGCACTGGAGGCGTCGGATAAAGCACGTACTCCCAGAGCTACAACAAATTGTAAAATCATCTACAAAGGGAAACGCAGTGATGCCCAATGGAAACTTTCGACAATGTGGGACTAATGGCTATAGCAAACAAAAGAACACCTAACACCGAGCCTTGCAGCACACCGTTCTCCTGTCTTAAAGATCAGGGAGAAAGATCCCACCCATACTCGAAAAGTACGGGCATCCATAAACTGCTGCAAAAAGATAGATAGTCCCGGAAGTTCAAACTGAAGAGCTGGTGGGGGATTCCCAGACGCCAAGCGATATCGTAGGCCTCTTCTAAGTCAAAAAAGACAGCTACCATCTGTTGTTTGTGCAGAAAAGAATCATAAATGTGAGTCACCAATGAAACCAAGTGGTCAACAGCAGACCGCCATTATTGAAAACCACATTGTACAGGAGTGAGAAGAGACACCACATTAATCCCTTAGCGACCATCCGTTCCATTATTTTACAAATACAGCTTGTTAGAGAAACGGGTCGGAGCTAGTGGGCAACCGTGAGTCTTTTCCAAGCTTAAGAATAGGAACGATAATGGAATCGCGCCACTGAGAGGGAAAGCGTCATGCAGCCAAATATAGTTAAGGTGTCTAAAAGAAAGAGCTGACTACTTGGAAGCAAGTGTTTAAGCATTACAGCATGTACACCATCCAAGCCAGGGGCAGTATCAGGAATGACTGACAAGGCTAAGACCAACTCAGGCAATGAGAAGGGCAGATTAAAGTCTTCAAGATTCTGAGAGGTGACATCAAAACCAGGGG
This sequence comes from Deroplatys truncata, assembly GCA_030765065.1. NCBI lineage: Eukaryota > Metazoa > Arthropoda > Insecta > Mantodea > Mantidae > Deroplatys > Deroplatys truncata. The sequence goes on from CM060990.1 coordinate 405,474,530, forward strand.
ACTCCGCCGGATTCTTGACAACCAAGAACTGGGGATAATAGTGGGCAGAACTAAAGGCAGAAGCAAAGACTCCACCCAGAGAATTGGCTATATGATGGGGATCAGTAACATATTGCTAGCCACAGAAAACCCAGGAAGCGATGAAGTACAGGGCGAGCCAAAAAACTACGAATCGCCTGCGCAGTGTTTTTCCTGTCCACGTCCTCGGCACTCGTTGCCATCTGCCGCTATCATAAAAAGCACGGATGAAACCATACATTATTTAAAACTACTTTTAAAGGCTTTACTTACCAACTTTATGAAAGGAAATACTGAAACTGGACGCTGTCGTCCATACATTTTGGCACCTCTTTAGGAAACTATCATGCTTTCATAAAGTTGGTAAGTAAAGCCTTTAAAAGTAGTTTTAAAAATGTTGTATGATTTCATCTGCGCCTTTAGCAGACGGCAATGAGCGCAGAGGACGTGGACAGGAAAGAACACCGTGCAGGGGGTTCGTAGTTTTTTGGCTCACTCTGTAGGTTTACCACAAAGTCGGAGGATTTTATTCCAAAACCAGGAGGACGCGCAGCGTGACAAAAAGGAGACAAAATGTTCCCAAGAAGACTTCTTAAGCTGTCAAATTATTTTCCAAGCCTGGGCATATAACTTTTTAAAAGTAATCATATTCTCTAGCATCGGATGACGCTCGAACACCTTTGTGGCTTTCCGGCGAGCTCGGAAAGCTACACTACATTCCTCCGACCGCCACGGTACCAGAGTACGTCGTCCAGTAAACCACATTTGAGGAATGGATGGATACCGTCTAGTATCGTGTCCCGAATATATTGGACCCATGCATGAATATTAAGAAAGGAGGCAGTGTTATCTAGGGTCATAAGTTCAGAATAAAGGAGCCAGTCTGCCCTATTGAACACCCACTTCGGTGGGCAAGTACGGTTAACTCCATGAAAAACCGTATGAAACAAAACAAGGTACTGGTCACTGCCGTATCAGAAACCACAGACAAGCGCAAACAGGCAGCGAGCTGTGGCAAACAGAAGGAAAGGTGAAGACAAGAAAAAGTCAGTAAAATCATAAAGAAATGGGAAGCCCAGAATTGAGCGTAAATAAATTGAATTGCGTCAACCTGAATATCCCTAGGGCACTCGTGGACCGAGCCCCATAAAGGATGATGGGCATTGAAATCACCTGAGATAAACGCTTGGGGGAGCTGGGGAAACAAATCTAGATAGCCCTCTGCAGTCCCAGAATTAGGTGGAAGGCACAAAGAGCAAAACGTGAAAGAGATGGCAAGGTAATACCTGTAATCTGTATATAGCGGGACTGGAGTGCAGTAAAGATCCCGACGCACCAAGATACAATTCCCCCCATGGGTATGACCACCATCAGGAACAGGGAGATCATTACAAAAAGTCATATAGTGAAGAAAGTGCATATGGTATTCAGGGTGGAGTTTAGTCTCCTGAAGGCACAAAGGCTGATACGTAGAAAGTAGGTCTAGCTCCTCCTTATGGGAACGATAACCACATATATTTCACTGCAAAAAGGCCATAAATAAAGGAGAAAACTAATAACAATACGTTGGAGAAAGGGTAAAAGCCCTTAAAAGTCAGAATCTGCCTCTGCAGTTTCAAACAATTTCGATACATGTCTGTTTTTTTCACTCGTGAACCTTAGAGGTTCAATTTCTTCTTCCTGGAGTTTGGAGACAAAGATGGTTTTGAAGGCTTCTACTTGAAAGATTTATCCATAGTGCTGATAGCAGTGGTGGACTTCTTCTGAGTCTGTAATTTAACACTGGTCACCGCAAGTAAAACTTTTGCTGCGGAAATGTTGGTAGTGGCCTGGGACAATCCATAGAAGCAGCTGTGGACAACTCCTTGGAAAAAGGAGACATCACAACAGGTGTTGAAGAAATGTCCCTATCCACACCACTAGTAGATGGAGAATTGATGTCCTCGGTGCTGTCAGAGACAGCGGGGCCGAAGGCGCAGCAGAAAGCACTAGTGGATGAGTAACAGCCAATGTGTCTTAATTCCCAGGATTGCTGGACGTCAATGACGGGAGTACCGGAGGTGGAACACCACAAAGCTGTGGCAGGAGCGCCCCTGATGCACTCCGGAAGTTCCCAAAGTAGTGAATGTGGTGAACAGGTAGTTCTCTTGAAGAACCCAGGAGCAGCACCAGCCTGGTCGGTATCCATAAATGGTCAATTTTTGAAGATTTAGAAGCTTGTAACAGTGATGTGTCATATTTAAAATACGAAACGCGTTCAAGTAAGATTATCATAGTGATGTAGTGTAACAACCCTCAATTCTCTATTTTAAATATCCATAAATGGGTCTGCAGGATTATCCAAGCGTGAGGTACCAAACTGATTGGCCACTTCAAGCGACGGTCAGAATGTGGAAAGTCGCTGATGCTGACGAGACTGGATAGTACTGAAACGTTGACGGAGGTTTGGAAGATTCCAAAGGAGTGGAGGGGGAAGAGGGCTATAGGGTGGGGATAGAAGAACTTCCGTTGTGGCTTGCTCGCGAAGTACAGGTATAAATGCAGGTACAGTTCAACTTCGAAGAAACAGTAGTAGTAGCTGCAGACCGAAGAACCTGACTGAAGGATCTGCGAGCTAACTTCATAGGAAATAACAAGCGAAGTTTCTCCTTTGCCTCTCGATAGCCAATTTTTTCCTTAACCCGGAGTTCTTGAATGGCGCATTCTTCCTTGTACACAGGGCAGCTGCGAGACTATGCAGGATGGGCACCCTCACAGTTCACACATTTGGAGACAGAGATGCAAGGAGAACCGTCGTGTTGATTTGTTCCATAACAAGGACATAAAGGCTGCCGCTTACAGGATAGCGCTGTATGTTCGAATCCTTGAGAAGAGAAACAATGTAGGGGATTGGGAACATATTGACGAACATGCAGTATCCCATAAACAACCCTAAGAGTGGTAGGAAGTTGCCTCAAGTAAACGACCAAACTACCGTTCTGGTAGCTACCTGTTACACACCTTCCCACCGTAGGAGGCGTTTAGCTGCACTGACCCCTTGGCTATAAAGGTTGGCGACAACTTTTTCTTCAGAGACCATCTAAGACGGAGTAGGTCACAACACCTTGGCAGACATTCAAGGAAGCATGTGGCTCAACAATAACTTCTTGGGTTCCAAAGTGATTCACCTGGAGTAAACAAACGGACTGTGGATCATCCTTAGTCATTATCAATAAAGACCCATTGTGTTTCCGGGTACAGTTCTGTACTGGGCCAGCGATTTTGTCCAAGGTGGCCTGAGCCACGAAGGGGTTCAAAGAGCTAAGCGGTGTTTGGTCTGGTGTAGCCGAGCGCATGATTAAATAACGGGGAGTGTCACTCTTTCCTGACATAGAAATATTTCCTTCCAAGACAAGATCAACCATACATCTCTCTTTGGAGGTTACTAGACAAAAATCCGTAGTAGTGTCCATTGCTGCAGTGAATGCCATGCACGGAGAGGTGCCACTGGACTTGTCTATCTCCATGCCAGGTCGAACCTCATGGCGGTCCCGAACAGGGTCGACCTGAGACCTTGCGCCGCCCGGCTGCCTTTCAAAGGAATAGGAACAAAGCTTTTTTTGGACAGGGTAGGTGATGCTAACCCAAACCCCAAACCCTTTAGGACCAGTGGCTCAGGACCCCGGGAACACCAATCCCGTACTTACCAAAGTAAGTCCCTGAAGGCATTACTTTGTTCTGATAGTGACAAAATACTAATGCACACTGGATGGCATTATTGATTTTTCCAAAATTTTAAAATTGGAATACTGAATTACAAATACACCAAGACCATCCTTAATAGTGTATTTTTAATTATGTTAAAGAAATCATGAAAGCATATCCCAGTTTAGGAGTAATTTTAGAGTCATTCAATCTATCTGCTTTAACCTCATTTTCCTTGTCCGGATACTAGCAAAAGTGGTCAATTCATACTATATTATTTACATATTTTTCTGGTAACTTATTGGAAACAGGAAGTGTGTACAGTATTAAATAAAGTATTATCCGGGCTTGTGGCCATAGTCTACTGGTCTACAGTAGACCACGGCCCACAAGCCCGGATAATACTTTAATATTGGCACCAGCGATGAAAGCCTACGATATTTGATGAGTGTGTACAGTGTTTGGGAAATCCATGGCAAAACTATTATCTTTTACTAAAATACCACTTTGTAACATGGATAATAAAATTTCAAATTGAATTAAAGTGTCCTGATACAGTACGCTAATGGCTGGTACTGCCATATGCCAATGGTGCAAAGAACTTAACTAAATATTTTCCTATGTATTCGAATTTCAAGCTAGAGTGGTCAAGAGCATTTCCTTGAATGCAGGAAGGTACAGAATTTGACATGGTCAGTTTTAGTTTGCACCTACCTATTGTTATGCCATTATCAAAGTAACAAGACCATTATGCTGCAAGAAACTTAAGTCTACGTTTTGGGTAAGCTTATTATTGTTTATATAACATTTTTTTTAAGATACATATTATATAGTGGTATTATAGATACACTGCTGAATGTGATATTACAAAATTTAGTAACTTGAATGAATAATGAACAAGTTATTTTAGTTTGAACATTGCTGTTGCCATATGGCAATGCATGTGTTTGCACTATGTTCTTTTTTCCTTCTTCTTCTTCTTCTTTTTTAGGCCAGGCTTTTCACTTGCTTAAGCCTTAGGGCAATTAACAAATGAGGATATCACCGGAGATATTTTCATGGAGCTTCCAGATGTCAGTGTAGAAACAAATGAGAATTCAGGAGATGAAAATGAGGGTGGGTAAATGTTATTTCACATATAATTCACACACAATTTTACAATTAACATTTTACATAACACTTACCAGTGTTGAATATATTACAGGCTTGTTAACAATTTATCATCTTGGCAGTTGAGGGCTAATGCACAAGTTAAGACTTCTCAATAATGAAAGTAGAGGCATTGACTATGATGCAGACATTTCATTGGCAGGAACATCATATTTGCCTGATACAGCTTCACATCCTATTCTACCTCCAACCAATGATGGTCAGACCAACCCCTTCATTATTAAAGATTTTGAAACGGAGCAATGAAAGAGAAGCAAGTCCACTACAATAGATAGGCGGAGCAGATTTTGATTATGAAACCTATACTTCACTTCCTGAAACTGATTATTTTAAATATAAAAGCATGTGTATTTTGGAGATTTTTTTAGAATTTTGTAGACAAGGAGCTAATTGAGCTTTTAGTAGATGAAGATTATTTCTTAATGTCCAGATCCAAATATAACTATTAAAGAGATTCAATGCTTCATTGCAATTTTATTTGTTAGTGGGTACAATAATTCTGCCATCTAAAAGGCATTAATGGGATAGTAATGATCACAAGAAGAACCTAACTGTGTGTAACTCCATGAGGCAAGATAGATTTCTACAAATTTGTCAATTTCTGCATTGTACCAATGCCACCAAAATTCAACCTAATAATTGGGCTTGAGAAATTCATTTTGGTTATGGAAATACTAAAGAAGCAGTGCATAGATAATTTTGTACCTGAAGAGCACCTGGTATATGACAAAAGCATGGTTGCAAGCAATTTATTAAGGTAAACGAATAATATTTGGGTACAAAATATGGAACCTCAACACTAACTAGTCAGTTTTTAGCTTTACCGGGGCAAAGTACCAAAAAGAAACAGAGTATGAGAGAGTATTTGGCAAGGAACTGAGACCCTTACTGGTGTTACTTCATAAAATTCCAGCAGAAAAGAGTTATATAATATATTTTTCATGGATAATCTATTTTTCAGTTCTGCACTTTTGTCATTTTTAAAATTCTCTGGATATTCAACCCTTGGAAGTATAAGAGAAAATAAAATTTCAGACATTGCCCTATTTAAAATAAACACTATTTTTCCTAGATAGATCACGGGTACGTTCAAACAGCAATTGAGAGAAATGATAGCTGTATGTCCACTGGATGGGCAATGCAAGTCACAAAGATCTCGTGTGGCAGCCAACCTGTAGCCCAAGCTGAGATGTTTTCTCAAATAGAGAGAGAGAGAGAGAGAGAGAGAGAGAGAGAGAGGGGGGGGAGAGGAATTTGACAATCCTGAAACCTAAGTAATTGTAAACTATAACATGTACATGGGGGAGACAGAGCAAACGGAGCAAAATCTGGTAAGCTACTGAATTAGAATTTGTAGCAAGAAATGGTAATGGTCCCTGTTGACATGGATGCTTGATGTAGCTATGCACAACAGTTGGATTCTGTATAATAAATAAGGCCAACCAACAATTTCTCAGCTACAATTCAGATGTGAAATAAAAGTGCTGTTATGTAGGTCACAGGTCCTTCCCAAAAGAGCTGGAAGACCATCTGCAACAAAGGCTTCATCAACAGATAGCCAGTCACTTGATTTCCATAAGGTTTGGCCCAACTGATCACTTTATGCAAAACATAGAAGAGATGAAAACGAAAAGTGTGCTCGGAGTAAGTGTAAGTCAATTGTAAGAACATTGTTTTTAAAATGTAAGGTAGGATTTTGCACTGATTGTTTCAACCTGTTTCATTTCTGCTAGATGTATGAGATACTGTTCATCTAATAATTCATTTACTGCATAAAATGTGGTTACTTGTGTTATGTTCTCTACATTTTTGTGAATACTGCATTCTAAAAGATTAATTTATAGATCTAAATGTGGTCATGCATTGCCTATATTCAGTGCTTATGTTTTTAAAATGTCAACATTAATTTATGAATTCATTCAGCAGTTTTTCTTTGTAATTTATAAACGTGGAATTTAGCTGCTGTAAACACCTAGTGTTGCTATATGGCAATGGTAGCTACTTTGGAAATTTAAAATTTAATCATTATTCTTACATTGTATTTCATTTGAGTAACCGTAAGACATAACAAATCAAAAATAAATAAGGAAAATAGGAAAAAAATTAATTCTGGCGCTAATGAGTTACTGTTGTTTAATTATTTAGTAAAAGCCTGAGCCAGCAATAAATGTTTTGTTTAACTTGAGATCGGGCATGCTGTTAGAAACAGCTTAACATGTAACAGTGATCTAAAATTTCCAGGCAGAAGTGCGTAAGTCAGTTCCTACCAAACATTTCAACATAATATATTTTCTAATCAAAAACTAGCATTGTTTAGTGACACCTTCGTTAACTTGTTAAAATAACAGTACATGTTTTGAGGATCTTATCATCAGCTGTAGATGCTGTTGGGAACACTAGCATCATCCACTTCATGGGTAAACTGGGGATATCAGTGTGATGAATTCATGACTTTTTCACAGTTTTTTAAATAAAAATCTTTTCCCGGGTGGAAAGTTCTGCTTCATTTACTAGGGGTTTCGAGTCTAGCGCGAGCAGCGGAAGCGAGCAGTAGCATATACGTAGCGCTCTTGGAAATATCGGAAAAAAGAAAATGGGGGTAGATTTGGAAGTGTATAGGGCCAGAATCGCGTGCTTTACGAACAGTAAAATGAATAAGGAAGAGAATAGAAACTAAGTATCAAAGGAATACCTATGGTTGCTTGTGATCCTGGCAGTATTATTGGTCATTGGAGGAGTAGAATTAAACCCAGGACCTGAGGGAATGACACAGATAACGACAATGCTAAAAATCATTTCAGAGGATATAGTGGATTTGAAGAAAATAGAATGGAATTAAATACCGATAGAAGAATTGAAAGGAATGCTGTTCACTACGACAAAGGAAGTGTATGAAGAACTTCGCATCTATAGAGAAAGATTGAACAAGATGGAACAGAATATGGAAATGGAGACAAGAAGACACAATATAGTGATATTCGGGGTGGAGGAAAACAGAGAGAAAAGCCTAGAGCAAGCAGTGGAGGAAATACTAGAAAGACGCATGGATATAAAGTTGGCAGGCTGGGAAATTATAACGTGTTTTAGAATCGGAAGAAGGGGGTAACAGAGCCAGACCTATAGTAGTACAGCAAAATTTAGGTCTGAGGCAAGGTTGTAAACTCAGTCCAATATTATTTAACTTATTTATAGATGATATTTTAGATAGAATAATGAAAAGTATTAAACACTGTCCAGTTATAGGGAAAAAGGAAATACCAGGGTTACTATTTGCAGATGATCTAGTAGCTGGGGCAGTAACAGTGATGGGGTTGCAACATGCTATTAATGAAATTGCTAAATTCTGTATGGAATGGGGGCTAAAGATGAATACAAACAAGTCCAAGATAATAGTGTTCAAGAAAGGATCAAAATTAAAAAGAGAGGAAAGATGGTATATAAATGGAGAGCAAATAGAGGTGGTAAAAGAATTTGATTACTTGGGGATTAGATTCTCAAGCAACGGGAAATGGGAAGCACAATCTAAATATGCACAATTGAAAGGAAAGCTAGCCATGAAAGCTGTTAGAGTTTACTTGTGCAAAACACCCACGCTAACAATGAACTGGTTGGAAAGGCTATACGAAGCTGTAGTTGAATCAAAAATGTTATATGGATTAGAAATATGGGGGGTGGCAAAGGGATGGAATAAGATTGATGTGACGTACGAGCATTATTGCGTATGTGACCTGGTTGCCCAGATCGGATATTGCGCAATAGAGTGGAGGGGATAAACCAGTTCTAGCATAGCGTGGGCACGCCAAGTTAGCGTGGTTCAGAGTCAGTCGAGGCGAGTTACTGTTTGAGGCAAGTTGTAGTGTGTGTGCGCTGTTCATGCGGCAGTATGGCGTCCCCACTGACAGGCAAGGAAACAAGGAGGTAATGTAATTCCTTTACATCATTAAAACCACTAGCCATCCATTTTCATTATGTTTAAATTACTATAGTAGATAGTCCCTTCCCTAATCCACACCATGTAATAATACTTTTACTAGGAATATTCTGATATATTTTCATAATTTCTCTCAGCTGCATCCCTCATCTGACCTCGCAAAATGTGAAATATTAACTTTAAGATCCTTCGGTACCCGCTCTACCCCCCATTAAGCTAAAATAATAAAGAGGTCACGACATTTGGTGGAGGGCCGGGTAATTGGAGGCTGCAAAATTTTTTTTTTCTTCTCTAAAATGTAGCATTTTTGGTCCTCCACGTGTTCGTTAGAAAATGTAATTTTTTTTTTTTTGTGGCTTAACGGTAAGGGTTTTGGTTCTGTAATTTGTGGTTTTTTTCTTCTAAATTCCTCTTGCATTGTTTCTTGAAAGTCCCATGTTTGTATTTTAATTTCAAGCTGACTTTTGAAATTTTTGCATTGTCTGTCGGTGGCGTGGTGGTAAAACTTTTGGCTCCATTTTTCCCCTTACCTTGCCTTCACTTTTGCTAAATTCTGTTTCGGTGATAAATTGTTTGTACTGTGTATTCTAATTACTTATTTTGTGAATTCTGTAAAATGTACTTATATTTTGTAACTTTGATAATATAGTTGCGTGTGTTAGCTGGTGTTCGTAACATTGTGTTATTGATTGCGTGATCTTGTAATCTGCTAATGATAGAATGTGAAGCAAATATTTTAAAGTTCGCGTGTTGCGTGTTTAAAGTTGCGTGTGTATAAAAAGTGAGGCGCATCTGTTTGAAATAATAAAACGCAAAAAAGTCAAGAGCATATATATTAAAAATTAATTTTGTACATCTTACGCTCGTCATGGTACACATAGTGGTAGTAGTAATAATAATTTTGCTCCAACGTTGCCATGTTTGATTTATTTAGTTGCGCAATGAATAGTTTTGGGGGAAAGTATTTCAAAATGACTAATTTAAGTAAAAGTTTCAGCTACCACCAGCTGTGCCAGTATCTTCACCTAAATAGGTTTAATGTGCCTCCAATATGGACCAGTAGGACTTGGATGTTGATGTATCAGCTATATGTGTGTTACCAGAATTTGGAAAGTTGCACCATTTTGTGGTAAAATGAAACAGAAAGAAAAAAAAAACCTGTAAGTATGTGAACATTGTGTGTGCCAAAGTGTGAACAATTGAAAAAGTGTCACAAATCAGACAGGTATGCTAAATTTGTATTGTTGTTTCACTGACTAATGCTTAATTAAGCTTTGCTTTTCAGGAATAATGTGTGCTATGTATGTCTCTGCTAAATTGAAAGTTTATCACCATTTTGTGTAACTAAAATTTTGAATACTGTTTTGGGCATTGGAAATTATTTGGTTTGTCATGTTATGCTGCAGTGTATGTGTTTGATGTGTATTGTGTGCTTAATTAAGCTTTGATTTTCAGGAATGTTATATGACAGTATTGTTTTGGTAATGATGTGCTTTGTTCTGTTGCATTCGTTTGATTTGGTTTGATTTTGGGTTTCATTATGATGCTGTGATCTTTTTCTTTGCAGAAAATTGTTGCATGAATTGTGTGTGTGTATGTTTGTGAGGTTATGTGATAGTGTATGTGATATTTGCCTTGGTGGAAGTGCCAAAGAGTAACCCCGATGGTGGTAATGTGAGAGATGAGATGAGTTGATGTCAGCTTCGGTGGAAGTGCCAAAGTGTAACCCCGATGGTTGAAGTGTAAATGTTCGAGTTTTCAGGAGGGCTACATGTACCTGGAAATTCGATGTGATGTGTTGAGAAATATTTTGCTTATTGGTGTTGCTGAAACGTGCCCAGTATAGCGTGTGTGATGTATTCACACGAGAGAGTAAATGCAGTGATTTGAATGCAATGAGAATAATTTTTTTTTTTGTGTTTATGCAACAAGTCTAGTACCATCTTATATAGCGAGTTTTAATACCATCTATTTTCCAACTTAATTTTGATTCGGAGGATGTGGATGCAACAGTATAATGCTATGTTATTTGTGTCATTCCTGAAATGTTAATGTGATTTCTTTAGTTTATGCCCATGTCAGGTATTTTTGATTTTGCAGCAAGTTGAATGAGACACGTCAGTGAAGATATTTTATTTTCTCAGTAATTACTGTGTATGATAAAGTTGAGACCTAAGATGATGATGATGATGATTGAAATGATGATATTGATCATAATGAGGTGGATAAGATAGTAATGTGGAGGAGAATTTATGTTATTGACAGTATTGCTGAAAATATGTAATGAGGTGTAGTTTGACGTATGTAATGTGGGTTATTTTTGAAGTATGTAGCAATGCACATAGTAGTTTTGGGTAGTTATTTAAGTGAGTGTTGTGTATTATTTGGGCCATGGTCAGTATGAATGATTCCATTTCATTGTCATGTATGAATGTATTATAAGTGCAATTATCCTTTTTTTTTTCTTCATTAGTAGTACCAGCTGGTTAAAAATACTATTGGGATCCCAAATAAGTTTCTATATTTGTGTTGTGTTATTGTATGTAAACAATGAATGTGATATAATGTTTATGTATTCTGGCCCTTTTGTGTCTCTGTATTTGGATTCTAAAGCAGTTTTTGTTAAATTTTGGATGGTAACCCCTTGTAAAATTCAGTTTTTATGTCAATGTGTAGTCATTTTTTTTCTTTGCCCAACACTAAAAAAATTGATTGTTTGTAAACTTTTTGGCATTTTCAATCTTATTACTGTAAACGACATACTACTTGTTTTTTATGTATGATGATCTTCTGGAGCACAATTTCTATCCTTCTGTGATTTATGTTATAGTGATTTTGCTGATTCCGGAGCTCGGGTGTCCAGAGGAGTAACCCCGCTCTACAGACACGCCAGAGGTTCCAGATACACCAGAGGAGAGCTGTCTTTCGTCCACTACACTGCAGTGGCATAAGGAGCCACTATTTTGGGGTGCAGTCCAAGCTAGCGATTGCTCCCCCCACATCTTCAGCGACTTGCAGCACAAGAAAGACTCTGCAGCTGAAAATTTGTCGTTGTGGGTGATGTGGAAATTCCACCCACAAACAGTTACGTCGGAACAACCAGGTGCAGTGTAGTGCGTATGTAACAGTGGCAGTACGGTGTAGTGTGCGTGTGCGGGGTACTCATAATTAGGCAATATGTCTTAAACTAAATCATCGGTGGCACTCGAGACTCCAAAATGTTTGAATCCGCCTCACATATCTGTAACATAGGTTTTACCAAACCTTTAACTTCTCTGAGAGACATTTCTGCTCCATATTACCTTTGTAAATACTCAGATATTGTTAATTTTTTTTAAAGTATGTCATGTTTTTTTTTCTGTCTTTGTAATTGTCTACACATGAACCACAAAAAGTCCTCGTGTCGACGGGGACGTCGATCTGGGTAGCCAGGGGCAGATGTGACGTACGAGCATTATTGCGTATGTGACCTGGTTGCCCGGATCGGATATTGCGCAAGAGTGGAGGGGATAAACCAGTTCTAGCATAGCGTGGGCACGCCGAGTTAGCGTGGTTCAGAGTCAGTCGAGGCGAGTTACTGTTTGAGGCAAGTTGTAGTGTGTGTGCGCTGTTCATGCGGCAGTATGGCGTCCCCACCGACAGGCAAGGAAACAAGGAGGTAATGTAATCCCTTTACATCATTAAAACCACTGACCATCCATTTTCATTATGTTTAAATTACTATAGTAGATAGTCCCTTCCCTCATCCACACTATGTAATAATACTTTTACTAGGAATATTCTGATATATTTTCATAATTTCTCTCAGCTGCTTCCCTCATCTGACCTCGCATAATGTGAAATATTAACTAAGATTCTTGGTACCCGCTCTACCCCCCATTGAGCTAAAATAATATAGAGGTCACGACAATATAGTCCATAGAATGTTTTGTAGAGAAGTTCTGGGTTTACCTAAGAGTTCACCAAGGGGCGTGGCACTGGCAGAGCTAGGAAGGGTATGGAGAAAAGGTATAATAGTGGAAAGAATTTTGAAGTATTGGTATAGATGTTTAAATTTAGAATACAGTAATATATTAAAAGAATGTATACAGTTTCAAAAAGCTGTCTTAGGAGAAGAGTGTTGGTTTGGGGAGATGGGAAATGTGCTAAAAGAAATTGGCATGAGGAATATTTTCCTATTAGATAAATATAATATCAGTGGGTTTTGGAAAGAAGCGAGATTGAGGGTAGAAGACATCGAGAAACAAGAGATATGGGCTAGTTTTGAGGATAAAAGGTCATTGATCTTGTATAAATCAGTTAAAAGAAATTGGGGAAGGGAGAAGTATGTAGATATATGCAATCAATTTGGCAGAATAGGTCTTGCATGGATGCGCACAGGAGTAATATTTTTAAAAAGGAATGGATATAATTGTCCGGGGAGATGTATTATGTGTATTGAATTGGGTAGTACTTTTCATTGGCTAATAGAATGTGATAAGGTTAAAAGGTGGAGAGAGGTTATATGGAATAAAAAATGGGACAAGCTAAATAAAGAAGCAGTAGCATTAAGAATGTTGGGAAGCAGCACAAAAGCAGAAACAATTAAAATGATGGGGACATTTTTAGGCAACACAAGAGATAAGTTGATAAGGAGCTTAAGAAAGGTACAGGAGAATGGGCATATTTTGGAAAGTGGAGAGCTGGTATGGTAGCTTTTTCCCATATATACAGCCTAGGGGCTAAATATGGGAGAGCTAGAAACCTGGAGCACTAGACCAAGTTTTAGATGTAAGTTTTATTTGTATTATTGTAATAATGATGAAATAAATATTACATTACATTACTAAGGGTTTCAACGGTTTTGCCTCCTTTTCTATGTGATGATTGTACATCCAAAAATGTGTAACTATGGCTGATTTTTCCAACTGCTTAAACTTATATTCCAAAAAAGTTCTTTAGCTGTAATATCCAAATTCCTTTAGTTTTTCCACATAAACTCTGTTACAATCTTGACAATCTATTTGATAAATTCCAGAATTTTTACCACGTGACATTTTGTCTTTAGAGGAAGCATTTAGTAATTGTGTAGTATTTGTTGACCGGAGTCAAAGTTATGTTGTAGTCCTTAAAAGTTTCATTAAACCTGTTTTAAGGCCATGAGTGACAGTGAACTTACAGTATTTTCTTCCATCATGGATCTTTTGTAGTTTGGAGGTGTGCTTCCTTTTGTCTAGTGAATCTTCTGAGCTTGTTGTCTATCCTCTTTGTATTAAAGCCATCGTGTAGTGTTATGTGCTTGATTTGATTCAGTTCTTTTTCGTTCTGGGCTATTCTGTAACTTCATTGTTAAGACGGTGACAATTACTTATTAAGCTTGAAGAACTGCTCTTAACAAATGTGCCACCATTTGGCATTCTGTAACTTGTTTGTTACCCTGATATTTGTTTTCTCGCAGTTTGTTAGCCCACTGGGGAGAATAATAAAAAATTCATGAGCTCTGCGATAGCATTTTGTTTTCACAATGCCATCAGCGCTGGAATACCAACTACTAAGTGCTTTTGTTACTTTTTCTTGCCAAGATGGAGACAAAGCAGGCTGAAATCTTCACACGAGAAATATAAAATGTATGTGGATTTTTAAAATTTACACCCATTGCTTAGAAAAGTAAGAATTAAATCTTTGTATCCCCAAGGAATTAGATATTTATCTTATGGGGAAAACTCACCAAGCTGTTGAACAGCTCAGTAAAATGAGTTTATTTTAGGTTAGGAAAGACGGACAAAAGAATTAGCAGTGCAGTTTCAAATTGTTTTGATGCAGGTTTCACTAATCATATCAACCCATAATTGCTCGATTTTCTTTATGGTTTTTGGCTTTTAATTATACTCCTTTGGGATACCAGTTGTCATGCAGATGTTTCTGAAATAATGTACACCAAGCATAAGCAGGTACTTAAAATGTTCTTTCATCTTAACTGTGAATGAAATTTATAATTGATATCTGATTATTTTAGGTCATCGTTAAGTAGAAGATCGTAGTGAAAAGAAAGGTTAGTTTTACTAGTAGTGTTAACTGGGAAAATGTTACAGCTACAAGTATTTTATTTTGGATTATTTTTCATATGCAAATTTATTAAGTATAAATTATCAATTTATAACCCAACTGACTGCCTCTTGTTATGTTTTACCTCTTCCAGCAGCATCAGTATAAATACAATTTTCTATGGTTACGAGAAACTGGTAAATAGCTTTCTGCTAGCCACTTCCTTTAGCAGATTGGAAATTATCTTAAAATAAATCTGGGAACAAAAACATATTGCTGTAATATCCTACAGCTCTCGAAAGTACTCAGTTCCTAATTTTAACCTTAAAATGAGGCAAATATATTCGCGAACCATGCAAATCAACATAAGATTTATCATTATTTTAACCTAAAATTCTTAAATCAATAACTGTTACTTTTTTTATTATGATACAAGATTACATAACATTTATTTTCCTATTAAAATTGGTCTGTTATAAGTTGTGTTGGTAGCAACATTTACCAATACTATCATCACATGGAACATTGCTTACTCAAGCGTAATCCGTAACATTTATATTTTACGCTAAAACGAATAAACAAACATTTGATTTAAAATGTCAAACTACTTCATGCTTTTCCTCTAAAATGACATAAAATGAGTTTGTGTGGCAAACGCGTTAGCAAGATGATGTAGGGGTTTGTTGCTTTCAACAACCAAATCTTTATTCTTAAAAAAATTTTGTTTTGTTATGAAGTTACAGAATGCTGAACAATTGGTTAGTGGATTTTACAAGTTGTTAAGCCTTAACAAAACGTTATAGAATAGCCCTAATTGTTCTGTAAAGGGTACCATTAAGCAGCAGCAGCAGCAATAATGAATACAAAAGAGCTAACGAAACTCACCAAATAGCAGCATCACTTACACAGGAGTTGAGCACGTCTGTGCTTCTAACAAACATACCGTATTTACTCGGCTATAGGACCCCCTTTTTTTCTCTATTTTTACTTTCAAAATTGGGGAGGGTCCTATAGGTGTGAACTTCGTAAAATCAATTGGTTTGGAGAGGAGCAATTAAAAATTAAGCTGTTTTATTTTAACACTATTTATGAGATATTTAATTGAAATAAACAAACTTACATATGTAATTGACAATTCATTGCTCTAATAGTAAGTCTGTTAACATCCCGTGCAGTGATAACTTCTGCAAAGATGCATAATGTGGTGGATGAGCATGGCCTGTAAAAACTTGAATAAAAATTGGCTACCTATAACACGAAAATCCTTATTTTTAGTACCAGTATAGGTAATTATGTTTATGCTTCACAAAAAATATTTAAGCAAGGGAAGAATAGTAATATAGTGTCTATTGTTGTAGAATCACTGCCCAGCCTCGGCTCGCCTTAAATTCTGTACCTGAGATCCCTTGGTTTTTTACTATCTCACATGCTTTTTTGAACTGCAGCATTTTATGTGTTACAGCATGACCATTGTTCCTTATTTAAACAACCCACTCTAATACTTTTTTTATCCACTTCTTTGTACTTTACTTTCCAGATTCAACAAAAAGATTTTGGGTCTCTCTTAACTAGCATTAGCTGATCCTTCTGATTGCGCCTATATTGAATATTTTTAGGTTATACATCTAATTCACGAGGTACTGCTGTAATGCCATTTTAATTTGCAAACTCATCAGCATTTAATTTAAAAGAAGCTGTAAGACTCATTCTGCAATTCATAAGCTTTCACACTCACAGTACACATGACTGGATGCATAAACCAAGTGCAAACCAAGCAGCCGCGCCAATGGGTGGGAACCAGGAAGCGATTGGTTTTGCCGTTCTTCTTCTGTGATTGGCTGTAGCCTGAAAGACTCACTGGATTATACGGCACTGTCACAGTTGCTAATAACGTTACATTGTCAGATTTAGATTGACATAAGTAAAGAATTTGTCAATTTCTTAGAATTTTTAATTTTGCCTCTCAAACGTCAAGGGGGTTGCCATAGGTGATGGGGTCCTATAGCCGAGTAACTATGGTATCGACAACCCTGTTGTTGAAGTTTGGAATTCCACTAATTTCCTCCTTATGAATCAAATGGTCAGTGAATTCAGTCTATCTTATCTCCATACTGTTCCTAAGGAAAGTTTTAATCCTTTTCAAGGTACTAAAACATCACTACCTCTGCTGTTGAAACAGGATTGGTTAGTGCAATTTACAGATTTTTGTGTACTTCAGAAAATGATTCCTAGAAGGAATGTTGGATGAAAAAATGGATAAAGGGACTTCTTGGAAAGTGTCATTGCGATAGATCACAGGCAATTCATTTTTCAATTTCTCTTTGCAAATAATGTGATTGTAACTTGATGCAAAAGTGTTGTTCAAGTTAGCTGGGAAATTTGTTCTGAAAGATATTTCTTTGGATCAATAATTTCTAAACTACTAAATATTGGAGACTCTTATAAATATCCTTTAAATTGATTATCAACTATATCACACAATTCTTTGGCTCTGCAGTCAGGTTTACTTCTGAGCCATGTATCTGCCGTTTTCTAGCAGAACCAGAACAAGTCTCATCAATGCAATACCTTTCAGTGCTCTATTATTTTAAATACCGCTGATTTAAAATGTTGTAATGCATTGGATAAGGTAACTGAATTGGCACTCTGCGTTGAATTGTGTTATGCAAGATGTGAACATGTTTCATAATGTCACAAGAAATTTAGAAAAAACAAAAATACTGGATTATTAAGCAAATTCTTTAAAGCAAAAGCCTCCCTCACTGTTGCATAATTCCAATCACCTTCTTCTTGGATTTCTCAAATCATTCCAAAACAAACGTCATCCTCCGCAGTGTAATGGTTACCATGCTAGCTTCTAGTTCCCGAGGTCGTAGGTTCAAACCCAGCAGAAGCGATGGATTTTTTTTTCAGGCATAAAAATCCTTAGCATGGCTTCCTTTGGAAGAGAAGTAAAGCCGGTGGTCCCGTGTCGTAGATTTACGGCACGTAAATACACCTCAAGCCTGATAAAGACGCCTCTGAGCAAAATTAGTGGTCTTTCATGCCCAATATAGAATGGGACGCTAAGGACCACAGCAGTTAAAGAGCGTCCATAAATAAAATACTCAATTTCAATTCCAAAGAACTACATTTGTTTTCATGAGCACTATTCACAACCCAAGATCAAAAATTCCATCTTGTTGTGCTAATGGTTGAATTCACATATTGCAGACTGAACATTATAGGTCACTACACTTTGGTGAAGAGAAAAATGCAGTGAATCCAGGAATATTGGCAAAAAAACAACTTAACTGATTTTGTGTTCTTAGAACAAGCATTTTTATAACCAGAATAAGTTGATGTGCATAACAGTGCACATACTTGGCATAGGGGAAATAATTCTGCATCAAGGTCTGAATGTCCCCTTATTTACCACTCATTACCTCAGCATCATCATGTGCTTGTACTATGAGTTTTTTATTCACATTGGAAAGTTGTAGACCTTTTTTCAGATCCTAAGTGGGACCTTTAGCTGTATGATCATGAACCTCTTCAAAGCAGAGAAATCTTTCAACTGGTTTGTTTCCCTTAATATAGTATAAAACAATAAAAAAACTGACTTCTGTTGCTTCATCAGCCTGCAATGCAACATAGCTGGCGGCATTAATATCACTCATCAGTTCATGTAAACCTGATAGACACAGTCTAATAACTCATTTTGTATAATGTGTAATGTATACTTTAAAACTGAAGTACTATTTAATTGGTCATGAACACACTGTCAAAATTACTTAGTGACGATAACAAATGTAAGAAATTGCCACAATTTGCTGATTCTTATGTTTCAATGTAACCCCTCAAACTAATTTACAAGTGCCACAAAATTTTAAACACTCTATCACTATGTTCAATATGTGTGTATTTTTGTGACCAATTCATTGTTTCTGGATTGAAATTCTATGTGCAGAGTCAATTTGTGAAGCAATGTTTAAGAGTCCCAAATATTTTAAATTTGCATACATTTTCTAAGTGAAGTGCACCTTCCTCATGCTTTTTAATTTGTTCACTTAAATGTTTGAGATCCTTACAACCTACCATTGGCATAGTCCTTCACCACCAAACAGCAAACAATAAGAAAAATAGACTTTGTTCTTCACTCACTGTAACCCTGATTTTTTTGCTAAACCACATGTTAGAAAAAGTTCTCTTCTTCTTACCATCTAGTTGAGTACACATAAATTCATTTGCTTGTTGTGCATCTAACTATTCAATTTCAAGCTTTTCTTCCCAGTGTTAACAAATGGAAGGGAGCCTTTAATAAATGACCCACTTTGTTCATTTTATATCGCTTGCACATGCAGGACTAATTACATTGTACCTGAAAAACGTGGCCCCAAGCACTGTTGGTCACCAAGCTGTGGCTTCATGCTGTGGAAGGCAGTTGTAAGGAGAGAGGGTTAAGGCCAGGCGAGCTATGGAGAGATACATGAGGGCGTGGAAATGCAGAGGGCACTCTTCAGGCTGGCCCAAACATTTGTCTTATTGGACTCGAGCTCTTCATGAGTGAAGGCCAGTAAATGTTAGTGGGAGATTACGAAAACTATATTTTTATTTGGCTTACACAACAAACGGCCTGTATTACGATCTCCGGTTAATAGTCATGGTTTGTAACCTATCAGTTATCGCTACCTGAAGGTTAGGTTTATTGTCGCATATTACAAACGCATATCAACCGATGGTTAGTAACCCTAAGGTTGACGATGCTGGGCGAGAAGTTGGCAACACCAAAGAGATAAGTATTTCTCCTTGGCAATAGTTTTCTGATGTGATTTCACTGTTTATACAATGCTATCTCGCGGTAACCTGCAACATTATAGCATGATTAGTAACAAGGCCAGCGAACAGACTATAGATTGTGAACAGTTTTGGAGATTTTTAGAGCGTTTTGTATTTTTATCATAGATTTTTAGAGTATTTTTATTAATAGTTAGTTTGTTCTAGTGTGTAGGTTTAGTTTCGTTATAATTAGGTAGAAAGTATAGTTCTTGTAGGGAAGTAAGTAGTGTTGGGTTATATAGTGTAATTTTTTTTGGCTAGCGTTAGTAATTAGGGTAGTTATGGATGGAGAGAAGAAAAGGAAACGTTCTGCTAATTATACAGAAGAGGAGGGAATGGTGCTTTTGGAGCTTATTCACAAGCATAGAGATGTGGTAGAAAACAAAGCCACTGGGGCGACCACGTGGAAAGAGGTGTGTTGAGTCATATTTCACTTGCTTTATACTTGTTTTTTTTTATTTGGATAAGGTATAAACATTAATTTGATAATCTTACCATTTCAGGAGAAAGCTTGGGAAGCAATAGCTAAAAAATTTAATGCCGCTACCGGTAATCAACGAACGTCGACGCAGATAAGGGAAAAATATGATACAATGAAAAAAAAAGCGCGCAGGGCAAATGCAGAGCAGAAGAGGGTTCAATATGGTACAGGAGGAGAAAACCACCTTCCCCTAAAACCTCATCGGCAGACAATCAATACATTGATAGGCACTATGGCCAGTGGTAGAAAATCCACATGTGACTCGGATCTTCTTGGTAAGAATGGCAAGTGTTTTGTGAAGTTAATCCTATGAAAATATAAATGAGATCTTATGTTTTAATGTATAATGGTATTGCAGATGAGAGCACCGATGTTTTGGAGGTGGTGATGATGCCAGACAATGCTGTACCCAGCACACCAGCCGAAATCTTGGAGGTAATAATGGTGCCTGAGAGTGATGTGTCTCAAGATTCTGCGGGTATGGATCAAAGACCTGCCCTAGTAGAAGGCAAGGAATTCCTGTAATAATACATCTGTGCTAAGCTCGCAATGGCCAGAAGTGTGGTATTGTCTATATCATGCAGTGTGCTCTTGGTGTGTGTACAGTAAAGAGCTGGAGCAGCATTTTTCCCTATAAATTTGAGGTATCAAATATATATGTATATTAATTTGTTTGTCCTATAATGGGACTTCATTCAGGCAGTGAATGCTGAAGGTGCCAAAGCTGTGTCACATTCACATATAGCGGAACATAAAGTATCACCATTGTTTATGAAATTCCTTTTTTTTTTCTACTTTTATGATATCTATTCTACATATTTCATCTATGAATATGGGGCCTGTTAGAACAACTGATATATTTAGTGTGTCTGCCCACTGTACAAATGTTCCAGAATCAATTCTAGTTTTAATCAAGAAGGTTCCTTGGTATGGTCAGTTGGTGTGTGATACTGAGCAAAATGTGACATGTCAGTATATTTACTGGTGTGTAACATGACATCTGCACAACAAAATTGTACCTTACTGCCCATATGACTATTTTACAGATGCTGCCTTAAATAACATCTCTTGAGAGTGAAATTGTCTCGTGACTCACAATATTTAAACCAACGTTGTTAGTAGAATTTCTTGAAAACGTAATCCTCCATATTTCTGAAGGGCTGGTTGGAGTAAGGGACATCTTTGCATCCTCAGGAAATGTCTGCTAAATTCCAACTCAGTAATGTTTATGTAATCTGTATTCTGCATGTCAGATGGATGTGTTTTAAAAGAGCTTGTTTTTATGGATGTAGGAGACCTAAAAACAAGTATATCTAGTGATATATGGCTTTTAAGTTAGGTTCTTGTGTAATTCTGCTTCTGTTACAGGCGAAGATGGCATAGAATGCAATATGTATATTGAATTGTAACTCAGTGTAGTAATAAATCATTTTGTAACTTTCAGACACTGACTGGCGAGACTATTCTTCGAAGATGTTGAAAACCCCCAAAAGTGCTGCACTGCGAACCACCAGTACTGCAAGTAAGTTTGTTTAGACATGCATGGCTGCTAGCAGGTCTTAAAAGATACCTTGGTAGATACATTCCATCATCCAATAGGTTTTGATCATGGAATACCCTGGAACTAAATGGCCCTTTACTGATGTAATTCAGCTTTACTTAAAACAGTAAGAAATGCATGTGGGCGAAGACAGAATAAGCTCAGTCCACGTGTATATTGGGCATATTTTAGTTTGTGTCTGGACACATTTACATAGGATTTCTTTGTACTTTTTCTGCTGCTTACAAAATATTGTATTCCATCCAAAATTCTGATACACATTTTAGTAGAAGTAGATGTTTTCAAACTGAATAATAAAAAAAGGTCTGTTTGTAAATGGCATAACTCAAAAACGAAAGGTCAGTTAAATATGAAACTTAAATACTAAGTTCAGCATTATTCCAAGGATACAAGTTTAAGGTTCTCAAGAAAACCCCCCCTCACCGCTAACTACGCTTTGCATGGAAAATTTTTATTAAAATACCATATGTTTTGGATATGTAGGAAATACTCATATCGCATCTATAGGAAATGTAGATTTGTTAATGCACATAATTTGTCATATAATGTTTCTTTTTTTTTTTGGGGTGGAGTTGACCATTTTCGAGATACTCTGTTATCGTATGAATTTTGAAATACTTACACTTTTCTCAAATAGGAAGTTATTAATTTTTTGTCATCCTGCGAAGAGCATAGAGTTTCAAAGACATCACATAGTGACACACTCTTTAAAAATGTGACTCGTTTTACATACTGTATCCTACAAGAAATGTGTAAGTGGAATTGAAAGCTGATCTGGATTAACATGAAGTAGCTAGAGAAATAAGTTTATGTAAAGGAGCCAGTAGAGAAAGTCAGGAGAGTTCAACATTACCAAATATTTATATACAGGAAACTAAGAAAATTGGTTATAGAACACTAATTGTTTTACAATTACAATTAATCCTTCTTTGTCTCGATGTATGTAAAAGAAGTGATCAACCCATTGTCAACTCAAAAAATTGGTTGACAGAAACAGCTTTTATGTTAAGAGACAAACTGTCATGCTTGATGTATGAGCAAACCGAATAATTTATAAAAATAACAAATAATGTTTAAATAATGGTGCACTTGCCCATAATAGAACAGCAATCATAGTCATGGGTTATCCATTCCAGAGGGCTGTAGACATTAGCTACAATTTCTTTGTTGCTCAAATAAATGTCTAAAACCACATCAGCAAATTGAGAACTGTGGCATCAGATAACTCTCTCACAGAGAATTGTGTGCGTGCGTGTGTGTGTGTGTGTGTGTGTGTGTGTGTGTGTGTGTGTCATTTTTAGGCAAAGAGAGAAGAAATTCTCAATACTCAAGTGTTTTCAAAATAGAAATTTTGTATCTTACTTCTGTTCAAGGTATAGAGCATACAGATAAAAAAAAATGAATCAAACCTAGCATAAGAAAAAGAGCATTTATCAAATTACACGTTTAAAGAAATGCAAAAAGTCAAAAGCTTACATTCCACTGAAACATTAAAAATGATTCATATTAAGTTCGAGGGCATACCAAGAAGTTCGTTTTCAAGGTTTTGAAGACATTTGCTTTAAACTTAATTTCAAAATTGTTTTGTCTTAAGGGAATGTGAAATTTGACACATTATCAAAGCCTTTATGTTTAACATAAAAATAGCTATAAACAGCCACAGCATATCTTGGACTCGGTGAGTTGAAACATACAGCTTGTGTGAATTGTCATGATAATCCACATGCGCAAGAGAGGAGAAATGAGTAGTGGTGGGGAGCAAGTGATATCACAACTCAGAGGCAGCCACATACACAATGCATTGTAACAAATGTGTAAGGTTACCTTGCATTTGAGCTCGCAGCAGTTGGAACAATGACCCCCTCTTGTTATTATGCAAGTGGTCTGGTCAGTGCTATTGAGCATATGTGCTTCAGGAGTGGGGGACTGTCACGACGATTTACACAAACTGTATTTAAATTTGTACATGTGACATTTCCCTACCTAAGGCCTCAGTTTTGAGACAACCTTCTAGTTTACAGACCTTGGACCACTATATTGTCCCTGAATGGCAATGTTTCCATGTATATGCAAGAAAAAATAAAATTGTGGCCCTGTAATAGCGGCATCTTTTATTATTTGCATTTACAAAGAACACAAAATAAACTACACCTTAGTTTCATTAGTGTGTAATCAGAAATTTTGTGTTGTCCACAGATAGGAAGCCAAGAATGTTGCCATCTCTTCATGGGAAGGACTTCTCATCTTGGGCAGCAGAGAGGAAAGTACTTGCAACACTCCAGCATCAGCTGCTTCAAAGAGAATTTGATGCTAGAGAAGCAAGGGAAAAAGAACTGCACGAGCACAAGCTAGAGCCTGTGCAAAAGCAAAAGGCAAGGGAGAAGGAACTACACGAGCACTGTTTGGAAGTGATGCAAAAGAAAAAAAATTATTGGACCTAAAATTATGGTGGCGGAAAATAAGTTAAAGAACAAATAAAGCAATTTTTATTAAAGAAGTGTTTTATTCTTAGATACCCTAATTATTTACACTGAAAATATCTTTATTCAATTGATAAACAGAAATTACCTACATTTCATTAGAAAGAAAAATAAAATTATGAGTAGGAATCTGAAGAGAGGTGAATAATGAACATAAAAATGTAACACAAAGTAATTTACAACATTACCCAGAAGATTCATTAATTTTGTCTGAGTCCTTCCACATCAAGTCGCACAATACTTCACCAGGATTACAAAAGCAAAGTGAATTATGTTTGAAATTGTTTTTATTTTAAATCCGACTTCTGAAAAGCGGCTCACCTATCTGCCTACAGGTGATAAGTGATAAAATTATGTTTTAAAGTCGAATGTAAAACTTAATATGTAATCTTTTACTTTATATAATTAATTATTTACATCAATTTTTAAATTCCAAGCATTCTTAAAAAGTATATATTCCTATTAGCGGCGCCGTGGCCGAGTGGTTAGACCGCTCGCCTCCCATCTAGGTGGCCCGGGTTCAATCCCAGGGACCTGCATGTGGGATTTGTGGTGGACGAAGCAGCGTCTGGGCGGTTTTCTCCGGGTTCTCCGGTTTCCCCCGCCATTCATTCCACCAACTGCTCCATCATCACCTTTCCTTTCATCCATTTCACCAACATTTCGTTTCATCTACTTCCTTCATCCCATACCAGGCATCGGGCTGATCACCCATCCTGGATGCTCTGTCTGATCCATGAGTGTCTGCTCCTCGACGGGCCTCTGACCCCAGGCACCCGCTTGTAAGTCCTGGGGGGTGTAAGTCCTACATAAGAGGAGGGTAAACAGATAATGAATGAATGAATGAATGAATGAATATATTCCTATTAACCCCATATTTAAACTTCTATAAAAATTATAAATAAATTCCTTGTTTTTTGAATATCTTTGCATAAAACAAAGATAGGATCCTGTATAGCTAATTTTAGATATTATTATTTAGAAAGCGGTGCGTAGAGGGATTCCAGCGCAGTGCAACTGGAGAGAAACAGCAGTCTGTCATTGGATGCCTTGTCATTTGTTTAGAGCATTTCAGTTGCACTAATTTGCTCATATGTAACTGTTAAATTTGGCATACAATTGAGAAAAATTCCAACTTTCAATTTTATCCTATGGGAACCAACTTAACTACAACTTAAATGCGCACTTTTTTTACCTTTGGGTTCTCAAATGAAAACCATCTGGTTATTATTGATTGATGGAATAAATGAATTTAGCTCCAAGGTACCAGGGATCACTCTTGCATTGCTGTATCTTGCCTGAAAATGATCACTATGTTCAAAACCGCTTCTTGCTTTGAGGCACATAATCACTGTTAGCAGTGGGTGGTAATTTGGGAATTTTTTTTTCGACCTGGATCACATAGTTCTAGGTCTAGTGAAAAAGTTAAGTTCTCCATTTTTAAGTTTGTAAACATATTGCAAGTAACTAAGCTTAATGATTTCTGCCTTGTCTTATGCTTGGAAACAATAAATGGATTGAAGCAATAGTCATAGCCCTGTTTCTTCAGTTCTCATTATGCACAACTAACACAAAAAGCAAAATTTAAAACGAAACAGCGGAGAAAGGCTTAATAGAACGTCAGATTCCAGTTGCCACCTTACACCATTAGTCATAGCCTATCACATTTGTGCGGCATAACCATTGACTGTGCTGCTGCGGTGTGAGGCTCTCATCAGCAGTCTATGTTCTAAAACCCTATGCGCTAATACAAACTGTTTAAAAGCGTACTTCTAAGGAAAATGCCATCCTGATATTAACAGATTTGAAACAAAATATATCACATTTCTTCTGTATTTTTTCCGGATTTTAATATTAAGGGATTAAATATGAAATTGTGGTTTAAAATTTTGAAACTAAAAAAGTGATTGTTTTCTTATTATGAGTAAATATTTTGAATAAGGAAATCCATGCTGTTTTTATCTACAAAACGATGCATTGTTCTTATCCCCGATTGATATTATCCCCGAGAATAAATTGCTTTTATGTAACCTTGTGCATGCATAAGAAAAATGTTAAGCTGTAAATCCTAGAATAATTTGATTTTCTGCAAAATAAAAAATGTGTGTCCATTTATTTTATGTGCGGAAAACATGCAAACTAAGATTCAGAGAAAGTGATGTTTTATGTATGTTCTGTTTGATGTGGAATGACTCATAGTGCAATAGGAAGGATTATATACTTCTAGTTGTTAGACTCTGCCTGTAGCCTATTTCTGAAATAGTCCACAAATGTTCTGCGAGTAGCATTGTGCGCATGGTGAGGGGCATTTCCTTCCTGGAGTGCTGCCAACACATGCTCCTCCTGAATGTGTTCCTCCAACTGGGCCTGGATGTTTGCATCTATTGGAGGAACATCTTCATGGTTGATTTGTGCAATATTATGCAGCACAGCACATGCTACAATTACCTCCTGAATGAGATCAACATTTGTCTGGATTCCCAGGGAAAGAATGGGGAATCTTGCTTTCAGGACACCATAGCATCTTTCAACAATATTTTGTGTTCGAATCTGTGATTCATTATACAGCTGCTCCTCAGGTAACTGAGGAAGGAACCTGCAAGGGTGGAAGGAGGTATGGGCCTACCACATATGCTGAGTCACACAACACAATACTGTTTGCAAATTCATCATTCTCCAGGCGGTTTCTCAACCTGGAGTGGTTATAAATTGTGGAATCATGTGCAGACCCAGGCCATCGTGCCACAATGTCTCTTATTAATTTGGCATCCACCAAGGTCTGCAGATTGAATGAAAAGTAACCTTTTCTATTGCGGTAGTGCTCTGCCTCCTCACCACCTGGAGATTTGATCCGCACATGGGTGCAGTCAATAGCTCCTAAAACTCTTGGAAAAGCTGCAATTTCAAAAAAATTTGCCTGAACACTCCTCACTTCTTGTGCTTGTGGCAGACTGATGTATCTTGGCTGTAATGAGGCAATGGCGGTAGTGACACTCTTGATGACTGCCTGGTGTGGTCTTATGCACACCACTGAGGTCACCAACAGAGGTGTAGGTGCCAGCTGTTGCATAAAAGTGCAATGTCATTAACAGCTGCTCTGTGGCTAAAAGGCACGCATTTCTGAAAAAAGAAAAGTTTCTATTGTTTCTTTTTGTACAAGTAGAATTGAGGCTTTACAGCACATTACTGCTTAAGTCATGAGCATCCTGACAGAATCAGAAAATACAAACATCAGCTCTAGTCCTGTCTGCAATATATCTAAAACAACTTTTTGTAATAACAATTATGTGGGGATGTGGCATATACCTTTTTATAATCTCAGATTCAAAGGTTAATGATTTTACAAAAGGGATACAAAAAATGTGCTAACACATCTGTAAAGCATTTCAGCAACATATAAAAGTAAATAAGTCTCATAGCACTACAGTCCATGAAGGGCCTGACAGCCTCATGCCTGCTTATGCACAGCAGAGGTGTGTGATGTGGCCATCTCTCAGCTGGAAAATTAACTTATGAGGCCAGGAGTGCCTACTGCATCTCCTCACTTTCATTACAATGCTGAGTGGGCACCAGTCCTATACCCACGACTTAAAATTCTCACTCCCATAAGTGGGATGTAACCAGAGCTCCATACACTAGCCCAAAGTGCAGGACAGTAACATCATAGAAACAGCAATTATTCTTTAAGAAATATTGTACAGTGAAGCGACTAATAAAACTACATGCAACAACATTTTTTAAGGATTCACACAAAAGAGGTTTACTTCGAAAAATGGAAATATGTTTGAAAGAAATTGCATTAATGTTGATTCCTTAAAATATATACATAAGCTTTTGTTTCAACTAATATTTTCAAAGTAGGGAAAAACATTTGCATCAGCAAATAGTCAAGTGTCCCAATGCATGTGGTTAGCACCATTTGATTTAAGTTTCTCAAGCGTTTATTTTGCAGCTGATGCAGTCAAAAGTGTCCCAATGCATAACAAAATGTGATTAGCATCATTTGATTTAAGATTACGTAAGCATTTGTTTTGCAGCAAATGTCATTTACCAAGTACATGCTTTTTTTCTTCTTTTCCTACTCTGATAGTGAAGACCAACAAAGTAGAACCTCCTACTGTAAACACTATTTATAATACAGCAAGCTTCCTGCTTGAGCAGTTTACTTTAGCGTTTGTGCTAAATAGTATTACAAATGTGTTATGCACAGCTTCAGTACCTTCAATATCTTTGGAATTTCTGGTGATTATTCAGCTGAACTTCCTACACATCTCTTTCTTACATTATACACATACATTCTTGATATCTCTCAAAACTATAATGTATCTTCCATTGTTTTTCAATCTGTGCAAGGTCCCCATCAAAGATAAATACCTACTACAAATGAACCTGTTATAGTCTCCCCCTAAAAGTTTGCAGTGTTTAAAAACAGGAGTGTGGTATTATTAAGTAATGATGATGAGAGGAATATGAATAAGCAAAGTTTTAATTTGTATAAAATCTGTAGTGTACTACATGAAACATTTGTAACTAGCACTGATTTGGTTTTACTGTTATTTTTTTGGCATTTAAGTACCCTGTACTCGCTATGCACAACAGGGATAATGACTGCACTGGCCACAAGTAATGCTAACGATATATGTCCTGAGTAGTGGTTTAACACTGCAAATCTCTCAAGTCACAACTACAATACTTGTGTGATCTATGGGAAGAGAGGTTGT
Source organism: Deroplatys truncata (assembly GCA_030765065.1). Taxonomy (NCBI): domain Eukaryota; kingdom Metazoa; phylum Arthropoda; class Insecta; order Mantodea; family Mantidae; genus Deroplatys; species Deroplatys truncata. The sequence goes on from CM060990.1 coordinate 405,503,418, forward strand.
CCAAAGCTATAAAAGTAAATAAATAAACCATGCTGCAGGAATAATGATCTGCCAATTGGTGGTACCATGTCGTAGATTTATGGCACATAAAAGAATTTCAAGTGTGATAAAGAGGCCTCTGAGGAAAATTTCTGGTCTTTCACACCCAATACAGAATGCTTAGAACCATAGTAGTTAAACAGCATCCATAAATAAAACTCAATTTAATTTTCTTCCAATTGGTTTTGTTGAAAATACCACATTTTGTAAGTAAAACTGTTCTACTCTTGTTTGCATTATATCACCTCTTGCTGATTAGGATAGTGAAAACTTGGGAGACAGTGCATACTTCTATATCCCGTCAAGCTGCAATATGTATTTCCTTTAAAAGTAGTTAAGACACATGATCTGAATAATTGATATTGTTTTGTTTTGAAAAATAGCTTCATCAGCTAGATATATATGAAACTGTTTAGATTCTGGCACTTCACCTTTTGAGAAAACTTGAATGAAATTATATGTCTGAGATAAAAGTTTAATCATGTACATGAGAAAACTTATTAATTTATTTTTCACATTCCTGCCTATGTGGGCATGCTGATATTCTCATTTACATAAATCCTATGTAAATGGTACAGGTATGTATCCAATTCTAAAGCATCTTAAGTTTATAGTTGTAGTGCAATTGCAAAATCTGTAGCACAATATAAATAATTTCTGTTTTGTAAGTTAGCTTAACTCAAGTCGATCACATATATGGTACTGTATGCTATTCAGTTTGTAATTAGCAAATGGGATTTGGATGCAAGTGTAGCTAAAGATATTACAATACATTAATGCTTCTTCAGATTTACATTGAAGATTTTACGCAAATGTTTCATGAATAGTACTTACAAATAACACTGTAAACCAACTGAAAATTTTAAACACTAGACATAAACATAACCTAAAATGTAATTTATATACACGTCATTGAGCATACAAGATGCGGTTCTAGTAAGTTATTGGATTACTGAGCTACAATAGCATACTGTAAACAATAATTATAATTACCTTTTTATTAGCTTTTCCATTCACGAAAGCTATTATATTTATAGAAAAGCAACATCGATGGTTGTAATGTTGATTCGGATTTACACACATTGCCTGACATTTAAGTTCAACAAAATATTCTTAGGTTTTGTTGCATCTTTCGAATACCGTTCCTTGGTTATCCTATTTGGAAAACTATGCCACACTTGAAAGTTTCGTTAAAAATAGTGTTAAGAGTTTTGACGTAAAGTTTTACGAATATCACTATAATAACCCTGAAAACCATAGTCTTTTGACGTAAACATTTCATGAATATCACTTAAAACTAACGTGGAAAGCCATTCGACAATTTTAAAAACCAACCTAAATATAAACTAACACGCAAAATACGATTACCTTTGCCCACACTGCTTGTCATTTAACCTAAAAGTTTTGGCCTTCCAAAAACAATCCAAGCACAATGGTTAGTTCCTTACGCCCTGACAGTAATATTTAAGACTGAGTGTTGGAGTGAACTATTCTAATGTATAGATAACATTTCCAAAAACTTGAAAATATATTAGTACTTGCTGAAAACTTACCTGTCTGTCGCAAATTCAATGCGATGTCTTATGTGTTCCAAAATTTCTAACATGGTAGTTTTTGATAACCTGTAGCGTTGCCGAAACTCTTGATCATCCCACTCCTCGAAATTGTTCTTTCGTTGCCTTATTTACTTTGCTTTTCTCCTATTGTACAAATATTGCTCCAGCATTTCGTCTTCTGAATCACTCTCAATAATCAATCTCTGCCAGTGGTATGCCATGTTTCATTCGGAAATATGAGTTAACTCCAAGGATTCATCTTTATCCACCACTTGAGGTGGTGGTTAGTTTACCTCCAAAAATAACTCCCGGGTAGCCCTTAACCAAAGATTGTAACACAGTTACAGTACGTAACTCTCAGGTAACTCTTACCCCAAACCTTAACCGGAGATCGTAATACAGACTGTTAGCAGTACTATTTTGTATGTATCATTACCAGATAATAAACTATAAAACTATGAATACTAGTTACACTTCAGTTCTGGTGGGGCTGGGCCCCATAGGCCCTTTACCCTCAAGTGGTAACAAATTTTGTCACATTAAAGGTAACATCGGTCTCAAGTCCCTGTAACTTTTATTTGATTTAATTTGCACATTCTTCACTATATTAATGAATTTGCTGCTTATATATTTCATGGTTTTAACATAATAAAGTAGCTTTTAAACAAAAAATTATAATTAATAACAAAAACCCTTGTTAGCAAAGTACGAAGCTTGTGTGAAATTGAATTTTATATACTCCACTTTTAATTGAATATATAATTTATTTCACACAATATAATATTATGTTCATCAGTGACTTTCTTGATCATAAATTTGAAGAATTTAAACAATCATTCTCACCAGGAAAAAAGTTACAATTTGTTTACACATTCTTTGCACAACTTCTTAGAACACTCCAAGCAATTTGGTGCCCCAAACTTTAAACACTTTTAATTAGTTTTCCTGCACTTTTCATATGGGGAATAGTGGCTTCCCACCCCCCACCCCCCGCCCCAAGTCTGATCTCTGATCCACATTCCTTTCTGCATCCTGCTGTGGGAAAGTGTCTGTTGCTACTTTCCTAATTTCTGCTGGTAAATTTGTAATGTGTAGCCTTCTTATCATATGGCTTTTTATTAGATTAGTTGCTAATATCTTAAGTCAAATCTGTCCAATTTGGAGTTTGTTTCAAAGCTTTGGATATTATTTCTGTATTTACATAGATAACATATCATGAAATAGAAAATAGCTAGAGGTCATCTCCTGATTGTTCACCGGCTTGTTCAATAGTTTACACATCTAATATCCATTGTGTCCAGATTTGGTGCATTATATAAGGAATTGATCTCCGGTTTGCTGTTTGTCACATCTGTGTATTTTGAATGCAGTAATGACAAGTATCATAGCTTTAGATTTCTTAGGTACATAAGACAGTGTTACATCATTAGTGAAGCTGTACACTTTAAAGACCAATTTCTCTGGTTTTATTAGGAAGAAACTCTTTGGAGGTCTCTTTTTTATTATTCTTTAGAGTTTCAGTGTAGATGAGTTTCCTCTTTTCCAATCCAGGCATCAACTCAAGAGATGAGAATCAGTTGTTTGTCGTTATGTTGCGATTAGTTCCTGCTATTGGTGCAGCAAGGTGCACTACAGATTGTATTGGTTTGCTCAACCCTTTCTCTTTAATTGACAGTGTCTTTCCATCACTGTCCTTCCCCATATATATGTATGAATCTAGAAGATACGAATTATGAGCATCAGTAAGACACATGAGCTTTATTCCATATTTGGCTGGTATATTCAGCATGGACATTCGAAACTGACACCTGCCTCCGAATGGAATCGATGATTCATCTACACAAGAATGTGCTCCAATATTGTATAGTTTTGATAATTTGATACTGTTGAAAATAAGAGATTTCTGCAGCTGGATCTTCTTTTTCTCTTTCTTTTCGAGTAGATGTTGTCATCAAATTGCAAAGCGAATAAGAGAACTTGACATATTTTCAAGGACATAACCTCTCAAAAAACTGGATGTCCAAAGGTGTGTAGAGAACAGTGACTGGAGATTCTCTCGTCCATATTTGAAGATGGCACATAGTATCAACTATTAAAGCTTCAATTGCATTATAAGTGTCTTTGTAAGATGGGTTTTCAATAATGTTCAGTTTCCTTCTAAACACCCCTAGCTTTGTATTTGTGTACTTCACAATTTTGATAATTATCTCCTGATTAAAAAATAATGCCACACTTCATCGGGCATAGAATTATGATTTAGACTCAAGCAACTGCCTTTTAGTGATGTCAGTTTCACTTTTATAACATTACATTTCCTTACTTTACCCTGATTGTATGGTTCCTGTGAGCTTCATGTGAAACATTTATTTTTCCCTATAGAAAAACCAACCGTTTTCTTCTTCTGTAGCACCAGAATCCCAACTCCCATTGCCATGGCATTCACTATATTCACTTTCATTTTCATCAATTTCAGAGCGTGTGTTATGGGCTGGAACATGATAGACCGTCATTCTCTGCAAAACAGGAGTCATCTGAACCATAGTCATCACTAACAATTGCTTGTTGAAAGGCTAACAACTTCGGCGTGTTACAACAACATCAGCTGACTTCAGCGTGACACATTTACGTTCAGGTTCTCTTTCGACATTTTCATCCAAACTGAAATAAAAACATTGATATGCCACTTAACGTTGATTGTTTACTAAGAGAGTGAACTATTACTTGTAATATATTAGAAAAAAATGACTTTTTTGTAAAATAATAGGTCAGAATAACGCAAAATATACTTATGTTAACAGTAACACCGATCTACAAAACCTTCTTGGTAAATTTATAACAAAGGTTAGTAACAATTACAAAGCCACATTTTCACATCAAAGACAAACGTTCAAATGATGCATAGCTAGGCGTTCAAGGTTGTGACATAATCATTGTAGGCAAATATCACAAAAAAATAAAGAGTGCCATGGTCTGAAAGACCGATGTTATCACTTAAGGGTTAATGACAATTCACCACTGTTTCCCACTCTTCTCACTAGCTGAAGTGTATGGACTCTTCTCACTAGCTGAAGTGTATGGACTCTTCTCACTAGCTGAAGTGTATGGTTAGGTGGCAGTAGTTTTTTCAACAAAATACAATGCAACAAGGAAATGATGCACTTGTTTGGGAAAATTCCTACCTCCCTCAGATAGAAGTTTCTGAAAACTGAACAGCTTACCTTAGTTATTCATCATCTACAACATTGATTTCTATTTCTGCAAGTCATTAGCACCAATAAAACAAATGTAAAGTACAATACATACATAAATTTGCATTTGCTACAGCTGTAAAATGGTGAAAGAGGAACGAGTACCAGCCAAATATTATACACTTCACTTTGCCTACTTGCACTTGATTATGAATGTACTGTCTGTTTAGCAACACTTTAGCTAGGGGGTGGGGTGGCATATCTCTCAGATAAAGCTTTAGCTGGTGGGAAGAGTACACAGTATGCTAAACTCATGATGTGTACAGTGGAAAATAGCCAACAGTCTCTCCTCTGTTGCACGTGTTTACACCTCACTTGCCTCATACCAAGTAAACAACACCTCTGTCCACTAGCTAAACCCCTACCTGCTTGAAGGGCACCCTCACCCCCTAGTTAAAACGTTGCTGAAAGCACAATATGCTTGGTTTTTCTTCACTTTTCATTTTCTCTGTGCTATCCAGAAACTCAGAAGAGACAAATAGGTCTAGCAACTCAGGATTTTTCTTAAGTGTTAGCTACTAAATTCTACGCCTCTTTTTCAAAACAGTGTAATACAGGTTAAAGAAGCATAGATACTATAATTTTGTGGCAGTATACTATTAGTATACTATCCTTTGGAGCCACTGTTCTTAATACTAAGTTAACATCTGCAACTCAAACAACCTATCTACTATGTCTAAATATACAGATAATCAACCATGGAATCAAAATCAAGCCAACGTTAAGCCAATGAACATGACAACAACATATTATGTAGTTCTTCCATTTTAATTCATGCTTAGAATGGATTATAAAAGTGAACTGAAATGCAACCGAGTTCTGGCTTTCAATATTTGGGTTTACATTTAATATGAATAGTATCCATAAAATTATGAACTAATCCTAATTTAGTATAGCACACTTTTAAGTAAACATTCCATGTAAAATCAATAGTTGCAAAAAATGTACATGTCATGCACAAGGCACGCACGCATGCACACATGTGAGAGAACCTACCTTCAATATTCTTAATTTCACAGCAAGGCGAGCTTTCTTGTACCCAAATCTCTCAACCTCCCAGCCATCCTGATTTGAATATGAGTGGCAAAATTTTATTAATGCCTTCTCCCAACGTTCACCAGACACAGATTTTCGTGCTTTTCTCAAGAGTTTCACGTGAAGATCAACTAAGGGTTGGGGAACTGTAAAAATTAGCAAAAAAGACAAGGATGTAAGAGCTTACAATGTGCATTTAAACATATAAAAAAACTGTTTGGATAGTTTATTTTTGTAGGATGTTAACATTTACAATGGGCTGACAGTAGCTAAACCATGTTGAGAACAAGAGGAGAGAGAGAGAGAGAGAGTGTGAGAGAGTGTGAGGGTGTGAGGGAGGGAGAGTGAGAGAGAGAGAGAGAGAGGGAGTGAGAGTGTGAAAGTGTGAGAGTGAGTGAGAGAGTGAGAGAGTGAGAGAGTGAGAGAGTGAGAGAGTGAGTGAGTGAGTGAGTGAGTGAGTGAGTGAGTGAGTGAGTGAGTGAGAGTGAGTGAGTGAGTGAGTGAGTGAGTGAGTGAGTGAGTGAGTGAGTGAGTGAGTGAGTGAGTGAGTGAGTGAGTGAGTGAGAGAGAGTGAGAGTGAAATTTCCAATTGAACAGCATGTTGCATCTGCATTACATATTGCAAGAATGTGAAAAACAAAATAATCTACAACACACCAAATCAGTCATTTATCACTGCTCCCGCACCTAAGGCAGCGCAAAATAATTTTTACATGAATTTTTGCGATGCCTTTATGGGAGCAAATACTTGAACTCAGAAACCCAACTCTTAAGGCATCAAAAGATGTCCCTGATCCCTCGACATTGAGTAAAATTTATGTTTCAAAATCTTATAATCAGGCAGGCCTACATAATGTACTTACCAAAATTAATTTAATTTTGTGTAAAAATAAATTAAAACTATTTTCAGACACATAAAAATATTTGTTTTGCTAACCAGGTATTGGGTAAAATTCACAAGGACTTGCGAACTTCAAACATATGGACATCTGTAGATGAAACAACTGATCCTATGGGGCGCAATGTTGCTAACCTAATTGTAGGAAAATTAACTGAGGATGGGCCTGGTCAAACCCATCTAGTATGCTGTAAAGTCCTGCAAAAAGCAAATAACTCCATAACTGCTAGTTTCTTTGATGATGGATTACTAAGTTTTAATCAGATATTGTAATGGAGTAACATTTTAAATAATTATTTTATTCTCATTTAAGATTTAAGATTTTTATAAATCTTTTTTGAGAAAATTCTTATATTTTAGGTATCCTGTGGCCAAATAATCTAAATAAAAGCTGAATTCTTTTGCTGTTAAGTGCTGCTGCTCCCTACATGCTGAAGGCCGTGAAAGCAATTAAAATATTCTACCCAAATGTAAAACACATTACATATCTTGCTCATGGACTCCATCATGTTGCAGAAGCAATATGCTCTAATTATGACAATGTCAATAATTTGATATCCTCAATTAAAAAGGTATGTGTAACATTTAGGTTTATATCAGTTTTAATGGTCCCAAAGCTGCAAAAATAAATTAGTTATTTTGATATTTTCTTTTATACAGGTGTTTTCAAAAGACTCTGCACATGTAGCTGCTTACAAAGAGAGTCTACCTGAGTTACTGTTATCCCCTCAGCCCATCCTTACTAGATGGGGTACTTAGTTGGAAGCTGCAATGTTTTACCCGGACAATTTTGATGCCATTAAATTGGTATGAAATAAAATTGATACATAGTTAATTGCAATAAAATTAATAATTCAATATTTAATTCTAAACTAAATACTTCTTCATTTTAGGTAGTAAACAGTTTCTCGCCAGATGATGCTGTATGTATCAGAGATGCACAAGCAGCAATTGAATGCAAAAATGTGCAACAGGATTTAATTTACATTAACACAAGACTTCTCTAAATTGCCCTCTACAATAACAAAATTAGAAGCCACATGTCTACCACTGGTAGACTGAATGTCAATTGTTGAGGAATTCCATAGATTCCTCAGTCATGCCCATGGGAAAGTGAGAGTAGATACCCAAGGGAAAGCGGGAGTAGATGCAAAGAACAAACTGCAGTGTCAAACAGAAACCCAGACTAGATTCTTTTGTTCACTGAAGAAGGTATTTTGTGGTGAAAGCATGGACGAAGAACTTGACATGACACTGTCACAAATATGTTCATTCAAATTTGTGCCTATAACTTCTTGTGATGTTGAGAGGTCATTTTCTGCCTACAAAAATATTTTGACTAATAATCGCAGGAACCTCATGGAAAAAAATTTAGAAATGTTGGTAGCTGTTAACTGTGCAAAAAGGGAAGTGAATTAATTAATTAGTAACAAAAATGACAGTGCATATTTTAATGTATTTTTCACTTGATCCTGCATGTATTGTAGTTTAATAGTGCATGGAATTCTCCTCTCTAATCATTGCATTATGCTTCCTGCTCAAAAAATAAATAAAAGGATAAATAAATAAATAAATAAACAAATAAAACACACAGCAAATGCTTTCACAACGGCAAATATTGCACATATTTATACACTTGGTTGCATGCCTCTGTGGTTTAATAGCTAGCATGAAGGACTAGTAGCCCAGAGTGTTCAACTGTCAGCTGGGAGGAATTATCTGCCTGTAAGGTTTCCTTCCCTTAACCTGAAAAGGCAAATGTCATTTGACTCTCAGCTCTCTGGACCCTGTGCCCATTTGTGCACTCAATTAACAGTCCATTCATAGTCACTGAGGATTACACATGTTATAAGTAAAGGCATTGTTGAAATTTTGGGCAAAATTGATGAAAAATCCAAGTTTTCATTTTTTGCCTTAAAATTATGCTTTTACGTTGTACAATTGAATCCACAATTGTTTATGCAGCAGCACCATTATAAAGACTACTATGTCATGATTTAAATGTCCATGTGCGGGTGAGTGTGGCTCCTGAAATGCATTCATTACACCATTGCAGCAAAATCATGTACAATTTTTAAGTTTAAAACAGGTGGTTGGATTCAATGCTGGTGAATGCTAACACAGAGATCTGGGATTTTCTGCAAACATTTACCCCATGAAAGCATGGCTTCTTGACTTGAGAATAAAGTGATCATGTGCCTCTGTTTTGTGAATTTTAGATTAAAAAAAACACACTTCGTACAATGAAGTCTTCTTTATTGCAACCTGCAAACAAACAAGTATACTTAAGGATACGATAATATAGTTTAAGATAAGGCGGGAAATATTAAAAAGTGTCTTCTTGCTGTGAGAGAAAAGCTTTGTTTACCTATTGTATACATACAAGAAGCTAATTCTCTTCTCACTGCCATAATCTATTATACAGTAGTAAGGATTGTACATTGACTAAATTTTCGTTAATTTCTTGTTAACTGGTAGAAAATTATTGCATAATGGGTAAGCCTAATAAGAAAAGACAGATAAAAAAAATCTTTTGCAAGAAGAAAAAATATAATATCCAAATGGCAAATACATAAATCTGCATTGGAAATAAGCAGAGCTAGGCCCACAGTAGATCTTGAAGAAGCAGGTCCAAGCGGTAAAAAATTTAAGAAATTCTTCAAAGATGATTAACATAAAATGAATGTGGAATCTGGAATGTCCAGATTATGTACTTGTATAGAAATTGCAGACAATGCATATCCAGGCAGTGGCCTTTGTACAGTAGCAAAACACTTGTTCCTTACTTCCCTAACCAGATACCCCATAAACATCTTGGGGGAGAAGAAAGGCCTGCACATGCACAGGCGAGTTGTTGCTACAGTTTAAAATAGTATTTAAAAACAAAACTTTGCAGCTCATATCCACATGTAAGAAATATAATCATCCTGTTTGTCTTGCTTAGCTTACACACAACTGAGGTAAATAACTGTGTCCATAATAATTAATAGGGCTCAGATTTTTAGGTGCTAAAAACTTGAGAAATACTTATTTTTTATGTGCTGGAAATGTCAAAAATATCCACTGAAAGTATCAGAAATGCCTGCTAAAAATTAAAAATCTGAATGCTCAGTTAATATAAATGTATGTGGTACTCACTGCACATCATTCTGGAAGGGATCACTAAATAATGAAGAATTACAATACATGGCAATGTCTTACTTAAATAATTTGTCCATCCCATATGATTGATGAGTGTCACAAAGAAGTGACAAATTTGGAAAATGGCTGCTTCACATCACAAGAAGCCTGGCATCATTACAGCATGGAATGTCGCACATCAGCATTTACTTCATGTTGCCCATTCAACAGATTTGAAATTTTACACATTATGCTAAATACACTATTATTTTTACACAGTTCTTTGTATTTTCTTTATGTATTTTGTGCTGCAGCACCACAAAGAATATTCAGGTTTTTCTCCACATCCTGAACCAATTTAACTTCTCAAAAGAATTCCTAATGATTAAAGTTTCTTTATGGAATCACAGATTTGCAGAAATGTATGCCAAGTCATTTCTTAACAGTGTCAAAAGTTCACAAAGAATTTTAATTGAACTGTGATTTTTACTATTTAGCTCATTTATGACAGCACCAAAATGGGGGTATGGCAATTATCCGCTTCTAACTTCGGGTTATGAAGTCTAATATGGGTAGTAGTTGTGTCGATTGCCTTCCTGGTTGAGCAAGTGGGATGTTTATATTTTCTTTCATCTGGGGGATCTATCGTTGACATATCAATTCCTGCTCTTCTTAATAAAAAAATGTGACATTTAACCTACCTAATTGAACTTCAATAGGCGACTTGTTAAAAATTATTTTTAAAAAAGGTTGCTTTTATGTGATTTTTATGCAATTTATGTGAATATCCGAAAATATTTACATAAAAAATCAGAAAATGTGTTTTTCTGTTAAATAAAATCTGAAATATATGCTCCAGTGTGAATATCCAGAATATAAAACTCAAGTTTCAAGTTTATATTCTGATGCAAACAAAATATGTATTTACCTAAGAATACGAGTCCTAATAATTAAACATGTTACAAAAGCTTTAGAATACAACTGAGGAAGAGCCTTAACTAATATACGTATTACACCACAAGAATGGAAATGCATGTAACATATCCGAGACAAACTTAAACAGGTCCTGAATAAAATCTACATTGTTGGACAGCTATCATTAAGTACTAAAAAGTAACAATTACTTGCAAATAACAGTATGATATTTGGTTATGTTATTATCCGATAGTTTAGTTGTACTGTTGTTTGTAGTTCTACTTGCTAAAATTGTGTGCAGAAAGATGGTGAAAATATTCATTTTATTTGTTCGGTAACCAGAGAACATAGTAAACTCAGGTTCCAGAGGATGTAAACAAAAGCAGTAGATTTGTTAAAAGACAGGAAGATGAAATAGAAGAAGAAACAGGTGAAAAAAGTAAGGTGAACATAATTTTGTGTCACTCTTGCAAGATAGCCACTTTGTTTATAGTTTTGAAAAGATAATAAGTTTGCTTCACATCAATGATTTTAGCAATGTAAGAAGCAATTGTGTATTGTTGTTTAAGATGTGTAAGATTTATTAGCAGCATTGCAGCCTCTGTTTACTTAAATTAATAGCTTTATTATAAAATGCAAGTAAAAGCACAGAAGCCAAAAGAGAGAGAGAGAGAGAGAGAGAGAGAGTAAAGAAAAAACTGACTTGTTTTCAGACTACAAATTAGTTGTAACAAAAAACAAAGGGCTATACATTTTTAGTTAAAAATTCAAGTTTCGGTCCTACCAGTTTTCCTGTCCAACTAAAGGATTCTTGCAGTATCCTATATTGAACCTATACTAAATGATTCTTTTCCACATATTCCTGAACATTACACACGAAAACCTGGCTTTGCTCATTCAAAGACTTTGTAACCTCTTTTCTTCGTAGTCCTGGTACTAATGGTACTCAACAAGGGGTCATTTGCTGTTGCGGCTGGAGGGATGGCAGCTTTATTTCCCAATGCCTCCACATCTTAGTAATTACATTACGCAAGTACTAAGCAATAACTATTAAACACAGCTAAACCTGCAAAACTACACTAAGTAAAAACTATATAATTTCTATGAAGATGCAGATACACGTTTAACTATGACAGAAAAAAAGCACATGCTCACATACACAGCAGCTAATGTAATGGAAGTCTTGAAGAAACAACAGAAATGACATTGCAACAACGTTTGACTTTGGTGGCATATAGTTATGGGTGGGAAGACGCTACTAATCGTTTACTGATGGGTTTGTGGTGAGGCTTCAAAGTGTTCCGTTCGCTTTGTAGCTGCCTGGGTATGTGATCAGTGCAACTTCTATACACCAATGTTCTCAAACAGAGGCAAAATGGGGCAGAGCACACCACCATGATTCTGAGCATGCTCCACAGTTCACACGCACGCACGCACGCCCGCCCGCCCGCCCGCCCGCCCGCCCGCACGCACGCACGCACGCACGCACGCACACACATCAAAGTTCACTTGCTGTCCTCAGTAATAAGCAAGGCTGTCTCTACAGCATAAGCACTGCAAGAATATATGCCAAGTTCTAGCTTCTATTTTGACTTAAATTGGGAGAATGTGTTTTTATACAAAGTGATGAGTACTGCAGTATGTCTTATTTGTTAACAGTTCCTGTCAATGAAAACATTCAATTTGAAACCTAATAATGAGAGAAAGCATAAAAATGATTACAAAAATATATAAAGTGAGAAAAGTGCTGATATGATAAAATGTATGAAATTGAATAGAAAGGAAGATGAACACAGTGTAGTGAGTATTGCAGTCATAAACTGTAGTTGATCTGTCTCAGTTGTACCGCACTGTCAAACTTTCAGTGATGAATTGAGCAGCATTTTTTTCAAAACTCGATAGATGCAAAATTTTACGAAATTGAGTTATATATAGTATCAGCATAATTTGCATATCTTGATACCTGCCCTGTACAGAAGGTAAGGAATATTAGCAGCTTTCTCAAAACTACATAGATGCACTTGCTCAGTTAAAGCAAAAGTCGATAGATGCACTTGCTCAGTTAAAGCAAAAGTCGATAGATGCACTTGCTCAGTTAAAGCAAAAGTCGATAGATGCACTTGCTCAGTTAAAGCAAAAGTCGATAGATGCACTTGCTCAGTTAAAGCAAAAGTCGATAGATGCACTTGCTCAGTTAAAGCAAAAGTCGATAGATGCAATTTCAATATATTCCGACACAGCATATAGCAACCTTAATTATATTAGATGTAATGTTGGCATTGACTATCTCACTGTTGTGGTTCTTGGAATTCCCGTTCATTTCAGCAAGCTTTGTTACACTGCTGCATCGTTGGCATTAACTGCTAACTCATTGTTGTGATTCTTAGATTACACATTCATTTTTACAAGCTTTGTTATATGCAGTATATTTATTTTTAGTTGAGACACCATACTGTGCACATGCTATGGACAATGGACAGCTCAGATTGTGAAATTGTACCAGTAATAGAATGCGCAGGAGGCAGGAATTGCAGAAAGAAAGGAAATCAAAATGTAAGCCAAATCAACTGCTGCCTAAACTTTTGGTTAGCAAGGTATTCTATGCAAAGCAGGTGTGGCAGTATAATCTATGCATGATGATTCCTTCTAAAACCCTGAACAAAAACAATATTTCCTTATATACATGGTTGGAAACTGAATCAGCTAAAGGCTGCAGTCAGGTTGCCTCTGCTTTGCACCACTTGCTGTTACTGGAAGAAAGGATCTCCAGCAACGCTCCTACTGTTCGTTTATTTTCAGACTCTTGCTCTAGTCAGAACAGGAATAATGTGACTTTGATGCTTATTGCTTTCTTGGAGAAGAGTAGGAAATTTTCCTGCATTTCATATATCTACCTAATGTGTGGACACAGTTATGTGCCTCCAGATAGAGTTTTCGGCAGAATTGAAAAAGAATTGAGTAAAAAAGAGAATATCTTGTGCCCTGATGAGTATCATCAGATATTACAAAATCATAACTCTGTGAAAGTATTGTTTAAAGACTGGGAAATTAAGGATTTGAAAGAAAGCACAAAGCAAACACTGAAGTCAAAGCTTCCTTTCAAGATGAATACACAGCAAATCATAAACATATTCCACGCAATCAAACGAAGACCATAAGATATGTATAGAAGTTCAAAAGGCATATTCTGCTTTGCCTGTGTAAGTGAAGTGATGAAACTGTGCAGCAAGTCCTGCAGCGAGATCTTGCTTCAATCTGCAACTGTTCCCAAAATCAATATAGGGTGGGCAAAGAGAAGAAAAAGGATGTTCAAAATCTACCTAGTTTTTTTGAAATACCAAAAAATGCAAAAGAATTTTATAAGGTTGTGCTAAGAGAGGCAGTTAATGCTTAAACCTTATTTATTAATATTGTTATGAATATAACATTGTGATTTCTTTATATTATATTCATTATGTTTGGTATATAAATAAATTAAATATTGTTATTGTGAATCTAGTGGTACTTATTTGTAAGTTTATACCTGCTAACTAATGTGTATAAATATTAATATGGTGTTTGATGATGAGATGGGGTTTAAGGGTGTTAAACATTGAAGGTCATCAGCGCCCTTACAAGGTATAAAATTTAAAATCCAAAAACTAAAAAACGGGATACAAACCCGCTTAGTCTAAAACACTAAAAAACATGGCAACAAATTCTAAAACAACCACACTAAAAACATGGCAAATAAAACAATAAAAGACTAAAACGTGTCAGAAACTGTAGAAGTGAAGGGACTAGAGCGCCATATGTCCCCAGGGGAGAAGAGGCCCCCATTAAAACTGACAATATAAAATCACAAAACTAAAAGACGCTCAGCGCTTCAAATGCGCCGATTAAACCCACTGTCACTGATAAAACGTAAAAGATATTCTACAGCATGCGCGTCGTCTGCCAAAACGTTGGCTATGCCAACAGGCAGACACACACGAACGCGCAATGGAGTTAAAACCTGATACTCTGTTAAAATGTGACGCACCATAAGGGTGCCGCACACTGCTCACAGAGTGGTGCGGGGTCGCCACTAAGCAAGTGTCTATGACTAAAAGGCAATGTCCGATACGAAGGCATGTTAAAATTACCTCTTCCCGACGAGAAGCACGGGAAGAGGTCGCCTAGACAACCGGGAGAGGTTTAACCTACCGCAACTTGTTCCCCGTAAGGGCCGCCCACTCATCGCGGAAACGCGAGAGGATAAAGGCACGTAAAAGGACACACAGATCAGCGGAGGGAACAATAGAAATAAAACACCTGGGCGATAAAATCGCCGATTTGGCAGCAGCATCCGCAGACTCGTTGCCAGACGTCCACATGAGCCGAAATCCACACAAAGGAGACGCTAATGCCAGAAGCACCAAGCGAGTGGAGGAGATCATGTATGCGCTGTACGAGTGGGTGGTAATTGTACAGCACGTTAATACTCTGAAGGGCGTTCAGAGAGTCTGTGCAAAGAACAGTGCCGTAAGTCGTGCCGCTGTATATATATATATATATATATATATATATATATATATATATATATATATGTGTGTGTGTGTGTACATATATTTAAGTGACTGATAAATGCTAAAAAGTTCGGCGGCAAAAATCGAACATTGCCCCGGTAAACGAAAGGTAAAACTATGTTCACCAAAAAACAAAGGCACACCCTACTCCAAAATCAGTCTTAAGACACATCAGTCTTAGACCCATCAGTATACATAAAATGAAAGTCCCTGAATTGCGCCTGGAGTTCTAAAAACGCTGATCATAAGACTGAAGCAGGGGTCTCATTCTTCAGCCTCGACGTTAACCCAAGGTGACAGTGGGCCTCAGCGCGCAACCAAGGAGGAAACTGTGCCCCCCCTGGGAAGGGCCAGCGCTGGCGTAACGTCCACATGCCGAAGAAGCTGTCGAAATCGAACCCCTGGAGGGATCAATGCAAAGGAGCTAACTAAATATTGCCGATCAAGCGAATCCTCGAAAAATAACTCGAAGGACGGGTGGTCAGGCAAGCTTGAGAGTCGACATGCGTAGCTGCACAAAAGCATCTCACGCCTGAAGGACAGCGGAGGCTATGCAGCTTCAGGATACAGGCTGGGCACAGGGCTGGTTGGAAAGGCCCCGGTAGCGACACTCATGCCACAATGGTGAATGGCATTCAGACGATATAACACAGATGGACGCGCCGAAGAATAGACAAGGCACCCGTGAACAAGCTTGGATTGGACCAAAGAGCGATAAAGACGCAGAAGGACGGTCCGACCAGCTCCCCAGGATGTGCCACTTAAAACACGTAAAAGACTACGAGAACGGTGACACTTTGCTTTTAAAAACGAAATGTGCGAAGTCCAGCTCAACCCCAAAAATTTCGCCTCGTCTGCAAATGGAAGGTTATCCGGCCCAAGATGGAGAGAGGGCGAAGGGAAAGCCTTCCGGCGCCAGAAATTCACACAGGCGGATTTCTCGGCGGAGAAAGTAAAGCCATTGGCGTTACTCCAGGCGTAGAGACGGTCGATACAGCTCTGGGGACGGCGTTCGAGCAGACAGGTCCGCCGTGAACTGCAATAAATGGCAAAATCGTCAACAAAAAGGGACGGTGGAATACTATCAACAATTAGGTTGATAGCAATCGCAAAAAGTGTGACACTGATTACAGAGCCCTGCGGTACACCGTTCTCTTGAATAAAACAACTAGATAAAAGCAAGCCCACACGTACACGAAAGACGCGATCCGTCATAAACTCCCGAAGAAATATGGGTAGACGACCGCGTAATTTCCATGCGTGGATTAAACGTAAAATGCCGCCCCTCCAACAAGTGTCATAAGCTTTCTCCAGGTCAAAAAACACAACCACTGTATGACACTGTCTCAGAAAACCATTCACAATATGCGTCGACAGACACCAAATGGTCGGCGGTAGAGCGGTGTCGACGAAACCCGCACTGAGCGTTGGCCAGAAGGTTCTGAGACTCAAGTCACCATGTCAACCACCCGTTGATCATGCGCTCCATCATCTTGCAAATGCAACTGGTGAGGGAGATAGGGCGGTAGCTGGCGATCCTTCCCAGGGTTAAGTATAGGGACAACGGTGGTTTCGCACCAAACTGAAGGAAAAACGCCGTCTTGCCAAATACGGTTATAGACCTGCAAGAGAAAGAGTTTACTGTCGGCTGAAAGGTGCTTTAACATCAGGACATGAATGCCGTCCGGCCCAGGAGCGGAGTGCCTAGATAAAAGGAGGGCGTGCTCCAGATCCCTCATTGTGAAAAGTTCATTATGACACTCCTGATTTGGAGACCGAAAACTATAAGTCACGGAATCCAGCCGGTCTTTGAGAGGGCGAAATCCGGCGGAATAATGGTCAGAACTAGAAACCGCCTCAAACGCAGCACCCAGAGTATTAGCAATGGCAGCCGGATCCACTATGGTGGCATTGGAAACCTGAAGGCCAGACACAGTACAATGCGACACTTTACCGGAGAAGCGACAAAGTTTATCCCAAACAACAGAGGAAGGCGTGAAGCGATTATAAGACTCGACAAAACGAGTCCAAGATACCTTCTTGCTATCCCGAATAATGAGACGAGCCCTGGTGCGCGATTGTTTAAAAGTAACCAAATTATCAAGTGTAGGGTGTCGCCGAAACACCCTGAGTGCAGCACTACGTGCACGAACGGCGTCCCGACAGTCCTCGGTCCACCACGGAATAGGAATACGCCGAGGGTGGGAGGACGAACGGGGAATTGTGCGTTCGGCGGCAGATAGGATCGTAGACGTAAGGTGCTGCACCATTTGGTTAACGTCAGTGAAGGGCTGGTCCACAAGAGACACGAGGCTGGAATGCAGTCCCCAGTCGGTTTTAAGGAATTGCCAGGTAGGTGCTCTGGAAGGCTGGACGTGGTGAGACAAAAGAGAAACGATGCAGGGGTAATGATCGCTGGAGTAGGTGTCAGCGACGACGTTCCACTACAGGCAAGCAAGCTGGACGGAGCAAACGGCAAGGTTCAAGTGAGAGAATGTACCAGAAGAATCAGAAAGAAAAATAGGGTCACCTGAATTGAGGATGGAGAGGTTGAACTGATAAAAAATGTCGGAAAGAGTTCCCTTTGCACAAGCCCTTGGCGAACCCAACAGGGGGTGATGGGCATTAAAATCTCCCAACAGAAAAAATGGTGTTGGGAGAGTGGGCAAGAGATCTCGAATGTCCGCGTTAGCGAGGGGAGACGATGGAGGTGAATAGACGGAGCAAAGGGAAAAGAAAATGCCGGGTAATTAAAGACTAACGGCAACAGCTTGCAAGTCGGACGCAAGTGTGAGAGTCTGAAAATGAACGTCGTTACGCACTAATATCATGACACCCCATGAGCAGGAGTACCCTCATCCGGTGCAAGATCGTAGCAAACCGGAGTATAGCCTCGGAAATCAAAAGGATTGTGAGGGCGAAGCTTGGTCTCCTGCAAACACACGACCATAGGTGAATGGGAACGCAGTAACAGTTGCAGTTCCGCCGTATGCGATGGTACACCACGTAAATTCCAGGTCAGGATAGCCATGAATAAAAGGGATAATCTGTCTACTTAGAAGGCGGCTCAAAATAACCTTTTGCTTAACCTTGGGGCTCGGGCTTTTGATATGGAGTTGGTTAGACTCCATAGGCTCCTCAAAGGGAGGGCCCACGCGCTCAGTGCCAGAAACCGATTCAAGCGCCGAGAATCGGTTCTGGGTGGCACTGGGTGAAGGGGGCCGCTGAGTGCGGCTTGTCCCAGGAGCATCCTGGGACTGGACCTCCGAGGAGGTGAACTTTTCTTACCGCGCGCACGCAGAGGGTCTTTGAGAAAATCTTCCTTTGCGCAGTTTCTGCTTGGACTTCTTATCAGTGCCTTGTGACTTCAGCACCTTAGGACCAGGTTTAGATGGCTTGATGACTTTGCCAGAGATGGATGGCCTTATGGTAGTCGCAGTCGTGGTCCAGGTCTGTGTTGCGGCATCCTTCCGGGTACTGGCGAGGCAACAACAGATCTGAACGTACCCGATCGCAGGAGCGCAGTTTGGCGCGCATGGAAACGCCTCCGGGCTTCCCCTTTACCCGGATCTCCTGGATCGCCTTCTCGTCCAAGTACCGCGGACAGTCGGCAAATGACGCAGAATGAGACCCTTTGCATTTAATGCAGACGAGGGCTGATGAACAGGTACCATCATGTGAGGGCTGACTACAAGAGGCACAGATAGAAACGGCACTCTTACAAGGGACTTGCTTATGCCCAAAACGTTGGCATTTAAAACAACGCAGAGGTCTAGGAATATAGGGCAATACGTTCGTACCCAGCTGAAATACTCGTGGGCAGATCGACGCAATCGAAAGTTATAAACAGGGTAGGAGTGGGTACCAACACCCCGTCGCGTTTAGCCTGCACTCGATGAACCGGTGTCACCTTTTGTTCTGAAAGATATTCGACTAGGTCATCGTCTGATATACCATCGAGGCTATGCGTGGTGACGACGCCTCGACAAGAATTCAAGGTGCGGTGCTTCTCAACACGGATGGGATAACCGTGGAGAAGCGTAGCGCGCAACAAGGTCTTAGTTTGTTCATCGGACTTGCTTTGTACTAATAATGAACCGTTTCGAAGTCGAGTGCAGGAATGAACCGAACCAGCAATAAAGTCAATGCCCTTCTGTACTATACAAGGGTTCACCTTGACGCAGTAATCTGTATCACAAATTATGTAAATGTCAGAGTGATTGTAGTGTGAATATGCATTGTTGTGTGACATTGATTTGAGATGCTTGTTGATTGTAATTATTGTCGAGAATTATTGCCTTACTGAAACTGACAATAATAGCGTGCAATAATGTAGCGAGGGGGGTGAGCTGTTTATCATTATTAGAGACGAGCAAATGACGTCAGAGTGGCGCGTTTTTCTTAGAATTTGCTGGAACATTTTCCCCGGAGCATATGTTTTCGTAATTTTCATTGGATATAAATATAGACGCTAATGTTGGCGCGTTTTATTAACCAATAGCAGCTCGGTTATAATCTTTAGGCATATTGGGGCGAGGAAGTATAAATTCAGTGTCAGAATCAAGTTTCACGTAGTTCAACGGAGGCATTCATGGAGTATGCATCGCACACAGTTCAAGGTTACGCGTCGCAAAGTTATGAAAAATCTCTCGTGTCGTAAAGTTAATTACACAAAAAGTTGAAGTACGCGAATTAATAATGTGCAGTAAATAAGTTATTATAACAGTTTCAGTTTGGCGACTGTCAAGATTAATATGTGAAAGTGAATGTGTTACGACAATAAAAGTGTAAAACAAATTCTTTTATCCGTGTTATCTTTGGATAAAAAACTCCTTTCCGTTTACACACCTGTATAAGATAAGTGCTTGACCGAAAAATAATAGCTAGCCGGAGGACAGTGAACCCAAAATTAAATACAATAACAGGCGCTCAGTAAAAGATAACACGAAGTGACCGTGACAAATTGTCTTTCATACGTGCGGCAGATAAAAATGAAACATTTTCCAACTACCAACATTAATACCCTCATAACCTTCTCAAACGATTGTCCTTCCTCTGTTCGCGTAATGACTAAGTAACAACCAGATGTCGGTGGTGCTACTTCTGTTACTAAAACTTTTCGGCGATTGTTCCAAATAATGGAGAGAGGGCTCCATAGCGAAAGAAATCCTCAACGTTTGCAACCGTCTCCGACCTCGGGCTCTTTAACTTCCCGGGCATTATCCCGGCTTGGGTGAGTGGCCTATCTGTACCAGTCTCACCCCAGGGTCATACCTCCCAGAACATAGACAGAGGGACCCAATGGTCGTGGGAAGTCAGCAGCTCATGCAATCTCCCCCCCCCCCGCGGGACTGCAGTTGAACAGCGGATACGAACACAAACCCTACATGACGACCCCCGGTGGTGCGGATGACGCCATTACTCACTCACCCAGCTGCGCACCCAGTGCGCGGGTATCCGTCAGGCTGTGTCCACGGAGGATTAAAATAAATAAAATGGGAAAATAAACCAAAAGTGTGTGGGCGTTTCGCACGTAAGGTAGGCCGGCGAGTAAGAAAACGAGATGTGTGAATGGTTGTGGTGCGAAATGTTCGGATAGAGACTAGACAAGAAAGAAACGATGGCGAGGAGCGGCATGGAACGAAGCGCAAAGAACGCACGAGGGCCTACCTTGTGTCCGCCGGTCACGACGACGAACCTACCTCGACCGGACGAGGGTGAAGGGATGACGATGGCGATGATTGCCTCGGGACCCCGGGTGCGCCAAACCTGTACTCACATAAAGTGATCCCCTGTGGGAAATATGGTGGTTGTATAGTAAATTATGTATTATGAAATGGTGAAAATAAATAAAAAACTTAATATATAAATAATAAAAAATAAATAACAAAGAATTTTATTGTGTAATCAGAAATTACAAATATTGCTGTTTTGCTAAGGCTGGCAAAGTATTGTATCAAATATTCAAAACAAAATCGAATGAAGTTGAAACAATAAACAAAGCATTAAAACATATAAACATTGGTCAACATGCCTGCTAAGGATTTAATAATTCTGTCCATAAAAAACATATTCCATAATGAAGCTAGCAAGTAAAAATAGTTTATCCTTGACAATAAACAACAAAACCTCATAATCAAGATGCTGATTTCACATTCATGCAAAAAGCTATCGGTTTTTGAAAAAATTCCAAGTTTACAAACCTCAACATTTCACTAGTTAAACTATGCTACCTCTTTGTTTTCCAATGTGTTGAGACAGTTTTAGGCAGGAGAATGAATCATTAAAAAGTTTGTAATGCTAACCAATCTGTATTGCTAACGGGTAGAAAAAAAACATTCATCACAGAAATGCATTTTATGCATATAACGAGTTTTGAAAAAACTCTCCTCAATTCATCAAGTGTTAAAAGTACGTAGTAGCAAAAGCTTAGTGTCCAAATGAAATGAAAAAGTTTGAATCTGTGAGTCTTTCATGTAATACCATAGCATATTGTGCAGAGGAAATTGTATCTGATACAGAATGTTTACTTTCGAAACATGTATAAAATTTTCAATCTTTCTCATTAGCTTTTGATGATAGTTGCAAAATAAGTGATACATCACAGTTATTGTTGTACATTAGAAGAGTGGACAATGACTTCATCAGAGTGAAAGAATTCTTACATCTTGATATTAAAAGGTACCACAACAGGACATTTTTACTTGCATAGGGGAAAGCATAAATTCAAAAAGACTATAATAGGAAAATATGTTATCAGTGACAGTTGGTGCTCCTGCAATAGTTTGGGATTACAGACATCGCCACGTTAACTCCAAACCACTGCCTTATTCACATGGAAGCATTGTGCACAAAAAATGTAAAATTAGAAAATATAATGGAAACCACTGTACAACCAATAAATTTCATAAGGGCAAAAATCATAGACAACTCAAGGAATTTATAGGGCCCTTAAGATTTTCATCATATGGATAATTCATATTATTGTGAAATTTACTGTTTGAGCCACAGCAAAATGCTCTCAAGGTTTTTGAACTCTGACAATGCATTGTATCATTTCTGAAAGTAAAAAATAAATGTACTCCTCAAATGGAAGTGCCGTAATAGAAAGCAAATCTTATTTTCCTAGCTGATCTTGTGGAGCACTTGAATAACTTGAATCTCAGTCTTCAAGGGTAAAATGCAGTTGGTTACAGTAATCTGATGTTTAATTGTTACATCTCAAATGAAAAGGTCTTTGTGAATTGATCAACTGAAGGAAAGAAATACCTGCATTTCTGCAGATTAAGTTCTGTCGTTACAAAATAAACCCTTTACACTGCAGAGTATATTGTACTGCTCACGCACTTTTAGTTGGTGGTTGATATCTGCTGGCCAAGTATTATTCTGCTCTGAAAACTGAAAAAGGAGTTAATACGTCACTCTGGTCTCATAGCAATCAATAATGGCATCAATTAGAGGTAGGCCATTCCCTTGGCAAAGAATGATTGCCAGGAGTAGCATTGAATACATATTTTTCCGCTTAGCACAGCAACAATTTCTTTACAGGAAACTCTTTATCTGATGCTAGTATACCAACTCAATACGCATTTTCAAAGCGAGCAGTCATTGTGTTGCACTGTAAATCGGTGAGTCACTAACATCACATACCTGGTACTTGAGTTTACTTGTTTCACATGCACTGTTTAGTTCATGTAGTGTTTGTATTATGGTGGCATTTGCGAACAGAAGATTCAGTGATGATTATTATTATGGGTAGGTGTGTATATCTCCAGGTTAAATGTCAGGGTTAAATATTTGTATTTAACTATGTGGACTAAAAGTAATGTAAGTGGTGTATAGAAAGACAAAACAAAGCTTTCTGGAAAAATGAAAAGTGTTTTTGGAAGAGAGATTCCAATAAGAGGACAGGCACATGAAATATGGCAATAACAATACAATGACAACAGCAACAGCAACAACAACAACAGTGCTAATAATAGTGATTCACAGATGACGGCATTTTCCCAATGGAATAAAGCATCAAATTGCAGGCATGGCTCCTTTATTTGATATACGGTAATTAAAATAGCTTCACATTCTTTCAGTCTACCTCTTGCATTTTGTTACTGTATTACTTATGTCTTGTTACTGTCAAGTGAACAAGAACTCAAAAGTTTATTTAATCACTTCCTTGTAATATTGCTCTATACAGATGATTATTGCTTATTTTATAATAAATGCTGGCGTAAGTATGAAATAAAATAATACAGTATAAAATATAACAGTCAGTATTTCTTCTATGCCAAAAGTCACCATGTGTACAGTGGCGCTAGAAATGACAATGCTGTTGTCTCTACTGGTTGAAATGCCAATCACCAACTTATGTTGCACATATTAACTAATATTAACGATTGTATTAACTGATCTTCTTGAGGACTTCACAGATGATTTGCAAACTTGGGTAGCCTTGTAACTCAATTTGCTATATTCAAAGTCCATTCTCAGTAGATGTCAAAACTGTGTTACACCCTGCTATGCAGTTGGAACTCAATTGACCTTAAATGCCTTTGTGAAAGACTGAATACAAATCCTATTGATATGGTCAGTATTTCTACTATAACAACAGTCACCACATAAACAGTGGCACTAAAAGTGGCAACACTGTTCTCTCTGCTGGTTGAAATGCCAATTATCAACTAAAGATGCACAAATAATAGTATTATCTAATCTTCTTGAGGACCTCACAGATGATTTGCAAACTTGGGTAACCTGAAACTCAATTTGCTATATCCAAGCTCCATTCTCAGTAGATATCAAAACTGTGAGTGACCCTGCTATGCAGTTGGAACTCAAATGAATTTAAATGTCATTGATGTCTTTGTGAAAGATTGAATACAAATTCTATTGATATGGCTGAACTCTACCATGACCTTGATAAAACACAATTTCAACATTAACATAAGAACACTACTCAAGTTATTTCTGTTTGGTAGCACACACGCATGCACACATATATGCGAGCAGAGGTTTTCGTGTTGAAAGAGTTATAAAACAAGAACAGAGAATGATTTGATATCAATTTGAAAAACAGCTTTCAAATCAGTCTGGCAAACATATCTCAGTTTACATAAACAGATTAGTGGACAGTAAAAAAATGCCATGTTTCCAGCAGTAAGACCAAATGAAACAATGAGAAAGTAAATGAGCATTGATGGTTATTTGTGAGAATCAAGAGAACAGTAACTTAGTTTTTGCATTAAAAACTAGAATTTAAGAATAACATTTATTTTACTTGTTCCCAACATAGCTGTTTGTGAGAATCATGACAATATTAGGCTTTTATATTAAGAATAGGATTTAAGAAGGTGATTATTTAAGTTCTTCCTAACAAAGTTGATTGTGGGAGTCAAGAAAACAATATTGTAGTGTTTATATTAGAGGTCTGCACGGACTGAAATTCTTAGGCCCAGTCCTGACTTATAATTTTGTTATAAACAAAATTATTTTGCAATTATCATCATCCCATGAAGCACTGCTACCTGTGGTGCAAAGGGACTTGGGTCTGATTTCTGGTACCAGCATAGAGATTCTTTTCCTGTTTGGGAGGCCTGGTAAGGTTTGCACTCAGGTCCTTGGGACCAATTGAGGAGCCACTTTACAGAAACAGTGGTGGCTGAAGTCTGGGAATCCACATGTAGTAAATGGCATCTTGACAACACACTGCCTTATTAACCATATGCCACCCCTATTACTGCACACTGCCCAGGATGTCCTGGTTGTGGGTGGAGGAGGGAGGCTGAGTTTGTAGCTGCCATGCTGGTGTAGCATTATTCAACAAAGCAGGCATTTATATATTACTATTAATATTACTGCTGCTATGGATGTTACATGCTGCGATAATTGTGCTATTCCCAGCATCTCAAAATTGCAGATCAAAAAGGGTAATAAATTAATTTCTTTTTTCATCTTATTTCCCTTTACATGCAAAAGTTTTCACTATTTTTCTAAAAACTGGTGCCAATGATTTTCATTAAAATACCATATGTTAAAATGTTATGACAAGCAAAATACTATATTGAAATATAAGTTAGTTTTTCGTCTTCATTCAAGCCGGAACACAACACACATTTTTCAAATTAAGTACTAATCTGACCCACAGACCAGGAACAGACCTAGGCCTAGACCTACGGGCTTAGCCCGAGCCCATACAGACTTCTAGTTTATATTAATAATAGGATTTAAGAAGGTAATTTATTTGTTTCTAACCAGAATTTTACTTTTGACTTTAATGTTTAATATATATTTTGTGTTTTAATAATGTAGTTCTAAGAGAACATTTTTAAGATATACTTTTTCCTGCCTTACATAAGCTCATACTTTCATATGATGATCTAAACAAATGTGGCATTCTGAATCTTTTAGCTGAAAGCTAAGAAAATGAAATTTCTGCAAAATGAAGAGCTGAGTATAGCACACAAGGCTGTCCATTTTGCTTAGGTGTCAATCCAGATCTGAGTACTAAATATTACATTGCTGTCATATGATGGTACTTGGCATAAGATAGGGCATACTCCTATGCATGGAATTGGAATTGTGGATTTTCTCATAGGTTTGGTTATAGATTTTAAAATTAAATCCAAGTATAGTGGCACATGTGTAGTGAAACATAAAGGGCTAAGTGAAGGCAATGATGAATATAAAGATGGGTTAAGAATCACAAAGAAAGTGGTGTTGTCATATAAATTACTGCATCCATGGAAAAGATTGCTGCAAAGATCCATTACTTACACCACCATTTTTATGGTGACTCACGGACCCATCTGTTTCTTCAGTCCTTATCAGTGTATGATTCAAACTATAAAGATGGATGGTTGAATGACATTGAAAAGTGAAGTTTTTGGAGTAAAGAAACCAGGCAGTTTAAAAGCCAAAATTATTATAAAGCTTTATAATTATTATAGAACTGGAATTAGAGCAATGTTCCAAATGTAGATCAGATGAAATCTTTGTAACACTCTATCACTGCATGTCAACTGATGAGAAACCATAGCACTGAAAGTCCTGGAGTTGAATCATCTTTGTGCTTTTATAATTGCACTGTTGCTGGAAGTGAGACGCCCCTAAACATGAAACATGAACGGAACAAGAGGCCACCCAATGTGTGTGTCCAATTATGTATCACAGATTAGTTACAAGTTTATTTGGCAGATGTACAAAAGGAAAAAGTCAAAATACAGTTTGATGGAGTAGATGTCAAAAGTAGCTTCTGTTTCTAGAAAGAAATTACAAATTGCAGTGACTTCAGCTACTAGTGAAGGGCTGCAAGCCTGGTCTGTATGTTAAGAAACACGTCACAGCTAGTGATGTGTAAATTCCCTGAAGTTTTGCCATTGGGAATATTCCCACCAGTCAAATTATTAGAATTAAGTAGTATCTGGCGGCACCGTGGCCGAGTGGTTAGACCGCTCGCCTCTCACCGAGGCAGCCCAGGTTCAATCCCAGGGACCTGCATGTGGGATTTGTGGTGGACAAAGCGGCATCTGGGCGGGTTTCCCCCGCCATTCATTCCACCAATTGCTCCATCATCACCTTTCCTTTCATCCATTTCACCATCATTTCGTTTCATCTACTTCCTTCCTCCCATACCAGGCATCGGGCTGATCACCCATCCAGAATATTCTGTCTGATCCACGAGTGTCTGCTCGACAGGCCTCTGACCCCAGGCATACGCCTGTAAGTCCTGGGGGGTGTACGTCCTACATAAGAGGAGGTTAAACAGAGAAAGAAGAAAGAAGTAGTATCTTTCAAAGCAGTATAAACTATGGACTGTAAATCTTTTGTCACAACTAGAATACCGAAAAATATCTTTATACAGTTTCCTTTCTTTCATTATATAGTCAAGAGCTGTGTGTAACGATGACATCCCATAAGCGAATATCACCGGCGAACAGCTTGGTGCATGCCATGAGTCAGCTGATTGGAGAAAAACAGAGGGGAAAAGGGCAGCAGATAGCATCAGAATTGAATACATCGGGTGTACCATCAACACCACATGGAAGTATCAGGTGATTCAAGGAGCAGGTCACACAGTGCGCACAGGAATTGACAAAGTAATAAAAGGAAAAGAGTTTATGAGTTCAGTATCAGAGTTCAGTTCAGTATCTCAAAACCTTGGTAAAAGCATGGATTAGAGAAAAGCATCAACTCAGGTGGCAAACCTATCCTGGACCAAGACAAGCGAGGAAACTAGTCTTAGGTCCATGCAACACTCTTTTCTCATCTCTCTTGAGATTGGATAGAACAGGAATAAGGAAAGTAATTGCACTTCAGGAAACATCTATGTAAAGTAAGACTCTACAAAGATGAACCCATTTGCAGAATATGCAAATAGGATGAGGAAATTGCCTCGCACATCTTCTTTGACTGTACATTCCTGGCAAAAGAAGATATTTACTCTTCCCATAACCAGAGAAGATGTAGGAAAGGATGCTGATATTGGAACCAAGATACTGCAACGTGTTCAGGGTACAGATTTTGGGAAAAAGTGAAAGCCTCTTTTCCAATGGGGTTGCACAATAAGTCTTTTAGGCTGACGTGCGGGAGGTCTCAAAAAACTCCAACAAACACCTGTCATTTAATCTAATCTATGGTTCTCAAGTGGAGTATGATTAAAGCTTGTTACAATGCCACACTTACTGCAAGTCTCTTAGCTCAGTGGTAGAGTGTCAGCTTACTGTTCCTGAGGTTGCAAGCTCAAATCTCCATGGATCTACTACTCAACTTTATTTTCCCCTTTCATCTTAAATACGAGTAAAACATAACAGGTTTCCTTCACTTTTTTATGAAATGGTGTTTATTTAGTAGTCCATTATAGCAGTCAATGGCAATCATGACATTAACTTATCAGTTTGAAGGAGGTTTCATACCCAATTTAATTTTATAGCAAGAAATCCCACCAGTATTGTAATTATATTTATAAGTAAAATGAAATAATACAAGCAATATTATTTAACTATATTCAGTAAAACTAGTAGTAAAACAAAAGATAACCACTACAGAGAACCAAACTCGAGCTCAAATGAGTGCCTTGTGGCTTGTATTATAGAGCAGCGCACAGAAACTGACGGTTGTGAATTCCACATTCACTCAACAAGATTTTGAAAAAATTTTACTGCTCAAGAGACATGCCACTTTTAGTCTAATCTAGTGTATATCATATACTGCAAAGTACAGGAAAAGTCCAAGCCTTGTCCTACAGCACGGTTCATGTAAGGACAGTCTGATAATTCTCATTCACTTTCTGGCATGATTTGTGCTGTTCTGTAGGGTTCTCTTGCTTTTTAATTTGTTCCTTTTGATCTTAATTTGTAATTAACATATCCATTGCATCCAATTCAAATTAACCATATAGAAAAACAAATGGTTTAGTAAAACATAAAAATATAAGCTGAGATCTGGAGAAAAGTCAAAAATGGTTTATGATGAACAGAACAACTGTTTAAAACAAAATTTTGGCAAAAACTATAAAAACTTTGAGTACTTATTCAGAGTTAAACATAAATGGAAATGAATGAGAAAGAGTGTCAAAACAGAAATATTAATATATGTTGTCTGAAACTGATGTTTGTAATGAGTTGCCATTTGAATGAATGCCCAAAGCAACAACTTCCTTAGTACTTCAACAATTCATTATGGTAATATTTTAAAAAAAGCAGAAAACTACAGTGCAACTCAAACCACAACATTGTTGCTATGGCAGCAAGCCTGGATCTCTCCTGTACTTCGCAGTATGTGCACCATGCATATTTGTTTTGCCACATAAAAATGGCCTTCAATAATAAAGGTGTGTCTAAACCAAATATTTTGCCATTATGAATACATGCACTATGTGATCAAAAGTATGCAGACACCCCCACAAACATACGTTTTTCATCTTAGGTGTATTGTGCTGCCACCTACTGCCTGGTACTCATCTGCGACCTCAGTAGTCATTAGACATCGTGAAACAGCAGAATGGGACGCTCCGTGGAACTCACGGACTTCGAACGTGGTCAGGTGATTGGGTGTCACTTGTGTCAGAAGTCTGTACGCGAGATTTCCACACTCCTAAACATCCCTAGGTCCACTGTTTCTGATATGATAGTGAAGTGGAAACGTGAAGGGACATATACAGCACAAAAGCGTACAGGCCGACCTCATCTGTTGACTGACAGAGACTGCCGACATTTGAAGAGTCGTAAAGAGTAATAGGCAGACATCTATCCAGACCATCACACAGGAATTCCAAACTGCATCAGGATTTACTCCAAGTACTATGACAGTTAGGCGTGAGGTGAGAATCCTTGGATTCCATGGTCGAGCGGCTGCTCATAAGCCACACATCACGCAGGAAAATGCCAAACGATGCCTCGCTTGGTGTAAGGAGCATCAACATTACATGATTGAACAGTGGCAAAACGTTGTGTGGAGTGACAAATCATGGTACACAATGTGGCGATTCGATGGCAGGGTGTGGGTATGGCGAATGCCCGGTGAACATCATCTGCCAGCGTGTGTAGTGCCAACAGTAAATTCGGAGGTGGTGGTGTTATGGTGTGGAGGTGTTTTCCCCTTGTTGTTTAGTGTGGCACGATCACAGCACAGACCTACATTGATATTTTAAGCACTTTCTTGCTTCCCACTGTTGAAGAGCAATTCGGGGATGGCGATTGCATCTTTCAACACGATCAAGCACCTGTTCATACTGCACGGGCTGTGGCAGAGTGGTTACACGACAATAACATCCCTGTAATGGACTGGCCTGCACAGAGTCCTGACTTGAATCCTATAGAACACCTTTGGGATGTTTTGGAATGCCGACTTCGTGCCAGGCCTCACCGACCTACATCGATACCTCTCCTCAGTTCCGCACTCTGTGAAGAATGGGCTGCCATTCCCCAAGAAACCTTCCAGCACTTGATTGAAAGTATGTCCGTGAAGGTGAATGCTGTTATCAAGGCTAAGGGTGGGCCAACACCATACTGACTTCGAACATTACCGATGGAGGGCGCCACGAACTTGTACGTCATTTTCAACCAGGTGTCTGGATACTTTTGATCACGTAGTGTATGTATCTGACAAGTTTGAGTACAGTTAATTGTGTTACAGCTGATTACTTTGTCAGTGGACTGTTGAAAGAAATTCTCTGCATGTATTAACAATTCTGAGAGCATCATATGCTCAACCTGTAAAATTAGTTATGAGCAACTTTGTATTTATGCCAGTAAACCATATGATCTTAAAATAATTAAATCTGGAAAGTGTACTGTGTGGAAAATGAAACTGCACAAAATCTGAACCTATTTTTTTTCCCTGTTTGCATTTTAGTACCGCAACTTGCAATGTTAATATGCTTTGTGTGCATGCGTGGTTGTGTGTATGCGTGTGTATTTTGTATGCAATGAGTAGGAATATAGAATATGTTTACTGTACATATTTAATATTTTGTAAGTGTATATATTTTAACACTAAATCGTCAAACACTAAAATCTCCTTGGACGTAAGTAAGGATGTAAACCTTGTGCAGTGGTGCAGGTTGTAAAAGCCAAGGAAAGTGATCTGTTTTAGTAACTATTAAATTTCACTGCACTAAAAATATTATATTTAGAATATGTATTTTAAAACCAGAACGTGAGAGCTTATACATTTTGTGTATGTAATGTATGCTATTGACATCACCTATGTTCAAGGACTATTTGACGATTAACAAACCTACAGAATGCAGTCTAATCTAATCTTCAGCCACTGCCAATTTGTTGCTTTACCCTGCAACAGCGTTTTGTTTTAAATATACCCGTGTAGTAGATGTAATATGCTCAAATATTGGACTTAGTGTTAATTCTAAAAATGTACCAGTATGCCAACAATTAGAGGGTGGTAGAGAGGAGCTTTAGTGGAAATTCTAGAACTATACCCGAATGCCAACAATTAGAGGTTGGTAGACAGGAGCTTTAGTGTAAATTCTCTAAATATACCAGAATGCTAACGATTAGAGGGCGGTAGAGAGGAGCTTTAAAAAGGGAGAATATGGAAACATTTACGCTTAATGTCAATTGCTTCAGCATAATACACTTTCTGGTTTACTTGTATAAATAAAAAATTGCTCAAAACTAGTGTCCTTTTTCAAGCATTTGCTGCTGTTCTCATGTGTATCATCAGCATGTGTAATACTTTAATAATGTATTTTTAGGGATGTTGCAGATCTGCAATCTGAAAATGCGCCAGGAATTACAGAATCTGTTAAAGCAAAGGTTGGGGCAAGCACAAAAATGAAAGAATGCAAGAAATCAACACTGAAAATATCATAGAAACCTTTACTAATTCACTTAAAGTATGATAAACACTCATCACTCTGTATACGCCTTATGATCTTAGATGTACAACGTAATTCTTCATTGAGCACTTAACTTTAAAGGGGAATGAAACAAAACTCATGTTTTTCCCTAACAGAAGGATATGCTCAATAAAATGCAGTGGTAAAATTATTTCTACACACCACTGCACTGTCATCACTGCATAAGCCAGCTAAAATCTGTCATAAATGATCAGTGCATACCAAGTGCTGGAGGGAGCTTCTCCATTACAAGACAATCACTGCCACATGTGTAGTAATGTTTTCATAATTGTTCTTGATGGTATTTCAAGTTCAAGAGAAGTGTACTTTTGGTGATAGTATTACTGAATCCACTTTAGTATTATACAAACAACAAAATATTGTGAAAAAGAAAAGGCTTCAGTACGGCGCATATGGCTGAAATGTGAACTTACTAAACTCACAGGGAACTCATTACCATAATTTACCAAATAGAGAAAAATCTGCCAAAAGATACATATGGATAGAATTTTTCAAAAGAAACAAATTTTCGCTTCATCAGGAAAGAAAAACTAACTTGGGATCATTCAACCCTCAATGGACCAATGGGGGCCATTTTGTGTTTTCTTTTTTTTAAATGAAGAACAAATCTCCAAAAATAACGTTTTGAAGCTCATGTTCCATGAGGGTTCAGAAAAACATTTAACTTAATGAAACAAATTATAAAACTTTTATTGTAATTGCACACTATTTTCCTGAAAAGTCTGTGTGGACACTAATTAACACACCCTTGGTCCAACATGTAACCACGTTTTGTAACTTAATGGCATTATCAGGCTGTTGTATTCATGTAGTTATATTGACAACAATGGTCCTCTTATAGCTTTACAACGTTTTACTGACAATAGTTCTCATACTGCATGAAGAAGCAGCTGTTTCATTATTGATGCCAATAGAAAATATTCTGTGTATCAGTAGAAGTTCATCTGCAGAATGTCTCTCTTGTGTGGTTAGAAAATAATTGTAGCAATGAGTGAAAGAGAGGAAAATGATAGAGTGGAGGAAAGTATTGTGTGTGAAGAAGAAAACATGAGTGATAAATTAAGACTTTGTTCATGATTTTGAAGGACTGGACAACTATGTAGAATTAAAAACCACACAATTGGAACTACAGTGAAGCAAACCAATACATTCAAATTATGTACGAGCCAACACTCACTCTGAGATTCACTTACATTAACAATTATGTAGAACTAGTTTTCTAGGCTATCACCCACATCATCACCTACTTGTCAACTGTCAGACCTCATAGATGTATTGGGTTTCTCCAATGACTCTAGTGGACATTTTACAAACTTTTGTACAAGCTTGTGTTTTGCTGATAACTCAAAATTGATTGCTCTAAGTTAATATTTTATAAATACCTTTTCCCATACCTCCTGTTATACGAACCCTTTTACTGCATTTAATAGCTTCCCCTTGTTTTTTATATTATGATTTTCTCCCCATAACAGTTGAGCAACTGCTCATCTATCTGTGTGTTTAAATTTTACCCTTCTCCTGTTCCTGCAGTCTGATGGTTAGGTAAGTTTCTCTTTGTTTTTCAATTAATTTATAACAATGTTTCAAAAAAAATTTGATAAATCTGGCATAAAATTGGTTCCAAAAACAACCACAGTGTTAAAAATTTATTGAAATCAGAACACACAAATAAAACGCCCCCACAGAAGAAATCAGGTATCTACAGAATAGATTGCAAAGATTGTGAAATGGCATACGTTGGAAAACAAAGAGAAACCTAATCATTAGACTGCAGGAGTACTGGAAATCATAAAACTTAAACAGACATATAGACCATCAGTTGCTCATCATTTTTGGGGGGAAAAATCATAATATAGAAAACAAGCTGAAGCTATCAAAATCAGTAAAAGGGCACATTGAACTGGGGGTATGCGAAAAGGTATTCACAAAATGATATGAATAAACAGCAATAAACTTCTGAATTACCAGCAGGAAGACAAGCTTATACAGAAGTTCATAAAATGGTCATTGAAGGAAACCAACACATCCATGAGGTTCAACAGTCGACAAGTAGCTGATTATGCGGGCAATAACTCTACATAATTTTAATGTAAGTGAAGCTCAGAGTGATGTATCAGCTCATACATGATTTCAATGAACTGTGTAAAAGTTGTAGAAACTGATTTACTAATGATTGATGATGCCTGCAACTCTTATAGCAATGTAGTTAGATATTTAAGGGTGGAAGGTAATACGCACCTAATTCATCACTCTCTTAACCGAAGAATGGTAGCTAATATAATTCATGGGAAGCCTGGACTACGAGCTGCAGACAAAATTACCTATATGAGTCATTCTTGAAATTCATGGATGATGAGATATCAAAAATTGAGTGTCATATTAATGAGCCAAGAAATAATATTGAAGAAACTAACACACTGAATTCCCTACTTTTCCAGGTAAGTCCATATCGATGGGAGCCATCAATGACAGCTGCTTGGATTATCATGGTTTATGGTTTCAGTGACTTGGCAGATAAAGGTGTATATTGCAAACATGAATAGGAACAGATTTCAGGATCTTCTGAGGCATCAGATTGATCATAAAATTATTAGGGATGTTTGATGACAATCTGACAAATTGGCTCCTTTGCATGTAATATTTGAACTCCTAAATGTAGATGTTTCGAAATTCTATTGTGCTGATAAAAATACTACCATTGATGAAATGCTTTCCCTATTAAAAAGGAACTGCCCCTTCAAGGTTTTTTTTATGGAAGATAAGCCAGGGAATTAGGTTATTCATCAAAATGCTTGCTGACTGCAAAGATGTACTTAGCATGGAAGTGTATGCAGGGAAACAAGAAGGCATAAATCCTGAATATAGAGGACCTGAAGAAGTAGTGCAACGGCTTGTTCCCCTAACAAAAATACAGGTCATAATGTAACTACTGACTAATATTATGTATCTATTGATACTGCGAAAACCTCTACAATGACTACAATCTTATTTTGGTTGGAACCGTGCAAAATAACAGGAAACATACTCCAGAAGAACTTAAGTCTGTCCATGAAATGGAAATATATGTACTCCAGTATATTTGCCTTTCCTGATCCACCTTCTGGCACACCACCTGCAACACTGGTATCATATATTCCAAAACCTAGTTATGCTTTCATCACGACACTAAGGAAGACCAAAGAAAGTGTATGATAAAATTGTTCTACAATTCAACTAAAGGGTCAGTTGATACCACAGACCAAATGGCTAGGAAGTACACAACAAAGAGGAGCAAACAACGATAGCCCTTATCTGTATTTTACACTGTAGTTGACATTATTTGTATAAATGCATTTGCACTTATATCTTATGAACTATTTGTATGTTATGAGCTTTGCTGAGTGGAGAAAACTAAGACAAACAGGTGAGGACATTTATCTCCAAGCAGTTTTGGATTGAATTGAATTTCCAGCTAAATAGTCTCATAACCAGAGACCGGAACTTAGGCAGAATACCTTTTTAAATGTGTCAAATCTATCTTAAATTTGAAAGTGAATCTGTACAAATTATACTTTGTGATTGAAATGCCACAGTTTTATGTTGCCTTTTTCTGCCTTTTTAAATATAAAGGCCTATTTTATGAAATAAATGCTTTTTGTTGTCTTTAATTCATTATTTATTATTAAACATTTCCTTCAGGTACATTTCATTTCAATAACCGTTAGTCTGTGACAATGAAAGTTAGTTCGCCAAATGTATATTATTGTCTTTAAGCGGCAGACAACATAGGCATGCTTCATTCAGTTCATTAGTTTCTTTGCAACAATGAGTGCTGCCGCGCAAATAAATGTATAGATAACAAAAAGCGTTTGAATTACCGCTTGTTTATTTTATAAGGCAATAATGAGTGCGGGTCTAACTTTGTTTTTCTTTCAGTTCTCATTGCGACGTTGTTGTAGCTAACAGCAAGATGGCGAAATTCAGTGTTTCTTTATGCAGTAAATTACAAAGTTGCGTTAATACTTTTGGATCCGACATACTTTGTACCGACAGTAAAGTACTCACATGCAAAATATGCGAGCAGTCAGTGAACTACGAAAAGAAATATTTTATATCACAGCATATCGGCACAAACACAAAAATGCACTTTCCAAGGCTACTGGGACAAAGATTTCTTTGCTTCCAACAGTAATTGCAACATCGAGTCGAAAATCCCAGTTTGCATTCGACTTGTGTAAAGCTTTCCTCAGCGCTTGAATCCCTTTGTGGAAATTACAGAATCCTACATTATTACAGCTTTTGGAGAAGTATAATAACCAAATTGTACCCAGCGAGTCAAGTTTGCGAAAATGTTACTTAACCGAATGTTACGATGACACAATGAAAATCATTAAAGATAAAATGAAAAATAAGATCTGGATTTCTATCGACGAGTCAACTGATACCATGGGTCATTTCATTGTCAATGTTCTTGGACCATTAGATCCTACAGAAGATGAATCAATGAAACCATTCCTGCTTACAACAGTGTCTCTTGAGAAAGTTAACACAGTTATTCACCAGTTCATTAAAGTTGCCGTGGCCTGAAGAGATTCAATACAACATCTTACTTTTCATCAGTGACGCTGCACC
This sequence comes from Deroplatys truncata, assembly GCA_030765065.1. Classification (NCBI taxonomy): domain Eukaryota; kingdom Metazoa; phylum Arthropoda; class Insecta; order Mantodea; family Mantidae; genus Deroplatys; species Deroplatys truncata. The sequence continues at coordinate 405,539,762 of CM060990.1, forward strand.
ATATATGAAAAAGGCTGGAATAGCGTTAAAAGTGCTATTTCCAAACATGCTTCACGTGACCTGCGTAGCACATGGCTTTCACAGAGTGTCAGAAGAGATACGATGCTTGTTTCTGGATGTTGACAAATTGATTTCCAGTATTGAGAAGATCTTTGTGAAAGCCCCATCAAGAATCCTGACATTTAAATCCATTGCACCAGATGTACCTCTGCCCCCCCCCAACCTATCATAACGAGATGGGGGACATGGATTTCAGCAGCACTTTACTATGCTTCAAATTTCCAGAGTATAACTGAGGTGGTGAATGCTCTAGAGGATGAAGCATCTTCAATTGTAGCTGCCAAGAAACTTCTCAACTCTTCGGAAGTGGAAAATGACTTAACTTTCATTGTGGCCAGTTTGGGTTCCTGCCACATGTGATCTGCCAGCTTCAAGAAAAGGACAATCTTTAGCGAAGTCAGTGAACATTGCGGATGATGCAGTGCAAAGACTGGACAGTGTCTCAGGGAAACGGGATTCATTAGTTAGCGAAGTAAAAAAGTGTTATAAAAATTGTGATCTGGATAAACACAGAAACATTTCAAAAATTCTACAAGGTGATAATTCTGTTGTAGTTGAAATAGATACTACAATGATGCTATGTTTTAGATTTGCTCCAATAACCTCTGCCGATGTTGAGAGGTCATTTTCTCATATGAAAAATGTGTTATCTGACAGGAGAATCAACATGACCCCAGAGAACTTAAAAAAGCATTTGGTTGTCATGTGCAACGAATAAGGCATTGCAATACACAGGCCTTTTTAAAAATATTTCATTTTTGTGTCAATTACAACACTAGCATTTTGTTTAAAACTTTGAAGTTCTTAAAATATGACAATTGAGTTATTGAATAGTGTAATCCAGAGGTGGCGAAAGCATGACTCGCGAGTTATTTTGACTCGCAGGTGCCGTTCCCTCTCTGCAACCGTCCCTTTGTTTTTCACATGCTGCTGAGTGATGCAGTGCGTGTTGCATATTTTGTGACTCGCGGAAGGAAGTCATTTTCGCCACCCTTGGTGTAATCTATTAATTAAATGGGTTTTTCTAATTGCCTTTTATTGCTGTTTTAGTATTTATAATGCTTTTTTCCTGCCTATTTTATCTATTTATAATGCTGTTTTGCCTGCCTATTTTAATGATTTATAATGCCTAAACTTCTGGTCTCTGCTCATAACTATGGTTAGATAATGTACAACCTCTAATACAAATTATTCCCACTAAAAATAGAAATAAAAATCTTACTTATCTACTCTCAGTATTGCCTTTATAAAGTTGCTTGCCTAAATATATTTAGTGCCAATACACACAATTCCAAGTTATTTGTGTATTGGCAACCATCACAATTACATTACATTTCAATCCCTACTTATATTTATCCACTCTATCATTCTTCCAATATTCCCCTTCCTTCATGCTACCTCTTTACATTCTTGTCCATTTCTCTCTCACTTTGCGCAAATAGTTTCCTGCGCTCTCTACATTTTTTCCCCTTTTAAAGTTAGAAGTTTTCCTAAATAAAATTTTCCAATCTTAATTACTGCAGTTTTGTTGAACATGCCTTTTCCCTTCATGCCTTTGTTTGATTGTGTATAACATACAAAGAAAAGTTGTGTGTATTTCACACATTGGACATTTCAATAAATCTTTGTCATGTCTTAGACCTTTTAAATTCAGGACTCCAGTTCTTGACCACGAAAACCTCTCTCTACCTGCTATATTGCAAATCTCTCTATATTTTTCCATGTCCCATAGTGTTTTTATTCCCCAGAGAGCCTCAAAGAATCCTTTTCTCTCATACCACCAAATATTCGTCTCTCAATACCATTTTGGCTCAGTTACTTCCAGAATCCTTTGTTTTGATACTCCCTATTAATCCATGACTCTCAGATTCTTATCTGTTGGATAAGTTGCTGAATTTTAAGGAACTATGGCCGTTTCCACTTACATTTCTCTTGGATAAGAAAGCATTCTTTAGTAATATTGTAGCGGGCCATAGTACAGTTCAAACCACAGTCTGAGGATTGCATTAGATTGTATGAAGTGTCAAAAGATGCGGTAATATAGGAAGCACTCGCTTGTAGGACACCAGGTTATTTACTTGGCTTTCTGGAGAGTATATATTGACCATGTATGTGGGTCAAACCATAGTTTCTTCATCTACACGCTATGATGCCAAAACTATGCTCGTCAGGACTCCAACGCCCCAACCTAACTACTCAACCTTTAATTGTGTCACAGCAAGTCCGGCCAGAGGTTTCCAGGTAAGAGATGTGTGGTTATGTCTTAAGCTCTTGCATGTACGTCCACTCTAGAGGGACCCCAATGCTATGTTAAAGCATCCAATAATATAGACATTACCATATACAACCCCTGGGCACTTATTTGGCATCTCTCCCTCCCCCAACACCCTACCATGGACCCTCGCACCCTGGTACCGAACTGCTCTATCATCCAAGTCTGTCTCCACCTGTTGTAAGCAGCCGCCAGTACTAACTGCCCCCCACTGGCACTACAATAATAGTGAGGTCGCCGGGTATAGCGCCCCCATGCCGAAATTACCAATTTTTTATTCTCTTTCATCTCTCCTTGGCCCCCCCTACCAGTACTCCACACTTGCACTCAATATCCTCATCCAAGGCACACCAGTTTTAAGCCCAAAGGTTAAGATGTTCTGAGTAACAGGGATACCATATGTATAGTCTTAGCGTATAAGCCGTCTTTTTCAGCTACACAGTAGGCTAGAATACTAAATAAGTTGTAGTTTAGCTAGCATGGCAAAATTTGTTCTCGGCATTACAGACCCCACCAGCCCCATGTCACAGGAAATCATAAAACTGAATGCAGAGCTACCAAGAGTACAGGGAGTACAATTAAAATTTCAGGAGTTTGCTGTGGATTTAAGGGAAAGTTTTAATGAGTTAGCAGTACACGTGCAAACCAAATTCAGCTACACTCCGGAAAAACTGTTCAGACACCAAGCCTAGCACTAGTAGGTTGGGCAAACAAGTAAAAACGAGCAGAGCAGACGATCACACTAGAACTGCAAATACCAAAATGGACTCACCTGTGGCAGGAGTGTTGTAGAAGGTGTAGGTTTGCACATCCAGGTTAGCCGTCCTCCCCTAGATCCAGGCACATTTTCGGGGAAGTTAGGAGAAAGTGTGAGGGACTACCTGGACAAATTTGAAATAATCGCGCGCACCAACTGGGCGGAGCAACATAAAGTTCAATATTTGCTGTGCTATGTCAACAGTACAGCGTTGAACTGGCATAAAACATTTGCCTACAGAAACTAGAATACGCCGTGGGGAAACTTGAAACAGGGATTATTAAACGCTTTCATTCACGCGGCCGAAGAGGAAATACTTGAGTTTAAACCAAGACAGAGTACAGAATTTGAAGGAGCTCACGGAACAGTATACATGATAGCGCTGTGCGATCTAGATAACCCCGAGATGCCAGAAAATGAACGGGTTAAACACATCGTAGGATTAAAGCTATCACTCATACAGCAGGTATTGCCTAACAACCCTTAAACGGTGAATGCTCTAATTCAATTTGTGCGTACAATAGAGACAGCACGTCATCTAGCGGGAAAGAGAGTTGACCTAATTAGCACAGTCACCACCTCTAGCGCGCAAAAACAAGGTCTGCAGAAACAAATTTCGGAAATTACTAAAATGGAGTTGACAAAGCAGGTGCAAAAAAAATTAAAGCAAATTCCCACCCACCATCCCCGAATGCAAGTGTACAACCGGAAGTAGGCAGGAACTACGGACCCTCCCCGAGACGTGGTAAAAACGTTTAGTTAGAACTGTGACCACCAAAACTATCTATGGCTATTGCAAGAGAATAGCACACGTTATAGCAAACTACCAAACGCGGAGAAATCTAAATTTTCACCCCAGCCTCTAAACAGCAGCCTATGAGCTGTAGTTGCTAGCGTGTCGGAAACTATCTCCGGCAAACGCGTTACAGACGAGTGAAACAGTTAATGGAGGACCAAGAATTGACATTTTGATAGATACAGGCAGCTCGGTGGGCATTATAGACGATAGCTTGGTAGAGACAGATACACAGGCAGCACTCGCAGTTTAATTCTCCAAACAGCGAATAATAATTTACTTGCCGCATAATATCAAACTAACGCTAATTTCCGAATGGGTGGAGTAGAATTACAAGAACAGCTCTTAGTAGTAAAATATTTTCCACAGTTTATTAGGGACTGGTTTCCTTCAAACGTACAAAGCAGCATAGATCTCAGCAATGGTGTAATAACGCTGACACAGCAGGTCAGTATAACGTGTAGAGAAAAACAAGACTGCCGGCTTGCACAAACCACACTCGAACCTGACACGCAGGAAACTAAAATCAAAGCAATATACGAACAAGATGTAGCACTACCCCCATTCACCACTACACAAGGGAATATTGAACTACCACTACAGCCCACGAATACACTATTAGCTCAGCCATGATTACACAATGCAGAAGAAACACCTTAACATTTTATCAGAATTATGCGTTAATGTCCGAAACCAAAGGATCCAAGTGCAAAATAACATAGCTCCCCTCAGAGATTATTTAAAAGAACCACGCTGGCACTCTGTACGAAGTCGCCTTAGATTAGCCGATGCGTTTACACGCGAAACTTCAAAGCAAATTAACATTAAAGATGCAAAATTTAACGTTAACTTGCAACTGGAAGAACAGGAACAGTTGCGCAAACTACTGGGCAGATATAGGCATGTTTTTGTGATCAGATTATAGGAATTGGAAGCCACGGATATAACTGAATTTAAAATAGTTAACAAATACCATGCCAATAAAGTAAACACCGTACAGGGTGTCCCATAAGCAGCGGGAAATTATTAACAGCCAAATTAAAGAAATGAAAGATGCGGTATAATTACGGACTCAGAGTAGCTGGAGCTCACCAGTGATCCTAGCTAAAAAGAAAACAGGAGTATCGGTTTTGCGTAAACCACAGGAACACCAACGCGCAAACAGCCCCGTTGGCATACCCGTTACCATTAATAGACGATCTACTTAACTACCTAGGAGGTTCAACATTTTATTGCACGCTTGATTTACTCAGCAAATACTTCCAAGTACCACTGGCCCAGTAAAGTAAAACATATTCTTCCTTCGTCACTCCGGATGGTCAATTTCAATTTGAAAGATTGAGCTTTGGTCTGGCGAACAAGTCAAGGGCTTTTACAGAAATTGGAAATACATTAGAACTATGGTACAAGAAAGCACTAATATATCTAGATGACAAATGCGTGCACACTTCAGGAATTGTCAACCTGGAGGCACTAGTCAAAAAATTGGAGGAACACACATTTAAGCTCAAGCCGAAAAGATATGTTTGCTGTTTTTAATAAGATAAGACTACTGGGGTACGAGGTATTGCTAGCATGCATACAACCTGACAAGGATAAAAGTTAGGCAACCATACAACTAAGAACCACAAGAAACATCAAGGAAGAGTGTTAGGATTGTTTTCCTTTTGTAGTTTGTCAGCAACTTTGCAGCGGTCGCAAGGCCACTAAACGATCTAACAAAAGCCGATCAAAAATTTGTATGGGGCTAAGAACAGCAAGAGGCGTTCCCGAAATTAAAAGAGTTAATTGTAAAAGCTCCGGTGTTAGCACATTTTATACCAGGGACCAAAACTCAAGTGCACTGTGACGCCAGTTTGCACGGCATAGGGCGTTGCCTTTTCTAGAAACAGGGAGGAAAAATGCACCCGGTAGGTTTAGTTTCGAGAAGCTTGAGCAAAGCCGAAAAAATTACAGCGTATCATAACAGGAACTACTAGCAGTCAGGTATGTATTCAAAGTTTCGCCAACACATGCATGTGAGTTTGAAATCCACCGACAAACTTCTGTGATGTTCTTCAGTGCCATCTACCGTGGAAACTATGCATTTCCGGACACAAGGTGATATGAACTTTTGTGCTCCATTTCAAGTCAGGGATCACCTCCTGAAGTTTGTCGGTGGACTTAAAATCCACCCTGTATACGGTTATCCCGTAACGATAGTGACATATCATGCACGTCTGTAACTTAGCCAAGGTCAGGAATCTTGGCACGCTACAGTTTAATGCTGCTGAAATTCGACTACACGACTCAACACAAGTCAGGAGTAAACAAAGGCGCCGACTGCTTACCAAGAATGCCCGTAGATCTGCCGGAACCTGTAGTAGCGCAGGATAGCGTTACCTGCCTACTAGAGCCTGTATAAATAGCCCAAAAGCAAGGAGAGGACCCCAGTTAAAACCCTTGATACTAACTCTAAAACAGCCGGGCATGGCAAATGCTAAGTTAACCCGACAGACCGCAACATGTGTGTTAAAGCCCAATGTACCGTATAGGAAAAATACAGGCGGTACAGGAGACATGCATCTACTAGTTTACCAGACGGTATGAAACAAGAGATACTTTACAACAATCATGATGACGCACTAGGTGGACACTTGGAATTTGCTGAAACTTTTCACAAAACTAATTCACTACTACTGCACCGGGATGAAAAAGGGATACACAGAATTATGTGAAAAGATGTGCCTCGTGCCAGAAACGAAAGGGGCCAGTGAACCAGAGAGCCGCCGAAATAATGCAGCCCATAAACATCCAAAACAAAGATTTTCAAATGACATCTTAGGACCTTTCCTGAAATCGAAAGGAGGCAACCGTTACGTAGTAGCCGCCACAGATTTTTGTCCAGATATTTGGAACTCCGCCTAACTGCAAAAGCACCCATGGAGCACGTGGCTGAACTTATTATGGATGACATTTGTAGCCACGGTGCCTGAGGCACATGTTATCAGATAGAGGATCAGTATTTATGAGCGAAGTAACCCAGGAATTACTCAGGCTAATTGGGACGATTCCAAATTTTACAAGTTTACAGGCGACAGACGAATGGACTTATAGAAAAAGCAAACACAACAATTGCCCAAGTAATCAGTAATTACGTAGTAATTCACAACACAGATTGGGACAACCTTGAAGAAGGAACGTTCAACTGTTATTTGGATCGCGTAATAAATTACGTAAATTATTTTATTTGCCCCGCTGTTGTGAGCCAACTTGTAGTAGTTGTTTTCTTCTACTGTTGAAGTTCTATTGTTGTTAGCCACACGCTTGGAAGCTAACTTGAAGAAGAATGTTACGTAATATATATTTACGTAAACTTGAAGAATTGTTTTATATAATAATAGTTGCTTTATGTATTTTGTAACACGCTTTGGGCGTCGGTTTGAATTTTATGCTTACGTAATATTTCTTGTTTGAATTTGCCTCGGCTGCGTCAGTCTTATTTTAGTCATCTTGGTAGGGCGCGGTATGACAATGTAGACATCACAGAATTAAAATTTTAAATTAACTTCTTTTATTTAAATTCTTGCACATATTTATACAGCACTACACTTTTTAAAGAACTGTGAGAAACTTTTATACATTCACTTAGCGCGTATCTGTTTTTACTATTCACCCGTAGAGAACACATTTTCCCATCTGTACTCTATCAAGTCTCGCCAGCAACTGAGTAACCTCAACGGTCAAAAACCATAAGCTTCGGTATTGCAAGTCTCTGATTGGCTAATTCTAGCCCAATAGAATATCTGCATTTAACTTAAAACTTTTCTTTGCTGTTGATTGGCTAATTTAAAACTTACAGAATTTACGTATCGTCGCTCTAATCATGACCAGTACACTTCAAACTCTAAACACAGTATTGCCACAATTACCTCATTATTACTCATTGTTAGCAACTTAAAACTTATTATTCTCACAGTTCTTGCACTATTAGAGTATGTAATGCATTCACATAACATTAATAAAATATGTTTACAATAAAAATAAGCATTTGAAATGACTGTTACATACAATTTAAATAATTATTAAATACATATTGTTTCAAGGCGGGCTGTTATTGAATTTAGTTGTTATAAATAACAATTGCAATTATTCAGGTATTAAAATACTGCCTCAACCTACATCAGAGTCGGTTTGCAACAAATACTGGTAAGCAAAGAAGCACGAAATTTAGGCCGTTTGAATTTATCTATGCAAGAAAACCCGTGCTACTAGATGTACTATACGATACGACGCACAATTTATTCGTGCAGCAAACAAAAGGCGCTATTTTAAGCAAGAGCGCTAGCAGCAAAAAATATAGAAAAAAGCCAGAGAAAGAACAAGTGTATATGATCGGAAAAGGAAACACTGGACTGTAGAATTGGAGACCTAGTGAAATTATACACCCCAAGCGAAAAGAGGCAAAGCCACAAAATTAATAAATTATGCAGGACCGTATAAGTTAGTACAAAAATTAAGTCCCCTGAATTGCGTGATAAAGGCCAAGAATTCCACAAGACAAAATGTATATGTAAGCAGAATTTCGCGATACTGAGTGTGAAAAGAAGGAAATTGGAGGTTACAAGGCACACATAACTTACACCGATTTTACAGGAACGCCACCAGGTTGCTCCACAGAAGAAACGTTAAAATCGCTGACGTTACCCTTTCCAGCACCACATACTAACGCAATATTTTACGCACATCATAAACCTTGTCCTTCGCGCCCATATAATAAATGATAAAATGATAAAAAAGATGAAAGAAAATGTGTAAAGAATGAAAGTTTACTGTTAAATTTCTATGATAGTTCTCAAACAATTATGCTTTAATTATATTGTAGCGGATCAGGTTGAGCGCCGGGGATTACGTCAGATGAGGTAACCGCGCAGAAAATGTTGAAACGCTGTTACCTCAACACGGGCGCGCTAAGGAATGCGAAGTCAGCACTTCTGAAAGTATTTATACTACGAGGATATGGCTCGTGGTGTGATAAAATCGTGGAATAGTATCGCGAATAGCGGAGAGGGGTGAATTGTATCGTCGACGACCTGTGGTCTGCCTTCCATACACGAGTCGCCATTGCAACAGCAGTTAAATAGGTAAGAATGCATCTGCTCCAAGATCTGCTTGCACGGTCTTCACCCAGTCTAAGTTGCCTGACTACGGGCCCCATGTACTCACACTGAAACAAATACAATTTTTTGGGTCCATGCATCCTCTGTGCAGTAATTAACTACCCACATCCTGGAGCGCCGCCCCGTCCTACCTACCACCCCAGTACCGACGCACCCCCTGCCTCTGAGCTATCTCCCCTCCTAGCGTAACCAAATACTGCGGAGTAACCACCCCCGGTAGGGTCGAGGCGCCAGGTACAATTGCCGGGTACAAATGGTATAGGCGCCAAGTACAATTGATGGGGCCGGTTACAATGACGGTGAGCACAGGGGAAACACCCTTACCTCTCCCAACCAGGGGATGTAATAATTTTTTTCTTCTCCCGCTCTCTCTCTCTCTCTCTTGTTGCAAGGTATAACACCACACGGGATGACCTATACCTGGTGTTATCTGTTGAAGACCCACCCTCCTACCCTCTGCATCATGAGTCATCTGCATAGAATGTAAGTTTTTTACTTTCTCAAGTTATGTTATTGTTTTAGTGTAGTACATATAGTTAAGTTATTATGCATGGCTCAACCTGCCCGGAACTCTAGTAGTCCTACTTCTCAAGAGATTAGAAACCTGTACGCAGAATTAGCAGCTATACAGGGGGAACAGTTTAAATTCCAAGAATTTATCGCCGATTTAAGAGGAACTTCGAACGAGATCACGGCATACATGGAGACGGCAAATCAAATACGTCTCCGCTCTGGCAAGATTATTACCACCTTTAGTCCAAGCACAAGTAGGATAGAAAACACCTAGTCATGAATAAGGGAGACGAACACACAAATACTATTAGTAAAATGGACTCGCCTGTTAGGAAGAATGGCAACTGAAGCATCTCAACCCATACATGTTAGTCGTCCACGATTGGATCCGGGTAGCTTCGCGGGGGAAACCAGGGGAAAGTATAAGGGACTAGCCTCACAAGTTTGAGTTGATAGCGCGTGCCAACAATTGGGCCGACCAGCATAGGGCGCAGTATTTACCATGCTACCTTAATAGTGCCGCGCTAAACTCGTACAAAACGTTTTCTCACAGAAATGAGAACGCCCCATGGGAAGCATTAAAACAAGGGTTGTTGAAAGCCTTCATCCACGCGGCAGAGTAGGAAATGGAGGTCAGATTAAGGCAAAGGGTGCAGGACCTTAGTGAGCCGACAGAGCAAAACGCTTACGTCATAGCTCTGTGTGATCTAGTCAACCCCGAAATGACAGAGAAGGAACGTGTAAAACATATCGTGAGGGAACTTAAAACTATCCCTAATAGAACAGGTGCTATCCTATAACCCACAAACAGTGGACGCTCTCAGTCAGTACGTCCGCAGGGTAGAATCCGCCCGCTACCTGGCAGACAAGAGGGTAGACCTAATCGATGCACAGGGCATCCCCCTAGTATGCCAGACAATACCCCCCAGAAGCAGTTATCAGATATGACAAAGATGGTGGGTGAGTTAGCAAAACAAGTGCATAACCTTACAATGAACCCCGCCCTCCACCCCAGAATTACGATCCACAGCGTCAACCCGTTAGGAATTACGGACAGCCGCCCAGCGGCTATAGAAACTCATATGGTCAAAGAAGAAGTGTCCGCGAGGCCTGTGTGCGCCTACTGCAAACGGGTAGGCCATGTAATCGCTAATTGCCAGACACGAAGGAGAAATACAAATTTTCACGCGCAGCCTCGAAGCAATCACCCCCACAAGAGCCGCGGTAACTAGCATAACAGAAAGCATCAACACGTTAAAAACTACGGGAACATTAGGAGGGACAAGGATCGACATTCTCATAGACACAGGAAGTTCAGTAAGCATAACCAATGACGATCTGGTAGGTACAAGCAAGCAACCAGCACCCCAAGTATGATTTACTTGCCGCACAATACCAGACTAACACTAACTTTCGAATGGGTGACGTGGAATACAAAGAACTAATAGTAGTAAAACACTTCCCGCATAGTTTATTATTGGGCATGGACTTCCTTCAGAAACACCAAGCCGTTATAGATCTAGGGAAAAACACTGACACTGCAGAATTCGAAGGTCACTGTAGACTGCCAACGAAAGCGAGAGTGCCCGCTGATCCAAATTACACTTGAAACAGACGCTGAAGAGAAAAAAAATTAAAGCAACATATGAGCATGACGTAGAACTCCTTCCATTTGCCACCACACAGATAGATGTCAAAATACCCTCACTTCCTGCAAACATTATTACTGGAACCATGAATTAATACTATGCAGAAAAAGCACATTAACATTATACCGGATCTGTGCAAAATAATCAAAATAAAAAAATACAAGTCCACAATAATACTGTCGCCCCACAAAGAATATTTAAAGGGACAACAATAGCACTCGTACACGAAGTTGCATTAGTTCAGGCAGACACTTTTACATGTGAGACAGCAAAAAATAGACATCAAAGACGCAAAATTTAATATTACTTCACGACTAGAACTGGGACAAGAACAGCTACGAAATTTACTCGACAGGTACAGACATATCTTTGCCACTAGCTACAAGAATTAGGAACGACAAACATTGCGGAGTTCAAAATAGTTAACAAACACGACACCAATTAGACAGAAACCATACAGGGTTTTCCATAAACAGCAGGAAATAATAAGCAAGCAAGTAGAAGAAATGAAAGAGGCAGGGATAATAAAAGACTCGCAGAGTAGCTGGTGCTCACCAGTAATTTTGGTTAAAAAGAAATCAGGGGAATACCGGTTTTGTGTAGATTACAGAAAGCTCAATGCGCAAACAGCTGCATCCGCCTATCCCTTACCACTGATTGCGACCTTCTTTGCAATTTAGGAGGTTCAAGACTTTACACTTGATCTATTAAGTGCATATTTCCAAGTACCTCTAGCTCAAGAAAGTAAGAAATATTCGGCCTTTTGTACGTCAGACGGACAGTTCCAATTTGAAACCTTGAGCTTCGGGCTCGCAAATGCCCTTAGAGCATTCACAGAGATCGGAAATAACCTGTTAGGCGACCTGCAATACAATAAAGCACTTATATCTAGACCATATAATAGTGTTCGCAAATACATTTCAGGACTAATTGGCAAACGTCGAAGCAGTATTTAAGAAATTAGAACAAGCTACGTTTTAGCTAAAAATCCCAAAATGTTTTTTTTTTCGGTATGGATAAATTAAAACTCCTAGGATACGAAATGTCGGCACCAGGCATAGAACCCGATAAAGACAAAATTCAAGCTATTACACAGCTCAGAAGCCCAAGGAATGTGAAAGAAGTAAGGCAGGTCTTAGGTTTATTTTCTTTTTACAAGAGGTTCATTAATAACTTTGCAGCGGTCGCGAGGACACTAAATGAGCTAACAAAAGCAGACCAAAAGTTTCTATGTGGCTGAGAACAGCAAGAAGCCTTCCAAAAGCTGAAGGATTTGATGATTAAGGTTCCGGTGTTGGCATATTTTATACCGGGAGCAAAAACCCAAATTTATTGCAATGCCATTATGCACGGCATATGCTGCTGCCTCCTTAACCCTCCGTCAGTCGCTAGGGGCCTGAGAGACCCCTGGCATTATATAAATGTTATAATTTTCGAACGAACGCACCTATGCAATTGCCTGACTAGGACATCTAACATTACACTTTGCGCGATTATTTGCTGCAGCGATAACCTTATCTGTTTATTTTTTTGGCTGAAGGAATGACTAATCAGCAGTTACGTGTCACACAGGTCAACCAGGCCCCGCGCGCCTGCTCTCGTTACAAATTGTTTCTCATTAGCTTTTGTGCAATATTGCTTTGCTATTGCAAGGAGCTGTTACTGCTTCGTCATGAATACGAGTAAGAGGTACGATCTACAAAATCCGATTGATTTGGAAGAAGTGCATTGCTTACTTTGCGATGATGCCTTGCCCGTGGATGACAACTTATATGAATCAGATGATTCTGATTCAGAAGATAAACTCGAAACGATATCTTTAGATTCAGAAACTGAGCATGAAAATGAAGAGGAAGACGATGAAAGTAGCTTCTGTGATAACATGTATTTTATAGGTAACATCATATGCTTATCATAGCAATTCTTTTTCTTCTTATTCTTATTATTCTTATTATTATTGACATACATTGTTATTTACCGGAAGAGATGGAAAAAAATGAAAAAAACCACCTTGGAAAATATATTGACAAAACTTCCTGGTGTGGTAGGAGCTGCCAAAAATGCGAAAACGGAAACTGATTGTTGGAACCTTTTTGTTACCGGATATAGTTGATTTGATTGTTGAAAGCTCAAATACCTACATTAGCAGTGTGCAGCACAAATTTGATCGTGAAAGAGACAGCAGGCCTACAGATGTAATAGAAATAAAAGCTTTCCTAGGAGTATTTTACCTGGCAGGAATTTTTCGTGGTGGACGCCAGAATATTCACGATTTTTGGAGAACCGATGATCTTGGAATTCCTCCATTCCGAATGGCTATGTCCGAAAAACGATTCAGTTTTCTAATACGCTGTATTCGCTTTGATGACAAAAGCTCAAGACTGGAGCGACGAAGATTGGATAAATTGGCTGCTGTTAGAGAAATGTTTACATTGCTTCTTAACAACTGTCAGAACCATTATTCTCTTGGACAAAATGTCACTGTCGACGAACAGTTGCATTTCGTGGTCGACGTGGTTTTCGACAATATATACCATCCAAGCCAAACAAGTATGGCATAAAGATATTCTGTTTGAGTGATGCAAAACTGTTTTATACAACTAACATGGAGATTTATTGTGGAACAGCAGCCGGACGTACCATATTTGCAAACCGAGTTCGGCAGAGGCTGTAGTGCTGAGACTAACTGAACCAATCTCTGGCACTGGACGAAACGTTACTGCAAATAATTGGTTTACCAGTGTATCGATGGTGAATGAATTGCGCAAAAGACAACTTTCTTTCGTTGGTACAGTGCGAAGGAACAAAAAAGAATTACCCACTAATTTCAATTCTCCAAAAGATCGCAGTCAGTACAAAGCATATTTGGCTTCACAAAAAATGAAACGCTTGTTTCATATGTTCCAAAAAAGGGTAAAACAGTAGTTTTGCTCTCAAGTCTACATGTTTCATCCACAGTTATCAGAAGGTGCTGAGAAAAAGCCTGAAATAATCCTGCATTACGACACTAAATCTGGAGTTGATGTAGTAGATAAATTGTGTGCTACATACAATGTAGCAAGAACAACGAGGTGGCCCATGGTAATTTTTTACCATATCTTGAACATTGCAGGCATTAATTCTAGGGTTATCTTCCTTGGAAACCAAAATAAATATTCCACAAGGCAAGAGTATTTGAAAGCACTATCTTTAGCTTTACTGTTACAACAGCTACAAAGGAGAGCAACAGCATCAAATCTACCCGGTGATTTGAAAGGCCTTTTGACAAAATATAAACCTGAAGAATCCGCGTAGATGAATTGTCAAATACATCGCTACGCACATTGCAAAGGAAGCGATGTGAACCCTGCACAAAGACAAAATGAACTGCAAAACTAAATATGCATGTGGGAAATGCAACATCCCCCCCCGTGTTTGAGCAAACATGCTACAATTTTTTGCGAAAGTTGCTTAGTCCGGGAAAACACGGGTGAGATAGTAGACGATTCTGAGTAACTGAACATTTGAAATTACAAGTTGTATGTATACCTGCAAATGGCAATGTATTTCTTTATATTTACTGTAATACAATTTATAAGTATATGTACTCATATTTTAGCTTGTATTTTTATTTTGCAACATAATACCTACTAATGAAAGCCTTGTACGCTTAATCTAGATAAAGGTAAAAACAGGAGAAAAAAAAAGGAAATAAACGAAAGAAAACAAAAATACAACCAATAACAACAAAAATATAGCGCGGGTCTATTACGCCCCGCGCGACTAACGGCGTTCTACCAAAGCGCGCGCCTGACGGAGGGTTAAGGAACAAGATGTAAAAATGCACCGAGTAGAGTTTGTGTCTAGGAGTCTAAGCAAAGCTGAAAAGAACTATTGCGTTTCGGAACAAGAGCTGTTAGCAGTTATGTACGGTTTTTCAAAGTTCCGCCAGTACATATATGGTTACCTGAAACCGTAGTTATAGACCATGCTTGCCTGTACCACCTAACTAGGTTGAGAGATCTGACAGGGAGATTGGCACGCTCAGCTTAATGATGCAATAATTTGTGTATACAACTCAGCATAAATCAGGGGTTAAACATAAGGACGATTTTGTTTGTCTAGGATGCCCATAGATCACCCTGAACCCAAAACAGCGCAAGCGCAGGAAGACAGAATTACCTGTCTCGTAGAATCCATAGAATTAGCTAAAAAGCAAGAGGTTCGCCAAGTAAAACACATAATACAAACGTGAAACAGGCGGATAGAGCGAATGCTAAGCTAGCACGCCAAGCTGCAACATACGTGGTAAAATCGAATGTCCTATGCCGAAAAAACTCTGGTAGTACAGGAAACATGCACTTGTTAGTAGTACCTGATAGTTTAAAGCAGAAAATACTATATAATAGTCATGACGATCCACTAGGAGGGCATTTTGGGTTTTCCAAAACTTTTCACAAGATAAATTCGCATTATTAGGTTGGAATGAAGAGGGATATACAAAATTATGTAAAAAGATGCACCTCCTGTCAGCAGCGAAAAGGTCCAGTTAATACGCGACCTGCAGGTTTAATGCAACCCATAAAAGTCAACTATATAGGAGAAAGGTTCTCCATAGATATCTTGGGGCCTTTCCTAAAGTCTAACAAAGGTAACAGGTGCGTAATTGTGGCGAGTGATTACTTTTCAAAATATTTGGAGTTAAGGGCAATTCCAAGAGCTTGTTGGGCAGGTAGCCGAATTTATCTTGGACGTCATCTGTCGTCACGGCGCACCGAAAGATATGCTATCGGACAGAGGATCAGTATTCATGAGCGAAGTGACACAGGAACTGCTTAAAATGATGGGAACGATCCCGACTTTTACAACAGCCTACAGACCCCAAACTAATGGGCTTATAGAGAGGGCGAATAGAACAATCGCTCAGGTAATCAGTAACTACGTAAACACACAGCACACAGACTGGGATAATAACCTACACCAAATTCGGTTTGCCATAAACTTAAGCAAACAGGAAAGTACTAAGTTCACACCCTTCGAATTAGTGTATGCGCGGAAACCGGTGTCACCCCCAGACGTTCAATTACAGGACACCTCGCAAAACCTATTTGTGCAGCAAACACGGGAGGCAGTACTAAAAGCAAGGGCGTTAGCATCCCAGAACATAGCAGAGCTAGAGAAACAATAAAACTTTATATGATTCAAAGAGGCGGCATGTCGAGTATAAAGTCAGCGACTTGGTGAAGCTATACACCCCTAAAAGGAGGGTAGGCAGAGCCATGAAACTTTTGATGAATTACACAGGACCATATGGAATAATGAAAAAACTGAGTCCGCTAAATTATGTAATAAACGCGAGAAATTCGGTAAAAGGAAAGAATGTTCATATTAGTAGGATACCATATTATGCCTAGAAGAAAGTGAGTGTAACACGCTTGCGACAGACGCACAGCGAGTATAACTCGCGCAAAACTTCTGGAATCGTGACCTTGATTGCCACCCCAGCTGCCGAGCCTAGGAATGGTTTATGTTTAGCATAATCAACGAAAGCGATATAATACCTTTGCTTACTCACAGTGCGTAACACATACAGTCTGCATAGAAAGTGTCTGTATCTGGTTCTAATTTTAAAGACAGCAGTATGTAAATAGTACTTACTTTATATTTGTTATATTTATAACCATGGCTCCTACGTTTTCAAAGTTAAGTGTTAAGGTGTTACACAGTCAAAGTAGGGAAAATAATTGCAAATGCCCTCGACTTCATGAAGCAAGAAGCAGAGATGAAGGAAGAAAATATATGTTCATCCGAGTTCCACAGAAGCCTTAAGAGAGTGAAAGAAAGGGTAGTCAAAGCAACTGGTGTTTCACCGAGTTCCGTTTCCAGAGTTCTCAAAGATAAGAAAAAAAAAACATATGGATGAAAGAGTGCCATTTTACACACTTGGGAAGAAACATAAGGTCCCTAAAAGTATTAAGAAATAGACGATTTCGAATGCGTCATTCGGCGCACGATTCACAATTCCTATGTGGAAGAAAAAAACTGTGCTAACAATAAGCAGATTGCTCATCAAGCTGAAAGACAGCAGAAACTTTCAAGGTGGTGCTACAAATCTCAGAAAAATTATTAAAGATTTAGGGTTCAAGTGGAAGAAACCGAAATCAAATAGAAGAGTTCTAGCAGAAAAGCAAAATAAATAAATAATAAAATAAAATAAAAAATAATAATAAACCAAAAAATCAAAAATAAAAAGTAAATGTTGCCATGATAGCTTAGTCGGTTACAGCAACGGCACGGAAAGCCTAAGATCCGTGGTTCAAATCCCGGCTATGGTATTTAATTTTTCAGTCTGCTTCTACCTTTCCAAACGACTATAATTTTATATGTACTTATATCAGTGTGTACTTATATCAGTATCAATTTTCAAGGTGGTGCTACAAATTTCAGAAAAATACTATAGTGTATGAAGATGAGTCATACATACACCGCAGTCATACAGCATCTAAAAGTTGGAGTGACGATAGCGAATTAGGTTTGCAGGCACCTGTTGCCAAAGGGCAAATACTTATTATCGTTCATGCTGTTGGAAAGATCGGCTTCGTTCCAAATGCCCTTCTTTTACAAGTCGCAACAACAGGAGATTTTCATCAAGAAAGGACTACAGAAAATTACATGAAGTGAATCAACCCCATGTTGATACCTAATATGCCTGCTGGGTCTGTTCTGGTCATCGACAATGCTTCACAATGCGTCAACACTCAAATTGATAAACCACCTACCTCAAATTCCTTGAAAGAAGAAATGAGAGCTTGGTTACTTAGACATAATATAGCTTTAGATGAAAGCATGAGTAAAACAAAGCTATATAACTTAATTACCGCCAACAAACAGCTTCAGAAGTCATACATACTTGACCAGATAGTAATACAACATCGCCATAATGTACTTAAGACTGTCATCGTATCGCCCAGATCTAAACCCAATCGAATTATTCTGGGCTGATATAAAAAAAATGGGTGGCATGCAGAAATATCACTTTTAAATTAAAATATGCGGAACAGTTATAACGCCAGCAATTTGCTGAAATTGGAAGGCCAGAATGGGAAAATGTATTATGTTGACATGTTGAATAAATTAAGAATCATTATTTTGAAAAATACGGAATTGCAGAAAATCAAATAGAAATAATTCTCATTCAGGATAATGGTGCAAAAAGTAGTGACAGCAGTGATGACGGCAATAATGTGAGTGATTCCGCAGAAGAGGAAGGGTTGTTAGGTGTGGAAGAATTGGAGGCAATGATTGACAGTGTTTTTTATATTAAGCGCTTTTATACAGCGTGGATTTTAATATACTGTATATAACTAAGTTTATCAGCGCAGCGCAGTGCATAAACCAGTGTGCCGATATTTGACAATGATTGTCCCACGCACTCCTGCAGCATGCAGACGACCGGTCACCACCTGATCTGGTAAGCAAATCGCTTCATAGCTCTCATTAAGATTTTCACATGTCTAGAACTGTTGCGCCGATTATAAGCACAGTCTTATTGCCACATAAATAAACACAATAAAAATCGCCAGCATATCATTGTCTATCAATACACAACTGTAAGTGTGTGTATTATTACATGACGAAATGCGTTACACAATCCCCATCCACGCTGCAGTAAGGATGAAGTATAAAACAAACAAGAAACAGAAAGAAGGCGAAACATTAAACCTCAACAATAGTTCTCAAATGCGTAAGATAGGTTAAGTAATAGGTTACAATACAATACGTAGCATATCTTCAGACCTCCAGCATAATTTAATTTATAAAGTGATAATCCACGCGATTCACTTTTAATGTTTTTTTTTTTGTCTTGATGAAGAGAAAACATATCTGTAAGTGAAATATAATGGGAAATCCGAGACGGGATCCTATTATTCTCTTAATACAGATATGTATGTTCAGATACAGAAACTTGAACAATATATATTATCGCCCCAAGAGTTGAGGGCACAAGGTGCCGATATGTTAGGTCTACGAGGGAAACAACAGAGAACAAGTATGCATACAAATAAGTATTTTCGTTGTTCTTAAGTTCGGGGAGCAGAGTTAAAATATGAAAGAGAATAGGAAACAAGATTTAGTGGAGGTCGTAAATGTTATTTCATAGTAATGTTATGTATACAATTGTTAGTTTAAGATTAATTTAAGATAGGTATTAAATGAAGGATAGCTGGTCTCTCCTACATGATAATGTGTTTTGAGAACTACAGGTTGATGCCAGGAAATTTGTTTTCCCTCGCACCTTACACATACGTGAGCGAATCGAGAATAGATAATAAGTGAAAAAAAATCCAATAACGTTCACTCTTGTACGACAACCAAGCGTTACAAGTACTAGAATTACATAAATGTCAAAAGAAAATTTGCAAGGCTAAGTAAACCAATGTGCAAACCAGCAGATAAATGTAACGTGGCAAATAAGCAAATGACAATCAACAAATTTATCTCACAACCAGGGCAAATAATACACGACATGGATCAAGAACAAAGAAATTTTGAATCTCGCATCCTGGATCAGAACAACATGAACGCTAAGCTGCAACTAGGTTTGGACAGCCCTGCTAACTATGATAGTAGCAGCCATGTTAATTAGGAAGCCCGGGCTCATCTTAGCAACTACACTCCCGACAGCGCGAGCAAGCTCTATCATGCAAGATGAACTGATAGAAATTATGGAAATTGTGTTTATGATTTTTTGTGTAATAGTCATGGCCACGGTAGCATACAGACTATTTAAGAAAACTTGTCAGGAAAATTCGAACATTTCAAACATGACCACGGCGGAACCACAACACACGTCACCCCAGGGAATTATAATTGTTGCAACACCAACCGATGTGCCTCAGAATCAACGCAAACGTAGAACGGAAATACATATTAAAGAAAAAGGCTCAAAAGAAACAAGGGGATGAAGTATATTATAGCAGCAACTAAGCAGGAAAGTCACAGGTATCCTCCACGAATCACTCAGCACAAACGTAACACTTTATACACACGCAAATGGGATACAGAATGGTTTTTCGCCGACTGAGAAACACAGATCTCGTCTTCACACACATCCAACTCTGAATGACTGTACGCACTTCAGCGGCAGCGAAATTCCAGTCTTGTAATGAATCCCGCTGACACAGGTATTTGTCGCGTCACGTGCAAAGCTCGACTTTGCATTGCTAAGTGGCGTAGAGCACACTGGGACATGTATGTAAATAGATTAATGAAAGACGAAATGTAAACGTTTTTTCCCCTCGTGATTCATTGTCCTTTGTATGATTTGTTACAGGTTACTATTATATTGGTTACAGTGCCGTTAAATTGTGTTGTGTAATAAAATATTTCTTTTCTTTGAGCTAAAAGTAAAATTTATGTCTGTTCATAGAGCACGTCCTTAAGGATGCAGGACCAAGAGAAACGACGAATGAGGGTCAGTCTACAGCAACCTCAGCGACCCTCCCCTTAGGGAAGCAATGAACAACAACAAAACAACAAGATTGTGGAAGCCTACATCAACATCCGAAGTAAACACTAGTCTACACACCAAACACAATGTAACACAAAAACAATTTCTTTGCACAGTTACAGACAATACATAATTGTGTGTGTGTGTGTGTGTGTATATATATATAAATTATTTTTCGGGAACAATCATAGCAAGGCAAGCAGAACTTACAAGCAGTTGCATCATAGCTAGACAGTGGAGCTTAGATGTTTTGTTTTGTCTGTTTTTTTTCTTCTTTCTTTCTCAAATTTTGGGAGACAGAGTCGGCAGGGGTACTCACTTTTCTAAATTTACCTTTTCTCTGCTGTGTTTAGTCTCATTCCGTAAAAGTTAAAAACACACCATAATCCTTCCCACCTTTCCGAAGTGAAATTCATCTTTGACAAAAAAAAAACCTGTCGCTGCGCACCAAGAGACGGCCAGGAAGAGGAGCAACCAACAAGAAAACCCCAGGTCAAGGAATGCCCAGAAGAGTACAGGTGACAGTAACTCACCACGAGGGTCGCGCCAGGCCAGGAAAAATTGGTGCACCCTGGGGGAATGCCACTGCAGTACCGAGGAACTGGTATGCGCCGAAAAAAAATGTCATCCACCAGGAAAATAGCTTACGTAAACGGAGTCAATCAATAGTTCTGTCACAAAATGCCCAAACATACAAGGCAAAGTTCACCTCCGGGCACGGAAGTAGCAACGTAGAAGAGGCGAAGAAGTGCAGCAGGCTGCGGGTGCGCAGTCGAACCCTGCCCTAACTCACCAACACTTACAAAAAATATTTTCTTCCCTGATATCCGAGCCTTGGAAAGCAGAGTACCCCCGAACATGTCAACTGTATAATGCTCAACCCATGTTCTTCTCCTCTCTTTTCTATTAACCCTCGTCTAACTAGACAATTCTAGTAGCCCCTAAGATGTTTGCCCGCTCTTAAATTTTAAATTCCGGGGTCGGAATTTGGCGAATCTGGGACTGATGTAGCGGATCAGGTTGAGCGCCGGGGATTACGCCAGATGAGGTAACCGAGCAGAAAATGTTGAAACGCGGTTACCTCAACACGGGCGCGCTAAGGAATGCGAAGTCAGCACTTCTGAAAGTATTTATACTACGGGGATCTGGCTCGTGGTGTGATGGAATCGTGGAATAGTATCGTGAAAAGCGGAGAGAGGGTGAATTGTAACGTCGACGACCTGTGGTTGCCTTCCATACACGAATCGCCATCGCAACAGCAGTTAAATAGCTAAGGATGCATCTGCTCTAAAACCTGCTCGCACGGGCTTCACCCAGTCTAAGTTGCCCGACTACAGGCCCCATGTACTCACAGTGAAACAAATATAATTTATTGGGTCCATGCATCCTCTGTACAGTAATTAACTACCCACATCCTGGAACGCCATCCCGGCCTTCCTATCACCCCAGTACCGACGCATCCCCCTACCTCTGAGCTATCACCCCCTATCGTAACCAACTACTGCGGGGTAGCCACCCGCGGTAAGGGCGTTACAATATGTAATATGTAACATATAATTATATATGACAATTATTCGAAGGATTTGTTTTAATGCAGTGCAGTATACGCATTCCTACATCCAGCCGGAATAGTAATCCACGCGACCCAACGGTTTTTAAAGGTATTAAAGGGAAAAATTATCGTAAATGTAGGTGCAGTAGGTAATGCGACCCTGTTGTCCCCACACATTTGTAAGACATTAAATGTTCAGATCTTAAGTTCTGAACCAAGTATATTGTGGTCCAAGAATCTAAGTTCGGGAATACAATTCTAATGATGAAGTTGATAAGTTTATGGTGTACGCTTACGGAATATGCGTAAATGAATTACGAAAGTTTTATAGCTTTCGCATACCTTCTATGGTAGTATAAAGCCTACAAGTACAGCTGGAATGTGTTACAGAGATTTATTGAATGTTCACGTTTTATCTTAGGATTGTTCTTAAAGTTAACTTATTTCAATACAATTCAGGGCAAATGTTAAATGAGATGGAGATTGTTTCTCCAAGCTGAACTTTACAGACGAGAACTATGAATAAGGAATTCTCAGGAAAGCAGGACAACGCAATGTCACAAGTAATTTATAGTATACAGCTGATGCCTTCGAGGGTAATAATTTTTCAAGAAAAATAAATGTTGGACGTAGTATGACAGACAAGTGATAAGCTACAACCTAACGTTATAGTACTAGCTACATGGAAAAAAATACGAAAGAGCAACCCGGCATGGATACATTTTGATCGCAGAACCAGTTATGTGCTTAAACGTCAATTGGTCACTGTGTGTGTGCAGATGCAGGGAGAATTCGCGGGGTAGCCTATACGCGCCCCTCATAGAGGAGCACAAATACTCCAGGTACGGTGTTCTGAAATAAAATAGAACCAACTTTGGTTTTGATCACCTCGGGAGAGGCTTACCCGTAGAGGTTATGAGAAATAATGTAGTTCTATATTAAGGTACTTAATAAGTCTGTTAAAAATACAGAGTATGAAATATGCTTTCGAATATACAGAGTTTATATTTTTACAGTAGTGAGCGTTCAAAACAAGAGTGCATGAAGACAGGAGTTAGAAACATAAAGCAGAGAATAAATTAAGAACATGTCTTAGGTTAGGAAACAGAGGCCCCTAGGATAGAAAGAGGGAAAAGAAACCAGTTGAACAGATAGGAACTGTCAAGAGGCGGAAAATAGCACTTTTTATACACCCTTAACAAATGTGTAAAATCAGTGTTAAAGTGTTTCAGATCCCCCGCAGAGGAGGTAGCACAACAGCAGATCAGCGTAAACAAGGCAGCATGGTACAAACAAGACAGCAGACCACGGTGGAACAGCAGACGCCGTCTGGGCTGAGAGTGACTCAGGCAGCAGGAATGAAAAGGAAAAACACACGGAATACTATTATTACCACCGTGTTTTTCTTCTTTCTTCTCTAAAGATACTACATATACAGAGACAAACAAAAATGTAAATGTATGAATTAAGATTTAAAGAAAGGGAAATGTACAGTGGAACTAATATGTGCAAGAACTAAACACTATGGCATACCTGAAGAGTAGTGTTTTTATTCCCTCATTTCCAATAGTTGGAGGATATGTCGGCAGAGGTACTTATTTTCTAAATTTATCCCCGTCCGTTACCAGGCTCATCCCGGACTATTAAAACCACACAATTCTCCCCATCTTGTTTTTCTCCTTCCGAAAATAAATTCATTTCAAAAACCATACCTCGGCGCTCCAACTGGGAGGAGAGCGGAAGGACTAATGAGCGGCGGCAGCAGCAGGTGACGATAAGAGAGACCAGGGTACAGAACACCCCAGCACGAATAAATGATCGGCATAAATGTTTATATCACAAGAAGATGCCAAGAATCCGTGGGGACAGCGGCAGCATAAGACATCGAGCCACTGCAAATGAACAAACATGGTAACTAGGCACGAAATGAATGCGAGAATTGAAATTTACCGCATCAGCAGAAGACACGCAGGAAGAGCGAAGGGCGCTGTACAACACCCAACATAGAATATGGAGCGGAGGAAAAATCAAGGGACATGCAGAAAAACAAATACGTCGAAACCACACCCCTATATCTCAACCCCTCCCCAAGAGGAAAAAGGTTTTTCTCGTATCACATACAAAAGCGGGGAAGACAGAGGTGCTAGCAAGCCAAGTTTTTATTTCTATCAGTCGATTGCATTGCTATGCCTTAGGCATATTCTCTTTTCTTCTTTTTGAAGGTTCCCAAATGAGACAGGTTACGTAACCCTAAAATAAAACGCCTCTCTTTCATGTTTGTTGTTATTATTATTATTATTATTATTATTATTATTATTCCGGAGTCGGAATCCCCCCCCCGCGGAGGTAATGTAGAGGGCCATAGTAGAGCTCGAAACACGGTCTGGGAATTGCGTTAGATTGCACGAGGTGTCGAAAGATGTAATTTAGGAAGTACTGGCTTGTAGGACACCGAATGGCTTACTTGGCTTTCTGGACGGTATATATTGACCATGTATATGGGGGCAAAACCCTTGATTCTTCTGCACGCTACAAGGCCGAGACTACGCTCGTCAGAGTTCAGAGGCACCAATCTAACTAGTTAACCTTTGATTCAGTGTCACAGCAAGTCCAGCCAAAGGTTTCCAGCTAAGAGATGTGTGGGTATGTCCAAGTTCTTGAACGTACACAGAGCGCCAAAGAAAATCTTCGACGAATTTTTTATCATTTTCTGGGGTCTTTTGAGGCGTGTCCTTCACTTTACCTATCGCAGAGCGTGGTGGCTTAATAACACAGCAATAATGGGGAAAAGAGGGAGATTGGTGCCTTTGCTTTTTCTGGTGTTATTGAAACCAAAACATGTTTATTATTTCAGAACCATGCCGTATACTAGCGAAATTACTCGTGGACGTATCGTGGGTATGTGGGAGGCTGGTTGCACTGTTACAGCAATTGCAACGGCAGTGCATTAAAGTGTTTTATAGTAAATTACTGGATAAAAATATTCCAGGAAAATGGGGAAGACGGTCTACATTCTCGTCAGAAAGTGGGCACTCCCCGTAAAACATCCGCAGATGATGATATTCGTTTACTAAACGTAAATTACTCTTTTGTTATAATTGACTGATCATGTTTAGAAACCAGAGATAAATACGTATATGGTTTACCGAATACGACATGCATATTATGGCAATAAAATTGGGTTAAAGTTTTGTCTATAATCCTGTTGTATTCCTATGATCAACAATATGATAGTAAAGGTATATTAACCAATTACGGTTTGAATTAGAGGGAAAACATGCTGCTTTATTTATTATTTAGCTATGTTTGCTTCTATGCAGCAACAAGCATTGATAACACTGTGAGAATACAGTTCTGTTTATTTTTTTCTTAAAAATTGTTGCCTTGCTATGTATTTAATGAATACCATTCAAGCTTTAACTTGCATCCCCTAAAAATCTTCCCACACTACACAATCTACATTTCGCTAACCTGGGCGCTCATCAAGTTTTCCCCTTAGCTTTTAACCCTTTCAAATGCGTGTCCTGCACTAGCCGATAAGGTATGGGATACCAATCGCGATAAGAGGTCTGTATGAGAAACTGAATGCACTCACTCTACCTCTTTCTCTTTTAGCCAATACGATCGAGTGCGTAAACATATATTTCGTTTCTACGCCAGTTTGTAACCTTTGTTGTGGTTATTGGTGTAACTGTTTAGCAGGAGAGGCACCACCTTCCACCGTGGCCTAACGCAACCAATGAAATGGCAGTGGCTTCGCAAGACCACGTACAGCGATAAATTTGACATAAACGGAGGTGCAGTGAGATTTTCTTTGGCGCCCTTTGTACGCCCCCTCTACAGAGGGAGCACAATGCTATGTTGAAGTAGCCAAGAATATAGTCATTAGCTTTTTATACAACCCCTGGGTACTTACTTGGTGTCTCTTCCTCCCCCCAACCCCTGTTGTGGACCCTCGCATCCCGGTACCGACCTGCTCTACCGTCTAAGTCTATTCCCTCCGTTGTAAACAGCCCAAGAGGTGCTACAATAACACTGCCTTCCAGCGTTCTATACAGATATTTCATAATTCTTGTAATAATTTTGTTCTTACTGGAATATCTACATAGCTGTGCTACCCTTTGAAGATACTGTCAGTAACCCCAAAACTTGTTTACAAAAAAGTTCTGTTGATTTTATCGAAATCTTTCCAGGCATTGTCTACACCCCATACAACATTCTGGCTTCAACTGTGGGTGTAAAGATTCTTTCTAACCAATTAAATATTATATTTGCTATTTTCCTCAAGCATGCTCGTGACTGTTTTTCCTTTGGCTATTGTCTTTTCTTTCTGTTCATTTGAACTTAACCTTGTCCCTAGACAATCAAATTTCCTTACCACCTCCATTTCTCTACCATCCATCTGCCATCCCCAATCCTTTTGCATTTGGCACCCTCTTCTGAACACCATTATCTTTTATTTCTTTTCATTCATTTTCAAGCACCAATTTTTACAGAACTTATTAACTATGTACTTCAATTGTCCTTCCCAAACCTCCACTTGATATGGGTCCAATCAGTAAATCATCTGTAAAAACTGACCCTGGTATTTCTTTATTATTTATTCAGAAAGAAAACTTTCAGCTTTCCCAAAAGTAGGGACTGCCAAATAGACAAAGCTTAATACTTTTATAAATGATTATATAAAAACAAGAATAGCACAAGACAAAACATGGTTATCACTGAAATAAAAATCAATTTCAAGTAAAAGAAAACAGCGGAAAATGCTATTTTAGGGGGGGGCTATTAAAAGTATGGCTCTTCTTCTGCTAATCATACACTACACAATTAAATTAATTTGAATATAGATGATTTTGAGGAATTTTGTTTCAAACTTTAAGGGCAAAAACTGCAATGTTGTCCATAAAATTGGCCTTCAGAATGAACTTTTTGCAAAACTCAGCAAAGTGCCTAGATGTGGCACTCTTGCCCCAACCATTAATCCAATAACTTCAATAGATGATAAATTGTACTTCAAGGTAGTAGAGGATGGTAGGCTCATAGATTCAACATTTTTCAATGTGTACTTCAACTGGTTGTTGTTCATCATTTATTTTTCTATCTACTTAATTTTGATCAAGATAAACCTTTGCAGAAATAGCTACAGTATACATTTCAATAAGATACAAAGGGGACAGCAATAGTCAAATGTTTAAGAACTGGACACTGTAAGCTGACCTTAAAATTCCACACACTTCCCATGCAATCATGAGAAACAACTGAAAATCTACAGAACTTATGCCACAAAAAAAGTTATTTGAAATAAATTGTGTGGTTTAAACAGATCTACATTTGAAGTGTTATTCAGAAGTTAGAGACAGTGAAGTGAAACAATAATTTAATTGAATCTTGAGTTGGTGGATACACTAAAACTTCACTTACTTGAAAGTAATCGAACATGTTTCAAAAGTGGCACTTGCTTTCATCCTCAACTTTTTTCTGAATGAAAATGCCAGGATTTGGGTCCATAGATGTAGGTGGTGTGGAAGTGGTGTAACCATGATGAAGCTGCTTAGATTGTTGAGTGGAGGGATTTTGAAGTTTATTACCGTTTTCATGCATTTGATTATGTGTATGTTTTACCAAGCTTTTAGTTCTGTTGGATTGGTGATGCATTTCAGTAGTCTGACTTGGGGTTGATGTGGTTGGTTATACATCTGAAGTGTTCTTTCCTTCTGGTTCCAACATTTCTTTTTGTTTTGCCAACATACACCAAATATAACTTTCACAGTTAATTAGGCAGATGCCAGATTTTTGTTCTTGTGGAATTTTATCTTTGACAGAGGAATCTAGTAGGTTCTGAATTGTGTGTTTGTTCTGTGGTGCCAATGATATATTGTATTTTCTGAATATTGTACTAAATTTGTGATTAAGCTGAGGATGGTATGTGATTTTATGAATTGCTGTTTTGGTTTCTGTGTACAGAGGATTGTATTTTCTCTAATGTTGTTTTGTTTTTGGAAATTGATGCAGTAATTTGTATCACAAATTACTTAAATGTAAATAATGATTGTAATATGAATATGCATTTTTATGTGACATTTATTTGAGATATTTGTTTATTGTAATTATTGTTGAGAAGTAAGTTTTTAATGCCTTACTGAAACTGTCAATAATAGCGCGCAATAATGCAGCGAGGGGGTGAGCTGTTTATCATTATTGGAAACGAGGAAGTTGCGTAATGTTGGCGCGTTTTTCCGTTTAGAATCTTCTGGAATATTTCCCTAGAGCATATGTATTCATAATTTTCATTGGATATTAAAATAGACGCTAATGTTGGCGCGTTTTATTAGCCAATTGCAGTTCAGTTATAATCTTTAGGCATATCGGAGTGTATGGGTATAAAAGCAGTAGGTTAGAGGTAAAGTCTGTCAGTTCATCAAAAATCTGTGTACACTACACGTCGTCTTCAGTCAGTCAGTTCGTCGAAAGTATTTGTACGGCAAACGTCGGGTATCGATTCACAAGTTACACGCAGCAGAATTATGAATAATCTAAAGTGTTGTAAGGTTAATTATACAAAAAGTTGAAGTACGTGGATTAAAAGTGATCAGTAAGAAATTATTATAACAGTTTCAGTTTGGCGAGTGTTAAGATCAATGTATACATGTGATAGTTAACGTGTTTGACAATAAATGTGTAAAACAAATTTCTTCATCAGTGTTATATTTGGATAAAAGATTCCTTTCCGTTTACACACCCTGATCAAGAGACATGTTCGACCGAGAAATAATAGCTAGCCGGAGGACAGTAAACAAAAATTAAATCAAATAACAGTCACATTCTTTCGAACACTAACACTGCTGCAAATTGCTAACACCAGATGGAGCTACAAACCGAACAAATGAATGACGTCACAAGATGGCTTCACATAAATACACAAACATTTGTAAGTAATACCGTTACAAAATTTATTTTGCTGTGGACTATATTGGTGTTGTAGCCATTTAATTCTGCCATGTGGAGGATTTAGTTGTATTCATGTTCATATTCCTCTTTGCTGAGGGGAAGGTGGACAAGTCTGTGAAGCCAGGCTGTTGAAAATGGAGTGTTGATGAGATTTCGGATTGAAACTGTTATTCTGTATGTAATTCGCTACCTTAGGATCAGACTGACATAACTACACTTTTTGTTGTTTTTAAGTTACGACTACTTCCGTAATCAGAAAATTGCACTCTATCTTAGGATCAAACAACCTTATCTCTAGCTATAATAGTGTCCAAGTTAAGCATCGACTTTTTGTAAGAGTCAAAGGAATGTAAAAGCCGTAACGTTTGACTGACCCTAACGCTATCTGCAAAATAATAATTTTGGTAAGGATCAGAGGATGGTAAAAGCTGATAGGTTTGTCTGACCCTAACGCTTTGTTTTATTATTGACACCTGATAAGCTCTTACGTTTGTCTCATCCTTCCTGCCTACGTGACCGACCACTGTAATTTTCCTGTTATTTTTTAATTATTGTCTTTACATACACAATTCCACATTTGAAGGAGTGCACATCACCAAATCGTGTATGAAAGCGCATGTATTTAAAGGCAATTTGTTATTTAGTACAATATTGTTTAGCATGTGTTTTTAGCTCACAAGCATTACATTTGTAGATTTAAAAATTAGTGAAACTCTCTTATGGAATCCAGAGGGAGAAGAATGGTTCAGTTAGTGAACAGAAAAATAATGAAAATAATGATAAATGTAAGTATGAAATACATTGGAACAAAATATAAATAAATATATGTTTGTTAGTTAGTTATTAAACTTGTATATTACGATATTGAAATAATGATCGAATTATATATGAGCTGTCATTTAAACGTTGTAACTTAAAGCATTCAGTACTTTGTTATTTTATAGTTTATGACAGCGGGACATCAGAAGATGAGGGAGGAGAAGCATTGTTTAGAGAATTTATAGCAGCAGCTGACTCGGATACTGATCCTGATTATGAGCCAAAAAGTGATCTAAGTGAGAATGGTGAGTAATAATTGTGATGTTATGGTTTTGGACTAGTTACTATTACTCCTATTCATAATTATCATTGTTGTTGTGGTTATTATTGTGTTTTGGAGGTCTACACTATAGACACATTCATTTATTACAGATTCTAATGATGAACAAGTATAGAGGGGCGTTGTCAATCCTAATGTGAAAGCCAGAGTTATGGTGGCACAATCTATGGAAATTAATAGTCCTGTGACAGTTAATGAACCCAGTAATGATTCTAATTATCTGGATGAGAAGGGTGATGATCTTATAACCTTCTAAGAGTTCTTCTGATTAACATAGGTACTACATTTTGGAATATAATGTATTACAGATCCTAATGAGGAGACGCAGAGGCATTATTACTGTACACATGGTTCAGGTTGCAGAATCTATGGAAATGGATGAAACTAATTAAGGCAAGGAGCCTGTGCTAGATGATCTGTGTGAAAGGGTGAGTCGTCATAGAACCTAGGGAACTATCTTTTTATTAAACCATATTTATTCCTATATTTACGAATAGGCCTGTTTATAGCTACCATTTATTATTAATTTATTACAGATTCCAACTATGATGGATGATGATGATGAGATGCGGTTTAAGGGCGCAACTATGATGGACAAACAGGAAGGGATGTAAATGAAAATGTAGAGAGCAGGTTGCAGAATCTAAAGAAACTAATGGTAAAATCAGTGAAGACCCCGTTACAAGGAAAAGAAAGAAGAGGGTTGTTATGGAAGAATGGAAAAGAAACAAAAAAAGACATAATAGACAGTCGGGGAAAGCATACACTTCTACCACAAATCAAGATGTTCCAGCTTGAAGGGTGCGTGAAAAAGGTTGTTCAAAGTGTATTTGAAAATGTAATGATAATTTCAATAACGATGATAGACAAAAAGTCCATTAAGCTTCCTGGGATCTTGGTTCTACTGAACTTCAGAGACAATATTTGAGTTCATTAGTTGATGAATATGAAAAGGAAAGTACCCGAACACAATCAGAACATTCTAGAAGAAAAACATAGTAAACGTCTTTTCCTATTCAAAGGATTTGATAAAATTCAGGTATACAAGCAATTTTTCCTCACTACCTTCGACATATCGGAAACGTTTGCAAGGACAACCATTAAGAAAAGAGGTGATCACAACGTAATAGAGAAGGAGAAAAGAGGTCACCATGCACCTGGTTGGACCGGAAGATGAGGAGGAAATCAGAAACCATACCCGGAAATTTCCAGTTCTCCCATCACATTATTCCAGGAAGAAGTTTGACAAGGAATACTTACCTGCATATTTAAATATTCGGATCATGTATAACAATGAATGTTTCAAATATTCTAACCTTACACAGATGGAGAAGGAAGATGAAAATACAAAGAAAAACAATGATCACAGCAAGAAGGAAGAATGAAGAATAAGAAAAAGGATGAAGCAAAAAAAGGTGAATGTGTTGTGGCAGAATATGAGTTGGAGGCAGTACTGTACTGTCCTAAGACAAATTCCAAGTCTTTGTTTTATAAAAGACAATTTTTTGTCTATAACTTGACAATTTTGAATTTATCAAACAACCAGCCAACATGTGAGATGAGTCAACAGCGAAAAGGGGTTCAACAGAAGGGCATCGTGTGTTTTGGACTTTCTGAGAGATGTTGAAAATGGAAAGGGAATAACACTATTTTCAGATACATGTGGTGGACAAAACCGAAATATTAACATGTGTGCGATGTTGCTATATGCCGTCCAGAATATGAACATTCCAGTAATCAATCAGCGGTTTTTCGAACCAGGCCACTCACAGATGGAAGTGGACTCTGTACATTCCTGCATAGAAAATTAGAGTAAGCACTTAGATAGATGTGTTCGATCCCATAGGATGGTTCATTGTAATACACACTGCCATACAGATGGATTCTACGAAGTTTGTAAACTTTACTGAACTTCAGAAAGAAACAATTAGGAATAGAAAGACGGATGAAAAAGGAGAAGCAGTGAGCTTGTTGAAAATTATATGGATGTAATACGTAAAGGGTGAACCATACAAAATATATTTCAAGGATTGTTACGATGAGGCAGAATTTCATGATTTGCAGGTCATAAGAGCTGGGCACAGTAGAAGAAATCAAACATAGGAATTAGCATTACAACCTGTCTATGACAGTCCCATGCCAGTCACCAAAGAGAAACAATCCGATCTGAAACAGTTATGCCAGAAAGGGATAATTCCACAGAAGTACCATCAGTTTTATTCCTCACTTCACTCCCATTACAACAGTGGAATATTAATGTCATTTTGTTCATCATTTATTTTATGCTTTAATAAAAATGTCTTACAACAAAGCGTTTGCTGTTTCATTATAAGATTGCAATAGAGTCACAGCAGGAAATCTTAAATTGTTTAGGATCAAAGGGACTTAACTACAGCGGATTTTATTAAAATATTAAATATCTACTTAATAATTGGTTATTACAAACTAAACATCAATGCCAATCATTGGTCAAATGAACTAGGTTATCTAATTTAACAACAAAGTTTGTGTTCAGCAAAGCTAATATACATATTGCATCATCACAAACTTAAAAACTTAAATATCTCAAAACATGCATTCATGTAGTTACGTCAGTCTGATCCTAAGGTAGCGAATTGTTTGTAGTGTGGGTTTTCAAAAAATGCCAAATGAGAGGTGTTTTTTTTTTTATCTTCAAATCCAAATATGGGAGTAATCTGTCTCTACTGGAACTGGATAGAACTGTCCTTTAGGTTGAGAGTTTTAGGGCATTATCTGCGAGTTTTGTAGGTACTAAGACGAAAACATCATTTACATATCTGACCCAGGTCTTGAATAGCAATGGGAAGGCATTGGTAATTCTTGTTTCTAAATGGCTCATGAAAAGTTCAGAAAGGAATGGTGAGAATGGGTTTCCCATAGCTAGTCCAAAAGTTTGTTTATAAAATTTGCTGTTGAATTGAAAGAAGTTTAGTTGGATGCAAAGATTAGTAAGCATGGAGTAGTCCTCTATTTCTTCCTGTGGGATTCCAATGTCAGATTACTGCTTGTGTTGTCTGCTGTGAAAGCAGTTACTTCTTTCTAAAAAATATTGTACTATTTTCTCTATGTACTCAAATTGTGTTTCTGAACATTTGTAAGATTTGTTAGTACCATTAATGCAGTGATAATACCTTCTCTAAGATTGAAATAATGCAATTACAGGAACTATGTTCACTGCTTTCTGGTTAGTCATCCATTAGCATTGATTATACTTTCAGAATTTTAATTGGATGTAAGTATCTCCAAGACATTGAAGTAACACATTTACAAGAATAGCTTTACATTTTGCCCTGGTACAAGAAAATAGTTTGGGAATTACAGAAGATGTACAATCTCTGGACCAGAAGCTGTGGTTATGAAACACAATGATAACCAAAAGTGCCTTCCTCAGCAGAAGTTCTGAGGTTTCCACAGAAGCATTCTTGAAGAATGTCATCACCTTAATGCTCAAAAGGAATTTACCCTATACTGGGGATAAAGACGCAATCCACATTTTATTGGGATGCAAAGGCACAGATATCTGTAGAAAAGAGTTAATTCAAAATAAATGGTCACAGTCAGCAAAAATAGCAGTAATTCAAAAAACATATTTGCAAAGAATCTGATTGTTAATAGGAATTCTTATTTAGAATTAAAAAGAAATGGACCTGACAGTAAATTAAATTGAGGCATTGAGCACAACTAGTCTGTAAAATTATAAAGAATAATCATAGTTAGGTAACAGCAATGTATAAGCTATACACAATAGTTGTAGAAAGTAGTGTTATTTATCTTGTATGACCTGGGAAAGAACTTGGGTTAGCTTCAGGCCATCTAAAGATTTTTAAAAGCTTGAACAAACAAATGCAGCTTAAAATTGAGAGTGCACCTGTATGTTTGTTTTATTAATATAGCCCTTGATATCAGAGCAAACACCATGTGCCATTGACTTCGCAGAATGGCAGAGTGCATTCCACTTCGTGAAAATTAGCTTTCCATATCAAAGGAAAATTCTGACTTCAGTGCATTGCTGAATACACATTTTCTTTTTGGCACATTCACTTTCAATTAACAATACTGACATAAATTTGAAATCATAATCAACATATCTGGTGATAAAAAATCAAGGAGCAAGCCACCATAATCTATCAGTATAGAATGCCAACATACATATTCCTGTGTTACCAAATTTGATCAAGAAATTACATCTCATATACTCTGGTCAATCTGGCTATAAGAGAAAAATAAAATAAGAATAGAACTCATTGAAGTAAACAACATACTTTGTTATGGGTCAATAAGACTGAATCTATGAATGACATTATTCTAATAATGTTCTTCTTAAAAGCCTTCATGTGTCGATATATTTTACTTGAGTTCAAATACTCAAAGCACGTTTATTCAGAAACATATTTTAATAAAGTAACCTAGCTTTCTAGATCATGATGCGTATACTACAAAACTCATTTTTGCTCCGATGCACAGCATGGGATGACGCTACTGGTACCCAACCAACATCCTGAGACGAGTTTCTGTCTCCTGGAATACTTAAAAGGCATGCATACAAGGAAAACATAACAATGTGCATTTTTGGAAATTAAGAAATTTTCAACTTGATGACCTTGTACTCAAGCTGAATTCTATGTTTTCAAATGCAACAAAGGCCAGTTGATTTTATATAATAAACTGTTGACCATGGTTGCTATTACTGTAAAGAAAAACCGTAATGCATTAGCATTCAATGAGTCCCAATAACAATAACCACAACCACTGGAGAGGATTTTACTATTAGCAGCGCATGGATGTTGATGTCATTAACTGAAATGTCATAGGTTATGCTAGGAGACCCACAAGCCCTGATTGTAGATTTGTGGATGTAAAACATGCATTATTTGAATCCCCCCATTTTTAATCTTTTGACAATATAACTTAACTTTTCTTTAGATTTTCCCCCCCTCTATTTTGCAGTGGTTGTCTTCCTCCAACCCAAACCTGTCATATTAAAATACCTACTCAGTTAATTAAGTAATCAGATTTAACCCATTTAGACCTACTGCCTTAGGACCACTTTTATCAATATGATTCCTTATACCTAATACTTTTGTTTTTATAACTTGCAATTAATCCATTAGTTCATTTAAGGCTTTGTGAACACTTGTCACAGACAACTGCGATATACATTGTTGTAGCCTTTAGCAGTAGACCATCGTTGAAGACCTTACATCGTGAAGAGCATCATGTCTGCAAATAAGTACATTCAATATTATTTTATTTGTGTCATAATAGCATAAACTGGAATTTTTCTATGTATATTTACTATGAAAGTCTTATTACTTTGAAGAAAACAATTCAGATATATGTTTAGATGATGAACTTTCACTTGTCATTAATCCACCACTATCACATGCAGTCAGTGATTGTGAAGATCTTGCGATGATGTAATCAAACTGCCTGAACATACTACGGACAAAGCAAGTGATATTCTGGGTACTAGAGATCATATTACAAAGGGAAGATAATCAGTCCATGAGCAATGATGACTCTTCTCTTTCACCTCCAAAATGGGAAATGATAAAACGTCAATATCCCGAGTATTCTAAAATGCCGGAAGTTATTTTGCCCCATAAAATGCGAGACATAAAACAGTTTCTTGAAAGTAAGTTTGTTCCTGACATATTCTTATCAATGACAGATCATATTTTTGTCAAGATGTTAGAACAATCATTGCTTTATAGTCAACAAAAAAACCATTGCATGTTTTTGTTATCTAAAGAAGATCTCATAAAATGTACCAGCATATTGCTAATCAGTGAGTATCACACGCTACTTAGAGAAAGAATGTATTGGAATTGAAGCCCCTGACTGTAATGTTGAAATTGTTGCTATTTGTATGTCCAAGAACAGATTCCAAGAAATAAAAAGTATTTGCACTTTAATGACAATAACAACATTGATATGGAGGACAAATACTACAAAGTGAGGCCATTATATGATTTAGCAAAAGCCCTTTATGAAAATTAGGGTTTTATGCAAAAATTAACAACAGAATGCTGAAATATTTTGGAAGTCATTCTTTGAAAATGTACATGAAAGAGAAACCAGTAAAATTTGGATATAAGCTTTGGATGATGTGCAGCCACTGTAGACATCCCTTTCAGATTTTACCACACCAGGGGAGGAAACACAACGACAATGATCCTCTACCAAGAGTTGTAGAAACAGTAACATCAGTAATGAACAACCAAATCAGCATGTAGCATATACAGATAGCCATTTTCATCTTATAGTCTGGCTGCATTGATGAAAAACAAAGGATTTTTCATGATCGGCACCGTTCAAGAAAACCGAGTAGCAAGATGTCCACTGGAGTTGCCATCAAGCATTAAGACAACAGAGGAACAGTCAATAATTGCTTTGACACAAACAAATTGGAATTCTCTGATAGAATGATGATAAAGTAGTAACTTTAGTCACCAACTTCGAATCTCTGGACTCAGAAAATGAAGTATGACAAACAAAAGGTTCAAGGACAAATGCTCCAATTTCAGAGTGTATCAAGTCATACAATGGGGTTGACCTATTTGAATCCTTAATGTCTGCCTACAGGATGCAGATTCGAGGAAAGAAGTGGTATTTTGCACTGCATACCAATATCTTTTATACAATGGTTGTTGCTTCCTGGTAATTATACACCTTTATTGAACTTGGAACCTATGATCTGACATTTTGCAGAGAGTGTGTTACTTACATTTTATTACATTTACTATACTATAGTAGCATATAGGATAAAATAGTATGGCTTGCTATGCTCAGGGTTCTTCAATTCCATATGAAGCAATAGAACTGAGGGATGTTAAGCATAATGTATTGTGCTTACGAGCCTTTGTGTGTTACATTCCAGATTGGCTACTTTAATGCTGAAGAGCCATGCTACACCAAGACCAAGAATTGGACCACAGTCAAAACAAAAATTCCTCATGAGTACAAGGTTTGACAGCATAGGACATTTCATTGCCAAGAACTCAACAGGAAAGCAATCATGTTGTGAACTGTGCACAAAAGGAAAGCCCACCACTATTTTGTGAAGCATGATGGGTCTCTGTGATCTGTGCTTCTAGCCTTATCACAAGTCATAAGTAAACCCAATCAATGGATGTATAAATTTCAAATGTACAATAAGGAAAGCAAAAGGTAACATATTGAACCAATGTCCTACACATAGGACCGTCTGTAATTTATTCA
This sequence comes from Deroplatys truncata, assembly GCA_030765065.1. Taxonomy (NCBI): domain Eukaryota; kingdom Metazoa; phylum Arthropoda; class Insecta; order Mantodea; family Mantidae; genus Deroplatys; species Deroplatys truncata. The sequence goes on from CM060990.1 coordinate 405,577,299, forward strand.
GATTGTGTTGCTTTTGTATGTGTTCATTACTAATGTTCAATTGGTGTATCTGAGTTGGTTTATAGTGCCATTCCATGTGAAGGAATGGGACAATCAGAAGGTTTTGTTTCTCTGTACTGTTTCAAAAATAACTCTTAAAACATATAGTGAATGTTTATTTTATTCATAACAGATAAATTCAATCCTAAGGTTAACACGAAAAGCATAAAAAAGAAAATATATTGTTAACTGAAGTAAAAATATGAAGTAATCTTCCTGTTATGGAAAGGGAGTACTATGAAACTATACAAATGTGCTGTCTCCTCATTTCAGTAATGAATAGCCATATACCAAGTTAAAGAGTATAGAGAATTACATGAATCATTATTTTTTAGTTATTTTATTACTTATGTGACGGAAAGGGACATGTACAAAATGAAAACTGCTGAAACTGCATCTTTCATAAAATAATTACCATACCAGTGTTACTATATTGCATTCTTTATTAGAACACACATTATGATATAAAAGTGATCTACACTAAGAAATCAAAACCTCTGGTGATTATCTACATCAGGGACTGGAAGTACTTTCAATACATCAGAATTGCAACCCATGAAGTGTCATTACTATTAATTGCAAATTTGAAATCTGTGTTGATTTTTCCTATGAAACTGATTTCACATTCAGTGCATTTGGATTTATCCTTACAAATTTTTAGCTGTCCTTTTTGCCATTAACTTCACCACTACAAAAGCACCTACTTGAACATTTGAATTTCCTTCAAAGTTGAAGGTTTTTTTTTTTTTTTTTTTTTTTTTGGACAAAGCATGCTCTTTGTAAATTCCATTATAAGGGGATACAACTTTAAATATAGTGCTTAGAATGAGTGAGGTATCACTCATTTAGCATCAAATTGTGTCTTTTGTTGATCCACTTTATATCTAGAATAAAATATCACCTCTACTGATTTTGACACTTTCCTAGCACACCAGTAAAAATATTCTACATTGGTAATCACATGTTTTCCACCTAATACAGCATGCCATAGTAACCACTTCAGTTCTCTACCAACACCACTGACACTGCCTTCCCATGACCTGTAGCTAGAAAGCTCCATGCTAACAGAACTTCGAACTCTTTCTGAAGGAGAGTTAAATTACATAGAGAATAACCCTGTTTAAAGTGGCTTGACACACCATTAGAAAAAACGTTAATTGTTTACAACGCTGGGTAAGTTTTCCTGATTTGAGAAACCAGTCTTCAAAGGAACGTATTGACAGCATATTTCTCATGTGATATATGCGTAACTTCATACCATTCCAGGACCTATCCAGGCAACAGCTGTGAAGATTGTGATCTATTGGGAGTTCCAAAATGCTGAATGAATTTCATTTTGAAATCTGGCAATGTAATTTTCAGCAAAATTAATCTGTACAACAATTTCCTTGCCATCTACAGCACCTTCTTCTCTTGAAAATATGTATGCTGAGTTTTTACCAAGAAGCAATGTTTTAAAAGCTGGGGTGTTTTTTCAATAAGTTCTTCAAACACTTCACAGACAGTGTTCTCCTTCAGAACTTTTTCAATTTTTCCATCAATGGTGTTCCAAACAAACCACGCTAATTCAATTGTATCATCTGTTAAGATATTATGCTGACTGAGCAGGTTTCTGATGTCAACTATCACATGTGCTTGACATGTAGTTATTTTCAGGACTGCATACTAATGTACTGATTAGTTGTGACAATGTTTTAGGAATATTCTCCTCATACCCACACAGAGCAGTCTGAAGTAAATTGATGTTCTCATGATAGTGACATGAGCAGCTGCGGTGAGGCATTGTACTGACTGGAAGGGCAAATTTGGGTCAAAATGAAAAGAATTTTGATTTCCAACTTTCTTATGAGAGTTTTCCTTTTTTAATATCTGATATGCCTCTGCAATAGTGGTGCACATAAATCTCTTTCAAATTTTCTTTTTCTTCCATCTCTCTTATTCTCACGTCTTTTTTCCCCCCAAGAACTTGCAGTGATATATAGAATCCCTTTGATAAAACTGCTTAACTAAATCATTAATCATACAAGGGCATTTTATAAGATACATGCCTACAATACACTACTTGCAAAGGCCTAACCTGCATATTTTTAAATATACAAGACACTTATAAAGTACTATGCCACTTATATGCTACTGTTCTTATACTTAATAAATTGATTTAATTTTCACTAAAAATGATAAGGTACATACACTATCCCAAAGTTAAACAACTTGCACCTTAATGAAAATCTTTGTTCAAGTTCCATCAAGAAGAGAAATCTTCACACCTAAAGCTCAAGATATTTCCCTGCCACCATCATCACACATTGGGGCTGCTGTAGTAATACTGCTTGTACTAATTAGAAGTATATGGATCCCAGATTCCATTTCAAACTTGCTTACCCCTTGCTACTGTACAACAAGCAGGGGAAGTTAGCTTGTTTGTCTGAAACACAATACTCCACATGCACGTAGCACAGAATTTATAATGATCAAACCTAGCTTCTGTTAAGCCTGCAAAGTTTTGCAGGACATGTTGATTGCTGCAGCTGACTGTAGTATGTTGAAGTATGACAACCATGCTGCAGGTTTGGGTATTTTATCATAGCTCAGGTTATGAGCAGTGCAAAATGCAGGAAAATGAATAAAAAAACCAATTAAGAAGTGAGGAATATACCAGGCGAGTCAGCTGCACCTAGGTATTCGTATCTATGCAACTTGCATTTTATAAACTTATGTGAAAACATTAACCCTTTTATCAAACAAACTGTTATTGTAGCTCTGTCCTTCTATTCGATACTATACACAACCACCATTAAGGATTAAAGGCTTGAATGAGCCAAGGAGCCACTAAAGGCTTTAAAAAGATGGCTTTTCATGGACATAATGCTCGCAAGGAGATAGAGGTATGCTTTCCCGAAGAGCGGGAGACAACACGTGCATACTGGCCGAGTGGATTAGCTGCCGGGATGTGGTAAAGCAATGGTTAGCTTCGGAAGTTCGAATCTAATACAAACATCAAATTGCTTTGGTTATTTTTTTCTTTCTCCTTGCATTTATTTACTGTATTTTAGTATACTAATCTATTTATTTTTGTTATTGGCTCTCCTGTGAGCCAAAGAGACAAGAATTACAATCAGATAATTGTGTATCATGCTTATGATAATAATCTGTACCTATCTGGTGTTGTAAACCGTGTCACATAGTTAGCTTTTATTCTTTTGGGCACATATCGACGGTATTAAATCTAACAGCTTTTGTTTCGTGTTTAAACCTTATGTTTCACTTCTTCTACTGACAAAGGATTTGTAAATGTGCTAAGTTCATGGTAAACAGAATAATAAATTGTTAAAGAGCGTGGATTTCATCAAAGAAGTAAATGTTCAAAATGAGACCCCCTTCATCAATGCACATTTATGTACATTGCCGGAAAGACCTTCTTGCATGTTGTAACATGCCCGGTGTAATCTGCCTGCATTCTTCACGTATGAGTGCCTGGAAATGATTTGGGCTTTGCGGTTCTTCTTCTTTACGGTAGAAAAAACATGCTGATTATTCTATTTTGTACACACTTATAATGTTATCAAAAATGTTCTTTGTATCATAATATCAAATTATAAGAGATAAAACAAAAGGTAATGAAATTTTTTAACTTAACACAATGGATTTGAACCCGCACTAAAGTGGCACAGTGGTAAAGCAACTATGATAATACCATTCGGCCAATGCTACGTTGCGAGTTGGGGTTCCTATATGAATTAATAATAGCAAAACTCAACCCCACCTCAAATCTTTACATGCTTTTTGCAACTTCATACAGCGTTTGGAGGTCATTTTGGCAACTTTAACTCAAATAAACAAACTGCATCAGCCATTTTAATTACTGTATGAACTGAAATATGCCATAGTTTGTGACAGAAGAAAAATTACCTACCTAATGCTTAACATTTTTTGACAACCTTTGTTGGCTGACGGCTTAAATCCAATTGGTCGCACTGTTAGATCTTCCAATTTGTTTTCAAATAGTTTTGCAAACCGATGCATGTGATAAGTTGTTCCTTCAGGGGCATTTCCAAAGGTGTGTATCAATGTATGCTAAAGAATAAAAGTTTGTAAAATCAGCTTAAAGTGCCACTGAAGCTCTCAGTGTCAGGGTGGGATGTTTTTGGCATCGACACACATGACGATAGCATTCTGTTCCGTAAAACACTTATGCACTGAGTTATCTATCCCACCTCTATAAAGTGTTATGCAAATCAGCCTTTAGAAGGAATTCAAGAAATGCATAAGTCACATATGTTGCTTAGCACATTGCATAAATTCAAAAATAAATAGGGGCAGCTGACTCACCTGATATATTAGTAACAGAGGAGGAGTAATATCCAACATGTAAAAAATGTTCATACAGTTTTGAGCAGGTATCACATTCAACCTTATTTGTGAAATAATTACTTAAAGCATGTATTATGAAAGCAAAGAAATTTTGTAATGACTAAGCATAATACTAATACTTGTTTCTTAGATTAAAAAATGTATTGGATTCACATCAGTTTCTCTACTAAGATTCTTAAAAAGCTTATTCTTTTATCCACTTCTTACTAATACAGATAAACCATCATTCATTTACACATTTCATTGTAAATGCAGTAGTGTCTCACTAATCTGAGGTAATGGGGGGGGGGGGGTTTTGAACGTACCTCGGATTTAAGATAACTCAGACTATACGGAGTACCATAAGAAAACTCATTAAAGATGAAATGAAACCGATAACAAATCAATGTGAAGTTATTTACTATAAGTTTTTAAAGTTTTTGTATAGAAATAAACACAATATGTACATACATAGTTATTTTTTTGAAAAAGTCTTCAAGCATCTTCAGGATAATGAATCACTTTTGCGTGGCAATGTCACGCCATCATTTGAGTAACATGGTGTCGCATGGTGTTGTCTCTGATTGTTGTTCTACATAGCACAATGCCACCTCCAACACAGCAAAACCCTCATTATGACTCATCTTTCGTGTTCTCTCTTCTATATCTTCCTCCTAGCTTTCTTCTGTCGGCTCATTCAACATCTCAACAATTGATGTTTCCGTAATTTCAAACAGTTCACCACTCTTCATGCATCCCTTAACTTCACTTTCACTACCACCTGGAAGCTGTGCGATTAAGTGTGACAAGGTTACATCATCATCAGCATCATCAAATTCACTCTCACCAGTCAATTTGCTCACTTTTTTCCACGATTTCACAAGTGTCTCAGGTTTCACTTCATCCCATGACTCTTCTAACCAATATACTACGCCCCTCATGGTTACTCGTTTTAGAAAATTAGTGACATTTCCATCCTCTTCTGTTGCTTGTAGAAGTGACTGCAACAGGCGGCATTGATACTTTTTTTAAAGCATTCCAAAGCCCCCTAATCCATCAGCTTATCCAGCTTGTGTCATTAAGCGGCAAAACCAAAGCTTGAATTCCACCACACTGCACTTCTTTTCATCTGGATGCGATCCAGTGTTGTCCATCAGTAAGACTGCTTTACTAGGCAAACCAGTTTTCTTCAAAAACTTTTTAGTTTCCGGCACATACACTTGATAAGACCATTTCTTAAATATTCCTCTGTCCATCCAGGCATTCTTTTGGTTCTTGTAAGAGATAGAAAGTGCAGACAAAGAAATATCTTTGAGAGCTCTAGGCTTTGCAGACTTGCCTAAGACGAGAAGCTTTAATTTATATATACCCGATGCATTTGATGCAGCAAGTACTGTCACTCTTTCTTTAGTTTTTTTGTGGCCAGAAGCATGACTTTCTTCACATGAAGCAAGTGTTTTAGAAGGTAACATTTTAAATTTGAGCCTTTTTTCATCACAATTGTATAACTGATCATTTGCGAGGTTTTCACTTTTTATGAGTTCAAATTTTTTTACAGAAGTTCACTGTAGCTTCTGAATCACTGGAAAGCTTTTCTCCACAAATCTCAAGCTGTCATACACCATACCTATTCTTTCCATTTCTATAACCAACCTACACTCATGCTGAAATTATCTTCACCTTCTTTAAACTCATTTCTAAAAAATAATGCTTTTTCTTGTAACATTGGGCTAGAAATCGGGCTTTCTTTCTACCTTTGTTGACTGAAACAGATAAACAATGCTTTACTAGTATTTTCGTATTCTGACCTCTTCATATACTTTCTTTTAGAAGAGTTATCTGAACACTTTGTTGAATACTTCTCCAGTTTATCCCTGTTTTGTCGCCATCTCCAAATGTTACTTCCCCAACACAATATTCCACAATGAGCTTTTCCATTTCTCCCCTTTATCCAGCCTTTTTAAAGTTTGTAATTTCACCTTTAATGATACAAATTTCCTCTTACATTTAGCACTCATTGTTGAAACAAATTAGGAATAAGATATGCAACCACTTCTAATGTACTCTATACACAAAGAAGGCTACAAACACACTAAAATAAAATACTCCTTTAACTTGACACAACCCTGGCTTGCTGTTTAGGTTGCAAGGGATACTTTCCCTTCACCAAAACATATGTTAACTATTAAGACTAGCTGCTTTCTTATAATAGCTGTCAAACATTTGCAGCCATAAACTAGTCAGTGTGTTATTATTGCAGCTGAAAAGTATTTCCGGTGGGGAATGTTTGCTACAATGTATGTACATACATATTATTGTAAGGTTTTCCCAGTTTTCGGCTAGTCCCTAAATGAAAGGAAGTTAATCCTTGCCATGTAACACACCCCCTATAGACGATAGGTAGGGAGGTGCAAAGGTATGTAGGTACGTATCAGGACCATGTAAACTGATGACTACCTCTGAATTAAAAAAAAAAAATTCTCTCTTCAAGTAGCTCGGATTTAACGGAACCTCGAATTTGCACAACTCTACTGTATAAGAAAAATATAGTATGCTAAAGCAAATGTCAAAACTTTTCAAAGTTGGTCGCTATGTAATGGCTTTGAAATTCTATTCTCTTCACAAAAATGAAAGAAAGAAAAAGTATGATACTGATAAGCAGTTGAGAAGTATACAGCATTTGAAAATTCAAACTAATAATGAACACCTCGGAAATGGGTAATGACATACAAAAAATTTTCTTTGACAAATTGTGTGCTTTAATGAGATCCACATTTTTTTGTACATTACGACTTATTCTCTCTCTCTTGCAGTTTACTAATTATACAAAAATAATTCAGAATAAGGAGGATTTCACAGGCTACTCCCAGAATATTCAAGATATAAATTTCATTTGTCATGAAAATATCTTGAACATATGATATTTTAATCAAAATCATTAGAACCACTTTTGAGAAAAACAAACATTCTGAAAAATGTTCCATGTAAAGGGTAGTTTGGGGTGGGTAAGATTTTCTTCAAAATTTTTGTTGCATCCTTAGAAGATCCTGAACGTAAACACAAATTACTTGTAATAAATTCCAAACTAAGTCCATCTTTCCCGGGAACAATAATGCTAGCTCATACTACACAAAAACAGGTACAACCAAAATGCTAAGCTGTGTAACAAAATAAGGAGAAAATTAGGCAAGCAAGTTGGGGTACTCATCCAGATCAGGCTTTGCCTGACTTGGATGGGAATGAAGAGCCTGCACAAACTGAACTAGCATGCAAATGACTTGCCTGCTTGTGCTCTAGGCAGGCTGGGCAAGTTAAAATGTGACGTTTGTACACCTCAAGGAACCAGTGCAACAATTTCTAAGCTGTGAAATCCACGGCTGACATTCTGAAGATGCTACATGCTTAACCATCCAGCACACTCGGGAGCTGTTTTCCAGCAGTGAAATGGAGAGTAAGCTGGGCATACTTTGGAAGTAAATCTCAGCTTCTAATCCTCCACAATTATAGAAGTTGATAACTCCATTGCAGCTGCGAACAAAACTTCAGTTGCACTTTGGCAACATGTTGGTGAAATGGTAAACAATACATGAAGTGTGTTAGATAAAAATCTGGGGTACACCCCAAGTGCTTGATTTTTAAGTGCCAACTGGTGAACTTAAAGCTAAATGCATTAGATTTCAAAGATCTGACATATAGTAGTTTAGCATACTTTAAAATATACTCTGATTGTAACGGCTGATTTTGAAAGTAACTTTCTAAAATGTAAGAATATTCTTGCCAAAAATGTATATACTACTTTGCTTTTTAGATTCTGCACATGTAGACTGCAATTTACACAATGCAAGTAAGGTGGCTGCATTTTTACACAGTAATTTTTCTGTTCCTTTTGTTTACTGTAAGTGAATGTAAAACATGTGCTTTGAAAAAGTTCAGTAAATTACATTTTCATAAATTAATAGTACACACTAACCTACATTACCTTTCAAAACTTTTAAAAATTTTAGGCCTTTTTGTGTTATTTTTTATAGTTCTAAAGGCCATTCATATGTAATTTAAAGGTATTTTCAAAGGCAATTCAAAGACAAAGGTCAACATCTGGGCCCTGATTATATTTCTTGTTCCCCACCCAATAGAACATCCCATGTGTCTACAATCTAGAGCAGGGGGACAAAACATGACAGCTTGAATAATGTCATGAATTACTTTTTAAGTTACTAAAGTTTAGTAACTGCATGAAAAACATCACAGAAGTGTTTCAATTGGAACATAATGTTGTACTGTTTTATGGTGTTTGGATGTCATTTTCATACTCCAGTAAATGCAGTCAAGTCCAAGAAACAATGCAAGTGTTGCCTAAGCCTGTAATGAGGAAAATAAATAGAAGCATAAGCCATTTCTTTTGCTTCTACAACAGTAAAAGCAGTTAAATATTTAATGCATCTAAATACAGGGCATCTGGCTTATAGGTTTACCATTAAAATTTTTTAACTTTAGTCATATCACATTCCAATGAAAATTTTTCATATATGATTAGCAGGTCTCTTGCAATTTATGAACATTTTGTAGCAGAAAATGGTTGGTCAGTTGCATCGGGAAAGCATCGTTCCTCTGGTTGATGCTATCTGCTGCAGTGTTCTCGTCCTCGGCTATGGATGCTCATCGGTTGCTGTGTTTTCCATTCCTAACCTTTCCCTATATAGCTAATTTTTGGTTCTCAGGGTTATTGTGAGTGAGGCAAATTAAAAATACACTGCATTTCCCTTAATAAATGTGGTTTATTATCAATTTAAGTATTTCTGGGTGGCTAGCTTTTCCCGTTATACCAATCCCACCATTGAATAAATCAGGAGCCTAAACTAACTGCACATGTCTTCCCACCCATATACACACAGATGCATCTGTTGTCAAGAGGTAGCACTTCGTGTCGACGAAATCCTAGCAGAGTGAAAATCTGGGGCCTTGTTCCCCCTTATATATCGGAGCCTAGTGACACTTACCTCTGCGCTTCAAAATGTAACGACGTTTCTAATTGGTCCTCAGACTGCGTTACCTTAACATGTATGAGAATATTCCACTCCAAAGTTATGTGCTTATGTGTCACTATGGCGCGTCATGAAGCAGATTCAATATCCCCATTTCTTTCTTTTCTCTATCTGTCTCTTTCTATTTCTCCTTACCTCTACCAGCTCCCTGTTCATTAGCTTGGTGAAAAGGTGGGCTCTACTTAGAATTATCTTTTACTTGGAATTTGCTAGCTCGCCAGTTTCTTACAATCTGCTTTGCACAATTCTTGGTTGTTGAATATTTTAACACATTCCTTGGTGAATTATATTATTACTATGTACAATTCTTATATATGTATGGTATATCCCCTTTCAATTGATTGCAACAATAACAATGATCATAGGAAATTGAATGTGGAAAGATGGTGATGTGGACACAACAAAAGTTTTCAGTTTTCTTGGACTGGCTGAAATGAAATCTGTAAGGCATGTACAACAAAATTATACCTTAGGCGTCACAACGAAGTTCCCACCCATGTGAGCATCATTAAATGGGGTAGACAGTTATGGCAAACTGGTAGTCTTTTGTCTATTCATGGAGAGCATAGCAAACAGAATGTGCCTACGGAAAATGTGGAAAGGATTCATATAGCATTTGCAAGAAGTCCGAACAAGTCAATTCAATGCGCCAGTATAAAGTTTGGCATTCCGCAGTCCATGGCTCACAATGTAGTCCACAAAAGTTATATCTATGGGCCTACAAGATTTAGTTATATCAACAAAGCTATCCAGACGTTGACAGATGTTTTTAATTTTGGAGAGTCTCCTTCCACCTCACGAGGATTTTCACTTCCCCAGATACAACAATTATGTCTCCTATCTTTACCACACACAAAGACAATTGCTTCATTAGAGAAGCACACTTATCTAGGAAAGCACCATCCTTTTCAATTTTATTTATAACTTCTACAGCAAACGTCTTGTTGTTTACATTTGTCCCTTCTACCTATGAGCAGACAAAGGACTACCACCTTCTCAAACTGTCAGTCCCATTTGACAATGCCCGCCTGAGTGGGAACATTGTCCTGAAACTCAAGGTTAAATTCATACTGAAATTTTGTTGTACAGACAGCTCCAAATGTTTTCTGTTCCACCGGTAGCCACACAAGCAGGGTGTCTTATCAGGAGGTTATGCCAGGTATCTTAGCTCATACCTGCTCTACAAGGAAGGTTAAGGGATGTAACAGGCTAAAGAAAATATCATTCCAAAACATTTCCCTTAGACTTGGCTGTAAGAATGTAATAACTGTGACAAGAAAACACCAATAACATTACAACACAGCGACACAAGCAGTATACACACTAATTTGTAGGAATTACAGGAATCATATCATTATGTAACAAGCAATTGTTTAAACAAAATGGTTTGGTTTTCAATATTTACTGCTTGTTCTACCCATTATCAACTAACATATTTTTTTTATTTTCATAACGTCCTTATGAAGTATGGTTTTTCCGTGCATCGTGACAACGATTTAGGCCAGAAATTATTTAAAGTTACAGTCTAAGTTACACTTTTCCCAATTTGGTTGCATGCAAGATGCCGTAACGGCAATCAGCCGCTTATATATTCCACGACTCATCTTTTTTCTGTCTCCACTATTTACGTATAATAAGTAGGGAAAGTGTTGTATTCCACCCAAAAATTAAAAAACGAGATTCATCGGAAATACACCTTTTGAGACCCACCGAATCCAAAAAAGCATTTTTACTTTTCCTACTGTGCACTTACAGTAAGCAGAGGAAGTATTGTATTCCACCCAAAAATTCAATAACAAGATTCGCTGGAAATACACGTTTTGAGTCCCATTGAATCCAAAGAAAGAATTTTTACTTTCCCTACTACGCACTTACAGTAAGTAGAGGAATTATTGTATTCCACCCAAAAATTTAATAACAGGATTTACCGGAAATGCACACTTTGAGACTCCCTGAATCCAAAGAAAGCATTTTGACTTCCTCTACTACGTAGTTACAGAGGTAGAGAAAGTATTATATTTCGTCCAAAAATTCAATAAAGAGATTCACCGGAAATACATACTTTGAGACCCCCTGAATCCAAAGAAGGCATAATTACCTTCTCTACTACGTAGTTACACAAGGTAGAGAAAGTATTGTATTCCACCCAAAAATTCAATAAAGAGATTCACCGGAAATACACGCTTTGAGACTCCCGAATCCAAAGAAAGCATCATTACCTTCTCTACTACATAGCTACAAGAGGTAGAGAAAGTATTGTATTCCACCCAAAAATTCCATAGAGAGATTCACTGGAAATACACATTTTGAGACCCCCTGAATCCAAAGAAAGCATTTTTACTTTCTCCACTACATAGTTACAGTAAGTAGAGCAAGTATTGTATTCCACCCAAAACTGAAAAACGAGATTAATTCTCGGAACGGAAATACTCATTTTCAGACTCCCTGAAACCAAACAAAGCATTTTTACTTTCTCTACTACGTAGTTACAGCAAGTAGAGCAAGTATTGTGTTCTACCCAAAAATTGAACGAGATTCACCAGATATACACGTTTTAAGAATCCCTGGATCCAAAGAAAGTATTTTTACTTTCTCTACTACGTAGTTACAGTAAGTAGATAGATAGATAATTTATTTGTACGTTTTCCTACATACTTCTTTTTACAATGTTCCACTTATAAACTAACTTAACATATGTACAAATTTCCTTGCCAGCTATGCTGCTCTTTTTGCCTGGCACCCTGGCCTTCTGGCTCCTCTAAACATTCCTTAATACCTTTTATCCCTATTTGCCCATCTTCTCCTTCCTCCATTTGCCTTTCTACCTTTCTTATCTCTCTCACTTTTCTACTCCATTTCTCTTTTACTTTCTTTAAAAACTCCCCCATATTCTTAATTTGCTTTTTTTCTTTTCTCGTTAGCATTTTAATTGCTACTATTTTCCTATCCATTTTTTCCCATTTTTCTTCCCATACGTCTTGTCTCCATTCTGCTAATTCTTTGCATTCTGACATATAATGCTCTGTGCTTTCGCTATCGTCACATAATTCACAAATTCCATTTTTTTTACCTCTTAACCCTCTCAAGTACATTGCTCCTGTTCTCATCCATGCAAACGCTTCTTTTCCTGCTCTATTACAATAATCTACATACCCTTCTCTTCCCCATTTCCTTTTTACTAATCTATAGAACCCTAGTGACTTTTTATTTTCTAAGCTTCCCCAAATCTCTTGTCTTTCTATATCCTCCACTCTGTTTCTTACTGCTATCCAGAAACCATCGCTATTTCTTTCTCCTATTCTCCAGATATCTCCCATTCCTATCTTCTCCATAATTTTTTCTACCCGTCCACCAGCTATTTTTATTTTTCATACTCTTTTGTTGTTCCATGCATATCTTTAAAATTTCCTCTTTATCTTTTCTCAGGCACCTAAACCAAAATTTTAATATCCTTTCCAGTATCACTCCCTTTCTTCTTGTTCTTCCTAATTCCATTAATGCTACTTCCCCTGGTGCTGATCTTGTTAGCCCCAATAGCTCTTTACAGAACATTCCGTAGCTCTGGTCTATTTTCCTGCTTAATTCAGATCCTCCCCAAATTTCTACTGCATATAACATTCTTGTTTCCACCAGTGTTTCATACATTCTTTCTAGCCACTTAGTTGGCATTTCCAATTTATATTTGCACATCCTTACTCCTGTCATTGCTGCCTTTCCTTTAGCCACAACCTTCCTGCTATGCGCCCCCCATTCGCCATTACTGCTCAACCTCACCCCCAAATAATCCATCTCCTTGACAACTTCTAATTTTAAACCCCCCATCTGCCATTTCTCTTCTCTTTTTAGTTTATTTCCTCTTTTAAATACCATAACTTTTGATTTATTTATATTTACTTTTATTCCCCATTCTTCGCAGTATTCTTGTATTCCGTTGACTGCTTTCTGTAACCCAATTACCGTTATAGCCCCGACCATAAGATCATCTGCATATAGTAAACCTGGTATCTCTGTATTTGCTATTATGGGGCAGTGCAGATTTTTTCCTTTCACTCTTTCTAATATATCATCTATGAATATATTAAATAGTATAGGACTCAATTTGCACCCTTGTCTTAATCCTATTTTTTGCTCCGTCATTTCTGTTACTCCATTATTTTTACATCTTATACAGAATCTTACATCTTTATAAATCTTTCTGATTTCTTTTATAAAGTTTTTGCTTACCCCTTTCTTGCTTAATTTATATGCTAATGCTTCCCTATTTATTGTATCAAATGCTTTTTCAAAATCTGCAAAAAACATATATATCCTTCCTCTTTTCCTGCTCAAGTATTTATCTATTATAGCCTTTATTATAAATATATTGTCTATTGTTTGTTTACCTTTCCTAAACCCAGCTTGATATTCTGACAGTATTCCTTCCTCATCAACCCAGCTTCTTAATCTATCGGTCAGTATACCTGTGTATATTTTTCCTAATATTGATAATAAACTTATTCCCCTGTAATTCTCTGGTCTGTTTGCTCCTCCCTTTCCTTTGTAAATTGGTACCACCATACTTATTTTCCAACATTCTGGTACATCATTCTTTTCTTAAATTTTATTTAATAATTTTGTCATCATTGTTAGCCCACTTTGCATTTCCCCATATATTTTCCAGAATTCCCCTGGTATTCCATCTATTCCTACTGCCTTACCTTTTTTTATATTCCTTATTTGCTGGATAACTTCCAGCTCTGTAATTTTACTGTCTAATTTCTCATTAAATATTCCTCCTTGTCCTACCTCTTTCATGTCTAACTTTATTCTCTTCCCATCTCCAATTAGCCTTCTAAAGTACCCTATCCATTCATTCGGTGTAATTTCGTTTTTGTCCTCTCTCTTCTTATTCATCATCCTCACTATTTCCCATATTTTTTTACTATCCTTACTCTCTATTGCTGCCTTTAGATTCTTTTTTATACTTCTCTGCCATTCTTTCCTCTTGGCCTCAAGCAAACCTTTATATTCCCCCTTAAGTTTCACTAGATTTTGTCTATCCCTTTCTTTCTCTGACCTCCTCCAACTAATAAGCTCTTTAAATACCTCCTTTTTTTTCTACATTCTTCATCAAACCACCCCTTACTTTCTTGGTCTTTTCTATGCCTTCTTTCCATCCCTACTCCTGCTCTTGTTAGTAATAATTTTAGTAACTAACACTTTTTCTGAATTTCCCTCATCCATAGCCATTTTTATACCACACTCCACAATCTGGCTTGCTACAGTAAGTAGAGAAAGTATTGTATTCCACCAAAAAATTTAATAACAATATTCAACAGAAATACACGTTTTAAGACTCCCTGAATCCAAAGAAAGTATTATATTCCACCCAAAAATTTAATAACGATATTCAACGGAAATACACGTTTTGAGATCCCTGAATCCAAAGTAAGCATTTTTAATTTCTCTACTACGTAGCTACAGTAAGTAGGGAGAGTATTATGTTCCATCTGAAAATTTGATGTAATTTCACCAGAAATCACGTTTGTGACCCCTGAATCCAAAGAATTTATTTTTAGAAAATGGTCCGCGGGGGTGTGTGTGTGCGCGTGCGTGTCCATGAATAGCATAACTCAAAAGCAAAAGGTTGGTTAAAAACCGAACTTGGTGTTTAAGTTCAACTTCTTCCAAGAATGCGACACAGAGATTTTAAAGAAAATCCTCCACTCCAAACAACCCTTTACATTGGACATTTTTCCAAATTTTTTATTCTTTCAAAAATGACTAAGGATTTTGATTAAAATACCTATGTTTAAGCTATTTTGATGATAAATAGAATGTATATCTTTTATTTTCTAGGAATAGGCTGTAAATTAGTCTTTATTGCTAATGACTTTTGATAAAAATTAGCAAATCGTAAGAGAGAGACAAAATCTTACCACACAATATTTATATCAATAACATTTTTATTTTATGTCAAATAACTTTTATATTTTACCTATTATGAAATTTTCTTTGTTATTAGTTTGAATTTTCAAATACTTTATACTTCTCTCAACTACAAATAGCTATTTTCTTTCTTTCTTTCTTTCTTTCTCGTGTTCATACAAAGAGAACAGAATTTCAAAGCTATCATGTCTGTGGCTCGCATTTGGGAGGTCATGGGTTGGATTCCTCTGGCCGACATTCCTGAGCCATATGTTTTTTCGGGGAGTTATCCCGGGTCGCCAGGCAAGTGCTGGGAAAGATTCTCACATCCCTGAATTTCTGAACCACCATTTCATCTCCGTTCTAATTTCACCTCATCTTTCATCCGTTGGTCTTTTTCAGGGTTGGAAGTGTCAGCGATGGTGTTTCAGTGGTGTGACAGGGGTAAAGGATCCTTTTTGTGACTTTCTCCGTCCTTCAGCTTTCGGCTGACTGTCGGGAGTATCCTAACTTCCTTGAGGGGCGTGGACACCCTCTGTGCTGGGTGGGGTTCCTGGTCTGCCTGTCCGTCTGACGGAGAGTCTCCATCTGAAAACTTAAGGACCCAGCCATTCCGGTGCCATTTTTCCTGGTTCCGGATGTCTGGTGTCTTTTACACCTCATCCTTCCTCCCAGAGACACCCCTTGTGGGGCGTAGATACAATATCCACTATGTGGATCAGTGCCGAGTCCCCTCCATAGCCAACAAATCCAAAGCTATCACGTAGCGATCAGCTTTGAGGAATTTGGCTATCGCTTTAGCTTAATATGTTCTGGTTATACCTACAACGAATTGTGAAAATAAGTGATGAAGGTTTATCGGTATCAGCATGACATAGATGCAAAATAAGCTTTGTAAGAAGAGTGAGTAGAGAAAGATGTGAACGCAACACATATTTTAGGGCAAAAGCTCCATATGCCTGCGTCTCTGTTAACAACATAAATCCAAAGCGAAAAGTCGGTTAAACACCAAACTTGATATTTAGGTTCAGCATCTTTCAAAGATGTGACAAGGATTTTCAAGAAAATCTCCCCGTCCTGAATACGGGTGGTGAATGAACAAAATAGTTAAAATGATGCTCAAATGAGCCCGAGGTCCCTAGAAATTAGAATCTAACATTCATCTTCTCAGGATAAGAGGAAACCCTGGAAAAAGCTTTACCCAGGTATTTCACTTTAACCGAGATTCTAACTCGGGACCTCTTGAATGTGAGGCAGACCCCCACACCATGCAGATGAGCTAAATGTGATTTGCAAGCTTATCTGGATTATAAAAAGTAGACAGAAAAATGAGATTTAGAAAAAAGAATTTGTAGAATGGTGAGAAGAAAAAGTTATGTGAGTGCAACACATTAGTTTGTTCAATTTAAAATAATTTAATCTATAATTAAATATAATTCTTCCCAATCATAATTCTCGTGGTAATGCAAAGAGCGTGGAGTTTCAAAGACACCACATAAAAATCTGACTATTGTTTGAGCTACTGCATTCTTCTAATACTTACAACGAAATTTGTAATGGCAGTTCATTTCAATTAACAAGAAGACTCATCCACTCAAGCCGTGTGTAGGACAAGGTTGGAAAGATAGAATCAGATTGAAAAATTCAATGTCATAGCTGAAATTTGAACTACGGATCTTCCAGTTTACGTCCAGGTGGTGCTCTGGTAACACGCGCAACTCGCATTCGAGAGATACCTAGTTCGCTTTCCTGCTACCGCCCAATCTGACCCGCAGTTTTTTTCGAGAGTTTTCCCGGGTCGTCAGGCGAATGCTGATATGATTTCTCTCAGCCCCCGAATATCGTTTCATTCCTCATTTCATTCATCCTTAACCCTGTTAGGTCTGTTTCAGGGTTGGAAGTGTCGGTGATGGTATTCCGGTGCAGCATGACAATAGAAAAAGGATGCTCTCTGTGGAACCTTATCCGTCTCTCAGGATTATAGAAGCTTCACTACATAATGAGTCAATTCAATGCAAGTTTAGCTTATGTTAGTCCTCAAACTAGGGAAAAAGCCGTGAAGAAAGTTGCCAAAGCACATAGGGTTAAACTCTCTCCTATAAAGAAAGTTAAGCAATATAATTGTATTGATGAACAAATTATTCAATTCTACCAGAGGGGTGATATATCCAGACACCAGACAGTTCCGGGAGAAAGGATGTTTTGGGGGGAGCGGCACCTTCAGATTTGTAACTTGAAAGCAATTTAGTTTTCAGAATAGAGTGCTTTCAAATGAAGCAATTGCAAGAAAAGCACATCAACCTATCTGCATTAACACTTCGGGTCAATATTTTGAAAATTTAGCTTATATGATCCTAACCAAATAAAACAGCTCTATAGAAACTGCATATTTTGCACTAAACATTGTTTCCTCGTATCTATTAACATTTTCTTCTTTTGCATACAATACCTAAATAGGTGTTTTTACTCTACATGCACTATATGACTGGCACGGTTTTTCTTCCTTTCTCTTGTGAGTGTGTGTAAGAGGAATTATGTTTCAAATAAAACAATCTTTATTCGTTTTTCAGTAACAAATGCAAAATATATCTCATTTTGAAGAAAATTTAATGCTGTACTTAATTGTTCCCAAACTGCTTCAACAGTTAGACATTAATATTACTTTTACTGCCATATTTTTAAAACATTACTTGAATATTATCAGAACTGAATGTGCCAACTGTATGGAACTACACACTTAGCGCTAAACGTTGTGATCAATATCTATGACAATTAAAAAGCAAAACGAACTTACATACAAGGTAATAAATACCCTTGGAGTACGTGTAGAACATTCTATTGGTGATAATCATGAAACTATTATCATTAATATTATTATTTACTACTAGCAACAAACGTTAAAAACAAGATATACATTATATGAACCTTGTTTCTCAAGAAAATTACTGAATCTTAAACTTGTGTAGCACCCACATAAAGAGTGCAATATTTGATTTTTAAACAGCATATTATGCAAAGAAAATGTTAACTTATTTCACTTGAATAGTTCTAGTAAAGAGAAAAGTATCTGGTTTTGTCTTCTTTCCTCTTAGAGCCAAGTCGCTGAATTATACCAGCATACAAGTAAGCAAATGTGACCTTTGAGACGATCTGGCACTTGCTGTTGGCTATAGCCAGGCATGACTATTCGAGAAGAAATTTCTTCCCCCTCTTCCTCTACACCCCTTGGCCCATCGGAAAACATTTGAAGCCCACTGTACACACTTTACAGACTTTGTTTCAGCCAATCCAAGAACACACAAAACTTTTTTGTTGTGTTGTCCAAATAAAATCTTTGTACATTCTGATTATGTGTCATTGTTGGAAGCAATGTTCATAAATTGCAAGAGACCTACTAATCATATACGAAACAATTTTTTTTAATCGGAATCTGATACAATTAAAGTTATAAACATTTGTAATGTTAAACCTAAAAACCAGACACCATGTATGTATCTAATTAAGGATGTTAGGCTAGAATGAAACAAAAAGAAAAAAAACATTGAATGATTCCACAATAAAGAAATGCAAGAGGAAATTATTTTATTGGCTTTTCCAACACTAAGATAGAGAAAGATTACCTTCAGTAAAATGCAGTTTCCAGGCTTTTTGGCCATGGTCAGTTGATACTCACCTAACATTTAGCCCATCACTCCATTGGGCATCTACAGAGCAACTGTGACTCCTGGCTCATATTACTGGAGTGGCACTTGTTGGAGCACCTGTCATATTTGTTGGGTGAAGGAACCACCCCCTTGTTTCTTTGGCTGTGCATCCATCAATTTCTGCGCAGCTGGTTTATATGGTTTTATATTCGATTTTTCTAGTAAGGGCATCCACACTCTGTGAACACCTGCTGTTTCTTCTTTTCTGTTGAAGTTATTTTTATTTTTATAAATCTCAATGGCTTCTCAGAAAACTATGGCATGGTAATGGGCCATACTTTCAATTACCTCAGTTTCATTGAACCTGACGTCGTTGCCCACTAGCAGAGCATCCTCATCTACTGCTGATTTTCGTTCTGTCCCAGTTTCTTTTACGCTTCTTGATACGGGTGTATATGTTGCGCTTGGTGGTACCAATGTAAACATGACCACAACTCCACAGTATGCAGTAAACTCCTTGTGTACAACGTGGGTGTCCTTTGCTGATCTGAGTTAAGTTTTAGTTTGCTGGTAAGTTTGAAAATCATTTTTATGTTGGCGTTTTCCAATAATTTGCCAATACAACTTTTAACACAGTTTATATAAGGCAAGAAGCTTTGTTTTGCTGTTTTTCCATCTCTGTACATTTTTGTGCTCTTCTTGGGTGCAATCCTTGATTTATTTCTTTAGGACCATACCCATTTGCCCATAGCATTTGGTGTAGGTGTTTTTAATTCTTGCTCTAAGGCAGCTGGTTCACAGATCTACGTTGCCTGTTCTGCTAGGGTCTTGATTATACCTCTCTTCTGCCAAGGATGATGATTCAAACTCTTCTGTAGATAGCACTCCATGTGGGTTGGTTTACTGTATAGCCTAACGTCAAATCAGGTTTTTTGGTTGTCAAAACATCTTGGAAAGCAACACTTCAATCTTTCACCTTTTACATTGTAAATTTTATATTTTCACTGATGTTGATATAATTGAACTTTTCTAATTCCTTGTCTCCATGGGGCCAGATTAATAAGGTGTCATCCACATAACTCCACCATACATCAGGCATATGAACGACTTTCGGAGGTAATTTCTTCAAACTCTTCCATATAAAAGCTTGCAATCATCCAAGTACCTATTGCCACACTCTTCTTTTCTTTGTAGTAGTAACCATTCCATAGGAAATAACTGATGGTGAGGAAGTGGCAAAACAGGACTGTGATATTTTCAGGAAGTATTTCTGTGATTCTGTGATATGTTCTAGAAAGAGAGTATTGTGAAAACAATATGTTTGGGGATTGTAACACATTTATTCATTATATCAACACTGGATACACAGTTTTATGTGCTCCTGTTGGTTGTGCATGGTGCATGACACATCAAAAATTGTTTTCAATGGTAATTTTGAATCTTGCCTAAATAGATATTCAAGACCAATTTCAAGCCAATAGGGTCTCAATTTGCGATGTAATAAAATGTAATAACTAAAATACTGTGCCAAACATTCAAATGGACCATTTTTATTTCATTAAGGACCTAGAGAATTATTATAAATTCTGCTTCATAAACAAAGACATGCCTTCTAATTGCTGCTCATAACTTGACTACACAAATGCAAGAAAACCTTATTATGAATATTTAACTTCTAATTTTTGTTGCTCTGTGTTATAATGGTGAAAAAATACCTGCCACACTGAATTAAATTCAAAACCACTCAAAGGTAAAAACATGTAGTTTAAGGTGGTTAAGTCCGTGAGCGAAAGAAAAAGATTCATCTTCTGTGGTCACTGAGTGCAAGGAATACACCACCACCACCACCACCACCACCACCACCACCTGTAGGCCTATTATATGAGAGGTATTTGTTCTTTTGTTAATACAATTTGCATTTTCCTTTATGTCAATTATGCTACATTATGTTACTGCTGTAACATCAACTTAACATGTTCTAATGGTATGTTAAGCCATATTTTGTGTTTCGCTGACCATTGTTACAGCTAACTTATCCCAAAACACAAAAATAACCTAAGGGCACATTTTCATGGCATTAACCCCTTCCATGATATGGACATGTAAAATGGGCCTGAGCATTATGGACGTATATAGATGTCTGGTGCATGCATCACCTCTCCTGCTTTTCTACCTTACATTTAAACTTTTTTTCACAAATGAATTTAAATAAGTTCTCTGTAGTTGTCAAAGCTTATCTTTAAAGGTCACTTTTGCAAAGATATCTGAAAGCATGGTATGCAATAAGGGCACATCTGATAACACATATCATACTGGTTTCCTTCACTTAACTGCGACTTTTGAAATATAAACTGTTTTTTCTGATGATTTGTCATCACACACGAATAATGTTTGGTATAACTTCCTGCATTTAACAGTGAACAAATTTACCTTTCTTATGTTTCAGACAATATGTCATTGCCACAGCTTAAAGAACTAGCCACATAGGGACTTGAAGTTTTGACACCACAGGGTTGGGAGC
Organism: Deroplatys truncata; assembly: GCA_030765065.1. Taxonomy (NCBI): domain Eukaryota; kingdom Metazoa; phylum Arthropoda; class Insecta; order Mantodea; family Mantidae; genus Deroplatys; species Deroplatys truncata. The sequence continues at coordinate 405,598,802 of CM060990.1, forward strand.
TTTACTGCACACACATGGAGAAAGTAGAACATGAGTATTGGATTTGCAATTGGATTGCATCTGATGTGTTAGACATAATTACAACTCAAAATCCCAATGATAAAAGTGAAAAGGAATCCAGTAATGAAGAAACCAGTGTGAACTGCAAAAGGATATCTCTGACTTGGAGCTTGCTCAAATGTTATAAGATAATGCTATTTTTTTACCTGATGTTAGTGGTTGGTAGAACCTAACTGTATTTTTAAGTCTACAGTGTATTTATGAGCATATACTTTCTGCCTGAACATATACTGCACTGACTTAATACTTGAACCTGATCCATACTCTAGCTTATTCTCCAGCAGAAGAGTTTAGCTGGCACATTCCTCTAACAGCTTTTCTCCTGATTGCAAATCTGTATCAAATACCTTATTATACCAATACAGCAAACTTTGTCGAAAAACTGGCGAATGCGCTAGACATGCACCTCTAGCAGCAAGGAAAGAATGGTCTGTTGTGTATGGTTTGATTTACGTGTTCCCTTCACTCGCAATAGTGTTTCATGTTGAAATAATCATCGCCAGCTCTAATAATGCATTATAATGAGGTATAACAAAGCAGGCAATATTTGTGCTGTTTACAGTTGCAATATTATGCTTGGCAACCAAATGCACTGTCATTTTTCAGGTTTCCTAAGAAAAGAGAAAGGTATTTAATATAAAATATGTATAGTTTGTTTTGAAGTTTATTTCTTGCATTTTACATTATGACACACACTGGTAACTGTTAATTGTTATATTGCAGATGTGCTCAATCGTTCAATAAATGTAGAAGAGCCGATTTGGATGACATTTTCAAGAAAATATGTGGACCCAAAAAATGTATGCCTCATGAAGGATATGGGCCAAACACTTCCAGCCCACAGGCTTTTGCAATCCAAATTTAACAAGACAAGGGTAGGTGTCTTTGTTTTATCACTTTAATGTTAGAAATTGAAGATTTCAAAATCTACATTAAACATCCCATTGATTGCTCTTTATATAGATTAATATTATTTACAGATTAAAGAAGCATGTTACGCCTTCATTACTCTTGCCAGACAAAAATTCAGTGGCATGCACATTATGAAAATTGCAAAAGAAACGCAAGATGGAGGAAAGTTTAATACAGAGTGTTGTGTAGAAAATGAAATCTCAATGCAGAGGGAGAGGAGGTAACGCTTGAAAGAAAATCCTGAGTAGTATGAAAAGTATAAAGAAAAAGACAGGAAAAGGAACATTGGTAATTCAAGTAAAACTATGAAAAGTCGCACCAAAGGTGAAGCTATAATAATAAGAGAAAAGGAGAGGCTATGAAAGAGCATATTGAAAGAAATTAAAGCATAGGATTATAGAAGCTTCACTACATGAGTCAATTCAATGCAAGTTTAGCTTATGTTAGTCCTCAAACTAGGGAAAAAGCTGTGAAGAAAGTTGCCACAGCACATAGGGTTAAATTCTCTCCTATAAAGAAAATTAAGCAATATAATTGTATTGATGAACAAATTATTCAGTTCTACCAGAGAGGTGATATATCCAGACACCAGACAGTTCCGGGAGAAAGGATGTTATTACATTAAAGGAAAACAATGAAAAAGTGAAGTTTCAGAAGAGGTTCATGAATATCATTATAGCAAAGGTATATCAACTCTTCAAGGAAAACATGGATTTAAAGGTTAGAAAATCAAAGTTTTTCTCACTGCAACCTAAGTTTGTACTCCAGTTAATGAAATGCCTCATCGTAGCTGCTTATGTCACTATCATGAAAACATAAATCTACTACTGGCTGCAGTAGCAGGATACAACAAAGATATTCCAAAATCATCATTAATACAGATGATTGTTTGCAATCCAGAAAATGAAAGTTGCATGTACAGCAAATGTGTCAAGTGTGGAGTGCAAAATCTTCAGTGTTGTGCAACTTTATCAGAGGACATTAGTGTGGTATGCCTGGGATGTTAGTGAGGGAAAAGCAGTGGAAACTGTTCATGAAGGCACTGTAAGTGAAGGATTTGCAGAGCTTATCCACAGATTGCCTCAGTTTTTAAAACAGTTTTCTTGTAAAGGTTCAGATCAAATTATTTTTGGGAAAACAGGTAGCCATGGATGGAAAAGAAATAGCTCTGCAAACCGACTTTGCAGAGAACTACACTGTGAGACTTCAGAATGAAATTCAGTCTGCCTATTGGAACTCACAAGTTACAACCTACTGTAGACAACACTACTCTATAAAATAAAATGTATTATATTGATGTTAAACACATCTTTTGTTAAGAAAGAGTATTTGCTTTAAAGAATATTTGCATATTTCCCTTTCCATCACACTGAATGTCCCACTTCGTCACTTAATCATCTGTTCCTTGTGAACAAAGAATAAAGCATCTTAGTTAATATATTACTAAAATATTGGAATAGTTTATTCTACACAGAAAAATTCAGAAGACTGCTTGGCATAGTTTCACAGAATTTATATGTTTTTGTTCTCTTAAGGTGATACTATGTTTTGTCTGTGTCCCATTCCATCACAAGGACTTCTTAATTTTTTAATTAAAGACTAATTTGGAGTTTTCTTGTACTAGGATTAGCTTTATGTATGGACTGATTTACAGCAAAAGAAAGAAAACCCTTGCATCATTTCATATAGTAGTTTATGTAATATAATATCTTAAAAATCAACCCAATTGTACCTATCCGTCACATAGAATGGCCCAGTTATTCAAATAAGATAGAAGGAAGACAAGAATCTCATCCACTTATGAGACTCTACCTGGGCACCACATCAGATATAGAAGCTGCCTTGGTGTCCAGCCTGCCACTACTTGGACTGAGCTTGCACATTGAGACCAGCAGAAGTGAATGGCCAGTACCCCGCTGCTGCTAATATGCTTTCAGGCACTCAGCAGCAACCTGCAATGCCACTCCCAGGTGTCACTACTGCGGGGCAAGCACCCTCACTGCTGCTTGCTACAACCATGACCTCCACCGACGTAACCACTTCTGTGCCACTTGCTCCGGGAACGGCCATTTCACATGACAGACTCAATGCCCACATACCACCAGAGCAGACAGCAACCTTATAGACCACCCAGACCAGATCACGACCACCTCCACACATGATGTTTTGTCACCCACACCAGACATCTCACATCAGAACACTCCACCTCCAATATACTACAAGAGGTGCTTGCCACCACACACAAGGAACTGCAGAATCTTGGCCTTCGTTTCGAGGCATTTTGGAGGGAAACCAATGAGCACTTTGCTGCACTGGAGGCCAACACTGAGAAGTCATGGCCCGATGACGATGACCTGTTGTCATCAGTGCACCATAAACTTACCAGAATAGAAACACACCTAGTTGAACAGACGAAGCAAAAGACAGCAACAACCGATCCACGTGGCTAAGAGCCCTCGAGGTCCTGGTCGCAGGGATTCAAGGGCTTCACATCCAATCAGATGCCAGCTTCAGCCAGAGCCTCTGATAACTTCAAGACCAATACTGCAAACTCCAGGAAGACTACATCCGCATCCGGAGCTTCATGGAGTCTTATGTGCTGCCACTTCCATCACCATCCAGCAGCACGAGACACCACTGCCACTGAGTCACCATAATTAACACCAATCATTCCTGAAATTCCTTTATCTTCTACTTTGCTAGTGGGCAGACTGCACCTTGGTCAAGTCTGTCTCCTAGCACAATCCTCACACCCTAGTGACCGCATTACAGGCCAGTTCACACCAACACCTTGGAATGCGCAGGTGCTTAAGGCAGTACTGCAGTAAACCTTTCCTTCCTAATCCAGTAAATGAGCTTTTTAGTGGGTATCAGCCATCTTTGATTGGCGAGTCCCACACTCTCAGTCTCCAACGCCCATCGGGGCTGAGTTTAGCACTCAATTGTTTTTTTTTCACCTCCAATTGAAAAAAAGAGTGCGGAAACCGCGGGTGAAAATTGTAACATTGTTGATAAATCAGAACATGTTACTTTTGAATGGCAAGTATAGTGAAGAAATAGATTATAGAAGATTATTAGCATCAAAACAAGTCTGGAAGAGAAGAGTAGAGACAGTATACTGGAAAAACTAACACAAAAGTTATCATTGCTAGCAATGGAAAATTTAGTAGAAAAGAAAAAAATCAGAATTGTCCACGAACTAAATGAAGAGAAATAATATCAAGAATATTAATACATTTATGAAAACAGAGTAACCGCATGGAGAGTGGGAGAACCGTGTTCAAATCCCGGCTGCGGCGTTAAATTTTTCAGTTGACTCTACATTAAAAAAACCCTGAATAAATTATGTACCTAGCACTGAAGTTCTTGCAATAAGCAGGTCGCCGCTAAGTTTGTCATCTAGCTGGAGATGCCTTGGTAGGTATGTCTGGGAAACAATTTGAGTCAATTGGGGAATTCAATGCCCCACCGGCATGTTGTCACAGTAGCTCAATGGTTAGAGCAACCGCACAGCGAGCGGGAGAACCGTGTTCAAATCCCGGCTGTGGCGTTGAATTTTTCAGTTGACTCTACATTAAAAAGATTAAATAAATTTAATTTTGATAATAAACAGTATAAATTACTGTGGAAATTTAAATAACTTTATAAAATATAACTTGTTATACATGCTGCCAAAGAAGAAAGGGATTGACATTTTGCGGAGAGAGAGGCAACGTTGCCGCTTAAAGCGACCATGTGGAGAGCACATTAGAATTGTATGTATGAAGGAGATTGGGTTGCGCCTCCATTGTAAGGTGGATATTATTTATATTCATATACAAGACAATTATAAAATAATGAATATAGGTACATGCAAAGGATAGAACATGCAAGAATATATCAGTGTAAAGATCTGCGTTAACAAAAGAGACATACCTGTGAAATATTGATACTTATTCTAATGGGAAAATGCCACTGAGCATACTGTTTCCCGTGCTTATCCTTTTATAGTTTTATTCGGTTAAGAGTACGCTCAGTTTTTCGTTTGGCTCGCTGTCTTTGTCACTATTTTTGGATATTGTTAAATATCCATTAAAAGTGTTAACAGAATTGCAAATGCTCACAACTCACCCACAGATACATGGACTCAAACAAACTTAAACACAAAGCAAATAACATACAAACACGATGATGCAAAATAACTTGTCAGTACACAGGTGATCTCTAAAGTAATGGAACTACTTTGCAAACTGTGGCTAAAGGAAGGCACTTTTTATAGCTGCAGCAACAGTAAAAGAGAAGACGCGCAGTTCATGTTACTGCAACGGTTACAATATCTGCAAAAAGGTTTTTGCATCTATTGTTGCTATGGGAATGTCTTAGTTCTAATTGGCCTTTCCAATCACAGCTATGACCACTATGACGTATCCATCACCTCCCATTCATTTAAAGCTTTCCACCACGTGGTCAGCAACTGTCAAACCCTTTCTTGATTGGCGCCGACTATAGCTTATAAGACAAAAGAAATATTTGAAATGAAGGCTGGAGGACAGTTTGAAAATGTGAAGTGATTTAGTTTTCTAAGAGTGTGTATATACATGTATATATGTTAGTACTTAAATGAATTGTGAACTATAAACATTTACTATGAAATTGTATCAAACAAATTGTTAAAATACGAAATGAATTAAGGTATGTTTAAATAGTAACAAAGAGAAAAAAGTGAGGTTTTGTAAGAACAAGTTACAGTAATAGAAAACCTGAACATTAGATAATAGAATTTTACTATCCAAGATGTAACAATATTGAGGAAATGAGGAAATTTAGGATGTAAGAATGGATGTGAGAATATGTCAATTTTGGTTGGTTGAATTTAGGTAGTAAGTTGCTGGTTTCCAGTAGCATAAGGTATTGGTAAATGTAGTATTTGTAGTGTTAAGAAGAAAATGGTTACTGGATTCCAGTAACCTTAGGTTAGGAATTAGAATAGTTATCTGTCAAAACAAAAATTGTATGCAAAAAGGATGAATAAAGTAAATAATACCTGGGAGTTTCAATCCTGACATAGTTATCAAGAAGCCAGAATGACAGATTGCAGATTTTATTATTTATATTATAAACCAAGAAACCTGATTTTTTAATATGTGCGTGTGCGTGTAACATTCTCCCATCCTTTGGGTAAAAACTGATCTCTCCACAACTTAGTTTCTTCACATTCAATTATATAATGCAAGTCATTATCTGCCTCTCCACAAAGAGGACATCTATCCAAATTCACTCCCTTCCTATCTCCCCTTAGCCTATGTGCACTTAGTCTAGACCAGGCCCACCCTTCTCTCGCTAACCTATTACTACATTCACATACTTCTCCCTTCCCCAGTCCACCTTCAATTGTCTATATAGTTCCAAACTTTTCTTTCCCTTCAGACTTTGAAATAATTCTTCTCTCTCTATGTCTTCTATTCTGTTCCTTACTTTCCAGAAACCTTTTAACTAACCCCTCTCTCTCCCATCCCATAAGTTACGCATTCCTATTTCCTGTAGGATTCTCCTTATTCCTTGAGGCCAGTTCATCCCAGCACTGGATTTTTCTTGCATTATTAAACATTGCCTCAAGAAATTATGCTCCTCCAATGATTTCAATCTATGCCAATATTTAAGTATCCTTTCTACTATCAACCCTTGCTACCTACTCTTCCCAACTCCAACATTGTTGCTCCATTTGGTGATAAAATGGATAAACCTAATATACATTTACAGAATGATTGCAACTCTTCCCCTTCCAAATACCACTTTTCCTCCTTCAATTTATAGCCCTTTTTAAATACTATTATCTTTCACTTTTTAAAATTTATTCTTAAACCCCATTTCTTACAAAATGAATATATGATATGGAGCACTTTAGTTAGACCTTCTACTGAAATAGAACCTACCACTAAATCAGCAAAAAGTAATCCTGGAATTTCTCTATTATTTACTGTGGGTAAATATAAGTTATCCTTATTCAACTCTTCCAAGATATCGTCAATAAATAAGTTAAACAGTATAGGGCTAAGTTTACAACCTTCCCTTAACCCCATATTACTATCAATTTTTCCCCATAATTTCATCACCATTCAACCTAATATAAAACTTATTTATATATATATATATATATATATATATATATATATATATATATATATATATATATGTTCTGTATTGCTCTAATGAATTTTAAGCTTAGTCCCTTACTTCTCAGTTTAATCCATAGTGCCTCTCTATCTATAGTATCAAATGCCTTCTCTGAGTCAATAAATGCCACATATACCTTACCTCTTTTAATACTTAAGTATTTATCGACAACTGATTTTATAATACAAATATTGTCCACTGTTCTCCTACCTTTTCTGAATCCCCTTTGAAATATTGATAAGTTTATTTTCTTCTTCTGTCCAGTCCAGCATTCTAGTTGCTAAAATTCCTGAACAGACCTTTCCTAAGACTGACAGCAAACTTAATACCCCTATAATTAATTGCATCTTTGACACTTCCTTTCCCTTTATAAATGGGTACAATTATACTTGTCCTTCAGTTATGTGGTACCTTTCCTCCTTCAAATATAATATTCATCAAATTAACCAGTATCTCAGCCCTATCTTTGTTCTCTATCCATTTTTTCCAAAATTCCCCTGGTATACCATCAAACCCTGATGCTTTATTGTTTTTAAACCTTTTAGTTTCCTCCCAAACTTCCATTGCCGCTATTTTCTTACCTAGGCTATCTACATATTCTATATCTAAAGATAATGGGATTAAGTTTGTTAATTTGGTCTGCATACCTAATAGGTTTTTAAAGTAATTACATCATATTTCTGGCGCAATAACATTCCCCCTTTTATTCCTATTATACATTCCTCGGATTATTTGCCATACTCTACGGTTATCATTTTTGTTTACTACTTCAAGCAAATTCTTACTTAATCTCCCACCCCATTCCTTATTTTTTACTTCAATTAAACATCTGTAACTCCATTTCATTGTTAAATAATTTTTCCTTGAATCCTGATCCTCATGTAGCTTCCATCTCTTTAATTCCTGTTTTCTCTCCTCTTAGCCTCAATATAGGGTCTTTCAACAAGTGTGTCCTATCTTTGAACTTAAATAAAACATGTTCTATAAATGATAGAGGTTTATTTCTTTTTTTATTCTGGAACATAATTAATGTCATTACGTGTGGAAGAGAACATCAGTTAAGTGACCACCAGGACTTCATTGGGTTGTGCGTATATGGTTGACCCAATTTTCAATGACAGAAGAATTAATTAGGTCCAACTTCACGAATAACACACGTGATGTTATTCATAAGACCATTTACTGTTTCTGGCTTGTTGGCATAAACTTGAGATTTAACATAACCCCACAAGAAGTAATCCAACAGCATTAAATCACATGACCTCGGGGCAGTTAACATCACCACCACGGAAAATGATGAAACCTCTGAACTTCTTCAAAAGATCGATTGTTTCAAGAGCAGTATGACATGTGGCACCATCTTGCTGGAACCAGATGTTTCTGAGATCCATACCATCCAATTGAGGCCAAACATAGTCCCTTATAACAGACCGGTATCTTTCTCCATTGACAGAGTTTCTCCATCATCATCCTGGAAAAAATATGGACCAATGATTCCACCATACCAAAATCCACACCACACAGTAACCTTTTGGGGATGAAGTGGTCGTTCTTGAATCTGCATTGGATTGTGATTGTTCCAATAGTGGCAATTTTGTTTGTTAACACAACCATCCATCCAAAAGTGGGCTTCGCCGCTGAAGATGATTTTTCGACAAAAATCCGGGTCAGATTCCAATTGCTCCATAGTCCAGTCAGTGAATACACAGCGCAACCTATGGTCATTGGGCTTTAGTTCTTGAGTTAACACCATTTTGTAAGCATGAAACTTCAAGTCCAGATGCAGAATTCTCCAAGTTGTGGTCGGCGAAAGCCCCAATTCTTGCGCTCGACGAGCAATTGGTTTGTTTCCGTTATCGTGTACACTCTCACGAACGGCGCTTATTTTTTCGTTGGAGCGCTTACGTCGATTACGTACAGGCGTTCTTTGATTGCTGACAGAACCACTTCTTTCAAATTTATTGATCAAACGCCAAATCGTTCTCTCGCAGGGATGATTATGCACACCGTTAACTTCACGCAATACACGGAAGTTTTGGCGAACAGATGAACCATTTCGATAATAAATTTTCACAATTTCTACGCATTGCTGAATGCTGTAAGGTTCCATGGCTATTGGTCAATAACAACTGTAACCACATGAAAAAAATGACTGCTGTAACTTAATAATAACGGCAACTAACATGTTAAAGATAGGACACTCTTGTTGAAAGACCCTTTACATTCATCAAAACATCCCTTTCTTTCCATTTGCCACTCCTTCCTTTGTTTCATTTTACATCCTGCTTTCTTAACTATCCACTCCAATCTCCCAGTTACTTCCTCCAACTTTTTCCTTTGTAATAATACAAATGGTGTCTTCCACCATAATTAAATTCAGTCTACCCAAGTATAATTCTTCCTCAGCCCTTCTCCATTTAAATACTTCTATCTTCTTTCCCACCCTAATAGGTTCATCATCCACCTCACTCTTTACCCTAAATGTAGCCTTCAATGGAAAATGACAGCTAGTAAACACTCCCTGAACTACTTCTTTTCCTTTAATTCCATTACAAAAATTCAAATTATTTTCTTCACAAAATTGCAGTAATTTTCTGCCATCTTTATTTACTATCTTATCTCTACTTTGTCTTTTCTCAATTTCATGCCTTACCTTTATATTTTCTTCTGTCCTTATTTGAGGTTGTTCACATCCTGACCTTACATTAAAATCACCTACTACAACAATTTTTATATCAGGATCTATGTCACATAATACCTCCATATCTTGGCTTAATTTACTTAATAATTTAGGGTCATAAAATTCAGATACACTTGGTGGTTTATATAAAATGCCCAAAGCCTCCTTGCTAACTTTTCCTAATAAGCCTGTTGTTAATAGCCACTGCACCTTAGCATCACCTAACTCCTCTACTATCTTAACATGAAAATTTCTCTCCTCCTTTATAAAGACTCCTAATCCCCCTGATGCTTTCCCCTTCTGACTGATTCTCATTGCCAATTGAGTAAAATAATCACAGTCGTCCATATCTATTTTCACACTTTTCCATACCCAAGTTTCAACTACTGTAAGTATATCAGCTTCTTTTAGCAATTGCTTGATTTCCCCACTTCTCATTTTGTCCCATAGACCCTCGGCATTCCAATATAACACCACCAAATGTTTATCCTATACTGAACCTTTTCTTTCAAATCTAAATTGGTTCAGCTTAGATCTACGACGTGTCATTCTTTGTTCTTCTCACCCCTATAGCACCCTCCACTTGTACTATACTACCACTCACTGTTGACACTACACTCATATCGCCTTGGTTCCAAACGTCTAATCCTGCCACTGCCCCTAACGCTAGTCGTCTGGTGTCGTTTCTTATTTGCTGCGTTCGTTCAACGATCTTTCCCGGCGATGTCATCAGCTGACCTCTTTCTCCAATCCTGCATGCCTCCCCTCCTCTGATGTCACATGCTGCGTTACTTGTCCGTATGTCAAGTCTTCTCTCCTGCATCATCAGCCATGTGGTGGTGAACAAAATGGCTTACTTCTCTTGTTTCCTGGTCGTGTGTCTCCCGTATCAAATTCTAATGACTAATTTACTGCCTGACGCTGTCTATCCATAATGTAAGTCCTCTTATATATGCCTTCTTTCCTTGATCTTTTGCCAACTTCATCTCTCTTATTAAAAAGTTTCTGAACTTTCTTTCTTTTTTCCCCATAGTAGTGTTCAATGAAAATTCTTGATCCTCATAGCTTTGATGCATTATTTAAAATTTTCCATTTAAAGTTTACTGTTTCCAGTTTTACAATTATAGGTCTAGGGTTTGCACCTCTTCTTCCTACTCTAAATGAATCAATTATTTCCCATCCTGTCAATTCGATCTTCAGCTTATTTCTCACAAGATCCTCTACCTGTTGCCAACATTTTTTTTCTCTCTTCCTTGTATCCAAAAATTACTATATTTCTCTTTCTATTATTATCTTCCATTCTCTCCAAGTATGTCATCTTAGGTTTAATTCTGATACCTTCTCTTCCACTTTTCTTTGAAAATGTCCCATTTCTTTTTTAATTTCTTCCACGTTTCTGGCTAATCTCATATCAATTCTTTTTTCCATCTGCTTTATGTCTAGCATGTCTTCCCGCGATCTTCTTTAACATGTTCATAACATCCTCCGTCTCCGGCCCACGGATAATCAGTAGAAATGCCAAAATTATAGCCGATATTGTTCCTTTAACAGTCTTCCCACTGTTTCTCCATTTCACACTATTGAAAACTCTTGATTCTCACATAATAATTTTCTATTGAAACATCCATCACGGAGCTCGTGCAACACACATCCATATTCAACCGCTTGTCGGCAGCAACTCTCTAGTTTTAGCAGCATGAAGAACATTACCCCTGTGACCTGACATTACTATAGCTCCATCATATATAACATGATTAATATTTGTTTTCAACAAAGTTCCACTCTTCCATTTGGGGATTATGACATCAGCTAATCCTTTAGCAATCTTTTACCAGAAGATGAATAAAAGTATAAAATTAAATAAAAGGAGCCACTCTTCAGCTTTTCTATTTGTGCAGTACCTCACAATTACTTCCACTGAGATTTAACCAAAACATCTGTTGTTTCATCAGCTTGGGTGGAAACAAACTCAGCACATTTGATTCTGCTTGGCCCCTAAATGGCAATTGCTGAATAATGCCCAAACAACAAACTACATCTACTAATCTCCCTACATTTGCTTGTTTTGTATACGTTTCATTGTGTCTGTTTGTAACCCGTGTCTCTACAAAACATCATTAGCTATATGGCATCACCCTAACACATGAAACGTCTCTGCACATTTTATATGGTTCTCATGCTGCATGTTTCTTGGCTTTCTTACAAACTTTTTATGCTATTCATGCCAGTGTTGCACCAAAGTCCTTCCCCTTTTCCACCAAGCATCAAGCAATAGAAACATAGAAGGTTTTGCTCAGGTCTCTCCCCAATTTCACACAACCACTGGCATTTATTGTACCAGCTTTCTCAAAACTTTTGCACAAACTTTCCATTCTGGTCATGTAATTTCTGCAATGTTTTTAAGGCCACCTTTTGCTCTAGCAAGAGGTATAAAGGTACAGAACTGCAGCAAAAGTCACATGTTATGTTTAAATTCATTAGCCATTGTCCTGTAAAGCATTAACCAAGAAAGAAAAAAAACATGAAGAAGAAACAAAAGAAAACAAAAACCATGCACACAGTAATATTCACTGACTGAGCACACTCAACCACCTAAGCTCATTACCACATTACAAACTAAATTACTTTTCTGTTAGCAAATTGTCTTATCTTTGTGTTCCTTTACCAATGCTGGTGGCAAAAATGCTATATGCTTTTAAAGTCGAAGCTAGAGCTTATTTATAAGCTAGTAATGCTTTGTGTTTAAGCAAGGGCATGCTGTTCTGTTTACAATCCACTTTAAAATTTGGTCAACTCAAATTAATTACTGAAATATGCTTTAAAAGGGGACAAGAAGCCAAACTGTCCACCACAGCCAGATGACATTTGTTTCTAACATTCTCAGATCCTGATAAAATACAGATGCCTGCCCCAGTTGTCCCACATCTTTATTTCATAATACAGACGTAAAATGTATCAAGAGTTGAAGACTGCTAAATGGAAAATGCAATAAAACTGTATAATACAAATAAAAATAAATGACATAATAAAGCAATGAATCTAAATAACACATTCACAAGTATCTAGGGTTCATGCTGTATACCCAGTCTTCCCTGAGACTTCGCATAATGAAAACACACAAGTTGTAATACACCACTATTTAACCCTCTCCAATGGATATGTTCACTTTACTCCACTTAACCAAATTGCACTTAACCGAAGCCCGATTTAACCCACTGGTCTCTATGTGTGGATGCTCCTGTCTCTTTAGTTGTCACCTTACCGCTCCTCCCCCTTTCGAACTTTCCCTCATTTCCTCTCCTTTCTTAGGGTTATCATCCCCCTCTCTCTCACTTAGCTGCTGTCCTAATCCTCCCTCCCCCTTTGGTATGTTGTTCCCCCCCCCCCCTGGATTTTCCTGCAAAGACTCCTGGCGAGCGAGCACCTTCACCTTTATTGTAACAAATTAGCAACAACTACAATGCCTTTTTTTCTACTTTTTTTGTTCACTGCTTCAAGTTACCCTTGTAATCTTTTTAGATACTCCACCTGCTCAGCTGTATTTATCTGGGCAGGCGGTGATGTCACGATGCATGCATTAACTTTAATTTTGTAGCACTGTTCTTACACTCAGTAGCACTGAAATTATTGCACCATAAAAGTTTAAAAGGCTGACATACAGAATGTATGTCCAAGCACTCTGTCGCTAGGTGCAGTGTCAGATTTCATTCAACCTAGAAACATTGCACAAATTCTGTTGATTAGGGTTAGGACATTCACCCAATTCTTGAAAATCATTACGAAAAGTAAATCATAAATCAGCAAGACAACATGCATCAGGCAACTTCTGCTCCTCACAGGTAAGAATGTTGTTTCACTAATTCATTGTAATCCCCTTTAGGTGGCCTGGAACCATGTAGTAATAAATCTATTTTTTATACATTGTTGGGTCACTATGTAAATGTTTGAGACCATACTGGTCATACTGACACCTTCCCCTTGGGCATGTACTTTAGGTGCTAGGCACCCTTAAGGACCTTCCCTTAGTACGGGACTTACTTCCTGTGTGAGTCGCTCTACCCAGTGGTCAGACACACACGGGTCTCCTGCCACCTGTGAATTAGTCATTCCCTTTGAGATCCCTCTGAGCTACCCTTCCTTTATCCATGACATGTGTTGTAGTTGCCTGAATTGTGATTGCCACCCCCTCCTTTCCCCTGCAAATCTACCCACAACATTTGGTGAAAGCACCGCTTTGAGTGCCCCACTGTTACACCTCCAAACATCCTTTAATTCCCACTGCAACATTTGGTGAAGGCACCCCTTTGAGCATCCCACTGTTACCCCTCCAAACATCCCTTTATCCCACTGCAACAATATAGATTACTAATTGGGTCAAGGCCGCATAAAGGGGATTACAATGAATTAGTGAAACGGAATGCTTACCTGAGAGGAGCAGATGTTGTTCGATGCATGGTGTTGTCTTGCCGATTTATGATTTACTTTTCGTAATGACTTTGAAGAATCAGACTGACACAGTTTCCTGTAGCAGTCCCTCTGGACTCCCCTCTAGTCTCAAAAGCCAAGAGTTTTTTAAGGTGCAACACTGCTACCGCAGCAGTCCTTTATCTCTTCAGCAAATATCTTAACCTGAAGCAGCAGAATTTGTGCGTTTCTAAATTGAATGAAATCTAACACTACACCTATCAACAACAGAGTGCTTGGACGTACATTCTGCGTGTAGCCTTTCAAAATTTTATGGTGCAATAATTTCCAATGCTACTGAGCACAAGAACAATGCTACAAAGTTAATAAAGTTAATTCATGCATCGTGACAATATTACTGCAGTAGGTATGGATTAGGAATTGTGGAAGCTGTGTTTTTAATTCATCTAAGGCATCATTTACTTCCATTAGCACCCTTTCAAATCACTTATCTATCATTTCCTACAGTCTACCACATAACTACAGCCTACTTCATTAGCACACATCAAACAAATTAGACAATTTGGATTTACAAATGAGACAGTTATAATTCATCTAGCTTGTACACTTTTTATTGCAAACGGTGGATTGTATGAAATCCTTACTTGATGTGCCAAAACCTGTAAAGTATTGATAAACTACTGATCTTATATTTTCAGAATGTTCATGGCTGCGACATACACACACATTGTGTGCAATTTTGCAATATGATCTAACATGTGATGAACATAACTGGGCAAACCTACTATGGCCAATGCTTGTTTCTGGGTACCTCTCTTAAATAAGCTGCTAGCTTCAGTTACAGAAACAGCAAGTAATGCCTTGCTATATGATCACCACTTTTGGATATCTACAATATTATTTTCTGCCAGGATCAAGTCTGCTGATTTCATCACTGCTGTAAAATATTATAATCTGCTGGATACTATCATCACTTATCCTTCGTGTAACTATTTTTACAGGACTTGTCTTCGGTGGTATTCCAAAATTTGCTGCAAATATTTTAATAACTTTCACCTTTTTCAGGGACTTTTTGGCATTGCTCTTTCTTATAGGCTTTTCCTACAGCAGATAAAGAATTTAGAATATTTAGCTTCATCGGCTGACTTTTTAGCAGCACGGTGTAATCTTTTCCTTTCTGCTTCCTTTGCTTTCCTTATAATTGCTTCTCCTGCTGGAAAGGTAGAATCAGACAACTGAAAAATGCAATGCCATAGCCAGGACTTGAACCACGGATCTCCTGATTTCTGCCCAGTTGCTCTAACCACTGAGATACAATGGCAACATGCAGGTAGGACATTTAATTCTCCAGCTGACTCGCATTTTTCCCAGTAAACCACAAGGAGATCTCTAATTGCTTTTGAGATGACATATCCCCCAATGGTGGCTTACAATGCTTTAAGTACTTTAAGTTCCGGTCTACATAGTTTAGCCTTTATTAGGTCAATTAATGAATTAATTGTTCTTCCACACTGGCCATGTGTGTAGAACAAGGTTGGAAAGGTAGAATTACTGTCCTACTGGCATGTTGCCATGGTAGCTCAGTGGTTGAGCAACCAGATGGAAACACAGAGATCCATGGTTCAAATCCCAGCTAAGGCATTGAATTTTTCAGTCATCTGATTCTACCCTTCCAACCTCTTCTTACACTCATAGCTAGTGTGGAAGAACAATTAATTCATGCTTCTCCTACTGTTTCCTTTGTCTTTTTCTTATCTCTGTACATCTTTATTATAATCTTTCTCTTAAGTTTGTATTCTTTATCACATGTATGCTTATGTATAAATAATTTCTGCCTTTCTGCACTTGTTTTACCCATTGCTTTAATAACCAAAAATGATACATTTAAGTTTTAATTTACATTCTAAGAAACGAAGTAATTTAAATAATTTCTGCAGCTAACATAACAGAACTTAAATATAATTTCACTGGCTGAAATTACATTAATGCGAAGCAAACAGTACTACTTAAGCTGCATATTCCAAAGTTTCGCTCCAAAAGTTGTTAATATCAGGACAAAACTCCAAAGATGATATAGAAATCTGTTCATTTTCTAAAGAAACAAACTTAGTGCCACCTGTTAGTTGAGTCGTGAACTAGCAGTTCCAGAAGTTTTGTACAGATTTTCTTAGTGGTTATATAAAACAATTTTTTTTTCTGTTAGTATCAGGTCAGCACAAACCTGATATTTTTTAAAAGTGTTTATTATTTTAAAAAAAGTGCTTGTGCTTCTTTGTGAGCTATAACAGTAACTTGAAAACAAACAGTTAAGTATAGCATAAAATTTTTCTCACAACTTTATTGCTTACATGTATTTTTAATAACCAATATTTTAACTAAATTTTAAAATTTTTGCTGTTCAGTTTTAAGGGAAGTTTGGACTTCATAAGCATATATTGGTGCGAATGACAGTTTCTTTTACTGATATATCTAAAATTGAATGTTTCAAGTCTCATTTGATGTATCAATTGATAAAATATAATTACTTTCATTTTTCTACAAAAGTGGACCTCTTCTCATGGACAGACTTTTAACTGTTCGCAAATGCATTGATTGTTAGTTTAGTGTTGGTGTTAGTGTAGTTTATTTGCATTTAAGGTATCAGCGAAAAGAAGGCGTGTTATAATAACCAATGAACAGAAACACAAAGCTGTTTGCGACAAAGCAACAGCTGATGAGGGATTTAAAGCATTAGAAGTTACAAATTTGTATTCAGATTTTAACAAGAAATATCACATTATGGCACTATCAATAACAATAACCTTTGGTTTAGTTTTCCTTGCTTTTTGTGGAACAAAGCAGTGAATCATCACCAACAGATATAATGCTTATCAAACAGTGTCGCGATACAGCTGCTTGAAGAAAGTTTAGAAAAAAGCTACTGATTTCATGAAATAGTCATTGTACATACCTTAATGCATATTTTAATATAGTATGCAGTAATAGTTTATTAAACATCATTACATGCATTTGGAATATGATTATTTTATTGTTTGCTGCTTAAATCATTACCATTGATAATTAAAAAAAAAAGCATTATTATCTGAAACGGCTCTGCCCCCTTTAGTTTGGCTGTTTCACTGTAGTTACACTAGGGCATGTATAGTGGCTTTCACACAGCAAATATTTCAGTGCTTTAAGCTATATTTAAAAAATTATAAATGTCAATTTGACTACAAATATTTTATTCAACTAAAGTTGTACATGTTAAAACTTGTATTATTAACATTAAGAATTAAATGGTTATACCTCCAAGTACCTGTATTTTAAAGTTTATCATTTTATTACAAAATGAACTGCCTAGGTTTTATATTAGATTTTCAATTTCATAATATATACATCAATCTAATTCCATTTTCTACTCACATATATTACATTTTGAATATGTAACACTGTATTTCTTACAAACATATTAATTACAATTTTGGCACATTATTTTCTCCTATTGTTCTTATACCTACCACAAATACAGCACATTCTAGGCTTTTCTTGTGCCCAGGAGTGCTTTTCACAGCTTCTGTATTTGGACATTACAGTGATGATCATTCTTTCAAATATTCCAATGAAAGCTTTTTAAGAAAATGCATCTTCTATCCCTACCTTCAGTGTCACTAAATTTGAAAACAATGTTAGCATTGATGCCAGACATATCAAGATGATGTAGAAGACAATTGTCCACCACATAGTGATTCTGAAAATGGAATAAAGTGAGCAGATCTGATCTATAGTGTCTCCTTCAGTGGCATCGTAATCCAGTTTGGTTAAGCACTTGTTAGTTTAATCTATTTTAGGTGTGCTGTGCATGGCTGTAACAAAAACCACTGCCTTATTTTTTTCTTAGGCATGACTGAAGCCATACAAAAGTCAAATTGAAAACTAAAGAGACAAGAACTACTTCTCATGTTTTATTAGCTAAAAATTCTGAAGGAATTTCCTTCCCATACTTCAATATGCCTAAAAATGTCACTTCTTTCTCTCTAAGAGTTTCTCTGCTAATGGATACTTACTTCAGTAATTATTGGTGGTAACATTTCTTCTTAACTCTTTATTGGTTCAACTAATCTCTTCACAATTTCATCCAGACTGTTTGACATCCAACATGTATCGAAGTCATCAAACTTAAGGGTTGGCAACAAAAAGTATAAGTGCTTGTAACTACTGTCCATTCCAAACCAGAGTTCCCTCTGATGTAAACAAAAGCATGTGCTCCTGCTTGTCATGAACCTAAGAACACACTCTTATGCCAACGTAAATAGTTCCTTAAAAAATGTATTGTGTCATGAAACATTGGGGTAGGAAATGTATAGAACTGCACATTTTATTGCGGTTATCATAAGAACTCATTGCTAAAGGTAATGGATATATACTAACTGTTAAAGAGATCACAAAATAGGATTTTCGTCTGCTATTGCGCTAACGCTGAGAGCATCTTGCTTGTTAATACCAACTGTATGCACAACTGCCATTCTCTTACGTATAGAGAAATGCAGCAATAAATTTCCAGAGGTGCTATCTGAGCACCGAATAAACACTTTGCGTAACACAGGAAATATGATAAGCGAACAGTCATTCATAATATGCTACACACATGTGCTCAGCTCAGGTCAAATTTGATGATTTAGTCAGTTGGTATTTGAGTTCTTATGGCAGAGGAAGGTGCGTGTAGTGTGAATAAACTGTTCAAACACAAAAGCAGGAAACCATTAAAAAGTGGCAAAAAACAAACAGTACTTAATGTATTCAATTCACTATTAGAAAAATACCCGACACTTGCATTAGTGGATATTACGAAACTAATATCCGATTTTATAGGCGTTTCAGTAATAAGTGTAACCAAAGCGTACAGGGAATATAAACACGCATAATAGAACAAAATAGAAGAGAAGAATCAAATGTGGGAACTTGTTTTGTGTGCGCCAGTGCTGTGGATAAGCTTGTCATTAACTTAGAGAATAGTTCTGATTTCAATACAGCAGCTGAATCATCTTCGGAGGATTCAGATTTGGGTGTTGCACTTTGCCTGAGGATTGTGATTAACGTAAGTAAAATGTTCATTTTCACATGCTTATAAAATCCATTATTTCAGGTTGCATTTTGAACTATGATTCTCACGCAGGGCGACTCTTTATAGATTGAAACAATGTTCAACTTTAAGTGATACATTAGCAAGCACGTGAGAGAGGGACAAGCAGCCATTAGGGGCAGGATTGCGAACTACTTTCGCGCGGATAATACGAAGAGTTTGTTTACAGTGAGAGGCACTCTGGTTTGGAATGGACAGTAGACTTCACAGAATAATCATGCCTGTACCATCAAAATGCCAGAGCTTGTATTCTCCCCTTTTTACTCCTATTAAACACAAGTACCTAAAAGGGATTTTGTCTATAGTCTTGAATCTTGCACATTGCACCTTAACTGTTCTTTTGCAATTCATCTGTTGGTATTTATCACAGTGTTCTCAATCATTTGATCAGTGATAAACAAGTAACGTGCATTTACCTCCCCTGGTGTATTCTTGGCAGACATTTTAGGACCTGGTACAATCTTGGTTATATTTCCCGCTCTCTTTTTGGAGGAAGGTAGTGGTTCGCTTAACCATATTGTTTTTTTTCCCCCTTTGTAAAAATGGTAATCACTGCATTTCTTCACCTCATCATCTCCAAATTTTCTATTTAAACTAGCTAGTTCCTCTGCTGATTGCTCAAAGCTGCTATTGTGATTTGCTTGTTCAATAACTTCCTCTTCTTTGTCAGTATCTAATTCACCAAAATTACTAATATCTTCTTCCAACACTTCTCTTACTACTGTCTCAATATATTCAAGCTTCAGCATCTGCTTCTTGATAAAATGTATCCCTTCATGTGACCTAGAAATACATTCCCAGATTGTTATACCACTAATTTAGAATATGCGTGAACATAAACAAGATGACCTGGCCAAATGAGGATGTTTATAAAGTATTTAAAATAGGATAAAATTGCATTGAAATCTAGGTTTTCTTAAGCACAAACGTTACTTACATCACAGGGCATGTAGTGGCAAACACACTACAGGTACATAATTCAACATTCAAGTCTTAATACCAATTAAGCCATTACAAGCAACCCTTGCAAAAGACTTCACACAGTGGCATATTAAAGAACAAATATCACTGTTCAGCATGAATATCCAGCAATTATGCTATTTAAGGTAGTTTGTGTATAAATATGCAGGTAACTGCTGCATGTGCACCCACGGGTTACACACACAAATTATTTACCTGTTATATACATATTAAAACGTTCAAGCTATGTGAGCAAACATAAAATAATGATTTTAATTCCTTTTTTGAAGATTTTGTACTTCTTAGGACTGCCTAATAGTTTTTAATTACTTGCCAGTCAATACAAATCAGCTGCCAGCACAGTTTTATTGTCATACAGAGCAGTGTTTGCCGTTATGCCATCATAACTATCTACAATGTACTCTCCAATTAGAGCAAAAATTTTCGGTTTCATAAGGGCTTACAGAAGTGATACACAGCACCATAAAGAACTTGCACAGCTAGTTTTTGCAATATAAATACTTTATTACAGTATACAGAATAACCCACAAGAGATTATTCTGAATTGCAATAGGAAGTGAATGTAGGTCAAGTACGCTGCTCTTAAGGCATTCTGGTTGAGAAGGTTGTTTAGGTTTCTTACCACAAAGCATTGTGACTTCAGTTTATGTACTATGGTTCCTGTATGTTTTCCACAAGCTCTTCGCCTCTGAAGTCCCAAAAATGCTGTGAGGGAAACTTCACTTATGGTTTAATTGTTGTATCCATTAATTTTGGTTACTTCCTTATGCTTAGTTCTAAACTTAATAAAATGTATTTTATTGCAGTCTAGTGGAAGTTTATTTGCATCAAACCAAGTACAGTCATTCATATGCCTTATTAGCTAAATCTGAAAACTCCTCAAATGACTTTCCAAATATAGGGAGGAATGATCTCTATCAAAACAGGAGATGGTTATACTCATTAAGCCGGTTGATAGGTGAAGTTATAAATAGGTGTATGAAACAGGAAAACTAACTAGCTACAGTGATGACAAAGAAGAATTTGTAAATAATACGATGGAAGTTGCTAGAAATAAAAATTGTATCACATCCGATAGTAGTAAGGACAACAGTAATGGTGGTAATAGTAATAATTAGAGCCTGGATTCTGATGAAATGTCATCTTTTAATTGTTATATCATAGGCATTGCTAACACACGCGCACACACACATATGGGGAGAAATGATCTCTATCAAAACAGGAGAGGGTTATACTCATTAAGCCGGTTGATAGATGAAGTTATAAATAGGTGTATGAAACAGGAAAACTAACTAGCACCAGTGATGACAAAGAAGAATTTGTAAATAATACGATGGAAGTTGCTAGAAATAAAAATTTTATCACATCCGATAGTAGTAAGGATGATGGTACTCATCATCCGCGACCTCAGTAGTCATTAGACATCGTGAAACAGCAGAATGGGATGCTCCATGGAACTCACGGACTTTGAACGTGGTCAGGTGATTGGATGTCACTTGTGTCAGAAGTCTGTACGCGAGATTTCCACACTCTTAAACATCCCTAAGTCCACTGTTTCCGATGTGATAGTGAAGTGGAAATGTGAAGGGACATGTACAGCACAAGCCGACCTCGTCTGTTGACTGACAGAGACCACCAACATTTGAAGAGGTCGTAAAGAGTAATAGGCAGACATCTATCCAGACCATCACACAGGAATTTCAAACTGCATCATGAACGTCATCTGCCAGCATGCGTAGTGCCAACAGTGAAATTCTGAGGTGGTGGTGTTATGGTGTGCTCCTGTTTTTCCTGGAGGGGGCTTGCACTCCTTGTTCTTTTATGTGGCACGATCACAGCGCAGACCTACATTGATATTTTAAGCACCTTCTTGCTTCCCACTGTTGAAGAGCAATTCGGGGATGGTGATTGCATCTTTCAACACGATCGAGCACCTGTTCATACTTAACGGGCTGTGGCGGAGTGGTTACACGACAATAACATCCCTGTAATGGACTGGCCTGCACAGAGTCCTGACCTGAATCCTATAGAACACCTTTGGGATGTTTTGGAACGCCGGCTTCATGCCAGGCCTCACTGACCTACATCAATACCTCTCCTCAGTTCCGCACTTCGTGAAGAATGGGCTGCCATTCCCCAAGAAACCTTCCAGCACCTAATTGAAAGTATGCCTGCGAGAGAGAATGCTGTCATCAAGGCTAAGGGTGGGCCAACACCATATTGACTTCCAGCATTACCGATGGAGGGCGCCACGAACTTGTACATCATTTTCAGCCAGGTGTCCGGATACTTTTGATCACGTAGTGTATGTAGTTTGAAGTAATTGATCTTAAATTAAAAAATATCACAGAAAAAATCTTTTGAGATTGCAGGTGTTTTAATGTACATTTGCAAGGAGGATCTTGTTCTTGGAATTTACATATCAGGTACCTCTGTAGAGGAATTTTAGTCCATCTAAATAAAGTATTGGCTAGATATGTATTTAAAACTATCTCAAATTATCATTGCAGGTTACTTAAATATAAATAAATTTCTTAGATAGGGATTATAAAAAGCTTAATGACCTTTCTAACACCTACAATATAAAAAGTCTGCTTAGCAAACCTACAAGAATAACAGATCTAAATTAAAGTAGTACTGATCATATTGCTACCAAAATCACAATACATTGCAAGAATTTAGGGCACCAAAAACCACAGTGGCAAGATTAGTAAATCAACCAATTTAAATAAAACTGTTTGGGAAATTCTAAACACAAGGCCTGCAAAAAATGTAAACATAAACCTGGAACTACACATAAATGCTGTAGTAGAAAATGAGTTGAATACACCATTTAAATAATTACTTCAATGTAGCTAAGCAAACCACTACATAAAGCCTTATAAAAAAATTGAGGCTTAACTTCAGAAATTAAAGACTCATTTTTATCATACCAACTACAGAAGTAATTGTTAAATTACTGTCAGCATTATCAAATAAAACTAGTAGTGGCTGGGATGAAATTAAACCCAAAAATTTAAAGCAATGTAGGCATGTGCTTGTAAAACCATTAGTCCATTTAAGAAGCAGTTCAATAATGCACAGAGTTTTCCCAGATTTACTAGAATTTAGTGCTATTCCAACATTATTTAGAAAGGTAAATAAACGTAATAATTATAGACCAATATCACTAACATCTCAAAGTGGTACAAATTAGACAAGAACCTCATTTATCCGGACTAGGTGGGACCAGAGGTAATCCAGATAATGAAAATCTGGAAATATTTTACTAAATGGAAAAACTTTAATATGTACCAAAATATACAAACCTTCTATGTATTTTGGGACTAACAAGAAACACTTTTCCAGCACTTAAAACTCTATATTTCTGTAGTCTACTCATGTTTATTTATTGAAATATGTAGTGTGTAAGTTTCTTTTGTATCAAATGTGTGTGGCATTTGAGATTAGCATGATCGCGTAGATGTTTCACTAACATCAGTTCAGATGGAGTTGTTTCCAGCTGACGTTCTAGGTAAACCATTGTTTTTCCAGCTGTACAGTTGCCTCCGCATGAGGCATTATTTCACTCCCGCACTCTCAAAACACGGGAACAAAAGAACAAAACTGGTACTGATTCTGAACTCTGTAAGGAACAGATCCTCACTGACAGTGATCTCTATGCTACCTACGGTGCCAACATAACTACATATACCATACCAACTGTATACTGCACATTTTCATGTTAAAAAGGAAAAGGAAACAAAAAAAATTAATCCAGATAAGCCAGAGATCTGGATGAGGGCCGGATAAACAACGTTAGTGTGTACTACAGAACATAACATTATAAAGAATTTTCAACATGGTTTTAGAAAAGGACAACAGCACTTTGTAAACCTAAAGTAAAAAATCTGATGTGTTACACTCACATGACTTTCTCTACTCTTGTACAATCTATTTTTACAAACGCCTATTCTCCATATGCTTTATGTTAATCGAGATATCGAGATGTCAATCTTATTGCTAATTTTCTTGTAGATGCAAGGGGAATATGGTAGCTTTTAAGCGATGGTCAAATATTTTAACGCTGGTTGCTATGCGGCGCATTCCATTCTCTTTGCAAGTCCAGGACATAAAAAAATGAATAACGAATTTGAGAAAAAGTATAAGTATTGGAAAATTTAAGGGAATAACAAGCAATATCTCGAAAACGGTTCACTCAACAAAAGAAATGTATATGACATAAGTTGTGTATTTTAACGAGATCTACATTTTTTGTGTAGTAAAATTTTGTCTATCTCTTATGGTTTACCAGTTATGCAAAAGTCGTTCACAATGAAGAATACTTTTGGAGACATTCCCAGAAAATTCGAGATATACATTTCATTTCTCATGACATTATCTTAAACATATGATATTTTAATCAAAATCGTTAGAGCCATTTTTGAGAAAATTAAAATTTTCGAAAAATGTTCCATGTAAAGGGTAGTCTGGGGTGGGGGGATTTTCTTGAAAACCTTTGTGTCGCATCTCTGGAAGATACTGAACCTAAATACCAAGTTTGGTGTTTATCCGACTGTTCGGTTTTGAGTTATGCTGTTCACAGACACACACACACACACAGACATGTTTCCAAAAATTCTTTTTTTGGATTCAGGAGGTCTCAAAACATGTACTTCCGGTGAAATCTCGGTATCGAATTTTTGGGTGGAATGCAATACTTCCCCTACTTACTATACGTAGTAGAGAAAGTAAAAAAAAAAAAAAAAAAAAAAAAAAAAAAAAAAAAAAATGTAAAAGTTAGTTACCTTAGATTTTTCAAAAGCCTTCGACTAGCTGACCATAAAATATTATTACCTATACAGGAGTCATATGTAGTTAGAGGACTCCCTGGACAATTTGAGGCAGTATTTTATATCACAACAATGTAAATGCCAGTGATTATAGTGTAAATAAGCATTATTGTATGACATTGATTTGAGATGTTTGTTAATTATAAGCATTGTTAGGAAATAAGTTTACACGGCCTCACTGAAACTGACAATAAGAGCGGGCAACAATGAGCGAGGGGGTGAGTTGTTTATTAATTAGAAGAGGCAAGCAAATGACGTCAGATTAGTGAGATTTTCTGTAGAAATGGAGGGAATATTTTCCCTAGAGCATATGTGTTCGTAATTTTGATTGGATATAAAAATAGACGCTAATGTTGGCGCGTTTTATTAACCAATAGCAGCTCAGTTATAATCTTTAGGCATATCGGGTGAGGGAGTATAAAAAGCTAAAGCCAGAGGCAAGTATTGTCCAGTTCAACAGGATCATTCACGCATTACACGTCGCTCAGTTTGACAGAATAATTCACGAGGTAAACGCCGCTCAGTCCAATAGAATCATACAAAGGTTATACGTCGCACAGTTTAAGAGAATCGTTCACGCGTTATACATCGTGCAATTCTACAAAATCTCTCGTGTCATAAAGTTAGTTATAAATGTGAAATACGCGAATTAATAACGCGCAGTAAATAAGTGATTGTAGTGATATTAGAAAATATAACAGTTTCAGTCTGGCGTGTATCAAGAGTCAGTATGTGAAATTAACTAATTGTGACGGTAATAAAAGTGTAAAAACAAATTCTTTTATAAGTGTTATCTTTCAGTAACAAATCCTTTCTGTTTACACACCCTGTTCAAGAGATATGCTCGACTGAGTAGTAATAATAGCTAGCCGGAGGACAAATAACCCAAAATTCAAACTATTAATTCAATAACAGGTGCCCAGCAATAGATAACACGAAGTTACCGCGACAAATTGGCTCCCATAGGTTGTGCAGATAAACATGAAGCATCTTCCAACTAACAAATATATTCTACTCCAAATTGGCGCCCAACGTGGGGCTAACAAACAATCTACTTCAAATTACACTCTTCATATTTATCAATCAAGACAGATGTACCACAAAAAATGAAATCATATACACTTATTCTGATCAAAGTAATAAACATGTGAAATATGGTGTACCACAAGATACTGTCCTGGGCTCTTACTTTGTATAGTTTTATAATGGTGTCATATGCAGATGGTACTACAGCAATATACTCTGCATTAAACAATAATCTTTAACATCAAAGTATGGAAAATACTGTAATTGTTTTGAAAAATTTCTTTGAATCCCATAACTTAAAATGCAATATAGAAAAAAGTACTGTGATGAATATTAGTCTTTCATGGAAAATAAAAACTTATGACAATACAAAAAATGAAAAATTCCTAGGATAATTGTAAACTGTAGCTTAACATGTGTGGATCATATAGATCATGTGTGTAACAAGATTAGTAAATCTGTTTAGTACTATATCTTAAGCTCTTTAATAACTTGAGTTTATTGAAAACATTTTATTATGGAGTAATCTACTCATATTTAACTTATGACGTTAAAATATGGGGTATTTGCTGCAAATTCCTTCTAAAATGACTCTATTCTGCACAAATAAAATGCTTATAAGAACAATTTACAACTTAACAGTCACCGAGACATGTAAACATGCATTCATCAATAATAGCATAGTGACACTATATTCACTGCGTGTATGTGACACGGACTTTTGCTGAAATCCATTTTGCGAAGATCCTAGGCAGATCATGAATATCTTTTACACCATCTGACGGGGCCTCCAAAAGCTAGCAGATAGTAAAAGATTAGGTTAGAGTTACACTATATGCCTAACAAGCTCCATTTCATGAGGAACCATGGTAGAACATGTACTTCTGCATGTTTTCAGCATACACCAGCTTTTCATGATCTGTCTAGGATCATTGCAAAATGACAAGCTTCAGCAAAAGCCTGCAACAACTACAAGGCAATTGTACAAAATGGAAGTGAAAAATTGCATCCACCATCATTATTCCCTGTTTTCATTTTCTTGGGGTGGTAAGTTAACCAAAAATGAAGGTCATGCTATGGAATTTTGCATGTTGGTGAGATTTAAAATTGTACTTATGTAGTTGTCCTCGTGGATGGGTTAATTCAATTCCATAGTTACATATATACCTTGTACTTAAAATGCTATATTTAAAAAAAAA
Source organism: Deroplatys truncata (assembly GCA_030765065.1). Classification (NCBI taxonomy): domain Eukaryota; kingdom Metazoa; phylum Arthropoda; class Insecta; order Mantodea; family Mantidae; genus Deroplatys; species Deroplatys truncata. The sequence continues at coordinate 405,626,192 of CM060990.1, forward strand.
AACAATGAAAATGCAAATATTAGTGGCTTTAAGAAGAGATGTGAACACTTAGACAATCTGTAATCCACCAGTCTCCATTTTTAAGACATTTTCTTATATAGTAAATTCATCGCAAAATGTTAAACTCCATTTTGTTAATACTGCACATGCACAGAAGTAGTGCCAACCCAGCTGTGCTAGCAATGTTTTTAGTTCTTCTGTTATTTGAAACCAATTCATATACACACTAAACTGAACCTAACCTCGGGTAAATCTCGAAACCAGAGAGCCCTGCCAATTTACTGCAGCTCCCTATGGCCACAAGGCTTCTGCTCATCTCATACTTATTATTTGTCTTTCTTTTTTGTTTAATGAAGCTTTCTTTGTTAAGAGAAGTCACCGACTTCGATTCTTGTCTGTTTTTCATGCAGACATTGGTGGCTCTTCCAGACGAACTGCATAGTCACAAAGTACCTACTACAGGCCAAAGCATGAACTAATTAGCCAAGATAGACATGAAATCAAGTTCCAAATCTGTTATGGTATCTCATAATTATAACTTAACTAGTAAAGTATGGGATTATTTTTAGGGTAGTTCTGTGCACAGTGGAAAGGTGTTTCTTATGAGTTTTATAATGTTACATCACATTAAAATGAAACATTTCTGTAAATTATTACACAAAGTTCTTAACAACCTTACTTTTATAAGGGAAAATATATTTATTTTCACTTTTGTGTTCTGCAGCTGATAATTACGAGGGATTCAAGAAAGATTCTTCTGTACCCAAATATAATACCACACACGTCCTCCGTGGTCTAGGGGTACCATGCTAGCCTCTAGTTCCCGAGGTCACAGGTTCAAGCCCAGCAGAGGGCAATGGATTTTGTCAAGCGTAAAAATCCTTAGTATGACTTCCTTCAAAAGGGAAACGCCAGTGGTCCCTTGTCATAGATTTATGGCAAATAAAAGAACCTCAAGCCTGATAAAGAGGCCTCAGAGCACAATTTCTGGACTTTCACAAATGTAGAATGGGACACTAAGGAACACAGCAGCTAAAGAGCATCCATAAAATTAAAAAAGCAATGAACTGATTTATTCAGATCTACAAAAATGTTAAGACTTTTCTAAAGCAGCAGCTATTATTTTACAGATAGCCAATCTTTAAAGAACACTTACATTTTTTTTTAATGTAAGATACTTTTTATTATCTTAGTTTGATTCTTTATACCCACTTTGCACATAAAATAGTTATATGAGTCTGGCTCATTTTTGGGACTTAAAACAAAGAGAGAAGAGAATCTCCCTTGGAGATTTTATTCAAAAAAGGTATTAGCAATTCCCAATTTTATTCATGAATACGTAGAAGACAAATCTTGTATACTAATCTCTAGGCATTTAAACCATGGAATTATTCAGTTACTCTAGAAGTAGAATTACTACATATACAAGATCTCCAGTTACGGAAGTCTCATCACCTCAGAAGCCCATCACTAATTGACAAGTGAATATTGGAAATAATTTTGGTAGCACTTGCTTTTCTACTAGTATCCACTCATTTTTTTGGAATATTTTGAGTGATCAGGGATCCAAAACAGTTGTATTGAAATTATATGGGCAATTCCATGGATAACAGACTGACAAAGCACAAAATTTGTTTTCAATAAAACATCAAATGCTGCTACTTCTAATTTACTTTTTCAGGTTGTGTTTATACAATTTTAAATTGTGGACTTTAAGCTACGTTTTGATACATATTATTTTGAAATATCTCCCAAGAAAAATTACTTTCTCGCCTCTGAAATTCATGTAACGTACTGACTTCTTGTAAACCACAGATTCTGGAATATAAGCTCAGTCAGGTTGGTGCTCTGAAATACAGGGAACGAGAATAGTGGTAACAACCTTAATTTGCTTGACCAATGTCTGGAAATTACTCATATAAATATCATTTGTGTAATTTAAAATCTTTTTAGTAATTAATTTAAAGGTATGAAGTAATGGATTGACAAACTGATTTTTTTTCTTTTTGTATTGTAATAGACATATAATTTTAACAGCTGATTATAATCCACTCAGTCTTGAGATATGTATTTACTGTTAGTTACACTAAAGATGATTTCACTTCATGATTTCTGAAGCTTTCATAATTTGTTTACACTTAATATTCAGATCTTCTCAAGTTCACTCTACCACTTCCTCACTGCAGTAACTCTGGAATTGAAAAGGGTCCAGCACCTAATAGTTGGAGTGTCACAAAAAATATTAACTCCCCAATAATTTCTTCTCTTTGTTCCATAGCTTAATGAATGATGGATGGGTAAGTAAATTACGGAATATTTTGGAGAAAAATGGGTTAGGAGATATATGGAGAAGGAGAGAAAATAACGTTAAACATTTTTGGAAAAAGGCAAGGAAAAGACTGGAAGATATAGAAATACAAATCATGTTCAGTGAGATTGCCAAAAAGAGCTCATTAGTTTATTATAGGCCAATGAAAAATACATGGGGTAGGGAAAAATATATAGACATAGTAAATAAAGAAGAGAGAGAATCTATTGCATGGAGGCTAAAAGGGCTAAGACAGGGTATTCCTCAGAACCAATGTCCGATATGTGGTGGTAATGAAGACATTGAACACACAGTATTTAAGTGCCAAGGAACAGAAAATTGGAGAAAAGAATCTTTTAATAAGAAGTGGTTGAAGGGGGATAGAAATACACTTATAATTGAAATGATATGCAAGGACACTAGAAGCATTGGACAGTTTTTGTGTAAAATAAAAAATAAATGGCTTTGGACAGTGGAAAGAGAAAAGTAAGAGGTAGTGCATCTTACTTTGAATGGAAAACTATAGTGAATGTGTGATGGTAAAGTAATCAATAAATGAAAAGTGAAAAAAAAAAGTGGAAATGGGACATGAAAAAAAAAAAATGAAAAAAAGAGCAAGATAATTTAGTGACAAGAATTTGTAAAATGTAAATAAACTGTAGTGATTGTCTACTGAATAAGTGACCAGGGTCAAAATGCAGTAGACAATCAAATTTGTAGAACTCTTAGCACAATAAATACATACATACATATACTTAGCCACCAGTATACATCTAGATCTGAAGAAATTTTAAGGTTACTGGTTTCTGATGCACTTTCAGCACTCTCTCAATATAGAAGGCAGTATCATAGTAGATAGCATAATATTGTTCTTTCTTAATTACTGGTTTATGCTGAATTTCCTGATGCAGCTGCTCCTTCAGGTTTTCTTTAGATGGCTGCACCCTGCTGACTTCAGGGTCAGACAGTCATTGATTCCACAAGCAAAACTCATCCAAAACGTCCCCATGTGATGGTGACTTTGCTCAAACTATTACAATTCCAACATTTTTGCATCATGCAGATTTTGGATTCTTGGTACAAACCACTGACTGATAAAAGAATTTAGTTTCAACAGACAGGCCTGCAATTTTCAGAGCATTAAGTAAAAAGAGCGCATTTTCATGGATCTTGCAGGTGCAGACATTATGAGGAATATCTCTCTGAAGGAATTTACAGATCACAAGGAAGCAAATTTTGAAAAGCTTATCTTAACATCATATTCAGATTGCAAGATTATGTGCCTCTTTAAGGGTTAAGAGTAGGTAACGTTTCTGTAGTTTCTCTTTTCCAGAAGGAGCTTACACAATAATTCCATCTTTTATCAGGTGACTGCCAAGATATGGAATCACTGATACAGAAGTCTGACTACATTCTACAGTTGTTGCCTACATATAAAGGATTTGTATAACTTTTATCTTTGGTGAAGGAAGTAACCCCTCTTGTTTGGCAAATTCCTCAATAGAACATTTTCTCTTTGTTGGATAATTAGGAAGTGTTTTAACCTTCTTTCATGCTTTTCCATGGGCAACACCTGAAAGGTGAAGTAGTTGAGCAGCAATGGATCTGTTCGGAACTTTCAGCAAATTGAGTCATGGCAGTTTTCTTTCTTTCTCTCATTTTCCTGCTTAACTTTCTCCATAGCTCCACTCTCATGCTTTCTTCATACAATTCAAGGCACATAGAAGAAGTAGAAAAGTAATGCTGTTGGTCAAGATGAGATAACTAGGTACTAGTAAAATGGAAATTTACTTTCATAGGTAGCTATTCCAAGCAAGTAAATTGCCCTATACCTTTTTCACTTTAAGCTGAAAGGAGAAGTAAACAAAACCATGTGACAAGACAGCACCTCATTGGCTGGTGGGCAAACTACAACCTTTCCCGCTTAGCATGTCGTCTCTTCCTCTACAAAAAACAGTTCGGTTCAGATCTAACATTTTGTGGTTATTCTTGTGCAGAGAAGTTCAAAAAACTCATTATTGTAACAGTTAAATTCATGAAACTAAATGTGTTTGTTCAGATTCACCTATAACTACATGAACCGTTATATCAGAAGGTTTAAGAGGCCATGCGCAGGCACTGCAGTTCGTTTCCGGTTTCCAGCTGAAAATCTTCTGCCACTGTAGAAAACATAAACGAGGGAAATGGAAAGAAGACAATTGTTTCAATGCTTTTAACAAATTCTGTGAAAAGTGTCCACCTTTAATCAACAATGAATATGGTTGGCCATTGTTTAGCAATAATTGAACTTCTTTGTTAGTGATGCAGAATTGTTGCTCGGATAGCTTGGTTCGTGTTTGTTTTCTGTTGTGATTTAACCTATAGTGTCAATCGTTATTTATCTTGTTGACTCACAAAGTTTAAAGTAAATGTGCTACACTGATATTAGTCATTAAATTAATGATTTCTAAAGCCTGAAGTTAAGAATAGTTTAATCCAGTACCTTTAAAGACAGATGCCGAACTGTTCAGGTACAACTTTTATTTGTCTACTCAGTTCCCGTCATCCTCCACGTGGTGCTGCCATGTGGTTGGCGGAGTGATCCATTTAAGTTTTGTTTACTTCTCCTTTCAGCTTATAGTGAAAAAGGTATAGACATAATTCTCTTCTCAAATGGTAATGGACTGACCAAATTAGTGTAAATAATAAAATAACTGATTTTTTAAACAATGATTACCTCATGGGCATAGAAGACTTGTAGCATAGAAAGAAGAATAGCTGTGCATTTCATTCATATGAGTGTTATGTATGTAAAACACTTTTTGTAATTGTAAGTAATGGACAACATTATTTGGAGATTACACTTAAAATAATATTTTTAGAAAATTTAAAAATAAAGTCTTAAAGGACATACCCTGAATGAGAAATTAACCCATTCACACCTCTAAAAACCGAAAAGAACAAAAGCTCTGTCATGTTGGGAAGTCTTTTAAAGCAATGTAGTTTATTGATGAATTTTTAAGGTGTTCACTTTAAGACAATGTTTAGAAAAGTAAACTTTGGGAGAAAGTGCAAAGTGCATATCATGAATGAGCTGGTTTTGCTGATCAATTTTATATATAATATTGCATTTCTAAGATGGATAAGAGGTAGAGATAAAGGAATATGTGAAATGTGTGGTGAAAACGAAAGTATAACACATACAGGGAGAGCCAAAAAACTATGAACTATGCGATTTCTATCTCTGGGGTAACTTAAACCAAAGTGTACAAGCCAAACCCACACACCGTGGAAAAATTAAAACAAAATATCTGCCAGGAAATTACGGGCATTTCTCAACATATGGCGAGTGATGGATAGTTTCCTAAAGAGGTGCCAAAAATGTATGGACAATGACGGTGGCCAGTTTCAGCAATCTCCTTTCATAAAGTTGGTAAGTAGAGCCTTTAAAAGTAGTTTTAAAAATGCTGTATGGTTTCATCCACACCTTTCAATGATACCAGCAGATGGCGGGCGCCGAGGATGCGGACAGGAAAAACACTGCAGTCAGTTTGTAGGTTTTTGGCGCTCTCTGTATGATGGAATGTAAGGAGTTAGCATTATGGAGAAGAAAAGTTTGGGTGGAAAAATGAAAAAAAAATAGAGAGAAAACTGTAGCTATAAAAATGTTAGCGGCAGAGAAGAAAGGAAGATTAGAAGCATAGGCAAGTTTTTACAGAAAGCAAAAGAAAAATGGGCGAGGAAAGTAAAGAGTATAAGAAAAGAAGACAGAGAGGAGGGGGATAACTAAGATAAAAGGGAAGGGATAACATGAGCTACCAGGCAGGGCAACAGTCTGAGTGCCATGCAAGCTGAGGTAGCAACAAGGTTAAACATCTTATATTATTATTTTATTATTATTATTATCATCATCATCATCATCATCATCATCACAGTGCTAAGAAATTTACAATTAGATTGTCAACTGAAATTTGCCCCTGGCCACTCATTCAGTAGAAATCCACTATAGTTTATCTACAATTTACAATTACCCATCAATAAATTACCTTGCTCCTGTTTTTCATGTCCCATTTCCACTTGCTTTTCACTAGTCACTTTTTAATTACTTTACCATCAGACATTCATCACAATTTTCCAATCAAAATTTCAACACTTTATTTCATTGAATTTATGATTTCTCACTACCTCTGCCCATCGTCTTATTGGTAAGCTACACTACCCCTTACTTATCTCTATCCACTGTCCAAAGCCATTTATTTTTGACTTTGCACAAAAACTATCCAATGCTCCTACCGTCTTTGCACACCATTTCAATTATAGCTATATTTCTATCCCTCTTCAACCACTTCTTTTTAATAAATTCTCTTCTTCAATTTTCTGTTCCTTGGCACATAAATATTATGTGTTCAATGTCTTCATTTCCACCACATATCGGACATTGGTTTTGTGGAATACCCTGTCTTAACCCTCTTAGCCTCCATGCTCCTGTTCTTACCCATGCAATAGATTCTCGCTCTTCTTTATTTACTATATATATTTTTCCCTACCCCATGTGTTTTTCACTGGCATATAACAAACCAAAGAACTCTTTTGGGCTATCTCACTAAACTTGTTTTGTATTTCTATATCCTCCAGTCTTTTCCTTGCCTTTTTCCAAAAGTTATTCATATTATTCTCTCTTCTTCTCCATGTCCCCTAACCCATTTTTCTCCAAAATGTCCCATAAACTACTTACCCATCCACCATTCTTTAAACTATTCTCTTGGTATTCTATACATTGTCTTAACACATTACTTTTTCCTAAATTTAAAATTCTAATCCAAAATTTCAAAGCTCTTTCCATTATCTTACCCTTACTCGCCACCCTGCCCATCTCTAATTGCGCTACCTGTCTTACAATTGCATTTGGTAATTGTAGTATTTCTCTACAAAACATCCTGTGCACCTCATCTATACTTTCCCATCCTCGATCTAATCCCCATTTTCTATACCATACATCATTTTAGCCTCCATAACCATCTCATAAACTTTCTCCAGCCATTTAACATTTATATTAGGTACTCTATATTTGCAGCTTCTAAATGCTGCCATAGCCCCTTTACCTTTTGCCAATGCAAACTTCTTTTGTTTCTCCCATTTATTACCTCCATCTATTTTTACTCCTAAATAAATACACCTACGCACCACCCTGTAATCTTTATGCTCTCCCTTCCACTTTTCATATTTGCTTAATTTTCCCCCCTTACCACAATCTGTGTCTTGGTTCACTTTTAACCTCCATTCTTTACAATATACATCAATTGCTTGTAATGATTGTTTTAAACCACTTACTGTAATAGATCCTGCCACTAGATCATCTGCAAAAAAGAAGTCCTGGGAATTGGATGTTATTAATTACTGGCACAATTATTATTCCTTCCAATTTCTAGTAAAGCATCTATGTATAAATTAAATAAAACTGGGCTTAACTTATATCATTGCCTGAGGCCTTTCTTTTGTTGAATTTCTCTTGTTACACAGCCTGTCTCCAACCTTACACAGAAAGTGTTCTCAAAATACAGTGCTTTAAGAATTTTCACCAATTGCTGACTTACTCCCTTACACACTAATTTGTGCCACAGAAGTTGTAACTCAATTCGGTCATAAGCTTTCTCTAAGTCTACAAAAGCCATATACAATTTACCCCTTTTTTTCTTTTAAATATTTGTCTGATGTTTTTATAATAAATAAATTATCAGTTGTTCTCCTTCCCTTACAAAAGCCCATCTGTAATTCCGAAAGGATATTATATTCAACCCAAATTTGTAGTCTAGCCGCCAAAATACCTGCAAAAAGTTTTCCTATATTAGATAGTAATGCAATACCTTTGTAGTTATTAGGTTTATCAACATTACCCTTACCTTTATACATAGGATGGTTAATAGCTTCCCTCCATCAAGTCTAATAAAATTTTTACTTTTTCTGTTTCAGTACATCACTCCTTAAGAAACTCTGTTGGGATGCCATCAATTCCAGTAGCTTTATTTTTCTTCAGTAACTTGTTTTATTATTTCCTCATTCCTAATTTCACCATCCAGTATCTCTACAAAAACATTCCCTATTTCCATAAATCCTGTAATTCCTGTACTCCTGTTTTCCCCATATAATGTTTTAAAATACTCCATCCATTGTCCTGGCTCAATATTGGGTTTAGTTACGCATTTATTATAGGCCAACTTAAGAGCCCGCCGTACGTTATTAACATTTTCATTTAAAAACTTTATCAAATTCCTTTTATTTCTTTCTCTCCAGTCCCTTTTCTTTTGTTCTAACAATAAATTATGTGAGTTCCTCCCTTGCATGTAATCGTCCCTAAATTTTCTATCACCTAATTCCCTCCACCTATCCAGCAGTTGTTTTACTTGTCTTTTTGAAACCCTACATTCTTCTTCAAACCAGTCCTTATCATTTATGTAAACCCTCTTTTTTATTTTCATTTCCTCTCCCACCCTTTGCATAATAGTACTAAGGATGTCCACTGCACTCTCTATTTGATTATTTTTTACCATGAATGTTACTCCACATTGACATATCTTTCCAGACTTTGAATCTAGAGTCTGTTTAAATGTATCTAGCTTAAAATTCCTTAAAGAGTGCCCTAAATTAAGAGGCCACAACACAAAATATATTACACTCTGCACATTATTGCTAACAAAGGTAAATTCCCCTTGTTCATCTTCCCCATATTTTCCATTCAAAATTTCTAAAGCATTCAACTCACAAGATTCAATACATTTTTCACACCATTAATCAACAAATTTGTCCTTGCTTTGCCTAAATTTCTCTCTTCTAAACACCATTTCATCACTATCAATCATTTCCAACATATGCATCGCTTTCCCCAATCCTAAAATTAAAGTTTCCCATTAATATTACCTCTGTAGTTACAAATTACTCCTACAGCCTATCTATATCTTTTTTTATTTGATTAAGGAGATCAGGATTATTAAACCACAAGGAAACAGGGGGGTTATATATTATTCCTATACAAAGTACATTCCCATCTATGTATTTAACATCCATTCTAACCCATAATATTTCTTTGCTGCTAGACCATGTTTCTTTAATTTCCTTGCTTAAGCTGCTCCTTATAAAGAAGCCTATACCCCCAGACACCCTTCTCTTTCTAGCAGTTCTTGAATATTATTGGGGCCTGGATTTACTTCCACTCCTCCAATCACTAGTAAAATGGTTAATACACTCCCAATAATCAAAACATTGGCCATTTCCTCGTTGAAATTGATTCCTCTTGTTCCCGCAAATTTCATCCTCGAAAATTGTCCAATTCTCGCTCTATACACAACTATATCCACACCCATTGTTAATAAGCCCCTTCTTCCTTCAAGGTCACGAGCTCCTTCCCAACACAACCGTCCTCTCTCACTGCTGGCTTAGCACTCAATCATGTTATATAATATTGCAGTTGCTACAATGTTTTAAAATTCATTGCTTTGGTTGACATTTCAGTGGAATTGCCCACATCATTACTTGCTTGGTTATTAAGAAATTGTATTTTAATTTCTAATAAACAACCATTTACTGGTTCAGGTTTTCATTTAATTACAAAGTACACCTAAAGCATCTGTCAATACTATGTTGTTCTTAATGTTTTCTTTTGATTTCAAAAATGGCAGCTCTGATGATTTATTTTTACAGTAACAGTTTCAGTAGAATAAAAAGATCAGTGATTGTCTACCTATATAAATTTATTGGCATTGAGATCTTGATACCCAAAAGCAAATCAATTGCCCAATGATCTGTCTAGATCCATCCACTAAAAAACAGTTCCAATTTCAGACAGGGTAGTTTTCCTAAATGCAGAAAATAAATTAGGAAAAAAGCAATGTTTGCTTTTAAACCACAACTTGCACACTGAGGAGTTAATTTTTATTTCAATATTACATTTTGCCAATAATTCAAGTGTTGAACTCTACTAAGGATAGAAAGAGAGGCGGAAAAGTAGAAAATTAGGTGCCCAATTTTGTTTATGTAAAACACAAATTTAAATTACAAAACATCCTAGGTATAAAACAATGAATATATAAAATATGAACATCTGCATAAGGTAAAGTAGTACTGGTAAGTGCAACAGGGCTAAAAATGCACTGCATTAGAGAAATAATGGCTGTGGTGCCATGAAATTCAACAAACATGCAAATCTGAAACCGTTAACACTTCAAATCGGTATTCTTATTATAACTTCAAGAAATTCATGGTTTTAATTCAGCAATGAAATTGATGCAAACTGCATTGAAGCCCAATTTGTTACAATCGCTAATGTATGCTGCACCTAGTCGAACAAAAATTGGTAAAGCTGAGAAAGCAAACATTCCGAACCTTCAAAACAATATGTTTGGTTGCAGGGTACCTTACCAGAGGTTGAACATTTAAGACATATTTCATACTCATATTTTAATAACTTTGAATGGCTGTTCCAAATTAATATAAGAAAAAATTATCTGGAAGAGCAAAATTTATTCAATAAAATGTACTACTAGTAATAGGTTTACAAAAATGCATGTTAAGAGGCATTCTTGGCAAAAGAAAAATGGCACTTTTCACCATAATTAAACATCATGTTCCTTAAAGTAAACAATGTTTGCATCAGAAGTTGAACATTTTTATACCATTCAGTTATAACATAGCAAAGTGAGAGCAAAATTTAGCTATCCGCTCATAAACCTTCAGCTTTTCTTACCTAGTAGACAGCAATGCTATCCTGAAACTGATACCTAATCCTCGCTTCTGTCCCTGTGATATTAGGCTAATCTAGTTATTCTAGGATCTGAGAACTATGCACTACACTAATATCCTGGGGGCAAAAGGATATACGCCACATTTCCTAAACTCATTCTTAATTGTATCTGGAGTTGCCTTCCCTTTTAACACTAACCCCAACAACTTTCCAAAGATAGCTTTATTCACTGCCTTATTATTATTATTATTATTATTATTATTATTATTATTATTATTATTATTTCTCTTCCTCTGGATAAACCTATTTACATGTCTTCAGCTTTTCTTTCCTACAACAATGCTACCCTGAAACTAGTACCTAAACTCCCTTCTGTCCTTGTGATATACGGCTCTAGTTTTTCTAGGATCTGAGAACTATGCACTACAGTGATATTGTCAGCTTTAAATAACATGAAAGTTTCATCACAGTTGGTTTTAATGTCATTACTTGTATCCCATCATTTAAAACTTCCTGTATGATGAACATAAAGTTGTAGGATATGTTTTTCTTTCCTGGAAAATGTATTAGAGCAAAATCCCCTTCTTTCCAGACTCCTCTCTCTTCATTAGTGCTTTCCTCTTTCTCACTTTCTTGATTTTCAGATGATGGAAGCAAATTCAAATCATCCAAGCTGTCACCACTTTCCACCAATTCTTCACTGCTTTCAGAATGTTTCTTTAATGCATCTTTTTTGTTTCCTTTGTCTTAGTGTATTTTTTTTATTCGTTGTATTTCTAGGTTTTTTAGGTATCTGTTTGGATGCTTCTTTGGCTTGCAGTCTTCTTCTCTTTACATTTTCTTTAGCAGCCTTAATTTCCTCGTTTTGTTGAACCATGTTCAGCCATTTTTTTTAGGTCATTGCACATGGCATGCATTCCAGTTTTCTTGCTTTCTTTGCAGGTGGAGAATCTGTTGGTCAAGTGATGCGATTGCCAAATGAGCTAATCCTTGTCTTCATTTTTTGTTTGTTCATTTGGTCCCAATGTGAGCAATGCTCAGGGACATTGAACACGTCATACAATTATGAAATATGCAGCATAACTAATAACATACCCAACACCAAGAACATTTCTCCCTCTCCTTCTCTCTCCACACCTTGCGTTATCTAAGAAATGAAAATTGCAAACCATCACCATTCCAAGAGTAAACATTTCAACATGCATTACAGTAGGACAATAAATAAGTGTAAGTCACCATCATATGCCATCTGCCCTATGTACTAAATATTTATATGTTGCACGACATTAAAAAAATTTCTCCATAGTATATAGGGAGTGAGTCTATTAGAAAGACTTTAGCTCTTTCTTAAAGATGTTATGTTGATTAGGCTTGCCTAATAGTTTTAAGTAGCATGGAAGGTTATTATAAATTGTTATTGCAGAATAGTAACATCCTTTTTGGAACAGTTTTAAGCTATTTGCTGGACTATGCAAATCACCTGCATGCCTAGTATTGTGGTCATGCACAGCAAGGTTCATTGTTATCATAATTATCTCCAAGGTAGCTCGAGGGAGAATATATGTATTCACCAGTGAGAGTAAGAATTTTTTGGGTTTTAAACAAGGTTCTACAGAATTGATGGGACCCAACACCACAAATAATATGCATGGCCTTTTTTTGTAATATAAATACTTGCTATGCGCCGAATTACTCCAGAGCATTATTCCATATCACAACAGGGAGTGAAAGGCAAAATATGCTGTTCTTAAGGCATCTTGGTGGAGCAAATTTTTTAAATTTCTTAAGGCAAAGTAAGCTGAGCTGAGTTTTGGCAGCATAATTTTTATGTTTTCTACAGTTGAGCTCTCCATCTATTTGAAGCCCAAGAAATTTTGCATCAGATACCTTATTTATGGTGTAATTGTTGTGCCTGATTGTTAATTCACTCACTTGTTTATGCTTTGTTTGAAATTGAATAAAATTGGTTTTATCATAGTTTAATGAAAGCTTATTAGCTTCAAACCAAAAGTTGAGCTGCTCACTTTATTAACAGAATTTCTTAATTGCTGCTGTGACTTTTCAGATATAAGTACACTGGTATCATCTGTAAAAAGGACAGCTGTTGAATCTTTGCTAAGATAATATGGCAGATCATTTATAAATATTAAAAATAACAAACGACCAAGTCAGAACCTTGTGGGACACCTCTAGTAATAACACTTGGTTCTGAATCACAACTATTGATTCTGGTTTTCTGGATCCCATTTGTTACATAAGATCTGAACCATTTTATAGTGATAACACTGAAGCCATAAACTTTTTAACTTTTGCAGCAAGAGGTTGTGATCTATGCTGTCTTAGCCTTAGCTAAGTCACAAAATATTCCTAATGGTAGTTCCCTTTTACCCAAGGCTGTTAATACTTCAGAAGTGAGCATGTATGTTGCATTTACTGTTGACATCTTTTTCCTATTATTGCAGAAATAATCTGAGATTCGCTGTTAACTTTAGCAGACAAATGCCCATGTTTTACAGGAGTTAATGTTAGTGTAGAGAAAGGCTGCCATTCATAGCCAACATACATAGGTTCCTTGTTTGTTGCAATCACTTCAATTGCATTGGGGTCTGCGCAGTGCTCAGCCATATAACTTGTAAATGAGTTGGTAGAATACTCATTTTCTGCTGCATTCTTCATCTGCAACAATTTTATCTCTGGCTTCAATTATAATGCATTTAACTCTTATTTTCTTCCATACATCAAATAACTCCTAAGCTTCTGTAGGTCCATTCTGGCCTGTTTTTTCAGCTTCTCTAAATTTTCTGCTCGGCCAGATTTCATTAATTCCAGCAGATGTTCAACTTTGAATTCCACTGGTTTAATAACAAAAGTTCTCACTCATCACAGCTGGTGGGCATTCCCTGACTTCACTTGAGATGCACTTAGTATAGTCAATTGCATTGGGGTCAAAAAGACACACACCACATTTTTCTAAACCCATTTTTAATTGTATCTGGATTTGCCTTCTCTTCTAATTCCACCCCTAACAGCTTTCCAAAGATAGCTTTATTCACTGCCTTCTTATTATTTCTCTTTCTCAAGTACACAATATTCCTCCATCCAGATTTAGGTCAAAATACTTTCTCTTTCTCAAGTACACAATATTCCTCCATCCAGATTTAGGTCAAAATACACTAACATCTGCTGGCTGCAGGCTGTGAGTGGCATAAGTTGGCAGAGAAAAATATAAAATTTGGTGATCTGAACAGAATTTTGTTACATTGTTGGTAGTGTGAGATTTGTGGCAATCTACCCATAGAAGTATTGGAAATTCAATGTTATTAGCCTTGAGCCAAGCGTAAAACGCATTTGCAATGTATTCAAAATACATAACCCCAGTCATCCAACCATTTTTGACTGAGCAATACCCCAACTTGGATTTGTTTTCCGACACATCCCTTGATATTCTCTGTAATGGATAAACTACCATTGGTGGTGCAGTTTCTCCAGCAGCATTAAAATTAGCCATGGCAGTAATGGCTTCTTTTTCATTTCCAGTCTTTTATTTCGTAAAGATTGGCAAATGCTATGGGCCCAAGAACTCTTCCTATTTGTGGACAAGTCTGGATACCACATTCGCCTGCATTGAAAATCCTACTTGGATTATCAAGTATACTCATAGCATTCTCACTTTCAAGGTAGCTTTGCAGATCCTAAACCCATCCTCTGATGCTTTCTTTGATAGTCCTGGTGCGAGCAGCATTTATGCTTTCAGCCTAATGTTCAGATAATGGAGGATGCCTTTTCATAAATGATGAAAACTAGTTTCTTCCTGGAGTACCGCTAGTAAAGGGCATTTACCTACCATCGTCGCTTACAATATCTGCAACAGTCTCAATGTTTTGTGCTTGAGAGGAAAACCTTTCTTGGCACAGGCATTAGTCAGCTTACCAATAAGCTTTCTTCCTCTTTTGAAAGGACAGTCTGAGGCCCCATTTTATGTCATTGGAACCTTGCCTTTTATTTTGTTGGACAGTGTACCCAGAGGGACATTAAAATCTCTAGATGCTCTTCTAAAATTAACCCATCAACAGCCTATATTGCCCACAACTTAAGTATCTTCAGTACACTGAAATAACTGATTTTTCTTGTTTTATCTCTTGTCCTGTGTTAAAAACATGATATGCATTTAACTGTGGAAGAAATAATTTGGATATAACTCTGGTGTATTGGAATACTATTATTCATTTTATAGGGTAACAGTACTTGAACACACCAACTGTTGAACAACAAAACCAGTGTTTAGCTACTGGCCCCAGGTAACACATTATTACCCTAATCTCAAATTATGATTCTTCATAATTTTGCTACATGTGTATGTGTAATTCAAATACCAGCACCTCTTCAAAAGCACCAATAGTTGAACAATTGTTCAATTACTGTAGTTTGCTTCTTACAGAGTTCCAGAAGCTGAACATGCTTTAAACAAAGCAACAACAATGCCCTTAATCATGATGGTAAACAACCTACATAATCTCTGAAGTATCAAATGGAATCAAATTGTTAATGGAAACAATCACTTAACTTAATGTAAATAAATGTAACAATAGAAGTGTTTCTTACCATTTCTTAATCTTTAATCTTATCCAGAAGTATTGGAGCTGGCTGGCCAACCTTTGAGTTATTAGTGAGAAAACATAAAAAAAGGCAGGGGGGCCTTACCAGATGGGGCTAAAGTGTTACTGTCCAACCACTGGTCATGTTCAACCATAGGTACTGCCAATCTATACCAGTTGTTGTGGTCATGCAACAAGTTTGTTCTCTATAACTGTGTTTTTGCTCTAGCCTCCAGTCTATGTTAATGAACATTTAAACGTGTACATATAAGAGTCTAATGAGTGTGCTCCTGATTCATTAAGGGTAAAATGTGGTTATTCAGTAACTTCTCATGAAATTTTAATTTGGAATTTGGTGATCCTGTGGTAGAGTCTGTAGCTATTGCTGTAAATTGAAACATACAATAAAACTCACTGAGCTTCTGGCACAAGACAAGAAGTGCAAGCAAAGCTTGCTGACCATAAAATGAGAGCAAAACAATTTTATGAAAGAGAAACTGATACCAACAGCTAGTCTTTCTGCTTTGATCTACAGCAAGTTCAACCCCTACCAAAACTTGCTATTAGCAAGGCATATTATGCACAACAGCTGTCATAATATGCTCTTTACATTAGACATTGAAAATGGGTCTTCAAACTTCTATTGCTGGACTGAAAACCAGGCTGGTCATAGACCAAATGAAGTAGCTTCAGCTTTGATAGAACTCTTAAGTAACTACAGTTATGAAGAACAAACTTCAGCTATAAGATTTTGTGTCAATTGTGCCGGGCAGAACAGAAATACCCATGAGTTCACTCTCTGTATTGATGGCTTGTAAAAAAAAAATCTCTAAACCCAATGAAAGACATATGCATTATTCACCATGCATGGTCACTCCTACTTGCCTGCAGACCGCCTTTTCGGCACAATGGAGAAGTGCCTTTGGAAACAGTCTGAAATATTAACTCCTGAACAGTATCACAAGATTTATCACAAAATGGGAAACATTCTTAAAGTATAAATTCACTGGAATGTTTTAAACTTCAAGGACATCTGTTGTGATTTAAAGAAGCAACTGGATATAAGAGAGATGAAACGGATAATACTGAAAAAGATATTCAATGGGAAGTAAACCTCCATTACTTTTTAGATAAATAGCCCCCCATATAGACTGGATGCAGAATCAAAGAGAGATGTAGCAGCAGA
Source organism: Deroplatys truncata (assembly GCA_030765065.1). Classification (NCBI taxonomy): domain Eukaryota; kingdom Metazoa; phylum Arthropoda; class Insecta; order Mantodea; family Mantidae; genus Deroplatys; species Deroplatys truncata. Next base: position 405,642,994 of record CM060990.1, read on the forward strand.
TCGCATGCCTGGCCTAAATGCTGTCAGTTTGACACACAGTATAAAATCACTCACTCTGCAGTAAGAACACTTTGGTGATAGCTAGAAGAAGGATAAAACCCTGAAATATTATGCTGATGTGCTTGAGAGAGAAGATGTAATGAACAAAGCAGAAGATAAAGTTGAGGATGAAAAGTGTAACTGGTTGGAAAGGGAACCTGGATATCAAATGTTCTGAAGAGGAGTACAAGGCATAATATCCATTCAAATTTCAATATTTTAACCTAAATATGGTAATAGCTGTCTTTGAAACTACTACTGATGGTGATATAATCAGCTCAGTCTGATTTGATTTTCTAATACCTGCCACAAGAACAGGTCTTTACACTCTATTTTAAAACGGTTAAGTTTTGTATTGCTTTATTTAATGAATATCTAAAGGTTTTTGTGAATTACTTCTGATTGTATTCCTTAATGTAGGAATACAATCCATACCAGAACTTTGCAGATTGTTTATGAACAAATTATGGGCATTATTCCGTAAAGACTGCAACTGCTCCACTCCTCTCCTCCTAAAAAAAAACATCCCTTGGCTACACTTTGAGGCTGAGGGTCCGCAATCCCCTGGCTATGCCTTGCGACTTTGGGCCATCAAAGTTGCAATATTGGTAGCAGAATGCCGACAGCACGCTACCATTATGCAAATACGTGCATTACATGTTGACAGCAAAAAGTGCTCACTACTCAATATGGAATAATGGCTCTAATTAATTTTGATCCTGTTATTAATAATACAAGATTGAAAATAACTTGCTGAATTATTAATGATTTTGATAGAATTCCTTAAAATAATTTTTTCGAAAATTTGAAGAAAAAAACAAAAGTAGGTAACAATTTTGACTGTATTCTATAACTGACGGAAAATGCCCTCCTTAATTAGAATTTTGAGTGCATTGCTTAAATTTTTGGAGATTTCTCAAAGAAATAGTATGTATTAGTTAAAACATGGGATGTGATTGACTCCATAGTTTACATAATTGGTTGGGAGCATCTTGAATTATTGATTTCATTGTATAAGTTATTTAGCTAAAAATAAAATTAAAGAATAGATTTTTACTTCTATAAATTTGTTTTAAAACACAATTTGTCCTTTTGGTTTGTGCAAAATTAAAACAACTCTTACAAATTTTCAAAATTCATTCAGCAACAGTGCCTTCAAATAAAACGACTTTTTGTGGACTTAATGTGTTTTGTAAAAGTTACTCCTCACGGTACATGGCATCTGGGGATATCATTCCTGCACACTAAATATACTTCCGATAAGCTGAATTACACATTCTTGTCAAATGTTTGCAATAGTTAAGTAACCACATAAGTATTAGGTAATACGGTAGTACTGCACGTCAGTCATCAACTTCGAAAAAACTTCAAAATCGTATATATTAGAATATATATCACAAAAGTATTCAGTTTACAAAACATTCTGTTGATTAAATTATATAAGCCTTAGGATGCAAAAGTATCAGTAAGTGACATTACTAAAACAAATCTCTGGAATTTCTGGTATTCTTACGTAAATGGACTATTACTATTAATTCAAACCAAATTAGCTAACCTTCTTGGGAATCCTCCAGCATATTTTGCAGATCCAACATGTTAGGGTATGTTATTCCACATGATTTACCAAACTTTTCCAAAAACGAACAAATAACTGCGAAATTAGGGTCACAAACACAAGAAGCTTCAACATCTGACGCCATTTTCCTTCTCTTTACTACACATGTACTACGTGATCCTAGCACATAATATATAGTCAATACAACAGCTACATAGTATAACCATACATGCATACAACGTTGAAAAATTCGTTGCGCAAAGTGATAGTGCGTTATGGAATACAGTATGTTATTAAGTTGGAACAATAAAACCAGTACCGTTTAAACTGGTCTAATTAATGCTTGTATATGTGTGCCTGACTAAATAACTGTCAAACTTCAGAGGCACACTGTAATTTAATTAGCAACTGTACTAACAGAAAAACATACAAGCACGTCTCTGCCTTCCGCATAGGTACATTCAATTAAATCATTGGGTAAATTTAAGACCGAACTTCGAAGGTTTCTTTAGCTATTAGGTAATTAAATGACGATCTCTTCCACGATACCCCACGAGCAGCAAAAGCTGAAATCCTATACAATCCTCCAAGACATACTTGGATACCAACATTTACAATATCCAGGGACGGATTTACGTAGGTGCTCCTTCGCCCGGGGCAAAAATGGAGTTTGGTGCCCCCTTTACGCGCCATTCTCCCTCATACTGAAACAACGTATGCTTAATTTTTTATTTCACGTTTTCGAGAATACATAATACCATTTTTCCAATAAAAATGTATTTTACCAATTGATTTTCAGTGTTTAAATTGCCGTTTTATTTAATGTACTTAATTATAAATGGCAAATCTAACCTGAAGTTTGATGTGAGATAACATCAAAATTATTTAATGGTAAATGTTGTTAAACACTTTTAAATTAGGCACCTACATGAAAAAACACAGAATATGAACTCAATTTTACAATTATCAGCCCAGGATGCAGTGCAATAACTTGCATTGCTATACGATGCAAAAATAAAATGGAATAATATAATAAACATTTTACTAAATCAGGATTTCCTAAAATTTAACTATGCGATTTAAATGACTTTTTGATATCATTATTACGATGTCATGTTCAATGTGTATGATGCTGAGATTCGTCAAACCTTTTTTTTTTTTTCGTGACAATTTTATGACTAACTTGGTGTTGCCGACAGTGCTATTTACACTTTTAAGAGTTGACTTTCTGTCCGCTAGAGCGCTATGTCTACAATGAACGATCTCTCTCTCTCTCTCTCCTTTATGAATGTGCCAAATTACATTTTAATAAATGTGCCCAGTGCCAAGGTTTGTTAGCCAGTTACAGTTAGCAAACAAGTGGGCCCCATTAATCGGAACTAATTAGAAACAGAAACATTGCGAGATTCTCGGATTACTCTAATATTAGTTGCAGGAATGTAGCACTGCATACCATACTGAGATGTCGACATGGCATTCGGCAACCTTCATTGTTGATAGCGTCCCAGGTAGAGAGTGAAAAGAGACGTAATATTACATCAGCTAGCAGGTTCCATACGATGCTGAGTGGTATGAGTGATCCCTAATGTGCTTTTGTGTAGGTTCAGTATAGGAAGAATAAAACTAGAAACAAACCTAATCAACTGAAATGTACTTTTATTTCACTGTTATCTTTCTGCAATATTTTTTTTAATGTCGGTTGGGCTAAATGAATTTTCAGAATAAGCAATGTTCGGGTTAATTGAATTCCGCTGTGTTTAGTGATTTTTTTTTTTTTCGATATCACAGAAGAGCCACGAATAAATTAGTCACTAGTTCGAAGACTTAAGCGATGTTACTATTAATTTTATTGTCTACATGCCCGTTGATTCACAACAGTATGAGGAAAGGCATAATGGTGAAACCTATTTGGGGTGCAAAACGCGTCGGGAAACTTCTTAAACTTGCAGTATATCAATGTAGTTACAATTTTAAAATGTCATAGTTATGAATTAATTTCAATGAAATTTCCATTCTCTCTACAAATAATACTGTAGTTACGCTCAAAATTGTGGCGTTTTTAACTTTTATACCTATTTATAAACAAATTCCAGTTTTTTTGTCGCACACTTATTATTCCTATCTCATTAACTTGTAAACATTTATCCATTTATTATTATAATTATTATTAAAGATCCGGGTTTTTTCAGTTTGTTAATAAACATTAAAATGTAAACAAAATTTATAACAATACACAATGAAATTACAATTTTAAATAAGGGTTAGTATCTTTGAGATTGAAGTACCCTGGTAAATTATTTCCAACTCTTCATGGCTGCTATGACAACATTGACGTAATCTAATGAGATTCTATTTTTAGAAACACTAGATATACAAAATGCAGCTGGAATGAAGACTAGCTGTAGGTTTGTCTTTAACTCGAGACAAGGAAAGAACATATTAGGTCAGAAGTGCAAATTCCTTTATATGATATACAAAAACGTTTTATTCGGAGTCATTTGAAGACTGGAATAACAAAATTGTGGATGAGAATAAAAATGGATAACGATAATTTATCTTTTTGATTTCAAAAAGTAATCTAAATAGGTAAGATGTTAAAGTGCTTACCAGAATTAAGTTAAATGTTGAATTCGCTCTTTTTTATTTGTATAAAATAGGACTTAATCAAGACTATTGTTGTGAACGTGGAAAAATAGATACCTTAGATCAAGGGTGGCGAAAACGACTCCCTTTTCATGAGTCAGCAAATATGCAACACGCACTGCACCACTCAGCAGCATGTGAAAATCAAACGGAAGGTTGCAGAGAGGGAACGACGCCTGCGAGTCAAAATGACTCGCGAGTCACGTTTTCGCCACCTCTGCCTTAGATCATGTTCTATTTGATTGTAAAATACGCGATCATGAAAATAACCAACTGTTAGAGAGTTGTACAGTTTACCTGGTCCGATTGAAATTGTTATCAGATATAATTCTAACAGAGTCTTCAAACATATTCTGAGACACATTAAAAACGTAAAATGACGATTTGAGCAAGAGTACTTAATTAGACTATCGGTTTATTTTTATAACTCGATCCTTAGGGGGGCAATCAGACACTAAATGAAACAAAAAGTATCCAAAGGTGTCTATAAACAAGCAGAAGAAGAAGAAATTTGGTGTCAGTTTGATTTGACAGTGTAAAGTTATTTAGAAGTATAGCTTTTCTTGTGCTGTGAAAGCGAACTATGTATCCCTTTACAGACACAGTGTTAATATTACAAGAGAAGCCGTTTAGTAGGTAGAAGGCTAAAGACAGAAAGACCATTTAAACTGCTGAAGGCTAGTAGATTTAATAGAACTAAATGTTAAAAGTGCAGGAGTTTAATTGTTGTAGCTGGAGAGTAGCTTATATAGGAGATTTCTGGCGCAGTTTTTTTGCGTCTAAGTGGTAAAGGATAGGGAAAACGAGGCTAGATGCGGCGGGTCACGGAGGAAAATGCGTTTATAGGGGAGAGATAGGGAATACGGGGACTGGTGCTAGGTTAGACACTGGTAGAAGGAGGGGGGAATGCGCTTTATATGAGAGGCACAGGGCATACGAAGGATGATGCTAGGCTAGACAGGGGCTGAAGTAATGGGAATACACTTTATATGAGTGAGATAGGGTATACGGGAGAGGTGCTAGGCTAGACAGATGCTGAAGGAGGAGGAATATAGGCTTATACTGGAGAGATAGGGAATACGAGGGAAGGTGCTAAGATAGACGAATGTTAAAGCTGGAATGCGTTTATACAGATGACATAGGGAATACGAGGAAAAAGCTAGGATAATCAGAGATCTAGTGGAGTATACGTTTATACGGCAGAAGTAGGGAAACGTTGATAGGTGTTAGGGAATCGTTAAAGAAACTGTAAACAAAGAACCGCATTATTCAAGAACTTTAACAACAAAAAGACTCGAGTATAGATAACTTGTAAAGTATTCGAGGAGGGGTCTTAGAGGAAAAATACCCTAAATTAGTAGGGGGAAATGACGATTGAAACACACTTAATATGCAGGAATGTGTATTCATATGCAAATGAGCTCCCCCACCTCCTCTCCCGCACCCAGCTCTATGGTACTTCAGTTGCAGCTGTGGGTCATAAATCATGTTGAGTATAATGGAAGCTTGGCAGTTAAGCAATTAAGGGTATGCTTCACCTGTCAAAACGAACAAAGGGGGTCCTAAATTTATGGTTCTGTAACAAAGACGTAAACACTTCTACCCATTCCACATCCGGCCACTTCTGCACCTGCAGCAGTTCACCCACCCCCACTCACATTGTTTAACAACCGCGTGCAAGAGGCTATCCATCACTGTCAAAATGAACAAAGAGTATGCTGGACAAAGGAACAGACGCTATTGTCTCCAGCTCTATTGTTTACTTTTAGGTGAAGCCACCTGGCATTCCCATTCCACTAGCATTTAACAAAAGAACAATGCTTGCCCTTCAACTGTCAAAATGAACAAAGGCCATGATAAATTAGGGTCGTGACAAAAGAGAACCTGAAGCCCGTTAACAAAGAAACAGGTTCTATTGTATTCTCTTTCTTTTATCAGGGCCAAGGCTTCTTTAGATGGACCATCTGGCATTCCCATTCCACTAGCATTTAATGAAAGAACAATGCTTGCCCTTCAACTGTCAAAATGAACAAAGGCCATGATAAATTAGGGTCGTGACAAAAGAGAACTGAAGCCCGTTAAGAAAGAAACAAGTTCTATGGTATTCTCTTTCTATTGTCCGGGGCATGGCTTCTTTAGAAGGACCCCCTGCGGGCATCCCATTCCACAACCCTATAACAAAAGAACAAAGCTGGTCCCTTTCCATTGTTCGAACACCTGCGTGCTTAACAAAAGAATCTGAGGGAGGCTTTATGCTCGCTCTGTCTTTGTTTGTTCGCGTGAAAGACAGAGGGGTCTGTTTACCTGCTATACGTAAACACTTCAACAACGTCAGAGTCAGCCATCATGGTTTTTGCCTTGGGGGCTGTTCTCTCCGAAAGTTTTACGAGGTCCTAGGAATATACCCGAGCATAGTTAACAAGCATTCTGTTTGGCTCATTTCAAGCAGCGACTCCGAAAAAGCGCTTAATAAATATTTCATTACATGCATCAAACCTCTGTGAATACTTGGATATCCATAGATCAGTGTTCAATTCCTACTGAAATCAAAAGTTTCATGTTTTAGTTGCTAATGAGAAATTGATGATTGATATTATTATATCATTACCCAAATTAATAAAAGGGTCTTCAGAGGGTTGTAGCTCGAATCTTACCCTGCAAACTCTAATGTGTAATGACTATTAAACTACGTGCAGGTAGATTAAAATGTATTTAACAAATATAATTTAATTTTATATAGCATTACCCCGATTAATGAAAGTGTGTTCAGAGGGTCCTAGTTTGAATCTTACCCGGAAACTCTAGTGCTTAATAAATATTAAATTATTGAAGCATGCACGGACAGATTAAAATGTTTTTAATAAATATAATTATTTATATTAAACACATGTGTATACTTAGGCATCCAAATTGATACTTTGTTAGGGTAAACATTATTATATCATTACCTTGAATAATGAAAGACCGTTCAGAGGTCCTAGCTGGAATCTTACCCTGCAAGCGCTAATGCTTAATAACTATTAAACTATGAGAGTATGCGTGGTCAGATTAAAATTCGTTTAACAAATATAATTTAATTTTTTGTATATCATTACCCTAATTAATGAAAGGGTGTTCAGAGGGTCCTAGCTCGAATCTTACCCAGCGAAACTCTAATGTTCAATAGATATTAAACTATGGGAGTATGTGAGGTCAGATTAAAATGCATTTAGCAATTATAATTATTTATATTAAACACAGGTGTATACTGAGACATCCAAATTGATACTTTACTAGGGTAAAACATTATTATATCATTACTCAGATTAATGAAAGACCATTCAGAGCTCATAGTTCGAATCTTACCCTGCAAACTCTAATGCCCCCTCAGAGGCTCACCTTATGTGAGTACGGGTTTTTGGCGCACCCGTGGGTTCCCGAGCGAATCATTGCCACATTCATCCCCTCACCCCCATCCGGTCGAGGTGGGTTCTTCTCGTGACCGGTGGACACAAGGTAGGCTCTCGTGCGTTCTTTGCATTCCATTCATACCGCACCTCACCATCGTTTCTTTCTTCTCTTTTACTTCTGCGCATTTCGCAACACGTCCATTCATTTGCGCATCTCTTTTTCTTCCTGGCCGGCCTACCTTGCATCCCAAACGCCCACACAGTTTTATTTCTTTTATCATTTATTTTAATCCTCCGTGGACACAGCCTGACGGATACCCGCGCACTGGGTGCGCAGCTGGGTGCGTGGGTAATGGCGTCATCCCCACCACCCGGGGTCGTCATGTAGGGCATGTGTTCGTATCCGCTGTTCAACTGCAGTCCCGCGGGGGGCCATTGCATGAGCTGCTGACTTCCGACGACCATTGGGTCCCTCTGTCTATGTTCTGGGAGGTGTGACCCTGGGGTGAGTCTGGTATAGATAGGCCACTCACCCAAGCCGGGGTAACGCCCGGGAAGTCAGAGCCCGAGGTCGGAAACGGTTGCAATGGTGGAGGATTTATTTCGCTATGGAGCACCCTTCCTCCTTTAATACCAACAAGCGCCGAAACGTTTATGTAACAGAAGTGACACCACCGACAACTGGTTGTTACTTGGTCATTTCACGAACCGAAGAAGGACAAAGTTTTGAGAAGGTGAACCCTTTCATCATTCAAAAGGGCATTGATGCTATTGCTGGTGCGTTTCAGCCCTGCACTCGTCTACGGAATGGTTCCTTATTAGCACAAACGAAATCCGATCAGCAAAGTAAGACCTTGTTGCGCGCCACGCTTCTCCACGGCTATCCCATCCGTGTGGAGAAGCACCGCACATTGAATTCCTGTCGAGGCGTCATTACCACCCATAGCCTCGATGGTATATGGGACGAGGACCTGGTAGAATATCTTGCAGACCAGAAGGTGACAGCGGCACATCGAGTGCAGGCCAAATGCGACGGCGTATTGGTATCCACTCGTACCCTGTTTTTAACATTTGATGGCGTCGATCTGCCCACGAGCATTTCCGCAGGGTACGAACGGATTTCTGTGAGGCCTTATATTCCTAGACGTCTGCGTTGTTTTAAATGCCAACGTTTTGGGCATACGCAAGTCTCATGTAAGAGTGCCGTTAACATCTGTGCAACATGAAGCCAGCCCTCACACGAAGGTACCTCTTCAACAGCCCCCGTCTGCGTTAATTGTAAAGGGTCTCATTCTGCGTCGTTTGCCGACTGTCCGCGGTACTTGGACGAGAAGGCGATCCAGGAGATCCGGGTAAAGGAAAAACTCTCCTTCGCTGAAGCCCGGAGGCGTTACCATGCGCGCCAACCTTCACTCCTGCGATCTGGCACATTTAGTTCTGTTGTTGCCTCGCAAGTACCACGAGTAGATGCCGAAACTCAGACCTGGACCATGACTGTATTGACCGCCACTACCATCCGGCCGTCCATTAAAGCTACTGTTACCAAGCCCTATAAACCTGGTCCAAAGTCAATGAAGTCTCAAGCCGCTGAAAAGAAACCCAAGCAGAAACTTCGTAGGGAAGATTTTCTGAAGGACCCTCCGCGTGCACGCGGTAAGAAAGGTTCACCTTCTCCTCCTCGGAGGTCGCTGTCCCAGGAAGCTCCTGGGACAAGCCGCGCTCAGCGGCACCCCTCACCCATCGCCACCCAGAACCGATTCACGGCGCTTGAATCGGTTTCTGGCACTGAGCGCGTGGGCCCTCCCTCCGAGGAAGCTATGGAGTCTGACCAACTCCATACCAAAAGCCCGAGCCCAAAGGTTAAACCAAAGGTAATTTTAAGCCGCCCTTCTAAGTAGAAAGTTTATCCCCTTTTTCTTAATGGCTATCCTGACCTGGAATGTACGTGGTGTACGACGGCATAGGGCGGAACTGCAACTTTTATTGCGTTCCCATTCACCTATGGTCGTGTGTTTGCAGGAGACCAAGCTTCGCCCTCATGATCATTTTGATCTCCAGGGATATACTCCGGTTCGCTACGACCTTGAGCCGGAGGAGAGTACTCCTGCTCATGGTGGTGTCATGATTTTGGTGCGTAACGACGTTCATTTTCAAACTATCACACTTACATCCGACTTGCAAGCTGTTGCCGATCGCCTTCACTTACCCGGCTTTTTGTTTTCTGTTTGCTCTGTGTATTCACCTCCATCGTCTCCCCTCGCTCACGCGGACATTCGAGCTCTCCTGTCCGCTCTCCCAACACCATTTCTTCTGTTGGGAGATTTTAATGCCCATCACCCACTGTGGGGTTCGCCAAAGGCTTGTGCGAGGGAAACTCTTTTTTCCGACATTTTTACCAGTTCAATCTTTCCATCCTCAATACAGGTGCACCTACTTTTATTTCTGATTCTTCTGGTACATTCTCTCACCTGGACCTTGCCATTTGCTCACTCCAGCTTGCTAGTCGTCTTCAGTGGAACGCCGTCGCTGACACCTACTCCAGCGACCATTACACCTGCATCGTTTCTCTTCTGTCACACCACGTACGGCATTCCAGATTACCTACCTGGATATTCACAAAAGCCGACTGGAGCTTGTATTCCAGCTTCGTGCATTTTGACGATCAGCCCTTCGCCGACATTAACCAACTAGTGCAGCACCTTACGTCTACGATTTTCTCTGCCGCCGAACGCGCAATTCCCCGTTCATCCTCTCAACCTCGGCGACCGCCTGTTCCGTGGTGGAACGAGGATTGTCGGGACGCCGTTCGTGCCCGTAGGACTGCACTTAGGGTGTTTCGGCGACACCCTAAACTTGATAATTTGGTGACTTTTAAACAATTGCGCGCCAGGGCTCGTCGCATTATTCAGGATAGCAAGAAGGCGTCGTGGGCTCGTTTTGTCGAGTCTTTTAATCGCTTTACGCCTTCATCCGTTGTTTGGGATAAACTTCGTCGCTTCTCAGGTAAAGTGTCGCATTGTACTGTTTCTGGACTTCAGGTTTCTAATGCCACCATAGTGGATCCGGCTGCCATCGCTAACACTCTGGGATCTGCCTTTGAGGCGGTTTCCAGTTCAGACCATTATTCCGCCGGCTTTCGCTCTATTAAAGACCGGCTGGATTCTGCACCATATAATTTTCGGTCTGCTAACACTGAATGTTATAACGAACTTTTTACAATGAGGGAGCTGGGGCACGATCTTCATTGCTCTAGGCACTCCGCTCCAGGCCCGGATGGCATTCATGTCCTGATGTTAAAGCACCTTTCAGCCGACAGTAAACTCTTTCTCTTACAGGTCTATAACCGTATTTGGCAAGACGGCTTTTTTCCTTCCGTTTGGCGCGAAGCCACCGTTGTCCCTATACTTAAGCCTGGGAAGGATCGCCAACTTCCAGCTACCGCCCTATCTCCCTCACCAGTTGCATTTGCAAGGTGATGGAGCGCATGATCAACGGGCGGTTGACATGGTGGCTTGAGTCTCAGAAACTTCTAGCAAACGCTCACTGCGGATTTCGTCGCTATCGCTCTACCGTCGACCATCTGGTGTCCCTGTCGACGCATATTATGAATGGATTTCTGAGAAAGTGTCAAACCGTGGCTGTGTTTTTTGACCTGGAGAAAGCTTATGACACTTGTTGGAGGGGCGGCATTTTACGTACACTTTACGCATGGAATATCCGCGGTCATCTTCCCATATTTCTTCGGGAGTTTATGACGGACCGCGTGTTTCGTGTACGTGTGGGCTCGGTTTTATCTAGTCGTTTTATTCAAGAGAACGGAGTACCGCAGGGCTCGGTACTTAGTGTCACACTTTTTGCAGTTGCTATCAACCCCATTGTTGATTGTATTCCACCTGGCATTTCATCGTCCCTTTTTGTTGATGATTTTGCCATTTATTGTAGTTCACGGCGGACTTGTCTACTCGAACGCCGTCTCCAGAGCTGTATCGACCGTCTCTACGCCTGGAGTAACGCCAACGGCTTTAATTTCTCCGCCGAGAAATCCGTCTGCATCAACTTCTGGCGCCGGAAATATTTCCCTCCGCCCTCTCTCCATCTTGGGCCGGAGGTGCTTCCGTTTGCAGACGAGGTGAAATTTATGGGGTTGATATTTGATCGAAAGTTGAGCTGGACTTCTCACGTATCCTTTTTAAAAGCAAAGTGTGACCGTTCTCTTAATATTTTACGTGTTTTAAGTGGCACATCCTGGGGAGCTGATCGGACCGTCCTTCTGCGTCTTTATCGCTCTTTGGTCCGATCCAAACTTGATTACGGGTGTATTGTCTTTTCATCGGCACGTCCATCTGTGTTACGTCGTTTGAATCCCATTCATCATCGTGGTATTAGAGTCGCTACAGGGGCCTTTCCAACTAGCCCCGTGCCCAGTCTTTACGCTGAGCCTGCAGAGCCTCCGCTGTCCTTCAGGCGTGAGCTGCTCCTGTGTAGCTATGCCTGTCGACTCTCCAGCTTGCCTGACCACCCTTCCTTCGCGGCATTTTACGAGGATTCACTTGACCGGCAATATTTAGTTAGCTCCTCTGCTTTGCTCCCTCCAGGGGTTCGATTTCGTCAGCTTCTTCGGCATTTGGACGTTACGCCAGCGCCGACCCTCCATGGTTGCGCGCTGAGGCCCTCTGTCACCTTGGGTTATCGTCGATGCCGAAGAGTGAGACCCCTTCTTCAGTCTTTAGATCAGCGTTTTTAGAACTTCAGTCGCAATTTGGGGACTTTGGTTTTATCTTTACTGATGGATCTAAGACTGATGCTGGAGTAGGATGTGCCTTTTTTGTGGTGGAAATAGTTTTACGTTTAGTTTACCTGGACAATGTTCAATGTTTACCGCCGAACTTTTTAGCATTTATCAATCTGTTTTATACATTCAGCGGCACGACTTACGGCACTGTTTTATTTGTACGGACTCTCTGAGTGCCCTTCAGAGTATTAATGCGCTGTACCATTACCACCCACTCGTACAGCGCATTCATGACCTGCTCCACTTGCTTGGTGTCTCTGGCACCAGCATCTCCTTCATGTGGATCCCAGGTCATGTGGGCATCTCAGGTAATGAGTCTGCCGACGCCGCTGCCAAATCGGCGATTTTATTACCCAGATTTTTTACCTCTGTTGTTCCCTCGTCAGATTCGTGTGTTATTTTACGTCGCCGCATCCTCTCGCGCTGGCGCGATGAGTGGACGGCCCTCCGGGGGAACAAGTTGCGGGAGGTTAAGCCTTTCCCGTTGGTCTGGGGTACCTCTTCTCGTTCGTGTCGTCGGGAAGAGGTAATTTTAGCTCGTTTACGGATTGGACATTGTGTTTTTAGTCATAGGTATTTGCTCAGTGGTGACCCCGCACCACTCTGTGGGCAGTGTGATGCGCCCTTAACGGTGCGTCACATTTTAACAGAGTGTCAGATTTTAACTGCATTGCGTGCTCGTGTGGGTCTGCCTGTTGGCCTAGCCAACGTTTTGGCAGACGACACGCGTGCTGTAGAATGTGGTTTACGTTTTATTCATGACAGTGATTTTAATCTAGCGTCTTTTAGCTTAGTAATTTTATTCTGTCTGTTTTTATGGGGACTCTAATCCCCAGAGGACAAAAGGCGCTCATGTCCCTCGCATTCTACAGTCCTTGACACGTTTGAATCTTTTATTGCCTATGCTTTTAGTGTGTTAGTTTTGGCATTGTTGTATTATTGTTGTTTTAAATTTTTGGACATCGCGGGTTTCTGTCCCGTTTTTTAATTATGCGGTTCTTTTATATTTTTGACTTTCTATTTTATACATGTAAGGGCGCTGATGACCTTAGCAGCAGTTTAGCGCCCTTAAACCGCATCTCATCATCATCAAACTCTAATGCATAATAACTATTAAATTACGGTGGCGTGCACCAGCAGGTTAAACACACATACACCAGCGCACACACACACATGCACATACACACACATACACATATACCTGTTCACTTAAACACACCAACACCATCCCACATACGTACACACACATGCAAGCCCATACACACACATAAACGGGGGTGCAATCACATACACGCACTCACGCACAGTCAAACACACACATATACCTGCTCACTTACACATACTAACCGACACGTACACACATACACACACGCACACGCACACACACCCACATACACCTCATGCAAGCACATACACACACTCACATGCATACATACATACACCATTATACTTACACATTCGCACATGCACAACCACACACACCCACATACACCTCATGCTAGCACATGCATACATAAACCAGTATACTTACACATTCGCACTCTCACACATACGCCTGCAGGCATAGACGCATACATCAGTGCACGTACACACATGCAAGCACATATACACATACACACATAACATTGGAAATTATTGCCTTTACAGATTTCAAAAATCGTTGTCTCATTTCACTGTAACCTAGCAAAACAGTAATTCTTTTCAGGCTACCATCCTCACATGGCTTTCATCACAACACATTTTTGTAGCTTGTGTAAAGACATTATGTATTTACTCTGAGAGAGAGAGGAAGTGAAACAAAGATGGATAGAAGTGCTGAGAGCCTCTGCGCACGCGCAAGAGATGATAATTCCATTGGTGTAATAATCACGTGATGTGTAAGCATCACAGCCATGATGACGTGCTGGCATCGCCTGGAGGGGGTTTAGATCCCTATATAAACAGATATCTGCGCATCTTAGAACTGTTGTGTACTTATTAACTTTACATTTAAGTTTTAAAGAACTTTAAAAGCAACGCGACGTGCAGGCCATCTACGCGTATAGGACATATCAACACGTAACAATGCAAGGTGAGTTTTTTACATAACTATACAAAATCACTATTGGCTTTTACAATACATTTAATTTTGTTTAAACGTTACAGTACATGAAAGACGATTCCTTGCAAGAGCATCATATTTTTTAATCTGTACTTTACATTCACATGGATTTCTCTGCGTACTCTTCTCCAGTTCACAGGATTTTCTCTGCTCATTCTTCTTCTATAAACATTCATACGATTTTCTCCGCTCATTCTTTGTTTCTCATTCACACGATTTTCTCTACTCGTTCTTTGTTTCTCTGCAGGTTCATCTTCCATGAACATTCACATGATTTTCTGTACTTATTCTTTGTTTCTCTACACATTCATACGATTTTCGCTACACATTCTTCTTACATAAACATTCATACGATTTTCTCCACTCATTCTTTATTTCACTATACATTCACGCGATTTCCTCTACTCATTCTTTGTTTTTAAACAGGTTCATCTTCCATGAACATTCACACGATTTTCTCTGCCCATTCTTTGTTTCTCAACGCATTCATACGATTTCGCTACACATTCTTCTTAGATAAACATTCACACGATTTTCTCTACTCGTTCTTTGTTTTTCTGCAGGTTCATCTTCCATGAACATTCACATGATTTTCTGTACTTATTCCTTGTTTCCTTACACATTCATACGATTTTCGCTACACATTCTTCTATTAATATTCACGCGATTTTGTCCACTCGTTCTTTGTTTCTCTACACATTCATAAGCATACTTACAAAACCTTTGGTGATGCAGCACAACACACACTTTAGTTCTAATATAAAGAAATGTATAACTTGTCCTTCAACTTGAATAATGTAGTGAAAATAATAATTCATGTCAATGTCTGTTACAGATTGTTTAACTGATAGACTTAACAAGATAGTTGAAGAGCGTATTTTCCTACCGACTCGCCGAGATCAAGATCTCGAAATAGGTCTTAAATATGAGATAAAGTCCTTAAAGAGAGTTCAAACAAAATACGGTACCAGGATCGTATCTTCGCTGGAGGATTGTCAAGTGTGCTTGCCAGAGTGCTATAATTCGTTAACCGATCAAGAGATTGCAGAAATACCTGGGAACGTATACCTTCAGTATAACGGTATGGCAGAGATTGGGAAATTTAAGACATGTAAATTGTCTTTTTTACATGCAGAGAAGGTGTGTAGAAGTGTCAAACTTAAGTATTGGATGTTCCCCTATTTTAAAATGAAAAAAAATCATAAATAAAACAACTGACTCATTGATAATACATATAAAGATACAAACGATATACATTATAGAATTTATAAAAAATTCACAATATCACATGTTCTGAATTTAGTTATATCTAATGTATTGAAATAACGATCAATATCCGAATGTTTATACAAATTGTTTGTGTTTCATTTTACATGTATCATAACAAAACATGCAGTTCTTTTCAGGTTGCCTTTATTAGTCCAAAGCAGTTTTCTAAGACTTTCATTGTGCAATGTTTCAGACTGTGCAATAAGGGGAAGAAGAAGAGGAACAGCTTTGCAGCCATGCAAAGGAGGCTGACGCTATTGGAGGGTAGAATAAGCAGCATCGGCACCTACAAGAAACATTTCGGCAAGAAGCGGGTGCTGAGACATCTACATCACCGAAACACGTTAAGACAGGATTCTTATATAACATTACAGGACATACGATGAAAAAAACACGGACAATTTTGTATACAGTTCAATGCATAGCTGAGAGTTAGCTCGAGCGAGTCTACCTATATTCGGTGAAAATAAGAATTGTGAGCAGTAATTTAAATTATTGTGAAAATACTTTAAATAATGGTGAAATTTATATCCCTAAAAAGCCTTGAACCCTGTATACATTAACAATATCAAAAAACTGTTTGCTGTGTGGGAATACAAATTATGAAAATAAAGAGACTTTCATTTAAATAATAATAAATAAAATTGCATAAACTACTGTTACAAGTGAAACGCTATATGGTGGAACAATGAGCTGGATGAGGAAAGTGATGGAAATGTAAGATAAATAATAACAATAAAAAAAGAATGAAGGTGTGCTTTTACATAATGTTTTATTCATAAAAAATCCTTTCATTCCTAATGAAAAAAATAAATCCTTACAATGATTAGTTTAAAATATAAGCTGCATCACGTGAGTCAAAGGCCTGCATATAAATACTGTATCATGAATTATTAAACAATTCAATGAGGTCTGTACAGGGATATTTACACTGATGTTGACACAGCCATTTACAACTTCCTCTGGTTGATGAGAGCAATCTATAATAAATATAGGAGCAAATTTAAGTAATATTTTCTCTTCAATAAAGGATAATTCTCGTTTTCATAATAAGAGATTGAGTACATATCATGCAATGATGAAGTCTAGAGTTTCCAAAGTCAAAGGATAACATTCAGTATTAAGATAAAGTCTCAAATTAGTTATGTTACAATGATCAAAAAGGGAATAGTCTTTAGATGCATTACTCGATCTTAAGTCAGAGCATCAAAAATGACAAATCTCTGCTTCTCCAATTTTAGATGTGGTGGCCCCATTCCCGGTAAATGGCAGCAAGCTGCAAATGATTTCGAGAAGGACCTCTACAAGCTCTTTAACAACGCCATGCTTGGAAAAAATATGGAGAACTGCGTAACCGTATGGATATACGTCTAGTAACAAACGAGAAGACTCTGGAGAAGTTGATCGCCAAGCCTACGTTTATTGCAGCTATCATAGCAGATACAGAGACTGTACAACAATAGCTGTAACAGCTGTAGCAGCAGCTATAGATTTAGTAGTCTTAGCAATAGCAAGCATTACAGCAATTATATTTCAGCTGTAGGTTCACACCCACCACAGCAACAGCAGTCATCACGTCAGTTGTAACATCAAATACGACAGCTGTAGTAGTAACATTAGTTACAACAATAACAGCATCAGATCAGGTTGCTGTAGCAGCATTAGGCACTGCCAGCACAATAGCTGTAGCAGAAACACAATACAGCAGTTATCGTAGCAGATGCAGAGACTGTACAACAATAGCTGTAACAGCTCCTACAGCTGTAGCAGCATCGACTACCACAATGGCAGCAGCATTACATAACAGCTGTAGCAGCAGCTAATCCATGAACCATAGATTTAGCAGTCTTAGCAATAGCAAGCATCACAGCAATGATATTCCAGCTGTAGATTCGCCCTCCACAGCAAAAACAGTCATCACTTCAGCTGTAACATCAAATACGAGATAGCAATAGCAAGCATCACAGCAATGATATTCCATCGGTAGATTCGCCCTCCACAGCAACAGCAGTCATCACTTCAGCTGTAACATCAAATACGAGAGCTGTAGTAGTAGATACAACACTGTAACATCAGCTACAACAATAGCAGCATCAGATCAGGTAGCTGTAGCCTCATTAGACACTGACAGCACAATAGCTGTAGCAGAAGGCAATACAACAGCTATCGTAGCAGATACATCAGCTGTACAACAATAGATGTAACAGATCCTACAGCTGTAGCATATGCTACAACAATAGCAGCAGCAGTCGCATTACATAACAGCTGTAGCAGCAGCTAATCCATCAGCTATAGATTTAGCAGTCTTAGCAATAGCAAGCATCACAGCAATTATATTTCAGCTGTAGATTCACACCCACCACAGCAACAGCAGTCATCACGTCAGCTGTAACATCAAATACGAGAGCTGTAGCAGTAGATACAATACTGTAACATCAGCTACAACCATAACAGCATCAGATCAGGTTGCTGAAGCAGCATTAGACACTGATAGCACAATAGCTGTAGCAGAAACATAATACAGCAGCTATCGCAGCAGATGCAGAGACTGTAAAACAATAGCTGTAACAGCTGTAGCAGCTAATCCATCAGCTCTAGATTTAGCAGTCTTAGCAATAGCAAGCATCACAGCAATAATATTCCAGCTGTAGATTCACCCTCCACAGCAACAGCAGTCATCACTTCAGCTGTAACATCAAATACGAGAGCTATACTAGTAGATACAACAATGTAACATCAGCTACTACAATAGCAGCATCAGATCAGGTAGCTGTAGCTTCATTGGACACTGACAGCACAATAGCTGTAGCAGAAGCAAATACAACAGCTATCGTAGCAGATACATCAGCTGACAACAATAGATGTAACAGATCCTACAGCTGTGGCATCTGCTACAACAATAGCAACACCAAACGCGTTACATAACAGCTGTAGCAGCAGCTATACATTTAGCAGTCTTAGCAATAGCAAGCATCACAGCAATGATATTCCAGCTGTAGATTCACCCACCACAGCAACAGCAGTCATCACTTCAGCTGTAACATCAAATACGTGAGCTGTACTAGTAGATACAACACTGTAACATCAGCTACAACAATAGTAGCATCAGATCAGGTAGCTGTAGCTTCATTAGACACTGACAGCACAATAGCTGTAGCAAAAGCAAATACAACAGCTATCCTAGCAGATACATCGGCTGTACAACAATAGCTGTAACAGATCCTACAGCTACAGCATCTGCTACAACAATAGCAGCAGTCGCATTATTTAACAGCTGTAGCAGCAGCTAATCCATTAGCTATAGATTTAGCAGTCTTAGCAATAGCAAGCATCACAGCAATGATATTCCAACTGTAGATTCACCCTCCACAGCAACAGCAGTCATCACTTCAGCTGTAACATCAAACACGAGAGCTATACTAGTGGATACAACACTGTAACATCAGCTACAACAATAGCAGCACCAGATCAGGTAGTTGTAGCCTCATTAGACACTGACAGCACAATAGCTGTAGCAGAAGGAAATACAACAGCTATCGTTGCAGATACATCAGCTGTACAACAATAGATGTAACAGATCCTACAGCTGTAGCATGTGCTGAAACAATAGCAGCAGCAGCAGTCGCGTTACATAACAGCTGTAGCAGCAGCAGCTAATCCATCCGCTATAGATTTAGCAGTCTTAGCAATAGCAAGCATCACAGCAATGACATTCCAGCTGTAGCTTCACCCACCACAGCAACAGCAGTCATCACGCCAGCTGTAACATCAAATACGAGAGCTGTAGTAGTGGATACAGTACTGTAACATCAGCTACAACAATAACAGTATCAGATCAGGTAGCTGTGGTAGCAATAGACACTGTCAGCACAATAGCTGTAGCAGAAGCAAATACGGCAGCTATCGTAGCAGATACATCAGCTGTACAACAATAGATGTACCATATCCTACAGCTATAGCATATGCTACAACAATAGCAGCAGCAGACGCGTTACATAACAGCTGTAGCAGCAACTATAGATTTAGAGTCTTAGCAATAGCAAGCATCACAGCAAAGATATTCCAGCTGTAGCTTTACCCACCACAGCAAAAGCAGTCATCACTCCAGCTGTAACATCAAATACGAGACCTGTAGTAGTAGAAACAATACTTTAACATCAGGTACAACAAAAACAACATCAGATCAGGTAGCTGTGGCAGCATTAGACACTGACAGCACAATAGCTGTAGCAGAAGCAAATACGGCAGCTATCGTACTAGATCCGAAGACTGTACAACAATAGATGTAACAGATCCTACAGCTACGCATCTGCTACAACAATAGCAACAGCAGTCGCATTATTTAACAGCTGTAGCAGCAGCACCAGCAAATCCAGCAACTGTAGATTCAGCATCCTCAGCAACAGCAAAGCATCACAACAACAGCGATAGCAGCAATAGATCATGCAGCTACAGAAACATCAGCCGCTGCCTGCACAATAGCCGTAGCAGAAGCAAATACAGTAGCTACCGTAGCAGATACAGCAACTGTACAAAAATAGATATAACAGATCCTACAGCTGTAGCAGCAGCAGTTAATCCATTTTTTGTTCAAGTGTAGCAGCTTTATCAATTAAATCATTGCTTCATTAAACAAGGATTGTAAGGGTAGAAGTCTCTCCCCTTTATCTAGGCTTGAGACTTACACTAGTATTTGCTCCTAATGGCAGGGTTACCGCCTCCCCCTTCCATCTTCTCCTTTGTAGCGAAAAACGTATGAATGTGTAGAGAAACAAAGAATAAGTACAGAAAATCATGTGAATGTTCATGGAAGATGAACCTGCAGAAAAACAAAGAACGAGTAGAGAAAATCGTGTGAATGTTTATCTAAGAAGAATGTGTAGCGAAATCGTATGAATGCGTTGAGAAACAAAGAATGGGCAGAGAAAATCGTGTGAATGTTCATGGAAGATGAACCTGCTTAGAAACAATGAATGAGTAGAGGAAATCGCGTGAATGTATAGTGAAATAAAGAATGAGTGGAGAAAATCGTATGAATGTTTATGTAAGAAGAATGTGTAGCGAAAATCGTATGAATGTGTAGAGAAACAAAGAATAAGTACAGAAAATCATGTGAATGTTCATGGAAGATGAACCTGCAGAGAAACAAAGAACGAGTAGAGAAAATCGTGTGAATGAGGAACAAAGAATGAGTGGAGAAAATCGTATGAATGTTTATAGAAGAAGAATGAGTAGAGAAAATCCTGTTAACTGGAGAAGAGTACGCAGAGAAATCCATGTGAATGTAGTGTACAGATTAAAAAATATGATGCTCTTGCAAGGAAACGTGTTTCATGTACTGTAACGTTTAAACAAAATTAAATGTATTGTAAAAGCCAACAGTGATTTTGTATAGTTATGTAAAAAACCCACCTTGCATTGTTACGTGTTGATATGTCCTGTACGCGTAGATGGCCTGCACGTCGCGTTGCTTTTAAAGTTCTTTAAAACTTAAATGTAAAGTTAATAAGTACACAACAGTTCTAACATGCGCAGATATCTGTTTATATAGGGATCTAAACCCCCTCCAGGCGATGCCAGCACGTCATCATGGCTGTGATGCTTACACATCACGTGATTATTACACCAATGGAATTATCATCTCTTGCGCGTGCGCAGAGGCTCTCAGCACTTCTATCCCTCTTTGTTTCACTTCCTCTCTCTCTCTCTTTCTCTCTCTCAGAGTACATCCATAATGTCTTTACATACGCTACAAAAAATGTGTTGTGATGAAAGCCATGTGAGGATGGTAGCCTGAAAAGGATTACAGTTTTGCTAGGTTACAGTGAAATGAGACAACGATTTTTGAAATCTGTAAAGGCAATAATTTCCAATGTTATGTGTGTATGTGCTGGCATGTGTGTACGTGCACTGGTGTATGCGTCTATGCCTGCAGGCGTATGTGTGAGAGTGCGAATGTGTATGTATACTGGTTTATGTATGTATGTATGTATGTGCTGCATGAGGTGTATGTGGGTGTGTGTGTATGGTTGTGCATGTGCGAATGTGTAAGTATACTGGTGTATGTATGTATGTGAGTGTGTGTGTGTGCTTGCATGAGGTGTATGTGGGTGTGTGTGCGTGTGCGTGTGTGTATGTGTGTACGTGTGGGTTAGTATGTGTAAGTGAGCAGGTATATGTGTGTTTGTGTATATGTGTGTGTGACTGTGCGTGAGTGTGTGTGCGTGTATGTGATTGCGCCCGTTTATGTGTGTGTATGGGCTTGCATGTGTGTGTGTACGTATTTGGGTTGGTGTTGGTGTGTTTAAGTGAACAGGTATATGTGTATGTGTGTGCATGTGCATGTGTGTGTGTGCGTGCGCTGGTGTATGCGTGTTTAACCTTCTCGTGCACGCCTCCGTAATTTAATAGTTATTATGCATTAGAGATTGCAGGGTAATATTCAAACTATGAGCTCTGAATGGTCTTTCATTAATCTGGGTAATGATATAATAATGTTTTACCCTAGTAAAGTATCAATATGGATGTCTAGGTATACACCTGTGTTTAATATAAATAATTATAATTGCTAAATGCATTTTAATCTGACCTCACATACTCCCATAGTTTAATATCTATTGAGCATTAGAGTTTCGCTGGGTAAGATTCGAGCTAGGGCCCTTTCAACACCCTTTCATTAATTAGGGTAATGATATATAAAAAATTAAATTATATTTGTTAAACGAATTTTAATCTGACCACGCATACTCTCATAGTTTAATAGTTATTAAGCATTACAGTTTGCAGGGTAAAATTCCAGCTAGGACTTCTGAACGGTCTTTCATTATTCAAGGTAATGATATAATAATGTTTTACCCTAACAAAGTATCAATTTGGATGCCTAAGTATACACATGTGTTTAATATAAATAATCATATTTATTAAATACACTTTAATCTTTCCGCGCATGCTTCAATAATTTAATGTTTATTAAGCATTAGAGTTTCCGGGTAAGATTCAAACTAGGACCCTCTGAACACACTTTCATTAATCGGGGTAATGCTATATAAAAATTAAATTATATTTGTTAAATACATTTTAATTTACCAGCACATAGTTTAATAGTCATTACACATTAGAGTTTGCAGGGTAAGATTCAGCTGCAACCCTCTGAAGACCCTTTTATTAATTTGGGTAATGATATAATAATATCAATCATCAATTTCCCATTAGCAATTAAAACATTAAACTTTTGATTTCAGTAAGAATGGAACACTGATCTATGGATATCCAGGTATACACAGAGGTTTAATGCATGTAATGAAATATATATATTAATCGCTTTTTCGGAGTCGCTGCTTGAAATGAGCCAAACAGAATGCTTGTAACTATGCTCGGGTATATTCGTAGGACCTCGTAAAACATTCGGAGAGAACAGCCCCTCAAGGCAAAAACCATGATGGCTGACTCTGACGTTGTTGAAGTGTTTACGTATAGCAGGTAAACAGACCTCTCTGTCTTTCACGCGAACAAACAAAGACAGAGCGAGCATAAAGCCTCCCTCAGATTCTTTTGTTAAGCACGCAGGTGTTCGAACAATGGAAAGGGACCAGCTTTGTTCTTTTGTTATAGGGTTGTGGAATGGGATGCCCGCAGGGGGTCTTTCTAAAGAAGCCATGCCCCGGACAATAGAAAGAGAATACAATAGAATTTGTTTCTTTCTTAACGGGCTTCAGTTCTGTTTTGTCACGACCCTAATTTATCATGACCTTTGTTCATTCTGACAGTTGAAGGGCAAGCATTGTTCCTTTGTTAAATGCTAGTGGAATGGGAATGCCAGATGGTCCATCTAAAGAAGCCTTGCCCCTGATAAAAGAAAGAGAATACAATAGAACCTGTTTCTTTGTTAACGGGCTTCAGGTTCTCTTTTGTCACGACCCTAATTTATCATGGCCTTTTTCTCCCTACTAACTTGGGGTTTTTTTCACTAAGACCCCTCCTCGAATACTTTACAAGTGATCTATACCTGAGTCTTTTTGTTGTTAAAGTTCTTCAATAATGCGGTTCTTTGTTTACAGTTTCTTTAACGATTCCCTAACACCTATCAACGTTTCCCTACTTCTGCCGTATAAACGTATACTCCACTAGATCTCTGATTATCCTAGCTTTTTCCTCGCATTCCCTGTCATCTGTATAAACGCATTCCAGCTTTAACATTCGTCTATCTTAGCACCTTCCCTCGTATTCCCTATCTCTCCAGTATAAGCCTATATTCCTCCTCTTTCAGCATCTGTCTAGCCTAGCACCTCTCCACGTATACCCTATCTCACTCACATAAAGTGTATTCCCCTACTTCGGCCCCTGTCTAGGCTAGTATCAGCCTTTGTATGCCCTGTGCCTCTCATATAAAGCGCATTCCCTCCCTCCTTCTACCACTGTCTATCCTAGCATCAGTCCCCGTATTCCCTATCTCTCCCATATAAACGCATTTTCCTCCGTGACCCGCCGCATCTAGCCTCGTTTTCCCTATCCTTTCCCATATAAACGCAAAAAACTGCGCCAGAAACCTCCTATATAAGCTACTCTGGTGCAGCACATATGGTATAGCAACTTGAAGCTGTTTTAGACTACACACGTAATGTATGCCAATTTTGCGGGAGATTGTTTCTAGGAGTGTTCGCCCCACGTAAGATACAAACTTTTCGGTGGCCTTCACCCCGTTCACTTTTTCGGTGGCTTTCGCCCCACGTTTAGCATTTAACTTTTATTTTAATGTTATTTTATTTATTTTACTTATGGATGGATTGATGGATGGACGGGCGGGCGGGCGGGGGGTGGTCGCCTCGGCTTCGAAAGTACTAATTTGTAAAGCACGTATCTCTTAGCAGGGCTGGTGAGGCTAAAGAATGAAGGCTTACACAAATTATAATTGTATTGTACTTTTTTTATTAATCCTTCACACGATTAAATAACACTTCACTGACGTATCCTACTGTAGAGCTGTGAAATTATTGTTAATTGTACTTTTTAATGCGTAAACTTTATATTATTCTCACCGCAATAAAATTTTTATGTCTCACATTGAACACGTACCATACCGAATCTAAACTGGACTGTTTGGTTACGCTACCTTGTAGCGTCTCGCGCCTGAATTTGTACTTTTTCTCACTTTCAAGTCTCTGATTGGCTAAGCCTACTCCAATAGAATGCTTTTATTTAACTTAAGCTTTTTCTAGTTTTTGATTGGCCATTTATAAACTGTCTTGAATATTACATTATTGTTCCAAGAATTATTAGTAGCATTATTAAACTTTCTAATTTATTGTTGTGTTAAGGTTACCTCATTGTTAGCAACTTTCGGCTTTTACTTTATAATTGTGTTTGCCATGGAAAGCAGTTTGCTTCTATTCTCACGGCTCCTACATTGTTAAAACTATGTAATACATTCACATAACATTATTATATAAGTACATAATAATATAAACATAATACAATGACTGTTACATACAGTTTATATATTATATTATATACATATTGCTTTAAGGCGGGCTGCTATTATATTTTATATTATATAATTAGACTGATATCATTTAAGTGTTAAAAATACTGCCTCAAATTGCCCCCTTTTAGAAGTATTTAAAAATTATGTTCTTTTTGTTTTGTCTTTTAAATTTTTAAATATTTTAAAAGTAGAAACACAACCTTTTTTTATAACACTTGCTAATTCTCACTGTCACTATTTATGTAACACTCACTGGTTTTCACAATACTCGCATAGCAGAGTAATTTATATTTTGTCTGCCATATGTTTGACACTTTTAAGGTCAACGATCTGGTGTTCAATGACCTGTATAAAGTTTGTTTATTCACTAACACAGCTACTATTATGTATCCTATTGGCTAGATATTTAATACTTAATTAGGCATATTAACACTTGTTACCCTTTCTTTATAACTTATTTCTTAAACATATTAATTATATTTCTAACAATTTATATCTTATACGTTATAAATGTAGTTGTTATTCAGATTTCTTATGTTTTTCTCACTAACAATGGATTTTCTTCTATTTTATCATTTTATCTATACTCCTCTTTTGTTATTGACAATTGGTTACATTTAGTAAAAATATTTTAAATAGTACCTTGCATTATTTAAGTGATTTTGTGCATATTATACTATAGTTATTAAATACTCATTTCTTAAGACTTTGTAAGGTTATAATTACTATAATTTTAGATTTACATTGCTATCCCCTTTTATGTTCCAAATACTTAATTTTCTATTTCTGTTTCTTCTTGTTCCACAGACTGCTTACATTTGTATGGCTTCAACAGTTGTTTGTGGAATCTTCCAATTACTTTATTTGTTTTATTGTTCCTAAGTTCATATGTATCTGTGCCAAATATATTTATTATTTCATAAGGACCATGATAACTAAGAAACAACCTCCAATATTCTTTACAAAGTTTATTTGATAACCTCTTGTTCTTCACTAACACTTGATCTCCTATCTTTATTTTCCAAATTCTTGTTTTTCTTTCTTCATGTTTTTGTTTTCTCTTCAGGGCCTTTGCTTGTATTTTTGAAAATGCTAATTTAAAAATTTCCTCTTTTTCTGGTAATTTAACTGATTGATCTTCCATGGCTTCTGGTACGTTACTGCTTAAAGTATTTTGTAATTTTCCATGATGAAGTTCTATTGGTTTAAATCTTGTTACTGTATTTATGGATTGATTAAGTTGGATTTTGAATAATATTTATGTATGAGTACCAACTGCTCTGCTTGTTATAACACACTACATGTAGATAATTTGAAATTTCTTTTATCTCTCACTCTACTGGATTGGCATTAGGTCTATATCTTGATGAGAAATACTGTTTAACTCCCAAATCTTTAATTCCATTCATAAATTTAGAACTGGTAAACACTGATGCATTATCACAAAGTATGGCCTGAACTATTCCTTCCTCTGGGAAATATGATTTTGTTAATTTGTTTAAACAAGCTGTGCTGGTTGCATTCTTGAGTGCATATATTCGTACATATTTACTAAATACGTCATAGCATACAAATAAAAATTTGTACCCAAATGTACTTACAGGCATTGGACCATGCAAATCTAAACTTAACAAACATTTTGGTTTATCTCTAAGTACTGAGTTCATTGTATATTCATAAGCCACGTTTAATTTGTTTTGCTTTTTGACAAAGGTCGCAACACAATATGTATTTCCTTTCTTTATGTCCTAGTTTATAGATATATAAATTCTCCAAAATAGTTAGGGTTGTCTTCTCTGTACCTGCATGTATTAATCTAAATAAAATTGTCCTATTATTTCTAATTTCATACTTGCTGGAATATATGTCTTCCACCTCTTTATCTCCTTTCCATGCTTCTTATATAAGATACCATTTTTAACAGCAATTGTACTATTCTTTGCCTCTTCTATCTTCAGAGCTTTTTCTTTCAAACTTGCTAGTTTAATGTCTTTATTTTGCTCTTCATTAATATTTTTAAATTGATTCATGAATTCTTTCTTCATTGGAATATCTGTCGTAAGCACTTTAATCTCGTGTTGTTGTCTAGAATAGCTTTTAGAAAATTGTTTGTTGTGGTTGAGTCTTGATATTAAATCACTGAATGTACTTTGTTTGCCTGGAATTTCTACATCAAATTCCATTATAGCGAGAATCATTCTAGCTAACTTGCCACTATATAACCTACATTTTTGAATAAAAGTCAAGCTAATATGATCTGTATATATTTTCACTTTCTTCTGAAATATATATGTCTTAAATTTAAGTAATGAAAAATAAAGTGCTCCTATTTCTGACATTGTTACTGATGCATTTCTTTCAACATTGGTTAAACCACGTGAAGCAGTACTTATTACATGAAATGTGGCGTCATGTTCTCTTTGCCCTAGTATTCCTGCATATCCTTGACAAGATGCATCCACATACAACTTATAATCTAATTCATCCCTTAGACATTCCAGTAATATTGCATTTGCAAATAACTGTCTTACATTTTCAAAACATTTTTGTAGCTCTGCTGTCCATTTCCATTTATTTGTTTTCTTTAAAAGCTGTCTTAAAGGTTCTACTTCTATAGCATATCTTGGTAAAGATTTACTTTCATAATTTAAAATTCCAAATAAGTGTCGTAGGTGTCAAATATTTTTAGGTGGTGGGACTTTTAATATGGCTTCTATTCTTTCTTCATCTGGTCGAATGCCTACTTCATTAATTACATATCCTAGGAATTTAATTTCAGGTACACAGAATTTAGACTTTTTTATATTTACAGTCATGCCATGTTCATGTAATTTATTTAGTACATAGTTTACATTCTCTAAATGTTCCTCAAAGATTTGACTTATTATTAGAAAATCATCAGTGTATCTGATTAAGAAATCATCTGCTGTGTCACCAAAGATACTATGTATTGCTCTCAGGAATCCACTAGCACCATTCTTTAATCCATACGGATTTACACAATACCTATACTGTAATCCAAAAACTTGAAAGGCTGTATAATCACTTACTTTTGGATCTAGTTTGACTTGCCAAAATGAAACTGTAAGATCTATAGAAGAGATATATTTGCCATGTGATAACTTTGCAATTGTTTGTTCTATACTTTCATTTTGAAAGTGGTCTGGTAACATGAACTTATTTAACTATCTTCCATCTATAGTGATTCTTAAACTATTATCTTTCTTTACCGTCCAACAAACATTATTTATATATTGTGAATTGCTAAGCTCAATGATGTTATTTTCTAGCATACTAGCTATTAATTTTTTAGGCTTTATTTCTTAAATTTACTGGTAGGTTATTATATTTTCTTCTGAATGTTGGTATATTTTCTACAGTGAAAGTGTGAATATATGATGTACACCATCCTGGAATTTCATTAAATACTTGCTTATTGTCTTCTAATACTTTCTTCATTATTATCTTTTCACGGTCAGTCAGTATTGTATTTGTCATCAGTGAATCTGTGTGTATTTTCCAGTCCTCTATCTCTGTTGCATAGTTATTTTCTACCTGCTCCAACATATTTTAATATGGCAGTTTCTCTGTAAAAGGGTTCCCCTTGGTAAGGTCAGTTTTCTGTTCATCGAAGTTAAGAGTCAATAACCTTTCATTATTTTCCCTGCTTGCTTGGACATTTACAATTTGTATGAAGCATTCTTCTTCATATACTACATTTTCTTGTTCCATTTTTTGCACTCTACATACTTTATCTTTTATAAAAGGCATGTAAATATTCTTTTCTTATTTATTTAATATAAGTCTGTCCTTCTTAAAATCAACTATCACAGAGAACTCTATTAATACATCACATCCAATTGTAATTTCGCACATTAAGTTTGGAACTATTAAAAACATGACCTCTAATGTAATATCTGCTATTTGTATAGGTATCCATGCTTGAGATTTAATAGTTTGGATCATTGTACCTATGGCTACCCTACATATAGGATTATTTATTGGCGCTGACATAACTTTTATGCCTTCATTAAACAGCTGTTCATAAAATTTCTTTAAGCAGACAGAGCTTAATGATCCTGAATCTATTGTTACATTTACTTCCCTTCCTGCAATAAAAGTTTGAATATACGGTGATTCATATTGGTTTTCACAATTCCGAGTGTTTGTATTTAGACGGTAACAATTAAAGTGTGTAGATATTTTATTTTGGCCACTTAGAGCAGAAAGTACTGTATTACCAGAATCTACATCATGCAATATGTAATTTAGTTTTCCTGGTGAGTATTTTCAGTACTTATAGGATTGCAATTGTGTACAGGAGTTGCTGTTATTTCAGTATCATTAACATTTGTGTATGAGCCAGCCCCCTAGCTCTTGTTCTTCCATTATAATTGCTATATCCTCCACGTGCATATATTTCTGTATTTGTGTTGTTTGTGAGATTATAGTTGTGCAAGTTTCCCCTGTTTTGCATATTTCCTCTATGCTGAAATTGATTATTACTTCTAGGTGAAGCAGAATTTTGCTGATTCATCCTTTCCATTCTTACATAATTTATGTGTTCCTGTCTCCCTTGTTGTCTTGAATCTCTGATATTTTGGGGTAGTGTAATTGAATCTATGTTGGCCCTGAAATTCATTATTTCTCCTATTTTCATGGTGAAAACGTGTATTATAAGGCATTTCATTATGCCTATCGCATCTAATTTGTCTGTCTCGTCTGTGTGGACTCCAAATTTCGTTACTATTACTATTTTCTTGCTGTTCTAATGATGATATTAGCTCTGTCATCTCATAAATAGTCTTAGATCTTGCAATTAGGATGTAGTTTTGTATGTGCGGAGGGTATAGTGTCTGGTAATTAAACTAATAAAATCTTCCTCATGCATGCCTGGAGTTAAATATCTGACATATCCTGCATACTTTATAAGATAATCTGTCATTGACCAGTTATCATCTCTACTATATTGTGAATAACTTAGGCTTGGTCTAATCTTATGTTGCACAGTAGTATTCCAAAACTTATTCATAAATAAAACTTTAAATGTCTCAAAATTCATGTTTAATTATCCAAGGATTTCCCCTAACAAGGATCGTCTAAAATTTTAATTTTCTCAAAAATGGCTCTAACGATTTTGATTAAAATATCATATGTTTAAGATATTTTTATGACAAATAAAATGTATATCTTGAATTTCCTGGGAATGTCTCCAAAAGTATTCTTCATTGTGAACGACTTCTGCATAACTGATAAACCATAAGAGATAGACAAAATTTTACTACACAAAAAATGTAGATCGCATTAAAATACACAATTTATTTCATATACATTTTTTTTTGTTGAGTGAACCATTTTCGAGATATTACTTGTTATTCCCTTAAATTTTTCAATACTTATTTTCTCAAATGGGAATTCGTTATTCATTTTTTTGTCTTGGATATGCAAAGAGTATTAAAGGGAATGGTGCTGCACCTAGAAACCAGCTATTAAGAGATATGTATGTGCTTAAAGGCTACTGTATTTCCAAATTGCCCTTGTAAATATATATTCCCCTTACATCTACAAGAAAATTAGCAATAAGATAGACTCTGCAAATGTTTATCTCGATTAACATGAAGTAGATGGAGAATAAGCGTTTGTATAAATAGATTGTACTAGAGTAGAGAAAGTCATGTGAGTGTAACACATCAGATTTTTTATACTAGATACCTCTGTATTAGTTTCAGTTAGCTTATTACTTAACTCTTTTCTCAGCTCTGTATTAGTTTCAGTTAATTTATTACTTAATTCTACTCTCCGCTCTGTACTAGTTCAGTTAACTTATTAGTTTCATTAGCTTATTATTAATTTCAGTTATTGCTTTTAGAAGGCGCATAAAATTTTGTTGTGATAAGTTTTCTTGCTCTTTGTTTTTAAATCCGAAGACATAGTGAAAAGATTAAATATAATATATAGAAGTGGTTGCAAATATACAATTTAACTAAAATAGGTTAAATACCTCAGAACTAGTTTCGAGGAATCACTTCATCGTCAGCTGATTGCAACTGGTTGGCTTTCCTCTGATGGTTACATATGTCTCTTTCTCCCTCTAGTGGTGGTTCTACAAGTTTAGTGATCAAATTTTTGTCCATATGGATGTCAAAATTCATTAACCTTGGACGAAAATTCCAAAGAAATATTTTCTCATAAATGTTTAATTCAGTAGGTTTTTGTGTCTGTTTGACAAGTGATACTGTGTCCTCAATTTCATGTCCCTGTATCCAAAAATGTGCTGCAACTGCTGATTTTTCTTCTTCCCTGGATTTGATGTTTCGAAAATGTTCCTTAAGCCTCGTTTCTATATTACACTTAGTTTGACCAATATAGATTTGATCACAATCCTTGCAATCTATTCTATAAATCCTGGATTCTTTATGAGCTGGCATTTTTTTCTTTTTGCTTTGCATTTATGAGGAATTTTATGCTGAATTTATTTTCGGGGATGAGTGCCATATTGCTATCATTGAAAATTTTCTTGAATTTGTTATGTGCCCCTGGGTGAAATGCGACTTTTTTGTATGTCGGATTTTGTTTGTATGGTTTGAGGGTTGTATTTTCTTTTATCATTTTTTGTTGCTTGAATTTTTTTATTAACCTATCCACCATATCTGTTTTGTAGCCATTTTTTCTAGCTGTTTTTAAAATTTCTTGGTATTCTAAGTTATTCCTTTTCATTGAGGGGGATGTTCACTAATCTATGGGTCAAACTGTTAAAAACTGCAACTTTGTGTGATGGGGGGTTGTAACTATTGTTTTTATATAGTTATCCATATAGGTGTTTTTTCTGTGTATTCCTAAAGATAATCTATTGTTCTTCTTTGATTTTTAGGTCCAGGTAGGAGAGTTGGTTATCCAATTCAGTTTCCATGGTAAATTTAATATTACTGTCTTGCAAATTCAATAATTTAAGAGCATCTTGTACATGTTTCTTGTTAACTATTGTGAATACGTCGTCAACATATCTGGCCCAAGTTTTAAATAACCAAGGAAAGGCTTTTACTACTCTTGTCTCAAGAGCACTCATGAATAAATCAGCCAGAAAAGGCGACATTGGATTTCCCATGGCTAGGCCTGTGTGTTGTTCAAAATACTTTCCTCCAAAGCTGAAGAAGGTTTGCTCTATGCACAGTTTTGTCAAATTAACGAGTTCTTCAAATTCTGTTGGGTTTCTATTGATGGCAGTTAACCAATTTTTTAATACCTCTAGCACCCTATCTTTAGGTAGGCTTGGAAACAGTGAAACCACATCGAAAGACACTAAAGTATCCCCATCTCCAAGTTGAAAGTCCTTTATCTTAGTGATTAACCCAAATGAATTCCTGATGCTTAAAGACTCACATTTTGTGAATTCTTGAAATTTGTGGATTAACCATTTTGCAAGATTATAAGTTGGGACTCCAATGCATGAGATAATTGGTCTGATTTTGTTTCCAGGTTTCTGTATTTATGGTAAACCATACATTTTTGGAGCTGAGGGGTTGGCTACTTTTAATCTATTTTTATCTTTGTCGCCAATAATGTATTGGACAGTTGCTAGGATTTTATTTGTGTGCTGAATGCATTTATTTAAGGGATCTTTCTTTAATAGAGCGTATTCAGGAGTTGTTAGAGGATTTTCCATACTTTGTATGTAATTCTGCCTGTCCAAGATTACCAATTTATTGCCATTATCCGCTTTATGAAATGTTACATCTTTCGAATTTAAGCTTTTTACGACTTTTCCGAAAGGGTTGCTGGTATGGCGTGTATCTTTTATTTTTCTTAAAATAGATTCTCGAGAGTGGATAATCAGAAACAAATGTGAACCTGTTTTTGGTGGTGGTGGTGGTGGTGGTGGTGGTGGTGGTGGTATAAAAATACTACATTTTATGAATATTAAAATAAAGTATAATAATAACTTTTGTTGTGTAATATGCCATCACTTCACCCCACCACTGTTTCTTAGGTATGTTTTTATGAGTTTCAACTTGCTAAATCTTCTTTCATTACAGGCCACCGAAACGGGGAAAGTGAGGAAAACTCATTGCGGTTGTCTCATTGAGATATACATCCAGGAGGGTATTTTCGTAAATCATTTTTAAAAGTTTGGCAGGAGTGGCTGTTTTTATATTTTGTGCTGTCAAGGGCGTGGTATTTAAAAACTACTGATTTCTGCTATTAATTCATCAAGGTCATTCTTATATCCGTTGCCCGGCACTTGAGATCATCTGTCAGTGACTGAAGCTGAGATACATACAAAAGTCCAACAATTTGTTGATGCCTGCTCCTCGGTTCACTTAGAATCCTGTCATTTATCTCTAAAATAACTAACTGTATGGAGACTCTTCTCTGCTGTCCATTCGTAACTTTCATCTTCACAAACTTCATCAACCATTCTTTTCTTCTTTCGCTTCTCATCTCTTTGAACTGGGGATCCAAATTAAGCTTTTCAGCTACGTTTTAACTCTCTAATCGCTCCCATGGCATTATTTTCTCTAGATGTCTCCAACTCCTGAATAAGTCTGTTATTACGTTTAACAGTTCGGTCAACAGTGATATCCTCTCTTTGAAAACTTTTATTGGCAGTATTAATTCGAGTTAGTTCCTTATACCAGAAGCAAGAACATTCAATAAATTCAAATGTCTTAATATTTTTTTAAAAGATAGCTAGCTTCTGATTTGTTTCAGCGCTGGATGTCGAACAAGATATCAAACGGTTCAGAGCATCATTTATCCCTCCCAGGTGTTTGTAGGTTACCGTCACAGCTTCCTTCTTTTTTGACTACCTAGTACCACATTGCAGGTTGAAAGTTATAGGAATGGATTTAAGCAAAACTTCCCATCTATTAGTGAGCGATGCAAAGGATGACTAAAGACAGTTTAAAGTTCCAAAATAATACTCTGTCTCATGCGACAGGCTTAAAACGTTAACCTCAATTAAATTGCACACTAAAACTAGTGCACACGGCACAAAATACGCAAGATCATTGTCTTCTTGCAAACAGATTCGTCCACTTCGTATTTTCCGGCCATGTTAGCGCCATTGTCATATGACTGACCTCTACAATTTTTTAAATCCAAACCATCACTTTAGTTTTTTTTTCATTATTACTTCAGAAAGTGCCCGCCCTGTCTTCTCACTAAATGTTAAATAGTCAAAGAAACTCTCGCAGATTTCTGGATCATTTTCTTTAAATCTTAAACATCTAATAATTTAGGACATCTGTTCCATGTGGCTAACGTCAGGAGTGCAATCAAACATGATAAAAAAAGTATTTCGTCTCTAATGTCACTCAGTATATGTTCTCTTATTGCAAAGATTTCTAAAAACTCATTTTAGATACTGTGAGAAAAGTAGCTTACTTACTTCTGATCCAGTTGAATCTTCTGAGCTCCGCTTGGGTCAAGATTCAACTTGGAAATTTTCTCGTATCCTCCGTATTCACCGGAGCTTGCTCCAAGTGATTTTCGCATGTTCCTCCAGCTCAAAGGTAAGCACTTTTAACACCGATGATGAAGACAAATCAGTAAACAGCTGATTGCGAGCACAGGACCCGACCTGGTACAACACTGGCTTGGAAAAACTTGTGTCACATCCTCAAAAATGCTTGGAAAAACATGTTGACTATGTAGAAAAGTGACAGAATCATTTTACAATATAAATAAAATTAATTCAAAATGATCAATTGTGTGTGATGTTTTTTTTTTATAAAATAGGGAAACCTACTTATTGGACGCCCCTCGTATAATATATATATACGTGTTTCAGAATTCGATCGATGAACTTTAAAAGATTAAAAATGTGTACATGTGTGGTTCAGTGGTAAAGTAGGGAGTTCTCAAGTCAACGACACCAAATTCCAAGTTCAAGCCCAGCCGAATGATGCTCTCTTATTTTCTGTTCTTCAAATTGTTGATTTGAAGGATATGGAAAACTGCACTGCTCCATTTGTTATCACCGCTGCTGTTAAATGTAATCAAGCGAATCAAACGAGTTAATTTTGAACAGGAATGCACAACATAAGATACTGTAATGTTCTAAACATGCATATGATATGTTATCAGAATCCTTCATGAAGGTGACTTTAAAATTGGCATTACGACGGCCTGGGACTAATACAATATCGTGCTTACGAATTGAAAGAACTCGCTGTTGGCTCTGGAAAAGAAATAAGTAGTGTACAAGGCAAATCACAGTCACATTCCTGCTTAAGCTTTATTTATTCACTTCCAGGAACCATAGAAAAGCGTATTTCTTCTTCATCTATACGGAAATAGCTAACAGTGAGCATTTCCATTTGTGAACTCTGATTTTCTGAAATATTTTCCGTTTGGGAAACGCCAGCGAATCACAATATAGCACTCCTATACATTTGCAGAAAATCAAATAGGCACCTATGAAAGCGCCTGTTGCCACTAGCACGGATAGCTCACTCGGTAATATCGTTACTATAGTGAAATAGCTCTGTTCGATTCCCTCTGTAAAACAGCTTTTGTTTTTCTTCTTGTGTTTAGGGTTAGAGGTGTATGCAAACGCGAACAGCAATGGTAATTTTAATTTCTGAATAATCCAGAAGAAAAAACATTTAGCTTTAGTGCAATAAAGCCATTTCTAAATTGGGTTTATTATACTGTTTATATATATTGAGTAGGAACTCCTGCAATATTCGTGTTCGCACACTGCGGTTGCAGTGCTTAGACGCCTGCTCCTTACCGAAGGTCGCTATGGTGATATTAAGTGCTAATAAAATTAGTTAGGTGTGGACATTAATTGATAAAGCGTTGTACAAAAGAAGCAGCAATAAATATTCCGTTACATGGATATAAGAAATATCAGGGAATGATATAGCACATGCGTTTTAAACAATGCAACGGAAATATCATGACAGTGGTCTAATACAGGTGTGGTGTAAATTTACGAAAACGAAGTCGAAATGTTAGAGATAATGAATGAAGAAGGAAATGTAACTTTTAATTTCACAATAGGCCGGAGATTATATAGCAACCTCTGCTCACTCTATATCGATCTCCGTGGTGTAGTCTTTACCATACTGACATCTAGTTCCCATGGCCGTGGGTTCAAACTCGGTGGAGGGCAATGGATTTTTTTGGGCGTAAAAATCCTCAGCTGGCTTCCTTCGAACGGAAGTAAAGCTGGTGGTCCCGTTTCGTAGATTTATGGCATGTTAAAGAACCTCATACCTGATAAAGAGGTCTCTGGGCAAAATTAACGGTCTTTAACGCCCAATATAGAATGAGACGCTAAGGACCACAACAGTTAAAGAGCGTCCATAAATAAAACTCAATTATATTTTCGGCCTCTGCTCTTCAGTTCGAAAACATCTGGAACTTACCAACATGACATGAGCCATGACCATTCCTACAGGTGCTTTAAGGACCAGTTACTCTTTAATATCCCATGTTATTTTTATGAACAATGCCCCATACTATACGGTCCAAACAGATAAGCGCACACTAACAGTAACACTAAAGTACAAATGGAGAGTGGCTCACTCCCCATAATGTGGAATGAGGCATCGCAATGAACAGGGGAAGTTCTGTTACTCGTAAATGAAAACAAGTCCAAACTCAAATATGGTGTGGACGAACTAGCTACAAACATGGTCATCAAAACATCAGATTACCCCATACCATTCCCACTTCAACATAGAACTAATCTGGGCAGAAGTAAAGGGCTATGTCGCAAGAAAGTAAAATTTGACAGAAGTAGAACATCTGACAAGGGAAACAATAGATGAAGTGGTGCCAGATAAGTGGAGGAGGCTAATTCAATGGATAGCATCGTCGGCGATTGTGTAGATGAGCTAATTATTCTCATAGGTAAGAGTTCCAGTAATGATTCCAATGACGAGGAGCAGGAAGATGATGCCAGTGACGAGGAGTTTGATATGGAAAAAACATATCCTCTGTAAGTAATAAGCAAGGAAGGATGTCTGTTCCCAATGTGTATTATTACATATTCAGTTTTAAAGTACAGGAATATGGTGCAAATATATTTTATTTGTCACACACAATTAATTTATATATATATTATATATTATATGCAATACTGAGCTTCAGTTGTGGAGCGATAATAATATAGGTAATGAGGACTGTGATACCGGTTATGCCTTCCTCCTATAGGAAGTTCAGTTAAGACGAAAGAATCGAACGTGTTAAAAATTTATGTTTGTACATGCAGCCAGCAATATCCAGTGATTAGTGGTTGACTGTATGTAAGGGTTTTCGGATCGTGGCTTCACGTGTTTTTATTAGGTTATGTTGTAAATTTAAACTTAAACTCTTGCGATGTCTGACGGCAGGAATTGCCTCTCAGGCAGTCAGTATATGAAAAGACGAGCTCAAAGAGAAAAAACAAATAGAACAACTAAAATGTTCGTTAGATACATTTATCAACTTAAAGAAGAACTTTATTATCCTGCAATAGAGCGATGGACACAAACCAGCGTAATATTTGGTAGGTGATGCTGCACCTTCAACGCCACAGGGTTCACTGAACATCGATTGCGAGTCATCCAACGAGTACCAAACTGTTACTGCTGACTAATAACTGTTCAGATAACACTCATGTTACCAGTTAAGATATACTTGTTTCAGATCTGGGAAAATGGCTCGATAAAATAGACAATTTGATTAGGTCAACCTCACTTAGAAGAGATCCTCAAGAACAAATAATCGAAATTGACAGCTATCCTAAAGATCATGCTAACCGTTTATTTACCTGTAACTATTACAATTACAATTTATGCAATGGCAAAATTCTTCGGAAAAACTGGTTAGTTTGTTCATAAGGTACAAATGTTCTTTTCCTTTTTTTCTGCTGCAAACTTTTTTCAAAGATTAAAACATCGTTCACTTCAGGGGGTTACAGTAACTGGCGGCACATTTCTGAGACTAGTACACTTAGAATTGCACCAAAATTGCGTAGAGTTCACCAGATTAAAATCTGGCAACACTGTCGATACAGGAGTCTGAAGGTATTAAGTGTGGAAACCTGCCATTGGAAAAGTGACATCGAACGATTTACAACAATTATTCATTTTCTGATTCAGCAGTGTCTTCCCTAAAGATGAACTTCAGACAGACTTTACACACAACAGCGGGAATTCCTTAAAGCTGGTTCTATGATTTGGAAAACCTAATTTGGTGTTAGGTGAGCATATAAGGAGAACAACTCGTGTTGAAAATAAAAGTGCATTTTAGATAGCTCATTTTGCGTTCCATCCAGTAGTCATTCCTAAAACTTAGTTGTGAATGACACTGCAAAGGCACCAGAATATGCAGTTTCATTCTTTGGTGTGGTTAGAAAAATGTATAATTTCTTTTCTGCGCCTACTAGATATTGGGCTGCCTTGAATAGTCATGTGTCAGCACTAACGTTGAAAACCAGTAAGTATAAAATATAGGAAAGTAGGATTGGCGCTGCCGCCCTTCATAAGGAGGTCTTAAGGAGAGGCCTATGATGCACTGCTTGAAATAAACGACAATGAAATTTGGACTGAATGGTTGCGCATGAGCCCGGAAGTTTGACAAACATTGCCCACGACTTTACGTTCCTTAGTTCAGTGGCGATATGATGCGATACATGACTTCATATCAATGTTGTCAGTAAATCTCTAGAAAGTATTGACACCTATATACTGAAATATATCCATTTACTCGAAAACGCAACAGAGTATTTCTAAAACTTCAGAGATGACCCTAAATTCCAAGGCTACACAGTAAACCCCAAGGAACTGACGACCCAACTAGACGCAGAAAACCGAAAATAGGTGATACAATGAAGGTATGAAAGGGAAGGAAAAGAAGACGGTTTAAGTATAAGGGGACAATAGGAAATAGAGGAACCAGAAACGTGGTAGAAAACAATTTTTTATTTTAAAGTATTGGATGTTATATGTGCTCTCGGTGAGAGATTTCAACAAACTAAACACCACATTTGTTGTACGACATCGGTAAAATTAAAGAGATGTCATCTGACGTTATAATTGTCAAGTGGGTAACTGTTCCAGTGGCGGCCGCTTGTAAAAAAACAGGAGTGAAGTGATGCCATATTGAACAATAAAAATTATTATATTTTATTTTAATATTCATAACAACACCCATTACTATTATTGTTGTTATTATTATTATTGCTACAAATACTACTGCTACTACTACTACTACTACTACTACTACTACTACTACTACTACTACTACTACTACTACTACTCCTATTAATACCACTACTGCTATTCCTGTTATTTATTCTACAAATGAATATTAAATATTACAATAATTTAAAATACTTTAATAGAACTATCTAAACTCATCCTATTTATTATTAATTAAGTCTATCCCCCTGCCCTCCAGGCTGGCATATTTATCAGTAACGCCCGCGTAAAGATGTTGGTTCTCGATAAGTTTGGAACTTTGGACAACTTCTGGTGTATTGAAATGCTAGCCAATGAATAAAGCCGACACTGTAGCGCTGTGCTGCGCGAATGTTTTCAGTCTTTTCAGGCAAGAGATACTGCATTTCCCAGATGCACTAACTGTTGAAGGTATAGTCAAAACAAAACTAAAATTTCAAATTCCCGTGGTTTAAAAATAAAACTCTCTCGTCATGGCCTCTAAATCACTCACTTGCTGCTGGTCGACTGAGGTTCAGCCTGAGTGCTTTTGCTGCGTATCCACCCTCAATACGGTTTAATCGCAGGGTTTCCATTTCGGAATGTGTGTTAAGGATGGCTTTTTCTGGTTTGGGATGGTTGAAATAGGTAGGAGGAAGCGTGTTGCTACTCGAAGGCTCTCTTATGATGCAGTGGCCCCTCTGTA
The DNA here is from genome assembly GCA_030765065.1 of Deroplatys truncata. Lineage (NCBI taxonomy): Eukaryota > Metazoa > Arthropoda > Insecta > Mantodea > Mantidae > Deroplatys > Deroplatys truncata. Next base: position 405,683,122 of record CM060990.1, read on the forward strand.
CCCTGGTTTCAAAGGTTTAAAACATCAGTAATTTCATTGGGTGTTGGGTTAGAATTTTGAGCCAATCAGCTCTTGGCTGGAGGCCTCTAGACGGAAGTTCTTGAACTTTAAATATAACATAGCCCTTACGGCTAGTCTGAAGATTTTTCGATTAAAGAAACACGTTCGTTAAATTGATGAATGCACATTCTTGCATTTCCCTTAGAGTATCTGCAATTGTTGTGGATTTTTTTGAAAGCTTTCAATTGCAATTGACACTTTAGATGCTCCTCAGAATCATTATGCTTATTAAAAGCACACGTCATATTTGGAAGTCACAAAATCCTTGTGTATTTCAGACCCAAATGTATTACTGAACTAAAGGCATGGCCAAAAGAAGAGCTTTTGTAATGTTACACTAATTCCATAACCATTGGTATTGTTGAACCCACGAGTCCTTAAAATGAAGGTTGTATGATTTTCCGTTTTTGTTTTTCACTTCCTTCCTAACATTTGGTTCTGAAATCTACTGGCCTTCCGAAGCTTAAGAGGTCTTTCTTGTCTTCGTCCTTCTACCTATTAAACGGCGTCTCTTGTAAAACCTAAACATATATATATATATATATATATATATATATATATATATTTATTGCAACGGTAAAAATAGAACGGGTGAGGGATGGGGGCTGCTCACAACTGGCGCCACCACCAAATGTCGCGGTGGGCTTTTTAAGGGATGCGGGATGGGGGGTAGCTAGTTCTTAAAGTGGCTGGAGACCCACAGCACTACAGAATTAGAGCACGCAACGCTTAGCACTTAATTGCAGGGAAGGGCTGAGGGCCCGACAAGGAACTCAGGACGGCATGGGGCTTAGGGGTTGTACTTAACTTTGGTGTGGGTATGACGAGGGCAGAGCCCAAAGGTTTACATGCTAATCTACTAAGAGAAACCAACTCACACTATTAACTTAACAATTCCATACTTTGGCTCATGGCCGTCTAGGGGGATACAAAGAGTTTAGCCTGACGGCGTGCTTACCTGAGACGAAAATGGTGCTGCCTGATGCAGGGTGTTGGCTTACGAATTTATGATTTACTTTTCGTAATGATTTTCAAGAATTAGACTGAAGCAGGTACCCCTGGAGTCCCTCCCTGTCCTCAAAAACCAGGTTTTTAAGGATGAGCTACTGCTACCTCAGCAGTCCTTCACCTCTTGGGCGAATGCCCTAACACGAATCAGCAACAATAATGCAACTTATGTGAGCTTATTCGGCGCCTAGCAATGAACGAATACTTGAACATACATTCCGCATGTCAGCTTTTTTAATTTGTATGATGCAATAACTTCCAACGCTACTGAGCGCAAGAATAATGCTACAAAATTAATAAATCCAATCCATGCATCGTGACAATATTTCACTTTCACAGCTCAAGAAAAGCTATACTTCTGAATAGCTTTACACCATCAAATGAACTTGACATCAAGTTTGAAATTATGGCGCCTCATACATTATAACATATTAAAAACCAAATATACAAAATACGCTAAATTACTTATGTTCTGCCAATTTGTCCGCTAAGGGAGTTGACGTGTTAAAGAGAAACCCTCAGCTACTCTTCATGGCAACTGTATTTATATATACCAGAGTTTCTAAAAACAGAATCTCACCAGACTACGTCATTGTTGTCATAGCAACCAGAAGAATTGGAAATAATTTACCAAAGCAGTTCAACCTCAAAGATAACTCTTATTTAAAATTGTGATTTCGTTCACTGCAGACATAGCGCTCTAGCGGACAGAAAGTCAACCCTTAAACGCATGAATAACATACTGTCGACAGTATAGAAAAAGGCGAAGTGATCAACAAGAGCAAAATAGTTATAAAATTGTCACGAACATACATTTAAATGATTATAATGTGTCTGATATTAGAAAACAGGTGAAATGATACTTCACACACGTCACCTGAATAGTCGCTACCGAACTGTTCCTTAAACACCTTGTAATTGAAATGCAGAAAACAAATTATTTAGAGGATGAAACTGCACATATTACACACTTTAAAAGGAGATGTGAAAGTTAGAAAGCTTGTGGCCAAACCAGCCTACCTGTTTAAGACATTTTCTTATATACGAAATAAATTGTTGTTAACAAAGCACTATATTTAGTTACTACTGCAAATGTGCGGAAGAAAGTGCTAACCAATGAGTACCATACTGGAACCGTTGTAAGAATCACACTTTTCGTATTATTTCACGCCTGTGTGCAAAGCGTATTTGACAGACGACATTGCCGCCTTCGTCCATGTGTTACGCCATGTTATATTCAAAACAAATTTCATGCACAAGAGCAGCTTACCAGTAGGTTTTGTTTCAATAAGTCAACCTTTCCTATTAAAATGAATACTGAGAATTATATCAGAAACATACTATCAAAGTGAATGCACTTAAACGAATACATGATTTAGCGCACTTTTGTACAGACGGCTCCAAATGTTTTCCGTTCCACCGATAGCGGGGCAAGCGGAGTGTCTTATCGAGAGGTTATGCCAGGTATCTTAGCTCATACCTGCTCTACAAGGAAGGTTAAGGGATATAACAGGCTAAAGAAAACATCATTCTAACACATTTCCCTTAGACTTGCCTGTAAGAATGTAATAAATGTGAAAAGAAAACAGCAATAACATTACAACACAGCGACATAAGCAGTATACATACTAATTTTTAGGAATTAGAGGCATCATATTATTGTATAACAAGCAATTGTTAAAACAAAACGGTTTGGTTTTCAATATTTACTGCTTTCTCTACCCATTATCAACTAACATATGTTCTTTATTTTCATAATGTCCTTATGATGTATGATTCTTCCGTGCATCGTGACAACAATTTAGGCCAGAAATTATTTAAAGTTACAGTCTAAGTTACACTTTTCCCTATTTGGTAGCATGCAAGATGCCGTAACGAACACCAGTCGCTTATCTATTCCACAACTCATATTTTTACTGTCTCTAATATTTACCTATAATAAGTAGGGAAAGTGTTGTTTTCCACCCATAAATTAATAAACGAGACCCACTTTTTGAGACCCACTGAATCCAAAGAAAGCATTTTTACTTCTCCTACTACGCACTTACAGTAAGCAGAGGAAGTGTTGTATTCCACCCAAAAATTCAATAACAAGATTCACCGGAAACACACGTTTTCAGCCCTATTGAATTTACTTTCCCTACTACGGACTTACAGTAAGTAGAGGAATTATTGTATTCCACCCAAAAATTTAATAACGGGATTTACCAAAAATGCACGCTTTGAGACTCCCTGAATCCAAAGAAATCATTTTCACTTTCTCTACTACGTAGTTACAGAAGTAGAGAAAGTATTGTATTTCATCCAAAAATTCAATAAAGAGATTCGCCAGAAATACACGCTTTGAGACTCCCTGAATCCAAAGAAAGCACTTTTACTTCCTCTACTACGTAGTTACAGTAAGTAAAGCAAGTATTGTATTCCACCCAAAATTGAATAACGAGATTAATACTCGAAACGGAAGTACTCGTTTTCAGACTCCCTGAAACCAAACAAAGCGTTTTTACTTTCTCTACTACGCAGCTACAGTAAGTAAAGCAAGTATTGTATTCCACCCATAAATTGAATAACGAGATTAATACTCGGAATGGAAAGGCTCGTTTTCAGACTCCCTGAAACCAAACAAAGCATTTTTACTTTATCTACTACGTAGTTACGGCAAGTAGATCAAGTATTGTATTCCACCCAAAAATTGAATAACGAGATTAATACTCGGAACGGAAATACTCGTTTTCAGACTCCCTGAAACCAAACAAAGCATTTTTACTTTCTCTACTACGTAGTTACAGTAAGTAGATCAAGTATTGTATTTCACCCAAAAATTGAATAAGGAGATTAATACTCGGAACGGAAATACTCGTTTTCAGACTCCCTGAAACCAAACAAAAAGTTTTTACTTTCTGTACTGCGTAGTTACAGCAAGTAGAGCAAGTATTGTATTCCACCCAAAAATTGAAGAACGAGATTAATATTCGGAACGGAAATACTCGTTTTGAAACTCCCTAAAACCAAACAAAGCGTTTTTACTTTCTCTACTACGTAGTTACAGCAAGTAGAGCAAGTATTGTGTTCCACCCAAAAATTGAATGAGATTCACCGGAGATACACGTTTTAAGACCCCTTGAATCCAAACAAAGCATGTTTACTTTCTCTACTACGTAGCTACAGTAGGTAGAGAAAGTATTGTATTCCACCCATAAACTGAATAACGAGATTCACCGGATATACACGTTTTGAGACTCCCTGGATCCAAAGAACACATATTTACTTTCTCTACTACGTAATTACAGTAAGTAGAGAAAGTATTGCATTCCACCCAAAAATTAAATAACGAGATTCAACGGAAATACACGTTTTGAAACTCCTGAATCCAAAGTAAGCATTTTTACTTTCTCTACTATGCAGAGAAAGTGTTGTGTTCTATCTGAAAATTCAATGTCGTAATTTCACCAGAAATCACGTTTGTGACCCCTGAGTCCAATAAATTTATTTTTAGAAAATGGTCCAAGTGTGTGTGTATCCACGAATAGCATAACTCAAAAGCAAAAGGTTGGTTGAAAACCGAACTTGGTGTTTATGTTCAACTCCTTCCAAGAGTGCAACACTGAGATTTTAAAGAAAATCCTCCACTCCAAACTACCCTTTACATTGGACATTTTTCGAAACTTTTTATTCTTTCAAAAATGACTCTAAGAATTTTGATTAAAAAATATATGTTTAAGCAATTTGCATGATAAGCAGAATGTATATCTTTTATTTTCTAGAAATAGTCTTTACTGTCAATGACTTTTGATAATTAGTAAATCGTAAGAGAGAGAGACAAGATCTTACCGCACAACTGTAGATCTTGTTAAAGCACAAAATTTATATCAAATAACATTCTTATTTTATGTAAAATAACTTTTATATTTTACCTATTCTGAAAGTTTCTTTGTTATTAGTTTGAATTTTCAAATACGTTATACTTCTCTCAACTGCAAGTAGCTATTATTTTTTCTTTCTTTCCTTCTTTCTTTCTTGCTTTCTTTCTCGTGTTCATACAAACAGAACAGAATTTCAAAACTATCACGTCTGTGGCTCACATTCGGGAGGTGGTGAGTAGTATGAACCCCGCGGGAGCCAGACGGTCAAAGTCCACCCTGGCGCCAGTGAAAGGTCAAAGGTCTTGAAGGTTATCAAGGTCGTCACGGTCTGTTGGTCAAGGTTGGCGCCAATCTTTTGACCTTGAGGTGAATGTCCTCTTGAAGGTTGCGATAAGATTGGCGGCGACCTTGTGTTGTTTGAACCGTGACGACCTTGATGCCATCATCGACCTTTGTACCCTTTCGCCGGCGCGGGGGGCGGAGACTTTGTTTTGTTCGTCCGGCTCCCGCGGGGCACATTTTTTTTTATTTTTGCGATTCTGATACATAAGGTGGTACACAAAAATAGCAATTTTGCACGAACGGGGCAGGTCCGTCCATGAGGTCGGACTCTGTATCCAGGTTGTAATGTTTGGTGCACCTCAGATAAGGTACAAATGCGTCTTTGCACTGGTCGCTTAGTTCGTTCCACATTGCGTTCACGTCTTGGGGAGGTCTGCGCAGTAGGAAGTTTGGAAGTTGCGACAGCGTGTGCATCTCCTTCGAAGACAGCGGGGACAATCGTTGATGGTTGTTGATGTACTTCTGTTGCAATTCGTCGACGTGCTGCAATTCTTCCATTGCGACGTGCGCTGTAGAAAAAAATAATGTTGGAGTGCGTATATATGCGTACGAGTGTGTGTGTGTTACGTAGAGAAAAAAAAACCCACGGTGACGTGTCTTTGTGTAGGTGGTACTTATAATAAAGTACTACGTACCTGTTGTTTCTTTGTATTCCGGTTTAGGACGCTGCGATGCGTACGTGTTGCACTGTAACAGCAGACTGAGCGGTGCGCGCGACGGTTTGGGGATATCTAATATTGAGTAACGAAATGTGATTGGTTAAAAATCACGTGACCTTTTGTAAGCGTTTTGATTGGTCGAAAAGTGGGCATGATATTGCACAATATCACGCGCTTGGTTACATAAATAACGTGATACGGTGGTGTTCGTCATTTGACTGTGATGACGCGGATGTTGTAGTGCGTCGAAAGTAGTTTGTGTGATAAAAAGTGCGTGGCACATTTTACAGGTATAAATATTGGACACGCGAAAAATACTGTGTGTGTGTTTTTTTTTACTATTTGTGCATGATGTTTAAAGCGGTGTTAGTTGTTATTGTTCTCTTATGCGCTTTAATATGTGCAGAAACAAGTTGCGTGACGTTTGGCAGGTGCGGATTTACGATAGATGATGAAACAGGTCATTTGCAAAATGCTACTATGTGCGAGGAACACCATAACCTATTTTCAAATTGTTCGTGCATTTATGAAAAGAATAGTAAATGCAGGTTTGAGGGTAATTTGATGAATATAGAGAACTTAAATAACGTGTATGCTTGTTTAAGACCGATAACGAGATGTTCTTACGGGGAACGATGCGGGCAATTGTTCTACGGGAATGTACACGTGGGCAATATGGAATGTCGCAACGGTTTCGTGGTGAATGACGTCTGCGAGTGTGTAGAAAAGTTAGGACATAATGATACAGGTTGTAAGTTTTACGGTACACCTGTTAACATGTTAACAGGTGGTAACAACCCTATATTGGTGGAAATGATAAATTGTAAAAAATTAGTAGATAAATACGTTATACCGTCTGGTTTAGGTTTGAATTGGAAATTAAGTGTAGAGCAAACCGAATTAGTGATGTTATATAATGTGCTTGACGATATGAACACGTATTTTGCCGATAACTATTTTTATGTATTTGGTCAATGTGGAAATGGCGAATGGAATTTAAATATAGGAGGTAATCATGTTGCAGGTAGAATTAAGCGTGGTTCTTCATGGTCTGCCGAAGGTTCGTTAAATATTAGATCGGAATGCGGTAGTGCAGGTGCGGAAACGGGTCGTGTGCCTATACATAGTTTACGAAGGGTTGTAGCCGAAAAGTGTAAAGCAGCTATAAATAAAGTTAAACTGAGATTGGAACGAGAGTGTAATAAAAAAGTTACGGATTTAAATGACGAATTAGATACAGCGTTAGAAGATAACGATAATCTTAAGGAAAGCTTGCAAAAAGCAAATCAAGCGCTGTTGGATATGAAAAAAGCTTTAAATATTCGACAATTCAATTTAACTCAATATCAATTTGTAGTTAATAAAATAAAAGTTAATGTGAACAAGATGCATCAAGAGATTATAGGATTAGAAGGATTAGTAACCAACTTAACAAATTCTAACGTGTGTAATGCTAAAGCCAAAAAGTCGCAAGAAGAAGAATTTTACGTTAACTACGATGATGACATAAAATTGACAAGTGAGGAACAGGAAGAACAAGAAGAAGAAGAAGGAAACGAACATGATGACTTCGAATTTATAACAAAATAGGTAAATAATGTGAATAAACTTTTATTAAAGTTGACTATTTACAAATTACATATCTAATAATAATGATGATCATGAAACAATAATACTGAATACAAAAAAATAAAATTAACAATTGTCACATTCATTGCAACAAATTCTGTCAAACAATGTATAATTTAGCGGAGGTGTATGACACGCACTAAAAGTAATGAGTGCTATAAATACGCCTCGTTCTAAATTATACGGCACGTCTGTATTGTTAGTTATTTGTATAATAAGTATATGAGGTTTTTCGTCACACAGTATTTTGGTGGCTACAGTCAAATGATTTTTTAGTAATGTGGCGTAGTTGGTGATAGTAGCATAATATCCTTTAGGTATTTGTATCTTTAACCCGGTGTTCACCTCCACCATGCGTCTCGGTTCAAGTAAGTAAGGTGCGGCACTAGCCACCTTAATGCCCGTCCTAGTTTGTACAGGGTGCGTCGCGTACATGTTTAAAAATTCGTACTGGAAAGCATTTTCATTTTCTAGAACATAGTTGTCATTATTGTCGTCATTGTCATCGTCATCATTGTTCTCATCGTCATCATTGTTCTCATCGTCAATATCGTCGATATTGTCTGCGTCTCCTGTCATTTCCCCTAACTCATTTAAGTGGTTTAGCAAAGTGCTTTGATTTTCTATATCACTGTCATTGTCGGGTATGTCTTGGTCTTGGTCTTGTGCCAAATTAGCTTGAAACATTTCCGACGCGTCGGAACAAACTTGTTGCAAATTTTTTAACAATTCTTTAATTTTATTTTTCTTAATGGTGATGCGATTGCGAAATTCTTGCTGTTCCTCTACCTGTTTGTGCTGGTGATGGTTGACAAGCTCTTCTTCTTGTTGACGCTGGTGGCACTGATGGTGGTGATGCTGGTGGCAGTGCTGGTGTTGCAGCTGCTGGTGTTGTTGGTGTTGCAGCTGCTGGTGTTGTTGGTGTTGCAGCTCCTGCTGTTGTTGCTGTTGCAGCTCTTGTTGCAGTTGCTGTTGTTGCTGCCCCTGCTGCTGCTGATGTTGTTGGTGCTGCTGATGGTCCTGCTGAGGCTCTTGATGCTGGTGCTGTTGCACTTGCTGCTGGTGGTCTTGGTACAATGGAAGCTGTAATTGCATATCTAGCTCCAGTCCCGGGTTCCGTCGCACTAAAGATTTTTTTATTGTTTGCAGCATTTCATGCGTTAACGGTATGTATCCAGGAACTGGAGGTATGCAGCTTCTGCTCTGTTTAGCTCCCGTAGATAAATCTAAGGGAGCGTCGGCAATACTTCTTTTGCTGCCATGACCAACATGACTGTTGACATGAGCAGCACTTGTCGAAGCAGAGTTGCGTAGATTGAAATTGAAATACATTGTAGCAATTAAACTCTCGACACTCGCTTTGCGGATGTAAAGCAGAATATGGTATAATTGTGAGACGGGAGCTACCAATTTATATACCAAATATAAAACGATAAGCATATGGTCAACACTTGCCGGAGTATAATGTGCGTCACAATTGACTTTGACATTTAACCTTTCGTTTATACTTAACTGAAGGTGAAAGGGCAAGTACGTCAATGCAATGAAGCATGACGCACGTGCTGTGCGTCACATTCGACTTTGACATTTAACCTTTCGTTTATACTTAGCAGAAGGTGAAAGGGCAAGTACGTCAATGCAGTAAAGCATGACGCACGTGCTGTGCGTCACATTTGACTTTGACATTTAACCTTTCGTTTATACTTAGCAGAAGGTGAAAGGGCAATAACGTCAATCCAGTGAAGCATGTTAACCTATAACCGTTACAAAGATCATTTGGCTAACCACTGTATGTACGTGTATAATTATTTAGCGCTTGCGTAAACTGACAAGACTGCTGTTGTAGCATGAGTGTGCATGTAAAAACCGAATAGAACCGGAATTACTCAATACTGTATATGTGTAACAAACAAAACGCAATGTAATTAACATGTTGCATCATTTTCCGTGTGTTATTCAAGTGAACTAAACGTGTATGTGAAATTACAAAGAAAAAAAATCTGTTCTCGAATGATAAGGTGTTCTATAAAAAGAAGTGAAGTATTTTCGTTGCTATCACACGCATCCTACAGCATTCATTTTTGGTTCGAGTCCTGGTAAGTTGTAGACATGACTTTTACTATTGTTCGAACACGTAATAGAAATTTAGACAGATTTTATTCTGGATATTCGGAAACAGAAGTACTAGTTGATCCTATACCTGATGATGAAGAAATCGATTTAATGGAATGGATCCATTGGGTGTTTTCGCAATACTTAGATTTTGTAAATGAACGATTATTAAATAATCAGCCAAGCTATTTTGGAATGTCCATAGCTAATACCGCTTATCCAAACAGGAATTTTAACATTAGTGTAAGACGTTTTGATCAGCTAAATATCGACGTTATTTTAAATTCAATTGAAAATACTTTACAAAGTAACGAAAACTTTTTTTTGAATGGAACATTGAAATTTACGTGTGTACATACTCGAATATTGGAGGGCGAATGTTTTAATGAATGTGAATTATGTTTCAAAAATAAAGGCATTATAGTTATTAAAAATACAGATTTTCTTTGTTTGCCTAGAGCGATAGCCGTATGTTTATCGAAGCTTAATAACGATCCTGACTATAAGTCAATAAAGCAGTCCGAATGCATGCAAAAGCGTAAAGCGTTAACATTAGCTTCATTGGTTAACAAAACTGCAGGGTATAGTGTTGAAGATGTAAAACACTTCGAAAAGATGTTAAAAGATTATTGCTTTACTGTTTTTGACGGTCATGCTAAAAATAAGGTTTTGTATAAATCAACCGTGAACAGTGACAAATATATTGATTTAATATACCACAATAATCATTTTAATGCTATAGTTGATCTACATAGAGCATTTCAATGTAAATATTATTGTAGACAATGTAATTTAGTTTCAAAAAATAAGAAGGAATTTCATCGTTGTGAACGTAATTGTCCTAAATGTCATTTGTCTTGTGTTACAGCTTTTGAAAATTACATCACTTGTTCTTTCTGTAATCGTGATTTTAATGGACAAATATGTTACGATAATCACATGTTAAAAGGTGTCTTCTATCCTAAAGCACAATCGGTATGTGACATTGAGAAAGTTTGTCTCCATTGTAATAAAATGTATAATCTTAGACGTAGAAAGGTTGCCCACGTTTGTGGTGAGAAATATTGTACTGTGTGTGATAAATACGTAGAAGATAATCATCAATGTTATATTAAACCGTATCGCGGTAAACCTTTAAGTAAAAATGTTCTTTTTTTATTTATCGATTTTGAGTGTATGCAGGAAAAACCGTTTGATGCTCGAGAAAATGCCTACGAGCATGAAGCAAATTTGTGCGTTCTTTATCAAGCCTGTAATTACTGTATTGATATATGTGAAAAAATGCATAGCTGTGAGCATTGTGGCATAAAGGAGTGGGTGTTTAAAAACGCTCCCGTGCAGGAATTATTTGAATACATTGCTTTACCACGTAATACATTTAAAAATTTGATCGTTATTGCTCACAATTTAAAGTCGTACGACGGGCATCTGTTACTCAGGTATATGGTAGGTACTCTAAAATGGACTCCAGAATTAATTATGAATGGAAATCGTATATACAAGATGAAGCATCGAAATGTAACGTTTTTGGACTCGTTAAATTTTATACCGTTTTCACTTGCGAAATTTTCAAAAACATTTGGGTTAACGGAAGTTAAGGGATATTTTCCTTACTTGTTTAATACAACCGAAAATCAAAACTATACTGGTGCGTTACCCGATAAAAAATATTATTGTCCTGAAAAAATGTCTGTGGAAGATAATCAGATATTTGAACAATGGTACGCTGAAAAAGTGGCGTCTAATTATGTATTTGATATGAAAAATGAAATGATCGTATATTGTCAAAACGATGTTCAAATGTTGTGCTTCGGCGTGTCAAAATTTAGAAAGGAATTTATACAGGAAAATAAAATTGATCCTTTTAGAGAATGTATAACTATTGCAAACGCATGTATGAATGTTTATAGACATAGATTTATGCCTCAAAATACCATTTCTATAATTCCACTCGGTGGTTATCGCTTAGCAGATAAGCAATCACGCATAGCTCTAATATGGCTAAGTTGGTTAGAAGAACAGCAGCGTATTACCATCCAACACGCACTTAATGGTCGTGAAGTAGTAGTTTTAAACCATAAGGTCGATGGATATAGAGAAGATGGTCAGTGTAAATACGTGTATATGTTTCAAGGATGGTATTTTCACGGATGCAAAGTCTGTTTTCCTAATAGGTCGACTATACTTTATAACACTGGAAATGAAACTATGAATTCGAGATTCGAATCCACAAAAAAAGTAATTAAAAGCATAAAAGACGCCGGTTATGAAGTAATTGAAATGTGGGAATGCGATTTTAATAATCTACGGCAATCAAATGTTGATCTTGCACAATTTGTTAAACATTTTAAAATTCCTGAACCTCTTGAGCCTCGAGACGCATTTTTTGGTGGACGTACAAACTGTACAAAATTATATTACGAAACTACTGACAAAGACGATCAGGTCTTTTATTATGATGTGTGTAGCTTATACCCGTTTGTTAATAAGACGAAACAGTATCCTGTTGGACATCCTAAAGTATATTGCAAAGACTTTCCAAGTTTAGATAATGTAAAAGGCGGATTAATTAAATGTAAAATATTACCGCCAATACACCTTTACCATGCTGTTTTACCTGTACGAATTAGTGGAAAGTTAATGTTCCCATTATGTAGGTTATGTGCAGAATTAGAAAACCAAAACGACTGTGATCACAATGAAGAAGAAAGAAGCATTTTAGGTACGTGGGTAATTGACGAGATAAAAGTGGCCCTTAAGGAAACCTATGTTATTTTACAAATATATGAAATATGGGAGTACAGCATGGTGCAATACAATTCGGTAACAAATGAAAAAGGTTTGTTTGAAAATTATGTAAATCAGTTTTTAAAAATTAAAACTGAGGCCTCAGGTTGGCCTTCCTTTTGCAATACAGAAGTTGAAAAGCTTCAATTTATTAAAGATTTTGAATTTAAAGAAGGCATTAAATTAAATTATGATGCCATGTGTTCGAACCCAGGCAGGCGTGAAATGGCTAAACTTATGCTTAATTCCTTTTGGGGTAAATATGGTCAAAGAGATAATTTGCCTACTTGCGAATTAGTTGATAATTACTCTCGGTTAGTAGAATTGTTAAACCATCCTTGTATAGAAGTGCAAACGTATCTTCCGGCAACGGACGATATTATGTACGTAGTGTGGAAATATGTAAAAATAAGTCCTAAGCTAAATCCGACAGCTAATGTTGTTATAGCTGCATATACCACAGCTCACGCTCGACTAGAGCTTTATGCTTATTTAAAACAATTAGGTGAACGAGTACTGTACTTTGACACCGATTCCGTTATTGCCACATGGAAACCTGAGCAGTGGATGCCCGTTACTGGTCCGTTTCTAGGTTGTATGACTAACGAGTTAGAAAAATATGGTAACGATGCTTACATTGATCAGTTTGTATCTACAGGACCTAAAAGTTACGGGTATAGAATAAAGTATGGGAAACATACAAAAGTTATGTGTAAAATTAAAGGTATTACATTAAATTGCACAAACATAAATAAAGTAAATGCACAAGTAATGCGTGATATAGTTTTGAAAAATAATACACTAACAATTAATCTGAATAATACACAAATCACTAGAAAACCTTTGTGGAGGTTGATTACAGAACCTACAACAAAAATCTTTCGTATGGTGGTTACTAAACGTAAAAGAACTTCCAAATTTGACACTGTGCCGTATGGGTATAAAAGGCAGTGTGTAGAGTAAATTGTGTAAGTAATCATAATGGTATTGCGAACGTTACCGCAACAAGACGTTTTAGACTACGATGTTAACAATCTATGCAATACTGAACCGCTGAGAGTTCCAAAACGACCGGCTAATGAAAAAGTTCTTTCATACAGTACAAAATATCCAAGATTAGATACTGTTAGCACAGGGCATATAAAACGTATAGCTAATAAGCATTTATTTAAAAATAATTGTAAACATTTTAGACTAGATCGTAATACCGAAACAACAAAACGTCCAGCCGCTGAAAAATTTAACCAAGAAACTAAATTAGCTAAATTTGAACCCCTGGATATTCAGTCGTTTTTTCAACCTATAAAACGTAAATCTAAAGAAACAGAGTTAATTAGAAACTCCAAAAGTTTTAAAAAGAATGATGATGAAGAAACGGAAATAACGAAATTAGAGCCTTTAGATATTGAAACATTTTTTCAACCTGTGAAACGTAAATCAGAAGAACTAAATTTAATAAATATACCCAAACGTCTTAAAAAAGACGATCTGCTTAAGCGCTCAAATACCGAAACACTTTGTGATACTAATTATAAACGTTTTAAAGGAACAGCACCTAAACGTATAGGAATACACAAATCAGATTTAAAAACTAATTACGCATCAAAACGAAATCGTAGAAAATATACTGGTACAGGTATAGTTTTACATAACTACTTTCAACCTGAAGAATTAACCGTGAATGTGGATGAAAAATATTTACCGGATAAAAAATCTAAACGTTTCTTAAAGCGCACTCATAATTGGCGAGATGCACGATACACTCCTTATCATAAAGAGCAGCAGGCAGCTAGTCGAGAACAAATTAAAAATAAAAATGACATCGAAAACAAACTTCGTTTAACTACGCGTATGCTAGCTAAAAGTAAAACCGATTCCAAGGACAGTGAATGGAGAGACATGCGGTATAAACCGTATACAAAACAAAAGCGAGACGTTATTATTTACAAACCTTTGGAACACGTCGAATCGGGTGAAACTGTGGAAATGGAAGACAATGACAATAAAAATGTTATTACTTCACGTGATATGAAAGAACATAACGATCTTAACGATGGCAAAATTACTACTTACGATGACACTACTAATGATAATGATAATGATGATAATACCGACGATAATGCAGAAAACGTGAATTCCGATGCTGTAAAATTTAAATTTCCAAGTACAATGCAGATAGCCGGACCTTCGCGTTGCGGCAAGTCAACATTCGTAAAAAATTTACTAAAACACGCCAATGCCTTATACGATAATCCTATAAAAAGAGCTTTGTGGTGTCATCCTCGTGATTATCCACCGAAATTTGGTCGCGAATTTCACAATTGCACGTTTAACGTGCGTACACACGAAGGGGTTCCCGATATAGAAAATGTAAAAAAGGTGATTTACTTATTCTAGACGATTTAATGTATGAGGCAGATAGCAATGATGTGTCTAATTTTTTTACCAAAGATTCACATCATAAAAATTTTGGAGTGGTGTACGTTTTGCAAAATATTTTTCCTCAAGGAAAAAAATTTAGAACTATGTCATTAAATTCTAATTATATTGTGGTATTTAAAAATAACAGAGATAAATTACAGATAGATAAATTATTTCAGCAACTTGAACCCAGAAATTCAAAATTTCTTTTAGAAGCTTTTAATAAAGCTACAAATAGACCGCATGGATATTTGGTGCTAGACTGTACACAACATACTCCCGATATATATCGTTACAGAACAGGTGTTTTGCCTAGTGAACGTCTCGCTTGCTTTAGACCAAAATAAATATATAACATCTTGAAATATATATATACGAATCATTAATAGAAACAATGACTGCGCGGCAAGTTCCTAGATTATCTTCTGTCGCTTATAAAAAGGTCTGTAAATTATCTTCACCCACTATAGCTAAACAATGCGGAGCACTGTTTGTGTTAAGTAAAGCAAATTCTAAATCGCGTGCAAAATTATTAAAAGATGCTAATTCCAACTTACTTAAAGCAATTACTGAATGCGTATTAAACGTTAGTAAGGGAACTATACCTATATCGAATAAGAGTATAAATCGTTTAAAAAGGTATAAAACTAGCTGGAGAACCTTAATTAACAGAAAGACATCGTTAAAGAAAAAGAAGAAAATAATATTGCAAAAAGGTGGGTTTTTACCCGGATTTATTATACCTGTTTTAAGTGCGTTAGGTAGCGCTCTGGTGTCGAAATTAATTCCGTCATCATGAAATACGCAAAACAAATTATGTTGTTACATTCACAACCAGAAAGCGAAAAGAAAATTCATGTTATAGATAAAACATTATCTAATTTGATAGAAGATATTAATAAAATAAAACATTTAACCATATCAGCTGACGACAAATGGAGTTTGCTTAGACATAAATTAAGTAGTTATCATGATATAATGTCTAAATTACGCAAACCTTATGTTCATGCTATGAAACAGGAAGAAAAAGTGATAGAATTGGAAAAACCTGAGCATAAAAAAGAAATTAAACATACACCGTTAAAAACGATAAAAGGAAACAGTAAAGCAGTAAAGAAAAGAAAAGATAGGGATACTTCGGACAGTGAAGATTCTGACAAAAACGCCAGATTTACACCTTATCCATCTCGCGTTCGTAAACAAGCACCTAGTTACACTTTACGTTCACATAAATGGCGAAAAGCAGTTTAACACGAAAAGAAATTGTTGTTCTTAACAAATACTATTCCAAATTTGATCATTATGCAGGACTTGGAACTGTGCAAAAACTGCATGAAGCTACAGGTATTTCTAAAAATAAAATTAAGTATTTTCTACAAGGACAGGAAAGTTACACCCTACACAAACCGGTGCGAAAGCGTTATTCAACAAAATTATATCACGTGACTAATATTGACGATCTTTGGGAAAGCGATTTAAATGTTTTAGATAATGTTTATAAATATAATAAACCGTATACATATATATTAACGGTTATAGATGTGTTTTCTAAATACGCGTGGGCATTACCTTTAAAAACTAAAACCGGCAAAGAAATTACTAAAGCGTTTGCATCTATATTTGATCGATATGAACGTATTCCTAAAATACTGCAGACCGATAAAGGGACGGAATTTACAAATAAAACTTTTCAATCCTTTTTAAAATCGAACGATATAATTCATTACACGACTAATAATAATGTAAAAGCCAGCGTAGTAGAAAGGTTTAATAGAACTTTAAAAACTAAAATGTGGCGATACTTTACTCATAAACACACATACAGATACGTAGACGTGCTACCTAGTTTATTACAAGCATATAATAGCTCTTATCATAGATCGATTAAGATGGCTCCTATTCACGTAAATTCTTCAAATATATTAACAGTATACAATAACTTATACAAAAATAGACTTACTACATCAACTTTGTTTACACCTATACGATTTAAAGTTGGAGATCATGTTCGAATTTCAAAATCAAAATTAATCTTTGATAAGGGTTATGAACGCAATTGGACAGAAGAAATATTTATAATACGTCAGGTTATTAAAAGTACACCCGTAGTTTATAAATTACACGATTTATCTGGAGAAGAAATAAACGGAATTTTTTATGCTCAAGAATTACAAAAAGTTCGCCTTCCGGACGTATACAAGATCGATAAAATCTTAGGCACACGAGGTAAAGGCGGTAGTAAAGAAGTACTTGTGAAGTGGAAAGGTTATCCTGATAAATTTAATTCCTGGGTTAAATATTCTACAATAACGGCACCAACCATGATACGCACCGAACCATTTTCTATTACTTTGACAAGTAATGCTTCTTCAACTTTATTTGATAACAATACTACTTCTCGATTTTGGAACATGTTACCGCAACGCGTAGTTCTTCAAGGTAAATGGGAAGTGGCACTTGCAAAAATTCGATATCCGGGTTCGTTTTTAAACATCGCAAAAGGTGGTAATTTTATTAAGGGTCGAATGCTGCGTAAAACTGAGGAAGGTCTTCCGCAAGAAATAGACTTTAGATACGAATTAAACGAAACCACTATAACCGATAATGTTATGCTTCTATCTTTACTTAACGATAAAATTAAAACAGAAACTCATATCAGTAAATTTTTCTTATACAATAAAGATACCGGTTTTGTTCATATTAATACACAGGCTGTAGAAAAGAAAAAAGAAAGCAAAAAGCATGACGATGATAAAAAAGCGTCGGAATCGGATGTTAATACTGCGCACACCGTAAACGAATCTATTGAACCATATAATGTAGATACTAAATTAAACGATGCAGCACACACAGAACATGACATTGAAGTTAAAGACGAAACAGGTAAATCAAAAGGTAAAAGAGCTACTACTATGGTTAGCAATAATGTGATACGCGAATTATATCTATCTCCAGATTTAAGCAGACAGTTAGGATACGCACCTCAAACCGATGTTACTAAAGATAAACGCGCTTTATTTCCAATGAATCCGTATATTTCATTTCCTTACGAAATGTTCATATACTGTAACATTATAGAACCTCAAATGGTGAGCGATACGTTTACCCAAATTATCGACAGTACTATAGTTGAAATAGACATTGATCACAAGCATCTAGCGATGGAAAAATCGTTTGTGCCTTTAAACTGGGTACCAGTTCTTCAACACGATTTTCAAATTGTACAAATAGATTTAAGGACAGGTACAGGTGAATTATTACCATTTATGGACGGATTTTCTTCGGCAGTAGTACTTTGGTTTAGACCTTATGGATCATCGCGAACTCATTAAACACTTTCTGAATCAAACCGGTGATGGTGATAGTTTTATATTGTATAAAGGTAGACGTTTTCAAAGGGGGCGCGGACTTTTCGGTGCTTTAGGTAGTTTGATTAGATACATGTCACCGTACTTTAAAAGCGCTGCAAAATCTGTTGGTAAGGAACTATTAAATGTAGGTGGAAATGTTTTATCCGACGTAATTGCGCAAAAACCATTCAAGTCTTCACTTAATGTTAGATTAAAGGAAGGCGGTTCAAATTTAAAGAGAAAGGCCGACCAAGCTTTAGATTCGATGCTCGGGTCAGGAATAAAAGCTCGTAAGAAACGTAAACTTGCTCAGTCGAAGAGGAAAGGCGTAAGACGTAACAAAGCATGTAAAAAACCTAAAATAGCAAAGCATAAGAAGAAGAAAAAACGCAAAACTAGCTCAACTAAAAGAAAACCAAATACACGTGATATATTTTCATAATGTCTAAAATTTATGTAAATTCGGCCTTTAATTTTTTTGAAGAACCTCCCGTACAAACTAGTGTAAATCGTTATACGGTAATCGAGTTAGAGCCTCAAAATGTAATTTCTTACAATTCACCAATTGTTTTTCACTATAAAGGGAACGCCGATGCATATATCGATGCGTCTCAAATAGAACTGTATTTACGCTGTAAAATTATCAGTCATGACGGTAAGGATTTAAAAGATACAGACAAAATCACCCTAGTTAACAACCCTTTAAATTCACTTTTTCAACAAATAGAAGTGGTCTTAAATAATGTCACTGTTACTCCACCACAACCTGGATATCCGTATAAAACGTATATAGAACAATTATTAAACTATTCACCTGATTCTCAAAATTCGTGGCTTGAAGCGTCTCTTTGGAAAAAAGGTACAGCAGGTTCCTTTGACACCTGGGATAGTAATGAAGGCATAAAATGGCGTATTGAACACACAAAGGGTAGTAAAGAATTTGAATTAATGGGACGATTATCGTGCTCGTTATTTTCTCAAGATAAATACATTCCCAACAATATAGATATGACTATAAAATTAACTCCGTCTACTCCCGAATTTCACCTTATAGCCATTGGAGACCTTAAAGGAAAAACTATAATTAAAAACGCTACACTTAACGTAACATGTATCTTTCCTTCTGCTTCCATGCTTTTAGCTCATCAAAATTTACTGTCTACACTTAACGGTAAAATAATATTAGACGAGGTAGATGTTCAACCTTTTAACATTCCTAAAGGAACAATAAGTAAAAAGTTTCACGATATATTAGTAGGTAAAGCACCTCGTAGAATTACAGTAGGGTTCGTAACAGATACTGCATATAGCGGTAATTTTTTAAAAAATCCATACAATTTTTCACATTTGAATTTTAATTTTTTTCAACTTTTTGTAAATGAGCAGCCGTTTCCTGCACATCCTCTAACTCCCAATTTTGCAAACAACCAATACATTAAATGCTTTAATACCGTCGCAAAAGCTTTAGATTTAAATCCTGAAGATAGAGGGCATACTATATCCAGAAAGGATTATTCAAAGGGGTATACCTTTCTCATATTTGATTTAACACCGGATAAGAGCGCTAACGAAACCCACGTTTCAGGTTTACACCATGGTAACGTTTCCATAAACGTAAGTTTTGCAACAGCTTTAACAGAACCAGCTTGCATGATTGTTTTATCGGAATATCAACGCATACTAGAATTTGACGTAAACAGATCAATTTATGTGACATGAATACCGAACAAATACGTAAATATTTGTCAAATAATACTCGTACTAGTCCGTACTTTTTAGGTGTTTTTGCGTGTGATCAATTACCTAAACGCATTCATAAACGTTTTCCGATTGTGTTGGTAGCGAATACGGATCCTATCAGTAAACCTGGCAAACATTGGATTTGTATTTTTATTTCCAAATGTGGAAGAGGTGAATATTTCGATAGCTTCGGAATGCCTCCGCTTTCTCACTATTTTATACAGTTTCTAAGCCATAATTGCGGTAATAATTGGAATTGCAGTAATCGAAGATTACAAAGCTCCTTTAGCTCTACATGTGGACATTACGTAATTGCTTACGCTGTACATCGGTGTTGTAATTTGCCTGTTCAAAAATTTTACTCTAAATACAGAATAACTGATTACCCTTTTAACGACAGACTTATTTTAAAAACTTATAAAAATGTATGCTGTAGCAGCAAATGTAAAAACACAACAGTTCCGCTACAAACCTGCACATCGTTAATATAAAAAGGTGAGTGTGTTATTTAGTTATGCTTCAGTTTACGTTTTGCTTGCAAAGAATAAACACAATATGTGTGCTGGAACAGGATTTGTATACTTCAACTTTTTTGTAAATGATGAACTCGATTATGTCGTTAAAGAACTTTCTATATGTAGTTTAGATCGTGAAGTGCAGACTTGGATCTTTAAACCACCTCATAATCATCGGCTGTTAAGCGATAAAATTACTTCCACTAATAACAAAATTAGTGCAACTCTTCACGGTTTAAAATGGAATGACGGTGATGTTGATTACGATCAACTTACGTCTATACTCAACCGAAACCTGGATCTTTTTACGGTTATTTTTACTAAAGGAGAACAGAGAGCTCAGTTTCTTCGTATAATTACGAATAGAACCATAATCAACATACAAGAATTAGGGCTTAACGACGAATCACTAGTAAAGTTTAATACTTTGTCTTGCATGCATCCTTGTCATAAAATACAAACTCTCAATTGTGCTCAAAGAAATGTATTAAACATTTCTAAGTGGTATGCACATACCACCGATAAAAGAAATGCATATCCATGCGATCCAAAACCAAACGATTCACGTCTGCCTCACGAGCATGAATCATCGTTAAACTGCATTCCTTATGACGTATATATTAATCATTTGTTTTAGAACGCACCTTAGGACTACTTAAACCGAGGTTACGCTAAATTACACTGCAGTGCACTTCATCTCTTCACCATGTCCAGTACAGATACAAGGTACGTATAACCCGTCAATATTTATGGTCAGATTGGCCGAGCGGTCTAAGGCGTTAGATTTAAGCTCTAATTCTCCGAAAGGAGAGCGTGGGTTCAAATCCCACATCTGACAAATTCTTTTTATTTTTAGTGTAACCTCGTTAGAACCAAAGAAGATAAAACTAGAAGAGGACAGCAAACAGCCACCGTCGTTGATAGGTATTAGAAGCAATGTATACTTTTTGGATCGCGCACAAAAGAAGTTTCTTAGTGTGGGGTTTTCTTCGCAAATACCTTGTGAACTGTGCATCACTATCGCTAAATGTGGAGAAGATCGTGGTGTTGTGCTCAACAACTTGTCCGATTGGAAAAACATAATTACGTGTGTTTCCCTTATCGATAAAAATCCCAAAAGAGAAGCAGTAAAATGGGATTTAAACCTAAATGAAGAATTAAAATTAGACGTGAAACACGTGTTTGGCACACCAAACATTATAGTAAAACAATATCAAGGCGACGACTCCGTTAACATATCATTAATCGAAGAAGAGTGGAAAAATTTAATTAAACTCTACCCGATTGTCAACGATATTTTTTATCATCGATTAAAAGAAGTTAACGAAGTAAAAAATCTAATTGTAGCCTACGATAAATATTTACAAAACGTGGAAGGTAATGCGGAAGCTATGACGTATTCTAAATATACGGAATATATCTTATGCGCCACTCCTAAAGACTATTACGAAATACGATTTTACTTACACAATCAACTCATAGCTTCACATGATCACGCGCACAAGACGTGATAATCACGTGTTTATCATTCACAGCATAACCGCATGTAAACATCACGTGTTACTATACTTACGTAATGAACATAATCGTATATATACCGTGATTACTTTCCCTATCAACAGTGGTTCTTCTGTTGCCTAGTGAAGCAGTTCGGAAAGAAAAAAAACAACCATCATCATGGCCAGCAATTCCGGCAGCACCGGCAACGACCTAATGGATATGTGCAACGTACTCAACAACCTTGGTAGAGGTTCTTTCGTCGGCAAAAAACCGATAGTGGCCGCCGAACTAGAGGAGGGTACGTCGTACCTTATTCAGAACATCGCGGCCGTCAAAACCAAGTGGGGAAGGAAGATCGTCGTAACCATACACGACAGAGAGCTAATTCTACCTCAACGATTCGAGGCGTTAACGGCGGACCAGCTGCGCAAAATTAATGCGCAAAAGTACTTCTTACTGTACAACGGAGAGGAAACCCTTGGAGGCGGTAAAACGAGGCACATGTACAGTTTTCAGCCGGCTGAAGATGTTACATTTTAAACTTTAAAAACAAGAAAAAACGTTCCTTTTTTTTTTCTTTTGTCAATTCTACAAGAAAAAAAGTTCCTTTTTTTTCTTTTGTCAATTCTACAAGATGAACAATAAAACGTTTCCACGAGAGTAAAACAATAAGATAACAACGGTTCCAGAGTTTAACGCCGAAGCAGCTGCGCAGCATCGACGCGCCAAGTACAGCTATCTCGGTAATAACAAAACACGGCGGTAGTTACTGTCGCATCATCAGTTCTAAAAGATGTTCTGCCCGCATGGGATGTGCAAGCATAATCGGTGGCAATGTCAATGCGGAAGATGTTACCACGGTCCAGCTCAATGTATGGGGCCCGACATAGATACATCTGCATTACAAAAAAGAAAGCGTCGACATCATCTACATGACGTCATCATCATCAACAAAAAATTTAAATTTAACAGCAACGCATCAAGCACGACGGGTCATTCCGATAGCAGCAGCAGCTCCAGCCACCTCGCCATGGACATCATCACCGATCCCATCAACGCTGGTCACAACGTGTGGACGCAACTTGTGTTTAATGTCTCCGAAATAGCTAATGCTCAAGGTAAATACCAGTGCTTTAAACTTTTAGCAACAAAAATATATCCACATTCTCCTAATCAGAAAACTGTGATTATAAAACTTGGGGTAAACGACTCTTGCCCAGTTGACGCTGATATACTGCAAGTCGCTTTTAAAAGCGTATTAATAAATGCAGGTGACAAAGACTCCGCAAGATTAACCATCACTGCAGGACATTCAAATACGCCTACCCTAGACCAGTGCATCACTCAGCGCGGATCGTACAACATTCTCCAGTGTGAACAACATGGGTGCAGCGATTTCGTGGTGGGCGCTCTGTATGTGCCAAAACAACAAAGTGACGTAAGTAAAAACTTTTACCACCTCACATTTAAGTGCGTCACTACCAAATCCTGTAAACAACTACGCTCTATCGTGTTTAATGAATCCGATAGCGAAACGTCAGATGACGACGAAAGTGACACCGATTTCGAATGCGGTAGCAACAGCAGCAGAACATCGAATCCCGATCCCGGCAGTAATACGTGTGACAAAACCGACATTCCACCCAACATCGAAAACGCCAGCAACACTACCTCTACAAGCGTCGGCACCAACACCACCAACAACGGCGGCGGCAGCAGCAGCGAGGACGACGACAACGTAGTTACTCTCATTAAAATTATCGTGTATACCACAAGTGCAAATAGTTAAGTCAACTTTAAAAAATACATCTTTTATTTGCAAAAGAAAAAAAAGGAACTGTTTTAATTGTAATGTACATACTTTAAAAAATTGTTTCAATAACAAAAACCAATTGTAACACATGTAATGTATTGAAAAGAAAAAATAAAAAAAATGTGCCCCGCGGGAGCCGGACGAACAAAACAAAGTCTCCGCCCCCCGCGCCGGCGAAAGGGTACAAAGGTCGATGATGGCATCAAGGTCGTCACGGTTCAAACAACACAAGGTCGCCGCCAATCTTATCGCAACCTTCAAGAGGACATTCACCTCAAGGTCAAAGATTGGCGCCAACCTTGACCAACAGACCGTGACGACCTTGATAACCTTCAAGACCTTTGACCTTTCACTGGCGCCAGGGTGGACTTTGACCGTCTGGCTCCCGCGGGGTTCATACTACTGTGGTGGGTTGGATTTCTCTGGCCGACCTTCCTGACTCATAGGTTTTTTCGGGGGTTTTCCCGGGTCGCCAGGTGAGTGCTGGGAAGGATTCTGACATCCCCAAATTTCCAGACCTTCATTGCATCTCCATTCTAATTTCCCTTCATCTTTCATCTGTTGGTCTCTTTCAGGGTTGGAAGTGTCGGCGATGTTGTTTCGGTGCAGTGTGACAGGGGAAAATGTTTTTTTGTGACTTTCTCCGTCCCTCAGCTTTCGGCTGGCTGTCGGGAGTATCCTAATTTCCTTGAGGGGCGTTGGACACTCTCTGTGCTGGGTGGAGTCCCCGGTCTGCCTGTCCGTCTGACGGGGATTCTCTATCTGAAAACTTAGGGACCCTGCCATTCCTGTGCCTTTTTCCTGGTTCCGGACGACCGGTGTCTTGTCTCGCCTCATCCTGCCTACCGGAGACGCCCCCTTGTGGGGCGTAGGCACAATATCCACTATGTTGGTCAGTGCCCAGTCCCCTCCGTAGCCAACCAAACCAAAGCTATCACGTAGCGATCAGCTTTGAGGGATTTGGCTATCGCTTTAGCTTAATATGTTCTGGTTATACCTGCAACGAATTGTGAAAATAAGTGATGAAGGTTTATTGGTATTAACATGACATAGGTGTAAAATAACCTTTGTGAGAAGAGTGATTAGAGAAAGTCATGCGAATGCAACACATATTTTAGGGCAAAACCTCCATATGCCTGCGTCTCTGTGAACAACATAAATCCAAAGCGAAAACTCGGTTAAATACCAAACTTGATATTTAAGTGCAGCATCTTTCAAAGATGTGACAAGAATTTTCAAGAAAATTTCCCCATCCTGAACAACCCTTTACATGGCAAAAATTTCGAAATTTATTTTTTTAAAAATGGCTATAATGATTTTGATTAAAATACTCACTGTTTAAAATATGTTCATGACAAACGAAATATACATTTTGAACTGACTGAGAAGAGCCTCTAAAGCCTTCTTCATTCTGAATAACTTGTATAATTGGTAAACTCTAAAAGATTGGACAAAGTTTTGTTACACAAGAAATGCAAACCCCGTTAAAGTACGCAGTTTTTATATACATATATATATTATTAACTAATTCCCAGATATTTTTTGTTATTGGTTTGAATACTTTTTGTAACTGAGGAGTCGCTATTCGTTTTGTTTTTGTCGCGGTCATACAAACAGCATGGAATTTCAAAGCACCACGTAGTGACATGTTTTTGAAAACGTGACTATCGCTTTATCTACATATACTACAACGAAAAGTGTAAATGTGAACTTTTTCTTTTGGTATTTAATTAAAGTCCTTTAACCGGGTAAGCCATTACGGAAAGTGAATGAACGAAATTGTTAAAACGATGCTCAAATGGACCCGAGGTCCCTAGAAATTAGAATCTCACATTCATCTTCTGAGGATAAGAGGAAACCCTGGAAAAAACTTTACCCAGGTATTTCACTTTAACCGATATTCTAACTCGGGACCTCTTGAATGTGAGGCAGACCCCCACACCACACAGATGAGCTAAATTTGATTTGCAAGCTTATCTGGATTATAAGAAGTAGACAGAAAAATGAGATTTAAAAAAAGGATTTGTAGAATGGTGAGAAGAGAAAGTTATGCGAATGCAACACGTTAGTTTGTTCAATTTAAAATAATAATGTAATCTATATTTAAATATAATTCTTCCTAATCATAATTCTCGTGATAATGCAAAGAGTGTGGAGTTTCAAAAACACCATATAAAAATCTGACTATCGTTTGAGCTATTGCATTCTTCTTATACTTACAACGAAGTTTGTAATTGCAGTTTCATCTCAATTAACAAGAAGACTCATTCACTCAAGCCGTGTGTAAGACAAGGTTGGAAAGATAGAATTAGATTGTAAAATTCAATGTCATAGCCGAGATTTGAACTAAGGAAGTAGGTTATTATAGAGAGAGCGAGGCCACTTTTTGGGCATATATGGGAAAGGATAGGGAAAACGAGGCTAGATGGGGCGGTTCAAGGAGGAAAATGGGTTTTATGGGAGAGATAGGGAATACGACGACCGATACTATGCTAGACAGGGTTGAAGGAGGGAAATACGTTTATATGGAAGAGATAGTAGAGAGGTGTTAGGCTAGACAGAGGCTGAGGAGTAGAGTATGGTTTATATGAAAGGTATAGGAAAAACGAGGAGAGGTATTAGACTAGACAGAGTTGAAGGGTAGAGTATGCTTTTATATGAGAGAGGTAGGGAATACAAGGAGAAGCGCTAGGCTAGCCAGAGGTTGAGGAGTAGAGTATGCGTTTATAGGGAAAAGATAGGAAAACGAAGAGAGCTGTTAGACTAGACAGGGCTTGAAGGGTAGAATAAACCTTTTATATGGGAGATATAGCAAACCGAGAGAGGTATTAGGCTAGGAGAGTTTCAGTATGTGTTTATAAGGAGAGACGAGAAAACGGAGAGAGATCCTATGCTAGGATAGACAGGTGTTAAAGGTAGAATGTGTTTATATAGGTTAGATAGGAAACCAAGAAGAGATACTCAGCTAGACTGGGGACAGGAAGGGAATGCGCTTTATGAGAGGTAGGGCTACCAGGAGAAATGCTAGGCCTGACAGATGTTGAGGAGTAGATTATGTGTTTATAGGGGAAAGATATGTAGTACATTACATGGCTTTGAAGCAAGCTCTTAATCATGGATTACGACTAAAAAAATCCATCATGTGCTGCAATTCCAACAGTCACAGTGGTTAAAACCTTATGTGGAATTTAACAACAGGCTACTACAATAAGCTGCAAATGATTTCGAGAAGGACGTCAACAAGCTCTTTAACAACGTCATGTTTGGAAAAACTATGGAGAATCTGCCTGATCGTATGGATATACGACTGGTGATAAATGACAAGACTCTAGAGAAGCTGATCGTCAAGCCTACGTTTATCGATAGGACAATATATGCTGCTATTCTAGCTGTTGTACATATGGCCTCTCGACAAGCCTATATACATTGGTTGAGTGTGTTGGACATCTCCAAGACAATGTATCACCATCATTATGATGTGCTGTTACCATATTACGGAGCTGGAAACCTGAAGCTTATGTACATGGATACTTATTCAATCATTCATTAATCGTGTAACAGCTGGAGATATGTACCATGACAAGTTACGTTTACTTGAGCATCTGGATACTGCTGATTATCTTACAACTATATATGCTATTCAGCTCTAAACAAAGTGCTTGGGAAATCTAAAGATCAGGCTAATGGTAAAATCTTCCCGCGCTTTGTCGGACTACGAGCTAAGATGTATGCCTTAGATATCCATGGCTCAATGGTAAAAAAGATTAAGGGTATAAAACGTAGTGCTATTAAGCAGTACATTACGTTTGATATCTATACAGACTGCCTTAAAACCTGTGAAATCATCAGAACGCCTATGAATCTAATCTTATCACGAAAGCACGCTGTTACTACTGTGCACGTGAATAAAATTACATTGAATCCCTTTGATGATCTCCGCGAGTCTACAATGTTAAAAAAATTAAAGTTTACTCATGTGCTGTGTATGCACATAGCAGACAAATGGTGAAGAAAGGAGAAGATGGAAAGGGAGGCGGTAACCATTGTCATTAGGAGCAAATACTAGTGTTAGTCTCAGGCGTATAAAAAGGGAAGAGACGTCTACCCTTACAATCCTTGTTTAATGAAGCAATGATTTAACTGATAAAGCTGCTACATTTGAACAAAAAATGGATTTGCTGCTGCTGCTACAGCTGTAATGTAACCGGTTGTTGTCGCTGCTATTATTGTATCAGATGTTGCTACAGCTGTAGAATCTGTTACATCTATTGTTGTACAGCTGATGTATCTGCTACGATAGCATTTGTATTTGCTTTCGCTACAGCTATTGTGCTGACTGTGTTTAATGCTGCTACAGCTGCAGGATCTATTGCTGCTATCGTTGTAGCTGCTGTTGTTATAGATGCTGTATCTGCTACTACATCTGTCGTATTTAATGTTGATGTTGTTATGATGACTGCTGTTGCTGTGGTAGGTGAATCTACAGCTGAAATATCATTGCTGTGATGCTTGCTATTGCTAACACTGCTAAATCTCTAGCTGCTGCTACAGTTGTTATGTAATGCGACTGCTACTGCTATTGTTATAGCAGATGCTGCTACAGCTGTAGGATCTGTTACAGCTATTGTTGTACAGTCTCTGTATCTGCTACGATAGCTGCTGTATTTGCTTCTGCTACAGCTATTGTGCTGACTATGTCTAATGCTGTCACAGCTACCTGATCTGATACTGTTATTGTTGTAGCTGATGTTACAGTGTTGTATCTACTACTTCAGCTCTCATATTTGATGTTACAGCTGCCGTGATGGCTGCTGTTGCTGAATCTACAGCTGGAATATCATTGCTGTGATGCCTGTTATTGCTAAGAGTGCTAAATCTATAACTCCTGGATTAGCTGCTGCTCCTACAGCTGTTATGTAACTGGTTGTTTTCGCTCCTATTATTGTAGCAGATGTTGCTACAGCTGTAAGATCTGTTACAGCTATTGTCCACAGCTGCTGTATCTGCTACGGTAGCTATTGTATTTGCTTCTGTTTCAGCTATTGTGCAGGCTGCGGCTGATGTTTCTGTAGCTGCAGGATCTATTGCTGCTATCATTGTAGCTGCTGTTGCTATAGATGTTGTATCTGTTACTACATCTGTCGTATTTGCTGTTGTTGTGATGCTTGCTGTTGCTGCTGCTACAGCTGTTATGTAATGCAACTGCTGCTGTTATTGTTGTAGCAGATGCTACAGATGTAGGCTCTGTTACAGCTATTGTTGTACAGGCTCTGTATCTGCTACGAAAGCTGCTGTACTTGCTTCTGCTACAGCTATTGTGCTGACTGTGTCTAATGCTGCTACAGCTGCAGGATCTATTGCGGTTATAGTTGTATTCGATGTTACAGCATTGTATCTACTATTACAGCTCTCGTATTTGATGACTGCTGTTGCTGTGGTGGGTGAATCTACAGCTGGAATATCATTGCTATGATGCTTGCTATTGCTAAGAGTGCTAAATCTATGGCTGTTAGATTAGGTGCTGCTGCTACAGCTGTTATGTAACTGGTTGTTGTTGCTGCTATTATTGTAACAGAAGTTGCTATAGCTGTAAGATCTGTTACATCTACTGTTGTACAGCTGCTGTATCTGCTACGGTAGCTTTTGTATTTGCTTCTGCTACGGCTATTGTGCAGGCTGCGGCTGATGTTTCTGTAGCCGTAGGATCTATTGCTGCTATCATTGTAGCTGCTGTTGCTATAGATGCTGTATCTGTTACTACATCTGCCGTATTTGCTGTTGCTGAACAAACCGGTTGTTGTCTCTGCTATTATTGTAGCAGATGTTGCTACAGCTGTAAGATCTGTTACATCTATTGTTGTACAGCTGCCGTGTCTGCTACGGTAGCTGTTGTATTTGCTTCTATTGCGGCTATTGTGCAGGCTGCAGGCTGTAGGCTGTTTCTGTAGCTGTGGGAGCTATTGCTGCTATCGTTGTAGCTGCTGTTGCTATAGATGCTGTATCTGCTACTACATCTGTCGTATTTGCTGTTGCTGTTGTTGTGATGCTTGCTGTTGCTGAGGATATTGAATCTACAGCTGTTATGTAATGCGACTGCTGCTGCTATTGTTGTAGCAGACGCTGCTGCTGTAGGATGTGCTAGTCATCGTTGTACTGTCTCTGTATCTGCTACGATAGCTGCTGTATTTGCTTCTGCTACAGCTATTGTGCTGACTGTGTCTAATGCTGCTACAGCTACCTGATCTGATGCTGTTTTTTTGTAGCTGATGTTACAGACTTGTATCTACTACTACAGCTCTCGTATTTGATGTTATAGCTGCCGTGATGACTGCTGCTACAGCTGTTATGTAACCGGTTGTTGTTACTGCTATTATTGTAGCAGATGTTGCTACAGCTGTAGGATCTGTTACATATATTGCTGTATAGCTGCTGTATCTGCTACGGTAGCTGTTGTATTTGCTTCTGCTACGACTATTGTACCGGCTGCGGCTGATGTTTCTGTAGCTGTAGGATCTATTGCTGCTATCATTGTAGCTGCTGTTGCTATAGATGCTGTATCTGCTACTACATCTGTCGTATTTGCTGTTGTGATGCTTCCTGTTGCTGAGTATGCTGAATCTACAGTTGTTGGATTTGCTGCTGTTTCTGCTACAGCTGTTATGTAATGAGGCTGCTGCTGTTATGACTTAAATACGTGTGATACTACCCTAATCATGTAAAATTACCTTAACTAGCTCTGATACGAATTCCTGCTCTAAATTAGCACGAGCACCTGTGATACTATCTGGTTTGCCCTAAATATCAATGATACTAGATGAATTACCTGTTAAAATTACTCAAATACCATTGATACAACCTGAATCACCTGCATTTACCTTAAATAGCTGTGATACAAATCTCTGATCGAAATTATCACGAGTATCTGTGAAACTATGCTGATTACCCAAATACTTACGATATTACCTGAACTATCTGTGAAATACGAAACTACGTTATAACCGAACCTGGAACCTACCCTCCTGTAATGCTAGCTTAATTACTCTAAACACCTATGATACTTGAATTGTGCTAAATACCTACGATACTAGCTGAATTACCTGTGAAATACGAAACTATGCTATACCCAACCCCTGGAATCTATCCTCCTGTGATACTAGATGAATTAGCCTAAATACCTACGATACTAACTGAATTACCTGTGAAATCATACACAGCTATGATGCAGTCAGCCTCTTGTAATACTAGCTGAATTAGCTTAAATGCCCTCGATACTAGCTGAATTGCCTGTGAAAAATATGCAGCTATGATACGTCCTGCCCCTGGAAACTAGCCTCGTGTGATACTAGCTGAGTGACTCTAAACACCTATGTTACTTGAATTATCCTAAATACCTACGATACTCTCAGAATTACCTGTGAAATACGAAACTATGCTATACCCAACCCTGGAATCTATCCTCCTGTGATACTAGCTGAATTAGCCTAAATGCCTACGATACTAGCTGAATTACCTGTGAAATCATGCACAGCTATGATGCAGTTAGCCTCTGGAATCTAGCCTCCTGTGATACTAGCTGAATTAGCTTAAATGCCCACGATACTAGCTGAATTGCCTGTGAAATCATATACAGCTATGATACGCCCTGTCTCTGGAATCTAGCCTCCTGTGATACTAGCTGTGTGACTCTAAATACCTATGATACTTGAATTATCCTAAATACCCACGATACTATTTGAATTACCTGTAACATCATGCGGAACTATGCTATATCCGCTTCCCGGGATCTGTCCTACCCTGAGATACTAACTGAATTACTTGCCTGTTAGTGTGTGCGGGTCACCTTTTTGCGTTAGTGGGTCACCTTTTTCCCTTTGTGGGTCACCTTTTTTGCTTGAGTGGGTCACCTTTTTCCCTTTGTGGGTCACCTTTTTCCCTTTGTGGGTCACCTTTTTCCCTGTGTGGGTCACCTTTTTCCCTTTATGGGTGACCTTTTTCCCTTTGTGGGTCACCTTTTTCCCTTTATTGGTCACCTTTTTCCCTTTATGGGTCACCTTTTTCCCTTTGTGGATCACCTTTTTCCCTTTATGGATCACCTTTTTCCCATTGTGGCTCACCTTTTTCCCTTTGTGGGTCACCTTTTTCCCTTTGCTGGGTCACCTTTTCTCTCTGAGTGTGTCATCTTTTTCCCTTTGTGGGTCACCTTTTTCCCTTTGCTGGGTCACCTTTTCTCCCTGAGTGTGTCATCTTTTTCCCTTTGTGGGTCACCTTTTTCCCTGAGCAGGTCACCTTTTCCCTGAATGGGTTACGTGATGGAGATGTCTAGAATTAGCGTTCTAACATTGTCTGGAAACAGTTTTCCATGAAGTTCGCGTCTAAAGTCGCTTTCAAAGTCAAGCACCTCCCCTCCTATTCCCTATCTCTCCTGCATATAAACCCATATTGCTATTCCTTCAGTATCTGTCTAGCCTAACACCTCTCCTGTTCCTATACCTCTCATATAAACGCATACTCTACTCTCAACCTCTGTCTAGCTTAACACCTCTACTCGTTTTCCTATACCTCTCATATAAACCATACTCTACTCCTCAATCCCTGCGTAGCCTAACACTTCTCCTCCCGTTCCTATACCTCTCATACATACAAACGCATACTCTACTCTCACCTCTGTCTAGTTTAGCATCTTTCCTATCTTTCCCCTATAAACACATAATCTACTCCTCAACATCTGCCAGGCCTAGCATTTCTCCTGGTATCCCTACCTCTCATAAAGCGCATTCCCCTCCTGTCCCCAGTCTAGCTGAGTATCTCTTCTCGGTTTCCTATCTAACCTATATAAACATATTCTACCTTTAACACCTGTCTATCCTAGCATAGGATCTCTCTCCATTTTCTCGTCTCTCCTTATAAACACATACTGAAACTCTCCTAGCCTAATACCTCTCTCAGTTTGCTATATCTCCCATATAAAAGGTTTATTCTACCCTTCAAGCCGTGTCTAGTCTAACAGCTCTCTTCGTTTTCCTATCTTTTCCCTATAAACGCATACTCTACTCCTCAACCTCTGGCTAGCCTAGCGCTTCTCCTCGTATTCCGTACCTCTCTCATATAAAAGCATACTCTACCCTTCTACTCTGTCTAGTCTAATACCTCTCCTCGTTTTTCCTATACCTTTCATATAAACCATACTCTACTCCTCAGCCTCTGTCTAGCTTAACACCTCTCTACTATCTCTTCCATATAAACGTATTTCCCTCCTTCAACCCTGTCTAGCATAGTATCGGTCGTCGTATTCCCTATCTCTCCCATATAAACCCATTTTCCTCCTTGAACCGCCCCATCTAGCCTCGTTTTCCCTATCCTTTCCCATATATGCCCAAAAAAGTGGCCTCGCTCTCTCTATAACAACCTACTTAAGGATCTTCCAGTTTACGTCCAGGTGGCGCCGCGGGTAACGCGTGTGACTCGCATTCGAGAGATCCCTAGTTCGCTTCTCGGCTACCGCCCAAACTGACCCACGGTTTTTTCTCGAGAGTTTTCCCGGGTCGTCAGGCGAATGCTGATATGATCTCTCTCAGCCCCCGAATATCGTTCCATTCCTCATTTCATTCATCCTTAACCCCGTTAGGTCTGTTTCAGGTTTGGAAGTGTCGGCGATGGTATTCCGGTGCGGCGTGGCACATACAAAGGATTCTCTCTGTGGAACCTTATCCGTCTCTCGGTCTTCGGCTGGTTGCCAGGTTATAAGGACCGCTTCTTGGGGGGCGTTGGACCCTCTGTTTGGAGTGGGTCCCCGGTTTGCCTGCCAAACTGTCAGGACGGCTCAATCTGGAAAGTTTAGGAACTTTGTCATTGCTGTGCCGTCACTCCTGGTTCCGGCCGCTCGATGTCTCTCACCTCGTCCCTCCCTTGCGGGAGCGCACCCTCGAGGGCCACAAGCACAATATCCTCATTCACTGGATCGGGGTCGAGTCCCCTCCGTTACACATTCCATTCCATTCTAGACCAGAGAAGGGAAGAATTTTAAGAAGTCAGAACGTGAATCGTAATACAGTCTTTAGGGGGGTATCTTGGGATTTGTAACTTGAAGCAATTTAGTTTTCAGAATAGAGTGCTTTCAAATGAACCAATTGCAACAAAAGCACATTAACCTATCTGCATTAACACTTCGGGTCACTATTTTGAAAATTTAGCTTATATGTTATCCTAACCAAATAAGTCAGCTATATAGAAACTGCATATTTTGCGCTAAAGGTTGTTTCCTCGTATCTATTTACATTTTGCATTCAATACCTTAAATAGGTGTTTTTACTCCACGTCCAGTATACGACTGGCACGGTTTTTCTTCTTTTCTCTTGTGCGTGTGCATGTAAGGGGAATTATATTTCAAATAATACAATCTTTATTCGTTTTTCAGGAACATACGCAAAATATATCTCATTTTGAAGAAAATTTAATGTTGTACTTAATTGTTCCCAAACTGCTTCAACAGTTTGACATTAATATTACTTTTTCTGCCATATTTTTAAAACATCACTTGAATATTATCAGAACTGAATGTGCCAACTGTATGGAACTACACACTTAGCGCTAAACGTTGAGATCGATATCTATGACAATTAAAAACCAAAACGAACTTACATTCAAGGTAATAAATACCCTCGACGTACGCGTAGAACGTTCTATTGGTGATAATTATGAAACTATTATTATTAATATTATTATTTATTACTAGCAACAAACGTTAAAAACAAGATATACATTATGCAAATCATGTTTCTCAAGAAAATTACTGAATGTTAAACTTGTGTAGCACCCGCATAAAGAGTGCAATATTTGATTTTTAAACAGCATATTATGCAAAGAATATGTTAATTTATTTCACTTGAATAGTTCTAGTAAAGACAAAAGTATTTGTTTTCGTCTTATTTTTTCTTGGAGTCAGGTCACTGAATGCATACACAGAAGTAAATGTGACCTTTTAGACGACAGGCATTTACTGTTGGCTATAGCCAGGCATGACTAGTTGAGAAGAAATTTCTTCCCCCTCTTCCTCTACACCCCTTGGCCCATCCGAAAACATTTGAAGCCCACCGTACTTACATTAGTCAGATTCATAGCTGTCATGTTTCTATTTTTCCTTGTATGGCGGGGAATGTTTCTCGGGTATTTACGCCTCCAAATGCAATATCATCCCGATCTACAATGATATTAACATTATTTCGTTTCACAAACGAAAGTCCCATTCTAATCTCAATGTATGGAAGCTCTTTCGCTTAAAAATTGGTAAATCAGGGTCACTGTTAACAGCACTTAACACTTTGTTTATTGTCGGCGGTTCATTGTCCAGGAGTTATATTATTTGGAATATGACAAACACTGGCTTCTGACACGCCGGTGTACTCTGCCGTTACTTTAACCAATTTGTTCATTAGAATATCATTATTATACTCCTTTTACTTAAGAAACACATTTAAAACAATCTGTTTCTCGTCACTTTTTAATAGTTTAGCTTTAGGGTCATTTTTATAACAATAAACACTCATTTTTGCCAGTACCGAATTTGCACCAGCCGCAAGCTTGCCACCATATTCCTCACTGACATTCCGTTTGCTTTTATCCCACCACAGTAACAGCTTATTTCTTCTGAACGGATATATTTTTATTTTCAAACGTGTAAAAATACAGCGCATTGTAATGCTGCAATTAAACGTATCGATGAGCGCATTTTAAAGCAATAACATTAAGAAAATATAGATCTAGTTTCTCTCTTTAATTTGAGTGCTTCGTTCTCACACCAATGAGTGCATTCACTGGGTCACGTGCGTGGAGCTGTTTCTCGGTATTGCTCATACAAGCGTGTTGTTTTACGATGGAAGGAAATTAGCAAAATCCGCGAAAATATCGATATTTTTAGTTCTTCTTCCAAACTCACTCGTTACTACCGTATCTATCCACCAAATAAAGTGTCATAATTCTTCATTGGGGTTTAGCCCCACAGATCCTACGGCTACGCCCTGTAGTCGTTCCACAGTTGCGGCCTTGCTTAGGGCTCTCAAGCTTGGGCTACGCTTCGTGGCTTAAGGCCCTCAAACCTGGGCTACGCTTTGCGGCTTAGAACCTAAATGAATCATTTGCGTAAGGCTCGCGTTGGTTTTTATTCAGATGTTGATGAATCCTCTGTATGAACATAACAGACACAAAATGCCTGCTACCGGTCAAAGCGCGAACTTAATTTTGCAAGGTGAACGCGGAATTAAGTCCGATAAGTGTTCCAAGCTGTGCGACAGTCTTAGTCACGGAAGACTTCACTCTTTTCGATTTAAAGAATGACCTGAAAGTGTATATTGACAGACGTTGCGGATAAGAATTAGGTTATATCTAAAGTCTGTGTGGCGAAATTGCAATCGTCGCATGCGGCGATAAAACTACTGGAGATGGCCCTGGCTTACCTAAGTGGGAACAATAAAACTGCAATAATTATAAGATACGCTTTGAAACGCAATTTAATATGATTTTTAACTTTTGTGGTCTGTCAAATAAAACCTAATTTAAGCACAAATGTTATGTGCTAAGATAACGAATATCAAGAGCTGCCAAGGCGTCTTTTGAGAAAAAGCTAATTATGATCCAGAGAATCTAGCAAAGCTTGAAAAATCTAAAATCGAACATGTACTGTTGAAACCAGGCTTAAAACACGAGACTTCGAGATTTTAATTTACTGTATTCCTAAACAGTGTGCAAAGGTTTCTAAATGAAATGATCTTAGACTTTCATTCCATATCAATTTTGAAATGGGACAGAATGTACAGAAAAACACTGTAACTTGTATTTTGCAATTATTTTTAAGCTAAACAAATATTGTAGGCAAGAGCCTAATTTGACAATATTGTAGCGTGTATGTGTATGCATTGTCACGTCGGACACATTATTGCTTTATAGCAATGGCATTGTTGGGTATAATTATTTCGATTGGGGTTTGAATTTCGTCCGACGCGGCATCTCTCCCCACCTCCTGGCCAGAGGTGGAGAGAGGAAAGGGGGTGAGGGCAAGTAGCGTTACGAGCTTTCTTTGTCTGGTAGCGTCAGTCAGTAGCGTGGGTCAGTCGTGTGTGTCTCTTCGGGGCGAGTGGTTGTGTATGTAGCGTGCGTGTTTCGTGTAAGTGTGGAACATCTCCCTCCAATGCCTGTTCTGTAATCTTTTGTGAATGGGAAATATATAATAAACTACAGGTAATGTAATTAATGTAAAATTAGGCTTATTTTGTTATGAATATCCCACGCCTGCTTTAAAATGTGTAGCTAAGATCCTAGTCGACTCGTTGCCACTGATGCTATGCTCCCCAATATTTATGCCGGAGTAACTAAATTTAATACCTAGCTGCAAAACCTTTTGGCCTCACTCCGGTATATAACAATATCATATACAAATATTTATTTGAACAAACAGCCGCAGTTTTCCATGTTTTACTTAATCGATTCTAATTGGAAATATGGCCGCAAACTTCTTTAAAGATGCAACAATTCTGTAAAATATTCAAGTATTGTCTCAGATAAATGCACTGATTTTATTGAGTTTATGGTACATCACCATTTCTTTTTATGTATGGCTGCCAGCAACTATTTCGGACAGTAATAATTCAGAAAAAACTGGGCCTTATTTATGGAAGGTACAAAGCACTGTTTAACAACAAAATATTTTAGCCACAAATTACAAATGACTAGTGCTTCACAACATGTTGTAATTATTGTATTATGTTACTGCATTATGTAGGCCAAAATTCCTCAGAATTAATTATCCTGTATAAAGTAAATTTATAATTTTGACAATCGTGAAAGAGACCCTGGTTGTTTACCATTAATATTAATAAACAACAATATTACCCATATATTTTACACCTTCCCGTTCACCTAAAAGCTTAGGTTCACAACAAAAATTTAGTTCAAATTAATCTAGAAGTGAACTCCTGGAGAACACTGAAGCTGAATTACTCAAAGTGAGGTGAAAGAACGTAGGAACCTATAAATAATAATAATAATAATAATAATAATAATAATAATAATAATAATAATAATAATAATAATAATAATAATAATAATAAACCGCAAATACTATAACAGTAAGTACATTATGATATTAGTCATATACAACATATAATTTTAAAGCTTAACCGCTTAAATGAAAATCTGAGTAAAGAAATGGCCATAACCCGGATTCTTACTATTCTCCCTGAACGTTATGAGCACCTTGCTACTGCTTGGGATTCAGTATCAGAAGGAAGCAGAACTTTAGATAATCTCAAAGTCAGATACAGAAAGAAATAAAATTGCAGCAAGCCAACAAATAGGAAACTGCTGTAGCATTTAAAGCATTCAAGATCAAAGGCAAGCATATACCAGGATGTTATGGATGCCAATGTGATGGACATAAGATAAAATTGCTCTGAAAACCAAAACAAGGAACAATAAAAATGTGAAGCTTGCAAAAATCTAACCGTTTGACAGAACACTGCTATTTCAGAAACAGAAATTTTGCTGACAAACCTGGGAAGGCCTTGTGGATCGAGGAATAGAACAAACTACTCTGAAGAAAAGTGTTATTTTAAGAAAAAGAATAGCCGTGATGATTATGATAATAATGAGTAGAGTGAAAAAGTTACTTTTGAAACAACTAAAGAAAGAAGTACAACAGAAGTAAGCACTAAGCAAAATAATACGATCTTCACTGTGGGCAGTGGTTGCAATGGCAATAAGACAAATAATGAAAAATAGCTTTCAATTGCAAGGAACACAAGCATTAAATTCAATCTTGCAAATGACAGTGAATGTCTGCTAATAACAATGGAAGGAGAAGTGGAGACAGCGCAATGTTGACAAATGTCAGTTATGTACCTGGTTTAACAAGACGTCTGCTGTCGGTGAAAGTTGTAACCAGTGACGGCTGGCGATGGAGGACTCTAGGGCGGCGCCTTATCCATAAATAAACGCCCCGTAAATTAAAACAACCAGGAAAGGAAGGATAACATCAGATATCATTGCAGTATTAATTTCTGCACTCTCTGATTTAGTTTGATAGATTTTGTTTTGTTTGAAATGTTTTTGCGTTGTTTATACAGTGAATAACGCGAATATTTTCGTTACGGAATGTATTTCGGACTAGAGCAAGTCCGTCAGGAAACTTTGCGTTTGTAGATACTGCTAGAAGTTAGACGTGCGGAGGGGAATGCTTCAAATGAGGGCGAGGGGCGCAGAGAGGTAATAACAGCTTGGCGGAGTGCCAAACGCTTCGCTATCGGTTCTTTTTCCACGCGGTATTTTCCATGTGGAGTCAATCACATACTCATATCTTCACTGATGGATCCAGACTTGATGGTCATAATGGATGTGCAGCGGTATTCCCTGATTACACCATACAATATAGTCTTCCCAACTATCTTTCTGTCTGTTCTGGTGAATTGGTTGCAATTCAACTCTCGTTAGAATATGTTATACTTTAAAAAGATAACCTACATAATTACATAATATTTTCCGACTCGTTGAGCGCTTTAACAGCCCTTCAACAAACCTCAACCCCTCTAAATATTGTTAAAGAACTTCAGAAACGGTACAGTCAAATACTAATCTCTGGTAAATCAGTATCATTCGCCTGGGCTCCGTCTCATGCCGGAATTCTGGGAAATGAATCAGCCGATCAGGCAGCCAAAGAAGCCGCCAAACATGCCCCTCAGGACATCAAGATCCCACACACGGACTTCATCAACTTCATCCAAAAGACTTACATTAATCAATGGAGACAAAGATGTGATATCCCCAACAGCCTACCAGACGCCCTAAATTCAGCACAACAAAGAACTTTAAACTTTATGAAAACGACAAAATTGTATAACAATGTATAGCACACTTATATAGAGAATTTAATTTTGTATGTACTATTATTGTTTTAAAGTACTGCATTTTTCATTGTAATCATGTTCGTATTCTAACTCAATTCAACGCCAGTCTGGTAGGCTCTTGGTGAGCCTAAGTAATGCTGCTGTGTACCTACCCTTGGAAGGGCTTTACCAAAGGGATGATAGGACTGCTGTAGGGTGATGGGGTTGGTTTTGAGGTTGTTGGTGTGATAGAAGGTAGCTCTATGTTTTATAGGCTCCTCAGCGGCTGCCATTTCAGGAGCAGCACTACCCTTTGTTCCGCTGGTGTCTGTTATTCCTTAAATTGATTATGGTTTGAATTTTGAGTGACCACTCCCATGGGGAGGGGAGAGTACTTAGTGACAGCATAATGCTGTTGGCAGGTTTAATGCCTTCGTTACCGGGGGTGCCCACAAGCCTTGCGGAGAACCCGGTAGTGTCGGTAGCGACGTTCTTGAGGTAAATAGTCCCTCAGGGATCTGACAAGGGCGTTCTCATGATGGGCCAATCTGGCATAGAAATTTTGAGCCCGGTGCCTAATCACATCCTCCACATATGGGAGGGCCGAGGTTTCGTCTAGTAGCCTCATTGGAAAGCGACTGCAGACAGAATAGATGGACCGAAGTCCCCTATTCTGCATCCGCTGCAACCAGAGAAGCCAGGAATCTGCTGCCATGCCCCACACCTCGCAGGCATAGAACTTCAGAGCCAGTATAAGAGCTTTATAAAGGCGTAAGTTTAAGTGAACCAGCATTTCGTATTCTAAAGTAGTCGCGATATGACTTTACAGTTGAAGCGACAATAAAGAAATATATGTTTAAGTTGGTGGCTTTTGTTTACGCGTCACATAATCGCAGTGCACGCGCCCTCACTCGGTGCTGTGATTCACACACATACAGGTTAATTGTGTACGGTGTTCGGAAGCACGTGTTGTGAAAAATACCTAACTTAATCACTTAATTCAGTGCAAGTGATGTTAAATTAATTAGTTAAGAAATCGTAATGAACAATGCAAATATCAAAAAGACAGATTAAGCTTTAGCCACATGTTATATTGAGAAGGCCCTAATTTCAACCAATTTGTTGAACAAAAGAAGAGTAAAATGAACCTCATCTACAAGAATATTAATCAGATTAGTTTAGTTACAGTCAAGGTATATTTTGTTTTATTTGAAGGCAAGTGGATGCAAGATGTGTAATAAATTTGTTACACTTCATTTTATACTCCTGAACACTTTTCCAATGCGTGTTGTTGATTGCGCATCACATACACGTTTAGACACGACATAAAGATGAGAAACCAGCAAAAATAAACTCTATGCATTTCCCCTTAAGACTTGATGTTCTTACTCTAACATCTGAATAAATATTACCTATTATAGATGGTAGAAACTTAGAAAAACTGTATTCACGAAACACAGACTTGTCGATGTGCAAGTATGCGTGATTAAGATTTGTAAATAATTTATTATGTGAAAACAAAGCATTGAACAGCCGTTTGTTATAAAACCGCGTGTTCTACACTGAAATTTTAACCAATATTCATTAGCACACGGGTGCACCGTAGAATATAAATGACAAATGGCTTCTTGTTTCTGAAGGAAGTAATACAATAATTATTATTGTTAGCTCGCTTTGATAGATAAGTTTTATTACACGTTTTATTTCCGAATTGCATTAATGCATAGGATTTGGTAATTGCCGAAAAATAATTGCAGTAAACTGAGCAAACGAGAAATTATATGCAAAATATTTTGGTTTATATGGTTGTTTTGTCTACATATTGTTTGGGTAAATTGTGGAATAAAATCTGTCGTGTAAAGGTGCTTAATACGAAAACGTCACTTGCCGCCTCCCAAACTTGTATATCAGGAGCCACCACTGGCTGTAACGGAAAAAGGTGCATCTGCAATCTTTAGTGAACATGAAATATGAATAATAAAAGATATATATGTATTGTTCTTAAAGGATACAAAAAATATGTATGTTGTCGATATAAAAAATCAAGAACATGTGAATTTGGAGTTAACATCTATATTGACAACTGTGGATCAGGACACGCAGCGGCAAAAGAAAGCTAGGCCACATTAATTTCAACAGCCTTAACAAATTTCATCATATAAGTGATGGTGTTGCTGATATAATGAAAGGACAGGAATTATATATAATGTGAGACATGCTGTCAAGCCAAGCTTGTAAAAAACCCATTCAACACTGTGAGATTTAATACAACAATACCATTTAATACATACTTATCCATATATGTGGAAAAATCACCCTGTCTACTCATGATGGCAAAAATTATTTCATGACATGTGTTGATGCCTATACACGTTTCGTGAAAGTATATCTTTGGAAAACAAGAATAAAGCCGAAGAATACCTCAAAGACTATGTAAATGAAGCAGAGGCACATTTCAAGTTGAATACTTCTAAAATACGGCGTGACAGTGAAGGAGAGTATTGGAGTAACACTTCAAGGATTGGTGTAAGAAATGAGGAATAATAATAATAATAATAATAATAATAATAATAATAATAATAATAAACTGTCCTATTCCTCATACACGTTAACATAATGGGACTGCTGAAAGAATGAACAGAACTAGGTAGATAAAATTAGAGCCCTGTTGTTCAACTCTCATCTCGAGAATGAAATGTGGAAGGAAGTCCTGTATACAGCTGCCTATTTAGTGAAGCAAAGACCAACTATAGGGCATAAAGTAACACTAAATGAAGCGTAATATGGGAGAAAACCTGACCTTTATAACTTGTAAACATTTGTATCAACTGTGTAACAAGAATACTTGGTCAGCTGCAGAAATCAGAGCACAGAAGCAAAAAAGATATTTTTGTAGGATACTTAGAAAATGGTATTCGAGTTTGGGGTAAAACTAAATAAGAAGTAAATACCTCAAGATATGTGGTATTTCTTGATGGAAAGACAAAAGATGGTAAACTAAGAACTTCTACATTTTTTGAAAACATAAATAATGCTGATAAGGTAGAAAGACAAGAAAACTAATGAAGAAATAGAGAAAAAGAAAATGAAAACCCAAGAAATGAAAATGAAGAAAATACTGGCACAGAAATTGAAAGCAATGAAGGGGATAATCTAGATGGAAGTGAATATGAAGATG
Source organism: Deroplatys truncata (assembly GCA_030765065.1). Lineage (NCBI taxonomy): Eukaryota > Metazoa > Arthropoda > Insecta > Mantodea > Mantidae > Deroplatys > Deroplatys truncata. The sequence continues at coordinate 405,725,968 of CM060990.1, forward strand.
AAAACATAGAAGCGAAGAAAATTCAAGACAACCAGAATGTTAGTCAAAATAATGAAAGGCCAAAAAGAGAAATAGGAATGCCAAGAAGATTCCAAGGTTATTGCCTGGAAGGTGATGAAAATTATGCTTTGATGACCTACTAAGAGTTCACAGAAAATGAAGAACAACAAAAATGGATTGAAGAAATAAATGAAGAAAAACAAACTTTGGAAGCAAGCAACACAGGGGAACTTGTGGATAGAAGAGGCAATTCAAAAATAAGCCATTACAAGCTGTTGGATATTCAGAATAAACGATTATGGAAAATGTGAGGCACATTTGGTTACAAGAGGATGCAACAGAAAAAAGACAGTCTTAGTTTTGAATAAATACACGGCTCAGTTGATTAAAGCTCCTCAATGGCATTATTTGCTATGGCTGCAATAAAGAAGCTGAATGTTTGGACATTTGACATGAAATCAGCATTCTTATAGGACAACTCAAACAAGATGTCCACATGCAGGATACGATTTTCCAAACAAAATATGCAAACTTAAGAAAGGATTGTATGGTTTCAAATGAGCTCCAGTGCAGTGGAAAAGAAGACTGACTGATTTTCTGATGTTATAAAATATTAAATAACTGAAATGTGACAAATCTGTGTTTAAAAATAAAAATGGATAAATGAATAAAAATGTAATGTTTAAAACAATACATATTTATGATGGAACAGTCATTAGTGAAAGTATTGAAGACACGGAGAAGCTGATGAAAATATTCAATGAAAACATTAAAGCAACAGTCAGCACAATACCAAAGAATTATTTAGGAATGGAAATAAATGTGAGTAAAGATGGAATCCCTTAAATTCAGATAAAATATGCCAATCAAGTTGTAAGAACATATGATGGTATGGGAGTTACAATATCAGTCAGCACTCCAAGATAAGCCACAATAAGCCGTGATCAAGATAAACCACAAGAAAAAGAAAAGGATGACAAAAAAAGAAAGAAGTCCAAGAAGAAGCGAAATGAAGCATATAAAGAAGAAAACCACAAGAAAAATAACAACTAACGACTGTGAAATTGCCATATTGTGAAGCAGTAGGATGTCTGCTGTACATAGCCTGCAAGTCCTGCCATGATCTGAGCTATGCAGTGAACTTTAAAAGCAGATCAGTAAGCGCACCATGTCAACAAGATGTGGTCAATATAAAAAAAATTCTTAAGATATCCGAACTGCAATAAAAATCTGGGAATCCATTACTCATCCTAAAGTGAAGAAGATGAAATCAAAATAGAGGCATACTGTGATTCAGATTTTGCTGGCAACATAAGAGACAGAAAAAGTACAACTGGCTTCATTATCATGATTGCATGAGGACCAGTCATATGGAGTTAAAAAAACATAATGGTACAATCATCCACAGAAGCAGAATATGTTGCTGCTGCATATTGCTGGGAACAATAAGTTTTCGAAAACTCTTATTGGAGAGATCATCAATGTGAAGGCAAAATTACAATCTACACTGATAATCAAAGCTGCACTAAAGTTATAAAATCTTGTCAAGTGCCGTGCCAAGCAGGTCATATTGGCATAAACTACCATCTGATAGAGGAAGAATTCAGCAAGAGACTTCTCAGTTTAAAACATTGTCCTACTGATCAACGGATTGCTGACATTCTAACAAAACTGCTTCAATATACAAGATTTAAGAAACCATCAAACAAGTTTGTGTATCATTTGTATACATTAGAGTGAAAGTTCCAAAAGAATCTGAAGAAAAACCAACTGCGTCAGTGACGGAAGAGAAGACTTCACCAGACAATGGAAGGTGCGGGAGGACCAGAAGAGAGCAAGAGAAACAATAGGCAAAAGCACCGGCAGAGTCCAGTGATCAGGGGCGGCTTCTTAGTATGGTAGCACGTTTGCGCAACAACCAAAATCCTGGCTCTCCCTTTAATGTAAATAACGTATACGATTCATACATTTCAGTTATCATTCTGACATGATCTTGTGGAGTGGACTTCGGCAATCGTTGTATTGTTTGCAGGTGCCAAGTAGTGCACTCCCGGCTGCAACCCACATTGGTATAATGGTGAAGTATAGGGAATGAGGAACCAAGGGAGCGCAGATGTGTATGTTGGGGAAGTGTGGGGCATAAGCTGCATTTTGTTGGTTAACCTAGTAGTCAGAGAGCATAGAATGGGATGATCAACAGGAACAATACTTTTCGTTTCGTCCCATACACAGAACCATCTATTGAATTCACAGTAAATGTTTACCTCACTTCCGGTCTTCTATCTACTGAACTGCATCTCGATCATTAGCCTGTATGCCACATGGTTTGTGCCGGGTTGTGTGTATCGGTTTTAATTTATGGTTTATTTAGTTAAATACAGGTAAACGCTGCTATAAGGAGAAACAATGAATTCCGTTCAGTCTCTTTTAACGCAACCGTTTTCAACGCTAAACTTGGAGGAAAAGAATGCAATTAAACGCATTGGCAGGCCCACACCATAACTAAAAATCACTCAGGTAGTTCAAACAAAAACAAGAAGCTTTAACAGGAATTTTAACAGCGATTTATATGAAAAATATGATTGGATGTGTGGTTGTGATATTAAAAACCCTGGTTTGCTTTCCTTGCGTTTTGTTTGGTGGTGAAGATACATGGACAAAGCATGGCGTGAATGATTTGCAGCATCTTCATGACCGCGCCAAAAAACATGTAGCGTCAAAGTTGCACATGAAAAATACTGTCAGTCTTGTTATGTTTGGCAATGTAAATATAGCAAAACAGATGGACAGTGCATATCGGAGAGCAATTGAAGAACACAGTCAGAAAGTGGCTCAAAAGAGATATGTTTTAAACATTTTGTATTAACTGCATTAGGTTTTGTGGTGCCTTTGAGTTGGCTCTTCGAGGACATGATGAGTCAGCGACTTCAAGTAAGCCTGGTATTTTTCGTGGACTGATAAATTTCAGTGCAGAGCTAGATTGTGCTCTGAAAAACATTTGGAAAATGCAACAGTGTTTAAGGGAACGTCAAAAATGATTCAAAATGAGATTTTGCCATCATGCTTGAAGTCTGTCATGAGGAGATATCGAAAGAAATAAAAGACTCGCCATTTTTATCTGTCATAGTAGATGAAACCAGCGACGTAGCATCCAAGTATCAAATGGTAATTGCCTATAGATATCTGGTAAACTATAAGCCAGTGGAAAGGTACTGGGGTTTTGTGAATCCTATAGGGCACAAAGCAAATAACTTAGCTGCATGCATATTGCCAGAACTTGATCGACATCTGCTAGGCTATGAACATAAATTGATTGCTCAAGCATACGATGGGACTAATGTTATGTCTGGGTTGAAAAATGGCGTTCAATCCATCATAAAACAAAAGTACAGGTCTGCAGAATACATTCATTGCCATGCGCATCAGTTAAACTTAATTGTGTTAAATGCAGCATCAGCGAATAGTAGTGTACGAATTTTCTTCATAAATCTTCAAACAGGTCTGCAGAATACATTCATTGCCATGCGCATCAGTTAAACTTAATTATGTTAAATGCAGCATCAGCGAATAGTAGTGTATGAATTTTCTTCATAAATCTTCAAGGAATTTGTGCTTTTTTCTCTAACTCTCCTCAGAGAGCATCAGTTTTAGAAGTAGTGCAGAAGCGGCTGCCAAGATCAGTGCAAACGAGATGGAACTTTCAATCTATATCTGTCAACGCAGTTTTCGAATACAGGGAGGAGTTAACAGAATGTATGAAAATCATAAGGAGAGGCGAAAGAATCACCAATTAAAGTTCTGTTCTTCAAGAATCTGGTTTTATTGGAATTTTGAGTGATGCAGATTTCATATTTTATGTGCCCTTCTTCCATAAAATTTTGCCCCATGTCGATATTTTCTACAACCAACTTCAGAAGAGCGACTGTGCTCCTGTAATGGTCAACGTAGCACAATTTCTGAGGAGAGGTTATCTTCTTTAGCCATGCTTTACATTGAAAGGGATTTCATCATGCAGATCAAAAACTTCAATGAGCTGGACATTGATAAGTTTGTTGGCAGGAAGGAGGGAATGGCTGATTTTCTCTATAAATAGGTGAGTGCTATATACTACACTGTTTATGAAATGTGCAAGTGTTATATATTGTGAATTCCCATTTCTTATTTATTTGCGTAAATTAATCAGCCTATAGTGAGAAACTTATTCCGTATTTATTACTCAAACATTTCAAATTGCAAGGATAATTTTGTGAACCACCAACGTTCAGTCACCAGCCACTCCTGTCATTGATGAAGAAGCAATACCAGTTTATTCAAAGTCAAAGGTGAAAAGTGGAAAGAAAGGATAATTTAATATTTTAGCATTAGAAGGTAAATGTGCTTTAACAAGTATTTGTTTATGCTGTTGACTAATTCATTGTTTTCCAAAAATGTTATAAACATTTCAATATTAAAGCGTTTTCTCCTAAAGGGAGTGCTGTATTTATTCTATTGTATGAAAAAGCACTTTCTTGATACAACATAACTGTGTTGTCAATGTTAAGGTAGTGTGTTGTAAGATAAAATACGACATCATGTTGATATTACGTAAACAATAAGTGTGTTGATACTAAGTAAATATTAAATATGTTGATATTATGCAAAATAACAAGAGTGAGGTAAATTGCTGTATATTTTGATAACGGATGCCAAAATAAAAGCCAGATGAGGAAACGTTGTTTTCTCAGTGCATTTCTTTAAAAATATTCTAAATATATATAAGATGTAACATAAAAATGAAGAATAACAGTTGGTTATATTTCGTGCTAGAATTCACGTTTTTATTTTCTAAGATTTGTGGTCTGATCAAGTTAGGAAATAGTTAAGCAGATTTGAGCTATTTATTATTAATTTGCCCAATTTTTTCCTATAATGCTTATATTCGTATGGGCTACCAAAATTCTACTGCATTTATGTTAGGCACTTTTTCACTTTTTAATACTACCATTACCACTGGGTTGACATGGGGGTATTTCATTTTGAGTGATTCAATCCTATTTAGTAAATGAAAGTTAAATGCATTATATTTGAAAGTGTTTCTCACTATAGGTGATAATTGGCATCCTCCAGTCACCTATTTTAGCATATCACAGATGCCTGTGGTCTATTGACAAATCCATTTGTTGCATTTCTGTTTACATATTATCTTTCCAATTGTATTGAAATTAGGAATTATTTACTAACTACTCTTAATACTTTTTATATGCTGTGCTTCAAACAGGTCTGTAATTACTTAAATGCTGATAGTGTACTGAGAATTTCCGTGGCAGCCAACCTTAAGGGCTGCAGACTTCAATAAACAATGATAGCCAAATTTAAACAATGAATTAGCTAAATATTAGTTATGCGAGACTCGCTTATTTTATTTCTTGTATATTAGGTAATCCTTCAGTGTTTGAAAGCATCAAACTTATCCGTGCTGTCCTCATAATATAGTTAATTCCTTATAAGTTTATACAAAAGTTCCACCTTGATAGAGATATTTGCTAATGATGTAAGCCTGCCTTGTGCTATAGTGTTTCTAGTGACAGTTTTAATTCTTTTCAAACACAAAAAACTTCTTTCCACTGATGCACTTGTGGATGGAATTGTTAAAACTAAAGCAAATAACTCACATGATTCAGTAAAATACATCCTTATTTTTCTGGCACAATTTAAAATAATCCACTGCAAAAACAGTCCTACGCCCTCATCAGCACTACAGCCAGAGAGTAAATTCGAAACTATTCATTTCATTCAAAAATCCCTTACTGAGCTGAATTGATCTTTTATCATTGCTTGCCATTCATAATACTCTCAAACACTTGTTTAAAATTTTCTGAATCATCTACAGTTACAGTGAGTAATTTTGAGTTAGAACACCACCAAGTTTTTGCTAAGGTTAGAATATGTCTAACTGAAAATGAATCTAGTACCATGTTCTTTTTGATGAATAATGAAAAAATGAAGAAATCCCACTGACACAAAAAATATGCGACATTTAAAAATGCCATCTAAACTTTGTTGAAGCACCAAGTTCAGTCGATGAGTTAAGCAATCACAAAAACAGATTCAGGTGTTTTGTCTTCAATTTTCTTCTGAAGACCACTTAACTAGCCTGCCATTTTACTTGCTCCATCATAACATTGAGCCACTAATTTTTTATATGAAAACTCAGACAAAATCCCATCCAGAAGATTAAACAAAGCCTCAGACGTTCTATCAGCAGTAACATCATAGAACCCTAGAAAACGCTCAAAAACATTTCCTTCAAAATTCACACATCTTATTATGATAGAAAAATGTGACGTTTGAGTTATATCTGTGTTATCATGAATTTTAATAGCAAAAGAAGTTACTTTTATGAATTTCATTTTTACATGATATTGTATATACCTGTTCAGACATGCAGTTTATGACTTCATTTTGAATTGTCTTGGAGTCCACACTGAATACACTATTAATTTTCAAATAGTGATTTTGTTTCCAATGAACTCCTCAATATTAATAAAGCAAACCGTTCCTTGAAATTTCCACGATTTTCTGAACTTACACTTTCATCGTACTCCTAAATCCAAGTTGTTGTTACCTAAATATAGCACTGCATCTATAACCGGCAGGAAAATATGTTTATTCATACGAACATTTTCATTGAATAAAATCATAAATAGCCTTGCATTCTCCTGTAGGGCATCAGAAATTGTATTTCTATTCTTTAAACGAGTGTTCAATTATAGATTGCATTTCAGGTGTTTGAGTGGAACCTTTATGCCTATTTAGAGCTTGCATAATGTTCTTAAAATCTGAAAATTCTTTGATATTCCAGAGAGTATGATTATGATTAAAAAGTATCAGGGCCAGCAAAACAGTCTTTCTAAATTGCAACTCCTGCACAACCACAGAAATTCAGAAATCCAAGATGTTTTAAAATTAACATTATAGCATCTACCATTCCTTTCCTTTTTTAAACAAAGATTTAATGGTGTGGTAGGCCTTCCAACTGTTGACATGTACAGTGTGTCCATAAAAATACTGTCATACTCCAAACTGGCACCACGTCGTCTTGGATAATCGTATTTAAATGAAATTGATGACATTTGAAAGAAAAACTCAAATATTTTTGTGCATGTCAACAATATACAACAATGGCCGGAATCGCGGGAATCAAACACAGAAACTAGATCACTCACGTTTGTGATTAGTCGATATGGGCTCATTGTTGGATATTTAGCAGGCAGGTTACATGTGAATGTTTGCTTTTAAAATTGTGTTGTAATTAAAGAAGTTTTAAGGAGTTATGGCAAACCCACAAGAGCGTAGTTGGTGTGGTTTGGAATATCATAGTACGCAGAATCTGGTGCAGGTTCAGCGTGCTTTTAGGGAAGGTTATAACATCAAGCTCCTACACACACGTCAATTTTGAAGTGGTACCGTGATTTTGTGGGTCGTCGCTGCATATGTCATCAAAGGAAATGCCATTCAGGGAGACCATCTGCCAATGCGGGAATTGTGGAACAAGTGCGGGAGGCATTTGTACATAATCCTAAGAAATCTGTCCGTAGAGCCATTCAGCAGTTAAACACCTCTAATTCCACCGTATCTAAGATCCTGCATATGCGACTGAAGTTTCATCCCTACAAACTGCAATTATTGCATATGTTGAAACCTGATGACCCTGCAAAAGATCAGATTTCTCTGAAAATTTGTTGGTACTAATGGAGGACAATGAAAACCTGCCAGAACAAAATCCATCCTCGTGGTGTAGTGGTTACGCTAAGGACCAAAGCAATTATAGAGCGTCCCATTCTATATTGGGCGTGAAGGACCGGTAATTTTGCTCAGCGGCCTCTTTATCAGGTTTGAGGTTCTTTTACGTGCCGTAAATCTACGTGAACGGGAATATCGCCTTGATTTCTGCAGCGTCGCTCGTGTTGCCCACCTTCAATGTCTATGAGGTATAGTAAAATATTTGAGTTTTTCTTTCGAATGTCACCAACTTTACCCAAATACGACAATCCAAACTGACGCAATACCAGTTCAAAGTATGACAGTATTTTTATGGACACACTGTATTTCTCATCCTCGTCTTTCCACCTGAAGAACGGTGTCTCAAGTATAATACAAACTATGGCATTAATTGGATTCATTTTGCAAACACAAACAAGCCATTGTAGAAATAACGAAAGTATGACTCTTGAGTATGATGTTGGTATATCCGTCCCCCTGACCCCTAGGCTGTAAGCAAGCATGATTCACAGTTAGTTAGGAAGGATGTGAAAGTATTCTTATCTGTTGAGCAAAGAACACCAAAGTATAAGAAGTGTAACCCTAGTGTTAAAATGGTGGAAACACGAAGGCGATCCAGCGGGAGTGGTGATCGGGGATGGAACTATTCATTCATTATCTGTTTACCCTCCTCCTATGTAGGACTTACACCCCCCAGGACTTACAAGCGGGTGCCTGGGGTCAGAGGCCCGAGGGGATGGAACTAAACTATGAAAAATCGTGCTCTCGGATGATGACGTCACTCGTAGCTACTACAGCTGTATTTTTCATACCTGCCTAGCTGTCTGGCTCAGCTGATCATATGTTCTAATATTGTATCACTACTGACGACGTACAAAGTTAATTATGTGAACTTCAGTAATCGTGACTGCACTTTGAGTTATTCAAATTTCTTTTTAAAGGAGTCGATTGAAACTCACATAAAATAACTTGTTATCGTAGCAATATAATGTTAGAACATAATTATGATCAGCTGAACACCTGACAGCCAGGCTAGTATGAAAAACACAACTCTTTATTCCTGTGCAACTTATTTAAATTATCCACATACATTGCCTTTTATATAATATTAATGGGTTTAATAGTGGTTGCTGAATGTTTCTATGTCATAATACATAATGGTCACATTTAAATTTTTGAGAGTGAATCAGATCAAGCACCTTGCAATAATTTCTTCTGCATGCTTGATAGTAAAATCTTTTGCACTTAAACTGCCTCCATGTTTTGTTTGAACTTGCAATCAACCAATAGTAGGATGTGGAATTTGACAGGAAAATTGGAAGACTAACACATGTTTGACACTTGTTATTTTATTCTACTCTCTAGATAGCGCAACACAATTTGACATATTTGCGTAACATGAATAACTTAACTCCAATTCCTACAAAGAAACTTCTGCACATATTATATGCAATGGTGTAACTATTATTTGTCATTCACTAAATCGGTATTAGCAGTGCAATAAATGTCATTAGCAAGTTTCACCACACCATTTAACACTATTAATGTCATTGTCACTTTCTGTGCTCTGACTTGAAGCACCATCACTGGACACAAATAGGCACAACTTAACTCCAACTTTGCATTGTGTATATCCTAGAAGTAAATAAAACACATGTTTAAACTACCCTTAAAAGTAGGTTTCTGAAAAGAGAAATTGCTTACATTAAGGAAAAATTGGTGGCTACAAACACCTTGGGATTATATTACATACTATCCACTGTAAACCAGAGTTCTCTCTGATGTAAACCAAAGCGTATGCTTCCTCTTGTCATGAAACTAAGCACTACGCTTACGCCAATGTAAATAGTTCCTTTATAAATGTATTGTATCATGAAATATTGGAGCAGGAAAGGTATAGAACTAGACGTTTTATTCCGGTTATCATAAGAACTCATTGTTAAAGTTAATGGATATATAGTAACTGTTAAGAGATTACAAAATATGATTTTCTTAATTCTACCTGCTATTGCGTTAACATTCAAAGAGTATCTTTTTTAATTACCAACTGTATGGATGACTACCATTCTCTTGCCTATAGGAGAAATGCAGCAATGAATTTACAGCGGTGCCATCTGAATACCAAATAAACTCTCTGCATAAGACAGGAAATATGATAAGCAAACAGTCATTCATAATACGCTAGCACTCATATGCTCAGTTGAGGTCAAATCTTTGATTTTATCAGTAGCGTTTGAGTTACCATGACAGAGGAAGAAGTGTGTAGTGCGAATGAGCTGTTTTAACATAAAAGTGGGAAACCGTTAAAAAGTGGCAAAAAGTTTGGTTGATAAAGTGCTAAATGAGAAGGAAATAACACTTTTATTGTAAAACCACCACCACCACCACTTTGTGTTACTTGAACAAAATAAAATTCAGTATACGCAAAGGATCCATGGATCTTTTCATTCAAGGTTCAATGAATTGGATCTTTTGAATGATCCTTCGAGCTGTTATTTACAGTGAAATTTTAAACACTTTTCATTAAAAAATACTAACCTTCTGTGAATTCTGAAAACTAAGCTTTTATATATAAACTAACCTAATGCTAACCTTCCATAAATTCAGAAACCTAAGCTTATATAAAAAAAACCTAACCTCCCATAGTACCTCGGATGCAATGCGCTGAATATGAAAATCGTTTAAAATGCTTAGTGTGTTAAAATGTTCACTATAAATAACAGATCAAAGGGTCATTCAAAAGATCCAATTCATTGAAAATATTCGTGGAAACTTCACTGAAAAGAGCCATGGATTGTTTGCACATACAGAATAGCGGATGAGTATATACAATCAGAAAAAAAATTCAATGCCATATCTGGCATTCAAACCACCAATCTTTGACTTGTCATACCACTGCTCTGCCATCTAAGACTTTCTCTACTCACAGTAACTTATTTTCATAAGTATTCTACAAATGATTCATCATATATTGTGATTAACTTCAAGTTTATCATATGTGTTAACTTAAAAGGCATTTAAAAAATAGTAAATGCCCATTACTTCAAAACCTTTGGTTTTTGCACAAAAACAACACATCATTTAAAGCCTGTACATTTCTTAAATTATCCTGCAACTTAATTACTATTGCACAATGTATCTTAAGGGAAGGATTTTGTATCACCAAAACTGCTACAAAGTTTAAATGGTAGAAAGCAGACACGAAAGATTGAAACCACTTTGCAATTTCAAAGCCTCAGAAAACATACTGAAGCTGCCAATTTCATTCAAAAGAAACACTTCAGTTATTCTTGGAAACAAATGCTTTTGAGCATCTGTACTAACAGATTACAAGGAAGCTAATTGTCAAAAAAGCTACCAGAAATTCTATTTTCATACACCATGCCCAGTTCAAAAAAGACATAGTGACAGTTAGATAAAAATGCCCAAAAGTAAGTGAATTACTGAAATATATGTGAATGATATCAACTATATTTCTTTCTTCCTTCTGTATTAGAAAATTTAGACTTTCTGCTCTTAGTGAATCTTCCACAGCGATGGAAATGATGTCTTATATGTCCTACAGATGTCACTCTAAGTCATAGGCTAGCCCTAACGCAATGCTGGCAACGTATGGATAACTAATGCCGCCAAAGCCGGTAAGATACTCAGCCTCAAGGCTTAGGCGAGAGATTGAGGCCCTCAGCCTCAAAGCGTAGCCGAGGGATGTTTTTAGGAGAGGAGTGTAGCAGTTGCGGCCAAAGGCGCGAAACGACGACAGAGCGTAGCCGAAGGATCTGCGCGTCTAAAACTCGAATGATTCACGTTCGTAGAAACAACACATCGCATATTTAGCGAATTTCACTTTTTATTTAGGTTGGCAGTTCCCATTTTGCATATGTTTTAGCGGAAAAATGGCTACGTTTGTTGTGTCCATAACCCGATTTTCCTATAAAAGTAAAACACCTAAAAGTGGCGGGCAGGTGGGAACCAGCTATTGGAGAGATCACATCTACTTCTAAACTCACTCTTAAGGTAATTTATTTACTTTCCTTTTGCTTTTATAAGTATTCTCAATAACGATACTCTTAAGTGCAAAATAGACAAAAATTTCATTTGGGCACTGCCTTAAAAGAATTATAGTATCATTGGCATGCTATCCTTGACAGTTAGTGTGTCAGTCCACCAATAATCCTACATTTTTAAATTATACAGGAGTATCACTCGCAGGATCTGCGTCTACGTGTTTGAATATTGGCACAGTAACATGCTATTTAATTTGCATTAAAGGTTGATTTTACCTTACCTACTTTTGGCTGTGATCTCCACCCATCAATTATGAAGTGCAAACAAGAGAATTAATCTATATTCCACTTTCTGGATGACTCACTATATCTGAAACGTAAATCAGGATAACATAAACTTCAGCAACACTAAGAAGCTCTTAAAATTTAACCTTTCATCCAGCACTATCATGCTGGAAACTTAATAACTTGCTCAAACTTAATAACATACCTTCAGATTCTATGTTACCATTCGGGACTCGAACCACAACGCTGGAAGGAATGTAAATCGTAGGCATATCCCACTTTGTCTGGACGGCTCAATGTATCTGAAAATTAATTCGCTATATAAAAATGTTGTAACACACAATATCCTATCAAAGTTTTCTACTTCATTCTATAATTTCACTGAAGTTAATAGAAAATACCAATATTACAAAAAATATACATTCAATCAGAAATACGTTAATGTATGATTACCGTCTCTGCTTTGTTCCTGGTGATAAAACATCGGACGAAAACTTTCAGCTATAAAAATCCAAGATGGTCCCTTTCTTCTTACCTGCCATTTAGTTCGTTACGAACTTCAAAACTTGAAACAGCCAATCACAAAATTCGCCTTTCCCGCAAAAGTACAACTAGTGACACACCGTATTCATGTGGGGAGTTAGTGGCCTGTGTTTCCAGTTTCTCAATTCAACCATCACCCCTATGCTGTTGAGACCATCCGAGTACTTACAGGTTTAAAATTGCAAGTAAAAAATGTCTAACCTCACATTGTCATAGCAACCATGCAAACTAGAGGGAGAGACAGGGTTTGGCAGACAGTGTCTCTTCACTCTCTTCACATCCACTAGCAAGCAGGTGGTTAAAGCATACACTTCCTCTCTGTCGAGTGACGTTTGCCAGCTGTCACCTGAGAGTGAACAATCCTGTGAAGCAGTGCAGACCGTGAGAAAAGAACACTGCAGCAGCCCAGCCTCTGGAAACAACTAGGCTGAGAATTTTTAAATACATGTGGATTGCACGGTTCTTTAATTTTTAAACGCAAAGAAGTTGAAGGGCCCCTTCACTCCATAAACCGCCACTGGAGAATTTGTAACAGTTTTCTAATCTACACAGACAATTTAAGTTGAATTGAAATTTGCTGAATTCATATTGGCCCCACTGAATTACTTGCTTAAACGATAAGTTCTATACAATGGCACATTTTTCGTAAAACTGATGACTTTATATATGCAGATAATTAACATCCATGGTCATTAACATCCATTGCCAGATATAAATAAGTTTTTAGAAAAGGTAAAAGTGTTAATGTTAAAATTATACATCCACAGTATTGTAGTCAGTATCTTAAACAAGCCTGAAAATGTTGAGTTAAATAGATAACTGTAACTTTCAGAAAATCACACTCTTCCAAATACATTTACACTCTTGGAGTTACATTTTCTCAAAGAAGAAAACCTCGACATTAGCTCTTTACATTCATTTAAAGTATAACACAGGCGCTGCTGCTTTTAAGGGGCACGTGGTCACGCGCCTTCCTTTCACATGCTGGCATTAATTTAGAAGTAAATTCAAAGGTAGAATAAGACTGAAAAATTCAATGCCACAGCTGGAATTTGATCCACGGATCTTCCGCTCTACGCACGGTTGCTCTAACACTGAGCTACCATGACAACATGCAGGTAAGACATTAAATTCCTCAACTAACTCGCAATTTTCCCGACAAATCACAAGGAGTGATAAAAGTGCTGTGAAGTTTGTCGGCCTGTTTGACAAGCATGACAAGACACGGCTTCACAGATGGGTGAGGAATGTGAATGCTTAGCTTGAGCGTATCTTAATGACACATATACACTCACATGTCTATATGGTAGGTAGATGTGCAACATCTAGGTATACGTTCACCACGCATGGCCTACACCTAAATTCTAAGGGCCAAAGGCATTGTCGCTCGAGTTCCGCCAAAGCAACGGGGGTGAAAGGAATTATTACTGCAGAGAGCTATTCAACGAGCAGCAAGGAAGCTTCGTTGACAGACCGCGCACAACTGGGGAATCCAGCAGGAAGCTCTTACCATTCGATAGCGAACAACACAGCCTTAGCTAAGAAGAGGGACAAGGCCACAGCCAGCTACCTCTGAACTCTAATCTAGGCGCTGTCGGGCAGGTCCTATGTTCCTCGTACTTTTTAGCGCTCACTAGTTGTACGTTCTTCTCTTACTATCGTATTTTGCTCTTACTATGTAGACCTAAGTTCCCCTGTAGGCTAGCTTTAGGTGATGCTAATGAACAGTCCACCGGCACTAGAGAACAGTAGGTCAACCAACACTGTGGCCTCAGTAGTAGCGTCTTAAGGCGTTTTAACTTCTTATTCTCTCTCTTTTAATTAGTTATATTAGGAATGATGAAGGGCAGCAAGACGACGTCGTCTACTAAGACGACGCCTTCACCTGCGAGCATGGCAGCTAGGGATAAGGTCTACCACCCTAAGACTTCCAACTCTTCAACTCCATCCTGTCTTAAACATGAGACTCCCACCTTCTGTACCTGTCTCCTGACTCTATCAAGCCCAAGATCACAGCGAATACACCTTCTCCTCTCATACTATGCTCTCCTTCACTTAGTACATCCAAAGACTCAGGACATTATGATACTCCTACACTCACATCCTCTGAATTAAATCAGGAAAGGAGGTCAAACATTGCACTGTATACGTAAGTAAGAGATAGGCTTGAAAATCCGCCCATAATTACAGATTTCGACAGGACATTTCCCCTAAATTTGACTTCGCAGTACATAGCACTCGTAAATTCGGTGACTATGCCTTTAAGATGTTCTGCTTGAGGCTTCAATGGCTACAAGAATTTGGTAGGATACCTCAAGTCCAGAGGCGGACAACACTATCTGATCCACTATTCCGAAGAGAATAACGCTAGATTTGTTGTAAAATGCATATGCGCCGATTTAACCGGGGGCGAGATAAAGCAAGACCCGATAGCCAGAGATTTTCAGGCCATTAGGGCGTGCAGACAATGAAGCACAATAGGAATAGGGCCCTCTGCGCATGCTCTTAATTGAACTACAGGACAACCTGCAAATCAGGAAAATTCTGGATCTCCGCTATTTGGCACAATTCCAAGTTAATGTTGAAGAATATAGTGCAGCCGCAGAGCCAAAGCAATGCTCACGATATTAACGGCTGCGGCAGGTGATGCGAGAATCTAGGTCCCCCATTTCCGTCCACGTCAAATGTATCGGATCCCATTTCTACGGAACATGCACTGTTCCTCCCCTGGAACGCAAATGCGTACTATGTGGCCCTTAGGGCCATGATGCAACCTGGCGTGGCTTCATCGCACATTACTCAGCATTCAAAAAGTCCATGCCGTGCACAGAGCCTCCTGGACACCCCAGGATAGGAAGAACGCAAACAAATCCTCGGGCTGCCACAAAACATTCAGTCATTTGTTAGGGATAGTAAGGTCGGAGAAGACCAGCCCCATTAACAGAGCCCTCTGAAGTTCGGAATCCTAAGCTTACATCCGAGGTAGACCCATTCAACAATTAGCGGCACCCAGACATAATCCGACTTCACCACCGAATGCAGGTCCCTCGCAACAGGCAGTTGGGCCTCACCAAACTGCAACAAAGTCGCTCCCCAACGGGAACACAAGTAAATAACCAAGATCCAGGCATGGCATTGAGCAAACTGGTACAGTCGCTAAGTATGACCAAAGGCAGGATACCAATAAATGAAGTAGAGCACCTCCTTTAACAGCTCTGCGATATATTTAGCCAACCGGGAGCAGATATAATACGAGCAGCGTAACTTCTATCTTACCTTGTTATTTGTCATCGCAAACTTAGCCATGGGTAATCCAGGGACAGTGAGAGTAATGTTCTGGCACTGCAACCATATCAGCAAAAAATACTAAAGAGTTAGACTTTCTTCAGATCCATTTCACTCAAATTGCCTTTCTAATGAAAGACGCATAAACCAACCAGATCGTCCTTCCCTTCGGATACGAGGTTTACAGAAACATCGTAAGCGCAGATGAGGAGGGGGAGGAGGAGGAACCGCAATAGCTATAAAGTCAAACATAGATCAGTATCAAATCAGTTCTGCAATTCTAACTAGCGCCGAAGCCGCCAATAAAACCCAAAATTCGTAACGCTTAAATTCTGATAGCCTCAGTATTTAACACTCGGGGGACATTGATACAGACGACGTAGAGTGATTAATTAGCTTAGGACAAAGAGTAATCGCGGCAGAAGATTTCAACTGCGAACATATTGTCAGGACTACCCTTATAATGATACGGGTAGTGCGCTGCCGCATCGGGTTTAAGGGTAATTCCCATGCCGTTAGCCGGATCCGGGCGCTGCTGCCTGAATTCTTGCGTTTTGGGGAAAAGCAGGCTACTCGCTGAGGACCAGGATCCCTAGTATAGCCGACGGCTGTCTACTGGCATGACCTCTGCCCTTGGCACTGACGGGGAAATAGTAAGAGATTCAGAGGAGAACTCTAAAATGGAAACGAAATACGGGGACGCTTACCCTACGGGGAGGGTGCAGGACAGGGGTGCAAGTATGACTGGGGGAACTCAGACTAAAGCGCACTAACTCTCAATGCTAAGTTGTGAGAAATAGTTTATTAGCAAACTTGGCTCTGGCCAAAGGAAGTTAGAAATTAATTAAGAGATGTAAGAACTTACCTGGACTGAAGGGTGGTGATTGGCGAGAATCACTGATAAAATCACTTTGTAACACGTGGGTTTTCAAGAAACCAAATGACGCAGACTCCCGCTGCAACATAAGTTAGAATCCCCCGAGTGACCAAAACCGAGGGTTTTTACAGCAGAATCTGACCACTCAGGCAATACATCGCTCGATAGGTCAACATACTGACCGCAACTCAGTGATCTTCGGATTATTACCGTAAGTCCGACACAGCAACCTCCGTGTCTTGCCACTTGACTACCGTAGGGTAGCTTTATGTTCCAGGTTTAACAATTTAGCATTATATGGTCAAAAACTATACATTAATTACTATAATAATGCTACTGCCAAATGCATGGTGATATCATCCTCCCTCCAGGAAAAGCAGCCGTCCACAGCTGAAATCAAGCAATAGGCAGAAATGCCGCAAACACAAACAAGTAAACCAATTAAAAACCCAATACAGATGTACATAACAGTAAAATAGCCAGCCAGGGTTAGAGGGAAGTTTATGTTCAAGCAAGCTCTATAAAGTATACGGTGGCTGCTGGTTCTGCCACAGGAGGTACAGAAGGAAAAGGGGAGGAAACGACCTCTCCGCGGAGGGACATGGAAATATAACTAAGGAAGAAGAGATGGAGATTATAGGAGAAGAAGGGGAGGAGAGAAAAGGAGAGGGCACCCGAAGAGAGAGGAAACCAATGAAAAACGAGACGGGGCGAAAGACAGGATCATCTACACACAGACCAGAAGGGAAGAAGACGGCGCACACAAATCCATTGCAACACATCCTGTATATGAGTAAGGGAGAGTAAAGTTGTTCATTGTAGCCGTGACCCAAGCAGACGTAAAATGCGCCTAACGGCCGCCATCACATTAATAGGCGTCCAGGAAACACCCACCCGAAGGTTATGATGACACGGGCGGTCCATATGGCCGAAGAACCACAGAAGTGTCTCTCCAGGAGGTCGCAACGCAAAAGGCAACCACTCAGACACAGGGTTGCACGACAAATGGGATCGTTCCCATCAGTTAGTGCCACTTGGAACTCCGACATCCAGATAGCTCGGAGAGTTGCCTGGAGACGTGATGATGATGATAATATGGGGTTTAGGGCGCTAAACATCAAAGGTCATCAGCGCCCTTACAAGGTGTAAATATAAGTCAAGAACTAAAACAGGAAAAGTCGATAAGTAAAAACACTAAAGGCACGCACAAAAAGGCTAAAACCACCACACTAAAACATGTTACACAAAACAACAAAAGAGTAAAACCACGTGTCAAGAACTGTAGAACGTTTGGACATGAGCGCCATATGTCCGCTAGGGAGTAGAGCCCCCATTAAAAAGGCAATATAATAGCACAATATTAAAAGGCGCTCAGCATTACATATGCGCCTATTAAAATCACTGTCATGGATAAAACGTAAAAGACATTCTACAGCATGCGCGTCGTCTGCCAAAACGTTGGCTATGCCAACAGGCAGACCCACACGACCGCGCAATGGAGCTAAAACTTGACACTCTGTTAAAATGTGACGCACCGTTAAGGGCGTATCACACTGTTCGCATACTGGTGCGGGGTCACCACTGAGCAAGTACCTATGAGTAAAAATGCAATGTCCGAAACGAAGGCGTGTTAAAATTACCTCTTCCCGACGAGAAGCACGGGAAGAGGTAGCCCAGACTAGCGGAAGAGATTTAACCTCCCGCAACTTGTTCCCCGGAGGACCGTCCACTCATCGCGCCAGCGCGAGAGGATCCGGCGGCGTAAAATAACACACGAATCTGACGAGGGAACAACAGGGGTAAAAAATCTGGGTAATAAAATCGCCGATTTCGCAGCGGCGTCGGCCGACTCGTTCCCTGAGATGCCCACATGACCTGGAATCCACATAAAAGAGACGCTGATGCCAGAGGCACCAAGCGAGTGGAGCAGGTCATGTATGTGCTGTACGAGGGGGTGGTAAGTGTACAGTGCGCGAATACTTTGAAGAGCACTCAGGGAGTCTGAACAAATAAAACAGAGTCGTAGGTCGTACCGCTGGACGTATAAAAGTGACTGATAAATACTAAAAAGTTCGGCGGTAAAAATCGAACATTGCCCGGGTAAACATAATGTAAAATTACGATTATCATCAATAAAGGCACACCCTACTCCAACATCAGTCTTAGACCCATCAGTATATATAAAACGAAAGTCCCCGAACTGCGACCGAAGTTCTAAAAAGGACGATCTAATAACTGAAGAAGGGGTCTCATTCTTCGACATAGACGTCAACCCAAGGTGACACTGGGCCTCAGCGCACAACCATGGAGGAAAACGCGTTTCCCCCTGGGAAGGGCCGGCGCTGGCGTAAAGTCCAAATGCCGAAGAAGCTTTCGAAAGAGAACCCCTGGAGGTAGTAATGCAGAGGAGCTAACGAAATATTGGCGATCAAGCGAATCCTCGTAAAATAAATCGAAGGACGGGTGGTTAGGCAAGCTTGAGAGCCGACAAGCATAGCTGCACAAAAGCATCTCACGCCGGAAGGACAGCGGAGGCTCTGCAGCTTCTGCGTACAGACTGGGTACAGGACTAGTTGGAAAGGCCCCTGTAGCGACTCTTATGCCACGATGGTGAATGGCATTCAATCGACGTAACACAGATGGACGTGCCGAAATAAACAATACACCCGTAATCAAGCTTGATTGGGACCAAAGAGCGATAAAGGCGAAGAAGGACGGTCCGATCAGCTCCCCAGGATGTGCCACTTAAAACACGTAAAAGATTAAGAGAACGCTCACACTTAGCTTTTAAAAAGGAAATGTGCGAGGTCCAACACAACTTCCTATCAAAAATCAACCTCAAAAATTTCACCTCGTCTGCAAACGGAAGTATATCCGGCCCAAGATGGAGAGAGGGCGGAGGGAAATATTTCCGGCGCCAGAAGTTGATGCAGACGGATTTCTCGGCGGAGAAATTAAAGCCGTTGGCGTTACTCCAGGCGTAGAGACGGTCGATACAGCTCTGGAGACGGCGTTCGAGTAGACAGGTCCGCCGTGAACTGCAGTAAATGGCAAAATCGTCAACAAAAAGGGACGATGACGTGCCAGGTGGAATACAATCAACAATGGGGTTGATAGCAATCGCAAAAAGTGTGACACTGAGTACAGAGCCCTGCGGTACTCCGTTCTCTTGAATAAAACGACGAGATAAAACCGAGCCCACACGTACACGAAAAACGCGGTGCGTCATGAAATCCCGAAGAAATATGGGAAGACGACCGCGGATATTCCATGCGTGAATTGTACGTAAAATGCCGCCCCTCCAACAAGTGTCATAAGCTTTCTCCAGGTCAAAAAACACAGCCACGGTTTGACACTTTCTCAGAAATCCATTCATAATATGCGTCCACAGGGACACCAGATGGTCGACGGTAGAGCGATAGCGACGAAATTTGCACTGAGCGTTCGCTAGAAGGTTCTGAGACTCAAGCCACCATGTCAAGCGCCCGTTGATCATGCGCTCCATCACCTTGCAAATGCAACTGGTGAGGGAGATAGGGCGGCAGCTGGAAGGTAGTTGGCGATCCTTCCCAGGCTTAAGAATAGGGACAATGGTGGCTTCGCGCCAAACGGAAGGAAAAATGCCGTCTTGCCAAATACGGTTATAGACCTGTAAGAGAAAGAGTTTACTGTCGGCTGAAAGGTGCTTTAACATCAGGACATGAATGCCGTCCGGGCCAGGTGCGGAGTGCCTAGAGCAATGAAGGGCGTGCTCCAGCTCCCTCATTGTGAAAAGTTCATCATAACATTCATTATTAGCAGACCGAAAATTAAAGGTGTCGGAATCCAGCCGGTCTTTGATAGAGCGAAAGCCGGCGGAATAATGGTCTGAACTGGATACCGCCTCAAAGGCAGATCCCAGAGTGTTAGCGATGGCAGCCGGATCCACTATAGTGGCATTGGGAACCTGAAGGCCAGAAACAGTACAATGCGACACTTTACCTGAGAAGCGACGAAGTTTATCCCAAACAACAGATGAAGGCGTAAAGCGATTAAAGGATTCGACAAAACGAGTCCACGACGCCTTCTTGCTATCCTGAATAATGCGACGAGCCCTGGCGCGCAATTGTTTAAAGGTCACCAAATTATCAAGTGTAGGGTGTCGCGGAAACACCCTAAGTGCAGTCCTACGGGCACGAACGGCGTCCCGACAATCCTCCTTCCACCACGGAACAGGTGTTCGCCGAGGTTTAGAGGATGAACGGGGAATTGCGCGTTCGGCGGCAGAGAAAATCGTATACGTATGGTGCTGCACTAGTTGGTTAATGTCGGCGAAGGGCTGATCGTAAAAATGCACGATGCTGGAATACAAGCTCCAGTCGGCTTTTGTGAATATCCAGGTAGGCACTCTGGAATGCTGTACGTGGTGCGACAAAAGAGAAACGATGCAGGGGTAGTGGTCGCTGGAGTAGGTGTCAGCGACGACGTTCCACTGAAGACGACTAGCAAGCTGGAGTGAGCAAATGGCAAGGTCCAGGTGAGAGAATGTACCAGAAGAATCAGAAATAAAAGTAGGTGCACCTGTATTGAGGATGGAAAGATTGAACTGGTAAAAAATGTCGGAAAGAAGAGTTCCCCTCGCACAAGCCCTTGGCGAACCCCACAGTGGGTGATGGGCATTAAAATCTCCCAACAGAAGAAATGGTGTTGGGAGAGCGGACAGGAGAGCTCGAATGTCCGCGGGAGCGAGGGGAGACGATGGGGGTGAATACACAGAGGAAACAGAAAACAAAAAGCCGGGTAAGTGAAGGCGAACGGCAACAGTTTGCAAGTCGGATGTAAGTGTGATAGTTTGAAAATGAACGTCGTTACGCACTAACAACATGACTCCTCCATGAGAAGGAGTACCCTCCTCCGGTTCAAGGTCGTAGCGAACCGGAGTATATCCTCGGAGATCAAAAGTATCATGAGGGCGAAGCTTAGTCTCCTGCAAACAAACGACCATAGGTGAATGGGAACGCAATAAAAGTTGCAGTTCCGCCCTATGCGATCGTACACCACGTACATTCCAGGTCAGGATAGCCATTAAGAAAAAGGGGATAAACTGTCTATTTAGAAGGGCGGCTTAAAATTACCTTTTGTTTAACCTTTGGGCTCGGGCTTTTGGTATGGAGTTGGTCAGACTCCATAGCCTCCTGAAGGGAGTGCCCACGCTCTCAGAGCCAGAAACCCATTCAAGCGCCGTGAATCGGTTCTGGGTGGCGATGGGTGAGGGGTGCCGCTGAGCGCGGCTGGTCCCAGGATCTTCCTGGGACTGCGACCTCCGAGGAGGAGAAGGTGAACTTTTGTTACCGCGCGCACGCGGAGGGTCCTTTAGAAAATCTTCCCTACGAAGTTTCTGCTTGGGTTTCTTTTCAGCGGCTTGCGACTTCATTGACTTGGGACCAGGTTTATACGGCTTGGTAATTGTAGCCTTAATGGACGGCCGGATGGTAGTGGCGGTTAATGCAGTCATGGTCCAGGTCTGAGTTTCGGCATCTACTCGTGATACTGGCGAGGCAACAACAGAACTAAATGTGCCGGATCGCAGGAGTGAAGGTTGGCGCGCATGGTAACGCCTCCGGGCTTCAGCGAAGGAGAGTTTTTCCTTTACCCGGATCTCCTGGATCGCCTTCTCGTCCAAGTACCAAGGACAGTCGGCAAATGATGCAGAATGAGACCCTTTGCAGTTAACGCAGACGGGGGCTGTGGTACAGGTACCTTCGTGTGACGGCTGGCTACATGAGGCACAGATGGTAACGACACTCTTAAAGGATACTTGCGTATGCCCAAAACGTTGGCATTTGAAACAACCAGAGGTCTCGGTATATAGGGCCTCACAGCAATTCGCTCGTACCCTGCTGAAATACTCGTGGGCAGATCGACGCCGTCGAAAGTGATAAACAGGGTACGAGTTGGTACCAAAATTCCGTCGCGTTTTGCCTGCACTCGATGAACAGCTGTCACCTTTTGGTTAGAAAGATAGCCGACAAGTTCTTCGTCCGACATACCATCGAGGCAATCGGTGGTAATGACGCCTCGACAGGAATTCAAGGTGCGGTGCTTCTCTACACGGATAGGATAACCGTGGAGAACCGTGGCGCGCAACAAGGACGTATTTTGCTGTTCATTTTTGGTTTGAACCAACAAGGAACCAATTCGAAGACGAGTGCAGGACTGAACCGCACCTGCAATAGCGTCAATGCCCTTTTGAATAATGAAAGGGTTCACCTTCTCAAAACTTTGTCCTTCTTCTGTTCGTGAAATGACCAAGTAACAACCAGATGTCGGCGGTGCTACTTCCGTTACATAGACTTTTCGGCGCTTGTTGTTAGTAATGGAGAAAGGGTTCTCCATAGCGAAATAAATCCTTCACCATTGCAACCGTCTCCGACCTCGGGCTCTGACTTCCCGGGCGTTATCCCGGCTTGGGTGAGTGGCCTATCTATACCTATCTCACCCCAGGGTCACACCTCCCAGAACATAGACAGAGAGACCCAATGGCCGTCGGAAGTCAGCAGCTCATGTAATGGCCCCCCCGCGGGACTGCAGTTGAACAGCGGATACGAACACATACCCTACATGACGACCCCGTGTGGTGGGAATGACGTCATTACCCACTCACCCAGCTGCGCACGCGGTGCGCGGGTATCCGTCAGGCTGTGTCCACGGAGGATTAACATAAAAGGTTAAAAGAAACTAAAAGTGTGTGGGCGTTTCACACTCAAGGTAGGCCGGCGAAGAAGTAAAAGAGACGTGTAAATGAATGGGCGTGGGGCGAAATGTGCATAAAGAGAAGAGAAGAAAGAAGCGATGGCGAGGGGCGACGTGGAATGAAATGCACAGAACGTACGAGAGCCTACCTTGAGTCCCCCGGTCACGAGAACGAACCCACCTCGACCGGACAGGGATGAAAGGGTGAAAATGGCTATGGATGGCTCGGGTACCCCGGGTGCGCCTAACCCGTACTCACAAAAGGTGAGCCTCTGGGGGGTGGCTGGAGACACCAACATTGATCCGGGCCACAGACACCATAGCAGAAACCAGTAATGTATGTGCGGAGCAACCGTAGAAGAGCGTCAGCTGTGACGTGGGTGTAGGAAACTGGAACGACAGACAAACATACTGGGGGAATAAAACAAAACGATGCGGAAGGGGAGAGCACCGGAACAGAATATGGAATTACAATACGCCGGCATTGGCATTGCAAAGGGGTGGTTAGCGGGCACCGAATCGTTGGGATAGGTACAGCGAAAAAACACGGATAGAGGAGGAGGTATAGACACAAGGGAAAAAGGAATCCGGAGCATTACTACCAAGAACTGCTGAATGAGCGACTGGCACAGTTGCGCAGCTCACATACACACACATGCGACCTTGTAAGGTAGCTATCGTAATTAGGTGACAAGGGAGGCGTTCCACTGGTATTACGGAGAAAACACGGGTGCTTAGTCGGAAAACTGCACACAGCCAACACATGATGCAGTATACTGTGGTGTAGGCAACTTGTGGGGCCGGAACCCACACGAATAACACACTCCAATCTGAAGAGCGAAAAAAGGAACAAATGAAGGTATAGAAGATAGGCACTTAAAATACAAAGTAACACGAAATTACAAAAAAGCGTGTGCACGATACAACCAAATCATGTTAAGCTAAAGTGTGTGTCATCTATAGTGAGAACAACTTAACTAAGACAATACTCGCCCTCCGTTCCGAGGATGCTACGCATATCGGAAGGCATCAGAGAGACCAAATCCATATATCAGGCATCCATAAATAAGTTACAAGGACCCTTATAATTACTTTCTCATCACAAAACGGAACGGCTCAAATGAGCTCAACATGGCTCAATCTAATGCGCTACCCAGACCGTGAGGTATATGGGAGGCGACACAACACATAGTGTACCATTTCTACGAAACTGGTACAGCTGTACATAAACATACACAGAACAACTTGTGCGCACATCACATCTGACTACTGAGACCTTGAGATTTGCAACTCGGTGTCCTGTCAAAATCGGTACTTACTACCACAAGTACACATTTACGCACTAGCTGTGAGGCATTAAGGTTTTGACCACAAAATATACAAAACAAAGTTATCTTAGTGTCTCTAATGGGTCACACCCTAAAATTATAAAGAAATATCGAACTACTTTGACCACTGCTGGCGCATATACAATAAAAAGACGGCCTTACTATTTATTTACTATGCAACTTATTATTTGTTGCATAATCATAGAACAAGATTAAAACCTAACTAGTGTAATACTAAGCGACTGACCGGCGTGCAAGTTATTAAGAAAAGTGTAATATCGCGTGTCTCTGTTTTACATGAACACTTGCACAGCAACTCGTAGAAATTCAAATTAGAATATGCTAACAAAGAAACTCATTCTTCATAAGTGTATTGGAAGGTGAAATACTGCATCCATGAAATAACCTAAAGATAACTGAAATTGTGTGATAAACATCATAAAACCTTAAAGTTCATATTTATTAACCAGTCATTTTCATATGTCAGTTGGTTCTATTCCAAACCGGAAGAGAATCTTCTCATTCACTGGTGTTGGTGGACTGGTCCAATCCGAGGCTGGATGCCATTTGGGGTTGCTCTGGCGCTTGGATGGCTGATATCAACATTACTCTGTCCTCCAATGAACTGGCGGCGCTCCCCGAGCTGAGCGTTCGGGCATTGCTCCGTAGGCGGTAAATATGTAAGCTAAATAACTTATAAATGACGACTCCCGCCACACACAGAAAGAATGATACAGATATGATTATGGAAATTTGTAGGAATTCCATATGGGTCGAATCATAAGCGGACACACCCGGAACGCGCGAGACTATTACGAGCTCCGGCCGACCTGTTGTTAAACAAAAACAAGCAATAAAGTACCATTTCTAATATATGGCATACTAAATGTCTCTAGTTACCTCTTAATGTGACCTTTGCCTTTCATTTTCAATTTATGGTCTCAGTCATTCTACCGTAGGTCATCCATTACACGGCCTCTGCCACTTAAACCTCCCAGGTCCTTTTTTCCTATTCCTTAGGCATTATGGTAAATTACTCTAGTCGTCCTCCGTGGTTTAGTAGTTACAATGCTAGCCTCTAGTTCCCGAGGTGGCGGGTTCAAACCCGGCGGAGGGCGATGAATATTTTTCGGACGTAAAAATCATTAGCATGGCTTCCTTCGGAAGGGAAGTAAAGCCGGTGGTTCTATGTCGTAGAATTACTGCACGTAAAAGAACCTCAAGCCTGATAAAGAGGCCTCTGAGCAAAAATTACCGGTCTTTCACCGCTCATATAGAATGGGAGGCTATGGACTACAGCAGTTAAAGAGCATCCATAAATAAAACTCAGTTTAATTTAATTTAGATGACTATAAACAGAAGACGAATGCGAAAGAGAGGAAAAAAGCTCACTGGGGAGGAAGAAGTTCAACATCCCGCTTAAAATCACCCTGGCGTTCTTTTATGTCACTATTCTTTGTTTAATTTTGTTCATACATTCCTTGTGACATACCGCTAGATGTGCTTCTGCCTGGCTCACATCTACTCAGTGTTATGTTGAGATGGCATGCGTATAGCGTGTTCTCCTTAATCCGTAAGCGGCTGTGACTTGTATTCACTATCTTGCGTTTCTTTGTACACCTTCTTATAAGGGTTTTCCCGTTACTTCTACTAACTCCGAGGGTTTCCTCCCTCGAAAGCAAACACCCATATCAATTGGAACATCGGATTAAAATGTCTAATGCACCTAACCTGTTCATGTTTATTTTAAGCATTCGAATCACATTTACGCGCCTTTCATTTTGTCCTTGTCCCTGCTTGCCACGTACATTTTATTTTACCTTCACTTCTTTGTCCAAAAGCTTTACTATACTCCTATTCTTTACTTACTAGTATTAGGTTCTGCGTCGTCTACCTTTAGCTACTACGAATCTCATTACTTAATCTACTAATAAAGAAGAGAGCAACCAAGGGAGAAATATTTACATTTGACTATACTAATTTTCCGGCTTCTGCATGAGCACTTGAAGTCATGGTTATCCACAAATTCCATTTATTATCTTTTTTAATTAATAACAGCAATTAATTTGCTTTTATGTTTCTCGTGGCTCGAGTGGCTCTTGCCCGTGACACAAAACTCTCACATGGCTTTAAAAACCTAAAATACCTATACACTTGCGTTGATCTCCCTACCGAGTAGGTAAAACTAGTATTTTAGACTCATCTTCCCAAAATAGGGGCCGTGACTATATGCCTGAACTGAAGGATCTAAAACCAACGCGAATGAAGAATTACTATTTTAATGTATTCATGCTTGGTATGTGGCGCAAGAGGAGAAGAAAACAACCACTGCTACGTGTCCGCTAAGGACGCGATTGTTCAGTGTCTAATACTAGTTTTTGTGGGTCATCCTGTATACACGCTTGGCAACAGGATGCCTGTGGACTTTGCTTTGCTTCTCTCCGCTGCAGCAAACTCGCGTGCCTTGATGTTACAACATATTCTGCAACGTGGGCTATATTGCTTCTGTTAGCAGAGTCAATCTCCCCGATATGGTGGAATATACGTGTACTTTCTCCTAATGCGCACAATTCGTTCAGATGTTTTCCGCGCATACGCATCTTTTATTAAATAGTTAACTGGGAGAGGGTTCTATGACAACAAATGGAACGTGATAATTATGTAAGAGCTTCGTGGAGAACCTGTTCTTTATTCTCGGGGTGTAAACTCTTACCAACGTTCCGGGCGCGTACGTCGCTGCTCGGTGTTTGCTATGGAACCGACGCTTTGCTTTCTCTGCGCAGCTCTAATATTCCTGCGTGCCACCTTGATTGCTTGAATGGCACATTGTTGTGTGTGTTTCGTAAATGTATTATTCATTGTGTGTTTTAGTTGTACTTCTGTGGGCAAGACAGGATGCCTTCCGTATATCAAAAAATAAGATGAGTACCTTGTTGACTCCTGTATGGCCGTATTATGGGCACATGTAAAGTGTGGATGGCAGACGTACCAGTCGTCTTGCTTTCTGCTGACACAATGGCTCAGCATATTGATTGTGATCTGGTTACACCTTTAAACCGACAATTACAAGCAGGATTATATGCCTCGTTATGTTATGCCTAACACCCATGAGGTTTAAAAACTCTTCCACTGCTGCAATAAGGAAGTCTGTTCCCCTATCATATAATAAGTTTTCTGACGCACCAGGACAACACAAAATATCCGGAAAAATTTAGCTACCTGGGTGCTGACGCGTTAGGTTGGGGTCGGGTGTCCATATATTTACTAAACGCGTCCGTCGCTACTATTATAGCCGTACTGCCATTCTGCGTCTTGTGTATTAGCCCTACTAAATCAATGACAAACTCCTCCCCTGCATGATCAACGGGGATAGCTGCAACAGCCCCGCCAGTCTCAGATTCCTAGGACCTTTCCGAGATTGACACGAAGAATATCCTTTGACGAATTTGCGCACGTCATTTCTTAATCCTAACGAACAGAAATGCGCTGCTGGTTTCCCGAGGGAATTCGTGAAACTCAGGTGCCCCGACATTGGGTCATCATGGTGAGTTTTAAGGAGTTTGTTTTAAGTGCCTCTGGGACGACCAGTAAATACAGGTCACCCGACGCTTTTGTGTTTTCCCTATAAATGACACCCAACTTAAGCGTGCAACATGATGCCTGACGAAACAATTTTAGCGAAGCGTCCTGCAGCCGCTTTGCTGCTTGAGTTAACCTAGATTTCTCCTGTTCTATACCCTGTTCTGCAGCTATCTCCGTTGGCTGCAGGAGGCACATAGGGACCTCCTCCAACTGATCGCGTAGGTTGGGCTTAGAGGCGGACACGTGGAAGCGTTACAGGCAATCGGCGTCCTTTTGTAGCTGCCCACCTTATAGCGATGTCGTATTCCTGCGACTTTAACGCACACCGGGCTAACCGGCCCGTTACATCCTTCATTCTTCGGAGGTAACATCGCGCGTGGTGGTCATTGACGACATGGACGAGTTAATCGAATATAAACGGGCTGAAATGTATTACCGCGTAAAGCAGACTCAGGAGTTGCAACTCTGTGGCGCTATTACGCTGCTCGTGCGTATTCAATGAGCGGGACACATAGGAGACAGGTTACAACATGTCATTCGCCCCTCTCTAGTACAAAATTGCTCCTATGCCTATCTTTGAGCTCTCTGTGTGTATATCTATATATGTCCCCGGCTTATTACTGGGCTAAAATAGGCTTAGAAGTAGGTAACGACTTTAGTTTCCAAATGATTCTTTCTGCGGCTTCGACCACACAAAGGGTTGGTGCTTCCTTGTAAGGATGTGCAAGGGGTGATAAATTGCCGAAAAGTTACGGATTAACTGTCTATAGAATCTAAACCGTCCCAATACATTGCTAACATCTCGGACTTAGGGGCTGATAGTTCCCTATTAGCTTTGTTTTTGTACGTATCCGGCTCTATTTGTGATGCGAGACCTGAAAGCCGAGCAGTTAACTCATTGCATTGCGAAGTAGCACTTCGAGAATTTCAGCTTGAAATTAAAAAGGTTCAACCCATGAAACACCGCTGTTAGAATATGTACCATCTCTTGGTATGTGGAACCAAATACAATTATGTCATTGAAGTAAACGTTGGCTTTGTTATATTTAAGGTCCCCTAACAGTTTATTGGCTATTCGAGAAAAGTTTCTAGGGGCATTCACTAACCCAAAGCTGAGTGTCTCCAATTCTAACTGTCCGTTCGACGTAACGAAGCTCGTTAATTTCTTGCTTTTTTCTGCCAGTGGGACTTGAAAGTAGGCACTAAGATCTTAGGTTCAAAGCCATTCCGCTTTACCTAAGTATCCTAACAAATCATGAATTAGGGGTAACGGAAACGGGGATGTTTGTTACAGCATTTAACTTTCCATAATCAGCACAGAATCGAAAACCACCATAATGACGCTTAACTAGACAACTGGCGCATCCCACGGGTCTATGGACTCTGAATATGTCAACTTGCAACATTTCCTCCATCTACGCATTGATGAGTTCGCGTTGTTTCTGTGCTACCCTATAGGGTCTTTGCTTAATTGGTTTCGTGTTCGTGAGTTCTATGTGGAATTCGTATACTGAAGCTTTACCCAGCTGCTGTAAGGTTAGTGCAAAGGTGTGCCGATTTTTTTAAACCTTCTTCTATCAGCGAGTGCTGAGTCGATAGGTTTGAATTAATATTGAACGCTACGCCCTCTATCGTCACTGTAATGATGTCCTCTGGGGAGGCTTTCGAATACTGAACTAACACTGCTTCATGCACATGAGCTAGAGTCGTTCCCGCAAACAACCCTTTTGCTTCAGTCGTGTTGTTTCTAACCGGTAGTGTTAGCTTTACCTGTAGCAAGGCATAACATAGATGAACTCTGGATTGATTTTTTCTGCATTATTGCCTCTGATGGTTCGAGTAATATCTCATTGGGGCCTGAAATTTAAACCATACTTGTACTTTAGTAACATGCATGGTGGAAGCCTTATGTCCGAGGTGTATGTAACCTTAGTGGGGGTCTTCTTTTAACGTGTCAATTACAATTTGTTTTAAGGGCGAGCATGGCCGCTCTCCGCACGTTATTGCAAGCGGAGTTCCTTCCCTTGACTGTAGGGATGTTTCCCTCCTTAGCAAGTGAATTACTGCCTTATGGTTTGTCAAGACGTCCATTCGCAACAATAGCTAAGGACCCAAGTGCGAGACTACAATTAGTTTCTCTATAAATGGAATTCCCTGAAGGAAAAATTTACCCTCCTCACAGTAAGCTGCATCTAGTAGACGGTTATCAGCTGTTCTGAGCATTAACGCTACTGTTAACGGTTCTTTATGCGATAAAACTAAGGCTTCATAACAATACTCACGGCACTCCCTGTATCTATATGTGTCGTAATCGGCAGGTGATATATTTCCACTTTCAACGATAACACATTTGCCGGAATAATGGCTGGTGCCTGGTTTTGAGTCTGGCCCCAGTGTTCCATGCCCATGGGAGCTATTGGCCATTTTTTTAATTATTTACTCTCCGGAAGCAGTTCATGGCTATCTGCCATTCCTTAACTTGCTCAGCCGCTTTTTAAGATGCTGCAGCTGGCTGGCTATATCAGCTAATTGCTGAATGACTTGCGCATTCGCGACCGTTGCTACTGTTACATTTGGGTTTGGTAATACATCAACCCTTCTGCTCGTAAGATACCTTGCCTTTCTATGTGTCTTCCCAGATTCAGCAGTGCTGTTACTGAATGTGTGTTGGCTAGCAACACCTTCTCTAACAGAGAGGGTTTAATTCCTCTCATTATATGCCCAATTTTCTCGCCCTCACGCATATGGGGGTTCGCTTGGTTGCACAGCGCCAGCACTTCGTATACATAACGCCGGGTAGTCCCTGTTATGTCCTTAACCCGTTGGCGTAGCCTATATTCGAAAACATCGTCCTGCGCCACGGGCGTGAAGGTACGTTTTAAAGCATTTCTTAATTGTGACCCTTTATAACCTGGTTACCTAGGGCAAACGTGCGGAACCAGGTCGTTGCTGCCTCTCGGAGGTAACATGGCAAAATTGTCTTTTATGTGTTTCCGTCCAGCCATTAGGTGACGCTAATAGTTCAGCGTTATAGAGGAATGCCCTCACATCCTCTCCCTGTCTCTCCTCAAAATTTTCAGGATCTATTAAGGGGCGTGAGAACGGAGTTGTGGGGAGATTCTCGATTGCCATACTCGCGAGTTATGGTACTGCGGGGATAGTGACCGGTCACTCAGTAAAAGGCAATGCTCGTCTAACCGGGGTGGGAGTTAGTGGTACGTCCTAAACCTTAGCTGACGTGGAGGGATTTATTAAAATACTTCCTTCCCATATTAATGCTGCTTGGGATCCAAAACTTTCCCTGATCACAACTATACATTGCACATGTGGATATATAAATCTGAAAGCTCCCCGGACAAGACCTGTATATCTGTTACCGCATTTTGCTGTATCTGAATTGTACTTTCATTTCCACGAAACTGCTCTTATAGCTGTAGTGTTTATTGCGAGGTAGGGCTATTTGGATCTAATTGGATAAGAAAATCAATGCAAAAATCTTACTCTATAATTGTTAGATAACCCGCTCCTGTTGGTCATGGTTCTACCTTCCAACTCTAATGGGGACCTTCATTGACCAGCGCATATGAGATATCCTACAACTTTTCGCTATGTGTGCCCCTGTGTGGTTATCTTATGATTTAAAAACTGAAACTCACTCCCTCAAAACACACTGCCTGCTTAAAAAGCATTCCTATACCCTGGTCATACTACTCTTAGTTGCCTAGAAACAACAATTAAAATGGAATGGTCGATATGTTTTTGAGTGCGTGCGTGGAGAAAAAGGATCCTTTTTACTAAATGTGACGTTATGATGGGACACTCCAACAGTGCTTCCATACTTAAGGGTGGCTTCCCCAGGGAAAGAGTGCTAAAACTTGTCTCTCCCGGGAATGAATCCGTAGGAGGTTTTAGTGGAGCCGGCTCCTCCAAAAACTGTCTCGGTTACCCCTACAGTAATAGGGGTGGTGCGCTGCTACATCGGTTTTAAGGGTGATCACCCCGCCGTGAGCCGGACCCGGTCGCTGCTACCTGATTTATTTGCGTTTTGGGGGCTAAGAGATCTACTCGCTGAGGATCAGGATCCCTAGTATAGCCGACGACTGTCTACTAGCACGTCTTCTGCCTTGGCGTTAACGGGGAAATAGTAAGGGGTTCAAAGGGGAACTCGAGAATGGAAACAACATATCTGGATGCTTACCCTACGGGGACGGTGCAGGACAGGAATGCAAGTATTATTGGGGGAATCCAGACTAAAGCATGCTAAGTCTCACTGCTAAGATGTGAGAAAGAGTTTAACAAACATGGCTCTAGGCCAAAGAGAGTTACAAATTAATTAAGAGATGTATGAACTTACCTGGACTGAAAGGTGGTGCATCATGGTGATTGGCGAGTATCACTGATAAAATGAAGCTTTGTAACACGTGGGTTTTCAAGAAACCAAGCGACGCAGCTTCCGCCGCAACAAGGAATAGAATCCCCCGAAAGACTCCATAGGTTAACGTACTGACCGCAACTCAGCAATCTTCCGATCATTTACCTAAGTCTGACACAGCGACTTCCGTGTCTGGCTACTTTACTACCGTATGGTAGCTTTATATTCCGGGTTTAACAATTTAGGATTATATGGCCAAAAACTATACATTAATTACTATAATACTGCTACTGCCAAATGCACTGTTACAATATCCTTTGGAACTGCGCGAATCACAATCCGCAGGGCACTAAATTACTAAATTATATCAACAACACAAATTGCTTAATAAGAGGCCTGAAAGAGCCGTGGTATGTACCACATATGCCGAACCACACGCAGGACATACTAGATATTGCGCTCTTGCTGAATATATAATTTGATTTAGATTTGCAAGTCCTACAAGAACTCACGTCATACCACTTGCCTATTCTGATGACAACACTCCAATCACATTCAAACCAGCGTCCTTAAGTTTAAAGTACAACCAACTAGGTTGAGAATTTTGAAGGACACGGTGGATCATTATCTCCGAAACTCGAAATAAATTCCGACGACAAGGAGCAGGGTATAGCAATTAATGTATTCGAAACGCCAATAGCATTAGCCAGAACAGTATGCGTCTCTTTAAAAACGCAGCCCACAATCACTGCTCGTTCCCGGCAGACGTAAACATGCTGCAACAAGCGCAAATTAGAGCCAGACGCAAATGGCAACGATACAGAAATGTTACTCAACTAATGCAATTTTACAAAGCTATAAATTTGGCAAACGACCATGCCAGAAATTATATTCCTAACAAATGGAATAACACTTTAGAAAATCTGTCACACAACAAAATTCAGTTTCGCGGCATAGCAAAATGCTTAATGCGCACTCGTAGAAATAAACCACCATTTTGTCGACCCCCGTGGTGTAGGAGTACCATGGTATCCTCCAGTTCCTGAGGTCACGGGTTCAACCCCGGCGAAAGGCGATGGATTTTTTGTGCGTAAAAGCCTTTACCATGGCTTCCTTCGGAAGGGAAGTAAAGCCGGTGGTCCCGTGTCGTACATTTACGGCAAGTAAAAGAAACCCAAGCCTGATAAAAGGGTATATGAAAAAACCTCCGAGATTTCGCGCCCAATGTGGAATGGGAAGCTAAGGATCATAGTAGTTAAAGAGCGTCCATAAACAAAACTCGGTTTAATTTTGTTACCATCGCTACAAATTAACAATACCGTAGCACACTCCTCAAGCCAGGGCCGAAGCGTTTGCGGACACCCTGGGGAATCTATTCACTCAAAAATAAAGACGGGAAAAACGAACTCACATAAGAAATTGTAAGGGAAGCCAAACGCCGGCCAAATGTAAACACACAACCAAATGCGAAAGACAAACACTGGCGATATGGGCTGGAATATATTAAGTTGTCTCATAAGTAATGTTGGTGTTTTAGTTTGGTGTTTTATAGGATAGAGTTGGTTTTCTCTGGTTCGCCAATGGTGTTTACAGGATGCCATGGCTAGTAGTGGGTATATTGCGAGAATGTTTCAGTCGTCCGTTGTTAATACACAATCACAAAAAGTCACAAAGTTTGACATTAGAATCCTTCTAAAGCACTACTGGAAACAAGATTATAAAGCTGCTGCCCCGGCTCGAAAAATATGTGAAGTGGAAGGAGAAGGTGTCGTTAGTGAGCGTGTGGCACAACGATGGTTCCAACGTTTCAACACTGGAGAAGAAAACACTAACGTTGTACCACGTTCTGGAAGATCTAAATTATGGGATATTGAGAATGCACGCAGAATTTTGGAAGAAAATCCACAAAAAAGCACTCGTAGGCTGTCTGAAGAACATGGTCCATCAAAAAATACCATACATCGTCAGATTAAGAAACTTGGAAGATCAAACAGAGGCTGTAGATCTGTACCTTATGAAATGACACCTCAACAGGATCAACGTAAAGTGGATATCTGTCGTCAGCTTATCGGTAATCCCATGAATTATAGATTTATCAGAAGGTTACCATGATAGCCCTCTATTTCCCAAGGTCTTGGATTCAAACCCGGCGGAGGGCGATAGGTTTTTTCGGGGGTAAATATCCTTAGCGTGGTTTCCTTCGGAAGGGAAGTAAAGCTGGTGGTCCCGTGTCGTAGATTTACGGCACATAAAAGATCCTGACGCCTGATAAAGAGGCCTCAGAGCAAACTCTTCTGTCTTTCACGCCCAATATAGAATGGGACGCTAAGGCACAACAGTTAAAGAGCGTCCATAAATAGAACGCAATTTAATTTCAGTTTCTATTAAGCCAGCTCGTAGGGTTTCATTCTCTTTAGTCACCAGACATCGTTATCCACAACGCGCACAGCTTCCATTTCAGGATTCACATGTACTTGAACACGCTGATAGTGCTTTACTGCTCTTCTTGAGATTTCTTCATAAACCTTAGCTATTGCTTATTCCCATGGAGGTCACTATTGCAGATGCACTTACAATTCTACGAAATACCTTATTTTCAAATGTCTTAATCATTCTGACATTGAATTTATTGGTGTAGCCTGATACTGGATACCATAAGTCCAAACGGGTTTCAACACTTATCTGTAGATTAATAACTTATTATGTATTAACAACTCAGAATGTCGTCCAAGAAGTCTGTACAGTTTTCTGACGTTATACTGACTTCTTCCTTTTTCTTCCTGGCATACTCGTTCCATTTTTAATTTGGCATCTAGTGTCATTCCTAAGTATTTGGTTGTGTTAACACATAGAACTGTTAATTTATTAATAAGGATACGATGGAAGTGGAATTGCTTTCTTCTTAGTGAAATATATGAGTAGATTTGGTTCCGCTCAGTTTAATACACCACTTACTACTCCTCTTACTTGTTTTAACAGCATTCTGTAAGTGGTCTGTAGTTCGCTCAATATTCTCTTCAACGGCAAGGATTGCTGTACCATCGCCAGACGCACCCATTAAAGTATTCTCCACTCTGGGAATATCTCGGGCATTTAACAAGTAAAGTATAGGCCAGGCCCCAATACATCCCCTGAGGCACACCAGCTGTTATTCTTTGGAATTACGAGGTTAGTTTCCCATGGCCGACACTGAAACACCTATCTGCAATATAGGATTAAGTTCTGCTTAGGAAAATCCCGTTTTAACTTAATCTCGATTCCTTTATGCCAAACCTTATCAAATGCTTGTGCTACATAAAGAAAGATTGCAATACATATTTTTATTTCTTCAAGGGATTTCTCAGTTACATTTGTAACTCTATTAACTTGATATATAGTGGAATGTTTGAGCTGTTGAGCTGCGAAAACAGTCATTAGCATCTTTTGAAGTAGTCTCTCAAATATTTTTGACATAATGGAAAGTAAGGATATTGGCCGATACGATGTTATTTCAGTTGATGCCTTTACTGGTTTTGGTATAGCTATTACTTCAGGCACTTTCCAGTGCTTCAGAACACACCTTAATTAAACGCAGGCGTTTATAATATATTGTAATTGCTGGTGTGCTTCATCCATGAGCTCTTTAATAACTTGACACGTTATATAGTTTTCACCTTGTGCTTTTTAGTGCTAAGATTACTATTTACAGAGTTCTTTAGCTCCTTCATGGAGACAGGTCTTATTTCCTCTTCATTTTTACAAATATGTTATTTGATTATACACAGATCCGTATTACCAGCGCAACTAGCGTGTGGCTTAAATACATTTTATAGATGGTCAGCGAACCAGTCAGCTTTCTGCTTGGACGTTTTTTCACATATACTATTATCAGCTTTTAATAGAGAATCTTGTTACACTGGTGTTTTAATCCTTTTAGGTGTTTTCCAAAGTGAATAACCAGAGTATCTGCTACTACAGCTGTCATATTTGCTGCTGTTGTTGTGATGGCTGCTGTTGCTGCAGATGCTGCATCTGCTGTTTCTACAGCTGCTGTGTAGCCGGTTGTTGTTGCTGCCATTCTTGTAGTGGATGTTGCTACAGGTGCAGGATCTGTTACAGCTATTGTTGTAGCTTATGTTGCTGCAGCCGCTGTATCTGCTACGGCAGCTGTTGTATTTGCTTCTGATGTTGCTGCTGCATCTATTGTTGTAGTAGATGTTGCTACTGCTTCAGGATCTGTTACAGCTATTGTTGTAGCTACAGCTGCTGTAGCTGCTGTATCTGCTACGGCAACTGTTGTATTTGCTTCTGATGTTGCTGCTGCAGCTATTGTTGTTGCTGTGCCTGATGCTGCTGCAGCTGCTGGATCTGTTGCTGCTATTATTGTAGCTGTAGTTGTTGTATCTGCTACTGCAGCTGTCGTATTTTGCTGTTGTTGCCGTGATGGCTACTGTTGCTGGGTCGGCTGAATCTGCGGCCGCAGAAGTAGCTGCTGCTGTTGTTACAGCTGCTGTGTAGCCGGTTGCTGTTGCTGCTATTGTTGTAGCGCATGTTGCTACAGTTGCAGGATCTGTTACAGCTATTGTTGTAGGTACTGTTGCTACAGCTGCTGTATCAGCTACGGCAGCTGTTGTATTTGCTTTTGGTGTTGTTGCTGCAGGTATTGTTGTGCCAGTGCCTGATGTTGCTACAGCTGTTGGATCTGTTTCTGCTATTGTTGTAGCTGCTGTTACTGCAGCTGCTGTATCTGCTACTTGTCAAGCAGAGGATTTATATACTTTACCTAATTGAAGTTATCTGTACATCAGTGGAAGTATTAATAACCCTAATGGAGCAGCTACTACTGCAAAGCTTGCCAATAACTCTATTGCATGCATGTTTGAGGAGATTCGATTGGATGTGCACGGGTCAACTGTTGATCGAAACAGAAACCCCATGGATGGCATCAACTTTACGCAACTATACTGCTCTCAACCCAATGGAATCTGATCGTTCTGCTGAATGATGGATGGTGTTATCCAGGAGAAGACATGGACATTGTACATGCAGCAAATGGAGCCTTCAATGCTACAGTACCGCTTTCGATGCTTCTGGGATTTTGCTGGCGATCACAAGGAGTTCATACCCAATAGCAAGTTTGAGTTGGTGGTGACTCGATCCAAGGACTCCAAAAACTGCATTATAGCGCCTCAGAGTGAAGAGAATGCTGCTGTAAAACTTGTACGAATGGAGTGGAGATTGCCTGTGATTCGACTTTCTGATGCTGAAATGTTTGAAATACTCAAGACAGCCAAGCCGGATAAGACTCTGTTTCTCCCATTTAGAACCATGGATCTGCACACTCAGCCTGCTGTGCCGCAAACTAAATCATTCACCTGGAATATCGCCACCACATAAAAAATGTAGAGTCCGAGATTTGTCATTTTGGGTGCTCAGACTCTAAGATCGAGTAATGCATCTAAAGACTCTTCCTTTTTGATCATTGTAATATAACTAATTTGAGGCTTTATCTTAATAGTGAATGTTATCCCTACCATGACATGAATTTGGACTTTGGACACTCGAGATTTGCATCATTGTATGATATGTACTCTAAGTTTCAAAGCTCTTATTATGAAAAAGAGAATTATCCTTTAATGAAGAGGAAGGATTTTCTTAAATTTGTTCCTATATTTGTTATAGATTGCTCGCATCAAC
Source organism: Deroplatys truncata (assembly GCA_030765065.1). Lineage (NCBI taxonomy): Eukaryota > Metazoa > Arthropoda > Insecta > Mantodea > Mantidae > Deroplatys > Deroplatys truncata. The sequence continues at coordinate 405,764,413 of CM060990.1, forward strand.
CAAAGGAATCTGTAAGTAGAGCTGTCAACATCAGAATAGAAATTCAAGCTATTGCAAATATCCCTGCACAGGCCTCATTGTATTGTTTAATAATTCATGATAACTTATTTACACACAAGCCTCTGACTCAAGTGATGCAGTTTATACTTTAGACTAATCATTGTAATGTAAGGATTTCTTTTTTCATTAAGAATGTAAGGATTTTTAATGATTAAAACATGATGTAAAAGCATACCTTCTTTCTTTTTTATTATTTTTATCATACAATTCCAATACTTTCCTCCTCCAACTGCTCGTTCCAGCATATGGCGTTACACTTGCAACAGATAGGTTACCTAAATGGTAGTGTATACACGATTCAAGCCTGTTTAGGGTGCAAATTTCATCACTATTTAAAAGTATTTCACAATCATTTAAATTAGTGTTTAAAATCTTATTTGGTCCTCTTTCATGTAAGCAATGACATTATAAGAGAAAACAATATTTTCACAATATTCCACTCGCGGGCACTTTCTCGATTGGAGGAATGCTTTGAATATAGGGAGACTCTCTCGAATTATCTCCTAGTCTTGTATTGTCATGTATACAAATTTGTCTGTGTTTTTCACTATAAGCACTGGAAGGTTGTAGAAGAACCCTATCTTAACGTTGTGCCTTCTCGAGATGTAGACGTCTCGGCACCCGCTTCTTACCGACATGTTTCTTGGGGGTGTCGATGCTGTTTATTCTATCCTCCAAAAGCGTCAGCCTCCTTTACAGATCTGCAAAGCTGTTCCTCTTCTTCTTCCCTTATTACAGCGGCTCAAACGTTACACGATGAAAGTCTTAGAAAACATGCTTTTGGAAGTGTAGGTAACCTGAAAAGAATTACTTTTTAGTTAGGCTACATGAAAAATGAAACAAAAGATTTGTATAAACATTCGAATATCAGGCGTTATTTCAATGTGGTAGACGTATATAACTGAATTCAAAACATGTAACATTTTTTTATAAATTCTATAGCATGTATCTTTTGTATCTTTATATGAAATATCAATGTGTCAGCTGTTTTATTTATAATTTTTTCATAGTAAAATAGGAAAACATTGACTACTTAAGTTTGGCATTTCTACATACCTTTGCTGCAGATAAAAAAGACAATTTACATGTCTTAAATTTCCCCATCTCTACCATATAATTTTCCCGGCATTTCTGCAAGCTCTTCGTCGGTTAACGAATTATATTTTCAGGCAAGAACACTTGGCAATCCTCCAGCGAAGATACGATCATGATACGATACCGTATCTTATTTGAGCTCTCTTTAAGGCCTTTATCTCATATTTAAGACTTGTTTCGAGATCTTGAGCTCGCCGAGCCTGTAGTAAACTGCACTCTTCAGCCATCTTTTTAAGTCTATCTGCTAAATGCTCTGTAACAGACATTGATCATGAATTGTTTTTTGAATACGTTATTCAGGTGCAAGGACAAGTTATGCATTTCTTTATATTAGAACTAAAGTGTGTGTTGTGCTACATGACCGCAGTTTTTTGTAAGTATGTTTATGTATGTTTGTGTTCGGGAATATACGTAGGTCTTCGTGTGGGTTCGGGTACTTGATAGAAGTGCTAGTTTTGTAACAAAGCAGGGGTTGTAGGTATGTTTACGCATCTTTGCGTTCAGGTATACTCGTAGGCCTTCGTACAGGTTCGGTGCTTGATAAAAGTGTTAGTTTTTGACGATCATGTATGCAGAGAAAATCTATGGGATGGTGAATGGTAGAAGAGCCTGTGTAGAAATTCCTGTGATGGTGAAACAAATAGCGGGTAGAGAGAATCTTGTGAATGGAAGAAGAATGGTTGTAGAAATCCATGTGATGCTAAAAAATGAGAGGGTAGAGAAAATTGTCTGAATGTGAATGGAAGAAGAATGTGTAAACAAAATCGCATAAATGTTTATACAAGAGGAATGTGTAGAGAAAATCGTATGAATGTTTATGGAAGAAGATTGTGTAGAGAAAATCGTATGAATATGAAGGCAAGAAGAATGTGTAGAGAAACAAAGAAAGAGTAAAGAAAATCGTATGAATGTTCATGGAAGAAGAGTGCGTAGACAAACAAAGAGTGAGTATTGAAAATCGTGTGAACATGAATGGAAGAGGAGTGTGTAGAGAAAACCGTAAGAATGTGAATGGAAGACGAGTGCACCGAGAAATCTATGTGAGTGTAAGCTTCAGATAATAAAATATGACACTCTTGCAACGATTCGTCTTTCGTGCACTGTATCGTTTAAACAAAATTAAATGCATCTTCCATGTACTTCAAGCTAATCTAGACAAAAATTTGCAGCAGCTAGTAGTAGTAGTAGTAGTAGTAGTAGTAGTAGTAGTAGTAGTAGTAGTAGTAGTAGTAGTAGTAGTAGTAGTAGTAGTAGTAGTAGTAGTAGTAGTAGTAGTAGTAGCAGCCCACAGCATCGACGGTTGTTACTGTTCTTACACTGTAACACTAACGGTAAACTGTATTAGGACAAATGTACCATATAAATAACTTGTCCCACATATAAAATTTAAAAACCATGTGAGCATCTGCAGAACCTGTAGCCAAAATTCAGATGATATATCAGGCGTTTAGGCACACACAGAAGAGATAGAACAACCATTAAACAGAGGCGCTATGTGACAAAATATTTAAAAAGTGGTAAAACGGTGCGGATTATAGGCGGCAGCGCATCCCACTCCGACCAATTAATCACGGGTTAAACTTAATAAAAGATTGTCCCTCTTCCATGAGTGAAATTTTATTGCTGAGTAGCAACCAGATAACGGTGGTGCTGCTTCTTTTTCAAAACCTCTACGGAGCTTGGTTGAGGTGTTGGAGAAAGATATATCCATGACGGCAAAATCCTCCACCATTGCAACCGTCTCCGATTTTGGGCTGTAACTCCCCGGGCGGAGTGAGTGGTGGCCTTCCCAATTTCACGCAGTGTCAAACCTCCGGTGTAATGATATAGGGCCCCAATCACCATAGCAGCCCATGCAATGGCCCATAGCGCGACTTCATTTGAATATCGGATACGAACGCAGTCCTACGTGAACATCCAAATGCTGAGGATAACACCAGTTCGCAGTCACCGGTTGCACTCTAAGCTATATGGGTATCCCTCAGACTGCGCACAACGGAGCTTGAAACAAACAAGGAAAGCAAGAACTAAACAACAAAGAGTCACGCAGAACGATGTTGACGAAAATGTGGGTGTTTCGCACGTAAGAAACACTGGTAAGAGAAGAAAGACAATGACGAAAAGGGTGCGATATGAATGACGTTGGCAAGAAATAACAGGAAAAGAGAAAACGATGAACGGGAGAGGCGAAGCATGAAACTAAATGGTTAGAACAAATGAAAGCCTTCCTTGTATCCTTGGACTTCTACAAGGAGGAGCCCACCTCGACCGGTTTGTAGAAACAGTTTCATTGCACATTTCTTCTTGACTTCAAGAGGGATATAGGAGACGAAGTGTAGTCAAATGCTTAAAAGCAGGTTGCTATATACCTGCCTACAAATAGGATACTCCTTCCATGATATCGCAAGAAACAACTAAAGAGTGACAAAAAGGTCACAAAGTATTGAAAAATTGAAACTCATATCAACTGATATCTCAAAAAGCCACAAATTTCACAAAAACTTATCTTAAGTAAATTGGGCTCTTAAACGATATCTACATTTTTTTAGAAAGCCTTTTTTCTGTGTTATGGTTTACCAGTTATACAATAGATGCAAAATTCTTTCGGAATGAAGAGGTCATCACAGGCTATTCTAAGGAAAATTTAAGATGTATACTTTAATTGTTATTAAATGATCTTAAATATATGACATTTTATACAAATCTTCAGAGCCATTTTTAAGAAACGAAAAAATAAGAAGCATTTTCTATGTACAGTGTTGTTTGGAGTGGGAGATTTTCTTCAAAATCTTCCTGTCGCATATTTATAAGTAGCTGAACCTAAATACCAAGTTCGGTATTTATTCTAAATTTATATTTTTTGAGTTATGCTATTCACACCCATAGATGGACCTTTTTCCAAAAATGCTTTTTTTTAATGGTAGTGCCGCAAACCCTGTACTTCTGGTGAAATCTTGATATCCAAATTCTGAGTGAAGTGTAATAATTCCTCTATCCCCAAGTATGCGGTAAAGAAAGTAAAACTGACAAAATATTGAAGAATTCATACCAATAATAACGGATATCTCAGAAATGGCTGATGTCAAAAAAATATTGCTTGTAATAAATTGTGTGCTTTAAAGAGATGTGCATTTTTTGTATTGTAGGGTTTTTGTAGATTACAGGAAGTGCACAAAATTCATTCCGAATGAATAGCACTTCACAGACTATTCCCAGAAAATTCAAGATATACATCTTATTCTTTGTATAGGTTTATTGAGTATATAGTATTTTAATCAACTTTGTTTGAGAAATGAGTGCATGTGAAGGGTAATTTGGGTTCCAAGGATTTTCTTGAAAATCTTCATGTCAAAACTTTAGAAGGTACTGAACTTGAATACCAAGTTTGGTATTAATCTGACACACATCACGGACCTTTTCTGAAAATGTGTTGTTTTTATTCTAGGGCCTCAAAACATGTATTTTCGGTGAAATATCTATATAGAATTTTTGAGTGGAATGCAATACTTCCTTTACATGCTAGATACCTATGTGGTAGGGAAGGTAAAAAGTCTGATGTGTTGCATAACCTTTTCTGCCCATCATTGTTTAGTTTGTCTGTGACATCCTTAGGGGAAGCGAGGGGGTCTTAACTGAAATGATAGAACATATGTATCCTAAACTCAGCTAACCATTTATCAACATAGGTAGGTAATGTAGCTAATTATATGACTGGGTCATCTAACCTGGAGTTTGTAGCAAAGGCTGCTTAGTATGTTGGAGTGAATCTATACATGAAATTTTTTTTCTGTTATGTAAATATAATAGTTGCAAAATCCATCTTTACACTTAACTTGGAAATGTGAAAAATATGGAGTGTCTATATTTAATTCTGAGGTTCTCCAAGGAATTTTAAGCTTTTAAAATTATAATTTTTGCCTGTTTACATATTAGCTGTATTAGTTTGTTTTTCATAACATAGCTAGTAAACTACTGTAAAATCACATACTTAAACTTTATTCGGAAGACTGTAACTTGAGGTTGGAGTATACAGTATAGTTGTAGGAATCCAATGCAGTAAAATATATAGCAATTTAAGATAATGTGACAAAGTTTCTAATTGAACCCATTTATTTTAACTATGATGTGGTTTTACATAAAAGAGAGCCCACTAGGGACTAACAAAAGCTTTATGTTTTTATTTAAGAGTAATGGATAATCATAACTGAACCTTACATTAAAGAAAATAATTACTGGAAAACTTGCAAAAAAAGTATCACAATGAGTAACTTTTATTGGTTTCAAAGGAAGGCACTGTCTTACGAGATAAAAGTCATCCTCTGATAAATCAGTCCCTTGTTCCTTCACCACAGACAGCTTTAGATATTGCCATCACCAGTTTGACACTTTGTTCCACTACTTGCACATGGCATGGGAAGAGAGGAATATTATGTCTTGACACAAAATCACATTCAACAACACCTTTCAACCTCTCAAGAGATGATTCTTTTATTAAAGGTGGCTCACTGATTCCCAAGGATTGCCACAATATGAGTTCAATGTAGTCTACAGCCTTAAAATTTTAAACAAGAGCTACAAATTGTTTTGCTGAGATCTTGTCTTCATAATAATACAGTAGGCTAATTCTTGGTTTCAAATCTCAGTCCTACAAACTAGCATGACTTCACCAAATATTTCCTCATACTTTCAACAGATGAAGCTAAGAGAAAATGCTATAGAGGATGTATTTCAGGATTTATAGGGGCCTTGACATATCACTACTTGGAGGGTCATTTGTTTACAAACAAATTTCAGGACTGTTAGGATTTGTGAGTTAAAATGGGTAACAAAACGAATGTTCGTTCATGGAAGAGGAAGTTTCATGGTAATGGCACACTTAACAGAGAAAGTCTTTAGACAGTAGTACTGATAAACCAAGTGCTTCACATACTAAGATTAAATGCGTTAACAGTGCTAATTCTGACAGTGAAGGTATTAAAAGTTTAATATTATTAAAGTATAATATGATTTTATATAATTTTTAATAAACGATTCCTTCAATATTTTAAACCTTTTAAGTAAATGATTTGCTATACTGAATAACATCTTAATTTTTAAACTCATTTTCTCAAAACAATGAAAATATCTACGCTTTGCGATCTTCAATACATCAAAAGCTATACTAAAATTGGACCAAAGACTTCATTTCTACATCAAATTAAAGCTTGAGGAACACGATTTTTTGTGCACTAGAAATTTTAGATTACAATGAAAATCACCAGTGCAATGACTTTTTAAAGTAAATTTGCCAAAACTTCTTATGAATTTAACAAAAATTTGAACTGTATAACTACTAATCGTGATATACAAAATACTTTAGTTCACAAAATAAAGCTCACATCAAGCCATAAGTCAGTGAAAAAATCTTGAAATATTAATTTTTGGCAGTGCTAGAATGTTTCGAAAAATGGCATATTATTTCAAAGTTTGAGTTTTTCTATATGAAAAGAATTTCTAAAATGTTGTGCTATATGTTCTTGTTAGTTAAACCTTAACTAAATTTAAACATTTGCTTTAACTTTAAAAATTTCATAGATTTATCAAAACTGTAGAATTTATTTCCAAACATGAACGCATAACTTAAATAATCAGTAAGAATGACCTTGATTTTTGGTTCACCATAAGTGGTTTGCTCCTTTTGTGTATGAAGAATTATTCTTACTCTCAAACCACAGTGATCTATATACTTTCAATACAAATCCTGCCATAGTTCTGAGATTTTCACTTGTATTCAATGTTGCAAATATAGATGAAGAATTCTATTTGCAGTGTGATCCATCTTGAGTGTGAAGGATGATCTCGGTTCCTTTCCTGCAGATTCAGTAAGCATGTTTGTGTCGTTGTAGCCATCATTATATCAAATAGATATGTTAAGTCTGTTATAAGATTTGCTTTATCCATTGCAGACTGGTCGAAATAACCTTGAATCCTATTATAGGAAATTTTTCCCAGTTATTTAATTACTTCTCTATTGTTCATGAGAAGCAACAGGATCTTGTAGTGTGGGCCATCTAGATGTTGCAGCAAATGATAGGCAGTCCATTTGCATGAAACTGACAAATGAATCATTGTAATGGTTTATCAGTTCTTCCAAAAAATGAATGACCCACCTTTTGATCCAGCATTAACAAGTATTCCATTGCAGCTAACAACTAATGACTGTGACAGATCTATTGAACCAAAATTTAGTTCATTATGCTGGTTTTTATAGTATCTGCTGACCCCGAAACACATGTCATATGGCTAAGGTAAAATTTCCAAGTTAAGTTATTAGTACATGGTCATCTTCAAACACAGACTTTCGATGGCACTTTCTGTTCAAGTGACAGCATTTTGTCTTTTCCATCATTGCAGTACAATAGTTTTGGGTTCCACCCCTCCAGCATTCCAAATGCAGGACAGGTCTTGATTTCTTATCATAATGAGAGCCATTGTTGTAATTGAAATACCACTGCATAAGAACAATGAATTTCCATGAATTATATCATATCTAAGAGTGTTGTGATTATGCCCAATTTCCTTATAATTTGAATTTTCTGTGGTAATTCAACAAGAAGTAACAGGGAGCCAGAAATAAGCAGAGTCTTATAACAGGTATTGTTTTAATTATTTTCATGGAGCCCTGTTCAGATTAAATAATTGGAGAATGTTCTGGTTAAAAAATCTAAATTTCCAAAATTTGTGAAAATTTCAAAATATGGTGTTCTTGGGGCACCTCTAAATATTAAGCTAGAATAAATATATTTTGCATTGTTCTTTATGATATCATCCCACCACTTTTCACAGGTATTAGATTTTGATTGCATAAACTTCATTTTTCACTCCATCCTACTAAACATGTAAAGTGATGGTCTGAAGATTACCATAATTCTGAATTGCACCTGTAATTCTACACTCCTGGCAGCTAGGCTCCTAAGATGACACCATCCCGTAGCACCAGAGGAGAGGCAGAGAGACGGGGCACATCCAAGCCTACTGGTTGCGAATTAACGGGAAAAGAAGGGGGGATTCCCTGGTTCATAAAATTGTTTACCTGGCTCACGACTGCATTATTGTTTGCTTGCCAGGGAAAAACATTTCCCCTCTCATACCTCTGGAATGACATTTGTTACATAGCTTCTCGCGTGATGTGCCGTACACGGTCTACTGGCACGACACGGTAACAAAAGCGAGTTGTATAGGCTGATTTTTTGTCGTGACAGGCTTATCTGTATGCGCAGTAGTTGGACAAGTCCATTTATCTTCTGGGAGGGGTGTTGGGACAGTAGTAACAGAGCAGCAGGTGCGTACACAACGTGACATAAGATGACATCACCACGAGTAGAAAAAGAAGGCCGATTCAATAACAAAGGCAGAAGCCGACAACTGATAAGATTCTTTGTTCTATGCCGGCAAGCCTTGCCCCCTCTTTGTGCTTTACTACTTCCCGCCTGGTCGCGTGTCGCTACCCCGCCCCCTCTCTTTTGTGCGCTTACCTAATGCCGACCGCGTCTGTGCCGACAGGTCCTACCCCCTCCCCCATGCGGTCTGGTCGCGTGCCGTAGCGTCCTGTCTTGAGGTGTGCGGTAGGGAATGGTTATCTCGATAAATGCCGCCCCTTGGCAAATCAAATAGGTAATGTTCGTCAAACATTATTGAAAAAAAGAATTGGCATTTTATTACTACTAATGCCCGCACATTGCATATCGATTCTCCTCGAGCAATTAAGTTTTTTGATTAATTAATTGTATATGAATTGACTCGCGCGCAAGTGGTCGTCATCGTATATGTGTGTTAGCGTATGTATAACTTGCACGCTCACGGGAACAGCCCGTCATGTAATGAAAAACCCGGCAGCCTACTTCTGTCTGGTGATAACGGTAATGTCCATGTATACACACATTAGCGGACAACAGCCCGTCATGTAATGAAAAACCCAGCAGCCTACTTCTGTCTGAGGATAACGGTAATGTCCATGTATACACTCATTAGCTGACAAAGGTAGACGTTTTCACCACATTAAACACATTAAGAGACTTTAAGATTGCATACCGGATCTGTATACAGTCATTAGCGGACAATGTCAGTAATTGGATTCCTAAGTGCTCTGAAAAACCCCAGACCCTCAATGTAAATACCTTTTAACTTGAAAGGTTTCCTAATTGAGCCTAGACACGTTTAAGCTTACTACACCACTTTTTTCCCTGATAATTAATATAAATTCTATATGAAGATTATTAATGATTAAGTTTCATAGCTCTTATTTCTTTCAATAAAATATTGCGAATAAAGTATTCAGAAATCAGATGGTGCAAAGAATTCAACTTAAGAAATATTACATACGCCATTAAAAATAAATAAGCGTCTCATTGATCGGTGAATACTACATATGTTACTAAAACATAAAATAAATACGGATAACATTATAGTTAAATATTATAAATGTTATTAAAAATAAATGATTCGGTTAACATTATAGATGAATATTACATATGTTATTAAAAATAAATAAATACGGTTAATATTATAGTTAAATATTACATACATTTATTAAAAATAAATAATGGTCTCACTGATCGATGAATACAATTAAATATTTTTTATTTAATTGTATATGAATTGACTTACGCATTTTGGTTATTGCGGTGGATGTCCCTAATGTTTCCAGATCTCGGATCGTTCAGGCTAGTTGCGCGTCTCTGTCATCTACCTTCTAAAGTAAAGTTTAGATCTGTACAGCTTGCATTGCGGTGGATGTCCCTAACGTTTTCAGATCTCGGATCGTTCAGGCTAGTTGCGCGTCTCTGTCATCTACCTTGTAAAGTAAAGTTTAGATCTGTACAGCTTGCATTGCGGTGGATGTCCCTAACGTTTCCAGATCTCGGATCGTTCAGGCTAGTTGCGCGTCTCTGCCATCTACGTTCTAAAGTAAAGTTTAGATCTGTACAGCTTACATTGCGGTGGATGTCCCTAACGTTTCCAGATCTCGGATCCTTCAGGATAGTTGCGCGTCTCTGTCATCTACCTTCTAAAGTAAAGTTTAGATCTGTACAGCTTGCATTGCGGTGGATGTCCCTAACGTTTCCAGATCTCGGATCGTTCAGACTAGATGCGCGTCTCTGCCATCTACCTTCTAAAGTAAAGTTTAGATCTGTACAGCTTGCATTGCGGTGGATGTCCCTAACGTTTCCAGATCTCGGATCGTTCAAGTCAGTTGCGCGTCTCTGCCATCTATCTTCTAAAGTAAAGTTTAGATCTGTACAGCTAGCATTGCGGTGGATGTCCCTAACGTTTCCAGATCTCGGATCCTTCAGACTAGTTTCGCGTCTTTGCCATCTACCTTCTAAAGTAAAGTTTAGACCTTTACAGCATGCATTGCGGTGGATGTCCCTAAGGTTTCCAGATCTCGGATGGTTCAGGCTAGTTGCGCGTCTCTGTCATCTACCTTCTAAAGTAAAGTTTAGATCTGTACAGCTTACATTGCGCTGGATGTCCCTAAAGTTTCCAGATCTCGGATCGTTCAGGCTAGTTGCGCGTCTCTGTCATCTACCTTCTAAAGTAAAGTTTAGATCTGTACAGCTTGCATTGCGCTGGATGTCCCTAACGTTTTCAGATCTCGGATCGTTCAGGCTAGTTGCGCGTCTCTGTCATCTACCTTCTAAAGTAAAGTTTAGATCTGTACAGCTTGCATTGCGGTGGATGTCCCTAACGTTTCCAGATCTCGGATCGTTCAGGCTAGTTGCGCGTCTCTGCCATCTACCTTCTAAAGTAAAGTTTAGATCTGTACAACTTGCATTGCGGTGGATGTCTGTAACGTTTCCAGATCTCGGATCGTTCAGGTCAGTTGCGCGTCTCTGCCATCTACCTTCTAAAGTAAAGTTTAGATCTGTACAGCTTCCATTGCAGTGGATGTCCCTAACGTTTCCAGATCTCGGATCGTTCAGACTAGTTGCGCGTCTCTGCCATCTACCTTCTAAAGTAAAGTTTAGATCTGTACAGCTTACATTGCGCTGGAGGTCGCTAACGTTTCCAGATCTCGGATCGTTCAGACTAGTTGCGCGTCTCTGTCATCTATCTTCTAAAGTAAAGTTAAGATCTGTACAGCTTGCATTGCGGTAGATGTCCCTAACGTTTCCAGAGCTCGGATCGTTCAGGCTAGTTGCGCGTCTCTGTCATCTACCTTCTAAAGTAAAGTTTAGATCTGTACATCTTGCATTGCGCTGGATGTCCCTAACGTTTTCAGATCTCGGATCGTTCAGGCTAGTTGCGCGTCTCTGTCATTTACCTTCTAAAGTAAAGTTTAGATCTGTACAGCTTGCATTGCGCTGGATGTCCCTAACGTTTCCAGATCTCGGATCGTTCAGGCTAGTTGCGCGTCTCTGCAATCTACCTTCTAAAGTAAAGTTTAGATCTGTACAGCTTGCATTGCGGTGGATGTCCCTAACGTTTCCAGATCTCGGATCGTTCAGGCTAGTTACGCGTCTCTGTCATCTACCTTCTAAAGTAAAGTTTAGATCTGTATAGCTTGCATTGCGGTAGATGTCCCTAACGTTTCCAGATCTCGGATCGTTCAGGCTAGTTGCGCGTCTCTGTCATCTACCTTCTAAAGTAAAGCTTAGATCTGTACAGCTTGCATTGTGCTGGATGTCCCTATCGTTTTCAGATCTCGGATCGTTCAGGCTAGTTGCGCGTCTCTGTCATCTACCTTCTAAAGTAAAGTTTAGATCTGTACAGCTTGCATTGCGCTGGATGTCCCTAACGTTTCCAGATCTCGGATCGTTCAGGCTGGTTGCGCGTCTCTGCAATCTACCTTCTAAAGTAAAGTTTAGATCTGTACAGCTTACATTGCGGTGGATGTCCCTAACGTTTCCAGATCTCGGATCGTTCAGGCTAGTTACGCGTCTCTGTCATCTATCTTCTAAAGTAAAGTTTAGATCTGTACAGCTTGCATTGCGGTGGATGTCCCTAACGTTTCCAGAACTCGGATCGTTCAGACTAGTTGCGCGTCTCTGCCATCTACCTTCTAAAGTAAAGTTTAGATCTGTATAGCTTGCATTGCGGTGGATGTCCCTAATGTTTCCAGATCTCGGATGGTTCAGACTAGTTGCGCGTCTCTGCCATCTACCTTCAAAAGTAAAGTTTAGATCTGTACAGCTTGCATTGCGTTGGATGTCCCTAACGTATCCAGATCTCGGATGGTTCAGACCAGTTGCGCGTCTCTGCCGTCTACCTTCAAAAGTAAAGTTTAGATCTGTACAGCTTACATTGCGCTGGATGTCCCTAACGTTTCCAGACCTTGGATCGTTCGGGCTAGTTGCGCGTCTCTGTCATCTACCTTCTAAAGTAAAGTTTAGATCTGTACAGCTTGCATTGCGCTGGATGTCCCTAACGTTTCCAGATCTCGGATCGTTCAGGCTAGTTGCGCGTCTCTGTCATCTACCTTCTAAAGTAAAGTTTAGATCTGTACAGCTTGCATTGCGGGGGATGTCCCTAAAGTTTCCAGATCTCGGATCCTTCAGACTAGTTGCGCGTCTCTGTCATCTACCTTCTAAAGTAAAGTTTAGATCTGTACAGCTTGCATTGCGCTGGATGTCGCTAACGTTTCCAGATCTCGTATCGTTCAGACTAGTTGCGCGTCTCTGTCATCTATCTTCTAAAGTAAAGTTTAGATCTGTACAGCTTGCATTGCGGTAGATGTCCCTAACGTTTCCAGAGTTCGGATCGTTCAGGCTAGTTGCGCGTCTCTGTCATCTACCTTCTAAAGTAAAGTTTAGATCTGTACAGCTTGCATTGCGGTGGATGTCCCTAACGTTTCCAGATCTCGGATCGTTCAGGCTAGTTGCGCGTCTCTGCCATCTACGTTCTAAAGTAAAGTTTAGATCTGTACAGCTTACATTGCGGTGGATGTCCCTAACGTTTCCAGATCTCGGATCCTTCAGGATAGTTGCGCGTCTCTGTCATCTACCTTCTAAAGTAAAGTTTAGATCTGTACAGCTTGCATTGCGGTGGATGTCCCTAACGTTTCCAGATCTCGGATCGTTCAGACTAGATGCGCGTCTCTGTCATCTACCTTCTAAAGTAAAGTTTAGATCTGTACAGCTTGCATTGCGGTGGATGTCCCTAACGTTTCCAGATCTCGGATCGTTCAAGTCAGTTGCGCGTCTCTGCCATCTATCTTCTAAAGTAAAGTTTAGATCTGTACAGCTAGCATTGCGGTGGATGTCCCTAACGTTTCCAGATCTCGGATCCTTCAGACTAGTTTCGCGTCTTTGCCATCTACCTTCTAAAGTAAAGTTTAGACCTTTACAGCATGCATTGCGGTGGATGTCCCTAAGGTTTCCAGATCTCGGATGGTTCAGGCTAGTTGCGCGTCTCTGTCATCTACCTTCTAAAGTAAAGTTTAGATCTGTACAGCTTACATTGCGCTGGATGTCCCTAAAGTTTCCAGATCTCGGATCGTTCAGGCTAGTTGCGCGTCTCTGTCATCTACCTTCTAAAGTAAAGTTTAGATCTGTACAGCTTGCATTGCGCTGGATGTCCCTAACGTTTTCAGATCTCGGATCGTTCAGGCTAGTTGCGCGTCTCTGTCATCTACCTTCTAAAGTAAAGTTTAGATCTGTACAGCTTGCATTGCGGTGGATGTCCCTAACGTTTCCAGATCTCGGATCGTTCAGGCTAGTTGCGCGTCTCTGCCATCTACCTTCTAAAGTAAAGTTTAGATCTGTACAACTTGCATTGCGGTGAATGTCTGTAACGTTTCCAGATCTCGGATCGTTCAGGTCAGTTGCGCGTCTCTGCCATCTACCTTCTAAAGTAAAGTTTAGATCTGTACAGCTTCCATTGCAGTGGATGTCCCTAACGTTTCCAGATCTCGGATCGTTCAGACTAGTTGCGCGTCTCTGCCATCTACCTTCTAAATTAAAGTTTAGATCTGTACAGCTTACATTGCGCTGGAGGTCGCTAACGTTTCCAGATCTCGGATCGTTCAGACTAGTTGCGCGTCTCTGTCATCTATCTTCTAAAGTAAAGTTAAGATCTGTACAGCTTGCATTGCGGTAGATGTCCCTAACGTTTCCAGAGCTCGGATCGTTCAGGCTAGTTGCGCGTCTCTGTCATCTACCTTCTAAAGTAAAGTTTAGATCTGTACATCTTGCATTGCGCTGGATGTCCCTAACGTTTTCAGATCTCGGATCGTTCAGGCTAGTTGCGCGTCTCTGTCATCTACCTTCTAAAGTAAAGTTTAGGTCTGTACAGCTTGCATTGCGCTGGATGTCCCTAACGTTTCCAGATCTCGGATCGTTCAGGCTAGTTGCGCGTCTCTGCAATCTACCTTCTAAAGTAAAGTTTAGATCTGTACAGCTTGCATTGCGGTGGATGTCCCTAACGTTTCCAGATCTCGGATCGTTCAGGCTAGTTACGCGTCTCTGTCATCTACCTTCTAAAGTAAAGTTTAGATCTGTATAGCTTGCATTGCGGTAGATGTCCCTAACGTTTCCAGATCTCGGATCGTTCAGGCTAGTTGCGCGTCTCTGTCATCTACCTTCTAAAGTAAAGCTTAGATCTGTACAGCTTGCATTGTGCTGGATGTCCCTATCGTTTTCAGATCTCGGATCGTTCAGGCTAGTTGCGCGTCTCTGTCATCTACCTTCTAAAGTAAAGTTTAGATCTGTACAGCTTGCATTGCGCTGGATGTCCCTAACGTTTCCAGATCTCGGATCGTTCAGGCTGGTTGCGCGTCTCTGCAATCTACCTTCTAAAGTAAAGTTTAGATCTGTACAGCTTACATTGCGGTGGATGTCCCTAACGTTTCCAGATCTCGGATCGTTCAGGCAAGTTACGCGTCTCTGTCATCTATCTTCTAAAGTAAAGTTTAGATCTGTACAGCTTGCATTGCGGTGGATGTCCCTAACGTTTCCAGAACTCGGATCGTTCAGACTAGTTGCGCGTCTCTGCCATCTACCTTCTAAAGTAAAGTTTAGATCTGTATAGCTTGCATTGCGGTGGATGTCCCTAACGTTTCCAGATCTCGGATGGTTCAGACTAGTTGCGCGTCTCTGCCATCTACCTTCAAAAGTAAAGTTTAGATCTGTACAGCTTCCATTGCGTTGGATGTCCCTAACGTATCCAGATCTCGGATGGTTCAGACCAGTTGCGCGTCTCTGCCGTCTACCTTCAAAAGTAAAGTTTAGATCTGTACAGCTTACATTGCGCTGGATGTCCCTAACGTTTCCAGACCTTGGATCGTTCGGGCTAGTTGCGCGTCTCTGTCATCTACCTTCTAAAGTAAAGTTTAGATCTGTACAGCTTGCATTGCGCTGGATGTCCCTAACGTTTCCAGATCTCGGATCGTTCAGGCTAGTTGCGCGTCTCTGTCATCTACCTTCTAAAGTAAAGTTTAGATCTGTACAGCTTGCATTGCGGGGGATGTCCCTAAAGTTTCCAGATCTCGGATCCTTCAGACTAGTTGCGCGTCTCTGTCATCTACCTTCTAAAGTAAAGTTTAGATCTGTACAGCTTGCATTGCGCTGGATGTCGCTAACGTTTCCAGATCTCGTATCGTTCAGACTAGTTGCGCGTCTCTGTCATCTATCTTCTAAAGTAAAGTTTAGATCTGTACAGCTTGCATTGCGGTAGATGTCCCTAACGTTTCCAGAGTTCGGATCGTTCAGGCTAGTTGCGCGTCTCTGTCATCTACCTTCTAAAGTAAAGTTTAGATCTGTACAGCTTGCATTGCGGTGGATGTCCCTAACGTTTCCAGATCTCGGATCGTTCAGGCTAGTTACGCGTCTCTGTCATCTACCTTCTAAAGTAAAGTTTAGATCTGTATAGCTTGCATTGCGGTAGATGTCCCTAACGTTTCCAGATCTCGGATCGTTCAGGCTAGTTGCGCGTCTCTGTCATCTACCTTCTAAAGTAAAGTTTAGATCTGTACAGCTTGCATTGTGCTGGATGTCCCTATCGTTTTCAGATCTCGGATCGTTCAGGCTAGTTGCGCGTCTCTGTCATCTACCTTCTAAAGTAAAGTTTAGATCTGTACAGCTTGCATTGCGCTGGATGTCCCTAACGTTTCCAGATCTCTGATCGTTCAGGTTAGTTGCGCGTCTCTGCAATCTACCTTCTAAAGTAAAGTTTAGATCTATACAGCTTACATTGCGGTGGATGTCCCTAACGTTTCCAGATCTCGGATCGTTCAGGCTAGTTACGCGTCTCTGTCATCTATCTTCTAAAGTAAAGTTTAGATCTGTACAGCTTGCATTGCGGTGGATGTCCCTAACGTTTCCAGAACTCGGATCGTTCAGACTAGTTGCGCGTCTCTGCCATCTACCTTCTAAAGTAAAGTTTAGATCTGTATATCTTGCATTGCGGTGGATGTCCCTAACGTTTCCAGATCTCGGATCGTTCAGGTCAGTTGCGCGTCTCTGCCATCTACCTTCTAAAGTAAAGTTTAGATCTGTACAGCTTGCATTGCGCTGGATGTCCCTAACGTTTCCAGATCTCGGATCGTTCAGGCTAGTTGCGCGTCTCTGTCATCTACCTTCTAAAGTAAAGTTTAGATCTGTACAGCTTGCATTGCGGTGGATGTCCCTAACGTTTCCAGATCTCGGATCCTTCAGACTAGTTGCGCGTCTCTGTCATCTACCTTCTAAAGTAAAGTTTAGATCTGTACAGCTTGCATTGCGCTGGATGTCCCTAACGTTTCCAGATCTCGGATCGTTCAGGCTAGTTGCGCGTCTCTGTCATCTACCTTCTAAAGTAAAGTTTAGATCTGTACAGCTTGCATTGCGGTGGATGTCCCTAACGTTTTCAGATCTCGGATCGTTCAGGCTAGTTGCGCGTCTCTGTCATCTACCTTCTAAAGTAAAGTTTAGATCTGTACAGCTTGCATTGCGCTGGATGTCCCTAACGTTTCCAGATCTCGGATCGTTCAGGCTAGTTGCGCGTCTCTGCCATCTACCTTCTAAAGTAAAGTTTAGATCTGTACAGCTTGCATTGCGGTGGATATCCCTAACGTTTCCAGATCTCGGATCGTTCAGGCTAGTTGCACGTCTCTGTCATCTACCTTCTAAAGTAAAGTTTACATCTGTACAGCTTGCATTGCGGTGCATATCCCTAACGTTTCCAGATCTCGGTTCGTTCAGACTAGTTGCGCGTCTCTGCCATCTACCTTCTAAAGTAAAGTTTAGATCTGTACAGCTTACATTGCGGTGGATGTCCCTAACGTTTCCAGATCTCGGATCGTTCAGGCTAGTTGCGCGTCTCTGTCATCTACCTTCTAAAGTAAAGTTTAGATCTGTACAGCTTGCATTGCGGCGGATGTCCCTAACGTTTCCTGATCTCGAATCGTTCAGGCTAGTTGCGCGTCTCTGTCATCTTGGCAGCTATGTTTCACAGAATGATTGGAGCAATATTTCCTTTTATGAGTTTTATTCATTTGGAATGTACTTTCATTATATTGAAAAACAACACATTTTGCACAACTTATTAAAATTTTTTTGCAGGTGTTACCTTTAACACCCTGAGTGGTCATATTGACCACTTTAAGATAACGCTACAATTTTGCTTATTGGTATGCCTTACGTTTATTTCATGCACTCCCATAGTCCAACTATTTCACTTTATGATGCAATAATTAACTTTTGTTCATATTATTGTGGTAAAATGGACAGTAGACTCAATACGATTTACCTTTTTTTGTCACTCCCTTGCAAAAAGCATTTTATTTCATGCACTCTCTTATTAAAGCCATTTTATTTTATGATGTAATAATTAACTTTTAATCATATTATTGTGGTTGGAACTAACAACAATGCTCACTTTACGACACACTTTTATTTATCATTCCCTTGCAAGAATCAGTGTTTCAAGGTGACAGTAAGGTGAAGGTTGAAATGTATCGGAAATGTTATTTACGTGAAGATGAGCTACTTTTGAACTTTTTTTCTGATGACTCAGAAGAAGAGTAATACTGCAGCAGCTAGAGGAGATGAATCTTCTAATAGTAATGATACCGATTCTTCAAATATTGGAACTGGAAATATATAATCTCTTAAGATATTATTATTATTATTATTATTATTATTGTATTATAATTATATTCTTATCTAAATATAATTTTACAGTATATAATTTAGCATTTATAATTGCTGTTCTACTCTTTTACTGTTATTCGTTGGTTAATTAAAAATTATTGTGTTTTATAGATAAAGAAGATTCAAGAGATGTTCCTGTTCCTCGGAGTAGACATCTATATGATCAACATTTGGAAATGTACTATAACAGTGGTGCATAGAGTACTAGGAAATGACAGCTGGTCAGTGACCATGGAAGAAATAAAAACATTTATTTGAATAACAATTTATGTACGTGGTGTGAGTGGTAGCAGAAGTACAGACCTCCACAGCTTATGGTCACACTCCTGGGGCCTACCTTTTTGTGTGGAAACCATGAGTAGAAATAGATTCTGTGAAACTATGAGATTCCTGAGGTTCGACAAGAAGTCTACATGCTCTTTACGTTTACAGACTGATGATTTTTAATTGGTTTCTGCTGTTCGGAACAAATTCATAAAAAACTGTACCATATGTTGCAAACCGGATCTAACATAATGATAGATGAGCAACTCTTCCTGAGTAAAGCTAAGTGCCTGTTTACACAATTCATGGCTTCAAAGCCAGACAAGTATGGACAAAAGTACTTGTTAGCTGTAGATGTTGATAGCAAGTATGTTCTCAATGGTTTCCCTTACCTTGGTATGGATAATGCACGATCCAAAGATGAAAGAATTCAGATTATTAGTGATGCGTCTTGTGGAACCATTTTATCCAAAGGCAGAAACGTTACTACAGATAATTACTTCACTTCCCTCAAACTTGCCAAGAAATTAAAATAAAAGTCAAATGCCATTTTAGGAGCAGTAAATAGAGCAAATAGGTACCACATGCTCTGAAGTCTTTGAAGACCTCTTTGTATTCAACAAAAACTTTTAAAATATATTTCCTTGACAGCCTATCAAGGAAAGAAAGTAAAAAATGTACTAGTGATGAGTTCCCTTCTTCCTAAAGTTACTATAAATAAAAATGAGAAAAAAAGAGAAAAAACTCCAGAAATGTAAGCTACTACAAGACAAAAGTTTGGGATTGACATAGTAGACAATATTCAATCAAGGTCTCCTCAAGGAGATGACCAGTGAGGCAGTATTTTTAACAGTTAATTGATATCAGTCTAATTATATAATATAAAATAAAATAACAGCCCGCCTTAAAGCAATATGTGTATAATGTAATATATAAAGTGTATGTAAATGTACTAAGTAATTAAAATGTAGGAGCTGTGAGAATAGAAGCCGAAAGTTGCTAACAATGAGGTAACCTTGAGGCAATAATGAATTGGAAAGTTTAATAATGCTACTAATAATCCTGGAACAATAATGTAATATTTAAAACATTTTTATAAATAGCCAATCAACAACTAGAAAGGCTAAAAGTTAAATAAAAGTATTCTATTGGAGTAAAACTAGCCGATCAGAGACTTGAAATACAGAAATTTACAAATATAAGCGGTAAACGCCAGACACTACTAGACAGCATTCCTGAGCACTTTGATACGGTACAGGTTAAGTGTGAGACATAAAACTTCATTACGGTGAAAATAAAATAAAGTTTGTGTGTTAAAAGTTGCAATAAATAAATAATCTCACAGATCTGCAGTATGATATATCAGTGAAGTGTTATTTAATCGCGTGAAAGATTATTGAAAAGGAGTGTAGTAAAAATAATAATTTGTGTAAGCCTTCATTCTTTAGCCACACCACCCCTGCTAAGAGATACATGTTTCTACAAATTATTACTGACGCAGCCGAGGCATATATATATATAAATAAACATTAAAAATACAAAGTTGATTTTTAAACTTGGGGGGCAAAGGCCACCAAGAAAGTGAACTCGGGGCAAAGGCCACCGGAAAGTTTATATCGTACATGGTTGCAACTGCTTCAAGTTTGGCTCCCCAACAGTGGAACTACAACTCCTACTTCACCAGTACACTCATACAATATTCTTAACCTGGCAGGAATAAATGCTTATGTAGTATTCAGGGCTGTTACTGTAAAAAGATCGACAGAAGAAATTTTATTCAGCAACTTGCAGAGGAACTACACTCTATGTGAAGAGTTGCTCACTTTGTAGGACTACAGACGATTATGAAAATGAAGATGATATAACACAGAAATACCATAAATGTCAAGTTCTTAAATTCTGCAAGTGTAATAAAACTACTTCCAAGTGCACTGTTTGTAAGAAAATGGTTTGTGGAAAATGCACAAAGAAACCTGATTATAAATGTGTCAATTGTGTAGAGTATGAACTAGCTAAAATTGCTGTAAACATGAATAATTTAATTTTTCTATGCAATTAAAACTAAGTAAACTCCCTCATTTGCTTACTCTTGTTTGGGTTTTATGGGTTTCAATGAAATTTATTTATTTTTTAATAATTGATATTATTTGTGTTTTGTTGCAGAATTCACAATTCTGCATTTTAACTGGCATATAAATCATGTAAAAACATTAAAATATACTAAATGAATACAAATATAAATTTGAAATAATGATGCAGAATGTTAATGTTATATGGTAGGGGTCAAAATGATCCTCTGGATGTTAGAGAGGGCAGGGAAAGTTCGGGTTGTCCTAGTGTTAATTGATAAATTAGAAAACTAGCAGTTCAGGGATTAACAAAGGCTTGGATCAATTCATATCTAAGAAACAGAACACAATGTATTGAAATAAATTACATAAATAAGAAAAATGAAACAATGGAAAAAATAAAATCACACTATGAACTATTAAACAGGGGGGTTCCGCAAGGTTCTAAACCACGGCCATTCTTATTTTTGGTATATGTGAATGATATATTTGAGCTGATTTTAAGAAACAGTGGCTTAGCCATTCGATATGCAGATGACATGACATTAATAATTAAAGTCAAAACAATAATTGAGGTTGAGAAAAAGCAAATTCTATGCTAAAACTAGTACAACAGCATTATGCTAGTTTGGATATGGTATTAAATGTTAAAAAGACAGCATGATGAATTCTGAATTAAAAAAGAGCTCCACAATTAGTAACAAAATAAAAATAGATAAGAAATGGAGCAATTATTCCAGAAACAAACTACAGTGACTTTATAGGCACGATAAATGACTAACAACTGAATTGGAAATCATACATATGGCACATTAATAAAAAAAATAAATAAAGGTATATATATATATATATATATATATAATGAAACATAAGCAAGTAGACAGAGGGTCATCGATACACAGAAACCCAGGAGTTGTATGTACTGAGACCATAGATTAGTATAGGCAAACAACAAAGAAGTGAATTTATAGTGTAAATAGCCTAATATTTTCAAATATTATTATAGTCTAAAAGTATATAACTTAATTATGTACTGAGTATTGAGAAATAAACATTATTCATTATTCACTAATCTCAAATCACTGCAATTGTATTGAATCAATTCACAATTCCTAATGCCATTCAACTTTCATTTGTCTCTGATACATAAACAAATTGCAAAATGGAGAAGGATGAAAGTAATAAAAAGACTCAGGCAGCCAATTTTAAGAAAGAAGAGAAAGATATATGACCGACATTGTTTTAGAACACAAATTAGTGTTGAAAATAAAATGACTGATAGCTCTGCTAAGCGTAAGGAAGAGACATGGAAATAAATTGCAAATGAGTACAATTCTAGGAAGATCATCCAGTGTGAATGAAAATCCCTGAAATGATATTATGAGAACATAAAGAAAAGAATGAAGCAAGCAAATGCCATTGACAAGGTACGATTGTACAAAACTGGAGGCGTATGTATGTACCGCCTTTCTTAGACAATAGTAGCCAAATAACAATTGTTGCTCTTCTATTCAATCGCCAATGAGTTTGATGATGAAGTTGGATTCCATTCAGAAGTAATCACCACAGTGAAGGACATTGAAATAGTAAATCCAGATCCAACATGTCCTTCAGCAATTTTAATAACAGGTGAGGAATTTGAAGAAAGAGAAAGTGTAAAGGTGGCGTCTGCAGTTCCCATACAGAACCTTCAACTCCATTGCCTGAAAAGAACAAAGAAGGCATAAGGGAGGGTTTTTATGAGAGGAGGCTTGAGTGTTTGGAAGAAGAGTACACAGTGAAAATGAAGATCTTGAAATTGGAACTAGAAATGAAAGAATCTCAGAAAAATTAAGTGTTGTTAATAACTTATACAACCATAAATATATTACAAAAAATGTAATGAAACAGGCAAGGAATAATATGGATAAAGAAACTGTTAAGCAGATCTACTACGCTTTCATTTATTTGCACATACTCAAGGTATGGAGTTACACTTTCGGGAAATATTGCAGAAATAGACATGAAAAAGATATTTACGCAAAAGAATAAAAAAAGGACTTAGAATATTAGAAAAAGTAGATAAACAGCATTCATGTAAACCAATTTTTAAAAATCATAAAATTTTAACTAAATTAAATTGAATTTTACCCTTTCTCCATCCCTGCCTCCTTCCCTTTCTTTCTTTCTTTCTTTGTTTCCTTCTTTCTTTATATTCATTTAAATAGTTTTATATTTATAATGCTGAAGCTTATATACCTGTGCATCTGAAAGGGCTTATTTTGAACTCATTATTACTGTAATATTTAATGGCATAATTTCAGAATGTAATAGAGCTTTCAATAGGTAACGCTAAAATTACTGTTTATGGAAAGAGGATAGGTGCACTATAAGATACAACCTGAGCCAAAAGAACATTTACAGAATGAAAACTACACCATTTTCACTTCACTATTCTTTCCTTCTTGAATCGTGAATTATGTTTCCAGAATTCACAATCTTCATTTTCATTTGGTACCCCGTTTCTTTCTGTTTTTATCTTAAAACAAGATTAAATATATTCCTTGCCTAGAACACCCTAGGGTGAGTGGTAGATGCTATCCAACAGCCTAGCCTGCAGGGGTAGGAGCTGTCTTCAGCCATAACACATATCACCAACACCACCGTCGCCGCCAGTGCCACCACCACCACCACCACCAACTACTACTCACATTTACTGAAGGTGGGTTGGTGATATGTGTTATGGCTGAAGACAGCTCCTACCCCTGCAGGCTAGGCTGTTGGATAGCATCTACCACTCACCCTAGGGTGTTCTAGGCAAGGAATATATTTAATCTTGTTTTAAGATAAAAACAGAAAGAAACGGGGTACCAAATGAAAATGAAGATTGTGAATTCTGGAAACATAATTCACGATTCAAGAAGGAAAGAATAGTGAAGTGAAAATGGTGTAGTTTTCATTCTGTAAATGTTCTTTTGGCTCAGGTTGTATCTTATAGTGCACCTATCCTCTTTCCATAAACAGTAATTTTAGCGTTACCTATTGAAAGCTCTATTACATTCTGAAATTATGCAATTAAATATTACAGTAATAATGAGTTCAAAATAAGCCCTTTCAGATGCACAGGTATATAAGCTTCAGCATTATAAATATAAAACTATTTAAATGAATATAAAGAAAGAAGGAAACAAAGAAAGAAAGAAAGAAAGAAAAGGAAGGAGGCAGGGATGGAGAAAGAGTAAAATTCAATTTAATTTAGTTAAAATTTTATGATTTTTAAAAATTGGTTTACATGAATGCTGTTTATCTACTTTTTCTAATATTCTAAGTCCTTTTTTTATTTTTTTGCGTAAATATCTTTTTCATGTCTATTTCTGCAATATTTCCCGAAAGTGTAATTCTATACTTTGAGTATGTGCAAATAAATGAAAGCGTAGTAGATCTGCTTAACAGTTTCTTTATCCATATTATTCCTTGCCTGTTTCATTACATTTTTTGTAATATATTTATGGTTGTATAAGTTATTAACAACACTTAATTTTTCTGAGATTCTTTCATTTCTAGTTCCAATTTCAAGATCTTCATTTTCACTGTGTACTCTTCTTCCAAACACTCAAGCCTCCTCTCATAAAAACCCTCCCTTATGCCTTCTTTGTTCTTTTCAGGCAATGGAGTTGAAAGTTCTGTATGGGAACTGCAGACGCCACCTTTACACTTTCTCTTTCTTCAAATTCCTCACCTGTTATTAAAATTGCTGAAGGACATGTTGGATCTGGATTTACTATTTCAATGTCCTTCACTGTGGTGATTACTTCTGAATGGAATCCAACTTCATCATCAAACTCATTGGCGATTGAATAGAAGAGCAACAATTGTTATTTGGCTACTATTGTCTAAGAAAGGCGGTACATACATACGCCTCCAGTTTTGTACAATCGTACCTTGTCAATGGCATTTGCTTGCTTCATTCTTTTCTTTATGTTCTCATAATATCATTTCAGGGATTTTCATTCACACTGGATGATCTTCCTAGAATTGTACTCATTTGCAATTTATTTCCATGTCTCTTCCTTACGCTTAGCAGAGCTATCAGTCATTTTATTTTCAACACTAATTTGTGTTCTAAAACAATGTTGGTCATATATCTTTCTCTTCTTTCTTAAAATTTGCTGCCTGAGTCTTTTTATTACTTTCGTCCTCCATTTTGCAATTTGTTTATGTATCAGAGACAAATGAAAGTTGAATGGCATTAGGAATTGTGAATTGATTCAATACAATTGCAGTGATTTGAGATTAGTGAATAATGAATAACGTTTATTTCTCAATACTCAGTACATAATTAAGTTATATACTTTTAGACTATAATAATATTTGAAAATATTAGGCTATTTACACTATAAATTCACTTCTTTGTTGTTTGCCTATACTAATCTATGGTCTCAGTACATACAACTCCTGGGTTTCTGTGTATCGATGACCCTCTGTCTACTTGCTTATGTTTCATTATATATATATATATATATATACCTTTATTTATTTTTTTTATTAATGTGCCATATGTATGATTTCCAATTCAGTTGTTAGTCATTTATCGTGCCTATAAAGTCACTGTAGTTTGTTTCTGGAATAATTGCTCCATTTCTTATCTATTTTTATTTTGTTACTAATTGTGGAGCTCTTTTTTAATTCAGAATTCATCATGCTGTCTTTTTAACATTTAATACCATATCCAAACTAGCATAATGCTGTTGTACTAGTTTTAGCATAGAATTTGCTTTTTCTCAACCTCAATTATTGTTTTGACTTTAATTATTAATGTCATGTCATCTGCATATCGAATGGCTAAGCCACTGTTTCTTAAAATCAGCTCAAATATATCATTCACATATACCAAAAATAAGAATGGCCGTGGTTTAGAACCTTGCGGAACCCCCCTGTTTAATAGTTCATAGTGTGATTTTATTTTTTCCATTGTTTCATTTTTCTTATTTATGTAATTTATTTCAATACATTGTGTTCTGTTTCTTAGATATGAATTGATCCAAGCCTTTGTTAATCCCTGAACTGCTAGTTTTCTAATTTATCAATTAACACTAGGACAACCCGAACTTTCCCTGCCCTCTCTAACATCCAGAGGATCATTTTGACCCCTACCATATAACATTAACATTCTGCATCATTATTTCAAATTTATATTTGTATTCATTTAGTATATTTTAATGTTTTTACATGATTTATATGCCAGTTAAAATGAAGAATTGTGAATTCTGCAACAAAACACAAATAATATCAATTATTAAAAAATAAATAAATTTCATTGAAACCCATAAAACCCAAACAAGAGTAAGCAAATGAGGGAGTTTACTTAGTTTTAATTGCATAGAAAAATTAAATTATTCATGTTTACAGCAATTTTAGCTAGTTCATACTCTACACAATTGACACATTTATAATCAGGTTTCTTTGTACATTTTCCACAAACCATTTTCTTACAAACAGTGCACTTGGAAGTAGTTTTATTACACTTGCAGAATTTAAGAACTTGACATTTATGGTATTTCTGTGTTATATCATCTTCATTTTCATAATCGTCTGTAGTCCTACAAAGTGAGCAACTCTTCACATAGAGTGTAGTTCCTCTGCAAGTTGCTGAATAAAATTTCTTCTGTCGATCTTTTTACAGTAACAGCCCTGAATACTACATAAGCATTTATTCCTGCCAGGTTAAGAATATTGTATGAGTGTACTGGTGAAGTAGGAGTGGCAGTTCCACTGTTGGGGAGCCAAACTTGAAGCAGTTGCAACCATGTACGATACAAACTTTCCGGTGGCCTTTGCCCCGAGTTCACTTTTTTGGTGGCCTTTGCCCCCCAAGTTTAAAAATCAACTTTGTATTTTTAATGTTTATTTGTATATATATATATATATATATATATATATATATGCCCGGCTGCGTCAGTAATAATTTGTAGAAACATGTATCTCTTAGCAGGGGTGGTGTGGCTAAAGAATGAAGGCTTACACAAATTATTATTTTTACTTCACTCCTTTTCAATAATCTTTCACACGATTAAATAACACTTCACTGATATATCATACTGCAGATCTGTGAGATTATTTATTTATTGCAACTTTTAACACACAAACTTTATTTTATTCTCACCGTAATGAAGTTTTATGTCTCACACTTAACCTGTACCGTATCAAAGTGCTCAGGAATGCTGTCTAGTAGTGTCTGGCGTTTACCGCTTATATTTGTAAATTTCTGTATTTCAAGTCTCTGATCAGCTAATTTTACTCCAATAGAATACTTTTATTTAACTTTTAGCCTTTCTAGTTGTTGATTGGCTATTTATAAAAATGTTTTAAATATTACATTATTGTTCCAGGATTATTAGTAGCATTATTAAACTTTCCAATTCATTATTGCCTCAAGGTTACCTCATTGTTAGCAACTTTCGGCTTCTATTCTCACAGCTCCTACATTTTAAATTACTTAATACATTTACATACACTTTATATATTACATTATACACATATTGCTTTAAGGCGGACTGTTATTTTATTTTATATTATATAATTAGACTGATATCAGTTAACTGTTAAAAATACTGCCTCACTGGTCATCTCCTTGAGGAGACCTTGATTGAATATTGTCTACTATGTCAACCCCAAACTTTTTTCTTGTAGTAGCTTACATTTCTGGAGTTTTTTCTCTTTTTTTCTCATTTTTATTTATAGTAACTTTAGGAAGAAGGGAACTCATCACTAGTACATTTTTTACTTTCTTTCCTTGATAGGCTGTCAAGGAAATATATTTTAAAAGTTTTTGTTGAATACAAAGAGGTCTTCAAAGACTTCAGAGCATGTGGTACCTATTTGCTCTATTTACTGCTCCTAAAATGGCATTTGACTTTTATTTTAATTTCTTGGCAAGTTTGAGGGAAGTGAAGTAATTATCTGTAGTAACGTTTCTGCCTTTGGATAAAATGGTTCCACAAGACGCATCACTAATAATCTGAATTCTTTCATCTTTGGATCGTGCATTATCCATACCAAGGTAAGGGAAACCATTGAGAACATACTTGCTATCAACATCTACAGCTAACAAGTACTTTTGTCCATACTTGTCTGGCTTTGAAGCCATGAATTGTGTAAACAGGCACTTAGCTTTACTCAGGAAGAGTTGCTCATCTATCATTATGTTAGATCCGGTTTGCAACATATGGTACAGTTTTTTATGAATTTGTTCCGAACAGCAGAAACCAATTAAAAATCATCAGTCTGTAAACGTAAAGAGCATGTAGACTTCTTGTCGAACCTCAGGAATCTCATAGTTTCACAGAATCTATTTCTACTCATGGTTTCCACACAAAAAGGTAGGCCCCAGGAGTGTGACCATAAGCTGTGGAGGTCTGTACTTCTGCTACCACTCACACCACGTACATAAATTGTTTTTCAAATAAATGTTTTTATTTCTTCCATGGTCACTGACCAGCTGTCATTTCCTAGTACTCTATGCACCACTGTTATAGTACATTTCCAAATGTTGATCATATAGTTGTCTACTCCGAGGAACAGGAACATCTCTTGAATCTTCTTTATCTATAAAACACAATAATTTTTAATTAAACCAACGAATAACAGTAAAAGAGTAGAACAGCAATTATAAATGCTAAATTATATACTGTAAAATTATATTTAGATAAGAATACAATTATAATACAATAATAATAATAATAATAATATCTTAAGAGATTATATATTTCCAGTTCCAATATTTGAAGAATCGGTATCATTACTATTAGAAGATTCATCTTCTCTAGCTGCTGCAGTATTACTCTTCTTCTGAGTCATCAGAAAAAAGTTCAAAAGTAGCTCATCTTCACGTAAATAACATTTCCGATACATTTCAACCTTCACCTTACTATCACCTTTCAAACACTGATTCTTGCAAGGGAATGATAAATAAAAGTGTGTCGTAAAGTGAGCATTGTTGTTAGTTCCTACCACAATGATATGATTAAAAGTTAATTATTACATCATAAAATAAAATGGCTTTAATAAGAGAGTGCATGAAATAAAATGATTTTTGCAAGGGAGTGACAAACAAAGGTAAATCGTATTGAGTCTACTGTCCATTATACCACAATAATATGAACAAAAGTTAATTATTGCATCATAAAGTGAAATAGTTGGACTATGGGAGTGCATGAAATAAACGTAAGGCATACCAATAAGCAAAATTGTAGCGTTATCTTAAAGTGGTCAATATGACCACTCAGGGTGTTAAAGGTAACACCTGCAAAAAAATTTTAATAAGTTGTGCAAAATGTGTTGTTTTTCAATATAATGAAAGTACATTCCAAATGAATAAAACTCATAAAAGGAAATATTGCTCCAATCATTCTGTGAAACATAGCTGCCAAGATGACAGAGACGCGCAACTAGCCTGAACGATCCGAGATCTGGAAACGTTAGGGACATCCAGCGCAATGCAAGCTGTACAGATCTAAACTTTACTTTAGAAGGTAGATGACAGAGACGCGCAACTAGCCTGAACCATCCGAGATCTGGAAACGTTAGGGACATCCGCCGCAATGTAAGCTGTACAGATCTAAACTTTACTTTAGAAGGTAGATGGCAGAGACGCGCAACTAGTCTGAACGATCCGAGATCTGGAAACGTTAGGGACATCCACCGCAATGCAAGCTGTACAGATCTAAACTTTACTTTAGAAGGTAGATGACAGAGACGCGCAACTAGCTTGAACGATCCGAGATCTGGAAACGTTAGGGACATCCACCGCAATGCAAGCTGTACAGATCTAAACTTTACTTTAGAAGGTAGATGGCAGAGACGCGCAACTAGCCTGAACGATCCGAGATCTGGAAACGTTAGGGACATCCACCGCAATGCAAACTGTACAGATCTAAACTTTACTTTATAAGGTAGATGACAGAGACGCGCAACTAGCCTGAACGATCCGAGATCTGGAAACGTTAGGGACATCCAGCGCAATGCAAGCTGTACAGATCTAAACTTTACTTTAGAAGGTAGATGACAGAGACGCGCAACTAGCCTGAACGATCCGAGATCTGGAAACGTTAGGGACATCCACCGCAATAACCAAAATGCGTAAGTCAATTCATATACAATTAATTAATAAAAATATTTAATTGTATTCATCGATCAGTGAGACCATTATTTATTTTTAATAACGTATGTAATATTTAACTATCATGTTAACCGTATTTATTTATTTTTTAATAACATATGTAATATTCATCTATAATGTTAACCGAATCATTTATTTTTTAATAACATTTATAATATTTAACTATAATGTTATCGGTATTTATTTTATTTTTTAATAACATATGTAGTATTCACCGATCAATGAGACGCTTATTTATTTTTAATGGCGTATGTAATATTTCTTAAGTTGAATTCTTTGCACCATCTGATTTCTGAATACTTTATTCGCAATATTTTATTGAAAGAAATAAGAGCTATGAAACTTAATCATTAATAATCTTCATATAGAATTTATATTAATTATCAGGGAAAAAATTGTTGTAGTAAGCTTAAACGTGTCTAGGCTCAATTAGGAAACCTTTCAACCTAAAAGGTATTTACATTGAGGGTCTGGGGTTTTTCAGAGCACTTAGGAAACCAATTACTGACATTGTCCGCTAATGACTGTATACAGATCCGGTATGCAATCTTAAAGTCTCTTAATGTGTTTAATGTGGTGAAAACGTCTACCGTTGTCAGCTAATGAGTGTATACATGGGCATTACCGTTATCCTCAGACAGAAGTAGGCTGCTGGGTTTTTCATTACATGACGGGCTGTTGTCCGCTAATGTGTGTATACATGGACATTACCGTTATCACCAGACAGAAGTAGGCTGCCGGGTTTTTCATTACATGACGGTCTGTTCCCGTGAGCGTGCTACTTATACATACGCTACCACACATATACGATGACGACCACTTGCGCCCGAGTCAATTCATATACAATTAATTAATCAAAAAACTTAATTGCTCGAGGAGCATCGATATGCAATGTGCGGTCATTAGTAGTCATAAAATGCCAATTCTTTTTTTCAATAATGTTTGACGAACATTACCTAATTGATTTGCCGAGGGGCGGCAGGCATCGAGAAAACCATTCACTACCGCACACCTCAAGACAGGACGCTACGGCACGCGACCAGACCGCATGGGGGAGGGGGTAGGACCTATCGGCACAGACACGGTCGGCATTAGGTAAGCGCACAAAAGAGAGGGGGCAGGGCTAGCGACACGCGACCAGGCGGGAAATAGTAGAGCACAAAGAGGGGGCGGCGCTTGCCGGCATAGAACAAAGAATCTTAATAGTTGTCGGCATCTGCCTTTGTTATTGAATCGGCCTTCTTTTCCTACTACCACGGTTCCGAATGAGTGTTTGTTCCACGCAAGGAGTATACTGCCAGCCGTTCTCCCCAACCTATATTACCTTCCCCTCCCCTGCATTTCTGCCTTTACACGACGAAAAACCCGATGGCGGACTAGCGAGCCCGCTGAACCAGGGAGATAGATGTGCTATTATTGTCAATATTCGTCCTTTCATATCCATAATGCGCACGTATCCAAGTTCGAGTACTTCTTCAAAAAGCCTTTTGTTTATATTAGCTTAGTGTTAAAAATGTATAACCTTGTTTCTGTAACCATGGTCAGTTTGACTATTCACACGATAGCCATAGAGCCATAGATGGTCCTTATGCTGGCTGGTACTACAAGCCGGCTGTGTTTCAACAACAGTATTGGGAACACTGCATTATCCGTGGTTGCCAATGTACATCCCACTAAATTGTTTAGCGGCTTTGATTTTGAGTTTTGAACCTGAAGCAGTGTGGTAGTTTGAAGCGTATGCATGTGCTGTATGCTGCATTTGTGTTAAATTGGATTAATTGTAATTATAAAAAGAAAAGCCAAATGATTTTATCTGAACTGTTCATGAAACAGAAGAGGAGTAAAGGAAAATCTTTAACTGTGTTAGTTCGTTTGCCGGGATAGCTAATTACATACTGAAGTGGCATTCATCAAAGGGATGCATACTAACAACAATAAAAAAAACTGAACGACAAAATCAGTGATCATGGGAAGAATAAGTTTCTGTAATACGTACAGAAATACTGGAAGAAAGAAGAAAAGAAAGACTGACAACATCAATGTCACCTGTGGGATGAATTTTCAGCCTTGGCAAAAGTACCCACAGCCTCATTCCCTGACAGGCCGACGTGTCTGGGCACATCTACGATGGATACGAACCCACATAAAACACGCTGATGCCAGCGAGCCAGTGAAGGCAATACTGAATGCGTTGTACAGTCTCTCTGATGTCAATAGATGCGCCACAGTTCTACCCCAGAGACATTAGAGGTCATAACTGCGAACTAGCAGAAACCTATTTCGGTAGCCATTTTTACAGGTGTGTGGGGTTGGAGATAAGCTTCACTGAATTCAATTTTCACTATCTGTCCTAAAACTGCCAACATAATGAACGTTCACAAAGACTGCCACATTTCATCAGTAAACCACTATTACTCGTTGATAATTGGTTGTCTTTGATAAAGTTTTCAATAAATATTGTCTAGAGCTGTTATGGCAAAGTGCGTAACTAGCGAAAAACTGTTCCTTGGTTTCAAAAGACATTGTTTAACTATTCGTTATTGGTCTAATCTTAATAAGGCGAAGAAAACTTTCACCATACCCCTTTTACTACTACGCGTGGAACGCTTATAACAAAATAAGAGAGTGAGAAGAGAGAAGCGTTTGAGTAATAGCATAGCACTGAAAATAAGAGAACCTAATAGTGTAGGAGTAACGTGTCTGACGTTCGAATTGAGAAATCTGGTTCAAATCCCAGGTGTAAAACGGCATTGTTTTCTTTCCTTTTTTCTCTCCTTACCCTTTACGATGAATATCAGTAGTTTCAGAGTTCATTTGCGCTATCATTTATTGATTTAATTTGGCATTATATACAACCGAAAATATTGAAGTACGTATGGTACTTTGTTTTTAAAACGTTTATATAGTCAATTTAATTTTTTTAAATGGGAACCTACATTTTGTATGACCCTAAAATGACCATTATAGCATCCTCCAAACAAAACACGACTAATAGCATTTACTTTCCCCCATGATATCAAGCAACCTTTATTAAAGACATTTTATTTTACAACGTTTAGTTTTTAAATTAAAAATTAAATTGAGTTTGATTCGTGGACGCTTTTTAACAGCTGTGGTCCTTAGCACCCCATTCTATATTCGGCGGGAAAGACCGGAAATTTTGCTCAGATGCCTCTTTATCGGGCTTGAGGTTCTTTTGCGTGCCATAAATCTACGACTGGGACCACCGGCTTTACTTCCCTTCCGAAGGAAGCTATGCTAAGGATTTTTACACTCGTAAAAATCCATCGTCCTCCGCCGGGTTTGAACCCGTGACCTCGGGAACTAGAGGCTACCATAGTAACCACTATATCACGGAGGACGGCAGGCTTAGTTTTGGAGATATTGTACAGTCTCAATTTAAATGGCCCACCCTATATAATACTGCATTATAGGTCTATACATACATTTTGATAGGTAATTTGGAAAATAAGCATATTATTATTATTATTACTACTACATTGGTTAAGCTTTTGGTCTAAGTTTACACTACATAAGTATGCATATGCAAGGGTTACCTGGATTACGAATGAGAATTGCTTTATTGACTGTTACCATAGGGTTGAAATTTAACCTAGCTGAACGTCAAGCAATACATTACGGGCTCATAACACTTTTTCAACTAAAAGTCATTTTTGTTAGCTTTTTACTAAAAGTCACTTTTTCAAGAAAATTAACTAAACGTCACCATTATACTTTTGGGTCTCTCATAATAGGACCTAGTGTAATAATAACAATAATAATGACGATGTTGATGTTTAAGGGTGTCAACTACATTAGCGCTCTAAGTATAATAATATGTAATTACATTAAAATATTCTAGAAACTAAGGCTTTGGCTACAGCAAGTTTTTAGCAATGGCATCCAGTTATGGATTTTTCAGTTTAATTAAGATCTGTATATCTTAAAACCGCGAAGGCCTGAATACTAAAAGCTTGAAAGGGTGGCATTAACCTTGCCTTACAGGAGCCAGCGGCGGTCTTTCACTCTATAAATAGACCACATTAAGTTAGAATATTAATGTTTAATTGTTTTTGTATATACCGCACATATCGAGAGATTTGTACTACTACATTAAAGGGGACTGAACTAAAAGTTAACACTAACATTAACATAACCCATTGATTCAGAAACACTAAGAGAATATTTACAGTGAATATTTTTTAAACAATACTGTGCTCTTGGAGAAGTCATGAAGTTGTAAACTTTTCAACGGTATAATTTTAGGATAATTGGTTCTCGTATTATTCAGCTTGATGTACCACAATGTGTTGTCACGTTGACGTCATACTGCCGCTCATCACCCTAACAGGCGCTAGGGTCGGCAGTGTGACGTTTTCATTCCCGCACAACTGTTATTGAAGCTGGATTTCCCAAGTAAGTACTATACAAGTAGAAGAGTGGGCTCTTCACAGGTGTTATGTCTAAAATACCCTTTAACAAATAAAAACTTATATTTTTACTTCAGTTCTCCTATAATATATACATGTATATTACTTGTACCTGTCTAACAGTGGTGTCTTCTTTCAGGCTTTGCAGTGGATTGAGTGATTGTGGCTCTCGATTAAAGGGTTGAGGAGTGATCCGTTTTTACTTATTTATTTCTGTTTTGCTTTAATATTAGCTATGGGGAAGTGCAATTTTAAGGACTGGCTTTTAAAAACTGATTTTAATGGTGTTCCTTATTCCAAATGGGTGAAAATGTTTAGTAATAATGAGAGATTTTGTATCGTTTGTGACTCAAAGATTAATGTTTCCAAAGGAATAGAGGATTTGTATCGGCGTGCTGTAATCAGTAGGCATAAAGCAAATGCTCGGATAAAGCTACAACCTCGTCAACTTCATCTTACTACTGTCAGTCTTGCAGAGGAAATCCCTGCTCCCAGCACATGTAATATGGCGCCACAATTTCCTTCACATTCCTGTGTGACATCAGCTTCGTCTTACTCGGCATCTAGTACAATAGCATTGCATAGTGCAAGAGACTCTGCCACAAGAGTCGAAACAATTTGGACTTTGAAGGCTTTAATTTCAGATTATTCTGCTTCTTCTTCTGATGGCATTCAATATATATTTAAAGCTATGTTTCCTGGATAAGTTCCTATTGACTTTTCTATGTCTGTAGGAAAAATAAGGTACTTGATAACAGATGGCCTTGGACAATATTTCAAAGAAAAGGTTGTTTTAAATGTACTTCAATCATCTTGTTACACAATTCAGTATGTTGAAACGATTAACAAGTAATGGTCAGATATTGGTCACATTCCAGTAATCAGGTAGAGTCAAGTCACTTGGAGACGTTTTTCATTGGGAAGCTAACAGCTGAAGATCTCGTCAAACACGTCAACTTAGCAATTGACAAAGCTCGACTTCCCAGAAATCCATTGCTCATGATTGGCTCAGATGGGCTAAATGTAAATAAAAAAGTTCAGCGTCTCAAGGATGAGGATATAAAAGCCATACGCAGCAAGCGACTCCTTGACTTAGGTTCATGTACAATTCACATAGTTCATAATGCTTTCTTGAAAGAACTCGTGGAATTTGGATTGGATATCAGCGACTTAGGAATCGACATATACTATTATTTTAAAGACTGGCCTTCCAGGTGCGAGAACGTTTTCCAAATCCAGTCAAAACTCTCACTACCTAAACATAAGTTTATTAAACATGTAACTTCAAGGTGGCTCACATTAACAGAAACATGTGAAGGAATCTTAGAGCAATGGGATGCGCTGATTGAGTACTTCTTAAAGTTCATACACGCGAAGAAGACACGATTAATCGCAGCTCACAAGTACCAGTCTATAACTAAGCTTCTGAAAAATCCTACAACAAAAGCTAAGATAAGATTTGTAATATGTGGTGCTAACGTTTTTACGGATATTACGGTCACACTTCAGAAGAACGAGCCTCTTGTGCACGTTATACACTCTAAACTAGAAAATTGGCTAAATTTCTTCCTCTTCGCATTGCTAAGGAGAATTCGTTATCTGCATCTCAAATTTCTTGATGACAGTATTATTAAAGATAACAATTTTTTTACAATTTTCAGAAGAGTAGTGTGAAAAATTTCTCACAGAAGCGCAACTTTTTATAAGGAAGGGGGCTCAAGATCATTATGTTGCTGCCTATAAGCATATTGTAAATACTAACTCTATCTCAAAGGCTGTTTTGAAATATTTGACTTTTCTTGATCCTGGGAATATCAAGTTACAACAGTTCTGTGTATATCATGAAGTTTGGAAATCTCCTGGCAATTGATATTGATAGTGAGCTACTACGTGATGAATGGAAATTGCTGCAGTTAGAAGAAAATGTATCACCACTAAAAGAATATCAACGAAGTGACCACTACTGGGGACAATTTTTCCCGAAGTACCAGAACATAGCTAAAGTAATGAAGACATGCTTATCTTTAAGTCACGGAAATGCGGATGTAGAGAGATTGTATTCTTTATCTGGCCAATTGCTGTCAGAAGATCGTGCTGCAATGTGCACAAGAACACTTGATGCCAATTTGACTATTTTGTTGTGTATGAAGAAATGGGAACAAACCAGAGCTTGTACCAATTACCATTGAGCTTCTCAAACAAGCAAGCTGTGCTACTCGTTATTATAACGAATACTTACAAAAGAAGAAGCGGCTGCAGAAGAGGAAAGGAAAAAATGGAAGAGAAAGAGAAGAGGCAAAGAAGAAACTTGAAGAAGATAAAGCTGCGATTGAGGAAATGGAAAAGGGCCTTCAGAAGAAAAAGAGAGAAGCTGTGAAGGAAAGCAGAAGAAAGCATTTTATCAGAAGCAGCTAAACAGATTAAAACTGCGATTAAACACAATGACATGGCTAAAGTACACGTAGCACAAGGGATGCTTGAAGGGCCGAAAAAAGTGCGATACGAATTGTAAGAAGATAAGGAAAAGACTGAGAAAATTCAAACTAAAATTGATAAAAAGAAAAAGATCTCATCACACACGTTTTGTGAAGAAAGAAAAGTAGATTAAAGTTGATCAGTTTATGAGACATTAAAATTTAAATCAGAAGCACATTACATTTCCTTATAAACCCTTTGCATTAATAATTTTTGTACAATTAAATATTAGTATTTGGTTACCACAATAAATATAAAAAGGGTATTACCCCATACAGATCAAAGCTTAAGCATTCAAGAAATGAAATACCTCCATTTGTAAGGTGATAAGCGTATTTCTAGTCACATTACCGTGTGTATATATGTATTTTATTCATGGCAATAAATGTGTAACGAAAGTTGTCAAACATTTTCAAAAACCACTAATACAATATTCATTGAAATAAAGTATTTTACAGCCATGTCTAATGTCAGTTACAGGAAAGCTCCAGCTTTGATTCAACTGGCCATGTTTTGGTTGGGGAATATTATGTCTTTAAAAAACGTTGTATTAATAAATTAGCTTAGTACACTCGTACCCAAATATGTTTGCTGAACATTTTTCTTTCATTTGTGTATATAGTTTTGACTGTGTTAAAGAACATTATGCAAATTCATAGAAATACAGAGAAGTGGTCAATATTTGGTCACCTTTTTAGCTATTAAAAGGCCACAATTGGCAACTCTTTTTAGTTTTTGTCACCATTCCAACTATTATTAAGGTCCTAACCTGTTATGAGCCCTATACATTCCAATAAAATCAACGTTTCAAACTTCATTGACAGAAAATGACAAATAACAGTCATTACAGTTACTGTTTACAACAGAAATGAAAATAAATGAACCATAATTGTATACTACAATTTACCTAGAGTTCTAGTATATTCGATAAGGTTTCTGTAGTAGATAAATGGGACTTATGGACATAATTAATTGCTACGCCTGAAGCCCGATGGGCTTCTGGATATGAAATATTCGACCGCGTCCAAATCATAAAATATCCGGAATACCCCATGGGATTTCCGGATATGAATGCGTTATTGTTTATAATTAATTTGTGTGATGTATAAAGACGATGTTGGACTTTTTGCTGGATAGCTGCGTGTCCACGGCATACATTATTTTGAGCCACTAGATGGCCGAAGGATGTTATTTTAAATAGCTGTTCGTAGAAGTGTGGTAAAATAAAAAATAGAGCTAATTAAATAGAGGAAGTCAGAATGAATTCCCTCTAGATTGTGATGCTAGGTGTATCAGTTCGAACCCCGGATACGTAAATATACGTAACATTGAGAGTATTGTTCGTAGAAGTGTGGAAAAAACTAAAAATATGGATCTAATTAACTGGAGGAAGTTATAATGAAACCCCTCTAGATTGTGATGCTGTGTGTATGGCTTCGTGCCCCGTGAGGGGTAAAAGTATGTAACTTTGAATGTCTTGTTGGTAGAATTGTGGAAAATTATTTTAAAATAATGAGTAATTAAACGAAGGAAGTTATAATGGACCCCTCTATATTGTGATGTGTATACCCGTTTGAGACCCGTGGGGTATAATAAATATAAGTATGTTCACAAATTAGTGCAATCGATTATATTTATGCGATGGAAAAACACTTTTTCTCTGGCGTAAAAGCGAAATATTCAGCCGGGCATTGAGAGGAAAAACCAGCAAGCACATATATTTATACTTATGGACCTAGTACAATGAGAGAATGTTCCTCGCAGCTACATGACTAGAACAATAAGTCTATCGAGGTAAGGAAACAAATGCAG
Source organism: Deroplatys truncata (assembly GCA_030765065.1). Classification (NCBI taxonomy): domain Eukaryota; kingdom Metazoa; phylum Arthropoda; class Insecta; order Mantodea; family Mantidae; genus Deroplatys; species Deroplatys truncata. The sequence continues at coordinate 405,802,883 of CM060990.1, forward strand.
AACTTTATAATATTAATGCTTTGAGAATAATGAATTATACACTGACTGAAAAATGTATCACTCTCAAATGTAATTGATATACGGAAAATGAATAAGAGTGCTTTCCGTATCTTGCATGAGACTTTCTAAATATTCCGCATTGTTGGGATACAATGGAAAAACTGCCAGCATTGCGAAAATAAACTAAGCAAAATAACTTGAAACTAAAAGGCTATTAGTACAGAAACAACAACAGTATGCAGAAATGGTAATATTAGTAATACCCTTATAGGATTGAGGAAACCCACCCAGCATTACGAAAAGGTGACGAATTGCAATGATTGTACTGACTCAGTAAAAGCTTCTACAGGATGCTGGCATGAAACATTGACAGGAAAAATACCTAATATACTTGTACGATGAATAAAAACAAATAAAAACCCGAATTATGCCAAACATCCCAATGAAATAAATAATATAAGCACACGTATATTCAAAATCTGCATGCTGCAGAGACAACGAATGATTTATGCGATGTGAAGTTAATGCATAGCATCACACATTAAAGAGAGAAACAACACATATGCAATGTGAGAAACAGTCATATCACTTGCAACAGCTCTTTATTACTGTGAAACACACCACAATCACATTGAGAATAAAACAGAAAGGAAGAAAGATAGAAAATGTAAGTTCTCACCCATACTACTGTAAAACAATGTGAAAACTGCCACTGTCAGATAACACACGAATTACAGAAGTGCGTTAAACCTACAGAGGACGTCTGATTTATGCTATAGAAAATATATCATTAACCTTGAGTAACGTAATATACGAGACCCGGGAAACACTTATAACAACTGCGGTAATACTATCATATTGAGAGATGATAAACGTTGCAAAAAACTTCAGAAGCTGAAGGTAGATAATATACAATGCGAAACCTAAGCATATTAACTGCGAAATCTGTATTCCACAGATACAACGAATAATTTATGCGATGTCAAACTAATGTATAACATTATACATTAATGAGAGAGAAATTTCACTTAAGAGATGTGAGCAAGTTATAACACTTGCGATAGTACTTTATTACCGCGAAACAACTTACAGCCACATTGAGAACAAGAACGAGAAATTGTAAGTACTCAGTTATACTGCTGTGAAACAATGTGAAAAAAACTGGCACTGTCAAATAGCACACGAATTACAGAAGTCTTACGTTAAACCTATAGAGAGTATCTGGTTCATGCGATAGACACTTTATATATTTTTAAAGCTGAGTAACGTAATATATGAGATCCGGGAACTCTTATAACAATTGCGGTAATACTCTCGTACGGAGAGATGATAAACGTTGCACACGAATCACAGAAGTTAAAGGTCGAAGCTATTTTGAATGTTCTTCTAAATGACGTAAAACTTTAAACACCTCTGCTTTAAAAGTATATAAAGAGAAAGACATTCAAGAGCATTCACACACCTTAACCATGTTATCATAATTATTAATATACCTTTATCCCTCTCACTGCGTGTCTAGACTTGTCACTAGGACGACATATGGTGATTCTAGATATTGTCATCAAGTCACTATTTTATCTATCACGAAACTCAAACCAATACGCACCTTACAATCTATAAGTGGTGTGGTCCATTTTAACTTCCTCCATTTATTTAGATCTATTTTTAATTTGTTCCTGAATTCTAGGAACAATACTTTCAAAGTTGCATCCTTTTACCTATCAAGGGGCTCGAGCTAATACGCGCAGCATCACAATATAAACGGGTTAATTCTGACTTCTTCCCTTTAATTAGATTTACCATTTTAAAAGTTTTCCACAATTCTACGAACAGCACTTTCAAAGTTACGTCTTTTTACCCATCACGGTGCTCGAAACGATACACATAGCATCACAATCTAGACGGGGCATTCTAACTTCCTTCACTTAATTATATGTACCTTTCTCGTACAATTCTACGAACGATACTTTCAAAGTTACATACTTTTATACATCGCTGGGCTCGAACCAATACAAATAGCATCGCAATCTAAAAAGAGCAATTCTAACTTCCTGAACTTAATTAGATCTCTTTCTTTTAATTGTTTCACTATTCTACGAATAACACTTTCAAAGTTACATCTTTTTACCCATCACGACGCTCGAGCTATACATACAGCAACACACAATCTATAGAGTGTCCATTCTAACTTCCTCAATCTAATTAGATCTAACTTTTAAAGTTTGTTCACAATTCTACGAGCAATACTTTCGAAGTTACGTATTTATAACATCTAAGGGATTGAAACCAAAGCCCGTCGTGGGCGTCCAGTATCCCAGTAAGGGTGTAATGTCAGCTGTTACACATCAAGTAAATTAATTACAAAAATAGCTCATGCATGTCCAGAAACACTATGGGTATTCTGGATATTTTTTCTTTAGACGGGTCAATTATTTTATATCCAGAAGCTCAATGGCAGTTCCGTATATAAATGATTAGGGCGTGGAAATTAGTTTTACATTCATGACCCCCATTTATCTACTACTCACGTAAGAATGAGTTGTTGCGAATGTTTAGGGTTGTAAAATCAGCCGTGGCGCACGACTGCAGTTAGGAGGTATTTAAATAAATATACGTGAGTGAAGTTTTAGCTTATGTATAAAAACAGAATTGAGCATTTGAGACATCACTATATGCGTATTCATTAACAATTACTACTTACGATAATGGTAAGTAGTTGATACCGTTAACTTCTAATTAGACAGTTATACAGTATTCTAAATTCACTAACTAAAATAATGCAAGTAACGTTCACTCATTTGCTTTCTACAATAAAACCTGCAGTTAGAATCGTATAACAAGAATTTGCTATTAAAACATTTTGTGAGAAACTAATCTTCCTACTTCATCAAATGTCCAATGTAGTGGATAGACAAAGGCGCATTTGACACAACCAGTATACAAGCTAAACAAGAGGTAACGTGCACGGGCCTGGCAATGACCATAGCTTTTGTCTAGTGCTGCAAAACACACCATTGGCCTATATGATAACTATACCTTTAGCACGACAATATTTCTCTTAGAAGACAAGGTACCTCCGAGGGTTGTATAAAGGAGCATAAAGCTGTGACATTTCTTTAAATGAAAAATATATCGACAAAATGCCAAAGTATACTGGACTATGTTTACCAACCGCATTATAGCCACCCCAAAAAACATCGAGATTTCATGAATGCGCATATTTTTCAGCAGGGTTTTTCATGCTGTAAACTCTGTTTGCGTTAAATCATATTATATAACGGTGTAATTGGCATGTGAAAAGTGGTTTTTGTGCAAACCGTATTATATCCACGTTCGCGATTACTGCAAATTATATTATGTTTCCGGTCTTTTTTCTCACAATAATTACCTTGAAAATGATAGTTGTTATATTGGTTAAACTGATGTCTTGATCACTACTAAGTGTAAAAGGAATTCTGTTAGTTTGTGCTGTGTTTACATTGAATGAATGTGAAATTTTGAGAGAAAAGCCCAGAGAAAGCCGAAGGAAACATAAGCAACAAAAATAATAGTCACTGTGAATACACAAGAGAAAACAACCATTCATTTCAGTATGCATTCATAAATAGTTGCGCATTGCACCCTATAAAAACAAAGACTGGAGTACTAATATCCTGCGGTGCACCGTATACTGTTCTACCAGGGCGCATTGCGCACATTGAAGCTGGGTTGAAAATCCAGGTGCCCAAAGGCTATAATGCCGTAATATACAACTATAAAACGTTGCTGGAACATGACATAACATTGTTCTCAAAAGTACTTTGCGGCGACCAGCCTCACATACTGATGATAGACGTACAAAATAATACGGAAGCAGTGTATACTGTAGCTAGAGGTACGATTACGGCGATCATTACCTTTGATGTGTGTAACGTACCTCCGTTACATTATACATTGATGCTATATGTTGGGATGAGTGTAGTAATTGCTGATTTTAGTCTTATATAGCATCCTTATTATTATTATTATTATTATTATTATTATTATTATTATTATTATTATCCATATTATATATGTAATTAAGAAAAAAGTCGCAAGCTGTATATACTTGTAACATTATAGTTACAAAACTAATAGTCGCAAACAGTATCCCAGTTATATGTGTTAGGAAAACTTATGCTATAGCATCCATATTATTATTCTCCATTCTATATATGTAAAATAGTAGAAAATAAAACACTTACAAGCTGTATATATACTTGAAACACTACAGTTGCAAAACTAGTAGTCACAAATAGTATCCCAGGTATATGTGTAGGGTAAACCGATGTTTTAGCATCCATATTATTATTCTCCATTTTATATATGTAAAGAGTAGTAAATAAAACAGTCACAAGTTGTATATATACTTGAAACATACTTAGAAGCTAGTAGTAGTCGCAAATAGTATCCCAGTTATATGTGTCAATAAAACCTACGTGATAGCTTCCATATTATTCTTCATTTTATGTAAATAGTCGTAAATAAAAACGGTCACGTGCTGTGTACATACTTGTAGCATTAAAGTTGCAAAACTAACAGTCACAAATAGTATCCCGGTTATATGTGTCGGAAAAAAACCCATGTAAAATTTATTCCTTTAAAATAAAAAGCAATCAATTTACCTATTTTGTGATGTATGCGAATTCATTATCTTCATTTGCTTCCTTGTCCTGACTTGTTAAGTTTAAGTCATCATCGTAATTAACATACAATTTCCCTTCTTGTGTTGTTTATTCTTTAGCAGCACATACATTAGAATGTGTTAGGTTATATATTAACTCTTTTAATCCGATAACCTCTTGGTGCATATTGCTTACGTTGGATTTTATTTTATCAACTATAGTTTGGTATTGCGCTAAATTGTGTTGTCTAATATTTAAAGCTTTTTTCATATCCTGTAATAGCTTATTTGCTTTTTGCAAACTTTCTTTAAGATTATCATTATCTTCTAAAGTTGTATCTAATTCGTCATTTAAATCCATAACTTTTTTATTGCACTCCCATTCAAACTTTTGCTTAACTTTATGTATAGCTGCTTTACAGTTTTCAGCTACAACCCTTCGTAAACTATTTATAGATACACGACCTGTTTCTGCTGTATTAACACCACATTCCGATCTAATATTTAACGTACCTTCAGCAGACGGAGTAGCTCCACGCTTAATTCTACCTGAAACATGTTTCCCACCTATATTTAAATTGCACTCACCATTTCCACACGTCCCAAACACATAAATGTAATTATCCGCAAAATAGTATTCATATCGTCAATTACACTATATAACATTAATAACTCCGTTTGTTGCACGGTTAATTTCCAATTTAAACCTAAACCTGATGGTATACCATATTTATCTATTCATTTCTTACAATCCGTCAGTTCCACTAATATCGAATTATTTCCGCTTTTTAGCATGTTAACAGGTGTATCGTGAAAGTTACAGCCTGTGTTATTACGTTCCGATTTTTCTACACATTCGCAAACATCATTTACTACGAAAGCGTCATTACATTCCACATTACCTAGTGTAAGTTCCCGTAATACAGCTGTCCACAACGATCTCCATAGGAGCATTTAGTTACGGGGTTTAAACAGGTGCAGACGTTATTTAAACTTGCTATATTCATTACAGTACCCTCAATCATGCAGGCGCTATTCTTTTTATAAATGCACGAACAATTAGAAATTAGTAAGTAATTTTTCTGACACATAGTGGCATTTTGTAGATGTCCGGTATCGTCGTCTATTGTAAATCCACACCTACCAAACGTTACACAACTTGTTTCCGCACTTGTTAGTGCGCCTAAAACAATAAGAAACCCTACCGCTACCTTAATCATGATGCACACGTAAAATAACCTGTAGTTTTCACGTGTCAGTTATATATATATATATATATATATATATATATATACCCACATATGTATCACGAGATTAGTGCATGCAACACATGCGTAAAACATCGTTACCGTACACGTTACTTCTAAATGTAACGTCATCAGCATTATCGCAGTAAATGACGTAAACCTCTGTCACGTGATTGCTGTATCCAATCAACATGCTGATGCTATTTACCATATATTCCTCAAGCAGTCATGTATCCCGCTCGGTATGCTATTAAAGTGCAACGTCTTCGCATCGCGGTAAACTCAAACAAACAAACACACATATAAAGGTATGTAGTGCATTATTATAATGTTACTGCACTTAAAGCTCGCATGCTCAGTTAGAGTTATTGTTATAGAGTATCACGATGAACGAGCAAGGCGTCGACGAACTGATGCAAAAGTATATCGACAACTATCATCGATTGTCGGCGCTCTCTATGCAGGAACTTCACACGCTATCGCTGCTTCCAAACTTCACACGGCGCAGGCCTCCTCAAGATATGCATCACATGTGGAACCATTTAAGTGAACAGTGTAAGGTTGCATTTGCTCCGTATCAACGGTGTACAAAACACTACAATCTACCAATAACAACCACGCACTTCGACGGGCCTACCCCGTTCGTGCAAGATTGTCACTTTTGTACACCTCCTTATGTATCAGATATATAAATAAATTAAAAACAAAGGAGGCCCTGCAAGCGATTGGACGGATCCTTGAAAAAAAGGAAGGCTCCGCCCTGGAGCCAGCGAAAAGGCTTCGGAGGCCGCCGACAGCAGCGAAGGTCGTTACGGCCTGGTTGCAATGGCGGCGCCAAACTTTTCTTTACGACCTCGTCGTCATCGCGCGATCGGTTGCAAAGGTCATGCACCTTTGACCTCTGACAACTCGGGCGCGCGATAACAAGGTCGAAAGAAGGTTGGTGCCGCCATTGCAATCAACCGTAACGATATTCGTGACGTCAGCGACCTCTGGCCTTTCACTGGCGCCAGGGTGGACTTTGACCATCTGACTGCCGCGGGGTATCCACTACTATATACTACAACATCCGTTCCAGTGTCCAAAATAGCTCCGAAAAGTCTGGAAACTGTATAGAAATACCTTAGAACACCATAGAACACTTTTTAAATGTTTCGAAATGTAACAAAACCCTGTACCAATATACCAAAAATAGCTGCTCCATTGTCTAAAGTGCCATCTAAGCACCCCTAAATGTTTCTACCAGTATTCCAAAATATGTTAGTAATGCTATATCATTACTCAAACATAGCTGCACCCAGGACTGAAATACCCTCGAAATGCTCTAAAATGCCCGACAATACCTGTTCCAGTGTCTAAAACACCTTCAAATTGTTGCATATGCATGGAAAACTATAAAAAGGCTTTTAAGCATCATAAAATCCCTTCAAAATATCTCCAAATATCCTAGAACTCCGTACAAATAACCTGAAAATACCTGCTTCATTGTTTAAGGCCCCTTTCGAAACGTCTTGCAATTCCTGTAATAGCGCTGTCCGTGCTCCAAATTGTGCTAAAAGTTTGTCAATACCGAAAAATACCTGTGTCAGTGGCTAAATTGCACTCGACATGTTCTAAAATGCTCCACAATTCCTGCATCAGTGTCTAAAATACCCTCGAAGTGTCTGTGCCAACACCCTAAAATACCTGCTCTAGTGTCTAGAAAGTCTGTAAAAGTGGGTACATGGTCTTCAAAGGCCAATGAATTGTAGCAAAATAACCGATAATGCTTGTTCCGTAGCCTGAAATGCTGGTAAGTGCTTTAGAAATGGCTATTTTAGTGTCGAAATACACGTACAAGCTTTCCAAAGGACTGAAAAAATCCTCGAAATCGCTATAAAACGTAGAATACTTTAAAATCAATACCAATATGGGTGTACGTATGTCAGATACGCTACCAAAACGAAATAAGCTATCGTATAAATACCACAAAAATCCGCGTAAAATGAGAGAAGTGTGCCAAGCTTAGGTCAACATAAAATGAAGTCTAGGTTAGGTCGGCTTTGTTAGGATCGGTTGGGCTAGTTTAGGTTAATTTTGGATAGCTCTGGCAGGTTAGAGTAGCCAATGGGCAGATAGAATAGATGATATGGGATGGTCTAGGTTAGAATGGTTTGATTAAACGATGACAGGATGGAATTCATTATGAGACGATGTTCTAGGTTATGGTAGAACTTTTGATTTAGGTTAAATTAGAATGACATGATGGATGATGATCAGGAGATAGTGTTGGTTAGGATAAATGAAGTTAGGTTGGCTTTGATAGGGCCGCTAGGGTTAGGTTAGATGTACTCATCATAGAAAGCTCTTGAGTTATACATCATACAACATACCTACAAGGAACGTGTATGCGCGTAAACACTGCTCTCCTCCCCATTTAACCCTAAATTTCCCGCCAGAAGAACCACTGGAACATATACAACCCCGTATCTTAATTAGCTCCTCCAATCGTATTCCCTGTCTCTCCCGTGTATCACAATTTTCTGCCTAGCCTAGCATTTCACATCATTTTCCCCATATTTTCCCTATATCACAATTTTAGTCCGCCAGAACTCTCCTTCTCTACCTCTAGTTTAGGTTAATGTTGGATAGCTCAGGCTAGGTTAGGGTAGGCAATGGACAGGTAGAATATATGATAAGGGATGGGCTAGGTTAGAATAGTTTGGTTAGACGATAACAGGATGGAATACATTATGAGACGATGGTCTAAGTTAGGTTAGAATGTTGGATTTAGATTAGAACTATGAAGGGATAGTGTTGGTTAGGATAGACGAGGTTAGGTTAGCCTTGTTAGGGTAGCTTGGGCTAGGTTAGATATACCCATCATAGAAAGATCTTCAGTTATACATCATACAACATACCTACAAGGAACGTGTATGCGCGTAAACACTTTTCTCCTCCCCATTTAACCCTAAATTTTCCGCCAGAAGTACCCCTGGAGCATATACAACCCCCTGTCTTACTTAGCACCTCCAATCGTATTCCCTGTCTCTCCCGTGTATCACGATTTTCTGCCTCTCAACCCCCCCGCCTAGCCTAGCATTTCACATCATTTTCCCCATACTTTCCCCATATCACAATTTTAGTGCGCCAGAACTCTCCTTCTCTACCTCTAGTTTAGGTTAATGCTGGATAGCTCAGACTAGGTTAGGGTAGGCAATGGGCAGGTAGAATATATGATGAGGGATGGTCTAGGTTAGAATAGTTTGGTTAGACGATGACAGGATAGAATACTTTATGAAACGATGGTCTAGGTTAGGTTGGAATGTTGGATTTAGATTAGAATGATATGTTGGATTATATGAAGGGATAGTGTTGGTTACGATAGACGAGGTTAGGTTAGCCCTGTTAGGGTCGCTTGGGCTAGGTTAGATATACCCATCATAGAAAGCTCTTGATTTGAATATCATACAACATGCCTACAAGGAACATGCATGCACGTACACACTGCTCTCCTCCCCATTTAACCCTAAATTCCCCGCCAGCAGCACCTTTCGAACACATTCAACCCCTACCCTCCTTATCTCCTCCAATCGTATTCCCTATCGGTCCCATGTACTACCATTTTCTGCCACTCAACCCCCTGCCTAGCCTAGCATTTCACCTCGTTTTCCCTGTCTTTTCCCATGTATCACCATTTTAGTGCTCCAGATCTCTCCTTCTCTACCTACTCACAGTTATGACATTCCTACAGCCAAGTCTAAGGGAAATGTGTTGGAATGATAGTTTCTTTAACACTATTACATCCCCTAACCTTGTAGAACAGGTATGAGCTAAAGCACCTGGCATAACCTCTCGATAAGGCGCCCTGCGGTTGCAAGCACGTGGCACGGAAAGCACCTGAGCCGTCTGTACCAGCGCCATCTAAAACATAATTTTTGTTGCTATCACTTTTGATTAAATTGTCCCAGACATGCGGCGTAAATATAGCGCTGCCAATGATACAATTAGGAAGTATCTCGTTCCCGCCAACCTTAAAAGCTGCTATTATCATTTTAACGGAGCTATATTTGCTATTAATTATTAGATTTATTTTAGCAAGGGGCAGTTCCACGCACCCCTCCCTCTCCACCGAGCTACGCCTCTGTCGGGCATCAAGCAGAAGATATGCAAAGATTAGCTACAGGAAATTCAGGCCTGGTAATGATTCCTGGTGGAATGACTTCACCACTACAGTCAGTGGATGTTCGCATAAACCGCCCATTTAAGGCCTATCGGAAAGGACTGTATACAGAATGGATGGATAGCAACAACCACAAGTTAACGCCCACTAGAACACTCAAAGACTTACACTGTATTTGGTATGCAACTGGGTAACGGTTGCATGGGATCGAATTCAAGTCAGTCTCGTCGATAGGTCATTCAAGAAGTGCACATCCAATAAAAATGGATTGGTCGGCGGATGATGTAATCCGGAGCGTCGATGATGACGATAATGAGCCAAGTTTAGCAGGTGAGTCCAGCAGTGAGAGCGAGGATTGGTTACCTACATAGGTACGATACAACCAGTGACGAGGCGTCTGGTCATCGATAGATGCGGCGATGACTAAGAAAAAATAGAAAAAATAGTAAAAAGATTTGTTTTAACAATTTTATAGAATGTATGCCTAAAGAAGAAAGTCATGTGTGTGCATAACAAGACAAAAGGCCTCGCGATATGTGAGATGTCGGTGAGATTCGCTAATCCCAGTGCATCGAGACCTATCGCCACTACTGATTTTCTCCTCTACAGGCAATGTTTTTAAGCAAGCCAGGTCATCGCAGAATTCGGCGCATCTGTCTAGCACGTGTGTATGCCATTGCATTCGGCCTTTATCGGCATTCATGCCACGCGAAACGCAACCTAAGATGCGTTCCCGCCTAGCGCCTATCGGTCACATGTGAATTGTTGCAAGATTGTTTATTTGTGTCGTGTACCTTTTTTAGTGTTTTAGACGCTGTTAGTGAGTGATTAGCGTGTTTCTCTTTTTCTACTGAATTGTGAGTACTATATTTTACATACATATTGATATAGAAGAACATGCAATAGGAAGATGGAAGAGGGACATATATAAACACGGGACCGGGTCCGCCTACGCGGAGACCACACCCTCGTTAACCCAGGATTACTCGTGGGCCCTTTCCATTAGGGACGGTGTCTATTTTATATACCGCCCCCTGTCTCGTCAAGTTTAGGCTAGGACTCGTCCTGCCACCCTCCCAAACAGGGACGGAAGTGGATACGCCACTTACGCGCGTCAGGCCAGCAGGGCGAACCCTACTGGGGAGACTACCGAACAACCTCGGTGGGGCCGACAGTTTCTAGTAACCGTCTACGAGCTATCCCTCATGGCTGGTATCGGAGAACCTCGAGGCGTCTCAAAACCCCGCCTGGGCGGATAAACCAGCCAAGCGTACCCAATCTCCCATGAGTGTCGGGAACCACTGCCCCGCCGAATCCAACCCAATCCGAACAACTCCCTTGCGGGAGGGGCTCGAATGTTCGGCCCGGCGTACTTTTTCGTAACGTCAGAAGTACCACGAGTACTAAGGGTCCGCAGCGCCCGCACCTCGGCAGCTGAAGGGGTCGGAACCCCCCACCCCTTACGTGGGGAAGAGGGACAAGATATTGTAGTTCGGTTGAAACAAAAACCAATTAATTTAGCTAAGCTTGAAGAAAAGTTCTCATTATTCAATATGGCCGGAATTACCCTACTGAATATTACATCAAATGTCACGGAAAGAAATAGACCTTATATTAGCCATTTTACAGTGTCTAATTATGGTTGTTGTAATTAGATGTGTGGCAGTAAACTTTTGCAAAACTGCTTTTTTGGCCATGTCTTTTATTTGCTAAGGGCACCACTAAAAATCTTTGGGTTTCAGCCACATTTTGCAATTTAAGTTGAAGTACAGAATCTGCCAAAGCCCATGAAAAATCTGAAAGTCACCTTAAGTGCGTTATGGATTTCTGCAACTTTGGAAAAAGGATGGACGAGGGCATAAAAAAATCTTTGCAAATTAACAGCACTATACACAATCAAACATTGAAAACTAATCGAGTAGTGTTGAAACGTTTAATTGATGTATCATTCAAACGATCTCCTCTTCCAGCGGTTTCATTTACATTCACAGGATTTTCACACTTCAGTCTTCTTGCACTTACAGCCACATGGGTTTTAGCGCCTCATACTTCTTGCACTTACATTCACACGGTTTCACGCATTATTCTTCTTTGATCTACATTCACGCCAACTTCTCCACTCACTCAGCTATATATAATCGGCTTGTGAACACATTCACACGGTTTTCGTACTTCATACTCATAGCACTTACATTACACTACTAGCTCGTAACATACCAACATTCACATTACTTTCTCTACTCAGTCTTCTTTCAGAAAAACTACTTACATCTGCTAAAACATTCGCGCGACTTTCTCAGCACTCGTTTCATTTACATTCACATGGGTCTTCCTATCCACTCTTCTACTCGATGGTGCATTTCAAAGACACGAGAAATGAACTATTGAATCGCAAAATTGTCTTTTTAAATTTATTTGTCCTTTCAACAGATAGAAAAAAAACAATCCAGTTTACATTGGTCTTCATGCGCTGTATTACATTCACGCGCTTTCTCTACTCAGGCAGACAGCTATACTCGGTTTTGTGAACACATTCATAGCGTTTTCGTGTATCATTCTTCTTCCATTCACACTGGCATGGCTTCCTCTACCCACTCTTGCGTGTAAACATTCACACAGTCCGCTCCACACGCTCTTTTTCACATTCACAGTGTTTTCGTGTATCATTCTTCTTCCATTCACACTCATGGCTTCCGCTAATCACTCTTCTTGTGATGTATACATTCACACAGCCCTCTCTACACGCTCTTTTCTAAATGTGGCATGTTTTCGACCAGTGACAAGACTACTGAGTGCAATGATTGTGTTGCACACGCATGACTTTCTCTACTCTGGTGTAATCCATTTATACAAACACAATCATTCTCCATCTGCTTTAAGTTATTTTATGAGATAACGATTGCAGAAATTCTCTTTACTAATTTTCTTGTAGGTGCAATGAAATGTGGTGGTCTTTAAGCGATAGTCAAACATTTTAAGAGCCTGGTTGCTAAGTCGTGAATTCCGTTCTGTTTGCATGTGATAGATAAAACAAATGTTTAATTACTAATGAAGAATAATAGACGCTGGACGTTAATCACAATAATCTATATAGCATTACGAGGCTTAATGAAAGACGTTCTCTGGCATCCATTGGACCGAATTTGAGTCTTAGTGATGTGTGCTTGCATGTTAAAAATGTCTGCTGCCGTTCTAGGTTCGAATGTTTGCCTATTGCACTGTCAATTGATATAATTCAAAATATTTTTTCTATCATTGATTTAAGTGTCTTTTTTGTCATCCATTCTGTCCTTACTGACTGATATAATAATAATCATAACAATAATAATAACAACAACAATAAGGAATCTAATGACATGATTAATCAGAGCTCCATTCCCCTCTAAGATGATTCAGGCAATTTTACCTTCTATGCAGACCCGCTGCTGGTTTTTATATACATATATTTTTCCCTCTTATACACAGTTTACAATGTTTTCAATACATATTGTAACACCCCACGGGGGTGTTTACCCCCGTAGTAGGTGATTACACAGGGGGGGTTGGTAGCTCAGAGGTAGGGGATGCGTTGGTACTGGAATGGTAGGCAGGCCAGGGTAGCGTTCTAGGATAGGGGTATTTAAATAAAGCACAGGGGATGCATTGTCCCAATAAATTATATTGTTGCTTTAAATGTGCGAACAATTAGATCGGAGTGAAGCCCCGACAAGTCAATAGAAGTTAGGGGTGAAGCCCCGACAAGTCAATAGAACTTAGGGGTGAATTAACAGAACTCAGATTAGTCGCATGCTTACCTGTTGACTGGTGCGCCGGGTCTCGAAACTGATACCTAATCTGACGTCTCTCTCGTAGCAACAATAACCTCTTGGCAACAACCACGAGGCAACTCGCACTCACACTCTCACGACCGAGTCAAAAACCCTGTAGTATAAATACATACATAAGCGCTGACTCGGCGTAGTGCAGCGTGGACGAATTCTGCTAACCTGAACTTCACACTTCCTGGTATACGAAATATGTGCAATTCTAAAAGCTCTTCCTGGTCCGCTACATCGGTCCCAGGTTCGCCAAATTCCGACCCGGAATTTAAAATTGAAAAGGAGGACAAACATCGTAGGGGGTACTAAAACTGTCTACTCAGACGAGGGTTGATAGAAAGAGAGAAAGAAAAAAAAACAAAATATGGTTTGAGCCTTATACAATTGAAAATGCTCCGATGTCCTCTGCTGTCCAAGACTCGGATACCAGGGAAATTTTTTTTAAGGGTAGGTGAGTACGTAAGGGGTGGTTGCGGCCGCGCACCGCAATCTTGCCAAGCTTGGGCGCCGTGGCCCAGTGTTGCACTATGCGCAATCTTTGCTGTATTCTTATCGTTACTTTAACGTGAAGTGGAGACTGAGACTGAGCTCGTGGAGTTACTCTGTAGCTTCGGACCTCCCCGGTGAACTCTGCCGGGAATGAATAAGGTGCTGGGACAAAACTGCTGAGTGACTGCATACCTAGCGACTTTCTCGGAAACGTAGTATTTATTTCCGCGCATGCTGCATTGCTGTGGCCAAGCAGTGGCGTTCCTTCGAGGCGCACCAATGCTGCGTGTTCTGGCGCGACTCCCGCGGTGAGTTACCGACGTGCTCATACTGGTGGGCATCGTTCGACCTGGGCCTTTCTTGCCGGGCGCTTCTCTTCTTGGTGGTCTAATGGTGCGCAGCAACAGGGTTGTCTTTCAAAGATGGATGTTGTTAGGATAAGGTTGGAAGGACTATATTGCGGTTTAAAAGTTACGTGATGAGACTAAACACAGCAGAGAAAAGGTAACTTTAGAAAGTGAGTCGGTACCCCTGCCGATTCCTTGCCTCTCCAAATTTTGAGAGAAAAAAAAGAAGAAAAAGAGAACAGAAAAAAACATTAAGTTCTGTTATCCAGGTGTGATGCGACTACTCATAAGTTCTGCTTGACTAGGTATGTTCGTTCGAACAAAATTAAATTTGTACATTATACAATGATTTTTGTCTGTAACTGTATAACACTTTTTTTGTGTGGGTGTTGCATTGTATGTCAGCGGTGGTTAGATGTCCGTTTTTGGCATTTTGCTGATACCTCGCATCTGTAACCCGGGGAAGAGGGTCGCTGAGGCTGCTGTAGACTGTGGTGTCTCTTGCCTGCTGGAGGGCATCCTCTAAAACATACTTAGTTTTTGAAATTAGTACACAGAAATATGAATATTGCAGATGTTGCGACCAATGAAACACAACAAACACAAAAAACAACCATATTTACACTCCATTTTCTATTCATATACTTGCCGCAGTGCTACACGCCACTGAGAAGTGCAAAGTCAAGCTCTGTGCGTGAGGCGACGAATACTTGCGTCAGCGGATTTCATGACAGACTTTTGCTTTCGACACTTACCGTCCATGCAGAATCGTATGTTTATGAAAGCGATATCTGTGTTTCTAAGTTTGTGAACCAAAATTGCGGTACCCTTCCGCGTATGTGGAATGTGTTACGTATCTTGTGTTGCGTAATTCGTGGAGGATACCTGTGCCTTTCCTGCCTTCATCCCGTTGTGTAGTTTGAGCCTTTGATTAATTTTATTTTATTTATCTCCCTTATTTATTTCTCTGTTATGTTACTGTTGATTCTGAGGTGGCATCGGTTGGTGTTGCCAGAATTATAATTCCCTGAGGTGACGTGTGCTGTGGTTCCGCCGTGGTCGAGTTTGAAGAGTTCGACCTTTCCTTACAAAATTTCTTCAATATTCTGTATGCTAACAAGGCCATGACTACTATGCAAACAGTCATAAATACTATTTCTATAATTTCGACGACTGAAATAGGATGCGAGTTTCAAAATTTCTATGTCCCTGTTCCATCTCGTGTATTATCTGCCCTGGTCGTGAGAGAATTTTGTTTTTTATTTATTTACACTTGCTTATTTGCCACCTTACATTTATCTATTCTGCACGATGATTTGCTTCGCCTTGCGTGTTAACTGACATTTATTTATTTAATAGCGCTTGGTTGTCGTACCAGAGTGTACGTTATTCGATTTTTTTTCTACTATTATTTATTCTATATGCGCTAACGCATGTGTAAGGTGCGGAGAGAAAAGAATTCCTGACATCAACCTATAGCTCTCAAAACACATTATCATATACCTAACTTAAATTAATCTTATACTAACACTTATATGAATAACAGTACTTATGAAATAACTTTTCGACCTCCACTAAATCTTATTTCCTATTTATTCAACTCTGCTCCCGACCTTAAGAATACTTCTTTATAATTGCTCTCTGTCGTGTCCCTCGGCCCTACTCTGAACTCCTGGGGGGGGGGATAATGTATATCGTTCAAGTTTCTGTATCTGAACAAAGATATCTGTATTAAGCGAATAACAGGGTCGCGTCTCGGATTTCCCATTATATTTTCACTTCCAGATATATTTTCTCTTCGTCACGAGAAAGAGAGAGCCAAAAAAAAAAAGTAAAAAGTAAAAGTGAATCGCGTGGATTATCACTTTTAGCCTAACTTAAGCTGGAGGTCCGAAGATATACTACGTCTTGCATTATCACTTACTACTTAACCTATTTGAGAACTATTGCTGATGTTTAATGTTTTAACCTCTTTCTGTTTCCTGTTTGTTTGTTCTTATGCCGCAGCCTTACTGGACGAATTTGTGGTTCCGCATTCCGTCGTGTAATAATGTCAGCACTTTTGTATTGATGGACATTGAGTGATACGTAGGCGATTTTTTTTTTGTTTCAATTATATGTGGCAATTGTGTTTACCCGCTGTGCAAGTGTCGCAAGTGTGTTGTATGCTCATTATGCATAATAAGGCGAAATTCTACTAACGTGGACATTCTGGCGTTTCACGGAATTTCTGGCCTTAATTACGTAATTCAGGGGGCTAAGTTTTTTCATTATCCTATAGGGTCCTGTGTAGTTCATCAAACGTTTTGTGGCTCTACCTACCCTCCTTTTAGGGGTATATAGCTTCACCAAATCGCCGACTTTATACTCGACGTGCCGCCTCTTTGAATCATATAACTTTTTATTTTTTCTCTGGCTCTTTACTATGTTTTGGGATGCTAACGCCCTTGCTTTTATTATTGCCTCCCGTGTTTGCTGCACAAATAGGTTTTGTGAGGTGCCCTGTAATTGAACGTCTGGGGGTGATACCGGTTTCCGTGCATACAGTAATTCGAAGGGTGTGAACTTAGTACTTCCCTGTTTGCTTGTGTTTATGGCAAACCGAATTTGATGTAAATTATTATCCCAGTCTGTGTGCTGTGTGTTTACGTAGTTACTGATTACTTGCGCGATAGTTCTATTCGCCCTTTCTATTAGGCCATTAGCTTGGGGTCTGTAGGCTGTTGTGAAAGTCGGTATTGTTCCCATCATCTTAAGCAGTTCTTGTGTCACTTCGCTCATAAATACGGACCCTCTGTCCGACAGAATATATTTTGGTGCGCCGTGACGACAGATGACGTCGTCCAAGATAAATTCAGTGACATGCTCAACAGAAGCTTTTGGGATTGCCCTTAATTCCAAATATTTTGAAAAGTAATCACTAGCCGCAACTATGTATCTGTTACCTCTAGAGGACTTTGGGAAAGGCCCCAAGATATCTATGGAGAACCTTTCTCCTATATAGTTGACCTTTATGGGTTGCATTAAACCTGCGGGTCGCTGATTAACTGGACCTTTTCGTTGCTGACAGGAAGTGCATCTTCTTACATAATTTTGTATGTCCCTCTTCATTCCAATCCAATAGTAATGTGAATTAATTTTGTGAAAAGTTTTTGAAAACCCGAAGTGTCCTCCTAGCGGATCGTCATGACTATTATATAGTATTTCCTGCTTTAAACTATCAGGTACTACTAACAAGTGCATGTTCCCTGTAGTACCAGCATTTTTTCGGTACAGGACATTCGATTTCATCACGTATGTTGCAGCTTGTCGTGCTAGTTTAGCATTCGCTGTACCCGGCTGTCTTACGGCTTGTATTAGGGGTTTTAGCTGGGGATCCTCCTCTTGTTTTTTAGCTAATTCTATGGGTTCTATGAGACAGGTAATTCTGTCTTCCTGCTCTTGTGCTGCTTCGGGTTCAGGGGGGTCTATTGGCATTCTAGACAAACAATCTGCGTCCTTATGTTTAATCCCTGATTTATGTTGAATTGTGTAGTCAAATTCTTGCAGCATTAAGCTGTAACGTGCCAGTCTCCCTGTTAGATCTCTCAACCTATTTAGGTGGCACAGGCAAGCATGGTCTGTAACTACAGTTACAGGGTAACCATATATGTACTGGCGGAACTTCGAAAAACCGTACATAACTGCTAACAGCTCTTGTTCCGAAACGCTATAGTTCTTTTCAGCTTTGCTTAGACTTCTAGACACAAAGCCTACTGGGTGCATTTTTCCATCTCGTTCTTGGAGGAGGCAACTGGCTATGCCGTGCATGCTGGCATCGCAGTTCATTTGGGTTTTGGCTCCCGGCATAAAATGTGCCAACACCGGAGCCCTAACCATTAAATCCTTCAGCTTCTGGAAGGTTTCTTGCTGTTCTTGGTCCCATACAAACTTTTGGTCTGCCTTTGTTAGTTCGTTTAGAGGCCTCGCGATTGCTGCAAAGTTATTAATGAACCTCCTGTAGAAAGAAAATAAACCTAAGACCTGCCTTACTTCTTTGACGTTCCTAGGCGTTCTGAGCTGTGTAATAGCTTGGATTTTGTCTTTATCAGGTTCTATGCCTGCTGCCGATACTTCGTATCCTAGGAGTTTTATTTTGTCCATACCGAAAAAACATTTTTGGGGTTTTAGCTTAAACGTATGTTGTTCTAATTTCTTAAATACTGCTTCCAGGTTTGCCAATAAGTCCTGAAATGTATTTGCGAACACTATTATATCGTCTAGATATATGAGTGCTTTTTCGTATCGCAGGTCGCCTAACAGTTTATTTCCGATATCTGTGAATGCTCTAGGGGCATTCGAGAGCCCGAAGCTCAAGGTCTGGAATTCGTACTCTCCGTCCGACGTACAAAAGGCCGAATATTTCTTACTTTCTTGAGCTAGCGGTACTTGGAAGTATGCACTTAGCAGGTCAAGCGTACAGTAAAATTTTGAACCTCCTAAATAGCTAAGTAGGTCGTCAATCAGTGGTAAGGGATAGCCGGATGCAGCTGTTTGTGCATTGAGTTTTCTGTAATCTACACAAAACCGATATTCTCCTGATTTCTTTTTGACCAAAATTACTGGTGAGCACCAGCTACTCTGCGAGTCTTTTATTATCCCAGCCTCTTTCATTTCTTCCACTTGTTGGTTTATTATTTCCCGCTGTTTATGGGACACCCTGTATGGCTTCTGTCTAATTGGTGTCGTGTTTGTCAACTCTATTTTGAACTCCGCAATGTTTGTTGTCCCTAACTCTTGTAGGCTAGTGGCGAAGGTATGTCTGTACCTGTCGAGTAAATTTCGTAGCTGTTCGTGTTGTCCTGGTTCTAGTCGTGAATTAATATTAAATTTGGCGTCTTTGATGTCTATTTGTTTTGTTGTCTCACGTGTGAAAGTGTCTGCCTGGACTAATGCAACTTCGTGTACGAGTGCTAGTGTTGTCCCTTTAAATATTCTCTGAGGGGCGGCGGTATTATTGTGGACTTGTATCTTTTGATTTTGATTATTATTGCACAGGCCCGGTATAATGTTAACGTGTTTTTTCTGCATAGTGTTAATGCATGGTTCCAGTAATAATGTGTTTGTAGGGAGTGAGGGTATTCTGACGTCTATCTGTGTGGTTGCAAATGGAAGGATTTCTACGTCATGCTGACATGTTGCTTTCATTTTTGTCTCTTCAGCATCTGCTTCAAGTGTAATTTGCATGAGAGGACATTCTTGCTTTCGCTGGCAGCTTACCGTGACCTCCTTCGAATTTTGCAGTGTTAGTGTAATTGTGTTGTTCCCTAGATCTATAACGGCTTGGTGTTTCTGAAGGAAGTCCATGCCCAGCAATAAACTATGCGGGAAGTGTTTTACTACTATAAGTTGTTCTTTGAATTCCATATCACCCATTTGGAAGTTAGTGTTAGTTTGGTATTGTGCAGCAAGCAAATTGTTATTTGCAGTTCGCAAAATCATATTTAGAGGTGCTGGTTGCTTGCTTGTCCCTACCAGGTCGTCATTGATTATGCTTACTGAGCTGCCCGTGTCTATGAGAATGTCTATCCTTGTCCCTGCTAATGTTCCTATAATTTTTAATGTGCTCCCAGGGTTGATGTTTTCTGTTATGCTTGCTACCGCGGCCCTTATGGGGGGTGATTGGCTCGAGGCTGCGCGTGAAAATTTGCATTCCTCCTTCGTGTCTGGCAATTAGCGATTACGTGGCCTACCCGTTTACAGTAGGCGCACACAGGCCTCGCGGACACCGTTCTTCTTTGACTATATGTGGTCCTATAGCCGCTGGGGGCCTGTCCGTAATTCCTAACGGATTGATGCTGAGGATTGTAATTCTGGGGTGGAGGGCGGGGGTTCATTGTCAGGTTTTGCACCTGTTTTGCTAACTCACCCACCATCTTTGACATATCTGATACCTGCTTCTGGAGGGTATCGTCTGGCATACTAGGGGGAATTCCCTGTGCATCGATTAGGTCTACCCTTTTTCCTGCTAGGTAGTGGGCTGATTCTACCCTGCGGACGAACTGTATGAGAGCGTCCACTGTTTGTGGGTTGTAGGGCAGTACCTGTTCTATTAGTGATGGTTTAAGGCCCCTGATGATGTGTTTTACCCGTTCCTTCTCTGTCATTTCGGGGTTGACTAGATCACACAGAGCTATAATGTCATAAGCGTACTGCTCTGTGGGCTCACTAAGGTCCTGCACCCTCTGCCTTAGTCTGACCTCCATCATTTCCTCCTCTGCCGCGTGACTGAAGGCTTTTAATAACCCCTGCTTCAATGTTTCCCATTGGGCGTCCCTATTTCTATGGGCAAAGGTTTTGTACCAGTTTAGTGCGGTACTATTAAGGTAGCATGGTAAATACTGCGCCTTATGCTGGTCGTCCCAATTATTGGCACGCGCTATCAACTCAAACTTATGGAGATAGTCCCTTACACTTTCCCCTGGTTTCCCCGCGAAGCTACCCGGATCCAATGGTGGACGACTAATGTGCATGGGTTGAGGTGCTTCAGTTACCCTTCTACTTAAAACAGGTGAGTCCATTTTACTCATTGTATTTGTGTGTTCGTCTCCCTTATTCATGGCTAACTGTTTTTCTACCCTACTTGTGCTTGGGCTAGAAGTGTTAACGATCTTGCCGGAGCGGAGACGTATTTGATTTGCCGTCTCAGCGTGTGCCGCGATCTCGTTTGAAATTCCTTTCAAATCTGTGACTAGAAATTCTTGGAATTTAAATTGTTCCCCCTGTATAGCTGCTAATTCTGCGCACAGATTTCTAATCTCTTTAGTAGTAGGACTAGTAGAGTTTTGAGCAGGTTCAGCCATGCATAATAACTTAAATGTACTACACTAAAACAATATACATAACTTGAGAAAAGTTAAAAAAAAAAATAAGCTATATTCTGTGTAGGTAGCTCATGATGCAAAGGGTGGGAGGGTGGGTCTTCACCAGATAACCTCAGGTAAAAGGTTATCCCAAAATGAGGCGTGTTTTACACCTTGCAAAAAGAAAAGAGAGAAGAGAAAAAAAAATTTGATTACATCCCCTGGCTGGAAGAGGTAAGGGTGTTTTCCCCAATTATACTCGGTGAGTCCGCCACATTGTAGCCGGCGCTCCA
Source organism: Deroplatys truncata (assembly GCA_030765065.1). NCBI lineage: Eukaryota > Metazoa > Arthropoda > Insecta > Mantodea > Mantidae > Deroplatys > Deroplatys truncata. Next base: position 405,824,723 of record CM060990.1, read on the forward strand.
CCACATTGTAGCCGGCGCCTACACCAAATTGTAACACCCCACGGGGGTGTTTACCCCCGTAGTAGGTGATTACACAGGGGGGGTTGGTAGCTCAGAGGTAGGGGATGCGTTGGTACTGGAATGGTAGGCAGGCCAGGGTAGCGTTCTAGGATAGGGGTATTTAAATAAAGCACAGGGGATGCATTGTCCCAATAAATTATATTGTTGCTTTAAATGTGCGAACAATTAGATCGGAGTGAAGCCCCGACAAGTCAATAGAAGTTAGGGGTGAAGCCCCGACAAGTCAATAGAACTTAGGGGTGAATTAACAGAACTCAGATTAGTCGCATGCTTACCTGTTGACTGGTGCGCCGGGTCTCGAAACTGATACCTAATCTGACGTCTCTCTCGTAGCAACAATAACCTCTTGGCAACAACCACGAGGCAACTCGCACTCACACTCTCACGACCGAGTCAAAAACCCTGTAGTATAAATACATACATAAGCGCTGACTCGGCGTAGTGCAGCGTGGACGAATTCTGCTAACCTGAACTTCACACTTCCTGGTATACGAAATATGTGCAATTCTAAAAGCTCTTCCTGGTCCGCTACAATATTACTGAATTTCTGTCTATTTGAATTAAGGGGATGGGTAGGGTAAAGCGGGTGGTCGTGTGTATTTATTCCTGAAAACAATTGGGTTGGGAAGCTGTATACAAATCCAGGCTTGGGAAAGCATTCGGAGGTACAAAAGAACGCACCTGGCACCTATTGTCATGTCTAAAGGTATTGTTTTATCCCTAGCAATGATACCGACTGTTAGAGCAGCAAGATACATCTCAATACGTCTAAGGGTCCACCAAGTCATAACAAAAAACGACCTACCCTCACACAAAGAAATAATTATCAGAATCGATCGAGTATAAATGCCTGACCTGTGCAAAGAAAATTCATGACACCTACACATACAGCTTCTTACACGTCTGTTATTCAGTAAGAGTTGAATTGTCAATGTAGCTAATATATTTTCTAAAAGAACGAGTTTCAAGATCGAGCTAAAAGATGTAATCCCATTGGTCACGTGACAAACTCTATCCAGTGACTCTTCACATTAGGAAACAGCAAATTTTAAGTGTATACAATAATTTAATGAGAACATTAGCTTATAAAGCCTGTAACCGGGCTCTGTGGAAAACACTTCCTCTATTGAGCTCGCTCTTGACAGAGAAGGTGCTTCGATTACAGTTATAGTTCGGTGTTTTAGTGGATTCAACACTTTCATCTTTAACACTGCAAGGTGAGTTTTGTTATTTTGTTATGTTTTCTTTTTCCCCCTAGAAAACAAACGCGACAATTATCATTGCTGTACATGCCTTAAACAAAATTAGTATTTAAAACAAACACAGTATGACAGCTTACAATACTTAACACTCTGGGAATCTCAATAACACAGGCTTAAAAATATATAACTCATTACTGCCAGCATGTTACGCGATTTAGAAGCCTTGTTCCAAAATGCAAGTGTATCTGTCTAAAAAATTACTCTTCACTCAACATTTATTGTTATTTACAATTTTTTAATTTGTGTAGGTTTTTGTAATTAAATAGAAGGAACATGTTAACATGCAATTGAATACTCTCTGCTCGCTATATACTAGCAATTAATATAAAAAGTAGTGATGAAAATATGTCCTTGTGTATTTAACCACTAATCTTCTTTAAGAAATTGATTGGTGAAGGTGTGTTTAACATGCAGGTTTATATGCAGAAGTCTATTTATTTGTCAATTTTATACAGGCGAATGGATCCGCGCATTAAGCCAGAACTATCACAATGTATAAGCTCTGCAAGAAATGGCTAGATCGCCTTAATCCTCAAGGGTAAGAATTACACCATTTTATATACATATATATTACAGGAAATAGAATTTTTTAAACTTTCGTGTGTGGAATGCGATAGCACTCGAATCTAAATATAATCTATCAATTCTGTTATATAATTATTTATTCATTCTTTTTAGTGGGTCCCAGCTAGGCATTGAGCCTCTGGTACGTGCAAGCGCATGCTAGATCACCTTCAATCCTCGAGGGTAAGAAATATATCATTTTTTCGAAAATATATAAATATATTTTTTAAATATTACGGGAAATGTTGAGCTTAGAATTTTTTAAGTTTCCTGTGTGGAATGCGATAAGATTCGAATCTACATATACTCTATCAATTTAGTTATACAATTATTTATTCATTGCCTTTTAGTGGGTCCGAGTACGGCATTGAGCCCCTGGTACGTGTAGGCGCATGCATTACGGGGGGCGCCTAGATCACCTTCATTCATCGAGGGTAAGAAATATATCATTTTTTCCAAATATCTATATATTTTACATATTGCAGGAAATGTTGCGCTTAGAATGTTTTAAGTTTCGTGACAAGTATGCAATAACATTTGAATCTAAATTTACTCATTCACAATGCACTTACACATTATGCAGATGAATTATTATTGCTATATCAGGGGAGTCTTCAACTCCTTATAATGTAAACATGGAACGGGGCGAGTTGGAAATGTCATCCAAGCCCTCACATAAGGGCCCCGAATGTAAGAAACCTGCATGTTTTTTTATTTATTTCTTCTAGCTCAACACCTAATTCCAGACTGTGCATATGTATGCATAACAAACGTTTGTTAATGTATACAATTATTATGCCTTCAGGTGGTCGATCATCATCGTCACAAACAGATTTCAACCCTAATCACGCAAGGTTAACTTCGTCTCATTCATCAACTGTATCATCGCATCCACTTCTACCAAGACACTCAGCGTCAACACCTACGGCCAGAAGAATTCGATTATATCAGATAATACCAAACACAATACAAGTAATTCCACTTCAAGCACCTCTAGCAGCTAACGAGTCGCGCAGGCATACACCATACCTTAGCCGGAAAAGACGCCGTTTAATCTTTGACACACAGCCAACAGCTTTACCGCCTATACCTCTGTTAATTCCAAGGCAGAAATGCAACAATGCCCCTTCGTAGAATGCAGTCATAGACACACACGCAAAACAGGTACACCCAAGCACACACACACATCGGCGCCCTCTCGTACACCCACGCACACTCACAAAGCAGGTGCATACACACACGCATATAGCGCTTCATTTATTTACTCTTTCACTCATTTCCTTCATCGCTATTGAAAGAAAAACGTCGAAATAAGGTAAGACTGTTTATTTCAGAATTTTGAATTGTTAAACAAACATTGAATTTATATCACCGTTTTCAATTTAAAAGTATTCTGTGTGTAACTAACAGTATAGCTAATTCTGTTCTTTTTTGCTTCTATTGTTACAGTTTCTGAATCGTGTTTATCTGTGTCCGGTGTGCGACGATCATAGCTTACCTTCGCAGATCTTCGCGTGAGACTGTCTGTCTCCACCTCCTCCTGGGTTCGAGAATGTGAGCATGCAGATGAATAAGGTTGCTCTTTGCTGTAGAGGTGATAAAAAACTCACTGAAGGCTAGTGACTGGTCACTATTGTCTGCACATGGCTGACACTTAGGTGTATATATGTATAAAATGTTTTACTCTTACTTAATATTGCTTTAAGAATGGCTTTTTAAAGTTTTTCCGAATGTTGTGTTATTCATATTTTTTTAAATTTTTTTGTTTCTTATTCTTACTTAATATAGTATTTTAATTGATTTCTTCCAAGTTTGTGTATATTGTCTTCATTTAAAGCATTTTAATGAATTGTTTTTTCATGTGTACGCAAATGCTAAAGTTTTATGTACATTGTATAGTTCCTATTTATTTAAAGCATTTTAATGAATTGGTTTTTCCGTGTATATATACATACTAACTATGCCATCATAGGAAAGGTCGAGGGAAAATAAAAAAAACCTCACTATTGCGGAAATGAAAGGTCTGTTTATTTTCATAATTTTCCCTACAGCAAACCCTTTCTATTTATCCATTGAGTATTAAGGAATCCGTACCACTTTACAAGAATTCTATTTCCTTGTCGGCGTAACACCTTCTCCACTTGAAATGCATTAAGAGCTGCAAAAGCTTAAATATTTAATTGCTAATGAAGAATGATAGACCTTGGAAGTTAATCACAATACTTTTATAGCATTACGAGGTATCCGAAGGTCCAAGCTCGAATCTTAGTGCTTAATAAATATTAAACTAATGAGCATAGACGGGTAGATTGAAATGCGTTTAACTAATTGCAACAAGTAGATTAACCCAGGCCTGTACTTAGGTATTCTGAGGTCTGTGTTCAAATCTTACTGCAGCAAAAGGCTATACATAGCACAGAAAGTAAAAAATACCATCACAATAGACAATTTTTCAGATATGCGTTTATGACAGTCCTTATTGTTATTCCGGCTAATCAGCTGGCTGAATCTGGTTTCCGGGTAAATATATATTTAAAGCGAAAATCATACGAATCGAGTGCAGTATTGCAACAGGATCTTTCATGAACGGTGAAAGCGGACACTCGATCTACGAGTTTTTACCATCTGTTCCGCCAGGATATCATATTTCCCAAGAATCATCAAATCCAATTTACTTTCCGATAATAAACACCAGCATCATAGAGCAAATCAGTCTTCGTGTAGTGGACCAGAACGGGAATATCATCGACTTTAGAAACGAGGATATACGCATAAGACTTCACATTCGTCGCAATGGCAATAGATTTTAGCAGAAGTCAGCGTCGCCGAGGATATAATAATGGTGTGATTCGACGTACCCGTCATACTCCGCCATTGACAGCCAGAGTGTTAACTTCATACAATCGAGAGTTCCTCCAGGCACTGGGCTTCAGAATTCTATATAATCATTGACATCTTCAATGTTACCGAAGCACCAAGATTCGACAAGATCACCAAAGAAGAACATGTGTTTCTGCCACATAATACAGCGGCCCTGGACGCTAATGGCGAGATTAGAATCCCTTGCCAAGCTGAGGATTTATATAGTTTACCTAACCGAAGTTATCTATACATTGAGGGAAGTATTACTAAACCTAACGAAGCAGCTACTACTGCGAAGCTTACCAATAACGGTATTGCATTCATGTTTGAGAAGATTCGAATGGACAAGTACGGACCAACTATTGATCGAACCAGAAACCCCTTAATCGCATCAAATTTACGCAACTATGCTGCTCTCAACTCCATGGAATCTGCTCGCCTGCTGAACAATGGATGGCGCTAACCTGGAGGAGACGTGGACATTGTACATGCAACAAATGGAGCCTTCAATGCTATAGTACCGCTTTCGATGCTTCTGGTATTTGCCGACGACCACAAGGAGCTCATACTCAATAGCAAGTTTGAGTTAGTGCTGATTCGATCCAAGGACTCTAAAACGGCATTATAGCAGGTGGCAGGGGGAAGAGCATACTACTGTTAAACTTGTACGAATCGAGTGAAGAATGCTTGTGATTCGAATTTCTGATGCTGAAAAGGTTGAAATCCTAAAGATTGTCAAGTCGGACAAACCACTGTTTCTTCTCTTTAGGACCATGGATCTGCATACTCAACCTGCTGTGCCGAAAACTAAATCATTCACCTGGAATGTCGCAACCACATCAAAAATGGAGAAGCCGAGATTTGTCATTTTGGGTTCTCAGACTTCAAGATCGAGTAATGCATCTAAAGACTGTTCCGTTTTTTGTCATTGTAATATAACTATTTTGAGGCTTTATCCCAATAGTGAACGTTATCCCTACCACGACATGCACTTGGAATTTAAAAACTCCAGATTTGCATCATTGTATGAGGTGTATTCAAGGTTTCAAAGCTCATAATATGAAGAAGAGAATTATCCTTTATCGAAGAGAAAGGATTTTCTTAAATATGCATCTATATTTGTTATAGACTGCTCACATTAAACCAAGGAGGTTGTAAATGGAGCTGTCAACATCAGAATCGAAATTCAAGCTGGTGCAAACATCCCTGCAGAGACCTCATTTTATTGTCTGATAATTGATGATAAAGTATTTAATACAAGCCTGTGACTCATGTGATGCAACCTTTATTTAAAACTAATCATTGCAATGTAAGGATTTCTTTTTCATTAAGCATGTAAGGATTTTTAATCAATAAAATAAGTTGTAAAAGCATACCTTCATTCTTTTTATTATTTTTATAATACAATTCCAGTACATTCCTCCTCCAACTCATAGTTCCTACATATGGTGTTACACCTGCAATGAATAGGTTACTTAAATTGTGATGTATACACGACTCAAGTCTTTTTAGATTGCAATTTCATAGCTATTTAAGAGTATTTCACAACCATTTAAATTAGTGTTCACAATTCTTATTTTGGCCTCTTCCATATAAGAAATGACATTATAAGAGAAAACAATATTTGCAACATATTCCACTCTCGGGCACCTTCTCGATTGGAGAAAAGTTTGAAATATACGGAGAATCTCTCGAATTATCTCCCAGTCATTCATTGTCATGTATACAAAATTGTCTGTGTTTTTCACTATAAGCACTGGAATGTTGTAGAAGAACCCGATCTTAACGCTATGGCTTCTCGAGATGTAGACGTCTTGGAGCGCACTTGTTGCCTGTATGTTTTTAGGGGTGTCGATGTTGGTTGTTCTATCCTCCAAGAGCGTCAGCCTCCTTTGTAGATCGGCAAAGCTGTTCTTCTTCTTCTTCCCCTTATTGCCGCGACTAAAACATTGCACAATTAAAGTCTTAGAAAACATGATTTTTTGGAAGTGTAGGTAGCCTGAAAGAGAATTACATTTTGTTAGATTACAAGGAAATCAAACACAACGATTTTTTCTTCCAGATATGAAAATACTCACATCAATGTTTTCCCGGGATCTGTCTGCTTGCCGGGGAAAGCTTTGGGTCGTCGGTATTAGATTCTCGTCCACCGGGGAATTTTATTCCTTCTGACTCTCATCTATATGAATAGCAGACTGCACAGGTGCTGCAAGAGGGTCTTCAACTATATCTTCTACTCCTCTTTCACCAGAATCTATCTCGTCTTTAGGTACAGGCGTCGTCATTTGAATTCTGCAAAGACAATAATTTCCAAGATTAGTTACGTCTAGATACCACAGTACGATAGTACTAATGTATCGAGATGCCCATGTATGATAGTATCGCCTACGCAATTATTTTTTACATTAATCATCTCCAAGTTTACTTAAACAGCAATACCAATTACGATAATACTAATGTACTGAGATAGCAATGTAGACTTCTATTGCATACTTAATAATTATTTATGTTAATGATTTCCAAGGCTACTTAACCAGCGATACCAATGTACAATCGTATTGCGTATGCAAATAGTTTTAAAGTGTTACTTTTACATTTCTCTGCGTGAACACGTATGCGCTGTAGTTCTCATTGCACAAGTATGACGTCATCTGCTCGTGCACTTCCGGCTTGGCGCATAAGACAGCGTAAGTATATCCGTTGCATACTCTGAATGACACAGAGAGGCGTGGCTTGAAACGATGCTGTCTCTGGCATCTACATGTCAACGATCTGGTGCCTTCTGAAGGATGAGGTTGGTCGTCGAATTAGATCTGTACAGCTTGCTTCACGCTGCGTTTCCCTAACATTACTAGCTCTCTGGTCGTTTCAGATGATCGCGCGTCTCTGCCATCTGTATTTCGACGATCTGTTGCCTTCTGAAGTAAAGTTTGGTGGTGGGTTTGGAGCTGTACAGCTTGCACTGCACTGGATGTCCCTAACATTTCCAGTTCCCGGACCGTTCCAAATAGTCGCACGTCTCTGACATCTACATGTCGACGATCTGTTGCCTTCTGAAGTAATGTTTGGTGGTCGGAATAGATCAAAATAGTCTGCATTGCGCTGGATGTGCCTAACATTTCCGGCTCTCGGACCGTTTCAGCTAGTCGCGCGTCTCTGCCATTTACATGTCGACGATCTGTTGCCTTCTGAAGTCATGTTTGGTGGTCCGTATAGATCAGAATAGTCTGCATTGCGCTGGGTGCCCCTAACATTTCCGGCTCTCGGACCGTTCCAGCTAGTCGCGCGTCTCTGCCATCTACATGTCGACGATCTGGTGCCTTCTGAAGGATCAAATTGGTAGTCAAATTAGATGTGTACAACTTGCATTGCGCTGCGTGTCCCTAACATTATAGCTCTCTAGCCGTTTCAGTTCTTCGTGCGCCTCTGCCAACTTCATGTCGACGATCTGTTACCTTCTGAAGTAAAGTTTCGCGGTTGGTTTGGATCTGTACAGCTTGTATTGCGTTGGATGTCCCTAAAATTTCCAACTCCAGGAACGTTCCAGCTAGTGGCGCGTCTCTGCCATCTACATGTCGACGATCTGCTTCCTTCTGAAGGATAAGGTTGGTAGTCGAATTAGATCTGTACAGCTTGCATCGTGCTGCGTGTCCCTAACATTTATAGCTCTCTAGTCGTTTCAGCTTATCGTGCGTCTCTGCCAACTTCATGTCGAAGAACTGTTGCCTTCTGAAGTAAAGTTTGGTGCCTGGTATAGATCTGTACAGCTTGCATTGCGCTGGATGTCCCAAACATTTCCTGCACTCGGACCGTTTCAGCTGATCGCGCGTCTCTGCTATCTATATTGCAACCATCTGTTGCCTTCTGAAAAAAGTTTGGTGCTCGGCATAGATCAGAACAGTCTGCATTGCCCTGGATGTCCCTAATATTTTCCAGCTCTCGAAACTTTTTCAGTTGCTCACACGTCTCTGTCATCTACATGTCAATGATCTGTTGCCTTCTGAAATAAACCATGGTAGTCGGAATAGATCAGAACAATCTGCATTGCGCTGGATGTCCATAAACTTTCCGGCTCTCGGACCGTTTCAGCTAGTCGCGCATCTCTGCCATCTACATGTCGACGATCTGTTGCCTTCTGAAGGAAATTTTGGTGGTCGGCATAGATTTTACAGCTTGCATTGCGCTGGGAGTCCCTAACATTTCTAGCTCTCTGGTCGCTTCAGTGTTCGGGCGTCTATGCCATCTACAACTCGACGATCTATTGCCATCTGAAGTAAAGTTTGGTTGTCGGTATAGATCTGTACAGCTTGATTTACGCTGGATGCCCCTCACGTTTCCAGCTTCCGGACCGTTCCACCTATTTGCGCGTTTCTGCCATATACATGTCGACGATCTGTTGCCTTCTGAAGTAAAGTTTGGCGGTTGGTATAGATATGTACAGCTTGCATTGAGGTGGATGATGATGATGAGATGGGGATTAATGGCGCTAAACATCGAAGGTCATCAGAGCCCTTACAAGGTGTAACATTTAAATCCAAAAACTAAAATACGGCATAAAAGCCGCATAGTCAAAAACATTAAAAAACAAGCAAAAAAATCTAACACCAGCACACTAAAACATTGAAAACAAAACAATAAATGAGTAAAATGACGTGTCAGGAACTGTAGAACGCAAGGGGCAAGAGCGTCATACCTCAGCTGGGGAGAAGTGTCCCTATTGAAACAGACAATATAAAGTCACAAGACTAAAATCTCTCAGCGCAACAAACGCGTCGATTAAAACCAATGTTACTGATAAAATGTAAAAGACATTCTACAGTATTCGCGTCGTCTGCCACAACGGCTAAACTAACAGGTAGACACACGAACGCGCATTGGAGCTAAAACCCGACACTCTGCTAAAACGTGACGCACCGTTAAGGGTGCCGCACACTGCACACAGAGTGGTGCGGGGTCACCTCAAAGCAAGTGTCTATGACTAAAAGGGCAATGTCTCATACGAAGGCGTGTTAAAATTACCTCTTCCCGACGATAACCTCCTGCAGCTTATTCCCCCTAAGAGCCGCCCACTCATCGCGCCAACCCGAGAGGGCACAACGACGTAAAATGACATAAAAATCAGCGGAGGTAACAAATAGAAGTTAAACATCTGGGTGATAAAATTGCCAATTTGGCAGCGGCATCCGCAGACTCGTTGCCAGAGACGCCCACATGACTCGGAATCCACACAAAGGAGACACTGGTGCCAAAACACCGAGCGAGTGGAGGAGATCATGTACGCGCTTTACAAGTGGGTGGTAATTGTACAGCGCGTTAATACTCTGAAGGGCGCTCAGAGAGTCTGTGCAAAGAGCACAGCGTCGTAACTCATGCCGCTGGATATATAAAAGTGCTTGAAAAATACTAAAAGGTTCGGCAGTAAACGTCGAAGATTGCCTCGGTAAACGAAAGGTAAAACTACATCGACCAACAATAAAGCCACACCCTACTCACACATCAGTCTTAGATCCATCAGCATATATAAAATGGCATTCCTCGAATTGCGCCTGAACTCCTAAAAACGCTGATCTAAGGACTGAAGAAGGGATCTCAGTCTTCAGCATCGACGTTAACCCAAGGTGACAGTAGGCCTCAGAGCGCAACCAAGGAGAAAATCGCGTTTCCCCCCAGGAAGGGTCGGCGCTGGCGTAAAGTCCAAATGCCGAAGAAGCTGGCGAAATCGAACCCCTGGAGGGAGCAATGCAAAAGGAGCCAACTAAATATTGCCGATCAAGCTAATCCTCGAAAAATAACTCCAATGAAGGGTGGTCAGCCAAGCTGGAGAATCGACAGGCATAGCTGCACAAAAGCATCTCACGCCTGAAGGACAGCGCAGGCTCTGCAGCTTCAGCATAAAGGTTGGGTACAGGGCTAGTTGGAAAGGCCCTGTAGCAACTCTTATACCTCATGGTGAATGGCATTCAATCGACGTAACACACATGGACGTGCCGATGGATAGACAATGCACCTGTAATCAACCTTGGATCGGACCAAGGAGCGATGAGCTCAGAGTGTCCCTAACATTTCTAGTTCACTAGTCGTTTCAGCTGGTAGCGCTTCTTTGACATTTACGTGTCGATGGTCTATTGCCTTCTGAAGTAAAGTTTGGTGGTCGGTATAGATCTGTACAGCTTGAAATACGCTGGATGTCCCTAACATTCCCGGCTCTCGCAACGTTCCAGCTAGATGCGCGTCTCTGCAATCTACATGTCGACCAGCTGTTGCCTTCTAAAGTAAAGAATGGCGGGCTGCATAGATCTGCCCAGCTTGCATTGCGCTGGTTGTCCCTAACATTTAGAGCTCTCGGACCGTTCCAGCTGGATGCGCGTCTCTGTCATCCACATGTCAACGATCTGTTTCCTTCTGAAGTAAAGTCGGAATACATCAGAACAGTCTGCATTGCGCTGAATGTCCCTACATTTCCGCTATCGGACCATTCCAGCTAGTCGCGCGTCTCTGCCATCTGCATATCGACGATCTGTTTCATTCTGAAGTAAACAATGGCGGTCGGTATAGATCTGCAGAGCTTGCATTGCGCTGGTTGTCCCTAATATTTCCAGCTCTCGGGCCGTTCCAGCTGGTCGAGAGTCTCTGTCATCTAGATGTCAACGATCTGTTGCATTCTGAAGTAAAGTTTGGTGGTCGTATAGATCAGAACATTCCGCATTCTGCTGGATGTCCCTAACATTTCCAGCTCTGGGACCGTTCCAGCAGGTCGCGCTTCTCTGACATTTGCATGACGACGATCTGTTGACTTCCGAAGTAAAGTTTGGTGGTCGGAAAAGATCAGAACAGTCTGCATGGCGCTGGCTGTCCCTAACATTTCCGGGTCTCAGACCGCTCCGAATAGTTGCGCGTATCTGCAGTCTACATGTCCACCATCTGTTGCCTTCTGTAGTAAAGAACGGTGGTCTGTATAGATCCGCGCAGCTAGCATTGCGCTGGTTGTCCCTAACATTTCCAGCTCTCAGACCGTTCCAACTAGTCGCACATTTCTCTCATCTAGATGTCGACAATCTGGTGCCTTCTGAAGGATGAGGTTGGTGGTCGAATTAGATCTGTACAGCTTGCATTGCGCTGCGTGTCCCTAACATTTCTAGCTCTCTGTTCGTTTCAGCTGGTCGCGCGTCTCTGACATCTTTATGTCGACGATTTGTTGCCATCTGTAGTAAAGTTTGGTGGTCGGTTTGGATCTGTACAGCTTGCATTGCGCTGGATGACCCTAACATTACCAGCTCCCGGACCGTTCCAGCTAGTCGCGCGTCTCTGCCACATACATGACGACGATCTGGTGCCTTCTGAAGCATGAGGTTGGTGGTCGAATTAGGCCTGTACAGCTTTAATTGCGCTGCGTGTCCCTAACAATTCCAGCTCTCTGGTTGTTTCAGCTGGTCGCGTGTCTGTGCCAACTTGATGTCGACGATCTGTTTCCTTCTGAAGTAAAGCTTAGCCGTCGGTTTAAATCTGTACATGATGATGATGATATGCGGTTTAAGGGCGCTAAACTGCTATGGTCATCAGCGCCCTTACAGTGTATAAAAGATAAGGTCAAAATATAAAACAGGTAAAAGAACCGCAGAGTTAAAAACGGGACACAAACCCGCGATGATCAAAAAGCTAAAACTAACAACATAACAATAACAAATATAACAATAACAACAATAATAACAATAACAAAAATAACAACAATAATAACAATAACAACAATAAGAACAATAACAACAATAATAAGAACAAGACAAATATCTGAAAACCAACACACTAAAAGCATAGGCAGTAAAGGATTAAAACGTGTCAGGAACTGTAGAATGCGAGGGACATGAGCGCCATATGTCCACTGGGGATAAGAGTTCCCATAAAAAACAGACAGGATAAAAGTACGAAGCTAACAGACGCCTAACGCATTAAATGCGCAGATTAAAATCACTGTCATGAATAAAACGTAAAACACATTCCACAGCATGCGTGTCGTCTGCCAAAACGTTGGCTAGGCCAACAGGCAGACCCACACGAGCACGCAATGCAGCTAAAACCTGACACTCTGTTAAAATGTGACGCACCGTTAAGGGCACGTCACACTGCCCACAGAGTGGTGCGGGGTCACCACTAAGCAAATACCTGTGACTAAAAACACAATGTCCAATCCGTAAACGAGCTAAAATTACCTCTTCCCGACGACAAGAACGAGAAGAGGTATCCCAGATCAACGGGAAAGGCTTAACCTCCCGCAACTTGTTCCCCCGGAGGGCCGTCCACTCATCGCGCCAGCGCGAGAGGATGCGGCGACGTAAAACAACACACGAATCTGACAAGGGAACAACAGAGGTAAAAAATCTGGGTAATAAAATCGCCGATTTGGCAGCGGCGTCGGCAGACTCATTACCTGAGATGCCCACATGACCTGGAATCCACATGAAGGACACGCTGATGCCAGAGACACCCAGCGAGTGGAGCAGGTCATGTATGCGCTGTACGAGTGGGTGGTAATTGTACAGCGCAGTAATACTCTGAAGGGCACTCAGAGAGTCCGTACAAATAAAACAGTGCTGTAAGGCGTGCCGCTGAATGTATAAAATAGATTGATAAATGCTAAAAAGTTCGGCGGTAAAAATTGAACATTGTACAGGTAAACGAAACTTAAAACTACAGTGACCAGAAACAAAGGCACATCCAACTCCAGCTTCAGTCTTAGATCCATCGGTAAAGATAAAATGGAAGTCCCCGAATTGAGCCCGTACTTCTAAAAAAGCCGATCTAAAGACTAAAGCAGGGGTCTCAGGCTTCGGCATTGACGTTAGCCCAAGGTGACAGTGGGCCTCAGCGCGGGACCATGGAGGAAAACGCGTTTCCCCCCGTGGAAGGGCCGGCGCTGGCGTAACGTCCAAATGCCGAAGCAGCAGTCGAAATCGAACCCCTGGAGGGAGCAATGCAGAGGAGCTAACGAAATATTGCCGGTCAAGCGAATCGTCGTAAAATACATCGAAGGACGGGTGGTTAGGCAAGCTTGAGAGTCGACAAGCATAGCTGCACAAAAGCATCTCACGCCGGAAGGACAGCGGAGGCTCTGCAGCTTCTGCGTACAGACTGGGTACAGGGCTAGTTGGAAAGGCCCCTGTAGCGACTCTTATGCCACGATGGTGAATGGCATTCAATCGACGTAACACAGATGGACGTGCCGAAGAATAAACAATACACCCGTAATCAAGCTTGGATCGGACCAAAGAGCGATAAAGACGAAGAAGGACGGTCCGATCAGCTCCCCAGGATGTGCCACTTAAAACACGTAAAATATTAAGAGAACGGTCACACTTTGCTTTTAAAAAGGAAACGTGCGAGGTCCAACACAACTTCCTATCAAAAATCAACCCCAAAAATTTCGCCTCGTCTGCAAACGGAAGTATCCCTGGCCCAAGATGGAGAGAGGGCGGAGGGAAATGCTTCCGGCGCCAGAAGTTGATGCAGACGGATTTCTCGGCGGAGAAATTAAAGCCGTTGGCGTTACTCCAGGCGTAGAGACGGTCGATACAGCTCTGGAGACGGCGTTCGAGTAGACAGGTCCGCCGTGAACTGCAATAAATAGCGAAATCGTCAACAAAAAGGGACGATGAAATGCCAGGTGGAATACAATCAACAATGGGGTTGATAGCAATCGCAAAAAGTGTGACACTGAGTACAGAGCCCTGCGGTACTCCGTTCTCTTGAATAAAACGACGAGATAAAACCGAGCCCACACGTACACGAAAGACGCTGTCCGTCATAAACTCCCGAAGAAATATGGGAAGACGACCGCGGATATTCCAATCGAGAAGTGTACGTAAAATGCCGCCCCTCCAACAAGTGTCATAAGCTTTCTCCAGGTCAAAAAATACAGCCACGGTTTGACACTTTCTCAGAAATCCATTCATAATATGCGTCGACAAGGACACCAGATGGTCGACGGTAGAGCGATAGCGACGAAACCCGCACTGAGCGTTCGCTAAAAGTTTCTGAGACTCAAGCCACCATGTCAACCGCCCGTTGATCATGCGCTCCATCACCTTGCAAATGCAACTGGTGAGGGAGATAGGGCGGTAGCTGGAAGGTAGTTGGCGATCCTTCCCAGGCTTAAGTATAGGGACAATGGTGGCTTCGCGCCAAACGGAAGGAAAAATGCCGTCTTGCCAAATACGGTTATAGACCTGTAAGAGAAAGAGTATACTGTCGGCTGAAAGGTTCTTTAACATCAGGACATGAATGCCGTCCGGCCCAGGAGCGGAGTGCCGAGAGCAATGAAGAGCGTGCTCCAGCTCCCTCATTGTGAATAGTTCGTTATAGCATTCATCATTAGCAGACCGAAAAGTATATGATGCGGAATCCAGCCGGTCTTTAATAGAGCGAAAGCCGGCGGAATAATGGTCTGAACTGGAAACCGCCTCAAAGGCAGCCCCCAGAGTGTTAGCGATGGCAGCCGGATCCACGATGGTGGCATTAGAAACCTGAAGGCCAGAAACAGTACAATGGGACACTTTACCTGAGAAGCGACGAAGTTTATCCCAAACAACGGATGAAGGCGTAAAACGATTAAAAGACTCGACAAAACGAGCCCAAGATGCCTTCTTGCTATCCTGAATAATGCGACGAGCCCTGGCGCGCGATTGTTTAAAAGTCACCAAATTATCATGTGTAGGGTGTCGCCGAAACACCCTAAGTGCAGTCCTACGGGCACGAACGGCGTCCCGACAATCCTCGTTCCACCACGGAACAGGTGGCCGCCGAGGTTGGGAGGATGTACGGGGTATTGCGCGTTCGGCGGCAGAGAAAATAATAGACGTAAGGTGGTGCACTAGTTGGTGAATGTCGGAGAAGGGCTGGTCGTCAAAATGCACGAGGCTGGAATACAAGCTCCAGTCGGCTTTTGCGAATATCCAGGTAGGTACTCTGGAATGCTGTACGTGGTGCGACAGAAGAGAAACGATGCAGGGGTAATGGTCGCTGGAGTAGGTGTCAGCGACGACGTTCCACTGAAGACGATGAGCAAGCTGGAGGGAACAAATGGCAAGGTCCAGGTGAGAGAATGTACCAGAAGAATCAGAAATAAAAGTAGGTGCACCGGTATTGAGGATGGAAAGATTGAACTGATAAAAAATGTCGGAAAGAAGAGTACCCCTCGCACAAGCCCTTGGCGAACCCCATAGTGGGTGATGGGCATTAAAATCTCCCAACAGAAGAAAGGGTGTTGGGAGAGCGGACAGGAGAGCTCGAATGTCCGCGGGAGCGAGGGGAGACGATGGAGGTGAATACACAGAACAAACAGAAAACAAAAAGCCGAGTAAGTGAAGGCGAACGGCAACAGCTTGCAAGTCAGATGTAAGTGTGACAGGTGTAAAATGAACGTCGTTACGCACTAAGAACATGACACCTCCATGAGCAGGAGTACCCTCCTCCGGTTCAAGGTCGTAGCGAACCGGAGTATATCCTCGGAGATCAAAAGGATCGTGAGGGCGAAGCTTAGTCTCCTGCAAACATACGACCATAGGTGAATGGGAACGCAATAAAAGCTGCAGTTCCGCCCTATGCGATCGTACACCACGTACATTCCAGGTCAGGATAGCCATTAAAAATAAGGGGATAAACTGTCTATTTAGAAGGGCGGCTTAAAATTACCTTTTGTTTAACCTTTGGGCTCGGGCTTTTTGTATGGAGTTGGTCAGACTCCATAGCTTCCTCGGAGGGAGGGCCCACGCGCTCAGTGCCAGAAACCGATTCAAGCGCCGTGAATCGGTTCTGGGTGGCGATCGGTGAAGGGTGCCGCTGAGCGCGGCTTGTCCCAGGACCTTCCTGGGACAGCGACCTCCGAGGAGGAGAAGGTGAACTTTTGTTACCGCGCGCACGCGGAGGGTCTTTCAAAAAATCTTCCCTACGTAGTTTCTGCTTGGGCTTCTTTTCAACGGCTTGCGACTTCATTGACTTGGGACCAGGTTTATACGGCTTGGTAACTGTAGCCTTAATAGACGGCCGGATGGTAGTGGCGGTTAATCCAGTCAAGGTCCAGGTCTGAGTTTCGGCATCTACTCGTGGTACTGGCGAGGCAACAACAGAACTAAATGTGCCAGATCGCAGGAGTGAAGGTTGGCGCGCATGGTAACGCCTCCGGGCTTCAGCGAAGGAGAGTTTTTCCTTTACCCGGATCTCCTGGATCGCCTTCTCGTCCAAGTACCGCGGACAGTCGGCAAACGAAGCAGAATGAGACCCTTTACAATTAACGCAAACGGGGGCTGTTGAACAGGTACCTTCGTGTGAGGGCTGGCTACAGGTTGCACAGATGTTAACGGCACTCTTACATGAGACTTGCGTATGCCCAAAACGTTGGCATTTAAAACAACGCAGAGGTCTAGGAATATAAGGCCTCACAGAAATCCGTTCGTACCCTGCGGAAATGCTCGTGGGCAGATCGACGCCATCAAATGTAATAAACAGGGTACGAGTGGGTACCAACACGCCGTCGCGTTTGGCCTGCACTCGATGAACCGCTGTCACCCTCTGGTCTGCAAGATATTCCACCAGGTCTTCGTCAGAGATACCATCGAGGCTATGCGTGGTGACAACGCCTCTACAAGAATTCAAGGTGCGGTGCTTCTCAACACGAATAGGATAACCGTGGAGAAGCGTGGCGCTCAACAAGGACTTACTTTGTGCCTCGGATTTGCTTTGAACTAGCAACAAACCATTACGAAGCCGAGTGCAGGAAAGAACCGGACCAGCAATTGAGTCAATGCCCTTCTGGATAACAAAAGGGTTCACCTTCTCGAATGATTGTCCCTCCTCTGTACGGGTAATCACTAAGTAACAACCAGCTGTTGGCGGTGCTACTTCTGTTACTAAAACTTTGCGGCGCTTGTTGTTAACAATGGAGAAAGGGTGCTCCATAGCGAAAAAAATCCTCCACCATTGCAACCGTCTCCGACCTCGGGCTCTGACTTCCCGGGCGTTACCCCGGCTTGGGTGAGTGGCCTATCTATACCTAGCTCACCCCAGAGTCATACCTCCCAGAACATAGACAGAGGGACCCAATCGCCGTCGGAAGCCAGCAGCTCATGCAATGGCCCCCCCGCGGGACTGCAGTTGAACAGCGGATACGAACAACAACCCTACATGACGACCCCGGGTGGTGGGGATGACGCCATTACCCACTCACCCAGCTGCGCACGCGGTGCGCGGGTATCCGTCAGGCTGTGTCCACGGAGGATTTAAATAAAAATATAAAAGAAACTAAAACTGTGTGGGCGTTTCGCACGCAAGGTAGGCCGGCGAGGAAGAAAAAGAGATATGCGAATGTCGTGGTGCGAAATGGCCGGAAAGTGATAAGGGAAGAAAGAAACGATGGTGAGGTGCGGTATGAATGAAATGCAAAGAACGCACGAGAGCCTACCTTGGGTCCACCGGTCACTTGAAGAACCCACCTCGACCGGATGGGGGTGAGGGAATGAATATGGCGATGATTGGCTCGGGAACCCCCGGGTGCGCCAAAAACCCGTACTCACATAAGGTGAGCCCCTGAGGGGTAAATCTGTACAGCTTGCATTGCGCTGGATGTCCCTAAACGTTCCGGCTCTTGGACCGTTTCAGCCGGTCGCGCGTCTCCGCCATCTACATGACGAAAACCTGCTGCCTTATGAAGTAAAGTTTAGTGTCGGTATAGATCAGAACAGTCTGCATTGCGCTAGGTGTCGCTAACATTTCCGGCTCTCGGACCCTTTCATCTAGTCGCGCGTGTCTGCCATCTACATGTCGACTTTCTGTTGCCTTCTGAAGTAAAGCTTGGTGGTCGGTATAAATCAGAATAGTCTGCATTGCGCTTGGTGTTCCTAACATTTCCGGCTCTCGGAATGTTTAAGCTAGTCGCGCGACTCTGCCAACTACATGTCGACAATCTTTTGCCTTCTGAAGTAAAGTTTGGCGGTGGGTATAGAACTATACAGCTTTCAATGCGCTGGATGTCCCTAAAATTTCCGAGAATCGGATCGTTCTAGCTATTCGCGCGTCGCTGCCTTCTACATGTCGACAATTTTGTGCCTTCTGAAGGGTCAGGTTGGTAGTCGAATTAGATGTTTACAGCATGCATTGAGCTGCGTGTCCCTAACATTATAGCTCTCTAGACATTTCAGCTGTATAAATCGAACTCCTTGAGGGAGCAATGCAGAAGAGCTAAATAAATATTGCCGATCAAGCGTATCCTCGAAGGAATAACTCGAAGGACTGGTGCTGAAGCAAGCTAGAGAGTCGACAGGCATAGCGGCACAAAAGCATCTCCTCCTGAAGGAAAGCGGAGGCTATGCAGCTTCAGCATATAGACTAGGTAAAGGGCTGGTTGGAAAGGCCCCTGTAGCGACTCATATGCCACGATGGTGAATGGCATTCAATCGACGTAACACAGAGGGACGTGCCGACGAATAGACAATGCACCCGTAATCAACCTTGCATCGGACCAAGGAGCGATAAAGACGCAGAAGAACGGTCCGATCAGCTCCGCAGGATGTGCCAATTAAATCACATAAAAGATTAAGAGAACGGTCACACTTTGCTTTTAAAAAGGAAATGTGGGAAGTCCAGCTTAGCTTTCTATCAAAGATCAACTCCAAAAATTTCGCCTTGTCTGCAAACGGAGGTATCCCCGGTCCAAGATGGAGAGAGGGCGGAGGGAAGGCGTTCTGGCGCCAGAAATTGATACAGACGGATTTCTCGGCGGAGAAATTAAAGCCGTTGGCGTTACTCCAGGAGTAGAGACGGTCGATACAGCTCTGGAAACGGCGTTCGAGCACACAGGTCCGCCGTGAACTACAATAAATGGCAAAATCGTCAACGAAAAGGGACGATGATATACCAGGTGGAATACATCAACAACAGGGTTGATAGCAATCGCAAAAAATGTGACATTGAATACAGAGCCCTGCAGTAAACCGTTCTCTTAAATGACACTAGTAGTTAAAACCGAGCCCACACGTACACGAAAGATGCGATCCGTCATAAACTCCGAAAGAAATATGGAAAGACGACCGCGGAAATTCCATGCGTGGAGTGTACGTAAAATGCCACACCTTCAACAAGTGTCATAAGCCTTCTCCAGGTCTAAAAACACAGCCACGGTTTGACACTTTCTCAGAAATCCATTCATAATATGGGTCGACAGAGACACCAGATGGTCCACGGTAGAGCGATGGCGACGAAATTCGCACTGAGCGTTCGCAAGACGTTTCTGAGACACAAGCCACCATGTCAAGCGCCCGGTGATCATGCGCCCCATCTCCTTGCAAATGCAACTGGTGAGGGAGATACGGCGGTAGCTGGAAGGTGGTTGGTGATGCTTCCCAGGCTTAAGGGTAGGGACAATGGTGGCTTCGCGCCAAACGGAAGATAAAAATCCGTCTTGCCAAATACGGTTATAGACCTGTAAGAGAAAGAGTTTACTGTCGGCTGAAAGGTTCTTTAACATCAGGACATGGATGCCGTCCGCCGAGGAGCGAATTGCCTAGATAAATGAAGAGCGTGCTCTAGCTCCTTCATTGCGAAAAGCTCAATATAACACTTCTTATTAGCAGACCGAAAATTATAGGTCTCGGAACCCAGCCGGTCTTTGAGAGTGCGAAAGCCGGCGGAATAATGGGCAGAACTGGATACCGCCTCAAAGGCAGCACCCAGAGTGTTAGCAATGGCAGCCGGATCCACTATGGTGGCTTTGGAAACCTGAGGGCCAGACACAGAACAATGCAATACTTTACCGGAGAAGCGACGAAGTTTATCCCAAGCAAAAGAGGAAGGCGTGGAGCGATTAAAAGTCTCGACAAAACGAGTCCAGGACGGCTTCTTGCTATCCTGAATAATACGACTAGCCCTGGCGCGGGATTGTTTAAAAGTAACCAAATTATCAAGTGTAGGGTGCAGCCGAAACACCCTAAGTACAGGTCTACGAGCACGAACGTTTCCCGACAGTCCTCGTTCCACCACGGAACAGGAATACGCCGAGGGTGAGAGGACGAACGGGGAATTGTGCGTTCGGCGGCAGATGGCATCGTAGAGGTAAGGTGATGCACCATTTGGTTAACGTCAGTGAAGGGCTAGTCCGCAAAACACACGAGGATGGAATACAATCTCCAGTCGGCTTTTCTGAATATCCAGGTAGCTACTCTGGAATGCTGGACATGGTGAGATAGAAGAGAAACGATGCAGGGGTAATGGTTGTTGTAGTAGGTGTCAGGGGCAACGTTCCGCTGCAGACGACTAGCAAGCTGGAGTGAGCAAACGGCAAGGTCCAAATGAGAGAATGTACCAGAAGAATCAGACAGAAAAGTAGCCTCACCTCTATTGAGGATGGAGAGGCTGAAATGATCAAAACTGTCGGAAAGAAGAGTTCCCCTCGCACAAGCCCTTGGCGAACCCCACAGGGGGTGATGGGCATTAAAACATCCCAACAGAAGAAATGGTGTTGGCAGAGCGGACAGGAGATCTCGAATGTCCGCGTTAGCTAGGGGAGACGACGAAGTTGAATAGATGGAGCAAACAGAAAAGAAAAAGCAGGATAATTGAAGCCTAACAGCAACAGCTTGCAAATCGGACGTAAGTGTGAGAGGCTGAAAATGAACGTCGTTACGGACTAATATGATGACACCCCCATGAGCAGGAGTACCACATCCCGTGCAAGATCGTAAAAAACCGGAGTATACCCTCGGAGATCAAAAGGATCGTGAGGGAGAAGCTTGGTCTCATGTAAACACATGACCATAGGTGAATGGGAACGCAATAAAAGTTGCAGTTCCGCCCTATGCGATCGTACACCACGTAAATTCCAGATCAGGATAACAATGAATAAAAGGGATAAATTGTCTACTTAGAAGGGCGGCTCAAAGTATACTTTTGCTTAACCTTGGGGCTCGGGTTTTTGGTTAGGAGTTAGTCAGACTCCATAGCCTCCTCGAAGGGAGGGCCCACGGGCGCAGAGCCAGAAACCGATTCAAGCGCTGATAATCGGTTCTGGGTTGCAATGGGTGAGGGGTACCGGTGAGCGCGGCTTGTCCCAAGAGCAACCTGGGACTGCGACCTTCGAGGACGAGAAGGTGAACTTTTCTTACCGTGCGCACGCGGAGGGTCTTTCAGAAAAGTTTCTCTACGAAATTTCTGCTTTGGCTTCTTTTCAGTGCCTTTCGACTACAGTACATTAGGACCGGCTTTAGATGGCTTGATAACAGTGCCAGAAATGGACGGCTGGATGGCAGTGGCGGTCAATGCAGTCATGGTCCAGGTCTGTGTTTCGGCATCCTTCCGGAGTACAGGCGAGGCAACAACAGAACTAAATGTACCCGATCGCAGGAGCGAAGGTTGTCGCGCATGGTAACGCCTCCGGGATTCGGCGAAGGAGAGTTTCTCCTTTACCCGAATCTCCTGGATCGCCTTTTTGACCAAGCACCGCGGAAAGTCGGCAAATGACGCAGAATGAGACCCTTTGCAATTAGTGCAGACGGGGCTGTTGAACAGGTACCTTCGTGTGAGGGCTGGCTACATGATGCACAGATGGTAAAGACACTCTTACATGATACTTGCGTATGCCTAAAACGTTGGTATTTAAAACAACGCAGAGGTCTAGGAATATAAGGTCTCAGCGCAATACGTTCGTACTCTGCTGAAATGCTTGTGGGTTAATTTTACGCCATCAAATGTTGTAAACAGGGTACGAGAGAGTACCAGTACTCCGTCGCGTTTGGCGTGCACTCGATGCACTGCTGTCACCTTTTGATTTGAAAGATAGTCTACGAGTTTTTCGTCCGACAAATAATCGAGGCTATGGGTGGTAACGACGCCTCGACAGGAATTCAAGGTGCGGTGCTTCTCAACACGGATGGGATAACCGTGGAGAAGCGTCGCGCGCAACAGGGTCTTACTTTGCTGATCGGACTTTGTGCTAATAAGGAGCAATTCCGTATACGATGGCAGGACTGCACCGCACCAGCAATAGCATCAATGCCCTTCTGAATAATAAAAGCGTTCACCTTCTCAAACCTTTGTTCTTCTTCTGTTCGTAAAATAACCAAGTAACAACCAGATGTCGGTGGTGCTACTTTTGTTACATAGACTTTTCGGCGCTTGTTGTTAGTAATGGAGAAAGGTGGCTCCATATTGAAAGAAATCCTCCACCATTGCAACCGTCTCCGACCTCAGGCACTGACTTCTCGGGCGTTACCCCAGCTTGGATGAATGGTCTATCCATACACGTCTCAACCCAGCGACAAAACTCCCAGAACATAGACAGAGGGACCCAACTGCCGTCGGAAGGCAGCAGCTCATGCAATGACTCCCCGTGGGACTGCAGTTGAACAGCGGATACGAACACAAACCCTACATGACGACCCCGGGTGGTGGGGATGGCGCCATTACCCACTCAGTCAGCTGTGCACCCTTTGCGCGGATATGCGTAAGGCTGTGTCCACGGAGCATTAAAAGAAAAAGGTAAAATAAATCAAAACTGTGTGGGCGCTTCGCACGCAAGGTAGGCCGGCGAGGAAGGAAAAGAGATGTAAGAGTGAATGGTAGTGGTGCGAAATGTTCGCAAAAAGAGACATCAAGAAAGAACGATAGTGAGGGGCGGCATGGAACGAAATGAAAAGAACGCACGAGAGCCTACCTTGAGTCCCCGATCACGAGGACGAACCCACCTCGACCGAACGAGGGTGGAGGAATGATGATGTTGATGATTGCCTCGGGCACCCCGGGTACGCCAAACCCCTACTCATATAAGGTGAGCCCCTGGAGGGCCCGAAGTCGGAGACGGTTGCTATGGTGGAGGATTTCTTTCGCATGGAGCCCTCTTTCTCCAATACTAATAATAAGTGCCGAAAAGTCTTTGTAACAAAAGTAGCACCACCGACATCTGGCTGTTACTTAGTCGTTACGCGAGCAGAGGAAGGACAAAGTTTTGAAAAGGTGAACCCTTTTATTATCCAGAAGGGCATTGCCTCAATTGCTGGTCCCGTTACTTCCTGCACTGAACTTCGAAATGGTTCATTGTAGGTACAAAGCAAGTCCGATGCACAAAGTAAATCCCTGTTGTGCGCCACGCTTCTCCACTGTTATATCATCCGTGTTGAGAAGCACTGCACCTTGAATTCTTGCCGAGGTGTCGTTACCACCCATAGCCGCGATGGTATTTCGGACGATGAACTGGTCGAATATCTTTCCGACCAAAAGGTAACAGCAGTTAATCGAGTGCAGGTTAAACGCGACGGGGTGTTGGTACTCACTCGTACTCTGTTTCTCACGTTCGATGGCGTTGATCTGCCTACGAGTCTTTCTGCAGGGTACGAACGAATTGCGGTGAGGCCTTATATTCCCAGACCTGTGCGTTGTTTTAAATGCCAATGTATGGGCATACGCAATTCTCATGTACGAGTGCCGTCACAATTTGTGCATCATTTAGTCAGCCCTCACACGAAGGTACCGGTTCAACAGCCTCTGTCTGCGTTATATGCAAAGGGTCTCATTCTGCGTCATTTGCCGACTGTCCGCGGTACTTGCACGAAAGGCGATCCAGGAGATCCGGGTGAAGGAGAAACTCTCCTTCGCTGAAGCCCGGAGGCGTTACCATGCGTGCCAACCTGCGCTCCTGCGATCAGGTACTATCACCTCTATTGTTGCTTCGCCAGTACCCCGGAAGGATGCCGAAACACAGACCTGGACCATGACTGCATTGACCGCCACTACCATCGGGCCATCCATTTCAGCCACAGTTGTCAAACCATTTAAGCTGGTCAAAAGGTTATGAAAACACAAGGCACTGAGAAGAAATCGAAGCAGAAATTTCGTAGGGAAGATTTTCTGAAAGATCCTCCGCGTGCGCGCTGTAAGAAAAGTACAACTTCTCCTCCTCGAAGGTCGCAGTCCCAGGATGCTCCTGAGACAAGCCGCGCTCAGCGGCCCACTTCACCCATTGCCACCGAGAACCGTTTCTCGGTGCTTGAATCTCTTTCTGGCACTGAGCGCGTGGGCCCTCCCTTCGAGGAGCCTATGGAGTCTGACTAACTCCTTACCAAAAACCCGAGCCCCAAGGTTAAGCAAAAGGATACTTTGAGCCGTCTTTCTAAGTAGACAGTTTATCCCTTTTATTCACTGTTATCCTTATCTGGAATTTACGTGATGTACGATCGCATAGGGCGGAACTGCAACTTTTATTGCGTTCCCATTCACCAATGGTCGTGTGTTTACATGAGACCAAGCTTCTTCCTCACGATCCTTTTGATCTCCGAGGGTATACTCCGGTTCTTTACGATCTTGCACGGGATGTGGTACTCCTGCTCATGGAGGTGTCGTTATATTAGTCCGTAACGACGTTCATTTTCAGCCTCTCACACTTACGTCCGACTTGAAGCTGTTGCCGTTAGGATTCAATTACCCGGCCTTTTCTTTTCCCTTTGCTGCGTTTATTCACCTCCATCATCTCCCCTAGCTAACGCGGACATTCGAAATCTCCTGTCCGCTCTCCCAACACCATTTCTTTTGTTGGGAGATTTTAATGCCCATCACTCCCTGTGGGGTTCGCCAAGTGCTTGTGCGGTGGGAACTCTTCTTACCGACCTTTTTGCTCAGTTCAACCTCTCCATCCTCAATACAGGTGAGCCTACGTTTCTTTCTGGTTCTACTGGTACATTCTCTCACTTGGACATTGCCGTTTGCTCCATCCAGCTTGTTGTCGTCTGCATTGGAACGTCGTCGCTGACACCTACCCTAGCGATCATTAGCCCTGAATCGTTTCTGTTCTCTCTCACCACGTCCAACATTCCAGAGTACCTACCTGGCAATTCCTTAAAGCCGACTGAAGACTTTATTCCAGCCTCGTGTGTTTTAAGGACCATCCCTTCACTGACGTTAACCAAATAGTGCAGCACCTTACCTCCTCGATTCTATCTGCCGCCGAAAGCACCATTACCCGTTCGTCCTCCCACCCTACACTTGATAATTTGGTTACTTTTAAACAATCGCGCGCCAGAGCTCGTCGCATTATTCAGGATATCAAGAAGGCATCTTGGACTCGTTTTGTCGAGTCTTTTAATCGCTTCACGCCTTCCTCTATTGTTTGGGATAAACTTCGACGCTTCTCCGGTAAAGTGTCCTACTGTACTGTGTCTGGCCTTCAGGTTTCCAATGCCACCATAGTGGATCTGCTGCCATATCTAACACTCTGGGTGCTGCCTTTGAGGCGGTTTCCAGTTCTGACCATTATTCCGCCGGCTTTCGCTCTCTCAAAGACCCGCTGTATTCCGTGACCTATAGTTTTCGGTTTCTTAATCAGGAGTGTTATAATGAACTTTTTGCAGTGAGGCGGCTGGAGCACGCCCTCCATTTTTCTAGGCACTCCGCTCCTGGTCCGGACGGCATTCATGTCCTGATGTTAAAGAAGCTTTCAGCCGACAGTAAACTCTTTCTCTTACAGGTCTATAACCGTATTTGGCAAGACGGCGTTTTTCCTTCAGTTTGGCGCAAACCCAACATTGTCCCTATCCTTAAGCCTGGGAAGGATCGCCAACTACCTTCCAGCTACCGCCCTATCTTCCTCACCAATTGCATTTGCAAGGTTATGGAGCGCATGATCACCGGGCGGTTGACATGGTGGCTTGAGCCTCAGAAACTTCTAGCGAACGCTCAGTTCGGATTTTGTCGCTACTGCTCTACCGTCGACCATCTGGTCTCTCTGTCGACGCGTATTATGAATGGGATTCTGAGAAAGTGTCAAACAGTGGCTGTTTTTTAAACTGGAGGAAGCTTATGACACTTGTTGGAGGGACGGCATTTTACGTACACTTCACGCATGGAATTTACGCGGTCGTCTTCCCATATTTCTTCGGAAGTTTATGACGGACCGCGTCTTTCGTGTACGTGTGGGCTCGGGATTATCTACTAGTTTCACTTAAGAGAAGGGTGTACCGCAGGGCTTTGTACACGGTGTCACACCTTTTGCGATTGCTATCAACCCCATTGTTGATTGTATCCACCCTGGCATTTCATCGTCCCTTTTCGTTGACGATTTTGCCATTTATTGCAGTTAAGGGCGGACCTGTCTGCTCGAACGCCGTCTCCAGAGTTGTATCGACCGTCTCTATGCCTGGATTAACGCCCATGGATTTAATTTCTCCGCCGAGAAATCCGTCTGTATCAATTTCTGGGGCCGGAAAGCTTTCCCTCCGCCCTTTCTCTATCTTGGGCCGGCTAGTCTTCCATTTGCAGACGAGGCGAATTTTTTAGGGTTGATCTTTGATCGGAAGCTGAGCTGGACTTCGCACATTTCCCTTTTAAAAGTAAAGTGTGACCCTTCTCTTAATCTTTTACGTGTTTTAAGTGGCACATCCTGGGGAGCTGATCGGACCGTTCTTCTGCGTCTTTATCGCTCCTTGGTCCGATGCAAGGTTGATTACTTGTGCATTGTGTATTCATCGGCAGGTCCATCTGTGTTACGTCGCTTGAATGCCATTCATAATCTTGACATAATAGTCGCTACAGGGGCCTTTCCAACTAGCCCTATACCCAGTATGTACGCTGAAGCTGCATGGCCTCCGCTGTCCTTCAGGCGTGATGCTTTGCATGTTGACTCTCAACCTTGCCTGACCACCCGTCCTTCGAGCTATTTCTAGAGGATTCACTTGATCGGCAATATTTAGTTAGCTACTCCGCATTGCTTCCTCCAGGGGTTCGATTTCGTCAGCTTCTTCGGCATTTGGACGTTAAACCAGCGCCGGACCTTCCCAGGAGGGAATCGCGGTTTCCTACTTGGTATTGCGCTGAGGCCCAATGTCACATTGGGTTAACGTCGCTGCCGAAGAATGCGACCCCCTTTTTCGGTCCTTAGATCCGCCTTTTTAGAGTTTCAGGCGCAATTCGGGAATTGTCATTTTTATATACTGATGGGTCTAAGACTGATGTTGGAGTAAGGGGTGCCTTTACTTTTGATCGACAAAGTTTTACGTTCCGTTTACCGTGACAATGTTCTATTTTTACTGCCGAAATTTTTAGTATTTACCAATCCGTTTTATACATTCAGCGGCGCGACTTACGGCACTGTGTTGTTTGTACGGACTCTCCGAGTGCCCTTCAGAGTATTAACGCGCTGTTCAACTACCACCCCTTCGTACAGCGCATACATGACCTGCTCCACTCGCTTGGAGCCTCTGGCATCAGCGTCTCCTTCCTGTAGATTCCAGGTCATGTGGGCATCTCAGGTAACGAGACTGCCGACGTCGCTGCCAAATCGACAATTTTATCGCCCAAAATGTTTACCTCTGTTGTTACCTCCACTGATTTATATGTTCTTTTACGACACCTCATCCTCTCGCTTTGGCGCGATGAGTGGACGGCCCGCCGAGGGAACAGGTTGCCGAAGGTTAAACCTCTCCCGTTAGACTGGGTTACCTCTTCTCGTTCTTCTCGTCGAGAAGAGATACTTTTAGCACGTTTACGAATCGGACATTGCCCTTTTAGTCATAGATACCTGCTCAGTGTTGACACGCACCACTCTGTCACCAGTGAGATGCACCCTTAACGGTGCGTCACATTTTAACAGAGTGTCAAGCTTTAGCTCCATTGTGCGTTCGTGTATGTCTGTCTGTTGGCATAGCCAACGTTTTGGCAGACGACGCGCATGCTGTAGAATGTCTTTTACGTTTTATAAGTGGCAGTGGTTTTAATCGGCGCATTTGATGAGTTAAGCGTCTCTTATCTTTGTGACTTTATATTGTCGGTTATAATGGGTCTCGTCTCCCCGACGGATATAGGGCGCTCATGCCGCTTGCGTTCTACAGGTCTTTACACGTTTTACTCTTTTCTTGTTTTTTACCATGCTTTTAGTGTGATGTAATTTAGAATTTATTGTTTTGTTTTTAGTGTTTTAGACTAAGCAGGTTTGTGTTCCGTATTTTATTTTTGGATTTCAAATTTTATACCTTGTAAGGGCACTGATGACGTTAGATGTTTAGTGCCCTTAAAACACATCACATCATCTTCATCATCGTCGATCTATCGCCTTCTAAGTAAAGTTTAGTTGTCGGTATAGATCTGTACAGCTTGATTTGCGCTGGATGTCCCAAACATTTCCAGCACCCGACCGTTCCAGCCAGTCGAGCGACTCTGCCATCTACATTTCGACGATCTGTTGCCTTCTGAAGTAAGGTTTGGTGGTCGGTATACATCAGACCAGTCTGCGTTGCGCTCGGTGTCCCTAACATTCCCGGCTCACGGACCGTTCCAGCTAGTCGCGCGTCTCTGGCATCTACATGTCGACGATCTGTTACCTTCTAAAGTAAATTTTGGTGGTCGGCATAGAACAGAACAGTCTGTATTGCGCTGGATGTCCCTAAAATTTTCAGCCCCCGACCCGTCCCAGCTAGTCGCGGGTAACTGACATCTACATGTCGACGCTCTGTTGCTTTCTGAAGTAAAGTTTGGCGATCGGTATAGATCGGTACAATTTGAATTGCGCTGGGTGTCCCTAACATTTCTCGCTCTCTGGTCGTTTCAGGTGGTCGCGCGCCTTTGCCATCTTCATGTCGAAGATCTCTTGCCTTCTGAAGTAAAGTTTGTCAGTCGGTATAGATCTATAGAGCCTGCAATGCGCTGGATGCCAATAACCTTTCCGGTTCCCGGACCGTACCAGCTAGTTACGGGTCTCTGCCATCTACATTTCGAAGATCTGTTGCCTTCTTAAATCAAGTTTGGTGGTCAGTAAAGACCTGTACAGCTTGCATTGCGGTGGGTGTCCCTTACATTTCTATATCTCTAGTCGTTTCAGCTGTCTCGCGCCTATGCCATCTACAACTCGAAGATCTATCGCGTTCTGCAGTAAAGTTTGGCTGTCGGTATAGATCTGTACAGCATGATTTGCGCTGGATGTACCAAACGTTTCCAGCTCCCGGACCGTTTCAGCTAGTAGCGCGTGTGTGCCATCTGCATGTCGACGATTTGTTGCTTTCTGAAGAAAAGAACGGCGGTCGGATTAGATCTGCGCAGCCTGCATTGCGCTGGTCTTCCCTAACATTTCCAGGTCCAGGAACGTTCCAGCTTGTAGCGCGTCTCTGCCATCTACATGTCGACGATCCGTTGCCTTCTGAAGTAAAGTTTGGTGGTCGGAATACATCAGAAAAGTCTACATTGCGCTGAGAGCCCCTAACATTCTGGACTCTCAGGCCGTTCCAGCTAGTCGTGCGTTTATGCCATCTACATGTCGACGATCTGGTGCATGCTGAATGATGAGGGTCATGGTCGAATTAGATCTGTAATGCTTGCATTGCGCTGCCTGCCCCTAACATTTCTTGCTCTCTGGTCGTATCAGCTGGTCGCGCAACTCTGCCACCTTCATGTCGATGATCTGCTGCCTTCTGAAATAAAGTTTGGTGGACGGAATAGATCAGAACAGTCGGCATTGCGCTGGATTTCCCTAACATTACCGGCTCTCGGACGCTATCAGCTAGTCGCGCGTCTCTGCCATCTACATGTCGACGATCTGTTGCCTCCTAAAGTAAAGTTTGGTGGTCGGCATTGATCGGTACAGTATGCATTGCGCTGGATGTCCCTAAGATTTCTTGCTCTCTGGGCGTCTCAGATGGTTGCGTGTCTTTGCCAACTACGAGACCAAGATCTATCGCCTTCTGAAATACAGTTTGGTGGTCGGTATAGATCTGTACAGCTTAAATTGCACTGGATGTCGCTTACATTTCCGGCTCTCGGACCGTTAAAGCTAGTCGCGCGTCTCTGCCATCTACATGTTACGATCTGTTCGCTTCTAAAATAAAGTTTGGTGGTCGGCATATACAAGGCCAGCCTGCATTGCGCTCGGTATCCATAACATTCCCGGCTCTCGGAGCGTTCCGGCTGGTCGCGCGTCTCATTCCATCTACATGTCGACGATCTGTTGCCTTCTGAAGTAAAGAATGGCGGAAGATATAGATCTGCACAGCTTGCATTGCGCTCGGTATCCATAAATTTTCCGGCTCTCGGACCGTTCCGGCTGGTCGCGCGTCTCATTCCATCTACATGTCAAGGATCTGTTGCCTTCTGAAGTTACGTTTCTTGGTCAGCATAGATCAGAACACTCTGCATTGCGCTGGATGACCCAAACATTTGGTGCTCTCGGACCGTATCAGCTAGTCGCGCGTCTCTGTCATCTACATGTCGACGATCTGTTCGCTTCTGAAGTAAAGTTTGGTGGTCGGTATAGACAAGACCAGTCTGCATTGTGCTCGGTATCCATAACATTCCCGGCTCTCGGACCGTTCCAGCCTGTCGCGCATCTCTGCAATCTGCATGTCGACGATATGTGACCTTCAAAAGTTAGGTTTGGCGGTCGATATAGATCTGTACAGCTTGCAATGCGCTGGATGTCCCTTATATTTCCGGCTCTCGGAGCGTTCCAGCTGGTCGCGCGGCTCTAGCATTTATATGTCAACGATCTGTTGCGTTCTGAACTAACGTTTGGTGGTCGGCATAGATCAGAACGGTCTCTATTGCGCTGGATGTACTTAAAATTTTCAGCTACCGGACCGCCCCAGCTAGACGCGGGTCTCTGCGATATACATGTCAACAATCTATTGCCTTCTGAAGTATAGTTTGATGGTCAGTATAGATCTGTACAGCCTGCATTGCGCCGGATATCCCTAATATTTCCAGCTCTCGGACCGTTGTAGCTAATCGCATGTCGCTGGCATCTGCACGTCGACGATCTGTTGCCTTCTGAAGTAAAGTTTGGTGGTCGCCATAGAACACAACAGTCTGCATTGCGCAGTCCCTAAAATTTCCTGCTCCCGGAACGTTCCAGCTAGTCACACCACTCAGCCATCTGCATGTCGACGATCTTTTGCCATGTGAAGTATGCTTTGATGGTCAGAATAGATCTGTACAGCCGTATTTTGCTGAGTGTCCTTAACATTTCCTCGTCTCGGACCATTCAAGCTAGCCGCACGTCTCTGGTAACTACATGTCGACGATCTATTGCATTCTAAAGGATGAGGATGGTGATCGAATTAGACCTGTAATGCTTGCATTGCGCTGCGTGTCCCTAACATTTCTAGCTCTCTGGTCGTTTCATCTTGTCGCGCGTCTCTGCCAGCTTCATTCCGACGATCTGCTGCCTTCTGAAGTAAAGTTTAGCGGTCAGTATAGATGTTTACAGCTTACATATCGCTGGTGTCGCTGGTCGTTTCAGCTGGTTGCGAGTCTCTGCCATCTTCATGTCGATGTTCTGTTGCCTTCTGAAGTAAGGTATGGTGGTCGGATCTGAGCTATACAGCCTGCACTGCGATGGATGTCCCCAATATTTCCAGCTACCGGACCGTTCCAGCTAGTTGCACGTCCCTGCTATTCACATGTCGACGATCTGTTGTCTTCTGAAGTAAGGTTTGTCGGTCGGAATAGATGAAAACAGTCTGCATTGCGCTGGGTGTCCCTAAAATGTCCGGCACTCAGACAGTTTCAGCTAGTCGTGCGTCTCTGCCATCTACATATCGACGATCTGGTGCCCTCTGAAGAATGAGGTTGGTGGTATAATTAGATCTGCAAAGCTTGCATTGCGTTGGATGTCTCTAACACTGCCAACTCCCAGACCGTTTCAGCTAGTTGTGCGTCTCTGCCATCTACATGTCGACGATCTGTTGCCTTCTGAAGTAAAGTTTGGCGGTTAGTATAGCTCTTTACAGCATGCAATGCGCCGGATGTCCTAAAAATTTCGCCCCTCGGATCGCTCCAGGTGGTCGCGCGTCTCTGCCATCTAAATGTCGACGATCTGTTGCCTTCTGAATTGAAGAATGGCGGAAGGTATAGATCTGCACAGCTTGCATTGCGCTGTTTGTCCCTATTATTTCCAGCTCTCGCAACGTTCCAGCTTGTCGCGTGTCTGTGGCATCTACATGTCAAAGATCTGTTGCCTTCCGAAGTTAAGTTTCTTGGTCAGCATAGATCAGAACACTCTGCATTGCGCTAAATGTCCCTAACATTTCCATCTCCTGGATCGTTTCAGATAGTCGCGCGTCTCTGCTGCCTGCATGTCGACGATCTGTTGCCTTCTGAAGTAGAGTTTGGCAGTCAGTAGAGATGTGTACAGCTTGCATTGCGCTTGGTGTGCCTAACATTTCTAGCTCTCTGATCGTTTCAGCTGGTCGCGCGTCTATATCATCTACAACTCGACGATATATCGCCTTATGAAGTAAAGTTTGGTTGTCGGTATAGATCTGTACATCTTGATTTTGCTGGTTGTCCCAAGCATTTCCAGCTCTCAGTTCGGCTTTTCTGAATATCCAGGTAGGTGCTCTGGAATTCTGGACGTGGTCAGCCAGAAGAGAAACGATGCAGGGGTAATGGTCGCTGGAGTAGGTGTCAGCGACGACGTTCCACTGCAAACGACAAGCAAGCTGGATGGAGTAAACGGCAAGGTCTTAGTGAAAAAAATGTCGGAAAGAAGAATTCCCCTCGCACAAGCCCTTGGCGAACCCCACAAGCGGTAATGGGTATTAAAATTTCCCAACAGAAGAAATGGTGTTGGGAGAGCGGACAGGAGATCTCGAATGTCCGCGTTAGCGAGTGGAGACGATGGCGGTGAATAGACAGAGCTAACAGAAAAGAAAAAGCCTGGTAATTGAAGCCTAACAGCAACAGCTTGCAAGTCGGACGTAATTGTGAGAGGCTGAAAACGAACGTCGTTGCGCACTAATAACATGACACCTCCATGAGCAGGAGTACCCTCATCCAGTGAAAGATCGTAGCGAACCGGAGTATACCCTTGGAGACCAAAAGGATCGCGAGGGCGAAGCTTAGTCTCCTGCAAACATAGACCATAGGTGAATGGGAACGCAATAAAAGTTGCAGTTCCGCCCTATGTGATCGTAGACCACGTTTATTCCAGGTCAGGATAGCCATGAATAAAAGGGATAAACTTCTTACTTAGAAGGGCGGCTCAAATAATTTTTTGCTTAACCTTGGGCCTCGGGCTTTGGTATGGAGTTGGTCAGACTCCATAGGCTCCTCGACGGGAGGGCCCAGGCGCTCAGTGCCAGAAAATGAATCAAGCGCCGAGAATCGGTTCTGGGTGGCAATGGGTGAAGCGTGCATCTCAGCGTGGCTTGTCCCAGGAGCATCCTGGGACTGCGACCTTCGAAGAGGAGAAGGTGAACTTTTCTTGATGCGCGCACGCGGAGGATATCTCAGAAAATCTTCCCTACGAAGTTTCTGCTTGGATTTATTCTCAGTGCCTTGTGACTTCTTAGCCTTTGGACCAGCTTTAGATGGCTTAATAACTGTGGCTGAAATGGATGGCCGGATGGTAGTGGCGGTCAATGCAGTCATGGTCCAGCTTTGCGTTTCGGCATTCTTCCATAGTACTGGCGAGGCAACAACAGAGCTAAATGTTCCCGATCGCAGGAGCGAACGTTGGCGCGCATGTAACGCCTCCGGGCTTTGGTGAAGGAGAGTTTCTCCTTATCCCGGATCTCCTGGATCGCCTTCTCGTCCAAATACGGTGGACAGTCGGCAAAAACGCAGAATGAGACTCTTTGCAAATCACGCACACGGGGGCACATGAATAGGTACCATCGTGTGAGGGCTGGCTACATGAGGCAAAGATTGAAACGCCACTCTTACAAGAGACTTGCGTATGCCCAAAACGTTGGCATTTGAAACAACGCAGAGGTCTAGGAATATAGGGCCTCACCGCAATTCGTCCGTACCCTACTGAAATACTCGTGGGCTGATCGAAGCCATCGAAGGTGATTAACATGGTACGAGTGAGTGCAAACGCTCCGTCGCGCTTAGCCTGCACTCGATGAACTGCCGTTATATTTTGGTCGGAAAGATATTCGACTAATTCTTTGTACGACATACCATCGAGGCTATGGGTGGTGACGACGCCTCGACAGGAATTCAAGGTGCGGTGCTTCCTAACACGGATGGGATAACCGTGGAGAAGCGTGGCG
The DNA here is from genome assembly GCA_030765065.1 of Deroplatys truncata. Classification (NCBI taxonomy): domain Eukaryota; kingdom Metazoa; phylum Arthropoda; class Insecta; order Mantodea; family Mantidae; genus Deroplatys; species Deroplatys truncata. The sequence continues at coordinate 405,859,473 of CM060990.1, forward strand.
CACAACAAGGTCTTACTTTGCTGATCGGACTTTGTTTGTACTTTTAAGGAACCGCACCTGCAATTGCATAACTGCCCTTCTGAATGATAAAAGGGTTCACCTTCTCAAAAATTTGTCCTTCTTCTGTTCGTGAAATGACCAAGTAACAACCAGATGTCAGTGGTGCTACTTCTGTTACAAAGACTTTACGGCGCTTCTTGTTAGTAATGGAGAAAGAGGGCTCCATAGCGTAAGAAATCGTCCACCATTGCAACCTTCTCCGACCTCGGGCTCTGACTTCCCGGGCGTTACACCGGCTTGGTTGAGGTCTAGCTATACCAGACTCACCCCAGGATCACACGTCTAAGAACATAGACAGAGGGACCCAATGGTCGTCGGAAGTCAGCAGCTCATGCAATGCCCCTCACCCCGCGGGACTGCAGTTGAACAATAGATACGAACACATACACTAAAGAACGACCCTGGGGGTGTTGGGGATGACGCCATTACCCACTCACCTAGCTGTGCACCCAGTGCGCGGATATCCGTAAGGGTGTGTCCGCGCAGAATTAAAATAAAAGGGGAAAATAAACCAAAAGTGTGTGGGCGTTTCGCACGTAAGGTAGCCCGGCGAGGAAGAAAAAGAGATGTGCGAATGGTCGTGGTGCGAAATGGTCGGAAAGAGACTAGAGAATAAAGAAACGATAGCGAGGGGCAGCATGGAACGGAATGCAAAGAACGCACGAGAACCTACCTTCTGCTCCCCGGTCACGAGAACGAACTCACCTCGCCGGACTGGGATGAAGGGATGAATATTGCGATTAGTGGCTCGGGCAACCCAGGTATGCCAAACCCGTACTCACATAAGGTGAGCCCCTGGGGGAGCTTGTCACGCGTCTCTGTCATCTACATGTCAAGATCTGTCGCCCTCTGAAGTAACGTTTGGCGGTCAGTATAGATGTTTACAGCTTGCATATCGCTGGGTGTCCCTGGTCGTTTCATCTGGTCGCGCGTCTCTGCCATCTTCATGTCGATGATCTGTTGCCCTCTGAAGTAAAGTTTGGTGGTGGGATTGGAGCTGTACAGCTTCAACTGCCCTATAAGTTCCTAATATTTCCAGCTATTTGCACGTCTCTGCCATCTACAAGTCGACGATGTGTTGCCTTCTGAAGTAAAGTTTGCGTTCGGAATAGACCAGAACAGTCTGTATTGCGCTGGATGTCCCTAAAATTTCCAGCTCCCGAACCGTTCCAGCTAGTCGCGCGTCTGTGCCATCTACATATCCAGGATCTGTTGCCTTCTGAACTAAAAATTGGTGAACGGAATAGATCAGAACAGTCTGCTTTGCACTGGATGTCTCAAAAAATTCCGCTTCTCAGACCGTTCCAACATGTCGCGCGTCTCTGTCATCTACATGTCAACGATCTGTTGCCTTCTGAAGTAAACTTTGGCGGTCAGTATAGATGTGTACAGCTTGCATTGCGCTGGGTGTGCCTAACATTTCTAGCTCTCCGGTCGTTTCAGCTGGTCGCGCGTCTATTCCATGTACATTTCGAAGATCTATCGCCTTATGAAGTAAAGAATGGCTAGCGGTATAGATCAGCTTGTATTGCGCTGGTTTTCCCTAACATTTCAACCTCTCGGAACGTTCCAGCCCCTAGCGCGTCTCTGCCATCTACATGTCGATGATCTGTTGCCTTCTGAAGTAAAGTTTGGCGGTCGCAAAAGATCACAACAATCTGCATTGCGCTGTATGTCCCTAATATTTCCGGCTCTTCGGCAGTTTCAGCTAATCACGGGTCGCTGCCTTCTACATGTCGACGATCTGTTGTCTTCTGAAGTAAAGCTTGGTGATCGGTATAGATCAGAAGAGTCTGCACTGCGCTGGATATCCCTAATATTCCGCCTCTCGGACCGTTCGAGCTAGTCACGCGTCTCTTCCGTCTACATGTCTACAACATCGTGCATCTTGAAGGTTGATGTTGGTGATCGAATTGGATGCGTAATGTTTGCATTGCGCTGCGTGTCCCTAACATTTCTAGCTCCCTGGTCGTTTCAACCGGTCGCAAGTCTCTGCCATCTCCATTCCGACGATCTGTTGCCTTCTGAAGTAAAGTTTGGCGGTCAGTATAGATGTTTACAGCTTGTATATCGCTGGGTGTCTCTGGTCGTTTCAGCTGGTCGCGCGTCTCTGCCATCTTCATGTCGATGTTCTGTTGCCTTCTGAACTAAAGTTTGGTGGTCGGTTTGGAGCTGTACAGCTTGCTCTGCGCTGGATGTCCCTAATATTTCCAGCTACCCGACCGATCCAGCTAGTTGCAAATCTCTGCCATCTACAAGTCGACGATGTGTTGGCTGCTGCAGTAAAGTTTGTCGGTTTGAATAGATCAAAACAGTCTGCATTGCGCTTGGTGTCTCTAAAATTTTCGGCACTCGGACCGTCTCAGCTAGTCGTGCGTCTCTGACATCTACATGTCGACGATCTGGTGCCTTCTGAAGAATGAGGTTGGTGGTCGAATTAGATCTGTACAGCTTGCATTGCGCTGCGTGACCCTAACATTTCTAGCTGTCTGGTCGTTTCAGTTGCACGCGCGTCTCAGACATCTTCATGTCGATGATCTGTTGCCTTCTGAAGTAAAGCTTGGCGGTCGGTTTGGAGCTATAGAGCTTGCATTGCGTTGGATGTCCCTAACATTTCCAAGTCCCGGACCGTTCCAGCTAGTTGTGCGTCTCTGCCATCTACATGTCGACGATCCTATTGCTTTCTGAAGTAAAGTTTAGTGGCCAATATAGCTGTGTACAGCATGCAATGCGCCGAATGTCCCTAAACATTTCGCCTCTCGGACCGCTCCAGCTGGTCGCGCGTCTCTGCCATCTACATGTCGACGATCTGTTGCCTTCTGAAGTGAAGTTTGGTGGTCAGTTTAGATCTGTACAGGTTGCATTGCGCTAGATGTCCCTAACGTTTTCGCTTCTCGGACCGTTCCAGCTAGGCGCGCGTCTCTGGCATCTACATGTCAATCATCTGTTGCCTTCTGAAGTAAAGTTTGATGGTCGGAGTATATCAGAATAGTATGCATTGCGCTAGATACCCCTAACCTTTCTGGCTCTCGGACAAATCCAGCTAGTATCGCGTCTCTGCCCGACAATCTGTTGTCTTCAGAAGTAAAGTTTTTAGGTCCGTAAAGATCTGTAGAGCTGGCATTGCGCTGGATGTCCCTAACATTTCCGCCTCTCGGACCGTCCCAGCTAGTCGTGCGTCGCTGGCATCTACATGTTTACCATCTGTTGCCTTCTGAAGTAAAGCGAGGTGGTCAGAATATATCCGAATAGTATGCATTGTGCTAGATATCCCTTAAAATTTCCGGCTCTCGGAACGATCCAGCTGGTAGCACGTCTCTGCCATGTACATGTTGATGATCTCTTGCATTCTGAAGTAAAGTTTCGTAGTCGGTATAGATCAGAACAGTCTGCATTGCGCTGGGTGTCCGTAACATTTCCGCATCTCGAACCGTTCTAGCTAGTCGCACGTCTCTGCCATCTACACGTCGACGATCTGTTGCCTTCTGAAGTAAAAATTGGTGGTCGGAATACATCAGAACAGTCCGCATTGCGCTGGATGTCTCAAACGTTTCCGGCTCTCAGACCCTTCCAGCATGTCGCGCGTCTCTGTCATGTACATGTCAACGATCTGTTGCCTTCTGAACTAAAGTTTGCTGGTCAGTATAGATGTGTACAGCTTGCATTGCGCTGGGTGTGCCTTACATTTCTAGCTCTCTGGTCGTTTCAGCTTTTCGCGCGTCTATGCCATTTACAACTCCACGATCTATCGCTTTACGAAGTAAAGTTTGGTTGTCGGTATAGATCTGTACAGCGTGATTTGCGCTGGATGTCGCAAACATTTCCAGCTCCAGGACCGCTCCAGCTAGTTGCGCGTCTCTGCCATCTACATGTCCATGATCTGTTGCCTTCTGAGGTAAACTTTGGTGGTCGCAAAAGATAACAACAGTCTGCACTGCGCTGGATGTCCGTAATATTTCCGACTAACGGACCGCTCCAGCTAGTTTCACGTCTCTCCCATCTACATGTCGACGATCTGTTGCCTCTTGAAGTAAGGTTTGGTGGTCGGTTTGGAGCTGTACAGCTTACATTGCACTGGATGTCCCTAACATTTCCAGCTACCGGACTATTCCAGCTAGTCAGGCGTCTCTGCCATACACATGTCGACGATCTGTTGGCTTCTGAAGTAAAGTTTGGCGGTCGGTATAGGTGTGCACAGCTTGATTTGCGATGGATGTCCCAATTATTTCCAGCTCCGGACCGTTCCAGCTAGTCCCGCGTCTCTGCCACCTAAATGTCGATGATATGCTGCCTCCTGAAGTAAAGCATGGCGGTCGGTTTAGATCTGTAAGATTGCATAGCGCTTGATGTCCCTAATATTTCCAGCTCTCGGAACGTTCTAGCTAGTCGCGAGGCTCTGCCATCTGCATGTCGACGATCTGTTTGTTACCTTCTGAGGTAAAGTTTGGCAGTCGAAATAGATCTGTATTGCTTGCATTGCGCTGCGTGTCCCTAACATTTCTAGCCCTCTGGTCGTTTCAGATGGTAGCTCGTCTCTGCCACCTTCATGTCAACGATCTGTTGCCTTCTGAAGTTTGGCGGTCAGTAGAGATCTGTACAGCTTGCAATTCGGCAATTGTCCCTAACATCTTTGCCTCTCGGACTTCCAGCTGGTCGCGCGTCTCTGCTATCTACATGTCGACGATCGGTTCCCTTATGAAGTAAAGAATGGCGGTCGGTATGCATCGGCACAGCTTGCATTTAGCTGTTTGTCCCTATTATTTTGTGGCAGTATTTTATATCACAACAATGTAAATGCCAGAGTGATTATAGTGTAAATAAGCATTATTATATGACATTGATTTGAAATGTTTGTTAATTATAAGCATTGTTAGGAAATAAGTTTACACGGCCTCACTGAAACTGACAATAAGAGCGGGTAACAATGAGCGAAGGGGTGAGTTGTTTATCAATTATTAGAGACAAGCGAATGACGTCAGATTAGCGCGCTTTTCTTAGAAATGGAGGGAATATCTTCCCTAGAGCATATGTGTTCATAATTGTGATTGGATATAAAAATAAACGCTAATGTTGGCGCGTTTTATTAACCAATAGCAGCTCGGTTATAATCTTTAGGCATATCGGGTGAGGGAGTATAAATTCCGTGCCAGAGACGGGTAACGCGCACTTTGACAGAATAATTCACAAGGCAAACGTCGTTCAGTCCAACAGAAGGATTCGCGGGTAATACGTCGTTCAGTCCAACAGAATCATACAAAGGTTATACGTCGCACAGTTTAAGAGAATCGTTCACGCGTTATACGTCGAGCATTTCTACAAAATCTCTTGCGTTGTAAAGTTAGTTATAAATGTGAAATACGCGAATTAATAACCTGCAGCAAATAAGTGATCATAGTGATATTAGAAAATGTAACAGTTTCAGTCGGGCGTCTATCAAGAATAATTATGTGAAATGAATAAAGTGTGACGGCAATAAAAGTGTAAAAACAAATTCTTTTATCAGTGTTATCTTTCAGTAATAAATCCTTTCCGTTTACACACCCTGTTTAAGAGATATGCTTGACTGAGTAGTAATAATAGCTAGCCGGAGGACAAAGAACCCAACATTCAAACTAGTGAAACAATAACAGGCGCTAGCAATAAGATAACACGAAGTTACTGCGACAAATTGGCTCCCATACGTGGTGCAGATAAACATGAAGCATCTTCCAACTACCAAAAAATATTCTACTTCAATTTTTAGCTCTCGGAACGTTCCAGCTTGTCGCGTGTCTCTGGCATCTACATGTCGATGATCTCTTGCATTCCGAAGTAAAGTTTGGTGGTCGGTATAGATCAGAACAGTCTGCATTGCGCTGGGTGTCCGTAACATTTCCGCCTCTCGAACCGTTCCAGCTATTCGCACGTCTCTGCCATCTACACGTCGACGATCTGTTGCCTTCTGAAGTAAAAATTGGTGGTCGGAATAGATCAGAACAGTCTGCATTGCGCTGGATGTCTCAAACATTTCCGGCTCTCGGACCGTTCCAGCATGTTGCGCGTCTCTGTTACGTACATGTCAAGAATCTGTTGCCTTCTGAACTAAAGTTTGGTGGTGAGTATAGATGTGTACAGCTTACATTGCGCTGGGTGTGCCTTAAATTTCTAGCTCTCTGGTCGTTTCAGCTAGTCGCGCGTCTATGCCATCTACAACTCCACGATCTATCGCCTTATGAAGTAAAGTTTGGTTGTCGGTATAGATCTGCACATCTTGATTTGCGCTGGATGTCGCAAAGATTTCCAGCTCCAGGACAGTTCCAGCTAGTCGCTCGTCTCTGCCATCTACATTTCGACGATGTGTTGTCTTCTGAAGTAAAGAATGGCTGTCGGTATAGTTTGTGCTGATATGTTGTATGTATTACGTGTTGTTGTTGTGGTATACATCCAGCCAGTCACTTGCGTACCCTGCTTTGTTTGTCCCCTTGCTTTACTTAACTCTTTGCTTTTCCCGTTTGTGTTTTTCCTCTCTGTATTGTGGGCGTGGTCCGCGCTTGGCCTTATGCAAGGAGGAGGAGGGTTTTTTGTCGCATTGCAGATACGGCTCTCTGCCCGGTAAGACGTCTGTCCGTCTGTTGAGTTTTTTTTGATTCATTAAAAGCATATCGTTTGGAATAGGTTTTGGAATATCTGCATAAGAAAAGGTAGGTTTTTGTCGTCAGCTGATCTGTATTTTGGTAATGGTGAATGGAGTTTGGGCAGAAAACGTAATGTATGTTATTCACAGGCAATTCGTAAGTGGCTGGCTCTTAATATTATTCATAGTTTTAGTGTGTTTCGGTTGATTTGTTTCTTTGCCAAATTTAATACTGGGTTAAATGGGCCATGTTATTTATAAATAAGGGTGTTTTGTACGACTTCCAAGAGTACCAAAGAGGAATGTTTTCAGGTTTTCTGTGTGGGTTTAATAAAGAATAATTTTATGACATATTTATGCCTTTTTATTGCTGTTGAATGTGATTCTTTTATTGGGATATTAATGGGGAAAGTACTAAAGAAGTCCCTTTTCAATGTGTAAAGGAGCATTGCGAGTTTTAGTAAAGATTTTAAGGTAACTGCTCTTGAGATTGGCCTGATAGGGTAAAGTTGGATTGTATAGAAGCTCAGAGTATCCAATGTTATATGTATGTTTAATTGGCCTGTCCTTTTTAACGAAACATCTGATATATATATATATATATATATATATATACATTTTTTCATATTAGATAAGCTTGATATTCTTGTTGCAGTATTAGTGGGCTGGGAAGGTATTGCACTATTTTGCCAATTTTCCCCGGGTATACTCGGAACTGCTTACGATTTAGTTAAGGTGCCTATGGTTGTTTCCTTTTGGGTTGTATTTTGCTCGGTGATTTGTCAGACCAGTTATCAATTTAGGAAGGATATAATTGCGCTTATAACTGGTTTTACAATTGCAGAATTAACTCGTGCACTATTGGGCACAATATTCTGGTTACAATGCAATAGTTGAATTACTACGGCTGCCGTAATCTCGCCTGTTTTATGTATTGAGCCATTTTGCCATTTTCACCACTTTGTTTGTGGCTCCTTCCTTACTTACCTCACGGGTTAAAAAAATGTTGAATACCTGTTGCTCTTTAGTGCACGAGTTTGTTATACTTGGATGTGTGATTTTGGTACAACGATCGTTTGCCTAGGTTTAATGTCAAATAGGTTTCTTTTTCAGGATAAAGCATTGATGCTATTTTGTTAATAATCTTGTGAGTTGTCAAAAGCAGCTAAATTATTACTCACTCTGGTGGGGGTGAATTTGCCACACATGTTATAGTTTCTTTGATTTATAATTTTTTCAAAATTTAGAAGAACCTTAGATTTTCTGGGTGCCTTTAAATTACATTTATAGTTATTATATTTATGCTTCACCGGATCTCAAAAATATCCAGATATTTAAATATCACCCATAAGGGAAAGCTTTTGGTGTAAAGTTGGTATTTTCATTTTGTCTGTTGAACTTTAGTTTTTTTCATTTAAATTTTGCTATATTTAAATTTGCTTTAAAGCTTTTGGGTCAGTTGAAGCTTTGATTCTATTACTATTAAAGTCATTCTGTGTTCAAGTTATCAATATTAATGTTGCTTTACAGTTTTGGTCAGTTAAAGTTTGTTTTATTATTATCATTAGAGTAGCTTCTGAGAACTTATCGCTAGTAGTATATTTATGAGAGTTCTGGTTTAGTACTTATGCGATTGAAAGTTAAATTTTGTTTATGTTAAGCTTTGATTAATTCTTTCCAGCTCCAAATGTTTGAAGTTATGACTCATTAGTTTGATAAGAATTGTTTCCACTTCTGTATTTTTATAACTTTAGTGTTTCCTTGTTATATTTTGTTTTGTGAAAAGCGATGGTTGATGGCTACTGTTTTGTAAAATAAACCAGTGGAAGTTACATTTCAGAATTTTATCTTTGTCTATATTGGAAGATACCTTCTGCGCCTTTCTTTATTCCTGTGGTAGCTTCGGAGCTTTGGTTTTCATCTTAGGAATTTTATCCCCTACGGCACTCGTTACTGCTCCCCTTTTCGTCTGGCCGGGGTTCCCTGCTACAGACAAGTCTGTCGTAAGCGGCTGCTTGGCTTCGCTGACCTCCTCATGCTTTTGTGTTTTAGATGAGAGCCAGCGGATCCATTGCAAGTTACTGGCAGCAGAGCGTGGTTAATTGATTTGTCTGTGTTGGTTAGGAATTTTTTTTTGATTTCGTTGTTTGCTTTGTATTCTCCGGATGTGATTTTCTTATTTGTACGATATCCGTAGTATCAAGATGGCGGTATCGATTACTAATGTGGACAGGTTACAGAAAGGTGAATGGTGGGTAGAGTTGGTTTTAAGCGGAGGTCAATGTTCTATGACTACTGAAGTGCCTATTATGTTGGATATTTTTAGACAAATTAAGGATGCTCCATTAATTACTGTTTCTATTGATTACGTGGTGGTGACTAAGTGCGAGTCCACTTGCTCTTTGGCCCTAGCAGAGATTTAGGATAACTTAATGGATTTTGGGCGCGAGGATTCTCCCTCTAAGGCACAGTTGCTCCGGTGGCATTTTAGAATTCAACATTACTTGTTCTATTTAGATTGTGTCCTACAGAGATTCCCTACTTTGCAGTCTTGTTCAGCGTTGCAAAAGTTAAAGTATCAGTTTAAGGAATTAGCCCGTAAAGTGGAGGAAGATTTTGGGACTACACAGGATGACACTGGGGCGTCCCCCTTGTATACTCAAAGATTGTCAGACGTGGTTCAGCCTTCGGTTGCGGTGTCTGCATTTCGACCACTTAGACTCGCTCATCCCCTCCAGCAATTCGTGGAGGGCGTTCAGTTAAACGAAATTGTTGATGTACCATCGGCTTTACAGTTTCTATATTTCCTTGTTCATTTGGCGCTAATGGCTAAGCGTTATTCGGTACCCACTGCTCAAGTGACAGAATTATTATCCGTCAAGATGTCTGGGATAGTGTTGGACCTGTTAATGCGGTGTTCAGGTTTGGCTGAGCCTGTGACTGGCTTTCATTTGTCTTATTAGACATGTTCATTCCGCGTAGGGAATGCTCAAGGATAATGCAAGACATATATTTTCGTCCTCAGGATTTAACGGAATCTTTTACAGAATATATGGTTCGGGTTAAGGAAATTGCTTTAGTGTTAGTGCTCCCTGATACGGAGGTGGAAATTCGTAATGTTATTTTATCAGGACTCAATCCAGTCGTCAGGTCGGCTTTGGTTTTAGGACCTCGGCCATAAAATTTGCAGCAGTTGGAAGCATTCGTTCCTAAACCCAATGAAGTTATGCTTGTTGATAGGCTGCGTGTGTCAGAACCTCCGTGCTCATTAGCAACTCCTAATACGACTGTATCAGCTCCTTCTTCCTCGGTCATGGTTACGGTTTCGGGTCGTCTGGCCACTATTATATGCATTCAGTGTGGACAGGAAGGCCATGTTCGACGAAATTGTCCCAATAGAAGGACCGTGAATCGGGGTTTTCTTCGTGTTTCTAATCAGGGGCGACAGTTTCGACCTTTATGATGCCAGAAGTTTAAGTCGACCATTTGTTTGTCTCGGCGTATTTGTGGTTATCCGTTTTCGGGTAAACCGTTAGTTCAAGTTTCTCTTGAGAAGCTGCCTTTATTGGCGTTATTAGATTCCGGAAGTTCTGTCTCTTTGATTCAGCTTGAGTGGCTTAGGTTAAATTTACCATGTATTATGTTGCGTGTAACCACGTGTCACATGGTTTGCTTGATGGTCAATGGTCAGGCCTTTCAAGTTACACAAACCGTATCATGTACTATACGTTTCCCACGTTTTACGTGGAAACAGTTTTTTCATTGTAACCAGGCTTCCTTATGCATGTGTGCTAGGTGCCGACTTTATGTCAAGGACTGGGATGGCTATTGATTTTTCCACTAGGCAGATCGCTTTTCATTTTGCTTCTCAGATAAAGTTGGACTTTGTGAGGGATTTTAAACCACCTGGTCCCTCTCTAAATTTGGGAGATATTAGTTTGGTAACCCAAAACTGCAAATCTTCATCACTGTCTCATTTGTCCCCTGAACAGGCAAAGCAAATTGGGGCTTTAGTTGGGGAATTTCATTTGTTGTTTACAGACGTTTTAGGGGCCACTCATTTGACTAAATATGAAATTCAGTTAACCAATTCTCCTCCGGTTAAGCTATCACCATATAAGCTCACACCGCCGAAGATGGCAATATTAAAAGAGAAAATACAGAAGATGCTTGACCAAGGGGTTATTAAACCGTCTACTTCAAATTACAGCAGCCCCATATTTATAGTACCTAAGGTAGATCAGGATTTTAGACCTGTCATAGATTATCGCCTCTCGAATAAAATAATACATATTGAATGTACCCCTTTGCCCGATTTTCATACAGCTGCTCATCATTTTTCGAAGGCTCGCGTTTTTACGACTTTGGATTTAAACAATGGTTATCATCAGATTCCTTTGGCTGAACATTCCAAGCATCTAACAGTCTTCGCTACCCACTGGCGCCTTTATGAATTCAATAGGGTCCCATTAGTTTTGGCTACGGGTGCATAAGTTCTCACTCGTTTGCTGGATAATTTGTTCTCTGACATCAAATTTAAATATTTGTACCATTACTTAGATGATCTTGTAGTATATTCTGAGGATTTTGACTCGCATCTTGTTCATTTACGTGAAGTTTTTCTTCGCCTAAGGAGCGCAGGGTTATCAGTTAAGCAGTCTAAAGTTAATTTTGCCACTTCTCAAATATCATTTTTGGGCCATATGGTTTCCCCTTCTGGTATTACCATAGATCCAGAACGTACTAAGGCTATCAGAAATTTTCCGGCTCCCACAAATAAACGTGGGGTGGCTCGATTTTTGGGAATGGTTAACTTCTTCTCTAAATTTATTTCAGATTTTTCTTCTCGGGCGGAACCTCTTAATTGGTTACGTAGAAAGGGGGTTACATTTGCGTGGGCCAAGGAGCAGCAAGCGGCATTTGTTGATCTAAAAGAGGCTATTTCAAACCCTCCAGTCTTGGGTTTTCCAGATTTTGCTATTCCCTTCATCTTACAGACGGATGCTAGTGCTAGCGCGCTAGCAGCAGTTTTGTTGCAGGAATTTTCTGAGGGTCATCGTCCCAATTATTACAGCTCGCGTACTTTATCTCCTGATGAACGTAAATTTTCTACATATGAATTAGAACCGTTAGCGGTTCTTTTTGGGTTGGAGAAGTATAGGGTGCACTTAGAACATGTACATTTCTTTTTAGAGTGCGATAATCAGCCTTTAACGTTAGCTGTTCCAAGGAAGACAGGTCGTCTTGCGTGTTGGGGTGTCCGGATAGGCCTTTAAGTTTACTCCTTCCTTTATCAGAGGTTCGGAAAATTGTATTGCGGATGCCCTTACACGAGTATTTTCCGAACCTACTGAGAAGTGTGTTTATTTAGAGTTATTGGGTGCTTCTACTGCGGGTACTCAGATCGAGACCTTCTCATTTTCGGCATTTCCTGAAATGTTTGTCAGTATACCTGAACTTCAACTTACCGATTCTGGGTTGGCATTAATTATTCAGCAAATTAAATCGGGAGTTTCGCTGCAGGATTATAAGATTCATGGGGGTGTTTTGATGGGAACAGCTAGTTTTGATCGGCGTTATAAAGTCATGGTTCCGAAGGCGGCTATTCCCATGGTTCTTAGTTATTTTCACGATTCTCCTTTCCGGGGTCATTTAGGCATTGCCAAAACTAGAAATCGAATTCGTCAACAGTTTATGTGGCGGGGTATGTATTTCGATATAAGAAAGCATGTTAAGGCTTGCCGCATTTGCGCCTTGTCCAAACCCGCGCAGGCTACAAATTGGGGGTATTTGGCATCGGAGGTTACCTCCGTACCCATGGAGAAACTGTTTGTAGATATCATCGGACCGTTCCCTCGTTCTATTCAGGGAAATATTTTTGCATTGATGGTTACAGATGCTTTCTCCAAGTTCGTATGGATTTCACACCTGAGTGCTGCTACTGCTCGCCTCGCTATTCGAGAACTGGGAACAATATTTGGATCTTTTGGTGCTCCTCTATATCTGGTCTCTGATAACGATTCGCAATTTAAATCGCGTCTCTTTCGTTCCTTTTGTGTTGATTGGGGTATTACGCATTTTACTACTACCCCTTATTACCCTAAACCCTTATTAGCTGAACGGGTCAACCGCAACCTTAAGTCCGCTTTAATTGCTTATCACCAACAGCACAATTGCTGGGATAAATACTTGAAGCAACTTCAGTTTGCTTTCAATTCAGCGAGACATGAGGTTCATAAGACGACGCCATTTTCATTGTTATTTGCCTACCAACCTTCGTGTCCTTTGGCTAATTTGTGGGCATTAAATGATTTATTACCGGCAGATAATTCTCTGCATACTATTCGTACTAACTGGAAGGCTGCCTTGAATAATTTGCGTAGAGGTCATTCTATGAGAAAGCAACGATATGATGCGGCCCGTAGACCCTCCCCATTCAAAGTGGGAGATCTTGTTATGTGCGGAAACTATCCACAGTCCTCGAAGGCAGATGCGTTTACCGCCAAGTTAGCTCCTCGCTATCTTGGCCTGTTTAAAATTCTCAGAATTTATAAGGGGATCTCTGTTCTTTTGCAAGAATTGTCTTCTTCCTGCAGGCGCCGCGCTGACCTGTCGCAACTTAAATTGTATCACTCTGGGTAGTTTGTGTCTAGGTTAAATACTGGCTTTGTTTCTGGTATTCGTACATTTTCTTCTTTGGGACATGTATGGGTATGTTTCTCTGCTAGTGCTAATTAAGGGTCAGTCACATGCGAGAACCTGAATATTTCGGAGGAATTTATGAATTCCCTTTACAAGTTAATGTGCAAGATAAATATGGTAATGTGTATGGTTACTTAGCACCGAAAGTTTTGCCCCATTTCCATTCGCCCTTGCAAGGGTGCTTGGCTGTTGGGCGGAGCCTACCTTTGCTGTTGATCCTGTTGTTTTGAGTGACCTTTTTTTAAATGTGTTTAGTTAATTTTGGTTTCTAATTTAAAATCCTTTGTTTTATATTGGTTTATTGTTAATTTGGGGAACATATGTAACTATAATTTTATATATTTGGTCACTAATTAGCTTCGAAGCTTTGGATTTCATCTTAGGAATCTTATGCCCTACGGCACTTGTTAGGGCTCCCCTTTTCGACTGGCCGGGGTTCCCTGTTACAGACAAGTCTGTCGTAAGCGGCTGCTTGGCTTCGCTGACCTCCTCATGCTTTTGCGTTTTGGGTGAGAACCCGCGGATCCATTGCAAGTTCTACACAGCTTGCATTGCGCTGGTTTTCCCTAACATTTTGCAACTTCCGGAACGTTCCAGCCCCTAGCGCGTCTCTGCCATCTACATGCCAATGATCTGTTGCCTTCTGAGGTAAAGCATGGTGGTCGCAAAAGATAACAACAGTCTGCATTGCGCTGGATGTCCCTAATATTTCCGGCTAACGGACCTCTCCAGCTAGTTCCACGTCTCTGCCATCTACATTTCGACGATCTGTTGCCTTCTGAAATAAATGTTGGCGGTCGTAATACATCTGTATAGCTTGCATTGCACTCGGTGTTCCTAGCATTTATAGCTACCTGGTCGTTTTAGCTGGTCGCGCGTCTTTGTCATTTACATGCCGACGATCTGTTGCCTTCTGAAGTAAACTTTGACGGTCGGTATAAATCTGTAGATATTGCAATTCGCTGGATGTCCCTAACATTTCCGGCACTCTGACCGTTCAAGCTAGTCGCGCGTCTCTGCCATCTACATGTCGACGATCTGTTGCCTTTTGAAATAAAGTTTGGTGGTCGGTTTGGAGCTGTACAGCTTACATTGCGCTGGATGTCATTAACATTTCCAGCTCCCGGACTATTCTAGCTAGACGCGCGTCTCTGCCATATACATGTCGACGATCTGTTGCCTTCTGCAGTAATGCTTGGTTGTCGGTATAGATGTGCACAGCTTGATTTGCGATGGATGTCCCAATTATTTCCAGCTCAAGACCGTTCCAGCTAGTCCCGCGTCTCTGCCATCTACATGTCGACGATCTGTTGCCTTCTAAAGTAAAGCATGGCGGTCTGTATAGATCTGTACAGCTTGCATAGCGCTGGATGTCCCTAATATTTCCAGCTCTCGGAATGTTCCAACTAGTTGCGCGTCTCTGCCATCTGCATGTCGACGATCTGTTTGTTGTCTTCTGAGGTAAAGTTTAGCAGTCGAAATAGATCTGCAATGCTTGCATTGCGCTGCGTGTGCCCAATATTTCCGGCTCTCGGACCATTTCAAATAGTCGCGCGTCTCTGTCATCTACATGTTGACAATCTGTTGCCTCCTGAAGTAAAGTTTAGTGGTAGGTATAGATCAGTGCAGCTTGCATTGCACTGGACGTCCCTAAAATTTCCGGCTCCCGGACTTCTTCGTCTAGTCGCGCGTCTCTGCCATCTACATGTCGACGATCTGTTGCTTTGTAAAGTAAAGTTTGGTGGTCGGAATAGATCAAAACAGGTTGCATTGCGCTGGATGTCCCTAACATTTCCAGCTCTCCGACCGTTCCAACTAGTCGCGCGTCTCTGCCATCCACATGTCGACAATTTGTTGCCTTCTGAAGTAAAGTTTGGTGGTCGGTATAGATCTCTACAGATTGCATTGCGCTCAATGTCCCTAACATTTCCGCCTCTCGGACCCTTCCAGCTAGTCGCGCATCTCTGACATTCACATGCCGACGATCTGTTGCCTTCTGAAGTAAAGTTTTGAGGTCGGTATCGAATTGTGCAGCTTGCAATGCGCCGGATGTCCGTAACATTTCCGGCTCTCGGAGCGCTTCAGATATCCGCGTGTCTTTGCCATCTACATGCCAATGATCTGTTGCTTCTGATGTAAAGTTTGAGGATCGGAACAGATCGGAATAGTCTGCATTGCGCTGGATGTCCCTAACATTTCCGTCTCCTCGACCGTTTCATTTAGTCGCGCGTCTCTACCTTCTACATGTCGACGATCTGTTGCCTTCTGAAGTAAAGTTTGGTGTTCCGTATAGGTCAGAAGATTCTGCATTGCGTTGGCTGTCCCAAACATCTCCGCCTCTCGGACCGTTCCACCTAGTCGCACATTTCTGCAATCTGCATGTCGAAGATCTGGTGCATTCTAAAGAATGAGATTGGTGGTCGAATTAGATCTGTAATGCTTGCATTGCCCTGCGTGTTCCTAACATTTCTAGCTCTCCGGTCGTTTCAGCTATTTGCGTGTCTATGCTATCTTCATGTCGATGATCTGTTGCCGTCTGAGGTAAAGTTTGGTGGTCGGTTTGTAGCTGTACAGCTTGCATTGCGCTGGATGTCCCTAACATTTCCGGGTCTCGGAACGTTCCAGCTAGTCGCGCGGCTGTGCCATCTATATGCCGATAATCTGTTGCCTTCCGAAGTAAATTTTGGCGGTCGGTATAGATCATTAAACTTGCATTACGCTGGATGTCCCTAATAATTTCTAGCTCTCTGGTCGTTTCAGCTGGTCGCGCGTCTTTGCCATCTACGTGCCGATGATCTATCGCCTTTTGAAATAAAGTTTGGCGGTCGCTATTGATCTGTACATCTTGCATAGCCCTGAATGTCCCTAACATTTCCGGCTCTCGAAGCGTTTCAGCTGGTCGTGCGTCTCAGCATCTACATGTCGATGATCTGTTGCCTCCTGAAGTAAAGGTTGGAGGTCGGTGTATATCTGTACTTCTTGTAATACGCTGGATGTCCCTATCCACTCCGGCTCCCGTACCGTTCCAGCTAGTTGCGCGTTTCTGCCATCTACATTTCGACGATGTGTTGCCTTCTGAAGTAAATTCTGGTGGTCGCAATAGATCAGAACACTCTGCTGGCGCTGTATGTCCCTAACATTTCCGGCTCTCGGACCGTTGCAGCTTGTCGCGTGTCTCTGGCATCTACATGTCAACGATCTGTTGCCTTCTGAAGTAAAGTTTGGCGGTCGTATAGATCAGCACAAACTGCATTGCGCTGGGTGTCCCTATAAATTACGGCTCTCGGACCGCTCAGACTAGTCGCGTGCGTCTGCCATATACATGTCGACGATCTGTTGGCTTATGAAGTTAAGTTTGGCGGTTGGTTTAGATTTGTACAGCTTGTATTGAGCTGGATGTCCTTAACATTTCCAGTTCCCGGACCGTTCCAACTGGTGACGCGTCTCTGCCATCTTCAGGCCGACGATCTATTGCCTTCTGAAGTAAAGTTTGATGGTCGGTATAGATCAGAACAGTCTGCATTGCGCTGATTGTCCCTAACATTTCCAGCTCTCGGACCGTTCCAGCTAGTCGCGCGTCTCTGCAATCTACATGTCGACGATTTGTTGCCTTCTGAGGTAAAGTTTGGTGGTCGGTATACATCTGTAGAGCTTGAATTGCGCTGGGTGTCCCTAAAATTTCCAGCTCTCTGGCCGTTTCAGCTAGTTGCGCGTTTCTGGCATATACATGTCGACGATCTGTTGCCTTCTAAAGGATGGGGATTGTGGTCGGTATAGGTGTGTACATCATGCTTAGGTAAGCATGAAATCGCTGACTGGATGACGCATGTTCCAGAGAGCATCCTTTTCCCCTACTCGGATGCGACATCTTCTGGTTACGTTGGTTAGATTTACTGGTTTCGTTTACTGGTAACATAGGTTACGTTTGGAATTAATTGTTCTTTCACACAAGCCGTGTGTTGGACAGGGTTGGAAAGGTAGAATCAGATGACTGAAAAATTCAATGCCATGGCCGGGACGGAGACCAGGAGATCCGTGGTTCAAATCCCGGCTATGGCATTGAATTTTTCAGTCTTCTGATTCTACCTTTCCAACTAGGTAACGTTTATTGGTTACGTGGTTACGGTACGTGATGTTACGTGTTTAGGACGAACCAGGAGACAAGACATTCAAATGGCGGGGTCCCTACCCTTTAAAGATTTGAACTTGTAGCCTGTTGCGTCCAACCCTCGTCTACTGACAGAACAATCATTGTCCGGGTGACGAATGTTTTCAGAGAGCATCCTTTTCCTCTGCTCCCAGCCTCCATCTTCTGGTTACGTATGTTGGTTACGTCATATTACGTGGTTTGGATGGATTAGTAGACATGACAGGTAAAGGGCGGGTTCCCTACCTTTTAAAAGTTTGAACCTGGAGTCTGTACCGACCAACCTCACGTCTACGGATCCTGAGACCAATGCTTTCCCGATGACTAATATTTCCAGAGAGCATCCTTTCCCGCTGCTATGGAAAGGCCGAGGATCCCTCTACCGCTCTCATCCGAGATATATACATAGTTGTGTGCTATGAATTCATTTATTCGCTTTTAATTCTTTCGAGCGTTAGCATTCACGTATTCATTTAATTTCCTTTACAGTTTTAGCATGAGATATTGCCAGAGAAAATCGGTGCAACCAACTTATGAGAAACTCAATTTTTCATACATTACACATGGAGGAACACGAGTCATTAGATGCTCTATATGCGGTCAGATTTTAAAGAATCGTTTTTTGTCAAGACTTAAGATGCATAGAGCAAGATGTTATACTAAATCTACTCTCTCTCCTGCACTTGAATGTCCTGTAGGCGAGGAATCAGAATACAGCGGAAGTCGTGTGTTTACTAATTTGATGTTTCCATATGGTGAGATTTCAGTGATATCTACGCTTGAAGATCCGAAGATGTATATAGGGGATTGTTATACAGGATCGAGTCTCTGTCCTTCACTTGAGTCTACGGCGGTTGAGGAAATTGGATACAGCGGAAGACGTGTGTTTACTAATTTGAAGTGTCCATGTGATGATAATTCAGCGATATCTATGCCTGAAGATACGAATAGACCGGTAAATATGTTGAGGTTACTAATGGCAGTGAAAGAAGCTGGTTTAAAACATTATTTAGACATTCCTTTAATGTTTAATTTCACGGGAGGGACGAGCGAGACGAATGGAGACAGGGAACTTCTACATGGGTAGAGGGCAGGGCCCCTACATTTAACAGATTATAAAAATTCCCTGGTGGTAGTTGGTGCAACCTGGGGCTCCTCTCGAGGGCTGCAGGGTTACACATCTCCTGAGAGGTCCACGATTCGGAGACCACCCTCATTCTGTGGATGAAAGTTACAGAGAGCATCCTTTTTCCATGCTATGCGTATGCCGAGACTTCCCTCCGACACTTTCAACCCCGAAACAACCAAGGAAATGAAAGATGGAGTAAAAATGAGAATATAGGTGAAACGGAGAGAGGAAAACTTCGGAGATGGAATAAACCTTCACAGCATTTGCCTAGTGACCGGGAAACCTTGGAAACCTCAAGGGTCAGGAGTGAAGGTTACTGGGCTTGAACCTTCGATACCGAATGCAGACCACAAGCGTTTCCACTCGATTAATTAGTGTGTTACACACAAATGTCCATAGTTGTGTAGTCCTCTTAGAGCATTATCTTGATTACAGATGGTCCTAGTTATGGATCTGCTTTCTTCAAGATTAAACTATGAAGCCCGTTCCGACAAAAAGACATCTCCCTATCAGGCTCTGGGTCACCTTATTGAATATATAACCGGGCATTTATCAGGCGTCTGAGCAAAACCGTGAAGAAATTAGTTGAATGTCGGATACGCGCATCTGAAGTCCCGAACTCGCAATTGTAAACATATAGAAGAAGCATAATCCTGCAAATGTTGCCTGCCGTGCGTTCCTTTAAGAGAAGCCTCGATAAAATTATCTTAACTTGAAGAGTAACCAAAACTGACTACGAATGTTTTCCGATATGTCCTCTATTGACCCTAAACATGCGTATAGCATACATAGCGCACCTTAAAGAGAAAGTTCCTGTCTAACACATTGTTTAGATATGATGTGTTCCTGTTATGGCTGTAAATAAATATCTACATTAAAGGCTGTCATTCCAATCTGATTATGGGTTCTGGTAAGAGCATGTCCGTAGGTCTTCGTGCATGTTCGAGTATTTAGAGAGGCTCTAGAAGATGTTTGTATGCTTGTACATATTTGTAGGTCTTCGTACAGCTTCGTGTGCTTGAACGAAGTTTTAGAATGTGTGAGCATGTATCAATGTGTTGGGGTGTCTCCGTACAGCTTCGGATGCTGAGAGGAAGTTGATGCAGTAATTTGTATCACAAATTACTTAAAATGTAAAGAATGATTACAGTATGAATATGCATTTTTATGTGACATTGATTTGAGATGTTTGTTGATTGTAATTATTGTTGAGAAGTAAGTTTATACTGCCTTACTGAAACTGACAATAATAGCGTGCAATAATGCAGCGAGGGGGTGAGCTGTTTATCATTATTAGAGACGAGGAAGTTACGTAATGTTGGCGCGTTTTTCTGTAGAATTTGCTGGAACATTATACTTAGAGCATATGTATTCATAATTTTCATTGGATATAGAAATAGACGCTAATGTTGGCGCGTTTTATTAGCCAATTGCAGCTCAGTTATAATCTTTAGGCATATCGGGGTGTAGGAGTATAAAAGGGCTAGGTTAGAGGTAGAGTCCGTCAGTTCATCAAAAATCTTTATACATTACACGTCGTCTTCACGTCAGTTCGTCGAAAATATTTGTATGCTACACGTCGCCCTCAGTCCAGCGGAAATATTTGTAAAGTATACGTCGGCTATCGATTCGCAAGTTACGCGTAGCAGAGTTAGGAAAATTCTCAAGTGTTGTAAAGTTAATTATACAAAAGGTTGAAGTACGTGAGTTAAAAGTGATCAGTAAGAAGTTATTATAACAGTTTCAATTTGGCGGGTGTCAAGATCAATGTGTAAATTGTGATAGTGAATGTGTTCGACAATAAAAAGTGTAAAACAAATTCTTTCATCAGTGTTATCTTTGGATAATAGACTCCATTCCGTTTACACAACCTGTATAAAGAGATGTGCTCGACCAAAAAGATCATAGCTAGCCGGAGGACAGTAAACCAAAATTAAATAAAATAACAGTAGCATTCTTTCAAACAAACACTAATACTACCGCAAATTGCTAACACCAGATGGAGCTACAAACCTAACAAAGAATCACGTCACAAAATGGCTTCACCACGTGAAGTAAACACACATACACAAACATTATAAATTTATCATCGTAAATTGGCTACCACAACGTGGGGCTACAATAATGCTAACAAAACAACCATAAACCACTCTCAAAGTGTTTGCGAAGGTCTATGCATTGTTCGTAGGTCTTCGTGCAGATTCGGGTGCTTGGTGAGTTGATCAGAAGTATTTATGTCTGTTTATGCATAATTGGGCATGTGTGCGTGCGTGTGGGGGTGTGAGGAGACAAGAGCTATCTATTGAGGGTGATGAACGATTTGTCAACTGAGCAAGGGACAAGTATCCTTGAGCAAGCATTCACCATACGTCGCGAAACCTAGAAGCACACGTGAAAGATGCAAATGAAATAGAATGAAAGGGAAAGGGAATCGTGGGAGCATACACCAATCCGGCATTCGCCTTTGTCAACCAGGGAAAACCGCGAAAAATCCGGGGCTAGATTGAGAGGCCGACGGGAATCGAAACCGGAACCTCTTGAATGAGAACCACAGACGTTTCCGCCTGAACCATACAGTAAAATCGGGTTTGTTGTATACCACTCGTGAGAATAGTCCACCTCCACCATATGACGTCACACCAGGAGACAGACGGTCTAGCCACCGTCCGACATGTTTAAGCAAGCATCATTACTATCTGTATATGCTGTCACATCAAAAGAGAAGTAAAAACCATATACTCGAATTGCTTTCCCTTCCATCTACGACTGTTTAACGACAGCACACTATATACAGGTCCTATGCACCTTATCTTCTAGGAAATGCATGTTTTGAGGGCGTTCCCTGTATTTTCCCTCGAGGGTGCGAAAATGCCTGTTTTAAACACTATGCCATTCCTATCCTTTTAGCTACATGCAATGTACGTCTACGTTTCTTTATTCATAAAGCACTTGTATCGCATGAGTTCCGGTGTTCAGTATTAAATATTACCGGTCAGAGCAGGAGATATGAAAGGTGGAGTAAAATGAGAACGTAGGTGAAACGGAATGGAGGAAAATTTCGCGGTTGTAATGAACCTTCGCAGCATAGGCCTAGCAACCAGGGAAAACCCCGAAAAAACCCGGGGCCGGGAGTGCCAGCTGCTGGGAATTGAACTCACAACCTCCGAATGCGGGCCACAGGCGTTACCACCTGAATCATTCCGATGGATTAGTTAGTGCGTTACATGCAAATGACGTTAATTGCGTGGTCGTCTTAGAGCAATATTTTGATTACAGGTGGTCCTAGTTATGGATCTTCTTTCTTCAACGTTAAACTATGAAGCACGTTCCGACAGACAGACATCCCCCATCTGGCTCTGGGTAACCCGTTTGAATATATATTTAAGAGAAATGAAGGGATGCTTAAGTTGAATTCTATCTCCCATTTTAATTCTAAATACCATACTCTTCTTATCGCCCTCTCCAAATCATATTTCTTTGTTTAACATTCCATAAAAATCAGTTTACTATCGGCATCATACAAACAATTCTTGTATTTGACAGGTGTATAAATAAATGCGACTAAATAAGTTAGAAGATTCACAGCATCATCTATATAGACGTTTTTTTCGATACGTACGTTCTTTTCTGGCAAATGAGAAATCATTTTAAAAACACGCAATATACATCTGCGCTTATAAAGACGCTTAATGGGAGGGTTTGCCCTTATCCTGTAACTCATCTAACCGAGATTCGAACTCGGGTCCTCTCGAATGTGAACTGGACACGCTACCCTGCAGAGAAGCTTATTTATTATCACCTTGAAGCGATGTGGGGATCCTATAATTTTTAGACATGAGGAAAAGCCCTTGTACGAGGTGCATTCAAGTTATAACACCTCCGATTTTTTTCTCATTAACTAATCACATGAAAACTTGTGTCACTTCTCGACGTAATCTCCCTGCAGCCGTACCCATTTTTCACAACGTTGACGCCATGATTCCATGGCTACTGCGAACGTCTCTGTAGGAGCCTGTTTTGACCACTGGAAAATTGCTGATGCAATAACAACACGGCCAGTGAATCTGCGACCACAGAGAGTGTCTTTCATTGTTGAAAACAGCCAAAAGTCACTAGGAGCCAAATCAGATGAGAAGGAAGCATGCAAAGTCATTTTTCAAAGTTGTTTTCACAAAGAAACTGCTGCGTCACGTTCGCCTGATGCGCTGGTGCGTTGTCATGGTGAAAGAGCACAAGTGCAGCCTTTTCCATTTGTTCTTCATGCAATCTGGGAAGAGCTGCTTCTTCAAAACATCTTCGTAGGATGGACCTGTCACCGTAGTGCCCTTTGAAATGCAATGTGTAAGGATAACTCCATCGCTGTTTCAGAACATGGCTACCATCATTTTTTTCTGCACTGGCGCTTACCTGAAATTTTTTGGTGGCAGTGAATCTGTGCGCTTCCATTGGGCAGACTGGTGCTTCGTTTCAGGATTGAAAAAGGGCATCCATGTTTCATCCATTGTCTAAATTTATAAAAAGAAAGTCCCATTCATGCCGTCATCACATGTCAACATTGCCTGGCAACATGCCATGCAAGCAGCCTTGTGGTCATCAATCAGCATTCATGGCATCCATCTGGAGGACACTTTTTGCATTTTCAGGTCTTCGTGCAGTATTGTGTGCACAGATCCCACGGAAATGCCAACTTTGGAGGCAACGTGTTCCACACTCATTCGGCGAATCTCCAAAACAACTTTCTCCACTCGGTCAATCATGTCAATAGACCGCCTTGTGTAAGGCCGAGATTGTCTTGGTTTTTTACATGACGATCTGCCTTCTTTGAAATGTAGGACCCATGAATGCACCTTAGACACATCCATGACATGACCACATGTTTCACTCAACTGGCAATGAATTTCAAACGTGTCACACCACTCAAATGGGGAAAACAAATGATTACACATTGTTCTTGTAATGAAAATTTCGCCATTTGAAGTATCAAAAACACTTCTCACTCTTAGCACTGTTGCTTGAGTTTTGTGTGCCGCACAGTGCTGCCATCTCTGTCACGCATTTGCAATGATTGCTCACTTATTTTAAAACAAACTGCATGTATCTGTTTCCAGTCTTGAGAAAAAAATCGGAGGTGTTATAACTTGAATGCACCTCGTATGTCAAATGTCCCTGTCTAAACCTGTATACACTTGTTCTATTAGGATTATAGACAAACGTACACCACCTTGTAAATTTCTTTAAAAGCATGGTTTGTTATCCATGTCAGTTTTGGGAGACTCATATTTCATTGTTTATTTATAAATAACGTATTGCATGTATCATTTAACCATAATTTTAGCATAAAAATAACGGGAAAAAAGAAAGCATTGTTTCTTTTGAAATAATTTTCCTGGAGCGGTAATACATGTAAAAACAGGTTAGAGGAATTTCCAGAGTCATGGAGCTAATATTCCTGTAGGAAAAATCCTCCTATGTGTATAACACTAGAGTATTATATTAATACGTGTATTGCTAAAAAGCCACTCAAGTGTTATATTTGAAGCATTCACAGATATATGGCGATGTTATCTCTCCTGAAAGTGTGCTGTTAGGAACCCATCCATTAATCCGTAAAGACGTGCATCTATTAGGTCCTTGAAAGTGGAATTTCCGGAGCGGACCCTGGTTTACCCATCCTCAGGTGTATACAACATATTTTGCAAGGGATGTGTAAACCACTATATAAATCGTTGGCGTCTCCAACATACCGTATCAATTAATCGGTAATTATATTAATGCAGCGGTGTGCTGGCGCAAAGGAGAGAGAGAGCGTGCTTGCGTAGGTTGGTGGGGTACTTTATCGACAACGACTCTTTATATAGCATCATCGTCTGTTTTAAAGTCCTGCCCATATTATTTTACTTTTCGATGACTGCATGCATAAAGGTACTCTGTATTTTACCTCGAGTATCATATGTTTTATATTGAGTTTTATTTATGATCGCTCTTTAACCGGCGTTAATTAAAATAACATCAAAAGGAATGTTTTGTTGTCCTGACTGCTCAGGTTGCTCTCCATATTTCATTATTTATTTATAAATAACGTATTGCATGTATTATCTAACTATAATTTTGGTGTAAAATAATGAAAAAGAAAGTATTGTTTCTCTTGATATAATTTTCCTGGAGCGATGTAGGGATCCTGTAATTTTTAGACATGGGGAATTTCAGAGTCGTGGAGATAATATGGCTGTATGGAAATCCCCCTGCGTGTATAAGGCTGGGACTATTGTTTGAATACGTGTATTGCTAAAAACCCACTCAAGTGTTATATTTGAAGCATTCACTGGTATATGGGAGATGTTATCTCTCCTCAAAGTGTGCTGTTAGGAACCCTTCCATTAACGTCGTAAGACGTGTGTCTATGAATGCCTTTTAAAAGCGGAATTTCCCGAGCGGACCCTGGTTTACCCCTCCTCAGGGGTATACAACATATTTTGCAAGGGATGTGTAAACCACTATATAAATCGTTGGCGTCTCCAACATACCGTATGAATGAAGCGGTAATTATATTAATGCAGCGATGTGCTAGCGCAAAGAGAGAGAGAGGGAGAGCGCGCGTGGTTGCGTGGGTGGGTGGGGTGCTTTATCGACGACTCTTTATACTGCATCATCGCCTGCTTTAAAGTCCCTGCCCATGTTATTTTTTTACTTCTCGAAGGCTGCATGCATGAAGGTCATCTGTATTTTACCTCGAGTGTCATATATTTTCTAAGAGGGGAATGCATTGTTTGAAAGCTCCTGTATTTTTTGCTTGAGTGTCTGTAAATGCTGTAACTGTATTGCATGTATTATTTAACTATAATATTAGTCCGTATTTCATTATTTTTTCATATTATTTTACTTATCGAAGACTGCATGCACGAAGGGCCCATGTATCTTACTTCGAGTGTTATTATATATTTTCTAAGAGGGGAATGCATGTTTTGAAAGCTCCTGTATTTTTAGCTTGAGTGTCTGCGCATGTTATAGCTATATTGCATGTATTATTCAACTATAATGTTAGTCCGTATTTCATTATTTTTTATTTTTAAGAGCCAACCCTACGTGTAAACAAACCTTAGAAATAAAAAAAAACTTGAAGCGCGAAGTTCCTCATCGCCGTTTCAAATGATTTACGCTCGTTATTTTTTTTTTGCTTGGAATACTAAATACCTATCATGACGACTTCCGTCTTTTTTACCTCACAAACAGGAAGCAGTCAAGCAAAACGCACCTTCCCTCAGAGGCCACCAGAGAGCGGATAAGAAGTGGGGAGGAACTGGTTGGCGCCTTGTGGGGAGGAATAAGAGACGCAGCGGTAGGAAGTGCTTCATTGCGCGTGAGACCGCGGGCTAGAGAGGGAGTATACGCTCTGGTATCCATAAATATCGCTTTTAAAATATGTTAGCGTCTCGCATATTCTTTGAGTTAGCCATTTACGCTAACTCTGTCTTTTAGTCATGCATTTTAAATTCATATAATTGATATAATTCTTATAAGCCCCAAAAATTTTCCCTCAAAGCAGAATTAAACAAGCGTTATTAGTCGTAATAATAGTCTAGTTAAGTTTTAGAAAAAAGATTTTCGTGGGTGCGCGCGTGCTTGCGTGGGTGAGCGGGGTACTTTATTGACGAATATTTATTCTGTAACAATAAAAAATACTTAACTGGGTTAATTGTATCATCGATCGACGACCAGCGTTTAATTATATTAATCAATCAAAATACATGGGGCGGGGGTACTTCAATCAACTGCCCGCGTCCAGCCCTTTAGGGTCGTGATACCGGGATGTTAGAACGCAATATAGCCTTTGTTAGCAGTATAAACCCCAGATTTTTTTTCAATGAGTTAGATGATGTTATGCATGGACGAACATTACCTGATTGATTGATACAGATATTCAGAACTTTACCTCTTTCATCGATTTACGGGGGCGGTGGCGAAGAACAAGATCCCATTGTCTCAGCTCTCGGGTCTGCAGCATCTATTTGCGGCCTGGAGTGTTAAGTGTTTTCACACCTTACCTATTGAACCGTAGCCCATTGTTTGGCGGTCTCCGGCTGCCGGTATCAGTAGTGCACATAGACACCTCCATTGGCGACGAGAACAATACCCCACTGTCCCAGTTCTGTACCGGGCGGCATTCAGACCAGCCCACAAAAAAGAGGCGTGGCCAGCGTATGGGAACAATACCCCATTGTCCTGTACATGGACAATAGCCCATTGTCCCACTCCTCTGCCGTGCGGCATTCATACCATGCCACAAAGAGGGGGCGTGGCCGGCAGTACAGAATAAAGGGATATCACATTACACAGTTAATTGGATTACATCCTTATTAATAGCCGGAATTTTCCTTGTGGGCTCAAACCCCAAATTATTACTACTAATGTTCTTATGTTTTCATCAATTGTAAACAAATTATTATTGGTACTTTGCTTGCGACTTTTTCTGTAATAAAATTCTATAAAATTACTTATGCAAAGAGGCGTATCCGCAGTTTTTCAATTTTAAAAATAAACTATTGTAAACCTGACACTGCAGTTAACATTTCCTCAAAGTTTTCCATAAAGAAATAAGAAATAAATAGATCTTGTTACTGGTAGATGACGTAACACTGAATAGAAAAAGCGCTCTTCTGAAAATTTTACATTTACTGGGATACGACCTTTCTCCTTAGTAGGGAAGAATAGATATCATGTTGATGATGATATAATAATGTAATTTAATTGCATACAAATTATTGCAATACGTTATATCATTTCTGTGAGCACTGTGTAGAGTAAATGAATTTGTTTGCGTCATAATACGCAACGTGCGTATGTTTATCGTGAAATTATCACGAATTTGTGTTTTTGCGCCATAATATACATTGAGTATTTTTAACACGAAATTTTGTTAATTCATTAACACAGAAACGCGAAATTCTAAAAAAAAGTATCATAAAAAACACGGCTCTGCTCATGAAGACATACCGCAAAAATTGCTTCAAAGCGATTCCGGAGGAGATTCAGTTTATTCTCCCGGTACATCCACTCTACAATGTAACTGTAAGAAGTTTATGAATATTTAACACGGGATTTTTTTGGATATGTGATGGTTATGTGGATATTTATTCCAGGTAATAGGTACACAGAGGCAGTTGTATAGGTCATCGGTCATCATGTTTTTTTCCAGACCGGGTTATATTTTGGCGATATCTAGCAGGAAGTTTTCAACAGGTTGGGGGAAGACCGAATAATATTCGTTGTTGAAGCAACATGTCTTAAGGGAAACGAACCCGGGATACATTGTACATTTGCCAGGTGCTCTACACTCTGAATCGCGCGGGGGTGGGGAGGGGGTCAGTCAGTGCGTGCGTGCGAATGTGTTTAATTTTATGTGAAAGCTATTGACGTTCTAGTAATTTGTTGCTGAATGTTAGGTATGAAGAGCCGGCAGATAATAAAATTATAATGATAAACAACATTCGAGAAGGGTCCGTCTTATTCATAAAATCAGTTGCACTCACATTAGCAGCAGATGGAAATCGTAAACTCAAGCAAGTGTTCTGATCTTTTCAGAATTGACTTGCCGCAGTTAATGGGTAGGTAAAATGGATTTAGAGTCCAGGTAAGAAAACAATTACAGCAGTCTTGCTACTAGGCTGCCAAGAATGTCCAAACACAGCTCCTTGTGTTGTGTCAATGCCTTACAATGGAAAATTCCCTTAGGTTTTAAATGACACTCTTTTATACAGATCGAGGAAATCTGTTTCTCTGGTTAATCAGATAAAGGTCCCACGGTTTCAATTAGAGTGCATAATTATCAACTATGGTTACACCTGTTATATATTTATTTTGTCATTCCCTAAAAGTAAATTCCTTTACGCCCCCCCGCCCCCAACATGCCAGAAAACACAGGCCTTGTTTTTCACAGCAAAATAAAGCCAAAGGTAGACGAAAGTCCGAGTTGGCCAAAATTATTATCCATTTTGACAATGTGCGTTATTTCGTTCTTACTTTCTCTATTACGTATTGCAAGTATGGAAAGTATTGCGTTCACCCAAATATTCCGTAACGAGATTTCACCGGAAAAATATCTCTTTTGAGGCACCCTGAACCCAAAAAAATTTAAAAAAAAGGCCCGTGTATGTGTCTGTTTTTCTGTGTGTGTCTGAATAGTATAGCTAAAACGAAAAGTTGGACAAATACCTGGCATTCAAGTTGAATATCTTGCAAAGATGCGACACGAAGAATTTCAATAAAATTCCTTCAAACCAAACTATACTTTACAGGGAACATATTTCGAGACTTTTTATTTTCTAACAATAGCTCTAACGATTTTGATTAGAATACTATGTATTAAGGATATTTACGTGACAAATGCAACGTTTATGTTGAGTTTTCTGAGAATAGCCTTTTAAGGCATTCGGAAAGAATTTTGTATAATGTTGTATAAGTTCATGAGGTGGATAAAAACGTACTACAAACACTAACAAATTGCAACCCTGTAAAATACACAGTTTATTTGAAATGGGATTTTTGTTTGCTTATTTGTATGATTTTCTTTAATAAGCCATTTCCGAGATATTTGTTATTAAAAGTTCGAATTGTTCATTACTTGGTCATTTTCTTGAAGTCCTGCCAAAGTTCAGGTTTTTATCGCGATTGCATGGCATTTTAAGGTCAGCGTATAGCGCCTAGTTCTTCAACACTTGACTATCGCTATCCCGTCTATAACGTAATGTGTAATGTAGCTATTTCTGCAAATGTTTATTTAGATGAAAATGAAGTAAACAGAAACATAAGCTATTTATAAGAATATTTGTATACAAACTAATAAACCATAGAGAATAGAGAAAGTAATGTGAATGCAATGCATAAGGATTTTTTCCCCAAAAAATTATTTTGGCAGTATGCTTATCAGAACTTACAATCATTTTGTGTATAGAGTGCTTATAAAAGTGTCTCTCATCTACACTTTCCTTCCATCATCTCCATTTGCTTCTCTCCCCCTCCCTCTCTGTATACATTTCTGAGTAATTCATTGCCATTTTATTTCTCAAATTGAAATTGAGTTTTGTTTATGGGCACTCTATAACAGCTGTGGTCCTTAGTGTCCCATTATATATTGGGCGTGAAAGACCGGTAATTTTGCTCAGAGGGATCTTTATCAGGCTTGAGGTTCTTTTACATGTCGTAAATGTACGACACGGGATAACCGGTCTTCCGAAGGAAGCCAGCTTAGGATTTTTACGACGGAAAAAATCCATCGCCCTCCGCCGGGTTTGAACTCGAGACCTCGGGAACTGGAGGTAACCACTACACCACTGAGGATGACATTTTATTTCTCTCCCGTGTATTATGTGTACTTGTGAAATAGCAAGGGGTAGAGAAAGTCGTGTGAATCTACCACGTTATAAATTTTTTAAATCTTAGCATATGAATTTCACAGGGAAAGTGTCCCCTATTCGGCGAAATTGAGATATTGCCTAAATTATATGTTGAGGCGTAAGCAATGATCTGTAGCAAGTACATGCTGAAAATCAAAACAGTGAATTGCACACACACACACATATATTTATGCAGTATATGAAGAAATTGAGGTAAGTAACATCTAAATATATTCCACATATCATAATTCACATCTGCGGCTTCCGTCAGTATGATGTTGCAAAATCTACAACTGCAAGAATGGTCTAACTTCATTATTAGCGATCTTCCTAATACAGTGTCAGCAGTAATAAAAGGCGAATACGGGAACAATGAGGTATTGTTCTAATCATGACAATAGGCTTAATGACCCTTTGTTCCACGCCGCCGGCCACGCTCCCTCTTTGTGTCACCGCTAATGGATCTGTCATGTAGCTATCAGATTTGATTGAAAAGGGTATGACAAGGGTTTGACAAGGCTCGTGCATGTGCAGCCCTTTGTTCCACGCCGCAGGTCACGCCCCCTCCTTTGTGCACTACAGAGATCTCTGGCACAGAACGGGGACAATGGGGTATTGTTCTCGTCGCTAATGGGCACACAAAGCAAGATGCCGCCTATTGATAAGGATGTAATCCAATTAACTGTGTAATGTAATATCCCTTTGAACCACACGCCGCCGGTCACTCCCCCCTCTTTGTGGCCTGGTCTCAATGCGGCCAGCAGAGAAGTGGGACACTGGGCTATTGTCCTTGTACAGGACAATGGGGTATTTTTCTCGTCGCTAATGGAGGTGTCTCTCTGAGGGCTACTGATACCGGCAGCCGGAGACCGCCGAACAATTGCATATTGTTCAAAAGGTGAGGTGTGAAAACTCTTAACACTCCAGGCCGCAAATACAAGCCGCAGACCCGAGAGCTGGGAGAATGGGGTATTGCTCTCGTCGCATGTCGCCACCGCTCCCGTAAATGGATGGCAGAAGTAAAGTTCTAAATATATGTGTCAATCAATCAGGTAATGCTCGTCTATGCATAACGTCATCTAACTCATTGAAAGAAAATCAAGTATTTATACTGCTAACGTCCTGGATTCCCGGTATCACGCCTCTAAAGAGCAGCACGCAGGCCAACGATCGATGAATACAGCCCTCCACCTTGAAATGAAAAAACCCAGCAGCCGGCTTCTGCCTGGTAATAACAAGTTTCATCCCCTTCCGCGACTGCTGCGTGACGTCATTAACTGTTCATGCATACATAACATCATTGAAAATCACGGGTTTAAAGCGCTAACTTCACGCAAGCACGCGCGCGCCCACGCAAATCCTTTTTTCTAAAACATAACTATGCGATTATTACGAGTGTATAATTATCACGACTAATTCTGCTTTGACGGAAAATCTTTTGGGCTTATAAGAATATCACATTACTTAGGCGAATTAAAAAATGTATGACTAAAAGACAAGGTTAGCGTAAATAACTAACTCAAAAAAATACGCGAGACGCCAACGTATTTAAAAGTGATACTTTCTCGGAAGCATGACATATAGGTCTGCTCTAGCAGCCGTTCTCTCACTCAATGAAGCAGGTCCTTTCGGTAGTCTCCGCTATACCTACCCGGGCCCCCATCAGGCGCCAACCAGTTCGTCCCCACTTCTTTTCCGCTCTCTGGCGGCAGCTGAGGGAAGAAGCGCTCTAGTCGTCCGCTTCCGGTCTGCGAAGTAAAAAGACGTAGTCGCCATGATGTGTTTTTACACACGAAGGCGGCCTTGATAGGTCTTTAATATTCCAAGAAAAAAATAACGAGCGTAAATCATTTGAAAGGGTGATAAGGAGCTTCGCGCTTCAATATTTTTTTATTTCTAAGGTTTGTTTACACGTAGGGTTGGCTCTGAAAAATACATAAATAAATATAAAATACGGACTAACATTATAGTTAAATAATACATGCATTACGTTATTTATAAATAAATAATTAAATATGGAGAGCTCACTAAACAGTCAGGACAACAAAACTTCCCCTTTGTTCTTTTAATTAATACAGGTTAAGAAGCGACCATAAATAAAAACTCAACTTTCCTTATTCCCGCAACAAAATGAAAAACCACCTGTAACAGACCCGTGATTGTTTAGACATGCAATGTCTAAAGCGGTATTGAATACCAGCGGGAAATCGAACGCTGAACTCGAGCTAAAAAATACACGAGCTTTCAAAACATGCATTTCCCTCTTGAAAATATATAAGTATCGCGAAAAGGTGTAAATAACATAAGGAGGGGACTTCAAAACATATCCTGTCGAGATGTGTTGAGTACTCTAGCAGAGAGGCGGAACCACTGGGAAGACTTCAAATATGAATTTTGTATTCGTGTTAAAATCTTTTTCTAAAGACACACACCAGTGGTCTTCTAGAAATCCGACAAGTAGTTATTCAGTTGTACACCCCCTGCAAAATATGTTGTATATCCCTGATAACACGTAAACCAGGTCTCGGGAAATTCCGCTTTTAAAGGTACTCATAGACGCACGTCTTACGACGACAATGGAGGAGGAGAGATAACATCTCCCATATACAAGTAAATGCTTCAAATATAACACTTGAGTGGGTTTTAGCAATACACGTATTAAAACACAATAGTCCTTGCGTTATACATGCAGGAGAATTTCTCTACAGCCATATTACCACCAGGACACTCAAATTCCCCATGTCTAAAAATTACAGGACCCCTACATCGCTCCAGGAAAATGATATCTAGAGAAACAATACTTTATTTTTCATTATCTTTACACTAAAATTATAGTTAAATAATACATGGAATACGTTATTTATAAATAAATAAATAATGAAATATAGAGAGCACCCTAAACAGGCAGGACAACAAAACATTCCCTTTGTTGTTCTTTTAATTAACGCTGGGTAAAGAGCGATCATAAATAAAACCCAATACAAAATATATGCCACTCTAGCTAAAATAAAGAGGACTTCATGTATGCAGTGTTCGAGAAGTAAAATAACATGGGCAGGAACTTTAAAACAGGCGATGATGAAGTATAAAGACTCGTCGATAAAGTGCCCCGCCAACCCACGCAAGCACGTGCGCGCTCTCTCTCCTTTGCGCTAGCACATCGCTATATTAATATAATTACCAATTCACTGTTCCAAAAATGTTGGAGACGCCAACGATTTACATAGTGGTTTGCACATCCCTGCTCGGGAACTTCTACTTTCACGACCTTCACAGATGCACGTCTTTACGGCTTAATGGATGGGTTCCTAACAGCATACTTGAGCAGAGATAACAGCTCCCATATACCAGTGAATGCTTCAAATATAATTCTTTTTCGTCATTTTTACGTAAAATTATATTTAAATGATACATGCAATACATTATTTATACATAAATAATGAAACGCGTGTCTCCCCATACTGACAGCGGTAACAAACCATAAATTTAAAGGTGATGTATATTTGTCTATAATACCTGATGGAATAGGTGTATACAGGTTTAGACAGCGACATTTGACATACAAGGGCTTTCCTCATATCTAAAAATTACAGGATCCCCAAATCGCACCAAGGTGATAATAAATGAGGGGTAGGATGTCTACTTCACATTCGAGAAGTCCCGAGTTCGAATCTCGGTTATGTGAGTTACCGGACAAGGGCAAACCCTCCCATTAAGCGTCCTTATAAGCGCATGTGTATATTGCGTGTTTTTAAAAATGATTTCTCATTTGTCTGAAAAGACAATACTTATAGGGAAAAACCTGTCGACATAGATGATGCTGTAAATCTTCTAAGTTGCTTAGTCGCATTTTATTTATAGACCTGTGAAACACAAGAATTGTTTTTATGATACCGATAATAAACCGATTCTTTTTATGGGATGTTAAACAAAAAAACTTGATTTTAAGCGGGCGATAAAGAGTATTGTATTTGGAATTAAAATGGAAGAATTCAACTTAAGCACCTCTTCATTCCTAGGACATTCTCTTAAATATATTCAATAGGGGAAACCCAGAGCCTGATGGGGAGATGTCTTTGTATCAGAACGGGTCTCATAATTGTATCTTGAAGAAAGAAGATCTGTAACTACGATCGTCAGTTATCAAGATAGTACTCCAAGACGACTACGCAACTAAGGTCATATGCGTGTAACGCACTAATTGAGCGGAATGGTTCAGGCGGTAACGTCTATGGTCCACATTCGGCGGATGTGAGTAATTCCCAGCAGCTGCCACTCCTGACTCTTTCGGAGTTTTCCCGGTCGCTAGGCAAATGCTGCGAAGGTTCATTACAGCCCCGAATTTTTCCTCTCTTCCGTTTCACCTGCATTCTCATTTTACTCCTTTCACCTCCTCGGTTCTGACCGGTAATATTTAATACTGAACACCGAAACTCAAGCGATACAAATGCTTTATGAATAAAAAAACGTGGATGTATATTGCATGTGGCTAAAAGGATAGGAATGGCTGGTGTTTAAAACATGTGTTTTCACACACTCAAGGTAACATACAGGGAAGATCCTCAAAACATGCATTTTCCTCGAAGATAAGCTGTATAGGTCCTGTATTTAGAGCGCTGTGCTTAAATATCCACAGAACGCAGGGAAAGCCATTCAAGTGCATCGCATCAGATATTTTCTTTATGTGTCATTGAGGCAAACCCGCTTTTACGGCTTGGTTTCGAGATGAAAGAAATACTCGATGAACATAGCCTTATTTAATTTGGGTAAAATGTGCTTAAACCATGCTTTGATAAAAAAAACTATCGCGGTAACGTGTGAGGCTTGCATTCGAGGGGTCGGCGGTTGGATTCCCGGTGACCACCCTGTCTGACTTTTGGATGTTTCGAGGATTTTCCTTGGTTGACAAAGGCGAATGTCGGAGTGGTGTATGCTACCACGATTTCCTTTCCCTTTCATTCTATTTCATTTGCATCTTTCACGTGTGCTTCTAGATTTCGTTGCATATGGCGAAAGCTTGCTCAAAGGATATTTGTCCCTTGCTCGGTTAACAGATTGTTCATCACCCTCGCTAGCTAGCTCGTGTCTCCTCACACACACACACACACAATCATGCATAAACAGATATAAATACCTCTGATCAACTCTCCAAGCACCCGAACCTGCACGAAGGTCTACGAATACACCGATACAGGCGTTCACTTCCACCATGCACCCGAACCCTCATGAAGACGTACGAACATCACCGAACAATGCATACGTCCTCGCAATACTTCAAACGCTCACTCTAAGCTCCCGAACATATTCGAAGGTCTAAGAATACATAGCTATACGGGTTCACTTCCATTAAGCACCCGAACCTGTACGAAGACGTACGATCATACCCGAACAACACACGCATCCTCACAATACTTCGATCACTCACTCTAAGCATCCAAACCTGTACGGCGACGTCGGAACACGTTGATATACATTCTCGCACATTCTAAAACTTCGTTCAAGTACACGAAGCTATACGAAGATCTACGAATACGTGCAATCACACATAAACATCTCTGAGCACCTCTCTAAATACTCGAACATGCACGAAGACCTACGGACATGCCCTTATCAGAAGCCATAATCAGATTGGAATGACAGGCATTAATGTAGATATTTATATACAACCATAACAAGAAAACATTACATCTAAACGGTGTCTTAGATAGGAACTTTCTCTTTAAGGCACGCTATGTATACTATTCGCTTGTTTAGGCTCAATAGAGGTTCCAAACGTACATATCGGAAAACATTTGCAAGCAATTTGGGGTACTCTTAAAGTTAAGATAATTTTATCGAGGATTCTATTAAGGGAGCGCATGACAGGCAACATTTACTGGATTATGCTTCTTATATGTCCTCACAATTGCGAGTTGGCGGCTACAGATTCACGTATCCGACAATCAAATAATTTGTTCACGGTTTTGCTCAGGCGCTTGATAAATACCCGCTTATATATTCAATAAGGTAACCCAGAGCCTGATGGGGAGATGTCTTTTTGTCGGAATGGGCTTCATAGTTTAATCTTGAAGAAAGAAGATCCATAACTAGGACCATCTGTAATCAAGATAGTGTTCTAAGTCGACTACACAATTAAGGTCATTGTGTGTAACACACTAAGTAATCGAGTGGAATGGCTCAGGTGGTAACGTCTGTGGTCTGCATTCGGGATGCAGGGTTCAATCCCAGCAACCTACACCCCTGACCATGAGGTATTTTCGGGGTTTTCCCGGTCGCTAGGCGAATGCTGTGAAGCTTCGTTCCATCTCTGAATTTTTACTTCATCTTTCATCCCCTTGGTTGTTTGGGGGTTGAAAGTGTCGAAGGGGGAAGTCTCGGTATACGCACAGCAGGAGAAAGGGATGCTCTTTCTAACTTTCATCACGAAATGAGGGTGGTCTCCGAATCCTGGATCTCTTAGATGTGTAAGCCTGCAGTCCTCGAGAGGAGCCACAGATTGCACCAACTACCATCAGGTATTCAATACCGCTTTAGACATTGCATGTCTAAACAATCACGGGTCTGGTACAGGTGGCTTGTCATTCAATACCGCTTTAGACATTGCATGTCTAAACAACCACGGGTCTGTTAAGATGGATTTTCATTTTGTTGCGGGAATAAAAAAATTGACTTTTTATTTATGATCGCTTCTTAACCTGTATTAATTAACAGAACAAAGGGAATGTTTTGTTGTCCTGACTGTTTAGTGAGCTCTCCATATTTAATTATTTATTTATAAATAACGTATTACATGTATTATTTAACTATAATGTTAGTCCGTCTTTATATTTATTTATTTATGTATTTTTCAGAGCCAACCCTACGTGTAAACAAACCTTAGAAATAAAAAATCTTGAAGCGCGAAGCTCCTTATTACCCTTTCAAATGATTTACGCTCGTTATTTTTTTTCTTGGAATATTAAAGACCTATCATGGCCTCCTTCGTGTGTAAAAACACATCATGGCGACTTCCGCCTTTTTACTTCGCAGACCGGAAGCGGACGACTAGAGCGCTTCTTCCCTCAGCGGCCGCCAGAGAGCGGAAAAGAAGTGGGGACGAACTGGTTGGCGCCTGATGGGGGGCCGTGTAAGTATAGCGGAGACTACCGAAAGGACCTGCTTCATTGAGTGAGAGAACGGCTGCTAGAGCAGACCTATATGTCATGCTTCCGAGAAAGTATCACTTTTAAATACGTTGGCATCTCGCGTATTTTTTTGAGTTATTTACGCTAACCTTGTCTTTTAGTCATACATTTGTTTAATTCGCCTAAGTGATGTGATATTCTTATAAGCCCAAAAGATTTTCCGTCAAAGCAGAATTAGTCGTGATAATTATACACTCGTAATAATCGCATAGTTATGTTTTAGAAAAAGGATTTGCGTGGGCGCGCGCGTGCTTGCGTGAAGGTAGCGCTTTAAACCCGTGATTTTCAATGATGTTATGCATGCATGAACAGTTAATGACGTCGCGGAAGGGGATGAAACTTGTTATTACCAGGCAGAAGCCGGCTGCTGGGTTTTTTCATTACAAGGTGGAGGGCTGTATTCATCGATCGTTGGCCTGCGTGCAGCTCTTTAGAGGCGTGATACCGGGAATCCAGGACGTTAGCAGTATAAATACTTGATTTTCTTTCAATGAGTTAGATGACGTTATGCATAGACGAACATTACCTGATTGATTGACACAGATATTTAGAACTTTACCTCTTCCATCGATTTACGGGGGCGCTGTCGACACGCGACGAGTACAATGCCCCATTGTCCCAGCTCTCGCGCCTGCGGCATGTATTTGCGGCCTGTAGTGTTGTTTTCATACCTCACCTTTTGAACAATAGGCCATTGTTCGGCGGTCTCCGGCTGCCGGTATCAGGAGCCCTCAAAGAGACACCCCTTTAGTGACGAGAACAATACCGCATTGTCCTGTATAAGGACAATAGCCCATTGTCCCACTTCTCTGCTGGGCGGCATTCAGATCAGGCCACAAAGAGGGGGCATGGCCGGCGGCGTGCAGTACAACGGGATATCACATTACACAGTTAATTGGATTACATCCTTATCAATAGGCGGCATCTTGCTTTGTGGGCCCATTAGCTACGAGAACAATACCCCATTGTCCCCGTTCTCTGCCAGAGACCTCAGTAGCGCACAGAGGGGGCGTGGCCCGCGGCGTGGAACAAAGGGTTACACATGCACAACCCTTGTCATATCCTTGTCAGTCAAATCTGACAGCTACACGACACATCCATTAGTGGTGACACAAAGTGGAGGGCGTGGCCGGCGGCGTGGAACAAAGGGTCATTAAGCCTATTGTCGTGATAACAACAATACCCCATTGTTCCCGTAGCCGCCTTTTATTTCTACTAGTGTTATTGTTGATAATACTATAAAGCATTTAGAACGAGAATTTTTGTCACATTAAGTAACATAATGCAATATCCTGAATAAAACAATTATTTGGTTTCATTATGTTTACCACTGTTCACGGGCACAGACTAAAGAAACGACAATTGATTTGTTCCTCAACAACAATGTTTAAGGTTTTAAATTATGTTAAATGTACTGATACACTTGCGCTCTTGTGAAAATGCAAAGCAGTTTTCGGTGTTTCCCTCTAAACCTGCATAAGTAAATCTAGGTAATTCTTGTCTCCTCTCCTTATCACTGCATCTCGCCCTTCCCCCATCCAACAATAAGAGGCAACAATACCTGACCATTTCCACTAAACACATAAAGACCACCTGTTTGGGGTATTTTTACATTGCAAATGTGCAATGCGATTCAGTGCGGTGTGATGGTAGTCGTCGATTCTGCTTCGAGCATTTAACGAAGACGCTTGGCAGCTAATCCCAACTTCTGGACGTCGAACGACTGCGATTCAGCCGAAACGCATGAGGGCGCTGCTCCTCATTGGGCCAGCATATTTAATTTCAACCGGAAACAATTTTTCATCACGGTCATCCGTCCAATTTGTGACCACGCTTAATGCTGCTTAACTTCGGTTATAAGAACGGTAGCCTGCAACAAACATCTAGGCCGCCATATTTTTATCAAAGTAAGCGGTCCAACGATGTTCCAGCTTGCCGGTCACAACTTGGAAGCGAACCCCTGGGCAGCTTCCGGTGACCGGTCGTCTTTCATGAGGAAGCAGCCTCAGACCAGCGAGAGACCGCAATATCAGGCAGCGGGCAGGCGAGAAAGGCAACAGCCATCTTCCCTTGCGGAACGGTACTGTGCACCTTATAGGTGTCTGGTCGTCTGCTTCGCCGCGCTAGTGGGCACCCCCAGCTGCCTGCAGGTGAGGGCACACGATGTGTGTTTTGTGCGCTGCACCCTCGGATGCATGGCAGTGTACCTGTCCAACGTGCCGAAACCTGCCTCTTCCTCAGGCAAAGCTCCCAGCGGGCCTGCCGGTCAGGCGGCAACCGCCGTTGCTAGGAACAGCACTGATGCAGCTACCCAGTCCTCGAGCAGCTGTGCTGCTTTAGAGGTAAAAAGAGATCATTCAGCCAAGAACGCGAAAGCGGGAAAGGCAAGATACGATGTTTAGACCAGTCCAAGCTAACTACCAGCGAGGACCTCTCTCTCGAGAAAACCTTTCTCGGACAGACCAAATTTCGGAGCGCCACTCCGACGACGACTGTGCCGATCCAGGCACGGACCATTCCATCTACTCCTCCATGGAGGAAGATGAGACTAGTTCCTGCGGCATCTCCACGGCTGGAGAAGACGATTTTCTTGAAGTTCTTTCACGTAAAAGGAAGCGTGCTTCCCGGTTGGCTGTAGGGGGCGTGGCGCTTCTGGCTCCACCCAGAACGGTAGGCAGTGGAACCACCCCGCCGATCATCGTGGATGACTATGCGGGGTCGGTCGGCTTAGGGAGGTCATGCCGACCCTGTCGGGGACATGCACGGTGAGACGGAACAAGAGCCGCTTCATTTTTCAGGCCAAGCAGCTCGGAGATTATTCGACCCTGCTTAAACAACTGGCTAGGAGAGGTATTCCCCATTTTACCTTCGGCCTGGATGAGGCCCTTGACATCCGCAGTGGACACCTCAGTGAAGGACTTCGATGTGGACCTCACGCGACAGGGTACCACTCCGCGTTTCGTGAAGCAGCTCACCAGGTCTGCTCCAAATGGCCAAGGCCTAACCCCGCTCTTTTTAATGGTCGTGGAGCGGGAAAACGACCCGGAGGCAAAAATAGATGGTGTCACTACCATCTGTTACTTCCGGGTGGATATAGAACTATCCAAGGGCTCTGGCGAACCCCATCAATGCTACCGGTGCCTGGGGTTTAACTACTCCAGCCACTTCTGCTTCCGCAGCCTACGCTGCTTGAGGTGCGGAGGCTCTCAATCTAGAGAGGTCTGCCCCCGAGCCATCACCGAGGTTCCCCCTGCAAGGGGGAGCACATGGCGTACTATGCCGGATGCCCAATCAGGAAGGCGGTCATCGCGCCCAGACGTCCCTCTCCGACATCAGCCCCCAGGTTAGGGGTGGCAGCTCAACACCAGCCAAGAGCCAGTCGCAGCATCCGCCAGCTCCGACGCCTTCAGATCAGCATGAACAGCCAGCACGTCGTCAGGGACTCTCG
This sequence comes from Deroplatys truncata, assembly GCA_030765065.1. Taxonomy (NCBI): domain Eukaryota; kingdom Metazoa; phylum Arthropoda; class Insecta; order Mantodea; family Mantidae; genus Deroplatys; species Deroplatys truncata. Next base: position 405,900,146 of record CM060990.1, read on the forward strand.
TACGCGGCAGCAGTACAGGGTACCTCGAGTGGATCTGGAGTGTCACGGGCTCCCACACAACAGCCACTAACTTCACAACCACCAGCTCCAGCTCCTCCTAAAACACCCCGTCCCACAAGGACTAAGAGGCGTCGCCCAGCCCGCGAACCAGAATTGGATTCCGAGGCCCCGTGTGAGAGTGGTACTTCCAAGCCCCCACGACGGTCGAGGGCGGACAAGATGAGTGGCAGATAAGGGCTCTTGCCCCCTCCTCCCACCCTTCTCCCAAGACGACCCTCAACCCCTCCTGTATCACAGTTCTCTGATGTGCTGGGGCGGTTCCACGGCCAGCGCACCTACCCTGCTGGTCAGGTTCCTTTCCACCACCGACCTGGCCGCAAAAATGGTTATCGCCATGGAGGGGCTCACACTTCTGACCACTGTCATCCAGACGGCCCAGAATGGCGGATCGAACTAGGTTTCATATCTTTTTTCAGTTCGTGCTCTGAAACGCGTGTGGCTTGACGCATCAGGGGAATGAGCTTCAGCATTTTTCCGGCGCATATGCCCTGGACTTCATCTTAGTCGAGGAAACACATCTCCGTCCAAATACCCCTTTCCGCCTACGGGTGCTACAACTGCCTCAGGACTGACTGTGTGGGCCGCCGTGGAGGCGGCACCGCGGTTCTCGTGAGGCACAGCGTAGTCCATCTCCCAATCCCACTCCCGCCACTTCAAACCATGGAGGCCACGGCCGCCTGTATTTATCTCGACGGAACGGAACTCATGATGGTGTATGTTTACCACCCACCCCGAAGGCTGTTCGTACTTAACGATTACCTTTTCATCCTCTCCCTACATCCTAACGTTATCATTGCTGGCGACTTCAATGCAAACATGTGCGTTGGCATTGCAACCGCGCGCGTATATACGAGGCAATGAAATTATACGCATGGTAGATGCGCACCCTCATCTCAGAGTAGAGGGCCCCTGGCAACCCACCCACCATCCAAGGGGTCGAGGACGAGCTTCCGTTATTGTCTTCGCGATCATCAAACATTTCCCCTTTCATCTCTCACTCACATCACTCAACGCATTTCATTCCAATCATAACCCCGTGTTCGCTGAGGTTAAAACCAGGGTTGCCAGCCACGACGTTCCGGCTCAATCGCTGCTCGAAATTAGCACGAACACCTGTGATGCTAGCCGGTTTACCCTAAATATCAACGATACTAGCTGAATTACGTGTTAAAATGTCCCAAATACATTTGATACAATCTGAATCACCTGCAATTACCTTAAATAGCGTGATACAAATCCCTGATCAAAATTATCACGAGTATCTGTGAAACTATGCTGATTACCCTAAATACCTGCGATATTAACTCAACTATGTGCGAAATACGCAACTATGCTATACCCAACCCCGGGAATCTATTTTGTGATACTAGCTGAATTACCTATGAAATCATATACAGCTATAATACGCCCAGACTCTGGAATCTAGCCTCCTGTGATACTAGCTGAATTCCTCTAAACAGCTATGATACTATCTGGATTACCTGCGAATTCATGTACAACTATGCTACACATAAACCGCGAAATATGCTCACCTGCTGAATGTTGCTCTCCTGGAGAAGACTAGGTATTACACATGCATCAACACTAACCTCCCTAACACCTATCATCGTTTTCCCTACCTCTCAAATATAAACGCATTTCCCCCTCCAACTCTCTCCTAGCGTAGCATCTCTCCCCGTTTTCCCCATCTCTCTCATGTAAACGCATACTCTACCATTCATCCCCTCCTAGCCTAATACCTCTCCTCGGTTTGCTATCTCTCTCATATGAAACACATTCTACCTTTAACCCTGTCTAGCCTAGCATCTCTCCACGTTTTCCCTACCTCTCCCGTATAAAAGACCTACTCTACCCTTCAACTCTGTCTAGCCTAACACCTCTACTCGTTTTCCTATACCTCTCATATAAACTATACTCTACTCCACGACCTCTGTCTAGCCTAGCATCTCTCCCCGTAATCCATATCTTTTCCATATAAACTCATACTCTACTCCTCAAACTCTGTCTAGTCTAGCACTTCTCCTCGTATTCCCTACCTCTCTCATACAAAGCGAATCCCCTTCCTTCTGCTCCTGTCTAGCCGAGCATCTCTCCTTGGTTTCCTATCTAACTCATAAAACACATTCTACCTTTAACACCTTTCTATCCTAGCATCTCTCCACGTTTTCCCTATCTCCCCGTATAAAAGATATACTCTACCCTTCAACTCTGTCTAGCCTAACACCTCACTCGTATTCCCTATCTCTCACGTATATAAGCCTATATTATTCCTCCTTCAATATCTGTCTAGCCTATCATCTGTTCGCGTTTTCCCTATCTTTCCCATAAAAACGTATACTCTACTCAACCTCTGACTAGCAGCTTTTTTCCTCGTATTCCCTACCTCTCTCATATAAAGCGCATTACCCTCCTTCAACCCCTGTCTAGCCTTGGCCCTCGTATTCCCTACCTCTCCCATATAAACGCATTTTCCTCCTTGAAGGCTCCCTCAACCTAGCATCTACCCTCGTTTTTCCTATCCTATCCCATACAAAAGCAAAACCTCGCCTAGGATCCCCCTATATATCCTACTCCCATAACCCGGCACTACGTGGTTAAGCCATAATTAGGGCAGGTACACGCCTAACACACCTTCGGGTTGCCCTCAGCCCGCCATCATGTCTTCGTCAGTGCGTTCACTCTGTCTTCAGCTTGCCTTCAGGATGGACGTCCGTGAACTATTGGCACCGGGGAGTTATGCAGCAGACCTTTAAGTGCTCATTTTGGGCGGTTTGACAGATGAACAGAAGAGATAGGCAAAGCAGAAAGGTATGGCGTGAAAGGGATGCAGAAATGGAAAATCGCCGTGCAAACCGAGGCCTTAGGTGCAATGCGCAGATGAGCATTGTAGCATTGGCCAATCGAGGCGTTGGTTGAAGGTTTAGGTGCTCAAACGGCCATCGTTTAGAAGCTACCAGCAACACCTTTCTGCAGCGTGGACGCTTTAATGGCGAATTGGGAACCAATGTTACTGTTCAGTTCGCATTTATGTGGTTGCAGAAGTGTCCCTTGACATACATTGAGAAAAAGCTGGGAGTGGCACACGATACCGCCGTAGCCTGGAGCGGTTACTTCCGCGACGTGGCCACCAAGATAGCCTGGCACGATTTTCGTCAATTTGGTGGTCCCAATGACATTGTGGAAGTAGACGAGACGCACCTCTTCAAGAGAAAATATGTCAGACGGCAGGTGATGTGGCGGGATCACTGGTTAGTCGGAGGGCTAAGCCAAAACAACTAAGCTGCGCTGTGGACTGCTGGTGCCCAACTGGTCCAGAGCAATTCTGCTGCCCATTCTGCAAGACATTGATGCAGAGAGTATCATTGTAACGGACGAATGGACGGCATACAGGATATGCAACAACGCATTCAGCGGCCATGGGACGGTAAACCACAGCGGGAACTTCTTAACCCTTCCAGAAATAGGAATCCTTTCTGGGTGCCAGAAGAGGAATTTAATGCTGAATGTCTGGATAAGCAATGGGTAGGACCTGCACCAGCCCCTAACGTGAGCCCACTGCGATTTGATACACAGCACAAAGAAAGGTCGTAGAGATTTTTGAAACAGGTACTCTATACGTGTGACAGTGTTGAGCGTGCTATCGGTTACGTAGGAGAATGGATGTACCGGGAGAATAAACTGAATCGTCTCCAGGGAGACACCGAGCGCTTTGAAACAATTTTATGGGATATCTCCATGGCCTATCCAGGTGTACGGAAGACTGCCATGTCTGCTGATCTGCACAACTGTTTATGCCATATATGCTTTCCCAATTGAAATAAATACTGAAAATCCTATCCCCGTCTTCCACATAAACATCTCTATTTCCACATACATCATATTCACACACATAATCCCTCTCCATTCCCATATAAAATCAATATGAAATGCATAATTCCTCTCCATCCCCATATAAAATCCATACTTCCTGGCCATTTCCATATGAAATACATATTAAATTGAAGAAGATTGTTTTCTTTATGTTATTTGCACCACGCTTTGGGCGTTAATTTGAAGTAGTTTGTTATGGGAGTTGTATTATTTTTCAACTTTTGGGGAGCTGAACTTGTAGTTGCAACCGCACGTATAGTAAACAATTTCCGGTAGCCTTTGCCCCAAATGTATTTTCAGGTGGCCTTTGCCCCAAGTTTTAAAAAAATTAACTTTGTAATTTGATTGTTTCTTTAAGTATTAAATATTTATGTTTGCCTCGGCTGCGTCAGTATTATTGTTAGAGACATGGATGTCTTGGCAGGGTTGTGATACGACTAAGAATGTAGGCTTACACAGATTTTAATTTTGTAATTCACTCCTTTTTATTACTCAATACAAATTAAATAGCACTTCACTGATATAGAAAGCTGTGAGATTCTTTTATTTAGTACTTGCACTTTTTAACACATACTATTTTTCGTTTCACAAGAATACGTATTAAATCTCTCGAGGATGCACAAGCATCTGGTTACAATCACTGTCTGCAGGCAACTGACTTCTAGATTTGTAAATTTTGCTATATTTCAGTTTCTGATTGGCTAATCCTACTCCAATAGAATACCTTCATTTAACTAAAGCTTTTTCTGGTTGTTGATTGGCTATTTTAAAAACTGTCACTAAAATTACATTATTGTTACTCCAAGAATCACAAGTAGTACTGTTAAACTTTCTTACTCATTATTGACTCATTGTTACCTCATTGTTAGTAACTTTTAACTTAACTTATTATTCTCACAGCTCCTACATTATTAAATTACATAATATATTCACATAACATTATTAAACATGTATACAATAGTACAAACATATGCAATGGCTGTTACACACATTTTACAAATTATTACATACACATATTGCTTCAAGGCGGGCTGTTATTGAACTTACATATATAATTAGACTGAAATTATTTAAGTGTTAAAAATACTGCATCAAACTACATAAGTCCTCTCCATTGCCACATAAAATCCATATTAAACACATAATTTCTGCCCATCCCCATATAAACTGCATATTAAATACATAATGCCTCTCCATCACCATATAAAATCCATATTAAACACACATAATTCCTCTCCATCTCCATATAAAATCCATGTTAAATACATAATTCCTCTCCATTGCCATATAAAATCCATGTTGAATACATAATTCCTCTCCATTGCCATATACAATCCATGTTAAATACACTATTCCTCTCCATATAAAATCCATATTAAATACATAATTCCTCCCCATCCTTATATAAAATCCATATTAAACACACATAATTCCTCTCCACGCCCATATAAAATCCATATTAAACACACAATTCTTCTCCATCGCCATATAAAATCCATATCAAGCATATAATTCATCTCCATCCCTATATAAAATCCATATTAAGTACATAATTCCTCTCCATCGCCATAAAGAATGCATATTAAACTGACATAATTCCTCTTCATCCCCATAAAAATATATAATTCCTCTCCATTGCCATATAAAATTCATATTAAATACATAATTCCTCTCCATCCTTATATAAAATCCATATTAAACACACACAATTCCTCTCCACGCCCATATAACATCCATATTAAACACATAATTCCTCTCCATCGCCATATAAAATCCATATTAAATACATATGTCCTCTCCATCGCCATATAGAATCGATGTTAAATACATAATTCCTCTCCATCGCCATATAAAATCCATATCAAACACATAATTCATCTCCATCCCTATATAGAATCCATACTAAATACATAATTCTTCTCCATCGCCATATAAAATCACTTTTAAATACACACAATTCCCCTCCAATCTTATATGAAATCCATATTAAACACACATAATTCCTCTCCACCCCCATATAAAATCCACGTTAAACACATAATTCCTCCCCATTGTCATATAAAATCCATACTAATAAATATAACGTTAGAAAAATAAATGTATGTACTTGTTATTTGTCATCCATGTGTGAAACACAAATAGATTTATGATCAAAATAAATATATTAATTTTTTTCCATATTACTTAAATACAAAAGGATAAAAAGAAAAACCTACATTTTAGGTATGTGTTGCCTTTCATTGGGCGACAATAAACAAAAAAGGCGCCTTGCATTTTTTGTGGTGCTGGGCTTAACAAATGGAGTAAAGTGGCAGGAAGCAGGCGCAAGGCTCTTTTATAGTGTACAGGACGTTAAACATTTCTGTTGGTAAATAGTGCAGAGACGTCCCGGAGTTGCGCACTTGGGTCAAGCCAGTGTGCATGCACCGACACTTAAAATTTGCTAGCAAGGCAGAGCAAAGTTGTCATGCAGTTGGGCGCTAGGGTCTAAAAGATTTTTTAATATCAGTGGACGACAAATGTAAAGAATTTTTTGCCAGCTTCCACATAATTACACACCTTGCTACTGAAAATATTTGGTTCAATTTTAAGAGTGGTGTGATGCTTAAATTGTATGAATATAGTATGGGAGGGTACCTTTTCTGTTCAGCCTATAAGTGGAGGTAGATTTCTAAGTTAAATTTTTACTTTGAGGCAGTATTTTATATCACAACACTGTGAATGCCAGAGTGATTGTAGTGTAAATTAACATTATTGTATGACAATGATTTTAGATGTTTGTTAGCTATAAGCATTGTTAGGAAATAAGTTTACACGGCCACACTAAAACTGACAATAGGAGTAGGTTACAATGAAGCGATGGGGTGAGTTGTTTATCAATTAGAAGAGACAAACAAATGACATCAGGGTAGTGCGCCTTTTTTTAGAAATGGAGGGAATATCTTCCCTAGAGCATATGTGTTTGTAATTTTGATTGGCTTATAAAATAAACGCTAATGTTGGCGCGATTTATTAACCAATAGCAGCTCTATTATAATGTTTAGGCATATCGGGGTGAGGGAGTATAAATTCTTGAGCCATAGGCAAGTATCGCGCAGTTCTACAGAATCATTCACAAGGTAAACGTCGCGCAGTTCTAAGAAATCTCTCTCGCGAGTTACACGTCAGGCAGTTCTAAGGAAGCATTCATGATGTACACATTCCGCAATTCTACAGAATCTCTCACATCGTAAAGTTAGTTACAAAATGTGAAATACGCGGATTAATAGTGAGCGGCAAATAAGTGATTGTAGTTACATTCGAAAATATAACAGTTTCAGTCAGGTGTGTATCAAGATTAAATATGTGAAATTAATTAAGTGTGACGGCAATAAAAGTGCAAAAACAAATTCTTTTATCAGTTATCTTTTAGTAACAACTCCTTTCCATTTACACGCCCTGATCAAGAGATATTTGCTCGACTGAGTAATAATAGCTAGCCGGAGGACAAAGAACCCAAAATTCAAAATAGTAAAATAACAGGCGCTCAGCAAATAAGATAACACGACAGGTTACCACGAGAAATTGGCTCCCAGAACGTGGGGCGAAATAACCAGGACGTGGAGCGAATGGAGCAGTGCAATTAACTACAAGACGCAGATCCCAGAAACAACCACCAGAACGACCGACGACGCGGATGAGAGGACATCAGTAACTATGAGAACAGAAGGCAACAGGGGAATTCGACTACAGGACACTAAGACAGTGAGACGAGACAAGAGGCAACATATACATCTAGGAGAGAGGGGCAGGAAGCTGGACATCAAAGCAATATCATCAGATAGCATCATAAAGGTTAGAAAATTGTAAATTTTATGTGTATCCTAAAACAAAACAAAAAGAAAAAAAAATTGTGAGGAATTAAATGTTGTTGAGAAGTGGAAGAATTAAGAAAACAATGTCCACTAATAATACTGAAGAAACAATTATGGAAGGGGATAATGTAACAGTTGGCCGTAATTCAATGCAGGTTACGGAAAATAGCTCAAACAATGTAGGATTTGAGGGAGGAAATATTAGTGAAGAAAGTGAGAATAGAATAGCAGGTCATTCAACTCAAACATCTGGGATTATAAACATTTCAGGGCAGATAGCCGACGACAGATATAGATATATTAGAAATGTGGGTCAGAGTATTGTACCAAACAGTGATGAAGTAATTGTAACCGGTGGTGGAAATGAAGGTTTACAAAGGGATGTAAATGCAGCAGGAAATGTTAATTTTTATACTGGTATGATGGAAATATTCAGAAATTTTGGTGAAACATTAAATAAGAGTATTACGAGTACAAATCAATTAAGGGAAGATTTTGGTAAGAGTATTGAGAAATTAGAACAAAAACTAACTCAGAGAAATGAGAAATTAGAGCAAAAATTAGATCAAAACAGGGAAGATATGGAAAAGAGAAATAGGAAATTAATGGAAAACATTGGTAGGAGCTTAGAACAAAAACTAATTCAGAAAAATGAGAAATTAGAGCAAAAATTAAATCAAAATATGGAAGATATTGGTAAGAGTAATGAGAAATTACAGCAAAAATTAAATCAAAACAGGGAAGAAATTGAAAAGAAATTTATGGAGCATAGCAGTATGATAAGAATGAGAAATGAAAATCAGGAAATAATAGCAAGTGAGATACGAAAATTTTCAAAGAAAATGTTAGAGATGAGTAGGGAAGTATCTAACCAAAAAAGTGAGGTTAATAATAAAATTGAACATGTTGATGTAAAATGTACAGAGTTAGGTAGCCGAATGAATAGCATTTCAAGTGAGCTAAGAGAGATGATGGAGGCTACGAATGCAGATTTAATTCAGGTGCAAGTTAATTTCAGAGGGGAGATATCTGAAATTCAGAAGGAGTCGGAAACACAAAGAAATAAGTTGTCCAAAGAAGTTAAAGTTTTGCCTATAAATTTGGATCAAAAACTAACTTCTGAAATTAACAGCACCAAGCTGTTCAAAATGAAAACTCCAATCCAGTACAGTTTATTGCAGACTTGTCAGAGTATTTTCAAATTAAAAAGATACCGGAAGAATTGAAATTGATAGTTGTTAAAAGATGTTTGGATCAGAAAACTTTAGATTGGTTTCGAATGGTATCAGGGGGCGAAATTTCATATGAATCCTTAAAGAGGCTATTCATGAACAGGTTTTGGATGGTTACAATACAGCTACGAGCAATGTTTAGCCATGGACAATTTGATCCAGGAGAGGGAATAGCAATGACAGCTAAAAAAAAAAAACAAAAAAAAAAAAAAAAAAAACACACACACACAAAAAAAAAGCAAATCCAGGATAGTTAAAGCTAAACTGCAGAACAAAGTATTGGAATGTAAGAGGGTTAACTATGTATATATGTCATAAGAAAGGAGAAATAAATTCAGGACAAAAACAAATGTTTAAAGGGGAAAAAGAACATTTTCTTAGTAAACTGTAACCACATTTGAAATGAAGCATGTAGTAATGATAATTTAATGTTATATTAAAGTAAAAGTATGTAGATATAATTCAAAGAGTATTGTGAATATAAAGTACAAAGCAATAAAAAAACGGTAAAGATAATTAAAGGAAAACACTTATATAGCACACAGATAATGTGAAATTATGTCTAGAATTAAGAGATGTAAATATATTTGTGTAGAGGATGAATATTTTGGTAAATATGTTCAATAATTACAAAATGAACGAGGGTAAACATCTTGAGTGTATAAATTTTTATGTCAATAACCTAAGAAAGTATAACCATTTTATAACAGTGATCTAAATAGTTCCGGGTACAGTATTTGCTGTATAAAAAACAAACTTGTAATGTCAGATGTATGTATATAAACACATTAGACCCGAGCCAGTGAATTGTGGCGAGAAAAAGGCAAAATGTACGTGTGTAAAATGCGTGTGCAGTGTTACGTGCAAGTGATAAATACCATGTGTTACAAGATTCAGGAGACTAAAAACCCAATTATAAAATTTCCAAAAAAAGTTGTAGATATTTATAATTATGTTTCTAGTGGGGCATATGAGGCAGTATTTTATATCACAACACTCTGAATGCCAGAGTGATTGTAGTGTAAATTAACATTATTGTATGACAATGATTTTAGATGTTTGTTAGCTATAAGTATTGTTAGGAAATAAGTTTACACGGCCTCACTGAAACTGACAATAGGAGTAGGTAACAATGAAGCGATGGGGTGAGTTGTTTATCAATTAGAAGAGACAAACAAATGACATCAGGGTAGTGCGCCTTTTTTTAGAAATGGAGGGAATATCTTCCCTAGAGCATATGTGTTTGTAATTTTGATTGGCTTATAAAATAAACGCTAATGTTGGCGCGATTTATTAACCAATAGCAGCTCTATTATAATGTTTAGGCATATCAGGGTGAGGGAGTATAAATTCTTGAGCCATAGGCAAGTATCGCGCAGTTCTACAGAATCATTCACAAGGTAATAGTAAGAACTCCTTTCCGTTTACACGCCCTGATCAAGAGATATTTGCTCGACTGAGTAATAATAGCTAGCCGGAGGACAAAGAACCCAAAATTCAAAATAATAAAACAATAACAGGCGCTCAGCAAATAAGATAATACGACAGGTTACCCCGACAACTTTCTCTACCTCGTACCTGGTAGATAGAGAAGGTATTGCATTCCACCAACAAATTCAATAATGAGATTTCACAAGAAAACAGGTTTTGAGAAACCCTGAATCCAAAAATAAAAATTTACAGAAAAACGTGCGTGCGCGTGTTTGAACAACATAAGTCAAGAACAAAAAGTCAAATAAATACGACACATTCTATTTAGGTTCAGTACCTTCCAAAGATGCGACACGAAGAATTTCAAGAAAATTCCTCCATCCCAAGTTACTCTTTACATGGAACATTTTCTGAAATTTTTTATTTTCTAAAAAATAGCTCTAACGATTTTGATTAAAATGCCATGTATTAAAGATATTTACATGACAAATACAACGTCTATCTTGAATTTTCTGGGAATAGCCCATGGAGTGCACTTAATTTGGAAGCAATTTTGTATAATTGGTAAACGTTAGGCGATAGACAGAAACGTACTGCACAAAAAATGTATCTTGCTTTAAAACACACAAATTTCAAATAAGCTTTCTTCTTGGGGGGGCATCAGCCATTTCCGAGATACCCGTTATTAATGGTTCGATTTGTTCAATACTTCGTCATTCTTTTAAGTCCCATGGATTTTAAATTGTTTCTGGCGATTGAATGGAAACAGTATGCAATTTTTAGGCCAGCGTACAGCGTCCAGTTCTAAAACATTTGACTGCCGCTGTTCGCTTTATAACGTAATGTGTAATGTAGCTATTTCTGCAAAGGTTTATTTGGATTTAAATGTAAAGATAGAAAAATAAGCTTTAGTAAGAATAAGAAAGATAGAACTAGAAGACTGAAAAACTCAATGCCATCGGCGGAATTTGAACCACGAACCTCAATATTTCCGCCCGGTTGCTCTAACCGTTGAGCTACCATGCCACAGGCCAATACGGCATTAAATTCCTCAACTGATTGATGTTTTTTTTTTTCTTTTCCCCCGCTAAACCACAAGGAGATCTCGACACAATTTAAGATCTGCTTGTGGTTAACTGGAAAAAAATGTGAATTAGCTGGGAAATTTAATGTCGCACCGACATGTTGGCATGGTAGCTCAGTGGTTAGAGAAATGGAGATTCGTGGTTCTAATCCCGGCGATGACATTTAATGTTTACCTTTCCAAACTTGTACAACACGGGGCTTGTGTGGAAGAACAATTAATTCCTTAGTAAGAATAGTTTGTATACCCACCAATAAACGATAGAGTGTAGAGAAACTCACGTGAATGTATCACGGATATTTATTCTGCAGCTTTATTTGTTGTCATCCCTTGTTAAGGAAATTCTTTCAGACAAAACATTTAGATAATGTTTAGAAGGTTTAAAATAGCTCTGAATGGATTTGATAATGCATCTACTAAAATAATTATGAATATTTTGTCCAACATCTATTTTCCCATTTCGTGTGCAAATGTCTAGTGTTATGAAAAAGATTTTGGTACTATTATTAAGAGATAGTATTAAATAAATATGCATGTCGAGTAACTGACACACCGTGTTTTAATTATTTAGTGGAGATAAGCACGTTATAAAAACGTACGTTGTGTGACTGTTAAACTGTGTTTCAATTATCTAGTGGACAGATAAACAGGCCTTAAAAACATATGCCGTGTGACTGTTACACCGTGTTTTAATTATTTAGTGGTCAGATAAACAATTATAAAAACGTATGCTGTGTGACTGTTACACCGTGCTTTAATTTTTTAGTGGACAGATAAACAGGTTATAAAAACGTATGTCATGTGACTGTTACACCACGTTTTAATTATTTAGTGGACAGATAAACATGTTAGGAAAACATACTGTTTTAAAAACTGCATTATAAGAACTGTGACTGTTACACTGTGTTTTAATTATTTGTTGGACAGATAAACATTATTATTATTACCATTAGGCATTATTATTACTATTATTATAATTATATACATTATAAATTTGAGCCTTTTTTCTAACTTTAACTAAATGCATTAAAAAGTTAAAGAAATGTTCTGAAATAGCAGTTGGAAAACTCTTAAGATCATTTAGAACTTTCTGCCAAGGATTAGGTAATTTAACTTTTTAAAAAGAAATAGAAAATGGGCGTTTATCAAGTATTGCTGCATTTTATGGTAATTTCAAATTACTTGCAGCTTGACCGAGGTCAGCAATCCCAACCCTGTCTATACTTGTGCTCAAAATTGTTTCTACGAGGGCTGATCAATAAAGACTGAGACTGATTTTTTCCCCACAGTTATTTATTACTCCATTTCAATGTTGTCATGCTATTTTTGAAAGTAGTCCCCTCCTCCTTCAGTGCACTTTTTATAGCATCTCTGCCAGTCCTCGAACACATGGTGCAGGCCATTCTTTGTCAGGTCTTTGAGAATCACCTCACTTTTCTTCAGCACTGCTTCAGTGCTCTCAAATCGAATGACCCAGAGCTTTGCCTTTAGTGATGGGAATAAAAAGAAATCACAGGTGGCAAGATCTGGGCTATAAGGCGGATGTGCACACAGGTAATGTTGAATTTAGCCAAAAATGCCTAGACTTGATTGGCGACGTGAGGCCGCGCGTTGTCGTGATGAAGCCGCCACTCATTTCGATGAAGTTCTGGACATTTTCTTGCAATGTGCTTCCTCAGTGTAGCCAATACTGACCTGTAGTCCGCTGCTGCAACAGTAGTGTGAGGGGAAACAACAATCACAGCAGCTGTGTTGATGTTGACTTCAGTCATAGCAGAAGCCGAAACACCAGGCCCACCTTGCTTAGCACAGAGGACTCACCCTTCTTTGAAGTCCTTGAACCACCTAAACACTGCTGCACGAGGTAGTGCATCTTCACCATATGCTTGCATCAGCTTTTCGAAAATTTCAGAGGCTGTATGATTTAAATGAAAACAAAACTTTATTGCGCTGTATTGCTCCTCTCGTGTCACCTCCATTTTGTGGTATGCGAAATTCAAGTAGGGTCAACAATATACAGCATTACTACCAACCTACCGTTATGAGAGTGCTGTCGCTTATGGACATTATACATGAAACCCTGCTCTTTTCAAGTATTTATAGTAGAGACAGGAAACTATCAAGAACACTTCAGGAAAAAATCAGTCTGTCTTTATTGATCAGCCCTCGTACTATAAGCAAGTTGTCAATTGGAGCCTAAAATGACTCATACAAATTTAAAAGCACAACAAATTGAGTGTGTCTTTCTGCAACACTTAATTGCTTAGTTGATATACTTAATAAATCCAATAATCCAGGCAGAATGCTCCAACTCATGACAATTTAGAACACTGTCACATTGCACTCCACACGTCTATAACTCATACAGCAACTTTCAGTTCTTTACAAATTCTGGCAGAAAAGGTAAAGCTATAGCATTAAATCTGATTTACACAAAATATATCCATGCTAATCAACACATTAGAGTAGAATAAGTTCCAATTGGGAAGAAAGAAAGGAAAAAAACATTCTCGTACAATCTTAGAATACATGTCAACATGGTGCATATAAAATAACAATTACTGCAACTATATACTCTGGTAACATTGTTCTTAAACAATTGAAACCCTATAATCTACTATTACTCTAAGTTGGTAACACAATAAAAGAAACCATGCTCTGGTTTACCCTTTGTAATACATATTGACATTTTATGTCATTGTTATTTCCAACTTCTGGCCATGGAAATTATAGCTGCATTCAGAGCAAACAGTGAACTAAATGGATATGTTAAGAATGAATTAATGATAATGAAAATATTGAATCTGGCTGTGTTTCAAAGTTAGAATACACCATGCATGACAACTAAGTGTGTGAAGGGGAACTGGTAGGACCTACTTTGACATGCATAGGAATTTTCACAATTATAATGTATTTTGCTTTACACAGTTTATTGAAAAATAAAGTTATAATGTTATTCAAGGTAAGCAACTGAACTATTATTTGTGTATGAGGCACTAAATTGAAATTATGAAGTCTTTGGCTTGTAAATATAAAACTCGTAAGAGAATTTGAATCAGCTAAAACAAGCTTTGCATAAATAATAGTGACTTTGTAATATGAATTTTGCTAATGCTTTACTTGGTGCATTTTATTACTAGAATGTGCCATCATCTTTACATTTCCATATATCAGTACTCAACTTCAACATTACCTAGTTCGCTTGCTTTAAAAATAACTTTAAGAAATGAGGCAAACTGGATATTACCCCTTTAACAAGTCTTCTTCTCTATATGTCTCCGTATGTTGATAGACATAAACAGCATGATAGCCTGGCAATGTTTTCTTTATGGCAAAATTGTAGCATCTGTTAGTCTTTCGCCAGGCAGAGCTCTTGCTAGCAACGAAGTGGTCCTACTGTCTTGCATAGACATTAATGTAGCTCTCACTGGTTATTTTACTGGTGACTCTAGTGAGAGCTGCTCTACTTTTATACCCTAGAGAGGAGTCAAAGGCCAGCTGGCATGGTAGCAATCCCCTCTTCCAGGGTTGCTTACATTACCGGCCAGTGGCTCAAACTTTCCATGGCCATTAAATCAAGTGGCAAACAAAGTAATGCCACAAACATTTAGCTTGATTATATTTTAGAATGGTATATTATGGGATAAACAGGTCTCAAAAGAAACTAAAACTACAATATTTAAAACAGTAGTTAGAAGTATTATAGCCTATGGCTCTGACATGTGAACTCTGAACTATCACTTATAAAGAAAATTATTGGCAACTGAAATGGGCTATTGTAGGAGATCTACTAGAATATCTAAAAGAAAAACAATTAGAAATGAGGTTATAAAAGAAAATGTGAATGTTCAATATTCAATTTTGGATTTTATACAACAGAAACAATTAGAATGGTATGGACATGTTAAAAGAATGGAAGATGAATTACCCAATGATTAATGTAGTGCATGCCACAAGAAAGGAGGAAAAAAGGAAGACTGCATAGCACATGGATTCAAGGAATTAAAGGGGCAATGATTTATGGTCCAACAGGCAAGATGTTAAAAACTGTAATCTTGGGTGCTGGAAAAATGTTTGCACATTGTAAAACCAGAAATATATGTTTTCTCATTAGAACATCACATTATTTCTGATCCACCACGTAAGAAATCTATTAATTTACTTGCTTATTTATGTGTTATGTTTGTGTATGTTATGCATAGTATACAGTATCCTTGCTGTCACAGCACAAAACAGCCATGTTGGGTGAGGCATGCATATTTTCAGGATGCATTATTGCTCCACACATGTTAATAATATGGTTGGGCAGGTGATTCTTCAGGTTGCATCTGATGATGACAGTGATGAAGAAGTAGGTCTTAATATGAAAGTGTTCCCAGTGTGCATGAGACAATTCAAGCTCTAGAAGTTACACAAAAATTTCCATAATCACAAAGCCTAAATGATGACAACATTTCTGTGATTAGTGTATAAATCTACTAGTGTATGACTGGAAAAATCAGAGAAGCAAAGAAAAACTGACAAATTGTTTAAAGCAATATTAAGCACCAGTATTCCTGAATTCTTTTTTAATTTGAAATCTGAATAGCAGTACTTGTTTGCATGCAAGTACTCTAAATAGTGTATTATGTTTATTATTTGTGTGTATAATTTACTTTCTTATATTAAATAATATATAATTAGTTTGAGCAAGAATCTAATACAGCAATTTCAGTTCCATAAGAAAATTCACTTTTACATTTTCTCATTTATACATTATTTTAAGTCTCCCTATGAACATGTCTGATTGAGGTTATACTGTATTAATAGAATAATTCATTCCTAAAGCTATTAACATAGTATTTATACTTGCATAACTTGTCTTGACCATATGTGCAGCTCACTCTACTTGAAGTATCTGTTTCCTTTATTTTCTGAAAGGCATTTTGGATTAACTCTCCATCTTAAACAACCAATAGTAATCAGTTGCCATACATTTCACTTTATTATCTAGTTTCCATGTCTTTAATGTCCTGGAGAAACCCCTTACCATGTTGCTTGCTAAATAGTATTTTGAGTTTTCGGGCAAATAATTGAATTGTAAATGCAGAGTCAACCTTCATACTGCAGCCAACTAAGTTCCAAACTTATCCAACATGATTTAAACCTTTTCTTGTAATTGAAGTCTTCATAGTTGCCTAAGAAATTGTTTACAGCCATTTTAATTTATTCCATTCTTTCTACATCATGCCACAGTTTCAAAAATCATTGTCTAATATTAATTATATATCTGGGGCCTACAAAAATATTTCAGATTTAACTATCAGAACTGAATGAGATAAATTTATCATATACATATTTCAAATCGGGTCTATTTTTTCTCTAAGCTCCCAGAAGCTGCTTCTAAAACCTGCCTAATTAAATGTATACATTTGGAAACAAAATTTTATAGTCAGTTAATGACTCCAGAATGTTTTTTATTCTAGGTGTAAATGTTTCTCTGGTGCCCATCCACAAAAAGAAGGCATATTTTACAAAACCACTTTGTTGACTCAAAAAAAAAAAATGAATATATTCTTTGACATACAACTTTTTTAAAGCCACTGAATAAGCTATGGAAAAGAAATATGCATAACTTCTTTAAGATCTCCATTTGAGGAGTCTATAAACAATTCCCGATCTCGAGGGCCATATGTTGTGTTGAAATATTTCAATACTCTATAACATGAGAACAAACACAAAATTTCCTTCTTTAAAAAATGACACTAATTCTTTCTATTTGTGCCATACCAAGCAAGGTTTGTTACTTTAGCTAACAAATTACTAGCTTTAAGCCTAGAATAGGGATATTCAGCAGAATCTTTTGGTAAATACAAGTTTCAAACAATATCATCAAGCTCACTTTGAGATAATGTTCTTCACCAGTTTCTGGCTGGTACAAATCTTGGATGTCAAGATCAGAATTGCTTAATTAAGAGTATGCTAAATCTGGTGGGGATGGTACTGGAATGTCAGGACCATGAGGCACTGGTGTAATGGCACAGGGAAGGGTTTGAATAATTACTGCCCTTTTTATTTCCTGCATTATAACCTTTCCCTTTAAAAGTAGACTAGTAGCAGCCCTGTGCAAATCCTAGGTTCTCTCCAAATAATAAGAATTCCAAATGGCATCAAGTTTTCTCTTTCCACTTTTCCATTATCTTATTCGCTCTGCATATAGTGATTTTCTGGCCCAGCCATGATCACATGTATGTCTGGTTCACTTGCACTGCAGTGACCTCAGTGTTGTTCCGCTAGCTCACTAGTGGTGAACAACTTGCTCAAAAGTGAAAACTTATTCAAACATCTGTGTTTTGCTGTGAATTCTTATTATTGTCTGTTCTAGTTTTGTTATTCGGCACTGAAACGCCTACCGAAAAATTCAAGCTTTACCAAAGAATTTTTATGCACACCTGAGGACACAAAAAAAAAAAAAAAAAAAAAAAAAAAAAAAAAAAAAAAAAAAAAAAAAAAAAAGTCATCCCCAGATTCCATGTGACAATCGGAGGACTTCATGTACCTTCGTAACAGCTGTGTTCAAAACGCACATGCAGAAACAGTAGAATGGTCTCTGGCCTATGAGCGCAATGGTCACCTTATAACAGTGTTTCTCAAAGGTATAAGCTGCTGAAAAGAGAGCATGGAAAAATGTTTCGTTGGCTGAGAGGTTAAGAAGTACCGCTTGCGCTCATAAGCTCCTTGGTTCAAATCTCGTGTTAGTTATTGTTACTTGATGTTATGACTGGATGTGTAGAACATAATACTGCCATAATATAACTTTAGCATTTTCAGTTGCAGACATATCTATGCACACACAAAAAAAAAAAGAATTCTACTAAAATACTCGTTTTAAGTAACTAAAGAAATAGTGCAAAAAAAAAAACTATTAACTTCTAGAACTAAAACACACAACGAATAAACTAAATTAATATTGGGTGTATGAACCCTGAGCACATATAACTGCTCTCATTTTCAGGTTATAGATGAAATTAAATCCTTGTAGTAATGAGGACGAGAAGTTACAACATCCCAGACTTCTTGAATTTGTGCCCAGAAACCTGTAAGAATTCAACAATTCCAACAGGATATCTTATCCTCACAGAGAGAATCACAATATTTTAAAATATTACTGAGTGTGTTGCACATTGTTAAGTGTATCATCAAGCTGCCACAACACACCTGGACCATCTCTTGATATCCAACAAGACACAGATATGCGACCATGATAAAATTGTGATACCACGTATTTTGAATCATAAAAACTATTCTATTATAGACTTTACCAAATGCTGTGTATGAAATGGAGTATATCGAAAATAAGTAGTCACTATGTGTTGATTAAACATTATTAACAGAAGAAGAAAAGTGTTTGCTATGTTTGCTACATGCGAGAAGTGAACCTGTGGTCTTAACCACAGAAGTACCCTACGCTTTGCCACAATGCTACAGAAAAGACACATGGAAAGTAGCATGTTTAATAGTGCCATACAAAAACTTGCTGCAGCGGCTACACAACTGTGTTGCATATGGTGTAAACAAGGCACTGTGCCATGTAGGACAGAAAAATTTGGTGTTCAAGACATGACTAACTATTTTTATCGATGGGTGTATGTTACATACCTAAATAACTGAATCATGTACACAGGTGTGTAGACAATTTCAGGAGACATATCCTGGTACTCCAGATATCCAAATAGAGATGTCATATATCTGGTTAAATAAGTTTAGGACAATGAGGTCGCTAGATGCTAAACCTAAGAAGTGAAAAAGATTTATTCTAATGGAGGAAAAAAATTGGCAAAATTAGTGCATCATTCAAACACTCTTCAAAGAAGTCTCTAAGATGTGTTGCACAGCAAGTGGGTGTTTCGAAAACTGCTTATACAGCTGCTAAGCTTTTAAAATTGAAACCCCACAGAGTGACCATTGTTCATGAAGACAACGAAAAAATAAGTCCATTTCTGTAACTGGATCTTACAAAACATCGTAACAGTACTGCTGACCCACATCTAATAATCTTCATAAATGAGGTATGTTTTCATTTAAATGGTCATGCTGCCTCACAGAGCAATAGGTATTAAAAATTGGTGTATGGTGAGCAGTAACATCAAAATCAATAACAGGGCCCATATTTTTCAATGATACTGTAAATTGTGGTAGGTATTGCAGATATATTCTTTCATCATTTTATCAAATGCTATCAGATGATGATGGAGAAAATAGATATTTTCAACAGGATTTTGCCATAGTCCATACTACCCAAAACTCCTTGGAAGACATAAAGGCAAAGTTTAATGACAGGATAATTTCTTAATGGTTGTGGCACCCCTATTCCCTGGGTCTTACTGTGTGTGACTTGTATTTGTGGGAAAACCCTAAAAAATAAAGTTTATTGGAACAATCCACATACCATAGAAAACTAATTCAATATCAGAACAGAAATACAGAAAACTATGCAAGAAGAAATTCAGTATGTAAATGGAAATTTCATCCGAAGGTGCCATGAATTTCTCAGCCACTTTCAACACCACTTATAACAACTTCAGTTCTCATTATAGTACATGTTACTATTACTCATGAGTAATTAATGTGAGCATTTTTGGAAAACCCCCCAGTGTAGTAGACAATGTGCAGAGATTGCATACATGCAATCCATGACTGGGTCATAAAATGATCACTCTATACTTCCTGCAAACTCTACTTGCCTTGACTTTGAAGATTTAGAAGATAGTAACAGTGATGTGTCATAATTTAAAATAAAGAGAGTTGAGGGTTGTTACACTACATCACTATAATATTCTTACTTGGACGCGTTTCGGGAGACGGCTTGTTTCCATCGTCAGCATGTCCTCAACTGATTTTGCCGGTCATTGTCTGGGGGATGTGTGTGGTTAGTGGTGTTCTCTGGTGCTGGGCTGATGAACCTCCAAAGGCTGTTGGGTGGTGGCAGTTCGAAATTCATTAGGTGATTCCTGTGTTTGACAATATGTATTTTTTCCTGCAAACTCTACTTGCCTTGACTTTGAAGATTTAGAAGCTAGTAACAGTGATGTGTCATAATTTAAAATAAAGAGAGTTGAGGGTTGTTACACTACATCACTATAATATTCTTATTTGAACGCGTTTCGGGAGACAGCTTGTTCCCATCGTCAGCATGTCCTCAACTGATTTTGCCGGTCATTGTCTGGGGGATGTGTGTGGTTAGTGGTGTTCTCTGGTGCTGGGCTGATGAACCTCCAAAGGCTGTTGGGTGGCAGCAGTTCGAAATTCATTAGGTGATTCCTGTGTTTGACAATATGTATTTTTTCCCAGATGTCCAATTCATTACTGCTGTTGATCGGTTTTAA
The DNA here is from genome assembly GCA_030765065.1 of Deroplatys truncata. Taxonomy (NCBI): domain Eukaryota; kingdom Metazoa; phylum Arthropoda; class Insecta; order Mantodea; family Mantidae; genus Deroplatys; species Deroplatys truncata. The sequence continues at coordinate 405,921,042 of CM060990.1, forward strand.
GAGCTTTATGTTTGGAGTAATATCATGGTTTGAAGACCAGAAATGATGTGCTACTGCTGATTTATCTGGTTGCTTTTGGTAAATGCATCTCATATGCTCTTTAAGTCTTATTTCAAGATTTCGTTTTGTTCTTCCTATATATACCAGGTTACATTCATTACAATCAATTTGATATATACCAGCTGATTTATCGTTGGGGATAGGATCTTTTGTTCTGTTGCATAGTAGTTTCTGTATATTGTGGTTATTCTGTGGAGACAGGGTGATTTATTTTTTGAAAATCCTTTGAAATTTATGATGTGTCCAAGGGTGATAAGTGAATTTTCTATATGCTTGTGGTTTTTGTTGTCTGAGTAACGTAGTCATTTGTTGGATGTATTTCTGTCTTTCAAACCTTTTTATCTTCTTATCTATTGTTTTTATCTGGTATCCATTCATAGTGGCTATGTTGATAATGTGTTGGTATTCTTTCTGGTATTCCTCTTTCGCCATTGGTATATGTACTAACCTGTTTGTAATACTATTTAAAATTGCATGTTTGTGGCTTGTAGGATTGTAGCTATTGTTTTTAATATAATTTTCTGTGTGTGTTGGTTTTCTGTAAATGCCGAACGTTAGTTTGTTGTGTGCATTATTTCTGATGATCCTGATGTCTAGGTAAGGTAATTGGCCATTTTCTTCTTTTTCTATTGTGAATTTAATAGATCTTTTTTGTAAATTTAATAATTTCAAAGCATCTTCTGAAAGTTTTTTTGGAACAATAGCAAAAATATCATCTACATACCTATACCAGGTTTTGAATAGATGTGGGAAAGATTTAGTAATATGGCATTCAAAATGGCTCATATATAGTTCTGCTAAAAATGGTGAAAGGGGGTTTCCCATAGTTAGGCCTGAGGTTTGTTTAAAGATTTTGTGATGGAATGAAAAGAAATTTTGGTCCAGACATAATTTTGTTAGTTTTAGGTAAACTTCTGTTTGTGCTCTAGGTGTGCCATTGTTTAATATCCAATTTTCTAGTAGTGGTAATAATTCTTCTTTTGGTATGCTTGGGAAGAGTGCAATGACATCAAATGATACCATCATGTCTGTGGGTGATATATTTATATTTGAAAGGTGACTGGTTAATTCTAATGAATTTTTTATACTAAGACTTTTGAACATAGGCATGGAGTTGAAGGTATTTGAAAGCCATTTTGCTAGTTTATATGTGGGAGAGTTTGTTATTCACTATGGGCCTCATTTTGTTGCCGAGTTTGTGTATTTTTGGTAGTGCATATAACCTAGGTACGGTGGGAAAATCTGGTTTAATTCTGGATTTTTCGGCTTTTGTTAATGTTTTGGTTTCTATCAACGTGTTCTGGAGTGACTTGGTGCATTCTTTTAATGGATTTTTGCTGATTTCTATGTACTCTGGGTTATGTAGTAATTGCATAACTCTAGATTCATAATCTTCTTGGTCTAATATCACTAATGTGTTTCCTTTGTCTGTCCTTTGGTGCATTGATCCCCGGCAACTGCCCACTCTGAACCATGGGTTTTTTCCCGGGTCGTCAGGCGAATGCTGGAGTAGTTTCTTTCATCCCCCAAATTTCCTGTCCCTCCATTTCATTTCATTCATCTTTCATCCCAATTGTCTCTTTCAGCGTCGGAAGTATCAGTGATGGTATTTCGGTGCAGGTGGCAGGGAAAAAGGATGCTCTTTGTGACTCCAATCCTCAGCTTGCTGCCGGGGTATTGGAACCCCTTTGAGGGGCATTGGACCCCTCTGTGTGGGGTACCCGGTCTGCCTGTTTGAGTATTTCTATCTGGCAGCTTAGGGACCCTGTCATTGCTGTGCCATTGCTCCTGGTTCTGGCCGCCCGGTGTCTCCTCTCGCCTCATCCTTCCTCCTGGGGATGCTCCTTGTGGGGTGTAGGTACAATATCCACTCTGGATTGGTGCTGAGTCCCCTCCATAGTCAGTCCAGTCCAATCTTGATTGATATTGGATTAAGTTCTGTTCAGTGCATAATTTGGTTAGCTCAAACTATTTGAAGTTTCCTTGATGATATTTCTATTGATTTAAGCAAATTTTGAATTAATGGTGGTAGTTTGTTCAATTGTATACTCAGGAATAATGATTTAAGTTGAACAAAGCTGGACCATTATCTTTTAACTAGGTAACTTTGATATTTTCCATAAGTTTGAAGGAGTTTTTGATGCTGAGGCTATCAAACCTTGGAAATGAGTCAAAGTTCTTTGTTAGCCATTTAGCCAATTTGTAGCTTTAGGTGGTGAGTTTATAATGCTCATTCTATTGATCATTTGATGTCCGGTTGACAATGGAGTAAAGCAGCCTCTGAAATAGGTTCTGGAAAATTTCAAAGTGAAAGTTGTTTTGTATTAGTTTCAACTTTTAAATTATTTTAACAACACTGTCATCATCCAGTAATGAAGATGGAGTAATTTTGTGGTTTTCCCTTTCTGCTTAACCAGTGTGAATAACTTCAGCTTTTACCTGGTTATGAAGTGAACTCGATGCTTATGGTGAAACAAAAGCTTATCTTTGAGGTGTTACGTTATTTCTTGCCACATTATGCGTCTACTGGATTTAGTCAAGAGATTTGACACAAAAAGTCCATCTTGCCATTTTTGGCCTCCATGTCCCCTAGAAAGGTTGGTTTCTGGACATATAAGATAGATGTAGAATGGTGAGTTCTATATGCAATTAATACTTGATGCTATGCTATGTACCAGTCTTGCCTGGGCATGGTGTGTTTTGAAATTTGATATAACTGCTGTTTGGTTAGCTCTGCATGTGAGACCTTACAGCAGTAATGCGCAGCAGTGAACTGTGGATTTATCTCAGTTTTGGAAGTAGAGGGACATTCAGAGAGACAAACTTTATTCACACAGAGCTTTGTGCATACCCGATGATGGTAAAAAATGCTTTTTAGGATGAATCTTTCTCTGTGCTGAATTTACCTTTCTGGTACCCCTTTACCTTCCCAAAGTGATAAGTGTTCTTCAGCTAAAATTATTTCACTGTTGCCAGATATGGATTTCATAATAGACTCCATTAAATCAACATACCATCTTTTACTAGTTTGCCACGATATGAGTGTGTTCAGTGGAAAGAGGAACTAAACAGATGCAGAGCTAGTGGGCAGGGAATCAGAAGTGCAGTCAGCTAAACAACACATCCGCAGTTCCGAGTTTCATTTACTAATGAGGATGAGGTGTGCAGATGTAGTTATGTTTTCACTGTGCAACTGTACATTCCCACTATCGCCTTGCCCCTCATCTCAGATTGCAAGCCTTGACAATGCTATACATTGTCAACAAAACATTGGCGCTCTCCTCCAAATGCAGTCTTATCATGGCCAACTAGTACACATTATATTCTCTGGTGTGGGCTGTAACAAATCTGCTAGCGGACTATTCTTGGGACCTTCTGGTCATTTAAAAGATCAAACAATAGGCATTCAAATTCATACTATTCGTTGGGGATTGCAAACATATATAGGATTTTCTGTCCATAACTATTTGTACTCGAAAATAAGAACTTTACAAATCTAAGGTGCAATACCATTTTGCACCATCTAAGTGGCTCCATAAATGATCAATAAGTGGCAATGGAAATCTTGGATCAACTGCATTCACTGAAACAAAGTTTGCCATTCTTTTTCTTAATGAGGATGTTCAGCAGTTGTAAGATTTCAAGGATAATTCCAGTGTCTTTCATTTCCTTTACTTGAGAATTGATAACATCCCTCTAGTATTTGTTTCACAATATAGGGACTGATGGGTTTTGGGTCATTGACCTGGAGTTTAAACTCAGTGATATCTGCATCTTAAAAAGTCTTGCAGTTTAATGGCAAATACATGCTGATATGAAGATAGTAGCTTTTGAAGCTCAATTCTTTGCTCTGCACCAGCTAGCTACAAGATAACATGCAATTTCATAATGTCTACTGTTAAATTTGTTTTCCTTCCTACTTGGTATGCTTCTACCATAAGAGTTCCCTCATACCTGGAGTGAAATTACAGGGACTTGAACAATGCTAAGAAGGCACTTGGAAGCCCACTACATACACCACTTTAGATTTCAAATCATTGTTTTAGGCTCTAGTGTTATTTGGGATAGTGGGTAATAGTTTTCCTTGCAAGAAGTGACTAGCTGGGATGAATCTTTAGGGGTTAACGAAATCTTAAAATTTGCCAAATGCAAACTTCATATTTTAAGAAATCCATTCCAAGAAACATAGATAATAATTAACTATTAATGTCTTCTGTGAGAAGTGAGTGCCCCCAGCTCAAAGGCTGAAGTCATAGAAAATGTAATGTTCATCTACTTGCTACTAGCTGATTGTAATAACAGGCTGCTTGATAAGGGCTACTGTCTAGTTTTGTGTGCTGATAATGAAAATTACTTAATTTTTGCCCATCACATCAGAAATTTGCAACTTTTACTTAAAAAGTACACTGTATTTGAAAAATTATTTCTGTAAAGTAGGTCAGTTTCTGAATGCTCAAAATTTTCCATTACTTGCCCTACTCCACGTTAACCTCACCCTTAACATCTGATCATTAAGAAAGACTCCTCTTCTCACTTGACAAGGGATGTTCTGAACCTGGAATGCATAGAACCATACGAAAACATGCTCAAGGTACATTTTCACGTTGGGAATGGCGATTTTTTTCAAAATTTTCAATTTTTTGTTTTTCACGTCATATAATAGCCCTGACTTTCTAGTTTTCAAAACTGTATAGTTTGTATGCCAATCTTACCAGAAGTGAGTTTAATTTAACAATTAGTACCACCCTGCACTGTTACTCTGAGCAAAAGTGGGCGTGGCACTAAGTTGTAAGTGATATTTGCAAGGTTTTTACCAATTTGGCCTTCAATATGTAAGGTTTCTTGGTAATGGGGATTCCAAGAGCTATAAAGCTGTAACGGAATGTAATTCATACAATGGCAAATCCATAACAAAACTTGAATGCATAGGCCATTATCAAAAAAGATTAGGAACAGCACTTTGAAAACTTGCATTAGGAACGAATCTGGGTGGAAAAGGAAAGTTGACAGGTAAAATGATAAATAAGATGCAAAATTATCTTGGAATAGCCCTGAGAGAGAACACTTCCAGCGGTGAAACAATGTATAAGGAAATCTGGACTACACTGTATCATTTATCTGGATATAAGAATCTACCCTTTCATGCAAGATGTCCTGAAGGTAAGAAAAGTTGGTTCTCATTTCAATGAGCTAAGGCCAATGATAAACTTCAATCTTACAAACATAAACCTGGCCTTCCATTAGAAATAGTCAAGGCTGTGAAACCTGTATATGAGAGACTGACTAGCAAAGAAATACTTTCGAAATGCCTACATGGGAAGACTCAGAATAACAATGAGTGTGTCAATGGCACAATATGGAAAAGATGCCCAAAAGACACATATGTGGGGCTTGCTACCCTGAAACTAGGTGTTATGGATGCAGTGTGTCACTTCAACTGTGGTAATAAAGTGGAGCTGGAAATCCTCAAGCATTTGGGAATAAATCCTGGAAAATACACATCATCAGGCATTATCAACACTGATAGGCAATGACTGTGCAACAGTCTTCTGCACTCCACTCCTGAACAAAAACAGAAGAGGAGGTATCTTCGAGGAAGAAAAAAACTCAGTGAGGATCAGAAATTGCAGCTTGAGGGTCCTGCATACATACCAGGATGATTTTAGCTTAAAAAAACAGGTTAGCTGGGCATATTACATTGTAGAAGTTTCTTTTCAGCGTTTCTCCAAATTAAAATTTTCAACATTTTTACCTTTTTCAATCACTAAGTAGTATTTTAAAATAAAGAGAGTTGAGGGTTGTTACACTACATCACTAAAATATTTTTACTTGAACGCGTTTCGGGAGACGGCTTGTTCCCATCGTCAGCACGTTGAGAACTGAGTTGAGACCATGCTGACGATGGGAACAAGCCGTCTCCCGAAACGCGTTCAAGTAAGAATATTTTAGTGATGTAGTTTAACAACCCTCAACTCTCTTTATTTTAAATTATGACACATCACTGTTACTAGCTTCTAAATCTTCAAAATTAGTCACTAAGTAGTACTCTTAAAATTAAGCTACAGACCTCATTCATACATCATTTTGAAGCTTATTAGACAGGAAATGATGTGAACCAACTACTATGGTCTTAACATGAATTACAAAGACTCTGTAGTCATTCAAAGCAAAATTCAATTGGTAAAAAGAGGAATTCTGAATTTAAAAATTCATAACTTTTTAAACAGCCACTTTACTTCAGATATTTGAGGTTCACATCATTGTACATGTTTGTAGAAACAAATTGCTGTATTAAAGTCTAAAATAACTATATTTTTATAGAAGCTACATTTTGAAATTTTTTATGGTTACAAAAAAAATTATTTTTAAGTTTTGATGGTGTAAATAGTTTTAGTTTATCATACCAATCATTAGAAAAAAATTTGAAAAAAATTCTGTCCAAAAATATAGATTTTTTTTTCCAATGTGAAAATGTACCTTAAAATAAAAATTGCTCACCACAAAAACAATAGTATGAGTCATTCTCATGCAAAACTCGGCATTTTACCATCGGAGAAATGTGAATAAGAAGCAAAATATCAACTTAATAGAACCAATTAAATCTCATTTACCATTAATTGTCACAAAATGTCTGCTAAAAATATTTACCGTACCAGAACAACATTCCTTTCTTTACTGACCTAATAATATTGTCTACCCATTCAGACTTTAGCTGTTTTGTATCAATGAAGTGGTCAAAGAAAACTGGAATTGAAGAATATGCACATCTGATTAAAGCCACTTTTTCACATTTTACATCTTTTCCACAGTCCAATATCAAAAGCTGTGCTAATTACATTTTCATATGATATCATAAACTACCTTTTGTCAAGCATATTGTAACATAGGTGTGTACTTTGGTGCAGAAAGTTGAATGTATATCACAGAGTGAAGTGGTGATCATGTAACTTTACTTATGGGTTTTCCATTATAGTCTTACACTTGTATGTTGCAGTCTTGTCATGTAGAGAAATAAATTGCTTAAGGAAGTATATATCAAGAGGCTGGCAATATTTTGAGCATAGCATCTTATATTTGGAAAACTTACTCTGGAAGTGTGTGATCTTTATGGCCTGATGAGAACCACACAATAACAGGCTCTTCATATGTATGTGTTCACCAATAACAATATTGATAACATTAAATATTTGAGGTTTTTATATAACTTTTGCTTTAATACTTGCTCATGGTTTGTGTTCTTCTGGTTAGGTAGAATTTTATTTAAATGTAGATTGAATTATTATTTTAACCTATTTAAATATTATGGAATAATTATTTTTTTATATTTGACAGGGTTTGAAATTAGAAAACACTTCTTCATATGCTATCTTGTTATTTTTCACTTTTGCCTACCTTCAAATGAATGGTTTATGGACATGTTGCTTCAAGTTTCTTTGAAACATTTGGGCCAGATGTACTTTGTGTCTCTTGTAAGCAAATTAATTTTTTGAGCCATGAAAATGTTCACTTCCTCTCAAAATCTTGTGCTTTCTGAAGAATACTATGATCTTCCATGTCATGTTAATCATTCATGATCATCCATTTTGGGATGAATGTAGTAATATGCCTGGAAGAAATACCATATTCAGCCTTAAGGTTGCTGATAAGACTAATCTATACATTATAGATGCTTTTAGTGCCTATACTTGCAAGTATCAGTACTGAACCAAACATTCATATGCCCTTATCAAATTGTGACATCACATACTCTTTTAAAGTTTGTAATTGTGATAGCCTGTTTCCCTTGAAGCGAGTTCTTTCTTGCTATTTGCTAATCACATAATTAAAAATTACCTTTTATGTTAATTTGCTTCCAATGCACTTATGGTGCCAAATAAGTTTGCTATAGGAGTTGAAGCCAGAGTTGTAATAATTTTCATAAATATTTTATAAAATACTATCAATATCTGCTAATTATGTGGGCGCTCATTTTGGATGGAGCTGGTTCATATGCACTATGACTTGATGGTTTCTGTTGCTGTGGAGATGAAAGACTTGTACTGCTGGAACAGCCAACTTCAGGTATGGGCTGTTCCTGTTCTTCGAAACCATTATACAAATCAAGCTTTTCTTCCTGCATTTGTGTCATCCCCATTACATTTATGAATTGTCACACAATATAGCCATACTTGCCAAATTTTACTTTGGAGATCCTTTTACGACTTTATGGCAAAGGCATTTTTACGGTTTTATGGGCAGATTCAAGTCCTTTGTTACGATACACAGTTTTCAGTTGTGAACCTTTTAGCTCCCACTCTCAGGCCACGTACACCGAATTTGGAGTTTGCCACAGTAGCTCTGCACCAAAGAGGGTGGTAAGGCTGTCTTTAAGTATGATTAAGTTATATCAGGAAATACAAGATAACACCTTGTTGTATCAATTTTTATAAGATTTGCAATTCTCTATCTCTCTATATTGTAGAAATGACTCTCTTCTCCCTTATACAGAGTGAGCCAAAAGACTCCGAACCGCCTGCGCGGTGTTTTTCCTGTCTGCGCTCTTGGCGCTCGCTGCCGTCTGTCGCTATCATAGAAAGGTATGGATGAAACTATACAACATTTTTAAAACTACTTTTAAAGGCTCTACTAACCAACTATATGAAAGGAAATGCTGAAACTTGCCTCCGTCGTTGTCCATACATTTTTGGCACCTCTTTAGGAAACTAACCATCGTGGAATTTTTGGGACAAATTTTCCAAACGATGACCGATGTCGTCTAATGTTTCTTCGGTAAGAACCGAACGCCGTCTTTTACATTTCTTAGCCTGAACACTTCCTGTAAAGTTCATGGATTGTTGTACAGCCTGGAACTTTTACACCTGGAAATCTTTCTGCAAATCGTACATTCACTTTGCGAGCTGACACTTGACAGAGTTAACACATACGAATCATAAATAAATACATGGTGTGTGCAATGTGGCTAGATAACTAAGGTGAGCCACTCCGGGGTGGGAGCTGCCATTGGCTGCCCGGCTGTGACGTAAGTGAGAGTGAAGACGAGCGCGCGGAATACAAACACAGCGCAGTGAACACACTAAATTCCTCCTGATTAACTCCCAATTGTTTATTATTAGCACGTCTTCCAGTTTTTTTAAAAGGTATACTATTTCAGAGCATTCTACAAACATTGTGGGCTAAACATTAAGCAAAACGAATGGAAACTGCATTACATTAGTAATATATTTACGTATAAACAAAACTACTGGAACACATCCAGGACTTCAACGTAAACTGTAGGCGCTACAAGAGATTCAAACATACATTACTTTAGTACTAAAGGAAAATTTACAACTACTCTAAAGGAATCGCTAAATGGATATGCTGGTGTATTTTTTTTACTGTAAGAAATGAAAACAATAATTCCAGAATGCATTATTCTGTTACAGGATGTAAAAATGAAAGACATACCTGCAACATTCCACTTGTACTTGGACCTTCACTAAGTGCATATCCATGCCAATCGGGAATGAACTGCTACGGAACTGCATCTGGGAGCAGAATTTTCTTAACCGGCAAACCTAAAAGTTCACTCTTCAAATCCCGTTTATAGTTACTAGGAAGAAAGTGCACTGAACATACACGTGAATTATCAGCGTTAAATTTGTCAGTACGCTTACAGCGAGACACCCACGCGTGCTTTAATTGCTCATTTTTTTTTTTTTTGGAAATGTGTGATAATTCACACCAACCGTTTTAAAACCATAATTACGGTATTGTGCTACAGCACAATACATTCTACTCTTAACGTTCTTACTCATTGCACACCGACTTAAACACTTCACCAAAGCAGAGAAAACTGAATCTATACTCAAGATTCTAGTTTAAATATGTGTGTGCAACTTATTTGTTGAAGTGGGGGGGGGGTATATGACTGAGTGATAAGGAACAATGTACTTTCGTACATTGTTGTGAAGTTTCCGCCAACATAGCGAGATAAAGTAGGATAATTGTACGTGACTTTTAAAGCGAAGAGAAGCTCAGATTAATATCTGTTGCCTTTTACGCAGTTGAGCGGCATAATTATTTCAAAGGAAATGCTGTTTGCTCTTACAGCCAAAGTTTAACAACCTTTTTCCGTTCACTGTGGTTCTGTAAAGGATTATATACCTGGAAAAGCTTGCCATTTTCAGGGAACCTTTGGCCCGCATTACATCTGTTTTCATGTTATGAGTCGGCCTACCTGCCAAACAGTAAGTTCTTTATATTCCTCAGGAATGCGTATTAAACAGTATATTATTGTGAGCAGAAGCTATTTGAAGACCAAGTATCATATAAACATGATCCGGATTCTGATGACATGCCATCTTTTAATTCTTGCAATAAAGGTATTGCTTTAGTGTACATAAATCCTTATCATGGGTCCCATATTAAGAAAAAAAAATTATATATATATATATATATATATATATATATATATATATATATATATATAAGGTCATTTTGGTAGTTTTCTATTTTGGATAATGTTTTTTTCGATATTACATCATTAATTTGTAATTTCTTTGTCCTTTGCCGCTTTATTTGGTAACTTCCTTGCATAAGTATAGAGTATATAAAGATTATTGGTTGGTCTGGAAAGAGTTGCTTGTGGGTGGAGAGATGGTTATTGTCAGGGAAACAGGTATAACTACTGTTATGAATTCATGTCCAAAATTAGGGATGAGGTCAGTTTTCCCTTTTTTGCTTAATAAGTGCATATTGCTCTTATTTATGTATGACATGGACTGTGAAATCCTCTTCATTTGCAATAAACATTGCATATTCTGAGTTCTCAAAAGAGTTAATGCTACACTTTTGTAAGACCTGTTCAAAAACACAATAAGTTAGAAAATTAATTGAAAATATATTTGTTCTATGTTCTTGTTTGGAGAATCTGAAAAGCAAAGAAAATAATGTTCTTACTTGTTTGAAGATCTGAAAAGGAAAGTAAGAAAATTTTCTTTTCAGATTCTCCAAACAAGAACATTTTCACTGCTCTTTTACTTATTTTTTCTTCTTGTATAGGAGTTATATCAATATAGAAATTAATTTATAACTTTCTGTACACTAATTTTAGTAAATCAAATAAATCTCATTTTAGATAATTTTTTGTAATTACAAAGTCATTTTGAAACAAATGTAGTCATTTAAAAAAAAATTAGTAATCAAAATCCGCGCTCTGCTTATAAAACACCGCTCTTGACATTTTCTCTCATGTATTTACGTTCATCTCCCCTGTATTTGCTCACAAAATATTGATTTGTTTCGTAAAGCCTCTCCTGCCAGTTTGGCGTGAAATGTGTCCATGTTTTATACAAAATAACGAAAACTAAGATACGAGTAAGTTATTGCACTTTCCTTGCATAAATACTAAATAATATAGGCACCTAATTACAATTGGCTAGTTCCTTAGATCTACCTCCTTTTAAAAAGATCAGTGTAATATGTTTCAGTGATCGCCAGTGCAATACACTAATACACCTCCTTTTAACAACACCCACTTTCCCGTGGGTGAAAGCATTACATTTGTGTGCTTTTAAGGGTATTGTTTGCGAGCGTATACTAAAGCATACAGGAAAGGTTGTTCTAAAATTAATATCTCCAAAATATTAAGGCTAGACGCATCCTTGTTCTTACTCTTTCAAGTAGGAAGGATCAAATGGGAACTATGTACAATTAATTATTCATTAATTAAAAAATTAAAACAACTTTATACTAGTAATAATTAAGAAACTAGGTTTATATAAGCACATTCTCAGCCTAAATAATGAAGCCAAAATATCCAAATTCTGAACACATCATTCGAATGTACACTACTCTGTAAATTCGGTTTATTTGAAAATTGGAGGATATTTGCAAGACTTGCAGTGCAGATAACTGTTTTTCAGCATGTGTCCATTATCTACTTCAAGTAGTCGAATGTTATGTGAATTTAATTCATTTTGTGGAGTTACTCTCTTCTGCCAAAATAGTTATATTAATAAAATTCTTTTTAAAAAAATTATTTTAAATATGCATGTCGATTATTCATGCTTTTACCTAGATACGAAAAAAAAAAGTCTCGGAAAACATGCACATATATCAAGTTTTCAGCTATCATGACTTTTAAAACTGCTATGTTTAAGTCATATTACATAATAGCATGATCAACATACAGTTTCTCTCATTAAGCTGCGTTTTTCACAATCCATAAACAAACAATACAATTTAATTTCGAATCAAAGTTTAAGACCTGATAGCGTATAACGTTGAATTTTATATAGCGTATAACGTATTTTATTTTCGTTGCTAAAATTGGCCGAATAATGTGTTATTGGTTTTCTTTAACATAATATAATAATAGTCAAGCAATAGCATAAACTAAGAAAATGGTTTTAAAGCTTGCAACTTAGAGCTTCTGAACCAACTTTAATATAACAAATATCTGCTTTATATCTACATATCTCTCTTTCTTTGAATAACATGTATGCTGTAAGTCATCCCTCAAGACCAAATTTCATATATCGACAGCGTTTTAGTGAATATTTCAAGGATAAATAAAATTGGCGCCAGTTGGGTATTTAGCTGTAAAAAGACAGGTTTGTGTTTATTATTTCCAAGACTAAGTCTAGTTATAGATGTGATTTTGTTTCAAGTAGTATAGGGTCGAAACAGATCGTATAACAAGAATATTATACGAACTTTCATGCCGAAAAGTACGGTGCAGAATACTGGCTAGCTAAAACTTCACTCTGGATGACGTCATGCAGCGGGCGGACCAAAAGCAGTACAAGCGAAAACGGTCGGGAAGAGACCCCCCTGTGCTGTGTGTATAATATAAACTATGTTTATAGCAGCAGTGCGTTATGTTTTTATCATATTTCCACACGCGCAGTCGAAAAACACTGCGCAGCCGGTAATATTGTTCATAAAATACCCCTCTGGGGTAACTTAAAACAAAGTGTATATGACAAAACCACACACCCTGGAAGAGTTAAAACAAAATATCTGCCAGGAAATTTCTCAACGTGAACTACGGCGAGTGATGGATAGTTTCCTAAAGAGGTGCCAAAAATGTATGGACAACGATGGTGGCCAGTTTCAGCATCTCCTTTTGTAAAGTTATTAAGTAAAGCCTTTTCATCAGCCCAGCACCAGAGAACACCACTAACCACACACATCCCCCAGACGATGACCAGCAAAATCAGATGAGGACATGCTGACAATGGGAACAAACCGTCTCCCGAAACGCGTTCAAGTAAGAATATTATAGTGATGTAGTGTAACAACCCTCAAATCTCTTTATTTTAAATTATGACACATCACTGTTACTAGCTTCTAAATCTTCAAAATTAGCCTTTAAAAGTAGTTTTAAAAATGTTGTATGGTTTCATCTGCGCCTTTCTATGATAGCGGCAGATGGCGAGCGCCGAGAACACGGACAGGAAAAACATTGCGCAGGCAGTTCAGAGTCTTTTGGCTCTCTGTATATTCCAACTGTTTGAGCACTAAGGGACATAACCAAACACACAACACTGGCAACACATTTCCTTTAGAGCACTTATTGGTAACATGTCTGTCTTACTTACTTAGTCGGCTTACCCTCATATGAAGGAATTACATCAGGGCTTTCACCCGTACCTAGGGTCAGAGGACCATTGAGGAGCTTACAAACATTGAATCAGAGAATAGAGAACCTGGAATGGGGGGGATTGGCCTGTAACCAGGTACGAGGAAGTAGATGATATGAAATGAAGGCAAAATGGATGAAAGGAAAGGTGATGATGGAGGAACCAGAGACCCCAGCGAAAACCTGCACAGATGCCGCTTCGTCCACCACAAATCCCACATGTGGGCCCCTGGGATTGAACCCTTGGTGGGAGGCCAGAAATCTAACCACGGCCACTATAACATGCTGCCTATATATATATATAGGCACATATTATTGAATAATTAAGAGGACTATGTGCTTGCAAAGAACTCACCCTATTCTTCTTTCTACCTACAGTATTACCCTACATTTTCGTTCCAGTCTTTTCAAGTTTTCCCATCGTTTGCAAAACTTTTTGTTGGTGCCCTCAAATTTCCTATGTTTACAATGTATTAAAATCCTCAAGTTTGCATATGAAATTTTATGCTTCCTGCCATTTACAACATTCCAGGCAGTTTGAGTGGAAAAAAATCAAAGCAAAATGGCTCTGAATAACCAAGGTGTGATGACCAATCAATCATGGTCTGACCTTCAGCTTTACCTCAGGGCTAGGCACGTGATAATGCACTCTCACACGTTTTGCTATCTGTAGACTTTGTTCTTCTTTTGATATTCTTTGAGAAGCTACAGTGGTGTGAAGTCATGAAGCTATGAAGTGATTTTGTATTTGTCCTAAAGTTTTTTGTTTCACGACTATTGTTTTGAGGCTTCCTTTTGTTATAGCTGTTAAAAGTTATTGGCGACTCCTTTCATTTAGTTTGTTTTTTTTATTTATTTTATTTGTTGCATCTTTCTTTTGCGTGCTTGTTATCAGAGTTGAGCAGCCTAAGTCATTTGGTGCTGTCTTTGTTGCTTGATTCATTAACTCATTAATGCTTATTTGCTATTATTTTATTGTTAGCATTTACTTTTCTGGTTTGTAATTGAAAACAAGAAGGAAAGAAAGACATATAATTGAAGAGAAGTTTTAGATTTTAGAAAAAAATGTTTATTCGTTCTGCACAACATGCATTGCACTTGCAGCTTTGTGTGTCCATATTGAATTCAATGGTCATAAACAAAGCATTACATCTAGTGTTTCAGAATGCGAGTGAAATTCCAAGAAATGAAAACAGGCAACATATTAAAAATACAAAGAACTGGAAGAAATATATAAAAATCTGGTTTGAAACTTCAAGGGCAGAAGGCATTGCAGCTGGTGTGCTCTTTGTGAGTATAACAAATATGTATATGTGTTTATAGCACCACGTTGTGGAAGCCAATTTGCGAGAGCAAATATGTGTGTTTACTTCACGTGTGTTGCCATCTTGTGTGACGTCATTCGTTGGTCTGGTCCGTAGTTCCCTCTGTCGTAGCAATTTGTATGAATTAGTTTCTAAAAGAATTTAAGGTTATGTATATTGTCCTCCGGCTAGCTATCATCTTTTCTTGGTAGAACTTGTATCTCTTGCAGGGTGTGAAGCGGAAAAGAATCTTTTGTCTAGAAATGATATTGACGAAGAAATTGGTTTTATAATCTTTATTGCAGAACACGTTCACGAACACTTTCACATATTTATTTGGATACTCGCCATACTGAAACTGTTTGTAATAACTTCTTATCACTTTTAACTCACGTACTTCAACTTTGTGTATTTAACTGTATAATACTTTATAAGATTTCTCGTACTTCTGCTGCGCGTAACTTGACGAAATGAAGGACTGACTGACTGTATGTAGTGTACTGAGAATTCCGTTGAACTGGGGGAACGCTCCCTTGAATCTACACTATTTATAGGCTTGCCTCAAGATACGCCTAATGATTATAAATGAAATGCTATTGGCTAATAAAACGCGCCAACATTAGCGTCTATTTTACTATCCAATGAAAACCACTAATACATATTACTTTTAGGGAAAATTCTAGAAGCTTTTACCGAAAAGGCGCGAAATATTACGTAACTTCCTGGTTCCCGGTAACGATAAACAACTCATCCCCTTGCTGCATTATTGCGTTATTGTTGACAGTTTCAGTAGAGCCGTATATTATTATTTACCAATAATATTTACAATTAATAAACCTCTGAAATCAATGTCACATAAAAATACATATTCATATTACTATCGTTATTTACATTAAAGTAATTTGTGATACAAATTACCGTCTCATATGCCCCACTAGAAACATAATTATAAATATTTATAACCTGTTTGGAAATTTTATAATTTTGTTTTTAGTCTCCTAAATCTTGGAACACACGTTATCACTTTCACTTAACACTTCACACGCATTTAGCACACGACATATGTTTTATCTCGCCACTACTTACTGGCTCTGGTTTAATTAATTTAGATATTAATCTGACATTACAATTTTTTTTATAGCAAATACTTTACCATAAATTATTTAACTAGTGTTACAAAAAATGGTTTACTTTCTTATATTGTTACCAAAAATTTATCAATTCAAGAATTTTTTTGTAATTACTATACATATTTACCAAAATATTCACCCTTTACATATATTTACATCTCTTAAATCTAGGCACTGTGTCACATTTTCTGTTTGCTACATAAGTATTTGTTTCAATTATTTTTAATTATATTTACCAATTTTTTTTTTTTTTTATTTTGTACTTTGCAAATATATTTACATCTCTTAAATCTTGACAATGTTTCACCTTTTCTGTTTGCTACATAAGTATTTGTTTTGAATTATTTTTATCATTTTTGTTATTTTGAATTTTATTTTAACAATACTCTTTGAATGGTATTTATGTACTTTACTTTAATATAACATCAGGCTTTATTTCACATGTTCAGTTACTAATAAAATGTTATTTTCCTCTCAAACAGTTATTCATGACCACAATTTATTTCTCCTTTCACATGACGTACATTTTTATTTAACCCTCTTACGTTCCAATACATTGCTCTGCATTTCGCCTTTAACTATCCATCATTTACTATTTATCATCTGTGTCTCTTATCTCACCATGATCTTCCTGGTTGTATGGTTTAAGCATCTCAATATGAAACTTTCCTATGCTTTTTCGAGTTGTTGGATTACATAACTCATATGTGTTAGTTCCATACACTTCAACAACTTCATATGGTCCATGGTATTTGAGAAACATTCGCCAATAAAGTTTATTTTCTTTATCCGATAATTTCTTGGTTTTAACCAAAACTAAATCTCCTATTTTGATCCTCCATTCCTTTCTCTTCTTTTCTTCATGTTTAATTTTTCTTTTTATGGCTTTTTTCTTCATCCTCTCGAATGCTTTTCGGAACATCTCTTCTTCTGTTGGTGGTATCGAATGCGCCTCTGGAATGGCTTCTGGAATTTTTTTACACATTGTATTGATCTTCTTTCCCAACTTAAGTTCACATGGTTTATATCCTGTCACATTGTTTATGGTTTCATTTAGTAGGTTCTGAACAAAGTTCACGTATCCATACCATTGGGTGTGTTTTCGATGACATAACACCCTTAAATAATTTGAAATTTCCTTAATTTCCCTCTCCACTGGGTTGGAGTTCGGTCTGTATCTTGACGAAAAATATTGTTTAATGCCATTTTCTTTCAGTCCATTCATAAATTTTTTTCCTGTGAAATACGAAGCATTATCGCTCAATACAGATTGAATAGGTCCTTCTATCACATATGATTTAAGTAGTCTATTTAAACATGCTAAACCTGTAGGTTTTCTCAAAGGGTAAATTCTTACATATTTGCTGAATATATCATAACAGACAAATATATATTTATTTCCAAATTGACTTGGAGGCATCGGACCATGAATATCAATACTAATTACACATCTCGGCTTATCCCTTATAACCGAATTAGTTTCAAATGCATATGCTGCATTTATTTGCTTTGCCTTCTGACACAGGTTGCAGCACGATATAAATTTCCGAACTTTTTGATGCAATTTGGATATGTATAAATTCTCTAAAATCATAGAAGTTGTTCGGTCCATCCCTGAGTGTGCTAACCCTTCATGAAAATTCTTAATTAGTTCCTTTTCCATGCTTTTCGGAACCATTACCTTCCAACTAGGCATTTCTTTTCCATGCTTTTTGTATAATGTCCCATCTCGAATTGCTATAATTTCTTTCTTTGCCTCCTCAATCAATGGTGCATTTTCTTTAAGTTCAAATAATTTTGCGTCCTCATTTTGAATTTCCCCCATATTTTTCAATTTTCTCATCATTTCTTTGCTTAAAGGAATTTCAATTGTCAATACTTTGACTTCATTTCTAGGCCTGTCAATATTTTCTGGAATTTGTGGGTTGTAGTTCAATCTTGATAGTAAATCACTGAAGGTATTGTTTTTGCCAGGAATGTGGATAATATCAATATCGAATGCAGATATTGCATGAATGTATCTAGCAAGTTTTCCACTACATAATCTACACCGTTGTATGAAAGTTAAGCTGATGTGGTCTGAATAAACTTTCACCTTTTGCTGATAAATATAGGTTTTAAAACGAATTAATGAGAAATATAGTGCTCCAATTTCTAACTGAGTCACTGAAGAATTTCGCTCAATATTTGTAAGTCCTCTAGAAGCTGTACTAATGACGTGAAAGTCATTGTTGATGTCTCGCTGTCCTAAAATTCCGGCGTATCCTTGCATTGATGCGTCGACATAAATTTCATATTCCAAATCTTCTCTGGGCCTCTCAAGTAATATGGATTTAGCAAAGAGTTCCTTTACTCTCTCAAAACATTTTTGATGATCCTCTGTCCATCTCCACTTATTGTTCTTTCGGAGTAGCTGCCGCAGTGGTTCTATTTCAGCCAAATATCTTGCTACGAACTTACTCTGAAAGTTCAATACCCCTAAGAGACGTCTAATTTGTTTTACGTTCCTGGGTGGCGGAATTCTCATTATTGCTTCTATTCTTTTCTGATCAGGTCTTATACCTCGTTCATCCACTACATAACCCAGAAAATTTATTTCCTTAACACAAAATTTTGATTTTAGTATGTTCACAGTCATACCATGTTGTTGTAGTTTATTTAACACATAATGGACATTATTCATGTGTTCTTCAAATGTTTGACTAATGATTAAGAAGTCGTCAATATACTTTATTAAAAAGTCATCTGCAGAATTTCCAAAGATATTGTGAATGGCTCTCAAAAATCCACTTCCTGAGTTTTTTAAACCAAAAGGATTTACACAAAAGCGATACTGGATCCCTGAGTACTGAAATGAAGTGTAATCACGCACTTGCGGATCTAATTCTACTTGCCAATATGATGCAGTGAGGTCGATGGATGTCAAAAATCTTCCTCTTGAAAGTTTTGTAATTAGTTGTTCAATTCCCTCACTTTGAAAATGATCTGGTTTCATATACTTGTTGACATATCTGCCGTCTAAAGTTAATCTCAAACTACCGTCTCGTTTAATACTCCAGCAGATTGAATTTATGTATTGAGAATTACTTTGCTCAATAATCCCATTTTCTAACATGCTATTTATTAATTGTCTAGCTTTGTCTCGAAGACTTATAGGTAAATTGTCATACTTGTGCCTATATGGTGGTAAGTCTTCTACTTGAAATGTATGCTGATATACATTACATCTGCCTGGGATATTAGTAAATACTGAACTATTGTTCATCAAAACATCATGAAGGATTTGTTTTTGCATTATCGTAAGATTATAAGCTTCTTCACACTTGTGTATTATTTCCTCATTTCTCTTCTCTTTCCAGCTGTTGTCTGTCTCTCTCACATGGTCGTCTTTTGTTTGGATTGTAAATTCCTCTACTTTCTCTGGCATTTCTGCTAGCTGATGAAAATATGGCGTGGTATTCCTTTCATATTCTGTGACTACCTGCTTTATCTGACTATTTCTATCAGTTTCTGTTATTTGCACAAAAAACTCTTGGTCACAAATATTTTTCTCATCCTTTGTCATCTCGATTACAGAAACTTTTTCTTTTATAAATGGTATCCTTATTTCTCTATCTTCCTTTGTTATTTTTAACTCTTCATGTTTAAAATCTATACATGCTTCATATTCATGTAGGAAGTCACATCCTATAATTATGTCACAAATCAGGTGGTTTACAATTAGAAACATAACCTCAAAATTCTCTCCGCCAATAAGTATGCTAAGTAGAGCTTGTGTTTTTATGACCTGTGTAGTTCTTCCAATTGCAACACGACAAACTAAATTACTAGTGGGAAGAGCCATAATCTTGTTACCTTCATTAATCAAATTTTTGTAAAATTTCTGTGAGCAAATTGAAGCTGATGAACCAGAATCTATAGTTGCAATGATTTCTTTCTTCGCAATTTCCATTCTAATATGAGGTGATTCAAAATTTTCTCCCTTATCTTTTGTTGCTGTAATCTTATTACAGGGTGTATGTGTAGGCGTATGATTTGTATTAGTAATGGATACTGAATTATTAAAGACGTCCTGAGAACCTACTGCACAGGAGTCTGTTAACAGTTTTCCTGGTTATTTCCATGTTCACGTACGGGACTGCCATTCCTAACAGGCGCTAAATCTATCTCAGTGTCGCTACCATTGTTTTGAGTTCCCCTTCCTCGAGTTCGAAATCCTCGATTTCTGACATTTTGTCCCCTTGGCACGTAATTTTCTTGCCGTTCCTCAGATCTTTCTCGGTTATTATTTTCCCTCCAGTGAGTGAAATTTCCCCTCTGTCTAGTGTACCTCCTTCCATAATTTTGCCCTCTTTCAGGCAATCTTTCTGTCCTGACATAATTTATTTGTTCCTGCCGGCCTGGTCTCCTATCTATCCTTGATCTTTCAAATTGTGGAACATATGATTGATACCGTTGTCTGGTATTAATTTCATGATGTCTGTCTTGTCCTCTTATTCGTTGATAACTACCTTGGTAATTTCTTCTATCTCGTACATCTAAAAATCTATGTTCCCACTCCCGAGACATATCTTCTTCCTGTTGTTCCAAAGCTGTTATTAATTCTGTCATCTCATAGATGTTCCGTGGTTTTGCAATTAATAAGTAATTTTGTATCCTTATAGGATAATGCCTTGCGAGCAAACTCACAAAATCTTCCTCACTGATTGGAGGTGACAAGTTTCTAACCTGACTTGCATGTTTTAGTAAGTAATCAGTCATCGATATTCCCTCTCGTGGATTAAATTGACCATGACTAAGCATTGCTCGTATTCTTTGCTGTACCGCAACATTCCAAAATCTGTTCATGAATAATCTCTTAAAGGATTCATATGAAATTTCACCCCCAGATACCATTTGTAACCAATCTAAGGTTTTCTGGTCCAAACATCTTTTGACAACTATCATTTTCAATGCTTCAGGTATCTTTTTAATTTGAAAATACTCTGATAATTCTGCAATGAACTGTACTGGACTGGAGTTTTCATGAAATTTTGGAAGTGGAAAATCACTTAAGATATGATTGTAATTTTGCAAATTCCCTATTCCCATATTTAAATTCTCTAGTGTAACTTGTGCACTCTGAGTTTCAGCATTAGCTATAGATGAAGCTGCCGCATCACTCACATTATTTGTCATACCTGAGGAACTACCTCTATCATTATTTTGTACATCTGACACATGTACCTCACATATATTTGCCCTTGAATTCAATTCTAATCTATTTACAGTACCCTGCAGATTTTCTATTGTCTGTTCCAATTTTTTATTATTCTCATTTTGAACAGTTTGGTGTTTGTTAATTTCAGAGGTTAGCTTTTGATTCAAATCTTTAGACAAATCTTTAACCTCATCAGACAATTTATTTCTCTGTTTTTCTGACTCCTTCTGAATTTCAGATATTTCCCCTCTGAAATTAACTTGCACCTGTATTAAATCTGCATTTGTAGCCTCCATCATCTCTTTTAACTCACTTGAAATGCTACTAATTCGGCTACCTAGCTCTGTACATTTTACATTAACATGCTCTATTTTATTATTAACCTCATTTTTTTGGTTAGATATTTCCCTGCTCATGTCTAACATTTTCTTTGAAACTTCACCTATTTCATTTGCTATCATTTCTTGATTTTCATTTTTCATTCTAATCATACTACTATCTAGCTCCATGAATTTCTTTTCAATTTCTTCCCTGTTTTGTTCTAAGCTTTTACCAATATCTTCCCTTAATTCCCTATGACTCTTTTCCATATTCTGAGTTAGTTTTTCTAATTTCTCACTATTCTTTTGCATATCTTCCCTTAATTCCCTACTATTCTCATTATTCTTATCTAGTTTTTCACCAAATTTTCTAAACATTTCCATAATCATACCAGCATCAAAATTAACATTTCCTGCTATTCTATTCTCACTTTCTACACTAACATTTTCATCTTCAAATCCTAAAAAGTCTGGGCTATTTCCTGTAATTTGTATTGGATCACAGCTAACTGTTACACTATCTTCCTCCATAATTATTTCTTCTGTATTACTAGCAGCCATTGTTTTTATTATCCTACCGCTCCTAAGGTACATTTATTTAACTTTTTTTTTTTTTTTTAACAAAAAAAAAATTAAGATATTCTAACCTTACTTATGCTGTGCGTTGCTGTTACTTTGATGTCCAGCGTTCTGCCCCATTCTCCTAGATTTGATGTCGCTTCTGCGTTGTGTTATGATGAATCTACGTCGTCTCAATGTTTTTTTGTTGAATTCCTTGTTGCATCGTAATCTCGGAATTACGATCGAAGTCTGTCGTCCCTGTTGTTTCTTGAATCTGGGTCTTGTAGATGATTTCACCGCTGCATTCCTCCTTTGGTCCTCTCGATTCTTCTTGGTTAATTCTGATCCTTTCCTGGTTACTCGAGTTCCTTTCCTGGTCGCTTTGCCCCACGTTATGGGTGCCAATTTGTGAGTATAACAAATATGTATATGTGTTTATAGCACCACGTTGTGGAAGCCAATTTGCGAGAGCAAATATGTGTGTTTACTTCACGTGTGTTGCCATCTTGTGTGACGTCATTCGTTGGTCTGGTCCGTAGTTCCCTCTGTCGTAGCAATTTGTATGAATTAGTTTCTAAAAGAATTTAAGGTTATGTATATTGTCCTCCGGCTAGCTATCATCTTTTCTTGGTAGAACTTGTATCTCTTGCAGGGTGTGAAGCGGAAAAGAATCTTTTGTCTAGAAATGATATTGACGAAGAAATTGGTTTTATAATCTTTATTGCAGAACACGTTCACGAACACTTTCACATATTTATTTGGATACTCGCCATACTGAAACTGTTTGTAATAACTTCTTATCACTTTTAACTCACGTACTTCAACTTTGTGTATTTAACTGTATAATACTTTATAAGATTTCTCGTACTTCTGCTGCGCGTAACTTGACGAAATGAAGGACTGACTGACTGTATGTAGTGTACTGAGAATTCCGTTGAACTGGGGGAACGCTCCCTTGAATCTACACTATTTATAGGCTTGCCTCAAGATACGCCTAATGATTATAAATGAAATGCTATTGGCTAATAAAACGCGCCAACATTAGCGTCTATTTTACTATCCAATGAAAACCACTAATACATATTACTTTTAGGGAAAATTCTAGAAGCTTTTACCGAAAAGGCGCGAAATATTACGTAACTTCCTGGTTCCCGGTAACGATAAACAACTCATCCCCTTGCTGCATTATTGCGTTATTGTTGACAGTTTCAGTAGAGCCGTATATTATTATTTACCAATAATATTTACAATTAATAAACCTCTGAAATCAATGTCACATAAAAATACATATTCATATTACTATCATTATTTACATTAAAGTAATTTGTGATACAAATTACCGTCTCATCTTAAAGGGGTCAACATTCTTGGTATTGAAAATTTTTAGTGCATCCAATAGCTGGATCAACCAATTCAGGAAAAGGTATAACAACCTATGAAACTGTTGGTGAAGAATCAAATGCGTTAGCATTGAAACTGTGTAAGGTTCGATAAGTGGAAGATTACAGGAGATGACCAGGAAAATTTTTAACTTGGACAAAACTAGAGTAGTTTTTAGTGTTTTACGCAGCAAAACCATGGCATTCAAATGTGATAAATGCCATGGTGAAAAAAAACAGCAAAATGAGGCTTACAGTGATGTTAGGAGTCAATGTTGATGGCTGTGAGAAGTTACACCCTTCTGTAATGAAGTATAAAACACCTCAATACTTCAAAAATATGTGATTGTTGGAAAGGTAGAATCAGATGACCGAAAAATTCAATGCCATAGCCGGGATTTGAACCACGGATCTCCCGGTCTCCGTCCGGTTGCTCTAACCACTGAGCTACCTTGGCAACATGCCGGCACGCCATTAAATTCTCCAGCTGACTGAATTTTTCAGTCATCTGATTCTACCTTTCCAACCCTGTCCAACACACGGCTTGTGTGAAAGAACAATTAATTCCATTAATTGACCTAATAGTGGTTGAAACTAAAAGCCCGGGACTTAAGTACTTACAAAGAATGTAAGTCGCCATTGTGGTATGACATCTCAATACATTTGAGATCTCCTTGTGGTTTACCAGGAAAAATGTGAGTCAGCTGGAGAATTTAATGGCATGCCGGCATGTTGCCATGGTAGCTCAGTGGTTAGAGCAACCGGACGGAGACCGGGAGATCCGTGGTTTAAATCCAGGCTATTGCATTGAATTTTTCAATCATCTGATTCTACCTTTCCAACCCTGTCCAACACACGGCTTGTGTGAAAGAACAATTAATTCCATGTGATTGTTGCCAACCAAAAGATTTGTAGGACCTCTGATATTTTTGGCAGCATTTCACTGCTCTTGATGCAAGAATGGCAGCACAAAATAGAAAGATCTTTCTTTTTGTCAACACTGTATTGCACATCCCACTGATGTGTATACTCGAGGATTGTGCAGTTAAAATTTATTCTAGGTAACTGCACAAACAAGCTGTAGCCCATGGATTTAGGGCTATACCTCTTTGTCATTTACTAAGAGCCTGGTTCATCAAATTTGGTAGGCAATGGATGTTACTAAAGATCCTACATGCTTTAGAAGTCTCAATTCTGAATGCACTCTCCACTTCACTGAGAAATCCTGGAAAGTTGTTAAGCAGAATACAATCTCAAACTGATTCCTGAAAGCAGGATTCTTCAAGAATCGTACCTACTCTCTGCTGCCAGCAGAGGAAGACAGCCTGTTTCCTGGGAAATGTTGCTGCCAAACTGCACTTTTGAAGACTTTCTGCAGGTGGATAATGCTGAGGTAGCTGCAGAGGAAAGACGTATGGAGGAATTTGTTGCAGAACGAGTAGCAGCTAAGTCCCCCAACAGCAACGAAGAAGAAAATGAGCACTATGAAGTTGCCAACTATCCCATATTTCAATTTAAATCCCTGATCCCCATTATTTTTCAGCATTTATTCTGCATTTCTCATTCAAATTATTACTTTTACCTTTATTTTTAGTATTCTCAGTTGGTCGCCCTCACTGTCATGGTCTCTGCTCCGACATAATTGAAACTTTCTGCCGTTCTTTCTTTCCGTTATATGCATGTGTTAAAGTAGCATATGGTCTCGGGTGTGATGGATGCTTGTTCACGGTTTTGTAATAGTAACCATTAAATAAACATGAATAGTGACAGTGATAATTCACCAGCAACACCAAGAAAGAAAATTAAAAATGTGTGTTATTGTAATTCACAATGAAGATATTGTGAACAAAATGAGACAATATTGCTCATTAAAATATAAGGATCATGAGATGACAAATTTAACACTGCCATGAGCTTGAGCAAAAGCATAAACATTTTGGTTGTATGCATTCGAACTAATTACAAGTCTGTGTAAGTTAATAGTGCTTTTCCTTCACACTATGGCCATTACACGACTTCTCGCATGTCAGTCCCAACTCGGACTCCTGCCAAAACAGTTGTAATATCCCCGCAACCACCTCATGTCCTCATAGTAACAATTACTACGATAACTTATAATAGATGTTGGAAATGTTGTCCTCCTCTGTCCACACATTTCTGGCATTTTTCATGAAATTTTCATCCACACTCGAGAGTTCAACATCCAAAATTGAGTGAATTTCTCACTTGATGTTTTCTTTTAGTTCTTACAATGTATGGAGTTTGTGGCATACACCTTACTTTTCATGTGATCATTAGTCATGTAAATTTCTGTAATTGGATTTTGCAAAATAACAAGAATAATTGACCCATGCTTAATATTCTTCTCTGATGAAGCATGGCTCCGTTTATAAAGATGTTTCATCACAAATTAACAGATATTAGAGTACAGAGAAACCCTATTTAACACTGGTGTGGAGTAAATGCATAGAGAATGACATATTTTTTGAACAAACTATAAATGCAGATACAGGAACAATTACTCGCACCATGTTTTAAACAGCAGACTGACAAATGCCAGCATGTATTTTTTCAACACGTATACATCGTCATCAAACCTAATTCACGAAATTTTGGAAGATAGGGTAATTAGTAAAGAATTATGGCCCTCTAACGATCCCCTGATTTAACCGTAAAAATAAGGTGCATGCAGCAAACTGCATACAATTGAACTAAATGAAAACATAAGACGAGAAATTCACTCAATTTCGGATCTTCAACTCTTTGAGTGTCAATGAAAATATCCTGAGATGATTCCAGAAATATGCGGATAGAGGACAATGTTTCGAACATCTCTTGTGATAAGGTATGTGCTTATTATCACTGTAGTTGTAATTATAAGGAAGTAAGGTGGTGATTGGGATATTATAACTGTTGCGATGGGAGTCTGAGCTGTAGTGGCTGTGTGCAAGCAGCTATGTGGTGTCCACAGCGTGACGGTAAAGCATTGTATTTCTTCCAAATAAGAATGCATTTCCCTGGAGGTTGATGCCATCTTAAGAAGAAAACAAAAATCAATTCTGTGGATGCCACCATGCCACGTGGTAAAAAGTTAGCTCCAATCCAACTTTTGTTGCATGGATTTTGTCATGATACTGCTGAATCGTTTTGTCATTCACGTTATGTCCCAGAGTCAGTTCATTGTGAACTGAGCAATATTGTAGATTGCGCCAGTTAAGGAAATCACAAAACGTTTTTGTTCATTTTGCAAATAGGAATTTCTTATTCCACATGGCAAAACCACAGATTGTGTTCAGCATACAAAAATGTTAGGCAAGTTGTTTATTCTGACTTTATTCAGTTATCACTAACACTTTACTAATGTGACTTAGTTCATTTTTCATTGTCACTTCACTTTTTTGGTGTGATTTAGTTCAGATTTCACTGTAAGTTCACTTTTTCTTCTGTGTAGCAGTGTAATGAAACGTGCAGAGCAGCCTGTTCTCCTTTATGCTTACTCACTGGAGCATTGAGTACAGGATCTTGCGACAAGCAGCGGACATGACACTTGCTGTATGTCACAATAATTAACTCACTCGTAGAACACACTAACACTCACTTTTAAGTTGCATTAATAACTCATTTAATTCTTACGAGCATACTCACAGATATATAGTTGCAGAACCTTTGAGTTTGTGGGAAGAGGGGTAAGAAAGATAAAAAATTGATAGCCTTTCTGATGTTTACATGTCATCCTCTATGGACTAATTGTACAGTGCTAGTCTAGTTCCCAAGGTCGCAGATTCAAATTCGGCGGAGGGCGATGGATTTTTTCGGGCGTAAAAATCCTTAGCATGGGTTCCTTCGTAAGGGAAGTAAAGCCAGTGGTCTCGTGTCGTAGATTTACGGCACGTAAAAGAACCTCAAGCCCGATAAAGAGGCCTCTGAGCAAAATTACCGATCTTTCACGCCCAATATAGAATGGGACGCTAAGGACCACAGTAGTTAAAAGAGCGTCCATAAATAAAACTCAATTTGATGTTTACATTGGGCGAGAGACCTGCCTTCCTAAACTCTCCAACCAAATGGTCTGCTGGGGCTCTAGGACAGTGCCATCCACACAAGCTTTTCTTACTGCAGTAGCATCACAGTATTGTGTTTCTTATATGCCTATTCCACTATTGGACTTAAAATCATTTACTATGTTGATGAGGCAACAGTGAGATATACATTGAGTGGTGTATATAGAATTATTTGGGGGGGGGGGACAAAAATGACTAACCTGCATAAAGTTGAAAATTTGGAACACAGCCATAATATATTGATATATAATCAAAATTGTCAAGAGTTATTATTTTAAACAAGTATACTCTTTGGATTTTAAGGCAGAAATCTCCACTTTGGTGTGGCCTGTCATGTAAATCTACTGATTCCTACAAAGTGGATTTTACAAAAATTTTCACAAGTATTAGCGTATTTCCAATTTAAAATTTTAGAAACAATTTGAAATTAAATTGAGCTTTATTTATGGATGCTCTTTCACTGTTAGCGTCCTTAGCATCCCATTCTATATAGGACATGAAAGATTGGAAATTTTGCTCAGAGGCCCCTTTATCAGGCTTGAGGTTCTTTTACATGCCATAAATCTATGACACGGGACCACCGGCTTTACTTCCCTTCCGAAGGGAGCCATGCTACGGATTTTTATGCCCGAAAAAAATCCATCGCCCTCCGCTGGGTTTAGAAACAATTTGAAAATACAACACATTCATAATACAAAATCAAGTCTTCTTGGAACACTAATAAAATTATCTAAAGCTTCGTTGCCAGACACATGAATATAATGGTGAAGACAGGTTCATTTAATCATGGTTCAGATGTTGTGCCTCTCAATATGTTTTTGTCATAGTGGAAAAGGTTCTTTCTGCAGAATCAGTGGGTACAGCAAAAGTCACATCTTTGAACCTTCCCATGTTGTCAGATGGTCTTGAAAAAACTTTCCTTTGAAAAATACAGATTCCTTTTCTGAAGAAATAATTCCCTCTGGGACTGATTATAGTTAAAATGTTTGCGATTGCCTTTACTTGTCAAATTATCCTCACTGTTGTACCAGTAAAGAAATTTTAGTGGAGGACCTCCTAGATCCCCTTAAATATGCCACAACTTACATTATACTGCCTGTCTGAGGAAGAAGTACAGATAGGAGGCAGAGGAAGTTCATGCAGAAACACGACAGGCCATATTACATAACTATTTCCAGTGCAAAGCATGTACTGTAGTCTCGTTTGGGCATTATCTCTGTCTAAACCTAGCTATTACACACTAGCAACCTTACCTGTAAGCTGCATTCTTTCGCCAGACAGGTGGTACATTATTATTGTAGTTAGTCACAGAAGAAAGGAAAGGGCCATTGGGAGCTTTGTCAAGATCTGAAGCTATTATTTATCCCAAAATAAAATTAATGAAGCCATTCCGGTGAAATTACTATTTGTGTATCAACTTAAAACCATGAGTTATAACAGTCAACACTGTAATTTAAAACTTACCAAGAAAGTATTCAGTGATTCATGTGTTGCAAAGAAAATGTACTAAAGCTAAGCATAAAGTAAAAAATAATTTAAGGTGTTTCAGATTTTATTGAAGTTTTAAAACAATCCAGATAAGACAAACAAGTTTTTCTCACTTGCAGAGGATGCATCTAATCAAAAAACAGAAAAATGTTTCCTATTACTCTGAGATATTTCAATCCTTGCATTGGAGCTCAAATTTAATTTTTAGATGTTAGCTGAACAAAGTAATGAAACGCTATTGGCATATATAGTTTGTCGACCAGTTCTCTTGAATCTAATGGCTGAAACATTAGGATTAACATTACCAATTGTAGCTCTAATTCAGCAGACAATGCTAATAAGAACTTGGGCAAGTAGAATTCAGTTAAGAAACTGTTGAAAGATGATAATCTATAGTTTTTAATTATGTTTTGCAGAATGCAGTGAAAATAACAGGTGAAACTTTGTTGATAAACATAATGTCTTAATATTGTATGGTCATTTCTCCACGTCTGCAGAAATAAGGGATTTTTTTTAAAGCTTTGTTTTAATATTTAAATACACAATTCAGTGAAATTCTCAGACATTTACCAGGTCAGGTTACAGTCCCATTTCATCTCACTCGTTCCTCCCGGGAGTGCATGCACAAAAGATCCCTGTGTGGGTTGAGGTGAGGTGTCCCTTTGTAGCATTATCCTAATCCTACAGTCCCATTATTTGCAAAGAGAAATTGAAGAATGAACCATCTGTGATCTATCGTAATGATATTTTCAAATCAATTCCGTTAGTATGTGATCTCTACAGTTTGTTCATGCAGCATCCTTTCGAGGAATCATTTTCTGAAGTACACAAAATTTTGGAAATTGCACTAGCCACTCCCGTTTAAACAGCAGAGAAGTGCTTCAGCACCTTGAAAATAATACTCTCTTTCCTTACAACAGCATGGGCCATGACAGGCTATATTCACTCGTTATTTGTTCGATTCATAAAGAGGACACTAGTGGAGATCCAAACTTCAACAATGGAGTAATCGATATATTTGCCAGTCAGAAGAACAGACATGCTCAACTCTTTGTACAACTAATACTACCATTTGGCAAGTTCAATTCTGTACCTATATTATAATTTATATTTTAAACTTTTATTGTGTGGTATGCTATTCTAGTGTTTTTGATAATACTGTAAAACAAAGTGGCCATGTTTTAAAAGATGTACCCCATTCCTGGTTTCATAATCAACCTTGCATCTGGCCCCCACCAATAAAAATGATCACGAGCCGCCATTATGCACTAGTTATTCAAATTTAAATGTTCTAAGCAGAGAAAGAACATTATTGCATCCTAGATAATTCCATACTAAGAAACATCACCTGAAAATTAAAGGAATTTACATACATATTACATAACAACTACCCTTCTCCTAATCAGAGGGTGAGCAGAATTATGAAGGCAGTGTTGCATCAGCCATTCATTTACAAATGATATTTGAGGTAAGTACTAGGAATAAAAACAAAATACATTTTATTAATTATGTACATTTGTGAAACAATTACCTCCTTTTAGCACAGGATTTTTACCTGTGTGAGCAGTTTCCCATGAGATACAATCTCCCTCCCTCATTTACAAAACTATTCCTCTGGCCCATTTAAGTGTAAAAGAAGGGTAATACTGTATGTATAAATAGTTTGCACCCTTCTGTTTTGTATTCCATTATTTGAACCACTCCCTTGTATACCACTCTAAAATATATGTGGATCAACTTGAACTGTATTGTTGAAGTGCGTACCATTTTTTATGCCACAAACACTGCTCAACATAATGCAATTTTGTTATTTTTTCTTTATATTTCAAAAATTCATTTTAACTACATGTATTTTCAATGTGCAACATAACCATTATATCCACCATACCCTGAAAAAGGTGGTACACCAGGGATAGGGCTTTCCACCTCCTCACTAGATCACATGGTTACCAGTGAAACAGCTCATGGCAGTTTTTGACACTCTGCTTGCAAAAAGGGAGAAGAGAGAAAAAAAAAGGCAGTTCAAGCATAATACAGGAAAGGAAATCACTCTCTTGCTCAACTGATTCAGCACTACAGTACCTTTCAAATGGGAAGTGTTTTGCACTCAGTGAATCAGAAGCTGTTAGTTATGCATTGCCACTTCATTACCCTACTCTTCATATTTCCCCTTACTTGCACACTGTCTAGCACAGGTAATTTAACTCGCCACACATACTTGCTCTGCATACACCACACGTTTACCAGTATGTTGTTGAGCATACTTTAAATCTATCAATTTCTCCCTTACTCATTGTTGCATTTTTTAAAAAAATGTGTATACTCTAAAAATAAAATTTGAGCCTGGCTTCACAACACTTCCCAGTTTGAGTAGCCACTAAATTTACATGGCCGACGTGCTCCAGATTATTCAGGCCAAGTGAGCTATTGGCTCTCATCTTGAAAAACAGAGAGGAAACAACTTCTAGGTGCATGTTCAACATAATTCCTTTAGCATGAACCTGGCAATAGAGAGAGAAAAGAAATAATACAAATACTTCTGTAGGTTTATCCTATGTTTACTTCCTGAGCTCAATGTTAGGTTCCTTGAAATTGTGTATTGTTTTCCATAAAGCTTACTGCATACTACATATTCTCAGCCAGGCCTTAATTTATTTACAACATGGAATGTACAGGTTTCCTGACCTTACCCCACTTGACTTCTTTTTTTGGGGACACATGAAGTCTGTGGTTTCTGCCATGCCTGTTGAATCTGAAAAGGAACTTGTGGCAGGCATAGCCTGCGCAGTTGGCAAAATGGCTGGTATCTTAGTGAGAATATGGCATGCCAATGCAGTTTGTGTTCACCACAAGGTCGTACGTTCCAACATTTACTTTGAATGGGAAAGCTGTGGTACACTGTAAACACCAAGCTGTTTGTGTTTTGTATGTGTGTTCTGGTTTAGTTACTTGGGCTAAGATTATGTATCTTACTGAGATAAATACAATACTGTAATTTGCATCGTTCATTTTGTCGTATTTAAACAAACTGGGTGGCAGGCAGTAATGACATTAACTATTATCCATTCCAAACCAGAGTGCCTTTCGCTGTCAACAAACTCTTTGTATTATCCGCGCGAAAGTAGTTCGCAATCCCCGCCCCCTAATGGCCGCTTCTTCCTCTCGCATGTGCTTGCTGAATAACACATACAGCTGAGCATTGTTTCAATCTACAAAAAGGCGCCTTTCGTGAAAATCATAGTTCAAAATGCAACTGAAATAGCAACTGGTGTTATAAACATGCGGAAATGTACATTTTACTTACGTTAATCACAATCCTCAGGCAAAGGTGCAACACCCAAATCTTCCGAAGATGACTCAGCTACCATACAGGAATCAGAACTATCCTCCAAGTTGATTACAAGCTTATCCACAACACTGTCGCACATAAAATCGAGTTCCCACATTTTATTCTCTTCTATTATGAGCTTAATATCCGCGTGCCACATAGCGGGTGTCACGCGATTGCAGTGTTGAAGTGCTCTTTCACTTCAGCCAGTTTGAATGTTTTGTTGTTTCTAGCGACATAGCCTTTTAAAAAAGCCCAAACCAGTTCGATTGGATTTAAATTGCTATGATAGGGAGGTAGCACTCGATGTCCAGCTTTAGATGCAAGATCGTCTATCTCATATTTTCTTTCATCCTTGTCAGAAATTTCCTGCGCTATGTGCACTAATTCAACTTTTACACTATTTTCGTCGAAGGACACTTCTCTTTCCTGCAACCACTCTATCACATCTTGCTTACGCCAAGAACTGTTCGGGCGACGATAAAGTTGAACGCTATGGTAGGGTGCATTGTCCATCACTATTAAACTATTGGGTTCGAGTTTTGGCAATACACGTTCAAACCAGTTACGGAAAACATCGCCATTCATCTCCTAATGGTAATCACCTGTTTTTTTTTAGACTCGAAAATGAGTAATCCACCGTCCACGAAACCACTGTCGCTGCCAATATGGGTGACAATTAGGCGTTTGCCTCTGCCACTTTATTTGCACTACAAGCACCTTCCTCTGCCATGAAAACTCAAATACCAACTGACTAATCATAAGATTTGACCTGAGCTGAGCACACGTGTGCTAGCATATTATGATTAGCTAATCGCTTATCATATTTCCTGTGTTTATCCCGTACTCAGATAGCACCTCTGGGAATTCATTGCTGCAATTCTGTATATGCAAGTCAGTGATAGTCAAGCATACTGTTGGTAATTAACAAGCACGATACTCTCAGCGTTAGCTCAATAGCAGACGACATCAACAAAATCATATTTTGTAATATCTTAAAAGTTAGTATTTTTCCATTACCTTTAGCAATGAGTTCTTATGATAACCGCAATAAAATTCGCAGTTCTATACCTTCCCTGCCCTAATATTTCACGATAAAACACATTTATTAAGGAACTATTTTCATTGGCGTAAGCATACGTGCTTAGGTTCGTGACAAGGAGAAGCACGTGCTTTTGTTTACATCAGAGGGAACTCTGGTTTGGAATGGACTATAGTCTAACACTTAAATGAAGTACCACAGCAAAAAATGTGCCTTAACAAAAAGTGTTCCAAATAATATTTTCTATCAGCTCCTAAAGTTTGTTGGTCTATTTTGGGACAGAGCGATAGAGGACTATACAAGTGCCTACATAGTTATGATCAAATATATGGTGCATTTATTCCTTTGTATTATGAAAACTATTTGAGCTAAAAATATGTGGTTTTCATGGTTGTGTTAAAACATTACTCTCTACCTTCCTCGTGTATTGATTTGTACAAAATTAGAATATTTGGACCTAACATATGCAACATTTATTAGTGGCAGATTCACCTGTCACATGGCACTATCTATTAGCGGGAACACAATATGACAACACTGCAAGACTCGGCGGTTGACAGTCTAGTTGCACTCAAGGACAAGATTGTCATCTCATTTGAAAACAACCTGAAGCATTTGTATTAGGAACATACTGTTACTATTATATATAATGGAGTTATTTGTGAAGAATAATGTAAATGTTCATACAATACAGAATCACCTATATTCTTATAATACAAGACAGTGAAATGTGTTTCAAATTCCATTTAGCAGACTAAGTAAAAACCACAATAACTTTGAACTACTGGCTATTAAAATAGGCAAATTTCCCACCAATTATTTAATCTTGGCAGAGTCAATTAATAAAATATCTAGTTGGCTCATTAATAAGCCATTTTATAACAAATGAAATGTTTAATATTGGTATCCTATTATAATATTTTTAAGTGTTACTTTAATTGTATGTTTTGACAGTCTAATGTACGCCTTATCTAATAAATATCTATGATGGCCCACATTTATTTGTTGGGCTTTATCCACCTACAGCTACACACATAGTATCTTACTGTTGTAATTGCTTTCTTCCCCACTTTGTTCTTTACACTACATGCCAGCACATGCTGGAAATGATCTTCAAGGACAGCTTAAGGGACACTGTAGTCAGTTGCAATTTTATTCTTCAGGAAAAACTGTGTACTCGCCCATTTACATGATCCCTAATTGTTTTTCTACAACTGTCTCTACTGCATGTACTGCAAAGCAATATGTCCAGTCTTAACCACATAGAAATACCTCTGCCATGTTTCTATCCTGTATTTTTCCACTTTTGTTCGAAAATTTTGTTACATCACTATATGATGTGTAACCCCCTGCCCCCCTTTTCTACAGTTCTTTCTGTTGCCCCAGTTAATTGCATTCTCTCATTAGTGGATGTGTGGACGTTTGCTTTGTTTTTAACTTCATTTTCTGTATGTAAAAATTACAGCTTGTGTAATTTGTCGTGACGCTCCATATGCACAAAAGAGGAGAAAGGAGTAGTGGTGAGTGGTGGGGAGCAAGCGATATCAGAACTTGGAGGCAGCCACATACACAACGCATTGTAAACAAATGTGTAAGGTTACCTTGCATTTGAGCTCGCAGCAGGTGGAACACTGACCCCCACCTCTCTTATTATGCTAGTGGACTGGTCAGTGCTATTGCGCATATATGCTTCAGAAGTGGGGGACTGTGATGACGATTTACACAAACTGTATTTTTCTTCATACCCTATTGATGGCAGGTTAAGTTCAAACCTGAGGGTACATCTCTGGTTAAGATACAGAAACTCAGCTAGATGAAAATTTTATGTTGTATGAAGTAACAACAGCATGGTAAGGAAATCCTAACCACTGACTTGGTGGCAGTATTTCTGTGAAGTACACATTTCAGACAAAGAAGGCTAAGCTCTAAAAGTGTAAGCTTTTGAATTCCAAGCTCTCACTGTGTTCAAGAACAGGATTGGAGGTAAGCCTAGCAAGCAAGATGGAAGTGAAACAAGTGCTGTAAAAAGGCATAACAGAGAATGTATGAAGACAAACAAGTGTATGAATTTATTAAGGTGAAAGTAAGAGGAGGAAGGTAATAGGCAAACCTTTTTACTCTGCAAATAGAGTTGCAAGTGCTTAGTGGAAGATAAAAAGAAACAATGGCAACAGAGAATGAGTGAAAAAAATCAAGGAGGCAGTTAGCGATAAAGGAAGTAAATATATATGGTTAGTCGATATATCTAGGAAGAAAAAGAGTAGGAAATAAGAATTTGATAGGAGGAGGAACAGTTCTAACTGTGAGGTAACTTTGGATAGTACTGTGAACAAAATAGAATATTTAGATAAAGGAGATTACTGTGAAAGAATAGTTTGAAAAATGTTTGGCAAAGTAGATGGAAAGAGATGTTGAATAGGATTAAAGAGGAAATATCCTAAACTGGAAAGTGAATGATTGAACCTTTATATAACAAGAAAGGCAACTCTAACAATCCAAGTAATTATCCAGAAGTTAGTTCATCATCTATTTTAGGTAAAATATACACCACAATACTAGCTGGAAGATTGCACAAGTGGATTGCACTGAAGGAAAATTATTACAATTTCAAGCTGATTTCAGAAAAGGAAGGATAATAATAATAATGATAATAATATAATAATAAAAAAATAATAATGCAAACGACAGTAGGTAAATACCTGAGAAACAAAAGGGGTAAGGTATATATATATATATATATATATATATATAGTTTTTGTGGATCTTGAGAAAGCATTCAACATAGTAAATAGGGATGCATTGGTATACAAACTGAAGTGTAAAGGGGTCAGTACTAAATTTATTCGACTTCAAAAATTATACGAAGGAATTTAGTTTTGTGTCAGATGTAAAAGTAATGGAACAATATATATGCAGGGTTGTAAGCTAGGCTAGATATTATTTAATCTATTTATAGATGATATTTTGGAGGATTTTAAAAAATAATGGGCACTGTCCAATTACTGGAAAGAAGGAAATACCAGAAGTACATTTTGTGGATGATCTTATAATTGGAGCAACAACTAGGATAGGACTTTAACATGCTATTGAGGCAATTGTGGATTGGGGGTCAAGAATAAACAGCCAAGCATCTAAGATAAGTGTTTAAAAAGGATAAAAAATTGGGAAGGACAAGAGGTGGGGACCCAAAAGAGGTAAAGAAAGAAATTAATTATTTGGGGGCGAGGCTTTCAAACAATGGGGGGTGGGAGGCACAGTTTAAACATGCACAAATGAAAAGCAAAATAGCTATGAAAGCTGTTTTAACATGTTTGTAGCAAGTTCCAACACTGCCAATGAACTGGCTAGAAAGATTATATGAGGTGGTGATAGTAGAGTCAAAGACAATATATGATGTAAACATTTGGGGAACATCAAAGGGATGGTTAAAGAGAGACGGTATACAGGAATTTTTTTTATATTATTTATTCACGTCCTTTAACCAGTTAGGTCATAATGGACAAACATTATGTTTTGTAGAGAAGTTCTGGGTTCACCAAAATATTCACAAAGAGAAATGAGTTTGCTAGAATAGGAAGAGTAGGAAGCAAAGTTGTAAAAGTGGAGAGAATTTTGAAAATTGGATCAAATGTTTAAAATTAGGGCAGCAATATAATAAACAGAAAATGTCTTGAGGTATTAAAGGGATGGACTGGGAACTGATTGTTTGTATGGGGAAATTGGAAAAAAAGGTTTTGCATGGATGAGTACTGGGGCATTATTCCTAAAAGGATTGAGGAAAATCCTTGCAGAAAGATGTATTCTGTACAGGAAATTAGATGATAATTTGCAATGTTTAATAGTATGTGAAATGGTAAAAATGTGCAGAGATAGTGTCTGTAATGGAAAATGGGATAAATTACAAGATGCAGTAGCAGTTAAAATGTTGGTAGATATGAGGGTAGGGTACATTAATAAATTGGGAGACTTTCTAGGAAAACGAATAAGTGGATGAGAAGTTTAAAGCAGCAGCATGAGGGCATGCATAGGTGTGACGATCTATTGTAGCAGCTCTTCAACCTGGGGGTTAAGGTAGGAGAGCCCTGGTACAATAATGCTAGAATTTTTTTGTTATACCGAGTAAGTCTTCTCAGCTTGCAGACTGAGAAGTTATGCTGTAAACACTGTCCACTACATTACATTGTATCAATTTTGGCCGAAATGACTGCTTTGCACCGATGTGTGCAGTGACTTGCACTCTTAGCGCAACAGTGTGCGCATTGGCTTTCAGTGGTGAAGGTCCCAGGTTCAAATACGGCCACTTCAGGGTACTATTAATGTTAGGTAAATTTAAAGAGAACTGATAGTTTGGCATGGAAGTGTCATTTCACTTAATTAGTTTAATTATGTGAATTTCATTAACACACAAATTGTTACTTGTTAGAATGTGCGAACATCTTAAATAAGTGCAAGAAATGAATAAAAAAACTCATTTATTCACAGACGCGATTTGAACTTCTGACCTTCACCATAACTTTCCAGCATGTTGACCATCGCTGCTACTAGAGCACGTTAACAAGCACCACTGTGGCCCTAATCAGCGGGCTGGTCAATGCAGTGTCAGCACCTGCATTTTGCATCGTCTGGAAAATGCAGGGTTGCCTAGTTACCAATCTGCAGGATGAGATTGACTCACGTGGTATATGTGATTTATGTTATTTGTACTCTGTTGGAGTTGCAAATAAATACTATTCAACTCAAACACTGCAGGTATTTGCTTAATCATTTAGAAGATCAAGATTTTAGAAGCAAGGTTACAACCTGAACGTCCATATGTCATTCAGGTTTTTAATTAATTTTTCTCCTTTGGAATAATATATATTTGTAGTCATAATTACTGATTTTCTTCTTGATATGCTAAATGATTCCAGTGGTACTTTTGGTTGTACTTTATTTTGAATTTTGGTTCCCCTCTTTGCTAAGATGTATGCCTTCTCATTGTTACTCAATTCACAATGAGCAGGTATCCATTGGAAGATGCTATTCTTTTCTAAATTCTGTATCTGTTTAACCAAACAGCAAATTTCTCTTATTCTTTTTTCCATTTTTGGATCCTGAGTTAATGCTACTGCTTGGATTGCAACCCTAGAATCTGATAAAATTCTGTTTTTGCATTTTTGAAGAAATAAAAAATATGTAAGAGCAGTGTAGGTTGCATAAATTTCTCCATCAAAATTTGTGGTGTTTTTTCCCCAACATTTTTGTATAAGGAGAAAAACATGTGCCACCTGCTCCAGCTCCATCATTTAAAAAATGAGCCATCATTATATATACCATCATCTGGGGTAAATTTGGACAAAATACTTTTATTTTTATTCTACAGTTGGTCATTCTGCAACTGGGGTACAAATTCCACGCTATTGCTATTTGTATGAAGGATAAATTTCCGCGCCTAGTTTGATGAATCTTATTTATTAAGAACAGCATGAGGTAGCACTTGTCATTATTGATGGTTTCATTTTAGATTTTACTGTTGGTGTAACTTCTTGGTACACATGTCTAGTTAAACAATCCAGCTAATGCTAATTGACTTCAATTTTCCCAGTTGCATATAAATGTAGTTAGGCTTGTTTGGTGAAGTTCATATGCATGGTTACACTTTTGTGCATATTTCTTTGTAAATCTGTTCAACTTCAGGGTAAATTTGGATAATGCAACTTATGTATAAAAGAAAATTGGAAAGCCAAATATCTTTTAACTATGAACAGAAGGAACTTGAGGCACTGAAAGCAATTAAATCGGGGAAAATGTCATATTGAAAAGCACACGAGTATTTTCAGATACCACAATCCATGATAGAGAATAAAGTGAACCGCACAAACCCAAAGGCAATTGGAACACCATCTGTCCTGAATGATGAAAAAGAGGAAATGTTCGTACATGGTAACTTTAAAGCAGCTCATTGGGGATAGCCTCTCACTTCCACTAACATTTGGGTACTGTAAAAGGATACCTTGACAGCATGGGAAGAAAGGAGAAAGAATTTACTCAGAATCTCCCTGGTGTTTAATGGACAAGGCCCTTTTTAAAAGGGCATTCTAATGTTCTTTCAGTTCATTTGTCCGAGAACATCAAAAGAGTTTGTGCAGATGTCACCCTTGAGTCCGTCAGGGAATTCCTTGATAATCTGCAGGAAATTTTAGAAGGTATTCCATCTGAAAACGTCAAGCTATGATAAGACAAATTTATGCAATGACCCGGGAAGGAAACATGCGATTGTTAAGAGAGGCATCAAGCATGCAGAGGAGATAATGGACTCCTCCACATCAAGCATTTCTCTTATGATGTGTATTAGCGGAGATGGTCAACTACTTCAGTGGCATTGCCTTATTTGTAAAAGCTAAGCGGAAGCAAAATCATGCTTGTCTCTAATTTGTCAAGCCATGTACCTCTGGTAGTGGTTGAGGAATGTGAGAAGCTCATCTCATTTATCCTCGTCCTGCTGAATAGCACCCCACATCCCACAGCCCCATGACGTGTTTTTTCAGGCCCTTTAAAAAAATGCTTGGAGAGAAGTGCTGACGAATTGGAAAATGTGTACACGTGGTGTTTGTTATTTCTAGAATTGCCTTCCCTGCACTTCTGAGGCACATTGGAAAAAACAGAGTTTTATTTATGGATGCTCTTTAACTGCTGTGATCCTT
This sequence comes from Deroplatys truncata, assembly GCA_030765065.1. Taxonomy (NCBI): domain Eukaryota; kingdom Metazoa; phylum Arthropoda; class Insecta; order Mantodea; family Mantidae; genus Deroplatys; species Deroplatys truncata. Next base: position 405,961,225 of record CM060990.1, read on the forward strand.
AGCGTCCCATTCTATATTGGGCACGAAAGACCAGTAGTCTTGCTCAGAAGCCTCTATCAGGCTTGAGGTTCTTTTACGTCCCATAAATCTATGACATGGGATCACTGCTTTTACTTCCCTTCTGAAGGAAGCCATGCTAAGGATGTTTACGCCCAAAAAAATCCATCGCCCTTGCTGGGTTTGAACCAGCAACTTCTTCAGGAACTAGAGGCTAGCATGGTAACCAATACACCATGGAGAATGAAGAATGACAAGAGACATTGGAGTAGAAGCATGGAAAGCAGGCAACGTAAGAAGTGGCTTCTGCTCTACAGGTCTAATTTCTTTCAATCCACAGAAGGTCCTAAAAAAATTTCCCAAAGAACTCAGTTCAAATTGAAAAGGCAACATCTTGGTCTTCCAGTTTCAAGAAGGCACTATGAGCAGCAGGATATGGTATTGGCACCAGGACCACACGCAACCATCCAACCTGGATGTTCATCTGGGAAAATCTATTGTTGACCATTTCTGAGAAGGAAATAATGAGGAAAACCAGTAAGACCATGACGAGAACTTGGAAAATTAAAATACTGGCATGCCAACAGAGGATCCTGCACTGGCATCTGTACCGACTCTTGACAGAAACTTTTGTTGTTGTGAGGTACAACTGTGTGTCTGGAAAACTTCTTAGAGAGTAGTTGGCATGGCAATTGATATAGGAGCACGAAACATGGTTGTGAAGCTTTTGTGATCCCAAAATGGAAGCAGGAGGATGTTTGTGTTCCCAGATACAGAGGACAAAGACACAGTAATGAAAGACCAGATCTGTAAAATATTTCCAGCGGAGAAAAGAGGCAATTTTGTTTTTGATAAACATGCTCTATAAGTGTTTCTCTTGACTTTAATTTTATTGAAAAATATACAATGTATTAATGTGTTGAACTTTGTGTTTATGTAGCTTTGTATAAGTTTTTGTAATCTAAACTGTAAATAAATGGCACTTACAAAATGTAATATATTTTTTTGATTGTGTGTCCAAATTAACCCCATAAATGGGGGAACTATGGACATTAATTAAATTTTTACCATTTTTTTAAAATATTGAGGTATATAATTAATTTCACACTTCAGCATATATTCAGTTTGTTTTTTAATACATCCATACAAATTTAAACTGCCTAAATCTGTTAATTAGCAATTGGATGTAAAAAAAATACATAAAAAGCATCCAAAATTATCCTGTGTGATGGTACATGTCTATCTTCTTCAGGATATTTTATTTGCAATGTTTCTAATGCTATCAATTTTGCAATATCTGAGCTTATTGTCCGTTTCTTTAAGATTTCACAAAAATGTAAACTATATTTTATTTCAAAGCTTTCTACTGGGTTTATGGGATGTGATAAACTTTCTTTTATTATAGGTATATGTAGATTTTCTTTCAACTTTTTCACTTCCTGCACAAATCCTTTTTTGGGCTTTTAGTGTATGTTTAAAATCCTAATGTTTGTCCAGATTATTCAAATTTGGAAGTCTTAAAAGTTTTTTCGTATGTTAGTAGTGTTTTTTTCAAGTTTATTGGGATACATGAATAACACAAGTACAAGCTTGAAAGATAAACGTGGAAGTCAGAGCATTTGCTTGCAAACAAAAGAACTTTGACGTCAGATTGTATGAATAATTTTCACTTCTTAATGAAAGCTTCTAGTGATCTGCTTCATCTTAATTGTTAGCAACCTGTCTTGAGTTAACGTGGACATCTGACTTTACTGTTTTGTACATCTTGATGCTTCCTGTCGTTTCATTTGTTGTAATCGAGTATGTGTGACATTTCTATTAAAATTCTCTCATCTGATTTGGATGACATCTCGGTTTGTGCAGGAAGTACAATGGTGTTTTTACCTATGGTTTTAGAAATGTACCCTGACAGAATGGAGAAATTCCAGCTTCTGTGAGAAAAGAGGAAGCAACTCAAGACATTCACTTGAGGCTGATTTTCACAAACCAACTGATACAAAACAGCTGTTAATAGCTTGGTATGAAAACCAGGCTAAAAAGAAAAATGGATAAAACGTATTGCCAAATAGGAAACACTCTTTTGCTGATCAAAAGAATCCTCTATTACAACCCTCTACCTTTTTAAAGGTTGTTAAAATGATTTCAGACTGTCCTGTTGGATTATGAGGGGGGGGGGGTCATCAGCCAGAGCTCTAGGCCATACCTTTCCATTAACCAAAAGGATGGCAATCTCAAATTCACTTAGTACGTCCCTAACATTTGAACATTTCCATATTCAATTGTCATGCACTGACCTGGGCCAGCTAGCCTCAACACTTGTGAACTGTTCCTTTGCGTTGCATGTAGCCTGATACTTGTGTATCCATTGCCATTTGTATAGTTTTTAGAATTTGCACATACAACGAAAAAAAGCACTTGGAAATTTACACTTTTCTAGCTACAGATTATTTGTCAGTCACATCATGTATCATGGAAATTTGATCCACAAATCAGCTTTTTAGATAATTTTTTTAAAAACCATAGGGATCATTGTTTTACCCAGTTTGATGAACCTCATTTCTTTCACTAAGCCAAACTGGAATCCTGTATCAGCCACATGCTGAAGAAAAATCTTCATCCTCTGTTCTGATGACAGCTTTTCTTTTCTCTGTGTCTGGCAGAAAATGATTCACAAATAACTCTACACTTGCTTTGTTGAAACAATGTAGTGTTTTATAATGCTCTCCAGGTGGACATTGGAGTGATCTGTGATACTTTTCATGGCATACACATGCTGCTGGTTGAGCCATATCTGCAGTTTGCAAAATGACCAGACTTCACATTTTAGAAGCAATTGCTTTTGGAATGAAGCCAGAGCTTGGCTTTATTCATACAATTTAATGCCAATGCTAGACCTTCAAGGAGAAGAAATTGTTCCTTCATTTTGTCACCACATGCTAAAGCTTTTGCTTCACATTTTATTCATAAATTTCTAAGCTTTGAAATTTGAAGGAAAAGATTTACTTTTCTGTATTCATATGGCCTAAGTCAATGGACTTATTAGATGTTGCAAACAGAAGTGTTTGTGTTAGGGTAGTTTCAACTGCATCCATTATTAAGTCGTCTAATGCATGGTTTTGGGCTTTCCCCCCACGACTCAGATGCTGTATTGATATGTCACCATATATTTTAAGACAGGTTTTATATTTGGTTGTACGTTATATTCAGTCTTTTTCTAGGGCTGCCCCATTCAGTTCCACCAGTCTTTTTAATACTTTGAACCTATTAGTTGCTTTTCCTTGATTTAGCCACGCAACTCTTATCAAAATATACTCCTAAATACTTGAAAATTCTATTTGGAGTTCATTGCCATTGTAACACAGCTTAGTTTCCTTTAGTTTTTTACTCAACAAAAAATGCTGGTAGCAAGTTTTTTTTCTGTATTTACTGCCATTAAATTTTCTAAACATCATTTCTAAAGTTTTTCCAGCGACATCTTTCCAAATGTTTAATTGTATTTAATTTTTCCCAATTTTTCCAAATCTTTAATTTTACTGATTTCCAAATAACTAGGTGTTCAGCATATAGGGCTGTTTTTCAGCCTTCATGTTCTAATAGATTTGGTAAGTCATTTACATCTTATATATATATAAAATTAAGTTTGTGCTTAACACTGCTCCTTGAGGTAATCCAAGATGTTTGCATCTGGAGGTGGCTGTGCCAGATTTTGCTAAAATATACCTTTGGTTTATGAATTCAGAAATCCATGCATGAATGTATGTTAACTAAATTGCTTACTAAATTCTCTGATAAAGGCAAATGATCTAATCTACTGACTATAAAATGGCATGTTTCCTTATGTTAACAAGGTGCAGTGCCAATCTGGATCTGTAACGCTCTCAGGCTTCAAGAGTTAGTCCATCCCCCCCTCTCAAGTTACACATTAGCAATATAATAATTAAAACTGTTTTAATTCTCTTTTGATGAAAATCCAGAAGAATCAGACCACAAGAAAATATCAGAAGGGTGTACAATTTTAGCAATGAATAGAGTAAAATGCAGCTAGAAAATCTATTAACAAAGAAATAACTTATTAAAATTAGTAGCATAGAAAAGATTGAGATGCATGATCATTGCTTTTATTCCAATGGCAACATTTGACATTTTATGCACCTTTAACATACATTGCAACAGGCATTTTCCATATAAGGCAGGCATCACCAACTGGTTGCTCTTTGAGCAAAGCATAGAGTGTAACCTTGCTCATTGCTCCCGCTGAATCAGCTACTGTGCACTGCAGGACCTTCAACTGTGCAGTGGCGGTATGCAATATTTTGCATTTGAAATATGTAATCCACCATTTTAGGTTAATGTATGTACCTATTGTAGGTTCACGATTGGTAGAATAATTGCTTTATTAAAATATCCCTTACATTAGTATTTATATTTCTCACATGAACATATATCTACATATTCTCATAGGCTTGGTAGCCTTAACATAAACAATTGCAAAGAATGACAATTATTATAGTACTAACATAGTAAAACAAGCTCCTTAACTTGGTCAATATCATTGTAATCACATTATAAAGCTAACAGCATGAGTGAATTTGTAACAAAAAACTCACATTTATAGCAGTGAATGTGAATAGGTCTCTTGGTAATTAATTGGTATCTAATACAATTCAAGCAAACTACAACACACTTATTAATTGAAGCATTACAAAGGAACAAGTGACCCACCACTGCAATGCACCGAGCAATGCCCTTGCACAAAATCAGTGAGTTGGTGATGCCTGATATAAGGTAACATTTCCTTAAAACTGGCCACATTTATATGTTTCAGGAATTCAATTTTAATTTAAATTCTCCTCTATCATACATAAAGCTACAAGAGAATGCTATAGCACATTTATAAAGTCATTCTTCTTTACTTCAATCCCTGCTTTGCATGTACTTGATGAGGTCGATCACCCTGTTTGAGTAGCCAAATTCATTGTCATACCTGAAATCAAAATTAAGGTTCATTTGTATTAAGATTCCAGTCTTGACATGTATGAAAACTTTTAGCTTGAATTGACAAAAATTTAAATGCCACAGCTTAATGTGGCCCTACATATCCTATGTAGTTTCACTTCACATTATTACAAAATAAGTATCGGAAACCCATTAAATTTAGGAGCACTTTTAGACTTAATATCCATAGTTTATTATGCAGCTGGATTAGAGCAGTCTGCCGAAGTGTTCATTTCCAGGTAGATGCATAATGTTTTTTTTATTATTTCTTGCAGTTAGTCTGCTGATTATAGATAATGAAGTTTGTTGAAAGTACAATTTTGCAAACCACCAAATCCCTTCCAGTAATAGGAAACGGCATATGTTAACACACGGGAAGAAGTTTTACAAACAACAGTTTGGAAACAAAACAATTACATTTTATCTCTACTGGTAATGCAGCAGAATGATATTGGGGTAATTTCAGAACAAGATTAATTTTGTAGTTTTGATCAGTTTCAGATCCCATAGCATTTTCACCAGGCCTGTAATCTAAAAAAAATAAAAAAAAAAAAAAAATAATAATAATAATAAAATAAAAAAACATAACCTTATCTTTGAAAGACATTGTTTGCACAAACAACTAATAATCCATTTCCTTTTCATCTGGTCTACATATTGTGCCGAGGTGAACTTGAAAACTGGTATTTGCCAAGTTACATCTAGTAATTAGAAGAGCATTCTGGTAATACAAAACTGAAAGAATGATCTTGTATACTGCAATTTTAACCGTTTTCCATGTAAAATTCCAAGTATTCTTTTTTAATTATGCAGCTTTGTGTAACTCGGTGAATTCACTTTTATTTACATAGTGTTCTTGTTCAGCACCACGTGTGCGGCAATATTACAACAGCTCTCAAAAACAGTGATGTGTTTCATTCCAGGATAGAACTTATAACTCTCATGTTACCGATTTCCTATTCTTTAAGTCACCCCATCTGAGAATTTAAAGCAGCAAGAATAACTTTAAACCTCTTAAAACAAGTGTGGTGTGCTCAAACCTTCACGTCTGTTATATTTCAATGTATATCTGACTAAAAGAAACGATATTCCACATGACGGAACAGACTAAGAACTATTATCATAACAGCCTAAGTCAGTAAACATTAGGTTCTCTCTTCAGTATGCCAAATCTATGAACAAAATAGGTTACAAAGATGCACAGTTAAACCTTATAAGACACTATATTATAGCATCATAATTTAAAAGTTTCAGGATATATTCTGAGTGCAAGAAAATTTATATTGAACCAGAGAAGCTAAAAATATGGCCCAAGTGCTACAACTCTTTTGGGAACTGATTAGTTTCTCCCATCCAGTGAGCTGAAATAAATAAATAAATAAATAAATAAATAAAACAAAAATAAAAACACCATTATACAAAACCAGTTTGCTTACTCAATTTTGTATCAGTTCATAATCATAACTTTTATTTTTTCTTGCACTTGATGCAACAACCAGGGTATGTACAATCAAAATGCAATAGCATATTTACAAGTGACTGAACTAAATGCACCAATGGTACATATTTACTAGTGTCATACAGTACTAACATTAGACAGAAAACCAAGGCAAACACATGCCTTATTATGAACTAGCTATGCTTAGAAGTTTAGTGTGTAATCCAAAATACCCATTGAAACTTAGTTTGATGGGGGCATGTTCCAAGTTAAGTTTACTGACTGGGCTGGATCATCTTGATTCTCTTGCTGAATTTTAATAATCAAGGTAGCTCATGCAAATAACCTTGCAGAGTAAGCTATTGTTTACAAGGAGCGTGAAATGACTAGTGGTGTAGCTTGAGGGAAGACAGACTCAGTCTCCCGTCAATATACGCTTAAAAATGTGCAATATCAATAAATGATAATACGAACAACAATATAAATTAAGTTCTAAATGCATCAACACACATCAGTTGTAGCCCGTGCCACACCAATGTATTGGTTTGGCTGCATATTGAGACTTGCCTGAAGTAAGTCTCCGTCTTTCCTCCTACGGCTAGCTGTATGCTTTTTGCAACATTTTTGACTCCCCTCTCACCGATCTTCTGGCAATGCATTGCGCTTGTAGCACACTGAAACTAGTCTCAGCTGTTTCTATGCTGGCTTTTAAATGTGTGTGAAGCGAAGCACTGTTTGTTTCAAAGTAATTCTTTAATTGTGTCATTTTTGTGCATATATTTGTTGTGTCGCCAACGTGAGTGAGCCAGCAAGTGAAAAGGACACAAGACCTACTCCTACATCAGTTTAGTTTAAGTGAGAGAAATAATAATAATAATAATAATAATAATAATAATAATAATAATAATATAAAACGCACATTTCAGACTGGCTGGTATGAGAAATGTCAGAGGCTAACTGCAAGTGCTGTTAATAGTAAGCTGTATTGTTATATGTGCCTTTTGTTTGGTGGTGAAAAGGAATGCTACGAGTTCATTTGTACAATAAAGAACTTTGACAGGAAAGTGCAAAAGCATCAAATATCAAGATGTCACCTGCAGAACAAAGAATCTTTTCAGTTATTAGGCAAAGCCGAATTGAGCATGCCCTTTCTGAAGCCACTCGTCTGGCATCAATGAAACACAAACAAGTTGCATCCAACAGGAGAGTATTGGCTCATCTTATTCAAACAATTGTGTTTGTTTGTAAACAAGAAGTAACCTTTTGCAGCCATCAAGACGACAAATACTCTAGCAACAAAGGCAACTACCTAGAACTGTTGGATTTGCTAGCTCAAGGGGAGCACATAATCCGAGATCATTTATTATCTTCAGCTTTTGAAGGAACTTCTCCAGATATTCAGAATGATCTAATAGAAATAACTCTGGCAGTTAATGAAAAAATAAAAGCTGAAATTCAGGACAGCAGTTTCATATCGATTCAAGCTAATGAAACATTAGACATGTCATGCAAAAGCCAAATGAGTATAATATTAAAATACTGTATAGAAGATAGAATTGAAGAAAAATTTGTTGGACTTTACGACATATCCGGAAATAAAACTGCTGAAGGTTTGTCAAAAATTATTCAAGCAGTATTGAAGGAATGGAATGTGGAAAGAAAGGTGGTTAGTCAAACATATGACAGCACTTCCGTAATGCCTGGCAGAGAAAGAAGACTACAACAACTTGTGAAGCAGTTTTGCCTAAATGCGCTATTTATTCATTGTTACGTACACCAATTAAATATGTTACTATTATACGCCTCTAAAACCATATGATAAGTACATATATTTGTAAGCAATCATACTGCATTTCATTATTTTTTCAGCAAGTCATCAAAAGGAACTGCATTGGTAACTGGAAAAGCATTCAAAGTGCCACATGCAAGCAATACTCGCTGGAACCTTTGTTCCAGGCCAGTTTCAACAATATCAAACCATTTCTCAGAGCTATACAGTGTTTTTAATGACATCACTGATGATTTAAACTCTCAGTGAGATCCAGAGTCGTTGAATGGTGCTGTGGGATTGAAAAGATGGATGGATGATCCTGTGTTTGTCTACTTGCTTGGCTTATACTGAGCATGCTTTGTTTATGTTGATAATCTCTTTAATGTTCTCCAGTCAAAAGCTACTGTCAGTGTAACTGCTGGCCACAACGAAAGAACTGTGTTGAGAAACATTATACAGTAAAGAAGAGAAATCTTTGTTGACGAATGAATTAAATGCAGCTTGAGTTTGAATGCTAATTTAACATTCTATGACAATCGGAAGACAAGCCTGAGGGTATTAACTTAAGAGATACTAGATTCATAAATTGTTCAGATGGAAAGATGATTTCAAGATTTGCTGAATTGTTGAATGAAAGGTCTTCACAGACTAACAAAAGGGATTCCCAAAGCTGAAATTGCTTCAGTTATTAGAACAATATCCCTTTTCTAACCAAGAACGTGAAAATGCGCTGTGTAACACTTATGCTGCTGAGAAAAAACACATCTCACGGAGACTCCTAAAATACACTGTTAACAATGATTTAGATTCGGTTTATGAGGAAGCAACAAAGTTATTGCATTTGGTTTTGATCCTACCCGCAACTACAGCAAGCAGTGAGTGAAGCAAGAGCACTCTTAAAAGGATGAATTATTTAAGGAATTCAATGTCTAACACTCCCACTGCTTGGATAACTATCCGGTGTACAGATGTTTGTGGAGCGAATTTAAGACTTATTCATGGAAAGAAGAGACAGGGGCATTACATTTGTGTGCAAGAAAATATAACTGCTTTGTTCCTTGTGGTTGGAGTTCTCCAAATTTGTCATCGTTTAAGAAGAAATGGCAGCATCATTGTTATTTATTTTTAAATGTATATATTTTGTTTTGTTTGTTCCTTCGAATGTTTGATTGTCTCCCTATGTCAACTGTAGTGTCTCCCCAACCTTGAAAAGCATGCTATGCCACTGGAAATGACATTTCTGTTTCCAAGAACTAATGCTTGTGATATAAAGAAACCTTGCAGTTACAGTTAGTACATTGTATAGTACTGATACAAAGTTAACCTAAAATACATGTAAACATGGAAAGTGTGTTCTCCACACCATCCAAAATGCTTGATTATGAGATAAGCAATTAACAAGAAAAAAGGCTATCTGCAATGAATTAGAAGATATGTACCATCACTAAAATTTTAAGAAAATATTTTTCAAGGCAGCAACAGAGATTACGTTATGTGCCACACACAAATGCTAACCAGCATAAGATACAGAAGCTAATACTTTATACATGGCCTTAGCAGAGTTGCTATCCAGTTTTGTACCTGCAGATTTGGCATATATAGATTTATTCGAGTTATAATATATTTGAATTTGTTATAAAATTTTGATGATAAAAACAAAAAGCATATTGTTAGATTAACATTTTGAAGTTCACATTTTAAATGATTTGAATGCTCTCAAGCTCATGTAGCTAAATACTGTATCATATAAATAGAAACCAAGTATATTTTGCACAGTTCATACTCATGATGAGCACTTTCTGCAGATTATATTAGCTTCATGAGAAGATAATTTTGTAAGAATAAAAACACATCACTTCATGTGAATATATTAGATATGATTGAAAAGCTTTAGACTGCAGACACATTTCCTAGAGAGTTGGAGGTAAACACAGTGACAAAAAGAAAGTTTATTTTGAAAGAACCCCCATAAAATTCTCTGCTCTCCTTTTGCTTAGTAAAGGGCTACAGCTTCATGAGCGAGCATGTGTTAGGGGCTGTTGGCAGATTTTTGTGTGTATAAAATTTAATGGAAAAACAGAATGCATTTTCATAAAATTTTATTATAAAATCTAAATCAGTTTAAAACATTTATCAACTATTAAAAGTTGGTTTTAAGCAAAGGTGTCTAACCAGTTTTAATGTTTTTCTCTGGTACAACCAATTTAAACATTGCTGAGAATTGGTTGATTATCCCTGGCCCGATCAAATTTGTTTCAAAAAATGACCTCAAACTTACCACTTTACGGTATTTGTTCTATCCTTCAAATTACCATCAGTGAGATAGCTGATGAATGAATTTGACTCACGTGGTTCAATTTCAACCAGCGATTTAAACATGCTCCATATTTCTTCAAAATTACTATCAGAGGAACAAAAGGAGCACTGCATTCAGAGCTCATATCCTAAGGGGGGGGGGCAAGGAAAAGTCAACTGAAGGTAAAAACTGCCTTCCTCCCTGCCCAATTCATCATGTTTTGTGAACTGTGAATATACTCCTAGGAGAAAAAAAAAGGGAGTATTATAGAAGTATTCTGGAGTGGTTGAAGGAAAATGCTCAAGAAAAGACCAGCTCTCTGAGGAGACAAGAACTGGGTCCTCCTCCAGTAAACCGCACTTTTTCATACTGCTCTCTAAATCACAGAATTTGTAGCCAAATTCCAGTGTATCTCCAAACCTTCATACTCTGCAGATAATGTTTCCAAAATTAAAATTACTACTCAGATTAATTAAAATTACACACAGACAACTACATCAAGAGTTACAGCATCAACCCACCTCACCAAAACTCCATATTCCATAGTCTTACCTACAGATTGGTCAACTTACCTCTCAGCAAAAAAGAATATCAGCTACAATATAACCACATTCTTTCTATAGCACAGAAGAATGGTTTAAAACAATTTAATTTAGTTTTATTTATGGATACTCTTTAACTGCCGTGGTCCTTAGCGTCCCATTCTATATTGGGCATGAAATGCCGGTAATTTTGCTCAGAGGTCTCTGTCAGGCTTGAGTGTCTTTTACATGTGTAAATCTAATACACAGGACTATCGGCTTTACTTCCCATGAAGGAAGCCATGCTAAGGATTTTTATGCCAGAAAAAAATCCATCCGCCCTCTGCTGCGTTTGAACCCGCAACCTCGGGAACCAGAGGCTAGCATGGCAACCACTACACAATGGATGACAAAGAATGGTTTCAACCCCAACGTAGTATACAACAAGGTCACAAAATTTCAGGAAAGGAAAAAAAAAACAAACAAACAAACAAAAAAACATACCCTTTGCACATAAGGACGACAATTTGTAAAATTCACTTGCCATCCTAGTCTAAATGACAGCTTCGATAAAACTTTCAGTAAATACAACATAGCTTTAGAACCACAGCGTAGGTATACCATACAGAATTTGCTTTCATCTCCAATAAAAGACAAAAATACCACCAGAAAAAAACCAGGCATCTACTTAACCAACTGCAAAAAAATGTAACCTGGTGTATGTAGGCTAAACAAAAAGAAATATTGAAACCAAAGAAAGGATCATTTCACTGCATTACTAGCAAGCAAATAGAAAAATCTGCTGTAGCAAATCATTTTTGGACCGCCAACCATGACATCAACCCAAAAGTGACTTTATTGAAAAATTGTATGTCCACTGAATTAAAAGTTTGGGAAAATATCCACATTATAAAAAGGAAATGAATTTTGAAATACCACCCTTAAACAACCTCAACAGTTTCATCAAAAGGGAATGAGACGATGTCACCTCTACAACCAACACCAGCAACGTATCCAGTGTTGCCAGTCGGGCCAAGACTGAAGATGAAAGCAACTGCTTCTGATACCAGTTCCGAAACCAAATATTAAGTACACGAAGTTAATGTTGCTAACCAACTCAATCTTTCAAGTCACTGTTCCCAAATTTTTAACTTCCAAATTTATTGTATATTCACATTTAGTTTAAGATATGTCTTTGCAATAACTAAGCTAGAAATGCTCCATCCATCTAAACCAAATCAAACCACCACAATAAGCTTAAATGTTGAAACATTTCTCAGGTTTTTCAATAAGCTTTTCTGGGTGACGCGCACCAATAAGGATAAAAAAAAAATGTGATAAGTTGTCAATAATAATCAGTAAGCATGTTGGGTGGTGATTAGCCTTCACCTTTTTAAATACAAAAATATGTTTATGAAACACTTTCTCCAAGCTCACCAATGATATCACCCAAATTCAATTGAAATAAGTCCTAAATGTGAATACACAAAGTGAATCTTACAGGACATTTGGCATCCAATTAATCTGTAAGCCTCAAAATCCCTTTCATTATGTATCTGTAATTGTGCGATGTTTAGTTACCCAGAAAATTAACACTCGTTTAAAGGCCAAGCCAATCTTACAACTGAAGAGAGTTGCTTCAAAACAACATTGTCCAGCAGATGTTTCATTTGTGAGCCTATAAACATGCCTAACCTTTGAAAGTTCTCCCATTAACTACTGAAATGTCATTTGTTTACTGCCTTCATGAAGTTGTTCATTAATCCCAGTTATTAAACTGGGCAAAGACTGCAAAATTATTTTACCTGCATCAACCACTGGATTTTCAGTTTTTTCCCCCCTACGATGTCTTTTGAGGGCCTTTCAATGATTTAACACATTTTACTTCTCCAAACATTTCCACTAATAGAGAAAACAGCAAAGTTTTATGAAATGGTTGCCTTCCTAGCATACCTATAATTTCCCATCACCAATTTGCCACCCATCTCGCGGATTGTTGAGAGCTTTAAGAATAGTTTCCATTATGACTTTTTCATATTAATAGAGTAATAGGACCAATGGTTGTGCATTAAGAGAATAAAATAACAGACTATTACTGCAGCTGTTTTTAGAGTTAACTTGCTAACATTCCTGTCTTCTGTATTTCATTTCCACTTGGAATAGTGGATTGAAACAACTATGCTAACCTAGAAAATCCTCTTAGTAACTGTGACTTGTCATTCATAAGACACACGATTGATGATGATGATATGCGGCTTAAGGGCGCTAAACTGCTAAGGTCATCAGCGCCCTTACAATGAATAAAATATAAAGTCAAAATATAAAAGACGGGTAAAAGAACCGCATAATTAAAAAACGGGACACAAACCCGCGATGTCCAAAAAGCTAAAAATAATAATACAACAATAACAATACAAATATCCGAAAAACCAACACACTAAAAGCATAGGAAATAAAAGATTAAAACGTGTCAAGAACTGTAGAATGCGACGGACATGAGCGCCATATGTCCACTGGGGAGTAGAGTCCCTATTAAAACATACAGAATAAAATAACAAAGCTAAAGGACGCTCAACGCATTAAATGCGCAGATTAAAATCACTGTCACTAATAAAACGTAAAACACATTCTACAATACGCGCGTCGTCCACCAAAACGTTGGCTATGCCAACTGGCAGACCAACACGAACGCGCAATGGAGCTAAAACCTGACACTCTTCTAAAACGTGACGCACCGTTAAGGGCACATCACACTGCTCACAGAGTGAGCGGGGTCACCACTGAGCAGATACCTATGACTAAACAGACAATTTCCAATCCGTAAACGAGCTAAAATTACCTCTTCCCGACGACACGAACGAGAAGAGGTACCCCAGAGTAACGGGAGAGGTTTAACCTCCCGTAACTTGTTCCCTCGGAGGGCCGTCCACTCATCCCTCCAAAGCAGGAGGATGCGGCTACGTAAAATAAAAAAAAAAATCTGTGGAGGGAACAACAGAAGTAAAAGAACTGGGTAATAAAATCGCCGATTTGGCAGCGGCGTCGGCAGACTCGTTACCTGAGATGCCCACATGACCTGGAATCCACATAAAGGAGACGCTGATGCCAGAGACACCAAGCGAATGGAGCAGGTCATGTATGCGCTGTACGAGTGGGTGGTAATGATACAGCGCGTTAATACTCTGAAGGGCACTCAGAGAGTCCGTACAAATAACACAGTGCCGCAAGCCGTGCCGCTGAATGTACAAAACAGATTGATAAATGCTAAAACGTTCGGCGGTAAAAATTGAACATTGTCCAGGTAAACGAAACGTAAAACTAAATTGACCAAAAACAAAGGCACATCCAACTCCAGCATCAGTCTTAGATCCATCGGTAAAAATAGAATGAAAATCCCCGAATTGCGCCCGGACTTCTAAAAAAGCCGATCTAAAGACTGAAGAAGGGGTCTCAGTCTTCGGCATCGACGTTAGCCCAAGGTGACAGTGGGCCTCAGCGCGCAACCAGAGGAAAAAGAGTTTCCCGCCTGGGAAGGGCCGACGCTGGCGTAACGTCCAAATGCCGAAGGAGTTGTCGAAATCGAACCCCTGGAGGTAGTAATGCAGAGGAGCTAACGAAATATTGTCGATCAAGCGAATCCTCGTAAAATAAATCGAAGGACAGGTGGTTAGGCAAGCTTGAGAGCCGACAAGCATAGCTGCACAAAAGGATCTCACGCCGGAAGGACAGCGGAGGCTCTGCAGCTTCTGCGTAAAAACTGGGCACAGGGCTAGTTGGAAAAGCCCCGGTAGTGACTCTTATGCCACGATGGTGAATGGCATTCAATCGACGTAACACGGACGTGCCGACGAATAAACAAGACACCCGTAATCAAGCTTGGATCGGACCAAAGAACGATAAAGGCGAAGGACGGTCCGATCAGCTCCCCAGGATGTGCCACTTAAAACACGTAAAAGATTAAGAGAACGGCCACACTTTGCTTTTAAAAACGAAATGTGCGAAATCCAGCGCAGCTTTCTATCAAATATCAACGCCAAAAATTTCGCCTCGTCTGCAAAGGGAAGTATCCCTGGCCCAAGATGGACAGGGCGGAGGGAAGGCCTTCCGGCGCCAGAAATTGATACAGACGGATTTCTCGGCGGAGAAATTAAAGCCGTTGGCGTTACTCCAGGCGTTGAGACGGTCGATACAGCTCTGGAGACGGCGTTCGAGTAGACAGGTCCGCCGTGAACTGCAATAAATGGAAAAATCGTCAACGAAAAGGGACGATGAAATGCCAGGTGGAATACAATCAACAATAAGGTTGATAGCTATTGCAAAGTGTGACACTGAGTACAGAGCCCTGCGGTACTCCGTTCTCTTGAATAAAACGACTAGATAAAACCGAGCCCACACGTACACGAAAGACGCGGTTCGTCATAAATTCCCGAAGAAATATGGGAAGACGACCGCGGATATTCCATGAGTGAAGTGTACGTAAAATGCCGCCCCTCCAAAGGTGTCATAAGCTTTCTCCAGGTCAAAAAACACAGCCACGGTTTGACATTTTCTCAGAAATCCATTCATAATATGCGTCGACAGGGACACCAGGAGGTCGACGGTAGAGCGATATCGACGAAATCAGCACTGAGCGTTAGCTACAAGTTTCTGAGACTCAAGTCACCATGTCAACCGCCCGTTGATCATGCGCTCCATCACCTTGCAAATGCAACTGGTGAGGGAGATAGGGCGGTAGCTGCAAGGTAGTTGGCGATCCTTCCCAGGCTTAAGTATAGCGACAATGGTGGCTTCGCGCCAAACGGAAGGAAAAACGCCGTCTTGCCAAATACGCTTATAGACCTGTAAGAGAAAGAGTTTACTGTCGGCTGAAAGGTGCTTTAACATCAGGACATGAATGCCGCCCGGGCCAGGAGCGGAGTGTCTAGAGCAATGAAGAGCGTGCTCCAGCTCCCTCATTGTGAAAAGTACATTTTAACACTCATTATTAGCAGACCGAAAATTAAAGGTGTCGGAATCCAGCCGGTCTTTGATAGAGCGAAAGCCGGCGGAATAATGGTCTGAACTGGATACCGCCTCAAAGGCAGCACCCAGAGCGTTAGCGACGGCAGCCGGATCCACTATAGTGGCATTGGAAACCTGAAGGCCAGAAACAGTACAATGCGACACTTTACCTGAGAAGCGACGAAGTTTATCCCAAACAGATGAAGGCGTAAAGAGATTAAAAGACTCGACAAAACGAGTCCACGACGCCTTCTTGCTATCCTGAATAATGCGACGAGCCCTGGCGCGCGATTGTTTAAAAGTCACCAAATTATCAAGTGTAGGGTGTCGCCGAAACACCCTAAGTGCAGTCCTACGGGCACGAACGGCGTCCCGACAGTCCTCGTTCCACCACGGAACAGGCGGTCGCCGAGGTGGAGAGGATGAACGGGGAATTGCGCGTTCGGCGGCAGAGAAAATCGTAGACGTAAGGTGCTGCACTAGTTGGTTAATGTCGGCGAAGGGCTGATCGTAAAAATGCACGAGGCTGGAATACAATTTCCAGTCGGCTTTTCTGAACATCCAGGTAGGTACTCTGGAATGCTGTACGTGGTGTGACAGAAGAGAAACGATGCAGGGGTCATGGTCGCTGGAGTAGGTGTCAGCGACGACGTTCCACTGAAGACGACTAGCAAGCTGGAGTGAGCAAATGGCAAGATCCAGGTGAGAGAATGTACCAGAAGAATCAGAAATAAAAGTTGGTGCACCTGTATTGAGGATGGAAAGATTGAACTGGTAAAAAATGTCGGAAAGAAGAGTTCCCCTCGCACAAGCCCTTGGCGAACCCCACAGTGGGTGATGGGCATTAAAATCTCCCAACAGAAGAAATGGTGTTGGGAGAGCGGACAGGAGAGCCCGAATGTCCGCGGGAGCGAGGGGAGACGATGGAGGTAAATACACAGAGCAAACAGAAAACAAAAAGCCGGATAAGTGAAGGCGAACGGCAGCAGCTTGCAAGTCGGATGTAAGTGTGATAGTTTGAAAATGAACGTCGTTACGCACCAAAATCATGACACCACCATGAGCAGGAGTACCCTCCTCCGGTTCAAGGTCGTAGCGAACCGGAGTATATCCCTGGAGATCAAAAGGATCATGAGGGCGAAGCTTGGTCTCCTGCAAACACACGACCATAGGTGAATGGGAACGCAATAAAAGTTGCAGTTCCGCCCTATGCGATCGTACACCACGTACATTCCAGGTCAGGATAGCCATTAAGAAAAAGGGATAAACTGTCTACTTAGAAGAGCGGCTTAAAATTACCTTTGGTTTAACCTTTGGGCTCGGGCTTTTGGTATGGAGTTGGTCAGACTCCATAGCCTCCTCGAAGGGAGGGCCCACGCGCTCAGATCCAGAAACAATTTCAAGCGCCGTGAATCGGTTCTGGGTGGCGATGGGTGAGGGGTGGCGATGGGTGAGGGGGGGGGGGCGCTGAGCGCGGCTCCTGGGACTGCGACCTCCGAGAAGGAGAAGGTGAACTTTTCTTACCGCGCGCACGCGGAGGGTCCTTCAGAAAATCTTCCCTACGAAGCTTCTGCTTGGGTTTCTTTTCAGCGGCTTGCGACTTCATTGACTTTGGACCAGGTTTATACGGCTTGATAAAAGTAGCTTTAATGGACGGCCGGATGGTAGTGGCGGTTAATGCAGTCATGGTCCAGGTCTGAGTTTCGGCATCTACTCGTGGTACTGGCGAGGCAACAACAGAACTAAATGTGCCAGATCGCAGGAGTGAAGGTTGGCGCGCATAACGCCTCCGGGCTTCAGCGAAGGAGAGTTTTTCCTTTACCCGGATCTCCTGGATCGCCTTCTCGTCCAAGTACCGCGGACAGTCGGCAAACGACGCAGAATGAGACCCTTTACAATTAACGCAGACGGGGGCTGTTGAACAGGTACCTTCGTGTGAAGGCTGGCTACATGTTGAACAGATGTTAACGGCACTCTTACATGAGACTTGCGTATGCCCAGAACGTTGGCATTTAAAACAACGCAGAGGTCTAGGAATATAAGGCCTCACAGAAATCCGTTCGTACCCTGCGGAAATGCTCGTGGGCAGATCGACGCCATCAAATGTAATAAACAGGGCACGAGTGGGTACCAATACGCCGTCGCGTTTGGCCTGCACTCGATGCACTGCAGTCACCTTTTGATCGGATAGATATTCTACGAGATCCTCGTCCGATATACCATCGAGGCTATGGGTGGTAACGACGCCCCGACAGGAGTTCAATGTGCGGTGCTTCTCAACACGGATGGGGTAACCGTGGAGAAGCGTAACGCGCAACAAGGTCTTACTTTGCTGATCGGACTTAGTTTGTGCCAATAAGGAACCATTCCGTAGACGAGTGCATGATTGAACCGCACCAGCAATAGCATCTATGCCCTTCTGAATTATAAAAGGGTTCACCTCAAAGTTTTGTCCTTCTGTTCTCGAAATGACCAAGTAACAACCAGATGACGGCGGTGCTACTTCTGTTACAATAACTTTTCGGCGCTTATTTGTATTAATGGAGGAAGGGTGCTCCATAGCGAGATAAATCCTCCACCATTGCAACCGTCTCCGACCTCGGGCTCTGACTTCTCGGGCGTTACCCCGGCTTGGGTGAGTGGCCTATCTATACCAGACTCACCCCAGGGTCACACCTCCCAGAACATAGACAGAGGGACCCAATCGCCGTCAGAAGTCAGCAGCTCATGCAATGGCCCCCCCCGCGGGACTGCAGTTGAACAGCGGATACGAACACAAACCCTACATGACGACCCCGGGTGGTGGGGATGACGCCATTACCCACTCACCCAGCTGCGCACGCGGTGCGCGGGTATCCGTCAGGCTGTGTCTACGGAGGATTAAAATAAAACGTTAAAAGAAACAAACTGTGGGCGTTTCGCACTCAAGGTAGGCCGGCGAAGAAGTAAAAGAGACGTGTAAATGAATGGGCGTGGGGCGAAATGTGCATAAATAGAAGAAAAGAAAGAAACGATGGCGAGGGGCGACAAGGAATGAAATGCACAGAACGCACGAGAGCCTACCTTGAGTCCCCCGGTCACGAGAACGAACCCTCCTCGACCGGACGGGGATGAATAGGTGAAAATGGCTATGAATGGCTCGGGTACCCCGGGTGCGCCTAACCCGTACTCACAAAAGGTGAGCTTTTGGGGGGACACACGATTGAAATTCCTGTGTTTACAAGTACTTTCTCCCTTCCTTCCTTTCTTGAATAACATTACAGTTGATTGCTTTAGAGCACTAGGACTAATGTTCAATTTGTTAAAAATAGTAACTATTACCACTTAACTCTAGTGTACATTTTATGTTTCACCTCACCATTTTTTTATATTTTAAATGAAAGGGAGGGCAATAAATGCCAAATGCACTGTGACCAGTTGCGATTTATAGTGCTTCCATTCATGTGATGCACCAAGATCTTTGCCTACTTTGCAAAGTCTGCAAGTCTCTTACAGTGACTTTCAAATGGGATGACAATTGTCTTTGAGCGCTAGCAGGCTGGCAACCACTGTGTTATCATATTGCATTCCCCTTAAGTGGGGTATGAGACACGAAGTGAATGCATGAGGAAGGTAGGGACTAATGTTTCTAGCACAACGGTGAAAAACTACATTTTTAGCTCAAATAGTTTTCATAATACAAATGATTAAACCTATCCATATATATAAAATAACCAAGTAGCACTGTAATGGCCATTATTTGTATTGTAACAAATGAGAACACCAGTCACTGCAAAAATGCACTTTATCACCAGCCACACAACGTAACAAAATGTTACACTTGTGTCACTTTAGCATGCACCCTCAATACAGAACAACTACAACTGACTACAGAGTTACTACTCACAACTGAACTGCAGTCCACGTCGTCACTTCTAACAGCACTCAACTCAATGGAACTCAAATCTAAACATACTGCCACCCGGACATGAATAGCTCCCCCTTATACAGGTCCCACATTAAGTGGAACTTTCGAGAAAGAGAACCTACCAGAAAGGGCCAAAAGGAATCCTCTTGAGCATGGAAATGGCACACAATGGCTGTTCTTCCAAGCGTCTATTGTTCTAGAGAGGGACCAGGCATTAGCCTAACTCACAGCAGGTAGATGGCCTGGGAGGTGCTTGCACTGCCAGTCTATAAGAACTTGGCATGTGCTGTCACACTGCTCCCTGCTCAAAGATCATTGTCCCAAAGAGCAGTCATAGTGGGCTAGACAATCTAGGTGTACCACCGGCATTCTCCCTTGCGGCAGCCTCTGGATGCAGTAGACAACCTCTTCACTATGGAGTACCTTCCTTGCCATGGTTGTTGAAGCTTGGGGCAATTGCCCTTGGTCCAGATAGGGCGATACAGCCACACCAAAATCACTTCGATGGAAACCTTGGCTGTGTGCCTGGCAGTCATAGTGTGTTTTCATCTGGTTGCTCATTATCTGGATGTGTTGATGGGCCATCTCGTGCACATCGTGAAGACGGTTCACGAGGTTATCCACATAATCGATTGCTAGCTGTTCCACTCCAGGGTCTCCCAAACATCAGGCTGCATGGAAGATGCAATTCTCTGCTGAAGTCTAAGCTGGCTGGTGTCAACCCGGTGGTGTCGTGAGTCAACGAGAGTAAACCAGCAAGAAAAGTGGCACTCTAGCATCTAAGTCCCTCTGAAGATTGTCCACGACCTTCCTCAGGTGCTCTTTTAAGAGTCTTGATGTACTGTTCGTCCATGCCGTTTGACTGCAGGTGGAGAGGGTTGTAGGTGTCTTGTATAGTCCAAGTCTCTCCAGTGCTTCCCTCATCAGGTTCGGCTTGAAGTTTGTGCCCTGATCGCTGTGTAGCTCTAACAGTACCCAAAATCGGCAGAATACTTCCACTAGGCAGTCCGTGGTTGCCTGGTTACTAATGGCGCACACACCTTTGCCACTTGAAGTAATCCATGACCAGCAACAGATACTTGTCACCCCTGTCAGACACAGGGAAGGGTCCCACCATATCGATGGCAACACTTTCGAATGGTGCTCTCACGTTTTACTGCTGCATGTGACCCCAGCTCCTAGTCTGTGGGCCGAAACTCGCCGCACACACATTAGCAGCACATCTCAGTATCCATCCATAGTACCTTTGTCGGAGCTTGTCAATCGTTCAGTCGGGTCCCAGATGCTCTCCGGAAGTCCCGCATATACTTCCCCCAGGATTTCCAGCACCTTACTTCAAGGAAGAATCCATTGCTCTCTTCGTGTCTTCCCGTCAGGTCTCCCATACTCTGAACACATACTTCTTTGTCTTCAGCAGGTCCCATTGAGCCCAGTTGGTCTTATATTCACTACTACTGGGTGCAATGTCCTCCCAGCTCGGCCTAGTTCCTGCCTCCACTTCTCTCAGGAGCAGCACCAAGTCGGCATCTGTTAGCTGCTCCCTCCTCAGGCCTGTGCTATCCCATCCATCTGCAGGCAACACTGAAATCGCACAGATAGCTGCAGCATGCTTCTTCTCTTCCACCCTAGTGCACTGGCCGCACTCTTCCAGACAGGGTCTTCTTGACATGGCATCCGCATTGGAGTTACGCCTACCTCTCCGAAGCTTTAATGTGAAGTTGTAATCCTGAAGCCTCTGGACCCAACAGGCAATCTGGCCCTCCAGGTTCTTAAAGCTCAATAGTCAGTGAAAGCAGAGTGGTCAGTCCTCAGTTGGAATGGCTGACCGTACAGGTACTTATGGAAGTGTTCCAGCGCCTTCATACTGTCAGGAGCTCCCGTCAGGTAACGCAGTAGTTCTTTTCCGCCTTGGAGAGCGTCTATTACCCGCTCCTGCCCATCATGGACCTGGGATTAGTATGCCTCCAATACCACTGTCGGTGTACATAATAAAGTCGCCGCTGGTTGTGCAAAACCCAAAATAGGCGCACTGCAGAGTGCTGACTTAAGCGCCTGGAACGCATTCTCGGTCTCCTCTGTCCACACGTAAAGCCGGTGTTTCTCCGTCAGACGAGTGAGGGGCTTCGCGATGTTGGAGACGCCTCTGACGAAACGGCGGCAGTAGCTGCATGGGCCCAGAAAACTGGGAAACTCTCGTGTATCCTTCAGGCGAGGTCACTCTCTCTCAGCCCGAGCCTTCTCCGGATCCGTGGTCACCCCAGTTGGTGAGACTCAGGGCGGCGTGCACCAACTTAGAGTAAGCCCAGATCAACGCCCACCTTTGGGTATGGCATCCAGCGTAACATCTGCTCTAAGGTACTAGGTAACCAGAAACTGATCTTTCTCAAATACTTAATCCTAAAACGACTTGCTTGCTCATTTTCATTGTCTATACTCGTTTATTATATTAAATGTCATCTTTTTTTGTTAATTGTCTTGCTATTCAGAGTTGCTCACCAACTCCCACTACACTCCCAAATTGTAATGTCTTTACCCATTCTAAGGTAGTACGTTGCATAGTGGTGGATGCGCCGATTTCTGCAATTTAATTATTTTTGCTAGAAATATGGTACGATCTCTTACCTTTTCTCCAGTATTTCACCCTTGCACTAGTTCATATTATTGTTAATTTCACATTTTGTTGGTACAAGTGAGCTTTAAATTGTTTCCCCAAATTTTTTTTTGCATGAAAAGTTTTCCAGTTGCTTATCTATTTCAATCTAAAGTTTCAGTATCCTATTTATCTGTTAATGCTTGATATTTTATATGTTCACTAGATTTATGCACAATACTTTTTAGATGTGCTAAAACCATTTGCACGTTCGAAATTCAATTACTAGCTCACACAATCATCCTTCGTCACCTCTAATACCGCCTAAATTAACTTTTGAAGATTCCAGAGGTTAAAATGCCTGACGTTAAGGACCCAACCACAACCAACTTGGTTCCCGCTAGCCTACCGTTTGCGCGTCCATTCATGGACCCTGATCAATTTAATGGGAAACGTCATCAGAACGTGCAAATATATTTGCACAATTTTGAAATTATCTCTAAAGCTAATGCATGGGAGGATTCACATAAAAAGCAGTACCTCCCTTGTTATTTAAAAGATGCCGCTTCAACGTGGTATAAAACTTCTGCACATAGGCAACCTGATCACTCTTGGCAACAATTAAAGGATGCCTTGGAAAACCCCTTTAGACAGATGGCGCAAGATGAGATCCTTGAATTTCGCCTGACAGCGAGTTCAGGAACTCTCAGAACCAATAGATCATTATGTATATGATATTTTGGCACAGTCTGACCAGATTAATCCACAGATGTCTGAAACCGAACAAATTAGCCTTATCTTGCGTGGTTTAAAGTCTTCCTTAATTGGGCACATTTTGCCAGCAAACCCTCAAACGGTTGCTGAATTGTTGCAGAGTGCTCGTCGTATCGAGACGGCTAGATACCTATTCGGTCGCAGAGTAGACCTAGTTTCTTCTTTCCCACCCACCTCAGTGAACTCCCTTCCGTCCTCCCCTCTTGAACAGAAAATGGATACTTTAGCAGAAGAGCTTAATGTCTTCACTCAGCAAATGAATACATACAAGGGCGTACTAAGCGTCAAAATAATGTTGCAACGAAACTCATTCGCTCTAAACGTAACAGGAACCCTGGGCGTGGTCAATCGAGCAATAATGGCGTTTCGCATAGAAATTGGGAACGTCCTAGGCGTGAACGTACAACAGATGGGGTCCCATTTGCTTTAATTGTAATAAGCAGGGACATGTAGCATTAAATTGTAGACTTCCACAGAACCACCCAAACGCCATAAGCGCGTCACGGACGTAGGATTCGTGGCTCGAAATTCTGAACCAGGCTATGATAAGCAAAGGACCGCTGTTTGGCCTGCTAATGTTTTGCTTACAAGTAGCACCATAAATGGTACCAATATTGATGTTTTGATGAGCACAGGTAGTCTGTAAGCATATTTATCAAAAATATATAGACCCTTTTAATGCCCTTAGCTCAAAGTGTTCTCATACGCTCGGCTGATAAGTTGATGTTAATTTTTCTACTATATGCGATTTTACATTAGGTGATGCCCATTTTTCGGAACAACTTTTAGTGATACCAGATTTGCCCCATATGTTATTGGGTATGGATTTTCTTCGGCAATATAAGGCACCAATTGATTTAGTTAATTCTAACATTGTGTTGCAAATCACAGAGGCTAAGACAGTTAACATATTTTGCAATGAAAAGATTGGTTGTCCCTTACCTCAGATTACGTTAGAACCGGAGGATGACGTATGTGTAATAGGAAAAGCTACGTGTGCACAGGATGTAGAACTTGCGGCATTTAGCTCAACCCAACTAAGTCTCAAGCTTTCTTTGCCACACCCAGGCTCATTTTTGCTCGAACCATCTTAAACTATTGCGCAAAAAAAGCAAATCGATATACCATCGGTGTTATGTATAAACGAATCGGATCTATTTGCAATAAGACAGCCCTTCCAGGTACTTTTTGCTATGACTACCATAGCTTAAATACATGAAGTAGCGCTAGTTCAAGCAGCTAATTGTAACAAACAGAATACACTTATCAATATTAAAGATGCAAATTTCCACCTTAATTCAGAACGGACAGCTCCTCAACGCTGCCAGTTAGTGTCTTTTGGTAAAAACGACATGTATTTGATCTACATTACAGGAATTGGATATCACCAACCTAGGTGAATTTGAAAATCAAGCTTACTGATCCCCGACCCATTACACATCGCCCATATCGCGTCTCACAAAAACAGCGCCATATAATTACAAGTAAAAGATGAAAGAGGTCAACATTATCAGAGATTATAATAGTCCTTTTGCTTCCCCTGCGGTTCTTGTTCATAAGGATGGTAAATTTAGATTTTGCGTAGACTACCGCAAATTAAATGCAGTTACAGAGACTGTATCATTCCCTCTACCCCTTATTGATGATCTTTTAAGCCATTTAGAAAACTCAAAATGGTACTGCACCCTGGATTTGCTTAGTGCTTATTTTAGGTGCCTATAGCGGAAGAGAATAAATTCTCTGCCTTTATAACGGCGGAATCGTTTTCGAATTTTAAAATCTCTCATTTGGCTTGAAAAAGTGCCAAGATTTTTCAGTTACTTTGGGAATAAATTGCTATGTTATTTGAAATATAAAAACGCATTAGTGTACCTCGACGATATAGTTGTGTTTGCCAGTGCCTTCAATCAGTTATTGCAAAATCTAGAAGAAGTTTTTCAGAGGTTAGAACAGCACAATTTTAAGCTCAAACCTCAGAAATATTTCTTTGCTATGTTCAAGATTAAGTTATTGGGTTTTGAAGTGTCTGAAAACGGTATAGAACCTGACCAAGATAAACTGCGGGCAATCAAAGAATTGCCCGTTCCTAAAAATGTACGTCAGCTGCGACGAGTTTTAAGACTCTGTGGTTCTTACCGCAGATTTATCTCTAATTTTGCATGTATAGCCGAACCTCTATACTCTCACCAAGGAAAACCATGAATTTATTTGGACTAATGAACATCAAATAGTGTTTGAGACGCTCAAAAATGCTTCAGTTTCCCCACCAATGTTGGTATCGGATCTTGTTTGTTACAGCAACAGGTCAATTTCATCTTAGCTTTTTGCAGTTGCACCCTTTTGAAATTTGAGAAAAACTATAGTGTATCCGAATTAGAACTTTTGGCTATTGTTTGTGTCCTCACTTGCTTTGGACGCTATATCGATGGTTACCCTGTAGCAATAGTTAGCGATCACCATGCACTTTGCTATTTGCGTAACTTAAAAGACGCCACTGGTCGTCTAGCAGATGGGCTTTAAAACTTCAGGAATACAACTGCAATATTATTTACAAAAGTGGCGCTAAGCATTCAGATGCTGATGCTTTGTCATGACTTCCAGTCGCTGATCTCACTCCCGAGGAAATAGATCAAATAGTACATGTCATCACCCGTTTATTACCCCCAATAAAGGTAGCTCTACAACATAAAAAATCGGATCCTCTGCTAGTACCGCTTTTCGATGCTTTACAACAACCGGATGTAGCCACTCCTAAGGTGCGCCGACAGGCTTCTACTTATATTCTTAAATCAGGAGTTCTTTACCGCAAAAATGCTGGCACTACTGGACGGTTCCATTTACTAGTTATTCCGGAGTCGATTACACACGAAATTTTGTCTGCATGTCATAACGACCCTTTGTCTGGACATATGGGTTTCACCAGGACTTTTCATAAAATCCATTCGCGCTACTACTGGATAGGTATGCGAAAGGATATCGAAAAGTATGTTAAGACTTGCCCGAGTTGTTAGTCTCGAAAAGGCCATAAAAATGTCAAGCTTGCTGGATTACTTCAACCTATCACGGCCACACAAGTAGGCTCCACGTGGTCAATTGATTTGCTTGGACCAATAAACAGGCCTAAATCAAGAAAAACAATGATCGTAGTCGCAGTCGACTATGGATCTAGGTGCTGCGAAGCTACCGCGCTCCCTAGAGGCTCAATTGAGCATGTTGCCAAATTTATCTTGGAACAGATTATTTGTCGTCATGGCGCGCCCGCTAGATTACCGTCAGATAGAAGTTCTGTTTTTATTAGTGACGTAACATGGCAATTGTTGAAATTGATGGGTGTTAAACCCACAATCACATCGGCTAATAATCCAGCATGTAATGGCTTGGTGGAACGCACAAATCGATCATTAATATGCTTTCTCACTATACCTCTACCAACCTAACAGATTGGGACGTGGTCCTGCCATGTAGCGTTTGCTTATAACACCAAGATTCGACTAAAGAAAGCACATTCTTTCTAATGTACGGGCGACATCCGCCTTTGCCTGAGGAACTCCAATTGAAAGGCACCACTGATAACTTATTTGTTCAGGCAGACATAGCAGAATATCCAACAGGCTCGCCATTTAGCGCTAAAAATATCACGAAACAGCAAGCTAAACAAAGACAGTATTTTGATCGAAAAAGGTGTACTCTGTCGTTTCGAATTGGTCAGGTTGTAAGTTTCACACAACACAATTTCCACGGACCATATGAGGTTTTGCAACAGCTTTTCCCAGTGAACTATCGTATCAGACAAACGGATGGAAATAAACGTAGACATGGCAGTTCATGTTAAACGTATTTACCCCTATTATACTTAATATAATTGCAGAAGGTGATTAGTAATATTGATTGTAAGGATACTATTGATAAATCACGAGGATAAGTTCGTAATCAGTTTCAAACTATACACAAACCCCACTGCTACCCCCTCCCTCTTGTCCAACATGATAGTATTAAATGAAGCAGGTATTTAAAGTCGGAAAGATGTACAATTATTGAAAGTAATTAACATACAACAGGTAATAACAAACAGAAATATGCACTTGAAAGAAACTTTTTTTTTGTTTACTAATGCTTCACCCTATATTTGCCAGTTAATTTTCATAAAGATTGTTTGGATAATTCAACAACTATAAATCTTAGTAACAGCTAATGCGAAAGCCTTTACTCAGCAGTTAACCACCCCTTGAGGTGTTTTCTGAATAAGCATAAAGCTATACCAAATTAGGGAAGAATTATATACGTCTGTTTTATTGTAAATAATTAGATGACACATATATTAATTTCTAAGCTTTCTCAGTCGAGTTTTTTTACACGTAATAAAAAGTGGTGCGGTATGTAACACTTTCCTCCCCATTATTGCAATGAAATGATTGTTTCCTTCTACTCATATTGCTTTCTCTTTTACCCCCCACGTAACGTAACAATATTTTGACGTGTTCATGGATTACTTAACTTAGATTACATTGCTCTCGATGAAGAAAACTGCGATTATTTAGGTTACATTGATGATCTCGAAGAAAACAACGGGAATGCGATAGTGGTATGCGAGTACCATGATACTCAGACAGAGAGAGTGTGTGTGTGTGTGTGTGTGTGCGTGCGTTCAACGAACGTTTCGGTATTAGGAAAGAATATTTTACATGCCTTTTGAACTCGCTTGGAGCACTTAGAACAAAACTCACGACAGGAGTTCAGCTCTATAACCCAAACTGCAATTATTGTTATGCGTCCTACGAGTGCTTCGTACCGGAACATTTCAGATACTTAAGCCGGCATTACGATAAATTTAACGTAACAGGAGCTTGGCAATGTCAAACGTTTCGTTCCCGTTACGTCATGTTTGATGTCGCATGGTAATTAGGATCAATCTATGTGAAGCACTAGCTCGAATAAAAGAACTATCAATCAAGTCATTCTCATCACGTGCATGCCAATTAGATATTTAGTTTAGCAGCGTTTAGATTCATGTCACGTTAAGTACATCATAATCCCGGCATTACAGGCGATCTTATAAATAAACGTTCACCATGCGTCTGTTGGTCGTGTATTTCATCGCGTTGTTACAGCTCTTTTGAGATTAAGAGCAAGGTACCTAAACATACACTACGTGATCAAAAGTATCCGGACACCTGGCTGAAAATGACGTACAAGTTCATGGCGCCCTCCAACGGTAATGTTGGAAGTCAATATGGTGTTGGCCCACCCTTAGCCTTTATGACAGCGTTCACTCTCGCAGGCATACTTTCAATCAGGTGCTGGAAGGTTTCTTGGGGAATGGCAGCCCATTCTTCACGGAGTGCAGAACTGCGGAGAGGTATCGATGTAGGTCGGTGAGGCCTGGTACGAAGTCGGCGTTCCAAAACAACCCAAAGGTGTTCTATAGGATTCAAGTCCGGACTCTGTACAGGCCAGTCGTGTTATTGTGTAACCACTCCGCCACAGACCGTGCAGTATGAACAAGTGCTCGATCGAGTTGAAAGATGCAATCACCATCCCCGAATTGCACTTCAACAGTGGGAAGCAAGAAGGTGCTTAAAATATCAATGTAGGTCTGCGCGTGATCGTGCCATGCAAAACAAGGGGTGCAAGCCCCCTCCAGGAACAACACGACCACGCCATAACACCACCACCTCCGAATTTCACTGTTGGCACTACACACGCTGGCAGATGACGTTCATCGGGCATTCACCATACCCACACCCTGCCATCGGATCGCCACATTGTGTACCGTGATTCGTCACTCCTCACATTTTGCCACCGTTCGTGTAATGTTGACGCTCCTTACACCAAGCGGGGTGTCGTTTGGCATTTTCCTGCGCGATGCGTGGCTTATGGGCACCAGTTCGACCATGGAATCCAAGGTTTCTCACCTCACGCCTAACTGTCATAGTACTTGGAGTGGATCCTGATGCAGTTTGGAATTCCTGTGTGGTGGTCTGGATAGATGTCTATTACTCTTTACGACCCTCTTCAAATGTCGGCGGTCTCAGTCAGTCAACAGACGAGGTCGGCATGTACGCTTTTTTGCTGTACATGTCTCTTCACGTTTCCACTTCACTATCATATCAGAAACAGTGGACCTATGGATGTTTAGAAGTGTGGAAATCTCGCGTACAGACTTCTGACACAAGTGACACCCAATCACCTGACCAGTTTCGAAGTCCGTGAGTTCCACGGAGCGTCCCATTCTGCTGTTTCACGATGTCTAATGACTACTGAGGTCGCGGATAATGAATACCAGGCAGTAGGTGGTAGCACAATACACCTAAGATGAAAAACGTATGTTTGTGGGAGTTTCCGGATACTTTTGATCACATAGTGTAGAAATAAATATACTAGTGTTCAGAAAATAAAAGGCAATTCTTCACTTTTGCAGATTTCTCACGCATTGTGGGAGGAACTGACTGAACCCATGTTACTATTTTGTGACCATGCGTGAATATGGTGAAGTTTTCTGAAATTGGAAATGGCATTTCTTCAACACGCAAGTGTCCTGCGATGCAAAATGAAGACTAGAAACAATTTTAAGTTGCTCTTCAGTACGTTTCCCGTCGCTCGAAGCACTAAACTCGTCCGTCACGACTTTCCAGCATTTCTCTTTCAGCATATTTTTGACACTTTTACACCCATTGTTTAAATGGATTTTCTTTATCTCTACCAACAAACATTTCTCTCCTTCGCTGACGTTTCCTCCTTTTCCTGTTGCACATAACCTTATCCACGATCGCGAAGTAAATCGCGCAAACAAAACAATACCTCCGGGAGTAATGAGCTCTTACTTCTGTAGTCGTAACAAACAGAAATCAGAATTGAGCTCTCCAACGTTACTTCCGGAGTAAATAGCTTCCATAGTAACCACTTCCTTAGTACGGAGTTCTTTAGTAAACGTTACTTCCGAAGCAGTTTACTCCAAGATGACGCACGCTGCCCTACATGACCCAAATAGTTGATCTCGTGGCTACGCGTTGGCGCTTCTTCACGTTCAGTTTCTGGTTGGCTGTTTGCAGTCTCAGTAATCCTTGGTCAGTGTTTCCAGATGATCTTGGAAACTGCTACCAACGACGTCCTCAGGGATAGCAGAAGACGTCGTATATCAACCCCCTCATCACGGATTCCATCAAGCGCTGTTAAGCGACTGGCGCGTTGTAGAGGCCAAAAGGCATAACAGTAAACTGCCAAAGCCCTTGGCCTGTCGAGAATACGGTCTTTTCCTTGTCTCTGGGGTCCAGAGCGAATTTCCAATATCCCGGTTTTCAGGTTCAGGGTCGAGAACCACTGGACACCAGCAAGTGTCCCAAGTATCGTCAATTCGGAGTAAGACAAAACAGTCCTTTCGGGTGACAGCGTTTACATTCTTATAGTCCACGCACAAGCGTAGCTAGCCGTTCCTATTCGCTAAGACCACCGGAGAACAAGGGCTGTTGGACTCCTCGATGATGTCCCTAGTTCTCATGTCCTCCAGAATGCCTCGTATCTCTGCTTGCTTCGCTAGAGGAACACGCCTTGATGGTTGCCCGATAGGCCGGACGTCTCCGGTGTCGACGTGGAGTAATCCGTCGGTGCGGCCATAATCACTGTCCCCTCGACTGAAAGCGGCCTGGTATTGCCCAAGGAGGTGCCAGACCTTCAGTTGTGCGCGGTCAGATGGTCGGCCGCCCACTTCAAGTCTTCCAGCAGGGACCCCACATCTTGAGACGGTCGCACGACGATACCCTCGCAGCTGGCTCGCATTCCCCTAATTCCGTTCCAGTCTGTATGTCCTTATCGGTGTTCGCTGGATGCAGCACATTCACTGGCGCTTCCTTCCGGCAAGGCAACAATGCCCTGGCGACACACAAAATCCATTCAATGGTGTCTCTCGTTCCAACTCCAGGCTACTTGAGCGCTGGCCTTCCACAAGCGCCTTCACCACCATCTCGGTTCTTGCGGGCACATCCTCCATAGCGATCACCTTGCAGATGCCCGGTTGCTCGTTGGGGCTTCGGAGCGTAACCTCGTCTCTGCCGAGTTTCAAGACCCTCCTGCCGATGTCGACCGTCGCCTCGTGGCTCCTAAGGGCATCCAGTCCTAGTAATATATCTTCAGTCAACCCCGCGACGAACACTGACAGCGTTACCATGCTCCGTCCTAAGGTCAAATCCAGCAGGGCCTCATACTCCACAGGCAAGCCATCGCCCGATGCCGTCACCAGTTGGTAGGGCCGATTCAGTTTCCTCGACGGCAAGCCCTCGCCACGTCAGGTCTGATTACGGTTGCACCTGTGTCGGCTAATACCCGGCAAAGCTTCCCTCGGATCCAGCCGTCCGCGACGAGGCTGTCATTGATTCTTCTGCCCAAGGCACGCAGGGTCACCCGAGGTGTTGGAGTAGACGGCCCCAATGGGCCCCTTGCCACGCCGGTATTAATTCGTTCCCCATCAGCTCGTCGGTTTGGTGTGGAACAGTTCTTTACCAGGTGTCCTGGCTTGCCACACACCACTTAAAAATCTTTGCCGACATCCTTGTGTTGATCCTTTATCACCGCCGTATCGAATGCCCCTGGTCTTCGAGGTAGCTTCCACTGTTACCTTGGCGCCTCCATCCTCAACAAGGGCGTTAGCGCCTCGTGAATGGTCTTGTAATCGCCGAGCATCACACTCTCTGGTATCTCGGCGTTACGCACCCCGTCGATGAAGTAGTAGGCAGCTTTCTGGGATAAGAAATGGGCGGGAGGTCCACCAAAGCTTTATTCACTAGCTGTTCAAGGGCGAACTCCTGCAGCATCTTCCCTGGCTGCTTCAGCTTTGATCCGAATTGACTACGATTGGCTGAGGCCAAGTGATGGTTCGCTGAACGGTTTTCGAGGGTCTCCCAGATGTCTCCGGACTTCGCTGACGTTAGAATCGCATTCAGAATTTCTGCTGCCCGTTCCTGGATGCTGGCTATTAGCGGTGTGGCCTCCCCCTCTGCTGACCACCGGTTATGGGCGGCAACGACGGCGAATTGTCGGCGGAAGACTTCGAAAGTTAACGTTCCGTTGTATTTGTGTCTTGACGCGTGTGGATGTGGTGTCGCGTTCTGAAGTCTCGAACTTCTTGGCTTCCGCTGAGCATTTCTTCTACCATGGCGTTCAGTTTGACACTGTCGACTCTTCCTTCTAGGATGCTATGCCGTTCCCCGACGTCTTCCAGGGCGCTAACGCGTTGACCAAGGTCTTTCATCTTTCCGCCGAGCTCTTCCACGTCTTTCTTCACCCGGCCACTTGCTCCTCAGTTTTAGTCGATAACTCCGCCTTTATCTTGGACATTCGTCTTTTCTTCCTCTACACCCCTCATTTCCGTCTCCTCTTCTCCATGGCGGAATTCAGTTATTTCACTTCCCATCTTCTCCATTGCAGATTCCATTTTGGCTTCCATCTTCTCCATTCATAATTTACATTCTTTAAGACTTCATTTCGTCCCATCTTCTTCATTCTGGATTCCGTGGTCTGCACTTCTTAAGTTTTGAAACAGTTGCTCCATTATGGAGTTTCAATCACATTCCTGACACCAATGTAACAAATGCGAACACTGCGAAAACACACCATCACCAGGCACTCAGCGTAACACAAATGTTATACTCCTATCACTTTGGCACGCACTCGGAATACAACGCTAGTATAACCGACTGCCGAGTTACAACTCACAAACTGCACTGTCCACTCTTCTAACAGCGCTCAACTCGGCTGAACTCAAATTTAAGAAAACTGCTGTCCGAGCACGCAGCTCCCACATACAAGCGGTACTTTCGAGAAAAAGAAGCTGCCAAAATGGGCGAAAAGGAATCCTCTGGAGTGTGGAAGTGGCACACAATGGCTATTGTTCCAAGAGCCCATTGTTCTAAAGGGGGACCGGCCATTAGCATATCCCGCGGCAGGTAGATGGTCCGGGAGGCGCTGGCAACGCCGGCCCGCAAGAACTTAGGGCGCGCTGTCACAGTACACACACTATGTGATCAAAAGTATCCGGACACCACCGCGAACATACGTTTTTCATCTTAGGTGCGTTGTGCTGCCACCTATTGCCTGGTACTCATCCGCGACCTCAGTAGTCATTAGACATCGTGAAACAGCAGAATGAGACGCTTCGTGGAACTCACGGACTTCGAACGTGGTCAGGTGATTGGGTATCACTTGTGTCAGAAGTCTGTACGCGAGATTTCCACACTTCTAAACATCCCTAGGTCCACTGTTTCTGATGTGATAGTGAAGTGGAAACGTGAAGGGACATGTACAGCACAAAAGCGTACAGGCCGACCTCGTCTGACCGCCGACATTTGAAGAGGGTCGTAAAGAGTAATAGGCAGGCAGGCAGGCAGACATCCATCCATCCATCCATCCATCCATCCATTCATCCAGGCCATCACACAGGAATTCCAAACTGCATCAGGATTCACTCCAAGTACTATGACAGTTAGGCATGAGGTGAGAAATCTTGGATTCCATGGTCGAGCGACTGCTCATAAGCCACACATCACGCAGGAAACT
Source organism: Deroplatys truncata (assembly GCA_030765065.1). NCBI lineage: Eukaryota > Metazoa > Arthropoda > Insecta > Mantodea > Mantidae > Deroplatys > Deroplatys truncata. The sequence goes on from CM060990.1 coordinate 405,995,060, forward strand.
GCCAAACGACGCCTCGCTTGGTGTAAGGAGCGTCAACATTACACGATTGAACATGGCAAAACGTTGTGTGGAGTGACGAATCACGGTACACAATGTGGCGATCCGTTGGCAGGGTGTGGGTATGGCGAATGCCCGGTGAACGTCATCTGCCAGCGTGTGTAGTGCCAACAGCGAAATTCGGAGGTGGTGGTGTTATGGTGTGGTCGTGTTCTTCCTGGAGGGGGCTTGCACCCCTTGTTGTTTTGTGTGGCACGATCACAGTGCAGACCTACATTGATATTTTAAGCACCTTCTTTCTTCCCACTGCCAAAGAGCAATTCGGGGATGGTGATTGCATCTTTCAACACGATCGAGCACCTGTTCATCCTGCACGGGCTGTGGCGGAGTGGTTACACGACAATAACATCCCTGTAATGGACTGGCCTGCACAGAGTCCCGACTTGAATCCTATAGAACACCTTTGGGATGGTTTGGAACGCCGACTTCGTGCCAGGCCTCACCGACCTACATCGATACCTCTCCTCAGTTCCGCACTCTATGAAGGGCTGTCATTCCCCAAGAAACCTTCCAGCACCTGATTGAAAGTATGTATGCGAGAGTGAACGCTGTTATCAAGGCTAAGGGTGGGTCAACACCATATTGACTTCCAACATTACCGTTGGAGGTAGCCACGAACTTGTACGTCATTTTCAGCCAGGTGTCCGGATACTTTTGATCGCGTAGTGTATGTGTGTGTATATTCCTAACTGTAGGTTCCTCATTTAAAAAAAATTAAATGCCTGAATGCTGCAACTGGAAAATATGAGCCGTCACATGCTTATGCTGTTTGTAGGGAGAATCCCCGATTACGAGAGTTCAAATCAATATTAAGTTGTTTAGACAGGAATAGAGCAACAGTAAAATAGTGCAATGGATTTTACGGTGAATTTCCTGGAGAGTCAAAGAAGCAGGTATTGCGAAGCCAGTGTCTTAAGTATTATTTTTAGGGTCTACACGTTTTTCAAAAGATGCAATGGGGAAGACGGAAATCAACTCGATTTCATAAATGCTCAACACCTTACTCCTAAAGCGTATGAAGTAGGTAAAGTAAATGTGTCTCGCATTTGCGAAGAGGCAAGAAAATCTGATTCCAGAGGTGCTCCAGCGTTTGTGTCACCTAGAAAACACATGGGACCTCCGAAGAGGGTTAAAAATTTAAGTGACTTTGACAAGGACATTGTACACAAAACTGTGTTCGAGTTTTATGATCAAGGTGAACTTCCAACAATAGAGAAAGACAAAGGGCGTAAATTTTTAATTGAGAGTGACATTGTTGTGATAACGATAAAATTCTTAAGCAAAACGCACAAAATGCGAAATTCTGGTGATACGAGATCTGTAGTTTACTTAGATAAGACATGGGTAAATAAAACCCACACTCAAAACTCAATCTGGCAAGATTGCTAAGAAAGAAAGAAGGAAAGAAAGAAAAGAAAGAAGAAAAAATGAAAGGAAAAAAAGGTGGCCTAAAGGTATCTGTTGGAACATGTTCATTATTTGTTATTAGGATCTGCTAAAACAGAATTCCTACTTGAAAGGAAATAAGATTTTCTGTCCAAAACCACCTCAGACTATAATAAGAGACGACAGCTGATAACATTTAGAGGCCGACCCTCGTAGCCGTGGTCGCTGGAGCGTATAGCTTCGGCGCTCTGCCAAGCCGAGGGTTGCAGGTACGTATCCCGCCATGGGCATGTGCGTGTGTGTGTGTGTGTAATTGCGATAATAAGCGGAAAAGCAAACAGTAAAAACACAGTAATCTTAAACTGGGTAAACATGGCAACTTAAAAAAAAGGGGGAAAATGGTTTCCGAACAGATTCTTAAATTATTTAAAGAGGGAAGCATAATTATAATGCCCATATATTTCGGCTATTGAAAACAAAATACTGAATACGGCCAGCAGAAACTACCAAATTGTTGAATGGGTGGGAAAAATGGGGGTGTTGACTTTTTGGCAACAGACATTAGAACTGAATTACTTCAATGAGTATTTTCATTTAAAAACCAGGAAAAACTGTATCAGCCGGATCAACTTGCAATCGAAACGGTAAACTAGGTAGCTCACCTGTCGTCCTCTGTGGTGTAGTGGTTACCATGCTAGCCTATAGTTCCCGAGGTCGCGGGTTCAAACCCGGCGTAGGGCGATGCATCTTGTCGGGAGTAAACATCCTTAGCATGGCTTCCTTCAGAAGGGAAGTAAAGCCGGTGGTCCCGTGTCGTAGATTTACGGCACGTAAAAGAACCTGAAGCTTGATAAAGAGGTCTCTGAGCAAAATTACCGATCTTTCACGCCTAATATAGAACGGGACGCTAAGGACCACAGCAGTTAAAGAACGTCCATAAATAAAACTATTATTATTATTATTAGGTAACCCACCTCCCCAATTACCACTGCCAGTATAATCCAATTAATGGGGGCTTAAATAAAATGGTGGTTGCAAACAGAAATAGCACTTTTAAACAAGTGAAGACTATTCATGAAGAAATTGACAAGGTAATACAATACTGGGAATCCTGTGTGTGACATGCAGAAAAACTACAAGATGACTGCTTTTGAAAGCAAATAGACCATAACGAGATTGTGGAACCTATCATAATAAATTTGCAAGACTCAGACAATGAAGATAGTGACAATCATGAATTGTCACTTGACGTAACTTATGGCAGTGACAAAGAGGAGCCACTGACAGTTCCATTAGATTAAAAGAACAGGTAATTCATAAACTAGAATTATACAGCATTTTAGAAAACATGCACATAATATGTGAGTATGCATGTTCAAATTTTGAATTTAACAACCTATAATTATGGAAGTTTGGAAAATTCAGTTTGGGTTCCCTTATATTGGCTATTCCAGTGACGGGCAGATTTGCATGCTCTAGGATAGTGTGCAAGCGAGAGGGAAATATGAAAAGAGTGGGGGTAAAGAGGTGGAAATGCTGAGCATGCAAATGCATCTCATTTGCTGCAGAGCAGAACTCTTTCCTTTTGAAAAACATAATAGCAGGAAATTCTTGAAATCCCTGCAATTATACGATTCACCTCACCTTAAAACATATATTTTAAATGGATGTCTGTAGTTTGTTTTCCACAAACTAAAGAAAGCCAAGCAAAAATTATAGAAGTAGACTTTAAATGAAGTAGACTTTTGTTTTCATCTGTTTGCATCTAAATTGACAATTTTTTCTATTTACTAATATTTATTCTTAAAGGGCTGGTGTTGCTCCACGACATTTGTTTTCACAAACCTATGAGATTCCCAAATATAGTAGCTGCTTTCAAGTTTTATGGCACTTTAAAAAAGAAAATACTGTATGAGGTGTCCAGGCGCACAGTTTTAGATGCTAAAAGATATCCTATGATGGTATTAAATGAAAAATAAAAGAACGCTTATCATTCAAGATGTAGATGATTAGAAAAATGTTCCACACATCTGGGGGGTATAAGTTATACCACCTAATTGTCAACTGATCCCAGATTCCCCACGACTATCCATCGAGGACCACTGGTCTGACATCTACCAGCACTCAATAAGAAATCAGAATTTGGTTCAGTAGCCCAAACTTTATATCATGATTGTATTCCAATTCTTAATGGTAATAAAAACAATGTACTTAATTTCTCATACTCAGATGCAGTCAATGTCTTCAGAATGTACTCTTAATAGGGGAGTTTATTTATTTTTTTGTTTGTTTGTTTTTAATAATGAAGTACTAACGAGTATCATCTTTAGGAGATTAACATTGAACTTGCACAGTACCATGCAAAGGGGAATTTGTAAATTTCAAACAGCCAATTATCTTTGTCTTAAAGCGTATGATGCTGTAATGTAAATACACAGCCTTTAAGCTGAATTTTGACAAGTCTACAATTATATGCCACTTTAGGATTATGATAGCTTCCTAATACAATCATTAGCTCATTACAATATAGTAACTGTTCATTTTCGTAAAGAATGTCCAAATATTGTACTTTCACTTTCCAAAATACTTTTTTGTTTTGTTTGCTTGTTTGTTTTTTGCTTGCCAGATTGTAAAAAATTACATTCCTGAAGTTGGGAGAACCGTCTCATCTTGTTTTAGTTTATTTCAAATCTCTTTGACAAGGACCTATAACTCAGCTTGCAATATCAAATGAGATTCCCGAGATCCAATAAAGCCAGGATCAGACAAGAGACGATCCTCGCATTTTGGAGTTGAATCGACTTTTATTTATGGACACACTAACTACTATAGCTCTTAGCGACCAATTCTATATTGGGCATGTAAGACCATAAATTTTACTCAGAGACCTCTTAATCAGGCTTGAGGTTCTTTTACGTGTCATAAATCTACAACACAGGACCACTGGCTTTACTTCCCTTCAGAAGGAAGCCATACCAAGGATTTTTATGCACGAAAAACATCCATTGCCCTCTGCTGGGTTTGAACCCGCGACCTTCTCGCATTTTTGGATATACAACCACATGCATATTTTTGAGGAGAAACCACGAGGAAGAAGGTTATTCAGCTTGAGAGAGAATAGCACTAACCATTCCATGGACGAACAACCACTTTCTGCAAGTGTGATAGTGATGCCTCATTTTAGGTTATAAAAACATGGTAATAAATATATTTTACATCACAATTCAAGTGTTTTACAATGCTTCAACAAAAATGTGCAGAATCTGAAACGTATTATTACCTGATGCCTCATCTTCATTTATATTGCTAGAACTTTACAGAAAAAAATTGTATATGAAATATCCATGCTAGTAAGCCACAACCTTGCAATAGGCATTTCATAATCTCATTGGAACACCTGGTTATAGCTTTAGTTTTAAAATTTATAGAAATCATGTGAACATAAATATCTCAGTTGGTAAGCTATGTAGAACCAAAATTAACTAAAATTTGTATCTGAGTGAATGAAGAATAGAAAGGATACATTCTTCTGGATGATGAAAACCTACACTCACAGTGACAAAGGTCAGTGACAGGCTTTGTGTGGGCAGTATTAAAACATTTGTTACTGATGAAGTCTTTACAAGACCAAAATGTGGCTGTCTACCCTACAAGAGAAGTGGGGTAGTGTGCATAATTATCTTCTAGATTATCAAGCCTACCGATGCAGCTGAAGTTGTTGGCGATGTTCACTCTTGAAACACCTGATTTCAAAGCATCTTCAAAAGCAACTTTGGTTATACTTAATACAAAACCTTAAATGACAACAGTGTGGCCTTGCCCGATCACTTGTTTTGCAGAATCTAACACTATTCCCACATTCTTATGCAGTTTTTGCCAGAAAACATTTGTCATACAATGCTGGGCCGTAACATTTGGTATTAATTGTGCTTGGGTTACATTTGCATAACTACAAAGTGGAATTTCCTGTGTACAATCTGCATTTCTGAATACAAGGAACAGGAAGGATGTTTACAGAAATTTATTGGATAAAAATTATCCATGTCAGAATGTCCCCCATTTCAAAATGCCAATTTTAACAAGATGGTCATCTTGGTTAGAGTCTTTGGACTCCTGTCTGACCATCTTATGGACATGGTCTTTAAGAGATCTGTGCAAACTGTGGAAGTGGAGTTTCTGCATACTACAAAGAAGGATGAGCTTTTTGCTACTCTAATAAAAGCTACTATGATACAGCTTGTAGACATACTACTGGAGGGCTAATCATATCCTACAATCTATGTAATATATGGCAACTTGCCATGCACTGAGCAGGCCTTGCAGCATGTTGCTTCTGGGTAGCTTGGCAGCAAAACTAAAAGACTGCAAAGATGCTCTCATGTGTAATGCCATGTCTATCATTAATAATGCTGTGTGCAACAACAAAGAATAATCCTTGTGCTTGTGATGCAATCAATGGATCTTGTCAGGAAATGGTCAACAATGTGGAAGGAATCCAGGATGTAGTTCACTTTTGTAAGAATGTAAAATAGTAAAAGGGTATATAGAAGTTCAAAGCCTTGAGGAGCATATTTTTTTCAGAAGTCAAATGCACAAAAGTTAATTTTTCAGGAAATGCATTTTTTAAATATCAAACCGAAAAACTAATTATAGAGCAAAATAATTTTACATTTACACTAGGTTTTTAAGCACATATTTGATAATGCATTTTACAAAAAATTTTCATTTCTAATATTTAAGTACAGGGATAAAATTTCCAAGTTGTTTCTAAAGTTGATGAATGCAAATCTGGAAGGTAAAATTGTCAATATATACCTTGAATTGTTTTCCCTCCCCCTCCCAGATATTGTAAAGAAGGCATCCTTATTGTTCATTTTGTCTTGCACTTTTTTAAAACTGTATCGAAGTACCAAACTTTGAGTACACACTCCAATAATACAAAACTGGAAACCTAATGGCAACTTTCAATTATGTCCTTATGCAACTCTTCTGCTTCTTCTGGCGTTTCATAAAGCTTCACAAGTTTTGACGTTCTTTTTCTTATCCTTGTTAACCATGGTTTTTTTTCCTTTCCCCCCCCCCCCCAAAGTAGCTGCTTTTTTTAAATTCCTGTCTGCAGTTCCTGGACTTCAATACCTTAACCTTGACAGGACTTCCAGTAGTGTCCATTACTGACAACAATGCCTTCTTTTTATACTTTTCATAAGCCATCACCCGTGGCATTTTGGTGATGTGATTTCCACGTACTTTAGTACTTTATTTATTTTAGTGCTAAGTACATATCATTGGTACCCACCTTGTTTGGCCCTGGCCAGTTTCAGGTGGACCTCAATTTTTCATTTAGCATACATTCTTATCACTAGAGGAGTAATAAATTATCTTACTCCCCTCTATTTATCTTTACCATTTCACTTTAACTTTCCATAAGAACTCTCCTAAACCTAACTGGCCTTAATCTTTAAAACTTTTATTTAATCCTACTACTTTATTTTCAACCATTTATCAGCTCCTTTCTCTACCCATTTGCAATCAAACATTATATGTAAATTATGTTCACAAATAAGCCTAAGCCTCCAGGTGCCCTCCCTTTCTTACTCTTCCTTTCATCCTTTTTCCTAAAAATACAAAGCTCTGAACTTGTGGTTGTCTCTATTCTACCCTAGTTTCAACTATTGCTAACAACTTGATTTTTAGCAACATTTTGTTAATATGCCAGTAACCCAGAGCTTTAAAAAAATCCTCACAATTTCAAAATCCTAGTTTTATAACCCCTCCCCCTTATGTGCCGTTGGGAACTGGATCAAAATCTAAGCGTTTCTAATTTTCTCCTACTCAACATTATTCCCAGTTCACTTCTTTCCCCCTTTCCTTCCCATTGCATCTCAGTATCACTATGCACTCCTGATAGCTGAAGAATACTGCCCCTAGGCATGGAAATGGCACTCGATGCTGAAGACTCCCAATCACTTTTTCCTGCCTACCTGTCAACCTTTACTCTACTTCTTCCAGCCAACTGCACATCTGTAAGTTTCAGATCTGGTGTGGCCTTCCACAGTGGTGACGTCAAAACTTCTCTTACTTGACCTCCTTGACCATTTGTTGTGACAAATTCCTCTGTCAGCCTGCGAGCTTATATTTGTAATTTATGTTTATACTTTTATAGTTAAACAACCAAGGAAGAAACCAAACTAAGGAACATCTGGTGGAGAGAAACACAAGTGACTAGGCAGAGTGAAGTCAGGAAGTCTGAAAGTTCACAAGAGTTCTATGGAGAAGATATTGGGGTTCTCGAGGCATTTTTTGGGCACTTTACATTGTAGTAGAGGCTTCGATAGGTTAGTGAACTCTTTAACCGTCTTATTGGTCTATATAAAATACAGAAGGTATTATATTACTTGGCTAAAGAAATTCTTCACAACAAACACTGGGCTAATGACTGCTTATTAAAGAAAAACAGTTTTTAAAGGCATGCATGCACTTCTCCCTTTTAAGAGAGGCATATTATTGCACAACATTTTCTCTTAATTCTGTTGAATCATACCAGCACTCTGTGTGTAAAAGTGAACCAAAGGTTCAATGTCACCAGTTAAGGGTAAGAAAATGTGTCAAGTGTTTTAATAACCATTTATCTGAAATCAGTTTTAATTTTTCAGTATTATTTTTAATTCAGTATGCTTACACATTTAATTTGGGCACATTACAAACGTCACACATTTCAGAGTAACCTTACATTTTTAAGAAATTTATAGCTGTCTTACAAGATAAATGGTTCAGAACTTCAATTCCTGTTAACAAAATATGGAAGCAAAACAGTTGAGAATACACAATATAAATTAAATGCATTAATTTCATACAAAGTTTCAGTAACACTTTCTGTAGCCAAGTAGATATGCACCTGTATTCTTGAACCATGCAGTTAAATAAATTAGCTTAAGACTAAATGCAGAAAATGTGCAGTTATTCTACCAATGGGCTGGTTGTACAAATCTTATCTAAATAGCCTAACTGGAGTATAAATGACAATGAATTGGAAGAGACATTTCTATTGCTTAGATAGTTATCCCACTGCTGAGATTTAAAACTGATGTTGCCTATATTGCTAGTCATTCATGGCCAGCTTCATACATAACCATGGTTGGTTTAAAGGTTTGTTTTGCTGAAACTTGTGCAGCACTTTGCATTGTTTTCACAATCAGCTGTTCCTTAACTTATTTGAACTGTTTGCTGTACTGTGAGGGATTTAAGAATCCAGGAAATTATACAAAATACAAGCACATGGTAGTAAATACAAACACAGACGCTATGACTTTTTGGAATAGTTAAGAGTATGGGAGTAACTAACCTCGCCTTTTGTGCCTTGGACTTACACTTTCTTTTAAACCAGTTGCCGCATATTCTGTTTTCTATGCTCAAAATGGCTCAACCACTTAATGCAGCTTCTGTCACTGTATTCCTTAAAAATATCTATTTCTTCAGAGTTTTAAAAATGATATTTCAACTTATCAACATCACTGTCAACTTAAGGTATAAATGAATTGGTCCTAGAGATCAAGTGCCTAAACTAGTTGCTAAACCAGTACCATCAACAAACAAGTATATTATAACACTATATGCATATAGGACATTAGGATACCATTCTCATTACAGCTTGCACTTTGTTGATGGCAATACTTAATGCAACAGCTAGAAAGGCTGAATCTAAGCAATGACAAGAACATTGTTTTTTTACTGACCGTATTCTCTATACCACGAAAACCTGTTTCTATTGACATCCAACTTTGTGTCCTACCCAGACAAGTGACAGTGATCAAAATGAGTTCAGCTCTGCAATGATTTGGATTAAATGGACGTTGTAAATATGCAAAATTATGAATTTGTTCTTAAATTTAAACTTAATTTTAGACTAGATATAGGAGCTCTAAGGGCCTTCAGGAATCCAGTAATAGTAATAAATAATAATAATAATAATAATAATAATAATAATAATAATAATAATTAGTTTATAGACTTGTGAATACAAGTTTCAAGCCTCATCAGTATATTTACAAGTGAATTTACAAATCGTCTTTTCTGTACAAAGATCTTTTAATTAGATACTGTTTTAATTTGAAATGTCTTATCACTTAAAGCTTTTAGTTCATTTGGTAACTTATTGTACAAAATTATTCCCATTATGGGGGGGGGGGAACCGTTTCAGTAGCTTGTTTATTTACACACTATAATAATTGCTATCGTTTCATCACAGGATTCTTATTTATAACAAAGATAATTACTTTGTTTACATACAATGCAACAACTGTTAATATTCTTTGTTATAAATGTGCCTCTACATGGTGTACAGATTACTTATATTAAAAATATGTCCGATACATTTCTTTTGAATAACCAATAATCTGATAACATTTGTTAATCCAGAACTACCCCACACTTCTATTACGTATTGTATGTGTGGGTAAATTAGACCATAATAAATAATTTTTATTTAAATACTTTACCACATTTCTCAATAAATAAGAGTGCTAATTTTTTTTTTTTTTTTTGGTTTTACATAAATGTTCTATGTGCAATTTAAATGTCAAGTTCTCACCAATTGTTATACCCAAAAATTTCATATTTACCAATTGCTTAATATTGTCATTTATTTTACATTTAATGGTTCATTTTTTGACCTACTCTTTTGGTGTTGAAACAATCACTTTTGCCTTTTGAAAATTTACTTTCAGATAATTATAATTTAAATATTTACAGATATCCTGCATTTCAATGATGGAGTCTCTTAATCTACTTACATCTGTGTTTGCAAATGTAATTGAAGTATCATCAGCATATGAAATTGTTTTGTAATTTGCAGATTTGAGGAGATCATTTGTATATAGTAAAAATAGAAGTGGACCAAGTACCAATCCCTGTGGTGCTCCAATTTTTCTTACTTCATAATTTGACTTTTACATATTATATATTACAACCTTGTTAGCAACATCTTTTGGTGCATTGTTTACGATTTGCAAGATTTCTAGCAACTTGCCTCTGATGCCATATTTTTGTATTTTGTCTAATAGCTTCCTATGCAATATGCTATCAAAAGCTTTTGATAGATCCAGGAATGTGTCTGCCACTTTGTTCCCCTTATCAAGTTCATCTAATGTTAAATGATAGTACTCTGCAATAGCAGTTGTAGAGAAATTTATCCTGAAACCATGTTGCAATGGATTAAGTAAATTGAATTTATTTAAAAAAATGTATCAATCCATCACTTAGCATATTTTCAAAAACCTTAGCATATATAGACGTTAAAGTAATTGGCCTGTAATTTTCAATCTGTGTTTTATCACCTTTTTTTAGAGACTGGCCCCTGAAAGTACTAAATTTTAATGTGTATGGGAAAATTTGATTTATTGAGGCATTTATAGGTGAACGAGTATGCTCGTTAATACACCACTACAATGCTTTAATATTTGTGATATGCCATCCCAACCAGAAGTCATCCTCCATAGTTCCCGAGGTTGCAGGTTCAAAGCTGGTGGAGGGAAATGGATTTTTTTTCAGGCATAAAAATCCTTAGCATGGCTTCCTTTGGAAGGGAAGTAAAGCCGGTGGTTCCGTGTCATAGATTTACAGCATGTAAAAGAACCTCAAGCCTGATAGAGGCCTCCAAGCAAAATTACCAGTCTTTCATGCCCAATACGGAATGGGACGCTAAGGACCACAGCAGTTACAGAACGTCCATAAATAAAACTCAATTTTTATCTCAATCAGAAGATGTTTTATTCTTAATTTTACCTATAACTTTTGATACTTTCTCTTCAGTTGATTCTTCTAACTCCAGAATATTTGCCAGATGTGCCTCCTACTGTGACTTTCCCATCCTTTATTACATTTGTAAAACATTTGTTAAACAGCTGGCATATTTAATTTGGGTTGTTGATAGTTTCACTGTTGTGTAGGGTTATATTACCATTAGTATTTTGATTTAAATTTTTTTAAATTATTTCCCATAAGGTCTTTATTAGATACAATTTTTTCATTATACTGTTGCCTTAAATTAAGGCTAGAAAATATTTTTTCTTTAATTTTTTTGTATTTATCTTTATAGGTTTCGAAATTTGTGGCCGTATAAAATGCATACAAATCCTTAATTTTTTCTCTCAGGTTTCTTATTTCCGATGGAATCATGATATGCTGATTACTACTATTTTTCACCTTACATTTTAGTAATGGACATTGCTTATGGAAGTGCATTTTTAGGATTTTAAAGAAATTTTCCCATTCCTTCATTCCACTCCAGCATTGTAAGTACTTTCTCAAAGTTTGTACTCGTGAGTATGAACACTTTCTGTGATTATATGCTCAGCTCAATGAGAACATACTCGTTTTCGTAAGAATAAAAGCCTATTACCTCATGCGAGTATATAGTCATCCCCACAGCCATCTTGTTCACTTGAATGTAAGTATATACTCAAGTTATCTACACTCTTTGGCCATATACTAGCTTCGTTGTGTGCTGTTGTGTAGTTTGGCATTCTGAATTAAAGGAGTAGATTTTGTTGTATTTGGTTCTGTCCCATCAAAACTTCAGGAATTGTCCTGTGTTTTTTTATAACAAGTTTCAGCAGAAATGTAAGAGAAATATGAAGTCCTTCCAGAAATGTAAAAATTAATTGAAGAACACACAAAAGCATAACTGTAAATTAAATTAAACAAAACAATAAACTGAAATAGGCAAAAGTTTATTATTAATAAATCAGGCAAAAAGAAAATATTCACAGATTCTAAAGTCATAATTATAAGGTGCCAGATGCAGAGTCAAATCAGACTGTTTCTAGAATCCTAGGATGTTTACACTATTTTTCTATGAAACAGTTTTGCTATAAGTAACCTAACTTCTTAAGCAACTAAATTTTGGGGTTAGGATTTCACATAGCAAGCTTAATTAATAAATCCGACTTTCAATGGTACTTCTAGGTTGTTTTCATGAAGCAATACAGGATTTTGAAACTGCTTGAATGTTCATGGCAATGTTAGGAAAACGATAAATAAAATGGTTATAAGCAACAAAGGAATGATTGTGGATTGGAAAGTCATAACCCATGAGGGGCTGGATGAAGTCATTCGACTGTTTTTAGAATCCCAGGATATTTACACTATTTAGGTATACTATGAAACAGTTTTCTTATAAAGTTACGAGTAGGTATAAGGATTTTAAGTTAACACTTTACATAGTAAGGTTAATTAATAAAGCTGACTTTCAATGTTACTTCTAGGTTATGTTTTTCTGAAACAATGTAGGATTTTGAAGCTTCTTTAATGCCTATGGCTATATTTGTAACTTTTCCATGAGTACTACACAGCTCATAAATTGTGCCATTCTCTTCATATTTAGTTTTAAGTAAAAAAAAAATATCAATATATACTCAGAAGCGCGTAGGCATTTAACCATGTTCAACATGAGAGAAGAATGAACTCTTAAAACTGAGAAGATACTAGCTTTTATTCATACCAAATATGAGTGCATACTCTTGTAAGATGGATGCCCGAGTATGTTCTACTCTGCTTCCATTACTTGAGTACGTTCTCAAAATGTAGTAGATACGCTAAAGGTTTTATTCTTACCAAACTGAGTATTTACTTGAAAAAGTGAATATATACTAATTTTTATTCATATAACCCATTAGCTTCATTGCTGCTAAGCTTGCACTTAACCTCCAAATAACCCCCACCAGCATTCACACTACTAGCGATGTTACATTTTGAATCACGTTTTTGCATCTTTTGAGGTAACCAGACGTTTGTTTTGTATGTAACTTAACCACACTCTTAACATTGCTATGCATTATGCTAGTGAATTGCTATACCGTATTGTGGGTTTATCTTCTGTAGCATTTTAACTGTACTTTTTGTAAAACTATGCATTAAGCTGATATTCTAGGTACGTTATTGTATCTTAAATAACCATTTTATCCCATTTTTATCTATCTGCCTGTCATATGCTCAAAATAATAATCAAATCACCTCAGCACAATATATTTTCTCACTTTGAATCTCATTGTCATAGTGTTCATACCAAGGGCATCGCCAGATTTTTTCCAAGTGGGTGCAAAAATGAACATAATTCAAAACACCAATTTATTATTCCCCAATTTTATGCAAGATTGGTATATACACTAACCTTGGTTTTTAGGTGTTCACTACTGTGGAGCACCTATTAGTGTCACTTTGTTCCATGCGTCTGTCTGTACACATCAAACAAATCAAGAATCGCCAAGATATTTTTATATAGGAGTTGAGAAAATTTGTTGACACACTTCAAATTTGGTTCAACATTAAGGTTAGTTTGCATGGAGAGCATCTTAAAATATTTCAATTTTTGTGTGCGCCAATGCACAAGAGTAGAGATTTTTACTTCAAAGTATTAAGCAATTTTTCTATATATTTCAAATCTGGTTAAAATCAGTACAAAATTAAGGGTAGTGCAGATTATTAGTTTTCAAAAACTATGTCTATTATTTTTAGGATATTGTTTCCAAAAATGCGAACTGATTACCAGAATGCAAAACCATGTGTTGCAAAAGCACCTAAAATTTAACGCATTATGTTCATTTACTATGTTATTATGCCTTTTATTACTACAGTCAGATCGGCAGCTTTTAATTTTGAAACATATTTACAAAATTACACAATGCCTTTAACCCAAAACAATGACTATATTTCACAAACATATATGTGTGTATCATTGCAACAGTTATTTTATAAAATCGCACTTTTTAACATTTAAGGTTTTTGTGGGTTAAAAATGCACCAGTGCATGGGTGCATGCGCGCACAATATGTAATATGCCTCTAGGCTCTGCCAGGAAATAAAATGTAATAAAAATCCATTCACACACTAGGCTACAAACTGAGTATTTTAATTCTTGTTTCATTACTAAAACCTACAATAAATTGTGAAATTACCGCCATAACTTAAATAAATCCTGAAAGTTAAATTCCCAATGTAGTTACAAATCAAATTCTCCTGAAAATAATGTTTACTGCACACCTTAATAATTTCTTCTGTCGCTGTCCTCTGGATTTTTGAATGCTAGCTCAAGTCGACGAGGCTGCAATGCAAACTTATTGATGACCTCACCAATAAAGGTTTGTTTCTCGATATTCACCCTTTCACGTTGAACACTCAGAAGACCAAGGCCATTCAGATGTTCTTCACACATTGTTGATTGGAGTGAAGTTTTTACATAGCAGTGTGTGTTGAATGACCATTCTATGGTATATGTTGTAGCAGGAAGTGTCAGTCCAATTAGGATAGAGTGCACCACTGGGTAGAACTGTGAAGGTGCAAGTAAATTGATCTACTTAGTATCTTCATGATCACCACCTTTGTTATTCCATAGTTCGTAGCATGTTTCACCTTCTGCCAGAACGTTATTGGAGTACATTTCTGTAATCCCTCTCAAATGAGAGACACAATCATTGAAGGAAAGTGTTTTTCATCAAGTGAGGATGGCGTACCATGAGAGAAAAAGCATTACTGCTTGAAGAAAAACAAATTTTTAGGGATGTGATAAGGGAGTCTAAATAGGGAAGGAATATAGGACATCTGAACTGCTCCTCCGTATCTCCTGGATGTTTAGACCGGTGTATTTGTCTAGGCACCTTTTGCCGCACACTCTGCTGTATGTTTAGTTTACTCAATATGTCTTCCGCGGATTCCATCAAGTTGCTGAACAATTCAACTGCTCTCTTTCTGTGATCCTCAAACAGAGCTACCAGCTGCAATACATGTTCTTGCACACCGTAAAGATCAATTCCCTGAAGAATGTTAGCCATGGATTCCAAATGGGAAGAGTATTTTGCAACAATGTGTAAGGACATCAGAAATACAGAAGTCGAGGCTGAGCAAAACAGTATTGGCACACACTGTCGTGTTTTATTATTTCCATCAACTGACAAATGTCTGGAGAGCTTCAATAATTGAAGCAAAATGTTCTGAAGATATCCAAATGGATTTACATTTTGCAGTGCACCTAGTTTCATATAACAGAGGTAGGGAAGTAAATGATGTGTCGTGATGGCAGTAGGAATAGCAAGGAGAGTGATTATGGTTTGTAAATTGGACATAAGGGCTGGAGTAGTGAAATATAGCAAAGCAGGCATAACCTAGTGAGAATGTCAATATAAAGGAACTGGAAAGTTTAGAGACAGAATCGGCACATTTAAGAATACATTCAACAATACGAAAAGTAGAAAGATGGTAAGGCGGACAATGATAGAATCTGTTGGCAAAAAGCAAAACTAATGCTAATGATTGTTAAATACTGTAAGTTTGGGTATGACCGCAAAAGGAACCAGGGCTTGATGCCGATCATGCCCAAATGAATTGTACAACCTCAACACTAAATAAAGAATTATCAATATAACAGAGGTATGTTTGGAACCAATTTTCTTGGAAGTGGACTTTCTCGGAAAAATTTGATTACTTCCTTCGCTATTCCAATGCAGTTTATTTTCGGAACACTGTTTAGGTCATTGACTACTAATTTAAGATTATGCGCACTGCAATGGAAAAATAGAGCCTTTGGGTGTTGATCTCTAATAAGCTTTTGCACTTCACTTTCCTTACCAGCCATAACTGAGTAACTGTCGTATCCCTGGCCAACAAGCTTGTTCGTGTCAACACCAGCATCAATTAAAGGTGTAGCAATGGTGTTTGCTATACTGTTAGCACTCAGATCAAAAAGTGGTGTAAAGCCAAGGAATTCTTCTTGAACAATATAAGCACTGTTATTGCTGTCCACAAAGCACATCGCTATAGAGAGCTGCTCTTTTCTTGCTATATCTAAGGATTCGTCAGCTAGCACTGAGAATGCATTACTTTCATTGAGGAAGGAAATCAACATCTTCTGAACAATCTGTCCACAGAGAGTAATTAGTTGGCTTTGAATTTGAACAGAAGTGTTTTTAGTATTTCCACAACTGGTATTAAGCGATCTTTTAAGATGGTGTCCCAGCATCGACTGTAACATCCAGAAGATCATGGGAAGTGCTGAAAGATGAATTCTTACTGCGAAGAGGTAAGGCACGAGTTACACACACACACACCCAAAAAAAAAAAAAAAAAAAAAAAAAAAAAAAAAAAATTTATTTTTCATCACACACATGGAGTTGCTAGATTTATTTACAGCCTCACGATGCCAAGATGACTTCATATGCTCTTTTGCTGCCTCATGGAAATTCTTTTATTTAGTAAAAATGCACAGTATAAATGCATCTTGAATACCACAAACTTTCAGTTGAAAAATAGCACAATGTCGACACAAAGCACCCTTCTGTTTAGCAGTGTACCAGCCAAGATGAGGATTCAGCAAGACACTGAATTGGAATTGTGGATTTCCTACTGCTACATCCGATTTGAAGTTTTATGTTGTGGAAGGAGTCCAAGGGCTGTTGATAAGTTCATACCTTAAGTCAATGCTTATTGACTATAGTTTAAATAACATCCTACATCCAGAATATTAACACCAGTACTTGCAGAGTAATTACTGTCCTAGTCCACTGAATTTGATGAAATGCTGCTACTCCTCCTTCTGGTAATGGGTTAACACAATCAGGATTAGCCTTAGGTGCAGTGGCTGTAGCACTAAAAACCTACCATCTTCGCTCATTCTTCTTTCTCTTAAAAGATGTCCTAATATCCACGATGGTCACGAAAATTATAAATAAAATGCAGTAATTACCATCAATACCATGAGAATTCCTGATCATCCACATAAGAATGTGTGTTTTAGAACTGAACATCAAGAAAGCAAAGTAACTCAGGCCTTAGCAAATATATACTGCTAAACCATGACTATGCGAGTGTTGTTGCACATTATGTTCTTTACGAGTTAGACAGAAAACATTAAATTTCCTTGTTCCTATTGCTTTTGTATCAAAATGTTTACAGCAAATAACATGAAACTGGCACACAGAATGCTATGTCAGACTTGGTTAAACGAAACTCATGAAAGGGAATATCTTGAACCACTAGACTGCAAAATACGAAGTTATTTTTCAATGAATCACAGACGTAAGAAAAGAAATAGCTTCTATTACAGATTATAAAATAGCCTAAATATGGCAATGATGAAGACGACAGTAAGGAAATAATAAGTTATTTGTAATTCCAGGGAGGGGCATTTGCCACCCTCCATCCTTGCTGACACCCATGGTTCATACATTGGATCACCTCTACAACATATTGCCTTAAGCTCTTTGGTTCTCAAAAATATATTAAGAAATTAATTGTATTTAACAAATGTGTGTTCAGCAGGCAAGCAGCCATTTTATTTTTATACTTGAGAGTAACAAAGTTATTACCACATGAAAGCATCGAAGCATTGAATAACTTAATCTGTGGTTATACCCTTGAAAGGCTCCATTTTGGCACTGTACAACACAATTTGGTGTCTAAACCATGAATTAACACCTGATAGGAGTGAGTTCATACAACTGGCCATAAATGAAGAATTAACTTTTTTTTTCTCCTCAGCAAAATAAAAACTATTTCTTTCTTTCTTTTTATAATTTTTTAACAGAAGTATTTTAATATGCACAATCTATTCTACCAAATCTTCTGGAAGTGAAGACAATGAAAAGTATTTCAGAACATTAAATAAGCGTGGCAAAAATTACTTTTCTAACTTTATATTCAAGATAAAACTATGCATTCAAGCAGCTGCAGTGTTAATGAAATAATTTTTTTCAAAATTGGTTGCCACTACTATCAACAAACCAGAAGTTCTAGAAGTTGTTAACAAGGTAGTTCTATATTTAACTCAGTTGCACCTATCAACTAAGGATTTTCAGGAAAATCTGGATATGTTGGGTGAATAGATATGGAATGTCCCCTACTCTCTCTCTAAATGATGAACCGTGAGGCAGTATTTTAATACTTGAATAATTTCAATTGTATTTTATAATAAGTAAATTCAATAACAGCCCGCCTTGAAACAATATGTATGTAATAATTATTTTTAAATGTATGTAACAGTCATTGCATATGCTTATGTTTAATAATGTTATGTGAATACATTACATATTTTAATTATGCAAGAGCTGTGAGAATAATAAGTTTTAAGTTGCTAACAATAGGTAATAATGAGGTAACCTTGTGGCAATAATGAGTTTGAAAGTTTGAATGTTACTAGTCATGATTAGAGCAACGATAATGTAAATTCAGTAACTGTTTAAAATTAGCCAATCAACAGCAAAGAAAAGCTTTAAGTAAAATGCAGATATTCAATTGGACTAGAATTAGCCAATCAGACTTGAAATACCAAAGCTTACAGGTTTAATGGTTGAAATAATGTTCAGTTGCTGGCAAACCTTGGTAGTGACCAGATGGAAGATGTGTTCTCTACAGAAATATACGTGTGAATCGTAAAATATGTCTATGCGTTAGCTAAGTGAAAGTATTAAAGAATATCACAGCTCTTAAAAAGTGTAGTACTTTATTAAAATGTGCAAGGATTAATAAAAGAAGTGAATTTAAAAACTTAAATTCTGTTTATGTCTACAATTATTGTCGTACCGCACCCTGCCTAAGAAATACATGACTCTACAAACATTACTGACGCAGCCGAGGCAAATTCAAACATAAATAATATATATAGAAGCAGTTTTTAATAACAAAGTTAAACATTATAGTGTAAAATCAGCTTCTCATATGTAGCAGCATATTGCATAATAACAGTAACTATTACGTAATCAACAAATTCAAACCGACGCCCAAAGCGTGTTGCAAACTTCTTAAACAAAGTAAACTCCAAGAACAATACTTCAAGTAGGCTTCCAATGCATGAAGCTTAATAAATTACGTAAATATATTACGTAACTACTGTCTCAACCAAGATTTCAACGTATCTTTTAAAGTTACAAGGCCAAATTATCAGTGTGCATAAGGGGTGAACATTAGATTGTTAAGGTTATTATAGAAGACCAGTAGCATTTAATACATACTGACTATAAGGTTCATAAAACTCAAGTCTTCCTTTGTTTTTCAGTGCCTATTCTTTTTAAGAAACGCTAGCTAAAACATTTGCAATTTACTTGCTTCGAGCCTATTTATCATAAGGAAAGTTTCTTTCAAAACACTTTTGAAAATGACACTACAGTGTGTGCATACCAAAGTTACAGTACCAATACAATTGTTGAATGAGATTGCAGTACCCACCTTTGATGATTCCATCTACAATGTCAAACAATATAGCCTAGATTTACAGTTGTACTTTTCATTGAAGGCAATTCTGGAGGTTTATCGCATGATCATAGTAAAAAGGGGACTAAAAGGCCAATCTCTTAGCCGGTACAGATGCGACGTATGTGCAATTTTGACAAGCACTTTTAAATAAATACTGGAATGTGTCCACTCAACATGAGAGAATATAAATCAACAATGGCTATTACCAATTGATATCAGGGGAAGGAATAGTGGACCATTTCCTAAAACTTTCACAACAAAGCCAACTATTGCAACCATTGATGAAGGAAGAATCTTTGGTGGCATACCATTTCCCCAAAGAAATGAAGTTCTAGAACTCCTCACTGCATTCCAAGAGAGCCATATGAATCAGACAACAATGGGCAAAGAAACCAATTTTAAGATGGGGAAGGAGCAAACCCAAACGTCCACCGCAGACGCAACACTTACCAAACCCGTGAAAGGTACTGAGCAAATGCCCTGGGAGTAAACAATAGATAAAACTATGGGAGAAATGAACCATCAGGGGGAAAACTATGAGAAAAGCTGCCAAAATCTGCAAAACAGGCAAAATTCTCAGATCCACTATATGGAATTCGAAAATGCTGGGAGAGGACATTATCTTTCCTGAAGAAACACAAATAGGCCACCAAAACATAACAGGCATGGTAATACACGCACAGGGCAAAATTCACCCCCATGGAGAAGTCAGTCACCCAAAGAGAGTATTTGTGGGGAGGAGAAGCCAAATCAGCAGGTAATGAACCCAGGACAATCTGGTCAAAGTTCGTCGGAAAACTCGCATTAGGCCACACTACATCTCCGAGTATGGCCACAATGCATGCAAGTAACACAATAAAAAGATAAATGGGGGCAAGAAAAATAAGTATGTTAAAATGATCGGATTAGGCAGTGATGGTGAACCAGAATTGCAACTAGGCAGGCAGAGCAAGTTAAATTATCAAACAATATGAAATAGTAGACCTGCCAAGAGTAAGGGTAATTATAGATGGAGAACACTATTTTGCAACTATTGACAGTGGTGCTTCCAAGTCAGTAATTAGTTTACAAATATTCAATCACTTAATAGCTAGAGGACTGACATTGCAAATACTACCAGTTAAAAACATGTTATGTATATTGGTGATTGGACGGTCAAATAAGCAGCGAATGTGGTGGCAAGTGATGCTAACTTTAAATATATTTGTATTTATTTAAAGGTGAGTCGGAATTGTAACACTAACATCACTTAAGTTTACTCACTTAACATGTTTCGGGAAACCGTTGTTCCCATCCTCAGAAGGTTAACTCGACTGGCCCGTGTTGTTGGTGTTTCCGTTTTTTGGACTGGATCCTGTGGTGGCATCTTGTGGTGGAGAATTGTACTTCCAGAGAGGATTTGGTGGCGGCAAATCAAAATTCATTAGATGTGTGTTGTGTTTTAGAATGGTGATCTTCTCCCATGCATCTAATTCGGCTGCAAATTTGGCTGGTTTGACTAATGTAATATTGGGTTTGATGTTGTGATTAGTGATCCAAAAATGGTGTGAAACTGCAGATTTGTCCATTTGTTTGTATTTAATACATCTCATGTGCTCCTTTAGCCTAGTTTCTAGGTTTCTTTTTGTCTTACCTATGTATACTTTATTGCAATCTGAACAATTGATTTTATAGATTCCAGCTTTTTTTGTCTTGTGGAATGGGGTCTTTTAACTTGTTACAAAGTAATTTCTCTATGTTAAATTTGTTCTGTGGAGCTAGGCTAATGTTATATTTGTATTTATTTGTACTAAGCCACTCTACACAGAATATGGCTAACATCAGCTCAGACTGTTATCATAGCTATACTCCGAATCCAATTTTCCTTATATCTAGCTCTACAACTACTACTACAAAGATGATAATAGTAATAATTATAATATTAACAATGATACAATGTTGGTAATGTTTATATACCAATCTTCATAACATTGCTCATGAATAATAGTAACAATAATGAGGGTTTAAACATGTGCAATGTTCAAATTAGTGTTAATAAAGTTTTATTTTCACACACTTCGCAATCTTAAGTCTCATTTTCTTCTCTTCTCAAGGACAACCATTTCTTCCAAACTTTAGTTAAATACTCAGTTGTCTTCTTGCTGTCTTTGCTAAAAAGCTTAAAGCTACTTTTCGGTCTAATTTAAACAATTTCTCACTTAAACACTCTTTCCTCCAAAGCTCTGTCCCTTTACATTCAAACACTATATGTTCCAAATCCTCCTTCCATCCGCATATTGGACAAAAGTTCTGTTGGAAAACTTCTCTCATCCCTTTTAACCACCACACGCACGCTTGAATCCAAGCACTACTCTCTCTTTGTTGTTTATTCAGTTTGTCCACATATCCTTCTCTTTCCCATTATTTTTTATTTGTACATATGATTCTAGTGATCTTTTAATCCCTGTATTCCTAAACAACTTTTGTATTTCTATATCTTGGTATCTCCTAACTTCTTTCCAAAACCCATTTACATTATTTTCTCTCATTCTCCAGATATCGCCCAGCCCATTTTTCTCTAATATAGTCTGTATACTGTTACTCCATCCACTATTCCTTAAATTCTTTTCCTGGAAATCCAGGCATTGTGTTAAATTCCATTCATCTAGATTTAGTATTTGCCAGTATTTAAGGGCTCTCTCCATAGTCATACCATTCCTTCCCGCTCTTCCTAATTCAATTTGAGCAACTTGCTTTACTGTTGCATTTGGTAAACCTAGCACTTCTCTACAAAACATCCTGTGTACTTTATCCACCACTTCCCATCCACCATATTATATATTTTTTCCAGCCAATTTACATTTATGTCTGGTAACTTGTATTTACACCCTCTAACTGCTGCCAATGCTTCCTTCCATTTTGCTAAAGCCAACTGCTTCTGTTTCTTCCATTTCCCACACCCATCAATTTTAACCCTAAATATACACATTCTCTAACCACCTTGTATTCTTTATCTTCTTTCCTCACTTTTCATAGTTGCTCATTTTTCCCCTTTTTTAAAAACCATAATTTGAGTCTTCTCCTGGTAAACTCTCAGGTTCCATTCTTCACAGTATGTATCTATTTGCGGTAAGGATTGCTTTAGCCCAATAATCGAGATGGAGCCTACTACTAAATCATCTGCAAATAATAGCCCTGGGATTGTTAAATTATTAATTGCTGGCAGACAATTTTTTCCCCTATCTCAGCAAGTATACAGAAGACCCTCATTTAACCGAATTTCAAGGGACAGAAAAATAGCCAATTTGGTTAGTTTGAATCCATGAGGTTTTGCAAAAATAGTCCCATATTATCTGAAATAGCAAAATACGACTATTGAGTTCACTTGTGCGTGTGCTCTACTGAAAGAAAGTATACTGTCGAATGCTTGTCATAATTTTTTTTAAAGAGTACAATTGTGGAACAATATTGTACTCATTGAATTAGCGAGACGTGTAATACAACAATCAATCTTAAGAGACACTTTAATGTACTGTTTTTTTAAAACTAAGTTTTAATCCGAACACATGTTTTAGTTTACAACAATTTTTATCCACTACACATTTTAGTTCTATAATTTGAAAAAATATCATTAATTGTTGTTTAACGCACTGTTGGTTGCAATATTATGGCATTCTCTGAAGGTACCACATTCAGGGCAGCCTGAAATGTCATGGGGACATCAGAAGTGGCAACAAATCTTTAGAGGAAGCAGTTGCAATGGCAACTTCAGCACGGGGTGGCATGTCGTATCTTAATGTTCCTCCTCAGAAGATGACAGTAAAGAATTATCATTCTCTTCTGCATCATCAGCAGAACTGATGATTGGCTATTCAGCAGCACAGATATTGTCTACCTGCATCCATTCTTCCATATTGACGGTACAAGAGGGCACCAACCGGGTGCAAGTCTGTAGATGAGCAGTATCAGAATCCACAGTTGTATCCACATTATGAGTAAGTTCAGATGTTGGATCATCAGTTTCCTGTTCAGTTTCAGCGGCGTTATCAGTTCTGTCCAAGCCTTCTTAAAACATTTAGTTGTGGTGTCCATTGTAACTTCATCCCAGGCAACAGATATGTTGCGGATAGCTCACAGTACATTCTAACGTGGAATTGTTTCTTGTAGTTCTATTGCGCTGATGGCAGTCTTAATCAGTCGGAGTCCGTAATTACGTTTTATTGAGGCGATTATTCCTTGATCCAATGGCTGCAGATGGCTCGTGGTGTTAGCTGGTAAGAAGACAACTTCTGTGTTCGGAAGCTCCGGGTCATGGAACTGATGTGCCAAGTAGTGGTCCAAAGTTAGCAAAATAATAACTCTTCCTCACAGCCATTTGTTGAAACTTCAAGACCCAGCTACGGAAGAGAAATTTGGTCATCCAAGCTTTTTATTCTCGTAGCGACATGGCAGATTGAATAGGTTGACATTTTTAAAACAACGTGGATTTTTCGCATTTTCAATCACTAATTGTTTGAGCTTCTCAGAACCATCTGAATTACAACACAAGACCACCGCCAGTCTCTCCTTACTGTGTTTTCCTCCATAGCATTTTTCACCCTTGACATGTAGTGTTTTTTCAGGCATTAAGTTATAGAAAACGCCTGCTTCATCTATATTAAATACATTTCTTGGGTGATGAGAGAGCTTGGATTAAAACTCCCCTGCCCACTCACTAGCATCTTCCTCGTTTATTCTATGTGCTTCCCCACAGACACTGACAGCACTGATTTTATGCCTTTTCTGAAAATGCCATAGCCATCCCTCAGAACACACAAACCCAGAAATTCCTCTTTCTGGGCGATTTCTCGAGCCTCTTCTTGAAGCATGGGGTTGGACAATGGAATTTGTTTTGAACACCTGTGTTGGAACCATTCAAACAGCAAATTCTCCAACTCATGTTTCACTGGCCTTGTGCACTTCCTATTGCCACTAAATGAACAGCTTGCCGGACTTGCCTCTCTTTTCTGTTTTGAATTTATAAGGCACGCCCGTGTGCGGTCTGCTGACCAACTACCCTGCTACCCCACCCTTGCATATATGCTGTGGGGGTACGTAAGCATAAGTAAGCAATCGGGCCATTGTTGAGAAATTACAGTAGAGTATTGAGAAAAATTATGTAAAATGCTTAACGGAAAATACCATAGTGCACAGCACAACACACATATTCGGTATAAATGAAGAATAATGTATGGAATAAAGGGACCAAATTTTAGTTCGTAGTACAAATTATCTGAAATTCGGTTTAAGTGGTAGATTTTTCCATGTAATTCGGCAGGGATAGAGCAGCTATGAGTTATCCGTTTTTGGTTTATCCAGTTTTGAATTAGTGAGGGTCTACTGTATCATCTATGAACAGATTAAAAAGCATAGGACTTAATTTACACCCTTGTCTTAACCCCTTTCTTTGATTTATTTCTTTTCTTACTATTCCTGCTCCTATTCTTGCACAAAATGCATTCTCCTTGTACAAAGCTTTAAGAATATTTGCCATGTTCTGACTAATTCCCTTGCTCAGGAGTTTAAACCATAGCAGTTTTAAATTAATACGGTCATACGCTTTCTCCAGATCTACAAAAGCCATGTACAATTTTCCTCTTTTTTCTTTTAGATACTTGTCCACTAGTGTTTTAATTATGAATAAGCTATCTACAGTTCTTCTCCCCTTACGAAAACCCATTTGAAAATCTGAGAGAATGTTATATTCCTCTACCCACATTTGTAGCCTATTTGTTAAAATTCCTGTGAAGATTTTCCCAACATTTGATAATAGAGCTATACCTCTAACTATTTGGTTTGTCTGTACTCCCCTTGCCTTTATATATGGGATGGATTATTGCTTTCCTCCACTGTTCAGGTATATATCCCTTTGTTTTAATTAAATTAAACAGTTTTGCAAGCATCTTTACTCTGTTTACATCATTACACCATTCCTTTACAGATTCTGGGGGATCCCATCTATTCCTGTTGCCTTATTTTTTCTCAATTTTGCTTGTTTAGCTACCTCTTCAACTCTCACTTCACTATCCAATATCTCTATGTAGTAAGTCCCAAAATCCACCCTTGGCTTTACTTTAATGTCACCGCCCTCTTCAAATAGCGTTTTTAAGTATTCCAACCATTCTACTGGAGTGATATTCAGTTTATGTAGTCATTATACATAGATTTTAGCATTTTCCACACTTTACTAACATTATTTTCACTTAATATTCTAATAGAAGACACTCCCTTTTATTTTTTTCCCACTCCTGTTTATCTTCTAGCAATAAACTAAAAATTTCTGTTACTTAAGTACTCCTGCTTTACCTCATCGCTTCCTAACTCTCTCCATTTAACTAATGCCTGCTTCACCACTTTTTGCTAATTTACATTCCTTATCCAACCACACTTCACCATTCTCTCTCTCTCTCCCCCCCTTCCCTTTCTCATCCCCTCTCCTGCTCTTTGCATTAACGTGTTACATGTTCGCCACCTGCTCTATTTCCTGGTTCTCTAGCAAAATTTACTTGCTGTTGACAAATTTGCCCATACCTAGAGTCTAAAATACTTGATCCTCATTCCATTTATACTCAATATACTGTCCAATATCTCCTTCCCCTAACAGTTTCTCCTCTTCCTTGTGTCGTATTTTCATTTTTACCAACAGCGGGAAGTGGCAACTATTTGAAATGAAATTCAATATATTAAAATTATTCAACATATGTCCCATATTTACTGGCCATAGCACATAGTCAATAACACTGTCCATTTTTGTTAATAAAAGTGCAAGTCCCTATTAAATCTTCCCCATATTTACCATTCAGAATATCTAGCCCATTCACTTCACAAAAATCAAAGAAGTTTTCACTTTCACAGGTAAAAATGGCAACAGGCATTATACTAAAGATACCTGAAGAAATCAACATCGAAATACCTGAGCACAAGGCTGAAATGCTGAATGAAGGGTTTCTGAGAATGAAAGCCAAGGCTGAAGCAAGAAGTAAACACATGAAGTTGCCACAAATAGGGGAAAAAGTGGTGGTCTTAAAGCATGCTCATCAGTGCTGAACCAAAAATATAGCCAAATGAAAAACTTGTGGTTAGGCATAGCCATAATCACTAAACAGCCGGGGGATCGCGCTTTTGAATGAAGTGCATACAATTGAATGAAATTATGGGAAGGTACAACATTGCATTACTGAAATCCTTTAAAAATTAAAGGAGTAGGGATAGAAATTTATATTGATAGAACGTGTCACAGGTAAATCCCCATTAAGAATTTCCCCATATGTGAAAATGGAAGAAAATTGTATTGGTGAAAAAGGAAAAAAAAAAGAAAAAAAAATAACATTCCATTAAACACATGAATAAATGATAATGGTAGTGTAAATAGATACATAAACTCTTATATTTATAAAATTATACCACTGTTGTTATTTAAAAAGGGAAAAGACTTAAGAATATATGGTATGTTAGTGTAAGCAACGCAAATGTGTAAACCATTGTGAAAATAAAATGTGTGCAAATGATTTAGTGCCAAATATAAGGTAACAGCCCATAAAACCAGGCACACAAGTTATTGCTGGAAACAATGCAATGCAGAAAAGAATCACGAGAACCAACAAGAAAAATGGCTGTAGTGCCAAAATGTAATAAAAATTTTAAAAAAAAAAACTAATATCAAGTACAAAAAACATTATTTCTTTAAAATATAACACATGTATGCCACTTTGAAACATCTATTACATCAAGTGTAAATCTTTTGTATTCAGGTATGAGTGTGTTGAAATGTTATTTTAAAATGGGTATAAAAATTTGAAACTTGTAGGCACGCGCGCGATACATAGAGAAATAAATAGCAGCAAACATCAGACAGGAACACTGATAGAATACTAAGTAATACTAAAGGTATAGTCATTTTATCGGTGGGGCGTATCGAGACAGTACATTCTGAGAAATATAAAATAACCATATTAATAAGAAAGTAAATATTAGTAACAGTAGGAATAATAATATTAAAAAACAACTGGGAAATGAATATTATTTGTAAATATGAATATGGGTTGGAAAGACAACGAAAGCATCAGGCAGGAAATGGGGTAGGTTTTCCCCCTATTGCAGCCAAGTAAGGGCAGATGTTCATGTACCATTAAGTCGCTGGAAAAAAGGTGCATAGAAATGGACAGTGTTCTGAATAGCCGTAGGTAGATGCATTTGTGTGGAAATTAAAGTAGACAACCAATGAGAAAGAAGCTAGAAATCATGTGATGGTGAAATGGGAGGATAGAAAAATTTGAAACAAACAGGAGTGTTTTGAAAATCCCTTGTTCTTCTCTTAGTTGTGGAACCTGTTGCAAATCTTTGCCATGGAACCCAAGCAGAGGAATGTCAGTTCTCAAAAGAAATGTGGACACAGTTCAAAGAGATTGTAAATTTGATATAATAAAAGTGTCGGGAGGTTAAAATCAAAGCATACATCCAGATATGGCAGGTGCAGTAATTTGCAATACAGCAGATAGATGCGGAGCACAAAGAAATGCATGGGTGTGCCAAGGCTACATCAGAAATCAGGTTATAAAAGCTGACAGAAAATAAACAGGCACAAAAACAAACCAGTTATGTTACACACCACACACTAGATCCAAGATCCATGCAAAACCTTGGGACCATTCCTAAAAATTCTGCACAGCCAAATTGGCGCATATCACTTTCTTACCACATACCCTCTCACCAATTCACAGATGATGTTGAAAAATGTCTCACAATACCTTCTCGCCAATTCATAAATGATGAAAAATGTTGAAGATACTGTTTAACCCTTTGCTGCACATAGAGTATTAGCTAGTTGTTCTCCAAGCAGAATTGTGTCCATTTAAATTCTGAGCTGCTACTACAGATGTTAAACTAAAAGTGACTTATATACACGCATGATTATATCTTTTAGTTGCTAAATTAAATTGATTAATTAATAACTCATTTAAAATTGGTTTGAAGTAAATAAGATTAAATATTATTTCAATAATTTATAACTGCAAACATCCCCTTAGACAAACAACACTTATATACATGCACCCATTTGCAATGCATCTTTATAAATCCGCAATATTAATGGCAATGGAATTCGTTACTTTAGGATATTAAAAACCGGAATAAAATCTTTTATACCTAAGATAAATACAATAATTTCTGCAAGATTATTATGGTACTCACCCTTAAAATGTTTACATCCCTACCATTATTGCAGCGAAGATATTGCAGCATGTCCATAACATGTTAGCTAGACTATTGTCTTGCACCATACAAATGTTATATATACACTTAAGATTATTAATGGTTTTGTATGTACACCTTTGTATTAGTTTTGAATTTCCACCCCCTTGGCCTCATGATAATTCAGGAAACACATAATTCTACACAACGCAATGTCACACTGTTTGCACTTGTATTGTGACTGTATGCCATGACCTGATGGTGTTTTCCTTTTCTTCACTGTGCACTGAGCACATGATTTCATCTGGCCTTGAATTTTTATGAGGGTGTGAAGAGAACTTGGTGTAGGAGTAGCAGAAAGTAGGCTACGCTGAAATCCCGCTCGTTTAAGTGACGTGAAGTCTGCGATTAATTGTTGCACTACATTTTGCCTGCAGTAAAGAAGCCTATTGCCATGAGCTGTAGAAGTAGGTCTGTTCGAAATATCGTATATAATAAAACTATTAACGATAGCAATATTCACTATGAAATGGAACAGGTATTTCCACCATTTTTTTGAGGGTCGGCCGACACCGTAATACTCCCTCCTTTGGTCTGCCAGATCAATCCCTGCCATATTACGAGTATAGTTTATCACTGCATTAGGACAAGGTATCTTTATTTCTTCTTTTCCCTTGCCACTCTTCCTTTCTACTTCTCCATCAGTTCTAAGATCAGAGTTTGTAGATAATAAAAGAACGTCCCTGTTATCATGCCAAACAACCGCAGTTACACCTTCGTGTTGCAGTTTGCGATATTTGCCCCTTTTCAATTTCAGTTGTTTTGGCTTTGAAAATTGTTTTGGCCTGTCTTTCCTTCCAGCACAAGTTGTACCACACGCATACATTTTCCTGTCCAAAAGTAATTTCATTAGTTGCGTGGAAGTAAAAAAATTATCACAATATACGTGATGCCAAAACCAGTATATTTTTCACACATGTCTAAAACAACCTGTTCCCCAAGTAGAAGATTGCTGTTTCTCGCCTCTTTTTTTTTCCCAGATAGATTTTACATTCCAATAAATACCCACTTTTACTATCTGCAATACTCCATGCCTTTATCACCCATTTTGTTGGTTTAGCAGGCATATATTGTTTTAAAAAGAAGAGTCCTTTGAGGCCTATCATCACTTCGTCAACAGAAAGTTCACGATTTGGTTTATATACACTAGCAAACTTTTGATTAGGTCTAAAGTAGGTCGTACTTTTTACAGATAATCGTAAAATTCTACCCCTAATTGTGGCCTTGCAGATTCATCCTTCAGGTGAAGGTACTGCAATATCTTTTGAAAGCGGAGCAATGTCATTGCTTGCCTTACAATTGGACAAATGCAAAAATCCCCCAAAAAGTAATCTCTGGTTTCAGGTAAATCCACCATCCCCATATATATCAAAATATATAAATAGGCCTGTATCTCCCTTAAATTTGTAACTTCCCATTTTGGATCTGCCTTTTTAGCTTGAATATGAGCTGCATATGTTGGTTTCTTCCGCGATTTTTCTGCAAAAATTGGAATCTATAAAAAGTTCAAGATAATCTATTTCTGGACTTCCTGTAGGAATAGAATGATTTGCATCTGTAGGGGATGAAAATGTTTCTAACTTATTGAAAGTCAAGTTGGAGGTCCACTGTGCCGGTACTGCTTTAGTTTTAATTTGTCTTTCACTAGCTTTAGCCCCCTATTCTGCTACCTGTATCTCAGCACTCTGTCACTTTGCTCCTTATCACCGTCTTCCACTAACTCACCAAACCAAGATTCGTCGGAGCTACTTTCGCGATCTAATTCCTCTTAAACTGCAAGTATTTCCTCGTCTGTTACCAATACCTTTTCACTTCAACGTTTTCTAGACCGTGATGTACTTGGAACAGCCTCCATGGTACTAATATGGCTATAAATGTGACAGGAAACTGCTTACTTACACAACTGCACCCGGCTCTAAACAGTGCTATTTATGGTTTGCTATTACATTCTGGCTTGCGAAATCGCTTGAACAATGCAGGAGTACGTTTTACATCAACACAGCTCCTAAAAGCTGAGGTCAGCATAAGCAGAACCTATATGAAACGATAAACACATTTACTACGTTCTACTACGCTATGCGCAGCAGGGCATTTATCATTTCACTACGCTTTACTACACTATGCGTCGCAAAGGGTCAAGGCACAGATTCACATGTTTAACCAAAGTTTTTAACAATAAAATTAAAGTTTCTTTTGTCCCTGAAGAATGTCTAATTTATTATTGCCAATTTCTGTTCATCTATTTTTTATTTTCTTTATACCTTGTTGACTTTGAAGCACAGGTCTACTACTCCTTGCAGCTTCATGAACAGAACCAGTCTCGCAAAATTTATTAAACCATGAACAGTATCTAAAACAGTAATTTCAATTAGGAAACTTAATTTTTATTTCACTTTTTCTGTGCATTTACCATCTTCCCACTATTCATAACCCTTGTTGTGGAATGTAACATGGAAGGTGCTTTGGGCAGAGAATATGACTGCTGTGTCCTTGGCAGGCACTAAGCAATAGCTTGCTACCAACCGTTATGGGAATGTACAGAATGGCTACTAACCTGTGATATACTGTGCAGGGATTAAAAGATTGTCCTCCATGGTGTAGTGGTTACCATGCTAACCTCTAGTTCCCGAGGTTGTGGGTTCAAACCCGGCAGAGGGCGATGGATTGTTTTTTCGGGGTATAAAAATCCTTAGCATGGCTTCCTTTGGAAGGGAAGTAAAGCAGTGATCCCCTGTCATAGTTTTACGGCACGTGAAAGAACCCCAAGCCTGATAAAGCAGCCTCCGAGCATTTGCCCCTTCTGGAAATCAACTAACAATCAAAATACTGTAGAAGTTTGTTAGTAGATTTTATATAGAAAACTGTATATTGGAAATCACCAAAAACCAACTGACATTTTTTCCCCATTATACTGCCGTCTAGTAATATTTGATGTCACGTTGCATCAGTACCACCAACTGTTCCTAAAATACACCCATGGTGAAGATACGACCATAGTTGGTGGTATTGCATTCATTATGTTGCCGAAGAAGTAATTATTTTGGAGGTAGAATCACGTGAGGAAACTGGTAGATTTTAAAAAACAAGATTTTGTTGTTTAAATGCCAGTACATCCCTCAATTGCGCATGGTTTTGTTTTGAATGGTTTTAAAGCACACAGTCATTGTTACTGTTATTACTGTGTTCACAATAAGGTAGCGCATAAAACATTAGATATTTGGCATTCAGAAGAGATTTTAGATTAGATTAGATTGTATTCTGTGAGTTCACTAGCAGCCATAAAGGCTTGTGAACATAAAACATGTCAAGGAAATGTACAAAAATTATATATAAACATAAATATTACATAGAATATGGAACATTTGAAATAAAATACAAATACTATATGCGTGTTAAGGAAATGTACAATAAAGTTACATATATACATAAATATTACATAGTATACAGAACATTTAAAATAAAATAAGGACATATTATATACAAAAGAAACAAATCAAGTGTAATTTTGTACAGAGTTGAATACCTCCTTACTGTTATAAGGTTAACATACGTATAGGCAAGAACAGTTATTTTAACATTCACTACGATTTTACCTTTGTTAGTCTGATCATTTTGTTCTATTTGATTTGTAATGCATAGCATTTACTGTCAGTTCTTAATATACATACATTTAAATAGCTTCATTAATTCTAGAGCAGATATCAAATATGACTGGCAATTGTCATTAATATTTACTAATACTACTTACAGAGCTATATAAGTATTATCATTAGGATAATTTGTCATTCAGATAATCTTGTACAGAATAATATGCTTCTGAGCATAGGTACTCTTTAACAGCAGTTTTAAAGACATTGAAATTGTCAACTTTTCTCTTAAGATCATTAGGGAGAGTATTAAATATTTTTATGGTCTCGTAATATACACCTTTCTGGAAGCAAGAAAGCTTTGTACTGGGACGATGGATGTTACCCTTTTGTCTAGTGTTTATCTCATGAATTTCCATGTTTGTAATAAATGTGGTTCAATTGCATACATAGAATTTTAAGATTGAAAATATATACATGCAAGGTAGGGTTAATAACTTTAGTCTTCTAAAAAGATGTTTGCAAGAGTGTCTGCTATGAGTGCTGGAAATGATTCTTATAACCTTCTTTTGCATGAGGAATATTCGTTGACTTTCTACCGAATTTCCCCAAAATAATATTCCATATTCAATGATAGAGTTAAAATATGCATAGTATACTAATTTAAGTGTATCTATAGAACTGACATTTACCAATGCTCGGATAGCATAACATGCAGAACTGAGTTTGGGTATGATATACCTAATGTGAACTTTCCAATCTAAATATCTGTCTACTTGGAGGCCCAGAAATTTAATGTTGTCTATTTGTTCTAGTGACATGTCATTAATTCCAATTTCTATTGGAGTGTGTAGTGATCGATGGGTTATAAATTTAACAACTTTTGTTTTGTCTAAATTTACAGATAATTTGTTAGCTTTAAACCAGTGTGACATACAGTTCAAAACATAATTCAATTTAAGTACACACTCATTCAAGTTTTTACTAGTCACCAGAACACTCGTGTCATCAGCAAACAGAATTATACTTTTAATATCCTTTATATAAAGTGATAGGTCATTTATATAGATCAAAAATAATAAAGGTCCTAGGACTGAACCTTGGGGCACTCCATGTGTTACTGTTTTCCATTTTGATGTCTGTTTTCCAAATTCAATATCATTGACAACTTCAACACTTTGTTTTCTTTCATTTAGATATGATACGAACCAACTTAGAGTTTCATTTTTTAGTCCATAGAATTTCAATTTTGCTATCAGAATATCATGATTAACACAGTCAAATGCCTTTGCTAAGTCACAAAAAATCCCACCTACATGCATTTTTTTGTTTAATGCAGTTAACACTTCATGAGTAAGTTTATAAGTTGCATTATTGGTCGACATTCCTTTTCTGAACCCGAACTGATCCCTGACAAGTATGTTGTTACATTCAAGGTATTTATAAAGTCTATTAAACATCACCTTTTCAAGAACCTTTGAGAAAATTGGCAAGAGAGATATTGGTCTATAATTTGAAACATCATTGCGTTTGCCTTTTTTGAAAAGTGGTTTAACAATGGAAAATTTCATTCTGTCAGGGAAAATTCCTGACCTTAGTGACTCATTGCACAAATAACTAAGGGGAGTGGAAATTTGAGATGAGCATGATTTTAAGACTTTTGTTGTTATTTCATCATAACCAGAAGAGTTTTTTGTTTTGAAGGAGTTAATAATTTTGTTTATTTCAGAAGGCGTTGTCAGGCTAACCCCAAATTCAGGCACTTCATTAGTGAAATTTGATCTTAGAAATTCCAAAGCTGCCTCTTTACTTCCAAAATTAATACTCATTTTGTTTGTTACATCCAAAAAGAATTTGTTAAATATTTCTGCAACTTCATGAGGTTTACTAATTTCTTGATTATCAAGGTTTAGTGTTATTAAGTCATTTTGTAATGAGGATTTACCGGCTTCTCTTTTTATTATATTCCAAGTAGTTTTTATTTTATTGTCAGAGAGTTGAATCTGTTTATTGTAATGCAATATTCTAGCCGCTTTTATTACCTTCTTTAGAAGCTTACAATATTTTTTGAAGTAGTGTTTTAAATCTATATTATTACTAATTCTTACTTGCTCATATAATTCTCTTTTACGTCTACATGACGTCCTAATTCCTAAAGTGATCCAGGCGTTCTCTCTTTTGAAGTTAAATATTTTGTTTAACTTGACCGGGAAGCAAGCTTCAAAGCGGGTTTTGAAACACTGAAGAAAGATGTTATATTTATTATTGGTTCCATTCGTTTGGTAAGTTTGATTCCATGACTCAAGTTCAAGTATTTTGCTAAACTCACTCGGAGTATTTTCATTTATTTCCCTAGTTTTCTGATAAGTATATTTAGGTTTGGATTTTAAATTTAACTTTTTAATGTGTAGAACTTGTGCATCGTGATCCGACAGGCCATTAGATTTTGATGAGACATTGCAAAAATTAATGCTATCCGAGTTTACAAATATATTATCTATAGCTGTAGAGGAGCTGTTTTGGATTCTTGTTGGAAAGTTTACTGTATGTGTCATGTGGTATGTTGGAAGTAAAGTGCTGAGTTGTTCCCTAGGTTTCAAATAATCAACATTTATATCACCACATATGATTAATTCTCTTTTTGGTTTGAATAAAAATTTTAGAAGATGTTCAAGTTGCTTTCTGAATATTTCAAAATTGCCTAAGGGAGATCGATAAAGGGCTACTATAGTTAAATTCAATTTAACTTCATTTAGCTGAACTGCACAGAGTTCAAGGTTTTGTTCACTACAAAACTTGGATAAATCCAAAACTTTATAAGTCACATCATTTCTGACATATATACAAACCCCACCTTTATGCAAGATTTTTCTTGAAAACTCTGCTGCTAAAGAGTACCCATGCAGTAAAATTGGCTGAAATTCCTGTTGTGTCAAGTGGTGTTTGGATAAACACAAAATGTGTGGCAGTGAGTTTTCAGTATTAAGACTAATAGTAAGTTCATCTACTTTGTTTCTTAAGCCTCTTATATTCTGATGAAATACAGACAGGCAGTTTTTATTTTTATTATTATCATTATTACTATTGATGTCAGAAGCATTATTTCTATACTCAATTTTTTTTGAAGATTTAGAAGCTTGTAACAGTGATGTGTCATAATTTAAAATAGAGAGTTGAGGGTTGTTACACTACATCACTATGATAATCTTACTTGAACGCGTTTCGGGAGACGGCTTGTTCCCATCGTCAGCATTTTCTCTCAACTAATATTTGCCGGTCATCGTCTGGGGGATGTGTGTGGTTTGTGGTGTTCTCTGGTGCTGGGCTGATGAACCTCCAAAGGCTGTTGGGTGGCGGCAGTTCAAAATTCATTAGGTGATTCCTGTGTTTGACAATATGTATTTTTTCCCAGATGTCCAATTCATTGCTGCTGTTGATCGGTTTTAAGAGTTTTATGTTTGGAGTGATATCATGGTTTGAAGACCAGAAATGATGTGCTACTGCTGATTTATCTTGCTGCTTTTGGTAAATGCATCTCATATGCTCTTTAAGTCTTATTTCAAGATTTCTTTTTGTTCTTCCTATATATACCAGGTTACATTCATTACAATCAATTTGATATATACCAGCTGATTTATTGTTGGGGATAGGATCTTTTGTTCTGTTGCATAGTAGTTTCTGTATGTTGTGGTTATTCTGTGGAGACAGGGTGATGTTGTATTTTTTGAAAATCCTTTGAAATTTATGTGTCCAAGGGTGATAAGTGAATTTTCTATATGCTTGTGGTTTTTGTTGTCTGAGTAACGTAGTCATTTGTTGGATGTATTTCTGTCTTTCAAACCTTTTTATCTTCTTATCTATTGTTTTTTTCCTGGTATCCATTCATAGTGGCTATGTTGATAATGTGTTGGTATTCTTTCTGGTATTCCTCTTTCTCCATTGGTATATGTACTAATACATTGATAGAATACAACATACATTGATCCAGAATACATTGATAGAAACCAAAACATTAACAAAAGCAGAAAAATCCAGAATTAAACCAGATTTTCCCATCATACCTAGGTTATATGCACTACCAAAAATACACAAACTCGGCAACAAAATGAGGCCCATAGTGAATAACATAAACTCTCCCACATATAAACTAGCAAAATGGCTTTCAAATACCTTCAACTCCATGCCTATGTTCAAAAGTCTTAGCATAAAAAATTCTTTAGAATTAACCAGTCACCTTTCAAATATAAATATATCACCCACAGACATGATGGTATCATTTGATGTCACTGCACTCTTCCCAAGCATACCAAAAGAAGAATTATTACCACTCCTAGAAAATTGGATATTAAACAATGGCACACCTAGAGCACAAACAGAAGATTACCTGAAACTAACAAAATTATGTCTGGACCAGAATTTCTTTTCATTCCATCACAAAATCTTTAAACAAACCTCAGGCCTAACTATGGGAAACCCCCTTTCACCATTTTTAGCAGAACTATATATGAGCTATTTTGAATCCCATATTACTAAATCTTTCCCACATCTATTCAAAACCTGGTATAGGTATGTAGATGATATTTTTGCTATTGTTCCAAAAAAACTTTCAGAAGATGCTTTGAAATTATTAAATTTACAAAAAAGATCTATAAAATTCACAATGGAAAAAGAAGAAAATGGCCAATTACCTTACCTAGACATCAGGATCATCAGAAATAATGCACACAACAAACTAACGTTTGGCATTTACAGAAAACCAACGCACACAGAAAACTATATTAAAAATAATAGCTACAATCCTACAAGCCACAAACATGCAATTTTAAATAGTATTACAAACAGGTTAGTACATATACCAATGGAGAAAGAGGAATACCAGAAAGAATACCAACACATTATCAACATAGCCACTATGAATGGATACCAGAAAAAAACAATAGATAAGAAGATAAAAAGGTTTGAAAGACAGAAATACATCCAACAAATGACTACGTTACTCAGACAACAAAAACCACAAGCATATAGAAAATTCACTTATCACCCTTGGACACATCATAAATTTCAAAGGATTTTCAAAAAATACAACATCACCCTGTCTCCACAGAATAACCACAACATACAGAAACTACTATGCAACAGAACAAAAGATCCTATCCCCAACAATAAATCAGCTGGTATATATCAAATTGATTGTAATGAATGTAACCTGGTATATATAGGAAGAACAAAAAGAAATCTTGAAATAAGACTTAAAGAGCATATGAGATGCATTTACCAAAAGCAGCAAGATAAATCAGCAGTAGCACATCATTTCTGGTCTTCAAACCATGATATCACTCCAAACATAAAACTCTTAAAACCGATCAACAGCAGCAATGAATTGGACATCTGGGAAAAAATACATATTGTCAAACACAGGAATCACCTAATGAATTTTGAACTGCCGCCACCCAACAGCCTTTGGAGGTTCATCAGCCCAGCACCAGAGAACACCACAAACCACACACATCCCCCAGACGATGACCGGCAAATATTAGTTGAGAGAAAATGCTGACGATGGGAACAAGCCGTCTCCCGAAACGCGTTCAAGTAAGATTATCATAGTGATGTAGTGTAACAACCCTCAACTCTCTATTTTAAATTATTTCTATAGTTACTTGTGGATACAGAGATATTTGGGATGGTTATCTCAATTTGCTTTAAGTGTTGATTATGTTGACTATGGGGCATACTTAACCTAAAAAAGACCTCCTACTAGTGACAACAGGAATTTTACCCTTAATTCTGTCAGCAATAAGAAGAGAAAGCTTCTCTTTGCCTCTAGAATTTAGGTGTAGGCCATGAGAGGTATAACCATTCCTGCCTATACCGTCGACATCTATCATACACATGCGAGATGCAGCAGGACTTAACAAGGCACGCTCAAGTCTCAGATTCATATCCCTCACCCTCCAATGAAGCTGAGGCTTGTCATGCCTATGTAAAAGTCCCACTACCTTCACATTAGTATGACTGCTGGTCTCACTGATGTCACACAGATCCTTTTCAATAATATAACTACTATTTCTATCCAGGCTATTCCCTGGCCCACCCACTATCACTACATGATCCCTCTTGGTAAAACCTGCAGTTAGCTTTACCAGGTCTTCAGTGACATCAGAGAGCGCAGCACTGGGTTTAACTATGCCTACTACATCGTAATCACACCCCAAGTCCCGTTTGAGCAGGGATGCTATGCCCCTCCCATGACTACTCCCAAGCAACAAGACCTTGCTTTTTGTGTGATTTACAGATTCATCTAAGACCGGCTCTTGGGGATTTGTGGCCTGATCAACATTCAGCGTTTCAAGAACACTGAATCTGTTGCTCAGTTGGACAAGATGTTGATCATCTGCAGAGAAACGCCTTTTCCTCCTGAGATTCTTCTTAGATACCATCCTGAAGTCCTGAAAGTTATTAGCCAAAATATTTGAAGCCGAAACAGTGCTTCTAGTTTCTTTTTTGAAAAATTCTAGTTCTTTTCTCAGGTTGGAAATGGTTTCCTCGTGCTTTCTGACCAGTGCCTTATACTTACAAAGTTCACAAAACCACTCCGCACAATTACTCACATTCTCACTAACAATGTTCGCACACGCCCAATGAAACCAAAACTTACATCCTGCACAGAAAACACCCTGGCTAACCCTCCGGCGACAAGCACCACAATTACCACTAAGATCACACGATTTACCACTCATTATTAGCACACTGCACTGACAGACACAATAAAGGTAAACTAACACCGTCAGAAGATTAGTACAATCTGCAAGCACTTATGTTACGACTACAATGTTTACTACAGTTATACCAATTTATAATACACCTACAGCTTTATATCTTAAGTTACTCTACAACACACACACACGCGCACAGAAATCACATACAATTACAAAGAGATAATCTAACACACGTCTACCTAACTTAAACCACTAGTAACGCACCAAAACACTTATTTCACTTCTTAAACTACTGGTAATACACCAAGCACTAATTTCACCTTTTAAACCACTAGTAATGCACTAAGTTACTTCCTAATTAAGCACAAACACAAGTCACTAATCGTCCAAAGACAGAAAACATGAAAAAATAGGCTATACAAACACAAACAGATCAATTTAATATGGCGGACGTAAACAGCTGATATTAACACACGGTATTATTTGTTTTTTTTTACACTACAATGTATAATAAAAATATATTCTTATGTGAAAGCAGCTGCAATTTAAACTCGACTACACGCCTAAAAGCTTTAACTACTGAGAGATGAAAGTTTTAAGAAAATATACGTAAAAATACGGGAGCTCACAAACACAGTGCCTACACTCAGAAGCCACCTAGCAGAAAGTGTTATTGCAGAACAAGATTTGCCAAAGGTGAGTACATCAAGTTTTGTATCATAATGCAAAAGCATTATTAATGTTTAAAAGCATGTTACTTTAACCCTTATGAGGTTGAGCTAATGCGTTTTGATAAATAATGGTTATTTTATTTCCTTTAAAGGCTGTATATAAATAAGATAAGCAAAAGACAAAAATAGTGAGGAAAGCAGTCGCTCAGTTAAGAAATGATGCATGCTTAATAGCAGTTTCCAAAAAGCAATTGTTAACATGCACCAAAAATTTAAAGCTCAAGCTGAAGATAATGTGCAAGTAAAGTAGCTCTCATGACAAGAATTTTAAGTCTTTTAGGGGTAAGTAGACAATATGTTTCTCATATTTGCTATACAATGGGCACTTGAGAACTTCTGTGCATTCATTTAATTAGAACAATTTATATTTAATGTTGAACTTCATTATATCTAGGCAACGTTAAGGTGCATTCATAGTTTCTCTGCTAAGGTAGCATTACAAAAGCTGCTTGGGAACTTCTGTGCAATAAGTTTTAATGAGCAATTAATTCATATATACACACATACTGGGTATTATAATATCTGGGCAAGCTGCATTTAGTTTCTTTAGTGCATTCTTAGGAAAGGTATGTTTTTGTTTTCAGCTGGTGTTTTAAACCTAATATGGACATTTGAGGAGGAGCCATTTGTCATACCTGGGCAATATAAGAATAGACGTCTTATCTGTAACTGGTACTGATGATTTTGCTAAGGAAGCTATTGGACGATTTGTGTGTGATAGACTAAGCCATAGCAAGACAAATTCTATTTATGGCTTCTTTGTGGTTTTCAAGCACAAATAGCTCATATTATGTTCTTCTTTGCTTTATATGCAGGAGAAACAGTAACAGCTAAGCTTGTGCTACAACATATGAGAGAGAATTGCAAGACATTTACATAATAGATCTCACACATCATTAATAATAATTTTAAAGGAAATGGGCTTTAAATGGATCAAGAAGAATGGTATATATATATATATAAGAGAAACTGCAGAGATTCAATTCAAGATGTCTTGCTTTTTAACAGAATATGCGAGAAACCTGGAAAGCAAAAGACCAAATCCTGTGGTCTTTCTGGATGCAACATG
Organism: Deroplatys truncata; assembly: GCA_030765065.1. Lineage (NCBI taxonomy): Eukaryota > Metazoa > Arthropoda > Insecta > Mantodea > Mantidae > Deroplatys > Deroplatys truncata. The sequence goes on from CM060990.1 coordinate 406,036,107, forward strand.
GATTTTTTTATGAATGGTACGCTTGTAGCAATGTTTAAGGTAAGATATTTGGATGGTAGCTTTTAATAAAACATTTAATGTGAAGGTATTACTCAAGATTACAGCTAGGATTTCTATGTAAATGTTCTTTCCCTTTGCTTATATGTAACTAAAAAAAAAAAAAAAAAATAAATGTCCATGAATTAGAACCTTAGCTATCATATGACACGTTACATATTTGATATATTTGAGCGTAATGACTTTTTTTTAACATATTTTTACCTTATGTAAAATCACATTCTGCCTATTACTGGAAAAAAAAAGTATTTTTTGCAATTGAAATATAGCAAAATCCTGATTATTCGTGTGCAGATTATCCGTGCATCTTTGTTATATATACCTATATAATTTTTCGTCCACTTGTTAACTAAGCTTTCTGCATTTGAGTCACAGAGAGGGAGCTTTAGGAGACGGCAACAAAGGATTCCGTAACAACAGATTACCATTTAATTGTTGTCGCCCTGTCTGTTCCATGACAATCTAAAACAGGTTTAGTTTTCTTGTGCAAGGTCAACAAAGCAAGTTATTTCTGAGTTTGTAGCTTTAGTATTGCTTTGGCAACCACAGTGTTTAATTCAATTCCACCTGCGATGCCTCCTGTAGCGTCAAAATTATCAAAGTTGAAGTCGTGGGTTACAACAAATGATTCATTCACTACTGATGGAGCTGTGATTCTCTCCCAGGCTTGTAATAAGATTACATGTTCAATGAAATTACAACTTGACCAACACGTGCGCAGTGCCCTGCATACTAGGAATAAAACCCTACAAACCTATAAAAAGCAAGTTGTTCTATCTCAAATATAATAAAAAGCAAGTCGTCCTATCTCAAATGCAACAGTCAAGTGCAAGAAATGCATTCCTCTAACACGTGTACTGCTATGGTTGCCGGAAATATCCCACGATACAAATTCCAGATACCTAAATATTGCACATTTTTAGAGAAGTATTGCGGGAACCAGATACCTAACGACTCTACACTCCGAAAAAAAATGACCTGCATTTGTGTTATGGGGAAGTGCGATGTCATATAGGCAGCAACTATATATGGATCGCTGTCGATGAAACTACGGATGTGAAAGGGCGCTACGTTGCCAACCTTGTGATTGGTAAGCTGGATGGAGAAGAATCCCCTACACCTTTTCTGATTTCTTTGAAAGTGTTGGAACACACAAATCGTGCAACAGTGGCTCTTTTTGTGAATGATGGATTTAGAAGTGTTGTAATCTGAAGGTGTTAAAGAAGATAAAAGTTCTTGTTCTTTATTCTGATGCAGCAGCATACATGTTAAAGGCGGAAAGTGTGTTCTATCAAAATATGATCCAGTTCACCTGTCTCGCTCATGGACTGCAACATGTTGCCGAAGAAGTGCAAAGTAAATATTCACAAGTGAACAGCATTATTTCGAACACCAAGAAAGTATTTGTTAAAGCCCCCCCCCCCAACATGTGTTGCACCACAGAGAACTGCTGCCAAATGTGAAATTACCCCCTGAACCTGTCCTGACTAGGTGGGGTACATGGATCAAAACTGCCTGCTTTTATAGTGAACATTTTAAAGATGTGAAAGTCTGTGATAGATTTGTTTCTAGGTAAATCATCAATTTCTGTGAGAGATGCCCAGTGTGCCTTCAGTGATTCTAAAGTAGTGTGTCAATTAGCTTATATCCAAAGCAATTTTGGATTCATTGCTGACAATATTTTGAAATTAGAAACCTGCAGCATGCCATTGAAGGAATCGTTGAATATTGTGGAAGATGTGAAATCCAAGTTAAGTGCTGTTGAAGGGACTGTTGCAATACAATGAAGAAATTTGAGTTTGTTATGGAGAGAAACCCTGGCTTCTCGACATTGACTGCAGTGTGCAAGATCCTCAGCGGCGAAAAATAGAATCCTCCAGATGATCTCTCTCTCCTGAAAAATTTAATCTGCTTAAATTTGCACCAGCAACTTCCAGTGAAATGGAGAGGTCATTTTCTATGTACAAAAACATGCTGACTGGCAGCATTCAATGATAATGGAAAGCTTGGAAACGTATCTGATAGTTCATTGCAATTCAGAATGAAGCAAGCACATTGGATTCTGCAAAGTAATATTTAATGGACAGATACTTTAAACAGGGACTATGAAAATTAAAATAATTGAGAATCTTCGTAATAATGGAATTTACTTAAGTTTGCTATAATATGTACATGCTTAATGTACCACACTTTATTTTGCAAAAATATTAATAAACTGAATCTTCAAGTAACATATTTAAGGACACCAGTAAGTGATTGCATTTCTGCCATACCGAAGTTATACGTACAATTCAATTTCATTTTTGTTACTAAAATTTGCTGGATTAAAATGAAATTTGGGAGTCTTAGAGAACAAGCGTTTCTGCATTTAATTAGTATATAATATTTGGGATATATTCAAAAACTTTTATGAAAAAGTGGCATAAGTCACACCATGTTTTCTAACAAAAAAGTTTGTACCCCATACTTCAGGTACACTTTTCTTCCTTTGGGTTGATTGTACGGACACCAATTTTTTTCCTGTGATACTTAACATATAACTTGAGATCCTGAACTAAATTAAATTTGGATACCATAAATATAAGAAGGTAAAAAAAAATGTTGCATATCTAATGACACAAATGACCTATATTTTTTACCAGTTACTATTTTTTCTATCCATCTTAAACTTAATATTCCAAGAAACGGTTAGTTCACTAGCTACATTAGGTAGCTATACATGTACAGTAAAAATTTCATGACAATAGCTTTGATAGTTTGAGAAAAGTGTACCTGAAGTGTTAAAAAATGAAGTTACGGGAAATTGAGTCGAAAGTTGAAAGTGCAGTTTTTGCTTATTTACTCACTTTGTCAGAACATGCCAGCCCCATATTCCTCATCACTGTGGTTATTTTCAGCTCCTCTCTTCTTCTTCTTCTTCTTCTTCTTCTTCTTCTTCTTGGGCCTAGCCTTGACTACAAGTCTGAGGGGATGGGTACAGGAAGCAATGTGCTTCCATCTGCAACTTGACTTCGACATCGGGATTTATGGCCATGCGGTCTAAGGCATGATAGGAGTAGCTAACCTATTAAGACCAAGGATTCGTAGGATCGAATTCCGGTAAAATGCATGTTCTGCGCTCAATTGAAACTGTGGAAAAGGATGGGGAGGGCCCAACTAAAGTAAGCGGTGTGACAGCACGGTTGGATGCTGACGGGTTTCAATTGAGTGCAGAACATGCATTTTACCCCCACTCCCTATAATGGGCGGCGGTTTACGAGATCAAACTATGCTGCAATTATGTGTTCAGATGGCTGAGCGGTGTAAGCCATTGTGGCATGCTATGGTTACACTGCATAGTCGGAGGTTCGCGCCCCAAAGTGAATTTTTTATTTTTACTCTCATTGTTAATTAATGAGATCAGACAATGCTGCAGCTATCATGTGTTCAGATGGCCAAGCGGTTTAAGGCATTGTGGCATGATATGGTTAGGCTGCATAGTCAGAGGTTCGCACCCCGACGTAAAAAAAATATTTTTTTGTTTGTGCTTTTATTCTTACTCTAAGCGAAAGAAATCATCTAACTCATTGTGCACGAGGTTGCAGAAGATGGGGGGCGTGTCCTTGTGCCGCCATATTCAAATGACCAATTTAAAGGACTTACTAATCGTGTAACATACCATGTTATCTATATCATTTTAAAGCTTAGGAAGCTTATAGAATAGAAAACAAAAAAATTCGATATTTTCGCTGAAATTCACTTCCCGGTGTCCTTAATACATCATTTATATAAAACTTTAGTTTTAAAATTTGTAATATTAATATTAACTTATGTATTAGTACACATTTCACATAATATTACATAAATATGTACCTATACTACATGTTGATATTACATAAAAATCCTAGTCTTACTCATGATTATTTGAATTTCACATATATCTTATTGGGTCTGCAACAAATTCGAGATTGTTGATGGTAAACCCCAGTGTGCCATGCGTCGACCTGCTGAGGGAGGAAGATTGGTTATTCTACATGTTGGAACAAAAGATGGCTTTGTTCCTGATAAAGTAGTTCTTGATGAATTATATGCTGCTTCAGAATCATAATTTTTTTGTTGTTTTTCTGGATTTTAACAGCATCACTTGTGTATTTTTTATATCAAAGGTGCAGATTTTATATTTTCTTCCAATCTGAAGACTGGCCAAAATTATCATGGTGCAATAAACAGTTAAACATTTTGGAAATGGTTGGAGAAACAGCTTCTTGTTGGAATGAGGAGTTTAGGACCCTTTCTGATTGTTATGGACAATGCATCATACCACAACAAAGTTCTAGAACAGCAGCCAACATCAAAGTGGAGAAAAGATCAGTTAATGGTAGGTACTTATAATCTTTATGCATTTTAAGAAATAAGCAAAGTTTATTAATTGTTTATTGACTATGAAATCTTATTTTTCTTTTTGTTTTCAGACCTGGTTGAGACAAAATTGAGTGTCAGTGCCAGACAACGCAACCAAGAATGAATTGCATCAGTTGTGCAGAATGAATCAAAGCAACCTGAAACGGTAATTCAATTTCTTTCATAAATTTAAAGTAAAATAATTCCTACTTCAGTTAAAACTTATAAGTTATAGAGTAGTAAGTAATAAAAATGTTTCAGATATGTCAGCGATTAAATATTAGTGAAAGAAGGCCATACTGTATTCAGGCTTCCCCCTTACCACTAATTTTTCAGTGTCACAGAGTCCGTGTGGTCAATAACAAAGAATTATTATAATAAGTCAGTAGCTTTATGGCCAGGACAAGAACTGAATCGAGCTAGAGCTGAGTAGAAGGAAGCAATCAACCAGGTATGTAAATTAGAAGGTAGTTGGTATTTTAACTGTAAGAATTTCACAACATTGTTTGAGCTTTCACAATATGATAAGGCCAATATTTTAAGAGGCAACACCAGAAATGTGGAGAAATGAAGTAAAGCATGCAGAAAACATAATTATGAAATATTACAATGAAGAAATGAGAAATGCACCAGAGTTAGAGGGATTTCTTATACACCTGAGAGAAAGTGACGAGGATAGTCTAAGAAGAGGAAGAAGAATTAGCCATCCGCCTTTGGAATCAGTTGCTGGAGCTTCAAGACAGCATTGAAATGTTTGTACTTGCATTGTACTGAATTCATTGCAGCAGTAAATTATGCTTTGTTTTACAGATTACTTCTAACAGAAATCCAAATAGAGAACCTAAACAAAGCTGGAGAGTATGATGAATTGACTGCACTTTTGGAACCAGAAAACATGAAAACAAAGGTTAGTGACAGCATTAATTATTATTAATGTTCATAAATTAATAGTAAATTAACAGCATACTATAAAATGAATTGCTGCAATTAGAAAGCTTCCTTCCATTGTGGTATTTAAACTACAGCTTTTTCATGTGGTTTCTTCCATAGGTCTCTAATCCAACGAAGCAGTTACGTTTTATCAGATGTTTCAGTTGTCTTCACGATATGGACTAAAACAGGAGGAAGGGTAGTTGATCACCCTTTGGAGGTTAGCACATAGGATTCTAAGATGAGTTCAGTATATGCATTCATGTTTCTTGCTGAGTATTGTCTATACATTTTATTTGCATTTTTTTATTTCATCTTAGCATGCTGATTGTTACAGAAAGTTAAAGCTAGTGTTAGAAAAATCAAGAAAAGCATTTGCTTCTATATACAATTTCTATAAATTATATATCTTATTTCCAGTTGTTAATGCCATTTATTTCATGGAGAATATGATTTTATATGATTTTAGGCTTAAGTGTCATACAAGATATTTTAATAAAATTACAAGGCAGTTCAATGTATTGAATTGTCTGATTTCCATTGACTAATCATGGTATTTATTTCACCAAAAAACATGTTTTCACACAACTTTTTCTGCAATATTGTTGTTTACAAGGAAACCAATCTTTTGAAAAGATTTTGTTTGCTTACTTTAGGGCAGTTGGTGTATGGAAGAATCGCTAGGTCTGCTACAAGCACCAAATGGAGCTGCCCCTATTAAATTATTGAAAGTAACTTAACTTTAGCTGTACTTATAATAATTTATAATGCAATATCTGATTTATTTTTATGTTCTTAAATGACAATGGTGCATTTTAACTGACACCATGATGACCAATAGGGTCAAGATGGCGGCTGATGAGGTGTGAAACAGAGGTGTGCAGGTGTTTTGAAAAAAACAAAGCTGAATTCGAGATAAATGGAGGTTATCGAATGAGTTTCGGACAAATCAAAAGTGGATTCAATGGTGGTGGTTAAATCCCGAATGTAATGTACGGGAATGATGAGAAATCAAGTATGTGTTCAGACCGGCTGCTATGTTAAGCGCATGAGAGTGTAGCGTCACTCCGTTTGGTGATTGAGATACTTAGAAAAGACCTTGTGGCAGCAAACACACAAATCAATGACTTAAGAAGTGAAAATAAAAGAATACGGATCGAGAATGCTAAAATGATGAGATATGAGGGAAAAGGAGATGAACAGGAATGGCCGAATGGCGGCAAAGGATCACAATGGGCTACAGTTATGGCAAAGCGTCGGTACTGGAATATACAATCAGCAAGGTCATGGGAGAATGAAATTTCATTGCATAATAGTCTTCAGGTGCTGGAGAAAAAAACTGACGCTGAAGACCTTGCAATTCCAAAGCAAGGAAACCTTCAGGAAAGCACGCCGGTGGAGAATACCTCAATTACACTGGAACACATGCTTGGGAAAAGACTGGCCATAATAGGAGATTCAATAGTGTGACACACGAGCGATTATGTGAATGAAGACATCCCAGTGTATTGTTTCCAGGAGCCAGGCTACAGCACATAGAAAAGAAGCTATGGGAAAACAGGGATGACCCGGACACCATCGTCATCCATGCGGTCACAAACAACGTGCCCAGTGCAGGTTCGCCTGATGATATGCTAGAAATGTTGCAACTGGTGAAAACTACAAAAGAACTCTCTCCGCAAGCCAGGATCTGTGCAAGTACTATGTTACACCGCAGGGATGAAGACGATCGCTACATAGATGCTATAAACTCGGTGCTGGAATGGATATGTCAAGAAAATGACTACCTTTGTGGATGGTAATGCATGGATTAGGGACTATGATTTAGGCCGTGATGGATTACATTTGAACAGAAGGGGTGTGAGCAAGTTTGGTAGGTTGTTAAATAGAATTATAAACTTATCTCATTAAAAAAACGAAGTTCTGTAGAGAGTGGTGATAATGACATCCTGCTCAAGATGAAATGTGTGGATTCATGGCTAACACTGAAGGTAAAGCAGTTAATACAGAGCCCCTAAAGGTTCAGGTTGCAGCTTCTAGCAGGAAAAGGGTAGGGAAAAAAAAGGAAAGCAGTCAAAGGAATGTAAAACAAGTGATACGGGTATAAAGCATTGCTTAAAAATCTGTCACTTAAATGTTCAAAGCTTAAATAATAAAGTGGCAGAGTTAGGAATACTGCTTGAATCAGAAGCAATGAATGTAGAGGTACTATGTCTCACAGAGCACTGGCTCAATAGTCAAAATGTAAATTGTGTAAAAATAGATAACTTTAAACTATCATCAGTATTTGTTAGGGACAAAAGCATGCACAGAGGATCAGGAGTTTTTGTTCAAGTAGGTTTGGAAGCTAAAGATGTAAAAGAATTGCATTACTTAACTGTAGAAAAACATTTTGAACGCTTTGTAACTGAACTAACTGCATTCCAAACAGTAATTGCATGCATCCAGAGGACACCTGACAGTGACTAATATATTCATAAAAAATTTAGATGAGCTGCTTGAAAAGTTAAAAAAAATATATAAAAGTGTTGTGATATGTGGGGACTGGAATGTAAACTTAATGCAACATAGTCATAAAAGCAAGGAAACAGAAAGCTTATTTAGGGTATTTAACATGATCAATACAGTGCAAATTCCAACCAGAACATAAAAAAACTCAAACACTTATTGATGTGATGGCTACTAATATGGTCTATGAGGAGCCTGCTCATATAATGGAAACAGGTATCTCAGATCACAAAGCACAAACTCTAAAAAGTCAATCATGGAGTAAAGGTAGAATAAAAAGCAGTAAAAGATGTTTCAATGAGGATAATCTGAAGCAATTTAAATACCTATTAAGCAAGGAAAATTGGATGAGGTTTATATAGAAAAGGATGTAAACTCAAAATTTGATAAGTTAATAGAAACAGTCTGTCACAATTTTAATATAGCATTTCCGTTAAAACAGGTTAATCTAAAAAATAAACACCATAAAGGTTGGGTGACTAAAGGGATACGAGCGTCCTCAAAGAAATTAAAGTTCTTGTACACATTAAAAAAAAGGGAAATGTGTCAAGGGGAGCCTTAAATTATATAGAGAAATACAATAAAAGTATATAAAAAAGTCATTAGGGATACAAAAAAGCTAGAAAATGATAAAACACATTCAAATGGCAACAAACAAAGGCAAGGCAATGTGGCAAGTAATTAATAAGGAAACTGGAAAAAGCAATGCAAGTGTAAGTAAATTCGAACTGATGCATGAAGGTCAAAAAATCAATGACACAGTACAAATAGCCGAACTATTTAATACACATTTTGTTGAAGTTGGAAATAAATTAGTAAGTGATAAATATGGTGCAGAAGTTAATCCAATAATAGAAAACAGTAACGTTAAGGAATGTATGAATTCAGTATTTATTAAACCCATAAATGAAAAGGAACCAATAATTACAGCAAAGGGACTGAACAACAAGCTATCAGCAGGTATAGATGATATTCCTGATTTGGTAGTCAAGGATTGCATAGAAGAAATAGCAAAACCATTAATGAATGTTTATAACTCATCTTTTGAGACATGCGTATTCCCAGAAAAATTAAAAACAGCTAAAGTTAAGCCCCTTTACAAAAAAGGACCTCAAGACGAGATGCAAAATTTCAGACCATATCTATGTTATCAGCATTATCAAAGATTTTGGAAAAGCTAATGTTCATTAGAATAGTAAATCTTTAGATAAATAAAGTTCTCACAGAGGTACAGCATGGTTTTAGACAAAGCAAATCCACTGAATCAGCAGCTTACTCCCCAGTGGAAAAAATTATTAACTCCATAGAACAGAAAGAGATATCTATAGGTTTACATTTGGATCTAACCAAGGCATATGACATGATAGATCATAATATACTACTGGGTAAATTAGAGGCATATGGTATTAGAGGAATGGCCAATACTTGGTTCAGATCATATTTATCACAACAAACACAAATGGTAAAAATCAGCAATCTGAACAGTGAACATCGCAGTATAGAAAGATGCAAATCTACACAGAGAAGGTTATTACAGGGAGTACCACAGAGAACTATATTGAGGCCACTTCTTTTTCTACTTTATGTAAATGATCTGCCATTGTGTGTTCAGGAGTCTGAAGTAGTGTTATTTGCTGATGATACGAATCTATTGATAAAGGCAAACGAATCAGATCTACAGGAGAAAGCAAGTGCTAATATATTAAAATTGATATTGGTTTAAGGCAAATAGGCTGCTAATAAATACACAAAAAACCGTTGCTATGAGCTTTCATGCAAGCCATCATAGAAATATGGTAAAGCCGCAAATAAAGCTAGAAAGCGAAATTATAAAATATCAAGAAGAAACCAAATTTTTGGGAATAATTATAACGGAAGACCTAAAATGGGGGCCTCATATAAATATGCTAACCAGGAAACTAAGTGTGGGATGCTACATATTAAATACATTGAAAAGGGTAACAAGTGCACAAGTCCTTAGAAGTGCATATTATGCATATATCCATATTCATATAAGGTGTGGAATACTGTTTGGGGTGGGGGGACCTCAGCAGAATCAGAAAAAGTTTTCATTTACAAAAGAGCTATAAGAATGACTGGTGAATCTAGTAGATCATCTTGCAGAGAGTGGTTCAAAAAATTAAGGGTCATGACTAGCGAGCATGTACATATTAGAAGCTATATATCATACCCAAGTATGAAGACATCAGCTAACGAAGAAATTCACTCTCGTAGTACAAGGCAGAAAGAAAATGTACATGTCCAATATTGTAGAACAAATCTAGCAAACAACAGTGCTTATCATCATGGAATAAAGTTATTCAACAGATTATCCACTAGCATAAAGAATATAGAAAACATAAATCTGTTAAAAATTAAGCTTAAATCATACCTATTAGTACGTGCATTTTATTCGGTTTCGGAATATGTAAATAGATAAATTTGTATATTGTAAATACTTGCTACAGTGTGTGTGTGTGTGTGTGTGTGTGTGTGTGTGTGTGTGTGTGTGTGTGTGTGTGTTTAGGTGTGCATGAAAGAGGAGAGAGGGGGAGTAGGTGTTTATAAATTTGTAACGTTTCAATCTAGGAAATGTTTGCAAGCCTTTTTGTTTGTTATTTGTAATGTATTAACTTTGTTATTGTATTGTAAACCTTGACGATTCTGTATTATGTATACATGATTTTCAGGATGAAATAAATGAATATGAATATTCCTCATAAAGTGAACAGTTCACTCAACACTTTAATTACCACATTGTTTCATGCATGACATCAGTTGTCGGTTAACATGAGACAATATGCTCAATGAAGTGTTGATATAATCAGTTAAGATAGCTTCAAGCCGTAAAAGCCCCATTTTTTTTTTTCTTCTGTTGTGCACCTGAAATATAATACTATGTATTTACAATCTTGTTTACTGCTCTGTTTCATGTTCTTAAGAGCTGAGGACTAACAACAGTGGATGAAGCTTGTGAAGGCAGCCTGCCTATTACCTTTGCCAACTATAAGGAGTTAGTACCATGTGGCAAAAATTATTTGTAGATATTGCATTAATACACACATGTTAAGATTCCTGTAACCATTTTAAAGTTTGCATTGTGATTTCTCCTACCATTAAAATAAATGAGCATTGTCACATTTATTGTTGTATTTGTGAAATAATATTTCTCTGAAATAAATGACCGCAGTTTATTAAGTAAATTCATGACAACAATATTACTTCTTTCTAGTAATTTGTTCCCTAAATGCTTTATTGTTTTGTACTGTAATATTTTTGGTATTGTTTCTCTACCATGCGAGATTAGATGTACGAGGGTCGGCTGATAAGTCCCAGGCCTCACAGAGATGGCACCACTAGGCTGGTTAGACGGTGTTTTACTCTAGACTAGCTTGTATCCATAGTTACAGGTCAATAGCATTAGTTTTTGAATGACAGCATTTTAAACAAGACAACTTTAGAGTTTTCATGAAAATGGAGGATTTGGAAAACGAGCAGTGATTAAATACTTCCATTTGAAAGGCTTAACGCCTAAAGAAATCAAGGAGGAAATGGACAGTACATTAAAAGACTCTGCCCCTTCATATTCAATGATTAAAAGGTGGGTTGCAGAGTTTAATATGGGACGTATGAGCACTAGTGATAGCCTCGCTCTGGATGCCCTGTGGAAGTCGCAACTCCAGAGATGATTGAAAAAAATTCATCATTTAGTACTGGAAGACCGCAGATTAAAGTTGTTTGAGATAGCAGAGGCTGTAAACGTATCAAAACAACATGCAGGTAATATTTTAAGTAATGTTTTGGGCTTTCACAAGGTTTGTGCGAGGTGGGTGCCGCATTTGTTGACACCTGATCAAAAGTTGCATAGAAACTGTCTCTGTTAAGAATGTGGAGCTCTACCGTAAAAATCCCAATGAATTTTTGAGATGGCTTATTACCATGGATGAAACTTGGTAAATCACAGTCAAAATGGTGGATTGTGCCAGGTGAACCAACTCCAAAAAAGGCAAAGTCAATTTTGTCAGCTAACAAGGTTATGGCGAGCATTTTTTGGGATGCACAGGGAATTATTTTTACTGATTACTTGGAAAAGGGTAAAAGCATCACTGGTGACTACTACGCAAGCTTACTGCAACGTTTGAGTGATGAGGTGAAAAGACAGACCTCATTTGGCCCCCCCCCCCAAAAAAAATCTTGTTTCATCACGACAATGCTCCAGCCCATCGTTCAGTCATTGCAATGGGGAAAATTTGCGAATTAAAGTTCAAATTGCTTCAACATCCACCCTATTCGCCAGATCTAGCACCCAGTGACTACCACCTGTTCCCTAATCTCAAAAAATTTCTTGGAGGACGAAGATTTCACAGCAACGAGGAAGCCATTGATGCGGTAAACAGCTATTTTGAGGACCTTGATAAATCGCACTACAGAAATGGTTTAATTAAATTAGAACACCGGTATGACAAATGTATTAACCTTTCTGGAGATTATGTTGAGCGGAAAAAAAAAAAAAAGAAAAGTTTTTTTCATTGAGAGGACCGGGACTTATCAGCCAACCCTCGTATGTATCTTCGTTGCTTCCCAATGCATGTTTATTAATCAAAATTAAATTGCATGCATTTTGTATATTGAGAGAAACAACTCAATCATTCAAAACTTGTTAAATGCATGAAATATGCTCAGATATGCAAGAATATGACTTAATAAAAAAACAAATTTCCCCTCCAAGCTTAATTCCCATCTTGTTTAGGAAATCTACATATGTATTTAGATTTAATTCCAGACTTCTTGAAATATGAATTAGCTTTTCTTTGGATTCCAACTTGCGGAATTGTCAAATATCTAAACTTTCAGGTATGGACTTTTTATTTTTTCATCAAAGGCAGTAAGTAATGTGTTCTTAGTCCTGTGAAATTCCAAAGCCACAATCCAGACTGTGCTCAAGTTAAATGCATTGCATAGGTACATATTTTGGGGTTTGTTCTTTGAGGAGACTTATGTAGCAGTTCTAATTGTCTGCAGTATAAAATTGCTTTAGCACATTATTTTTGGAAGGTATTATGGGATCTGCTGTGATTATGGGTAAAAGTAATTGGGGGAGGAGGGTGTTCTCTTTGTGATAAGGAAAATACTTACCAGCTTTAATTAATGAAGGAAACTGACAAAAAAGCTTGTTTAGGCAATCTTACCCTCAATTGCAGCTTTATCAAGTTTACATTTAAAATACATTTAAAAAAATGAAAGAAACAAACAGTTATAACAGAACTTTAGAAAAGCACCATGCTCATTCTGCAACCAATATACATATATGATAATCTTTCCACAAGTGAAGGAGTCCAAAGCTTGAGAAATGGTCACAGTCCAAAATAAACTTCATCTCTACCAAGAACAACAATGTTTAGACTACTTAGTTCATCCATATCACATTCAGATTTATAATTTTTTGACGGATTTTTTTCTTTCAATGTAGAAGTGGAGTAAAACCTTTTTGTAAGCAAAGGATTTAATTTATTTGTGAATTCAAATACAAAATATTCCTTTAATCAAACTAAGTGTATCCCCTTAGCTGTTTAATAGTTACAGTATGGATGTTATCTATGTAATTTAAATGCTTTTATGGATCATAACATTATACACGTTAATATCAAAACAGGCATTAAAAATCATGTCCTGTTTCCCTAGGGCTTAGTCACTGGCTTGAAATGAGTAATTTGCATTGCAGGTTAGCAGTATTGCAGTTTAGTGTAATGTCTGCCATTTTGAATTCTTGGGAACTGCCATTAAGCTGTTTACCATATAGCAGTGTCCCAAGGATTTGGACGTCAAGATGGGAAAATGATAACAAAAAGACAAAATCCGCAATTTATGAACTTCATAACTCTGCAATAAGAATCAAATAATATATCTTACCTCGCAAATGAGTACGAAATATTTACAGTATTTACACTGGTTTGAAATACATATTTATGGTGACTGGTTTGTTGGTTTGAACGCCAAAATTTTACTGTCAATCTTGTTTAGTGAAGTCATTACATTGCCATCAACTTCAAAACTACACATATGACTTCACTATGTCCATTACCTCTATCTTCCAACATTGTAGGAATTGGCTCACATCTGGATTATTAGTTTCATCCGACATCTGCTCTTCATGTGTTTCATACGAGGGTTGGAACTTAAATAGCGGCAACTATTTATTTACAGCTGATACAAGAGAGTTACATGTTAGCAACCTTTACTACCCTTCAATGTAGTCACCAGCATTGTGTATAACCCGTTGCCAGCGACATGGAAATCTTAGTATACCTTTAGCAGAGCCTGTTCTGTTGATAGTGTGAATGGAGCGGTCTACTGCCTGATGAACCCCTGGAACAGTTCTGAAGCGAATGCCACGAAGTGGTTCCTTCGTCTTTGGAATCAAATCAAAGTCACAAGGACTTAAGTCTGGGGGTATGGTGGATGGTACAGCACTTCCCAGTCCCACTGACCGAACAAATCAGCCACAGCTTGTGCTTTATGCTGATGCTAGGATGACCTGCCCGATGCATGTCTGCCACAATTTGCCGACCATCGTTGAACGTGCCACTGTTCTGTAAGGCAATGCAGATTCCCCGCAAGCCTCTTGAAGTCCTTGATGACACTGTTGTGCTGTAGGACCTCTGGCACATTCAATCTTGATCCAACTTCGTTCGTGTTTCGAAAACAATATGACAACACTACGTTAGACCGCTTCTTCACAAGTGACTCTGTTTCTCTCGACTGTGTGCACGCAGGTGAAGTGGGAAGAGAGAGTCCATTTGCTCTGAGGTAAGGTAGGTATGTAACTAATGTGTGCTATCAGCGACAATATTAGATTCTGTTGCATAGTGTCTCTACAGCAATGTTGCCGCTATTTAAGTTCCAATCCTCGTATATACAATTTCACACACTGGAATTTCATTGTCAATGTTTACATACATTTCAAGGTATGCCGTCTACTATTTGGCACCCTTCTTCCACTTTGGGAAACTATTCTAGCATGATGTTCTCACCAAGAACCCAACAAAAGCCATCTTCACTGAAGCAGCTCCGAATCATATCTTGCATCACAGAATCCCAGGCAGCCTTAATGAAATGCATGGAATCTAAGACAGTGTTTTTTCTTGATTCTAGTGCAGTCAACCTTCTCTGTACCAGCCCTTTATGATATGTTTACTTTATGCACCATATTATACCTTTATCTAAAAGTTATAGCTTACTCATGCAGTTTGATGGGAGGAAAATGATCTTTAGATTTCTTGAATTTTAAACAGTTGGTGGATGAGCAGCACACTAATCAATTTAGAATCAATTTTCCTATTTCTTATGCCCAATCTTGTGTCCCATGGTCACAAAAAATTTTCAAATACAGCAGAAGTTAAAGGCTTTTCGGTTGAAAGTGTACTTAAAATCGAAGAGAGAGAGAGAGAGAGAGAGAGAGAGAGAGAGAGAGAGAAAAAAAAGCACATTCTTGGAGCACTGTGGATTGCTGCCTTTCTAATAACCAGCTGTACCAATTTCTCCATTCCACTTTCATTACAGCACAACAGAACTGCAAGCCTCTCTGTTAAGTTTCCCACCATGACATTTAGTGCCCTTAAGATTCAGGGCTTTATCTGGCAGAAGATGAATAGTCCCATTTCATCTGACACACATCTGTAGGTCACGTCGATTCTTGAATCTTTCGATCCAGTTATTGGATGCTTTTAAAATCTAGCCCCCTTTTCTGTGCTAAATATGTCACCTGAGCTCAAATCACAGTGCCATGTATTCGCATGTTTGAAGTTCATGCTTGTGTAAACAATTTAGTAGATCATCTAATTTTGGAAACTGACCCTGGCGATTACGTTTTGTTTTAGCATTTTTCCCTTCTTCAAACCAAGTTTATGTTTACTAACTGTCATGTTTAAGGTTGATGGAGGAATGTTCAACTTCCATGCTAAATTCAAATATTTCCATATTTGGATTAAGATATACTTCTTGAAGAATTCAGTTTTTCATTGTTTGTATTTGCCACACTTTCTTTTTCTCAATTGCAAACTTTAATAGTAAGAAGCTAAAGAACAATGTATATACGTTTAGTCAACATTAGCAACCATTGACAGCATTTACCACGCCAAGATAAGCATCCATCCCAACCACACAAATCACATCACACAGATGTCATTAGTTGCCAGTCCCCAAGCAGGAGCAGGAAAACGTGTTAAAACATTTTTTAATAGCATTTGGGACTGGGATTTTTATAATTCGACGTTGTATATGGGAAAACCTGTTACCAAGGAACGTACTAATGAGATTCCAATGTGATGGATCTGATATCTCCCCGACTCTTTTAAACAATTATGATGAAAAAGAATTACTTCTTACTCAGTCCAACTGAAGAATTAAATTTTATGTTCTGTGTTATTTTTCCTGTTTTCTTTCTCCCCACAAGCACCTCAGAAGTAAAGAATCAAGGTTTTACCATGGTTAGGTAGTACAAATTATCTAAGATCTTACTTACCAAGAAATGAGCTTCACAAAGTTGTTGTTCAAAGATATTCCAGCTTTTGCATCAAAGATTGAGGAATGACAATCGCCAATGAAGTCTGAGGATACTACATCATCTTCAGTATAATCCAGGATTCCTTTTAGTTGTCCATTTGCTGCCTCTTTCACTTTATCTTTAATTTCATCATAGGTGGCACCTTTGCCCAGTCTGCAAAGAGAATATTGATTTATATGATAGAAAGTTACTTTTGCACTCACATGTCCCTTATGCTGTGCTATAAGTGGTGCAGTTTAAGATATAAACTACTGCATGTTACAGAAATATATAATTCAGTATAGTCTCTCTTATATGAAAACTGATTGAAACAACTCACATTTCCCCAAAACACAGGGTGTATCACACAGAAAGAAGAGAACAATTACTGTCTAATGAAGATAATATCAACATCAAAGAGACGACTTGTAACATCGGTATGCCTGCAGACAATGCTTATTATTCTTTAACTGATACAGGGTTAATTTCATGAAAATGTTAACCACACCATCTGATGCTATATGTTCTGATCTATTTTAAATTGTTATCCAATTAATAAACCTTCAACATACAAGAAATGGAGGGTAAAATATTTTTGATTATGTCGCAGTTGTCTGCACTGTTCAGTTACAACATATGTACTTAGGCAAGAATGCTGATCCCCAAATATAGGTTGATTAACTTCAGTTGTAATTACACATTGTATTAGAATTCCGCAGCCAGTCACTGTACAGACAAACGTAAGGTATGTATATTTTAAAATATATGCAATACATAAATAACTAGTCTTCAATAATAGAGAAATCCATTATACATAAATGGCATGTCGTGTTTGTCACAAGAATAGACAATTTTTCTTTATGCCCCAAGTCAATACAGCTTTGACAACTGAATCATTGTTTTTTCACCTAATTTTACTAGCACATTAACCTAAAAGTATCTAAATGAAATTAAACCAAATAGTGTCTCAGATATAACCTCAAAATGTGTGTGTAAGTTACATATGAACTTAATATGAATCTATTTCAATTATTTACCTCTGTATTCTTAAGGTGTGCAGACCATATTTATGCAACATCTGAGTATGTCTATTCCACTGAATCTGCAACTAATTAGGCAAACTTTAGATTTTACACATGGGAAAATCTCCTGCACAAAGGAAGAGATCAAATGTATAAATTTAAGAGGGAAGGAAAATATGAAGAATTAAAGAGGAAGCAGAGTGAAAAACAAAAACAAGGCAGAGCTAAGAAGAAAAATGAGATGTCAATTGATAAGAGAGATCCACAGAATAAAGCATAAAGAACAAAGAAGATACCAATAGACAAAAAGGAATAAAAAAGGAGGCATTACACCATCTTCAACATATGGGCCACCTTTAAGTAGTTAAAGTTTCCTTTGGGAAAGCTGTTGGCAAAGCCAAGAGGGGCCTACCTTACAGCCCCACTGAACGAAACATAGCAAAGAAACTTGCTTTCTATCTAGTCCTGAAATTGTCTCTCCACTTTCTGATGAGAAAGAAGGACAGGAGTAGTATTTGATTAATTTAAGAACAGTATTGTTGAATTTTATACCAGTGATAGTGTTTCATATCAGGCTCCAGGCAGCCAAGACTTTTAACAATTCATAGGGAAAACAAAGAGACACATGGTGCAAAAGCATTACCTTTTCTATACAGTGGGGGAGAGATTTGAACAATATAAAACAATTCCCTGAAGTGAAAATAGGCCCCACAAAATTCAGTGAACTGCGTCCTCAACATGTTTGTCTCAGGACAGAAACACTTGCCAATTTATACCTTTGTACTTACCATGAAAGTATAAAATTACTACTGACTTCTTTGAATAACTTGCCAGATATGTTGAATTTATGAAGAATGTAGTCTGTGATTTAAACAATGAAAATTTTATGCTTTCAAGATGTGACTTTAGTAATGCCAAGAAATTTTGAATACTTTGAATTACTCTTTCCTGAAGAGATAAATTAATCTGAGATAGTTTACCAGCAATGGATAAGTGATGGAGTGTCTCGTAAAAAAAATATAGTACACTGGACGAGTTTTTCTACACTTTGAGGAGGTATTGCCACTGTTTTTGCAGCACGTTTTCATCCAAAGGAATCAAGCCTTTTATTTTGATTACTTGAAGCAATAGCTGTCAGTGGATTCTGTTGTGATGCTGATTGACTGCAATGAAAATGACTGCTTTTACTACCAGAATGAAATTCAGTCTGCCCACTGGGAATCAGAGCCTGTACTTTGTATACTGCAATAATATACTTCAAAGGAGAAAATGCGCAAACATTTGAATTGTATGTATTGATCTTTGACTACATGCACCATGACAAATTTGCAGTAGCTCATTTCAATTCTGTAATATTTGGTCGTTTCAAAAAACTCCAACCTGAACTAAACATCTCCATTTACAATCAGATGGTAGTGCACAATACTTCAAAGTCATCCTCTGTGGTCTAGGAGTATAATGCTAGCCTCTAGTTCCGGAAGTCACAGATTCAAACCCGACAGAGGGTGATGGATTTTTTCGGGCATAAAAATCCTTAGCATGACTTCCTCCCGAAGGAAAGTAAAGCCGGTGGTCCCATGTCATAGATTTATGGCATGTAAAAGAACCCCAAGCCTGATAAAGAGGCCTGTGAGCAAAATTTCCGGTCTTTCACGCCCAATATAGAATGGGACGCTAAGAACCATAGTAGTTAAAGAGCATCCATAAATAAAACTATTTACAACACTTCAAGCAGAAGTTTTCTTTGCACTACATTGCTTTACTTGAGATAGAAGCAATATGGCATTTCTCTGCAACTGCCCATGGTAAGGGGCCTGTAAACGGATTAGGAGGGACAGTGAAGAGATGTATACGTAATGCCACAAGAGCAAGGAATATTAATCCCAAAAATGCCAAGGAATTTACAAGCTGTGCAGAATGTCTATATCCAAATATACATATACATATATATATATTGCAAACAAGAGGATATATCTGCCAAGAAACCTGGTTTGCTGGAGGTGTGGAATCCTAATAATCATGAAGTATCAAATATTTCTGACACAAGGAACTCACTACTTTCATGCCACTGATAACAGAATTGAGTATCCACTAATATGCAATGACAGTTCTTTACAAGAAGTGTTTAATTTTTGTAGTGCTTCAGCCGGAGAAAAAAGCAACAGCTGTATGATGGGTCCACCAGTAGATTTTTATTCCTTATCAATGCAGAAGACTGGGTACTCGTATCCTTTGCTGGGAAAAGAAGCATTAAGTATTTTGTTGGTCAAGTGTTAAGTGAAACAAGGTTCTGAAATAACTGAAGATCCTAAAATATCATGCAGTCTATAAAATTCTCTTAGCCTATAAATGAAGAAGAAACCTTGGTTGATGTGAAAAACGACAAAGTTATCAGACCCACTTTTGATCCAAGGATGAAGCATTCATTTAATTTAAATCCTGACAGTTCTATATTATCAGGATAGCCCAGTTGTTATGTCATGCGCACTTTAATGAAATTAACCAAGCAATGTATTTCTGATTTAAATTTGGGCATTTATAGTAGATGAATGTGTTTCCTTACAATATACCTAATGTTTCAAACAGAATTAACATTAAGTCATAAAAATTCACAATTTTTAACCATTGGAGAGAATTTATTTTGTGCAAGCCCACTAAAATGTATTGATTAGTTCTTTAAAGCTATGAAAAAAATGTTTATCCTTGTAACGGCTCTGCATTATGGTACACACATTTCCAGAGAGAATGGTTGCCAGGGAGTAGAGCTGGCAAGGTTGGCAATACACCACTCTCGAACCTTCTACTGAAGGCAGAGAGGAGGGAGAAGGGGAAGTATGCATAAGGGGGAAGAAGTCGCGTCAGCTGGTGGTATAGAGAAACCCACGCTGTGCGACAAAGGGAGTTGCCGAGAAGCTTTTGAACAGTACGCATCACTGCAAGGGCAACTTCATTGTACAACGTATGGCATAGCATGCATATCCAAGCTCAGACATGTAACATCAAGGTACAGTGCGGCAGAGTTATCGTTGAACAACTAAACTAACAAATTAGTAGCTGCAAAATTTAAGTTATAACCATTATTATGAAGCTCGCAAGAAAGGAGTCTGCATAGCACGTGATGGTTACCGAGAGAACAAAATTAGCCTGCTTTCTTCAAGGGCAAATGCAGGGTTCAGAGCAGCAGTAAAATGGAACGAGCATGCTGCTTTACCTGGGAGCTTCAAGTAGACAACTGATCCACAATGATAATCCAGTGAAATCTGTCCTAAGAATATTATTTGAATGCATTTTGGCTAAATAACTAGATATTCAAGAAGGGTTAAATTTCTGGGGCAGAACTTAAAATGGACAGCAAAAAAAATTATAACTTTGTGGGTGAATGGTCATTGTAGTTTGGGAATATTAATATTGCGAATTGCAAAGCAAAAGTGGAAAATGTTATATTCCAGTAAAGCACGTGAAACTAAATGCAAAGTGCTTCACTAACAAAGAACTCAAATTAATAAAAATTATATATAAATTGTGTCGCTTAAAATTCTTAGTGTAATGTTAATTCAAATGAATAAATTACTGGATATTATTCATTAGGTAATTCAGCAAGAAGCTTCACAAAATGAATGTAATGCATGTGAACTCAATGTATATTTTTGACCATTTTTAAATATAGAATGTATTTAAAACTATTTTGTGATTTACTGCGATAGTGATAAGGCTGATCAGGGTTTTTCCTGGCTATGGCTACCGAACCCAAGTTCAGCGTAACATCCTGTTACTACAAATAAAAGAATAGATTTATTGTTTAATTTATAACAAGCTTTCAAGCTTTATTGATTGTTCCCTTCTTGTGGTGCAAGTCACAGTGATCTTAATATTTTTTTTATTTATAAATCATTAAACTGTTACTGTTTATTGTTTAAATGTATAGTTAGACGAGTGAATTTAGAGGGAAAAGAATTTAACCATAGATATTTAAGTCGTGAAAGCAAGTATCAAATTATCAGTTTAAATATTCTTGCACTGCTGTGCAAGTCACACAAGCTATTGGCCAATGATACATTTTTTTTATTGCATTTAAAAGCTTTTAAATGCTCTATGTGAGTAGTGTTTAGGCATCTGCTACATTTTGTCATATCTAACAAATGCAAGGAAATATATGTAAATAAAGGAAGTATTGCATCTAATTTCCCACTGCATGGTTAAGCTAAATCTGGAAATTATGCTGCTCCCACAAAAGTATTTGAATTTACACTGAAACAAACATGGTTTCTTTTCTGTGTTTTTAATGTTTGGAATGGATTTTAGTGTGCAATACAGCATGGAGTAACCCAATTTTTTACACAAGTGTTTACTGCACTTACAATTTGATGCCTTGCTGGAAAAAAACTATTCTGAGCATTTTTCTAGAATAAATGTCTCGTATAAATAGATGCAAGGGATACAGTCCTCAGTATTACAAACTTGGCCTAAATTATTTCATCAGTTTTGCTCCAAACTCCAGAAAGAATGGTTTACGCTGAGTGATTCAAAAGCAACGTTGAAGTAAGCACTTTTCTGTAATTTTCTGCATGCACATGCGCACACATATGCACATGCTTCCCTATGGTGTCGAGTTGCTGCATCTCGCCAAACAGTCCAAAGTTAATAAGAGATTATCTTGAAGTTCTGCAAATATCAAACTCCTTGGCTCTTGCTAAACTAATGCAGCAGCATCTGCATTACCGGCTTGAGGAAAAGGTTATCAGCACTCCACAGATGGCAGGTTGTTTGCATGGAGTGGTGGCACTATGTCACATCACCTGTTCAACTCCACAGGTACCTCGGGTGAGAGGCAACCTGAAAAAATATTAGGGATCCAACGATCAACGTGGAAAGGCCTTCTTCATAACTCCACGTTTAGGGAAGCAATTTCACCCACATTGTTCGGATGTCAAAATTTTTCACTTTCTATTTTTTGTAAGTAAATTTCTAAATTCAACTTTGTTATGTGTGGTGCATTTTCAACTGTATTCGAGCAGAGCAAGTTCATAGACACCATAGTGAATTAAAATACATAAATTTCGAAGTTACTGTGCAAGAAGGACAGAGCTTAAAAATGTATATAGAGTACATAGAAATTTGCAATTCTCTGTTTAACAATGTGGAAATTTATATTAATATATTACCTACTATTCAGCTGCAAGAAAATTAAGGTTTTCATTTTAGGAAAGTGTACCAAACCTTTGCTACTTTTATTTCCTTCCTAAAGTCACTTCCTTTAAAACAGTTATTACTCTGGGATACGTTCACGATTTAACACATTCTAAAAATCGGCCAAGCACGTGATGGGAATTAATGTCTATGAGCCAACACAACTTAAATTCTGTATATCATTACAAGAGGCTAATAGCATGTTATAGAACTTGACTGTGTAACAAAATTTGTTAAAAAAAACAAAAACAAACAAACAAACCAGAGGGAAAGAGAGAGAAATTATTTTACAGACCAGAGTGTGTGGCCATGCATTGGAAGACCGCTGCAGTAATGGTGAGAGAGAGAGAGGGAGAGAGAGAGAGCATCTCTGCACATTAAGTAATGGGTTTTTACTTAAAGTGTAAAATGATACGACTGTCACACTGAAAGTTTTGAGAATGGGCAACAATGAGTAGTGGTAAGCCAAAGCAGCTTTTCCTAACTTCAGATTGAAGTTCAGATAGCAACACGTGCATCATCAGCACCACATGTGTATGTATATCAGGTGCTGCTATGCCATACGCTATATGGGTCCCAAGCGAGAGCATTTCCGTGCTATGATTTTCTATGACTTTAAAGTCTGTTTAGGAGAGAGAGAATGCCTTGAAAGACTGCATCGCAAATTTGGGAATCTTTGCCCACCACAATCCACCATTAATCGATGGTATGCAGAGTTTAGAAGAAGAACGGATTCCCTCGAAGACGAAGACCGAGCAAAAAGGCCCGCTACAACAACAAGGGATGAAAATGTGGTGAAAGCAGAGCACATGTTGCAGGAAGATCATCATTGCACATATGGTCAGATTCAAGAAGTCCTAAATATTGGAGCAGCAGTGAAAACAATTCTGTAATAAAAACTTAATGTCAGGAAGCTCTGCAGTGACTGGATCCCCCATCATCTCACAAATGAGCAGAAACAAGCATGTGTGCAATGGTGCCAGGATATGATTGAAAAATTCAATGGAGGAAAATCCAAAAACATATTTAACATTGTAACAGGTGACAAAAGCAGGAGTTAGCAATATGATCCAGAAACTACGTCACAGTCATTGGTGGTCTTCCCAGGAGAAAATCCCCAAACAAAAGTGAAGTGAACGATAAGTGTTGGCAAGACGACGACCTGTTCCTTCTTCTCAGCAAGTGGACACATTGTGATGATTCTACTTGAGGGACAAAAGACTGTTACTGCCAGATGGTACACCACAAAATGTCTGCAAGTGTTCAATGAACTGAGAAAAAAGCGTCCTAAGACTGGTCTGCGTGGAATTTCGTTGCACCATGACAATGCCTCTGCCCACACTGCACAAGAAACAACCCAATTTCTGCAGGAGTCAGTTATCTCTCTCATCCTCTCTTTAGTCCGCATCTGGCCCCCATGCAACTTTTTCTATTCCCCAAAATGAAATAAAAAAAATTGAGGTTAACGATATGTCACCTGAAGTCACAATAGCTGCTTACAAAGAATGCATTTGCACACTCTCCAAAGAAGAATGGCGTTAGACATTTGAAAAATGGTTTGAAATGATGAGACAGTGAATAGAATGCAATGGAGAACATTTTGAAAAGATGCAATGATCAGATCTAAATTTTTAATATTTTATTGTGTCCATTCTCAAAACTTTTTGAGTGACCCTATATATTGAACACTAATACTTATGATGACCACTAACCTGAGTTATATGAAGAGTTAAAAATGATATGCCTTAAGAATAATATATTCCTGGCATCTGTGTTGTATGCACATTATTCTTATACACTAGTTGATTATGTTTAAAATCATAGGTCATCAGATTGGAGCCACAAGAGGGCCACTACCCAATTCTGATAATTCTGCCCTCAAAAATCTCCTCAAAGTGATTTCTAAGTGTAAGCAGTAGAAGTGGGGGACCTCTGCTGGCTTGCTGAGGAAACAGGTATTTCAAAATCTTCAGCATGAAATGTCACTAAATTAAATTAAAACCTTATAAAATTACAGCAGTCTATGAATTGCAACTGTATGATTACAAGGGTTTGATATTTAAGCTGGATAAAATTGTTACAAAATCTCTCATTTTCAGACAAAGTTGGTTCAAACTGAAAGATACTAACAAAGGTATTGAAATTACTTATTGCCCGAATCACACCCTGGCATACAATTCAGCAGAATGCTTTTCCTTACTTTATATTAAAATTAGAAATTCAAAATCTCATTTCAATGTCAGATAACATAGCAATCAACACCTGTTGCGTATAGGACAGGCAGAAATTCAACATTAATTTATTGGTTTATTTTCATTTAACTTTCTAGAAACCATTATAGTTTAAAAACATTTTTTTACACTCAGCACAATAAAAATGTGTACTTAACAATTAGCAAAGCAGATTCAAGGGTTTCTCTTACATGCTTCAGACACAAAAATAAAATTTCTGAAAAGCGTAGCAAGTTATGTATGGGACAAGTGGTTTGTTACATTCACGACACATCACTATTAAATTAACTTCGTCCAGTCATAATTAAAAGAATATTTCGAAGTATGCCTTAAATCTCTAAATTTTGAATTGTGGATTCAATCATAGCTTCATCAGCTGGAAGTGCAAATTGTCCATGATCATTCACGGGATGTGGAGCATATTTGTTTTAATAAAATTCCAACTTTTATTGTATCCTTCTTTACCTTTGTAGGCAACACAAACTTGTTAAAGCTCACAGGCTTCATGTATTGTATTGTTATATGAACAATTAACACTTTCTGCGATATCAGGCCACCATTCATTTTCACACAGAGTAACCACCCGTTCTCCAATGCTTAATTATTGCAAAGATGGATTGCTGGTGGTCCTCATAGGTGAAGTCATAGCATG
Organism: Deroplatys truncata; assembly: GCA_030765065.1. Classification (NCBI taxonomy): domain Eukaryota; kingdom Metazoa; phylum Arthropoda; class Insecta; order Mantodea; family Mantidae; genus Deroplatys; species Deroplatys truncata. The sequence continues at coordinate 406,061,616 of CM060990.1, forward strand.
TTCAACTGACACCTGCACCTCAAAATTGCATATTCCTGATGTCCTGAAGCATCAGTATAACCACATACCAAGGTTTCCATTGGGTAGTGGTATAAAATAATAGCATCTCTGAATATTTTGAATTGGAGAGGCTTTCCCAACATTCTTTTAATTTTTTTCATTTCAGCAGTTCTTGCTACTTCATCTGAACTTAAGAAATTTTAGTGACTCCTCCTACTTCTTTTGCAGCAGCTTCTGCAAATTCCTGAACAGTATTAAGCACATATTTCTTCAACACAGCCAGACATACTTCTCTTGACAGTGGCACCCAGTCCATCAATAGCCCCTTGGCCACATACAGCTTCGGAAAGAACTATCAACCTTACATTGAAGTTTGCCTGTTGTGCTTTTTTTTTTTAATTAGGTGCTATTGCCACCAGAACATCAATGCACAGTTTTGCGCCTAAAGGTGAGAATACACTACAAGCATGTTTCAATATAAAACTAAAATCGAACAGCTTCTTCTGTGTGCGCTAGTGAATCAGACATCAACATGGTTAATATGCCCAAGATTGTTTTCTGGGTCCCTATAACACACAATGCATGTGAATTAAGTTAGTTAAGAGCAATTCCATTGAATAGACATTATCTCTAACTGATACTTGAGCTGATTAATTTTCCACAAAATTTTCATGCTCTATAATCTAACCAGTCTTCAAATTTTCCTTGAGTGCCCTCAAAGAATATTTCAGTGCTGGCGGTGGGCCATATACACAAAGAGAAAATATTTTCAATTTGTTAATTAACTCTTCCTTGGCCTGTCTTAAGTCTGCAACATTCCTTTCTTTCAAGATTCTTCCGTATACTGCCACTCATAAAAACTAACTTCAAAGTTGTCATCACAATTCACAGTATCCAGATCAAATCTCCCTTCAAACCACTTCTAAGGATCACACTCCTCACACAATTCCATGCAACACTTCAATTTTTGTAATGTATATCTAAGGAACAGCCTGTTTATTTGGCAAGTTCGTCATGTGGAAGCTTGAAATTGGCATTTATCTTGTTCAGTCTTTCTACATGTACATAAGTTCTGTTTTCATAACACATGCACACATCATGATCTCTGCACGTTATTGAAAATTGAGGAAGTTGTTTGTCTTACGTAATATTTTTTTACGTAAATATTTAACTTGAAGATGTGTTATGTATTTTTTAAACTTGAAGATCGTATTGCTTACGTAATATATATGTTTAGACCTGAAGAAGATGGTATGCTTACGTAATTGTATTTTACGTAATATTTATTTAGTTGCATTTAAGGAGTTCCTAAAACACGCTTTGGGTGTCAGTTTGAATTTGATTACATAATAGTTATTGTTATTACGCAATATGCTGCTATGTACGAGAAGCTGATTTCAAGATGTGTTTTTGTTATTACACTCCAAGTTTTACACTATAATATTTAACTTTGTTATTAAAACTGTTTCTATATATTATTTATGTTTGAATTTGGCTCGGCTGTGTCAGTCTTGTTTGTAGAGTCAAGTATATCTTATTTAGGGTGCGGTGTGACAATGATTGTAGACATCACAGAATTTAAGTTTTTAAATTCACTTCTTTTATTAATTCTTGCACATTTTTATAAAACACTACACTTTTTAAGAACTGTGAGAATCTTCAATACTTTCACTTAGCGCGTATACATATTTTACGATTCACTGTAGAGAACACATCTTACATCTGTTCACTACCAAGGCTTGCCAGCAACTGAGTAACTCTCAACGGTTAAACCTGTAAGCTTTGGCATTTCAAGTCTCTGATTGGCTAATTCTAGTCCAATGGAATATCCGCATTTTACTTAAACTTTTTCCTTGCTATTGATTGGCTAAGTTTAAACTGTTACTGAATTTACCTTATCTTTGATATAATCATAACTGGTAACTTTTCAAACTCATTATTGCTACAAGGTTACCTCATTGTTAGCAACTCAAAACTTATTATTCTCACAGCTCTTGCATTATTGAAGTATATAATGTATTCACATAACATTAATAAAACATGTTTACAATAAAAATAAGCATATGCAATGACTGTTATATACAATTCAAATAATTATTACATACTTATTGTTTCAAGGCGGGCTGTTATTGAATTTACTTATTATAAAATACAATTGAAATTATTCAGGTATTAAAATGCTGCCTCAAATTACTTCTGGTGGTCTCAATATTTTAAACATGGATAACCATCTTTTGAAATTCAACTCCATTTTAAATAAAGCATAGGCCTCTTGAATTTTCATGATTAAAATACTCCTCTGTATTTGACTGCAGTTTCAATATCTTTCACAGAAATATCTGTCATTCCTGGTCTTATTCTGCTTATATCATCTATTCCATATAATTCTGACTTTAAACTCTTGTTCCTCCCTTAGTGCTTCAATCCATTCCTTTCTTTTAGATCATTTGTCAAATTGAGTTTAAGATCTTCAGAAATTGTCTGGATTTTGGATGATGTTAGATATAACATGAACTTGTTTTGTTGGAGATTTTTGAAGATTGTGTTCAACTCGCATGGCTGCCTTGCCTAATACTTACAGGGAAATCTTGGAAGCTGATGCCTCTGTTGTTTTGACTGCACATCTTGCACCTTAACCCCTCCCTGTCTTTCCCATACCCTTACTCGATCAATCCCTTTCTTATTCATTCTTACTTCGTTAAGTGTTCTATGCTCCCTCTGTGTTTTCAGTTTCCCAAAACTCTATTTTCTTTCTTGTTTTTCATATGTTTTCTTACTCTCTCTCTCTCTCTGCAACTGCAACAAGAGCCACAGCTGACCTCTAGACAATGATGCTCTCTGAGCAGCGATGAATAGTACTGCATGCCTTTATATCACTGGTAATACATTGTTAAGTATTTATGGTTCTTAACTTCAAAACTGTGTATATTTGTAAACAAGTACTAGTAATTAAGTAAATCAAAAGCCTAATTAATAGTTTAAATTATAATCAACAAATTAAGCTAGGGCATTAAAATCATTTTAGGTAATGCAAATTACCTTTCCAATTATTATATATATATATATATATATATATATATATATATATTCCTTTATGATGCTAATAGTACTTACAGCAAAGCCAATACATATTGACTTCTGCCTCCAAAACATTGTCAATGATACGTTCTCAAAATTTAGGGAAAAATATATACAGGAGATGGAAATGCCCTAATATGAGTAAGGACACAGTTCCACAGATCCAAAATAAATTTTAATGCTTACTATACACTTATTATGTTAACCTCAAATCATTTTCAGGAACTTCACCACTTCTAACTTAAAAAAAAAAATTAAATGCCCATTATTTTGTTATGTATGGGACATCCCCTTTTTGAGAGAATTTAACACTCTTCTTTTTACTGGATACATTTTGTAAAGACATAGCATGAAAGAGTTGTTAGTGCACATCTTGGAACATAGAGGTAGAAATATTTTAAATTAATTTTTTACAGGTTAAACCATTATAAAATTTGTCCCATAATACCTATAAATAATTACACATCTACACACATTTTCAAATTATTCTAAAGTGGTTACCTATTTCAAAATTATCCATAAATCTAAATAATAGAGACTTCAAGCTTTACAATTATGTATTACAGTTGTTTTTCATTAATTTTATGTTTGACTCTTTCTGAATAGAAATACTGCGACTTTACCCATATACAGATGCTGGAAATGTATTGCTGTTGAGGGAAATCCTTTTCAACACCTCGTAACACAGATTAGTGGTCATTTTCATTCATTTTCAATATAATTTTATGCTTTCAGGAAAAGCCCATTTATGCATGGAAATGCTGTCTCGATGCCCCCACATGTTACCCTGCTCCAACGGCACACAACCCAAATAACATCCCTGAAAGTAAACACCATCCTCTCCCTACATGTACATTTTTTATTTATTTAAATTCAAAATAAAATAGGCTTCTTCCTAAAATTGAAGTTCAGTTATATTCCAGGCATTTGTTCTCACACTTCTAGCCACACGGAGGTTACTGACACATTGTTGTTTTGGAGGTGTATAGTCAACCTGTCTCCAGGAAGCCTGAAGGTTTGGGTTTGCTTAAGTGTCCATATTTATTGATGCTTAGAGCTCAGTATAGACCTGGAAGAAAGCAGCAGGTGTTCTTTACTCCTTGGCATGGTTACACTTCTTTTATTTCTTCTTTGCATTTTCTGGAATTTAACAGCCAGTTTCCAAGCAGTTTGAGGGTAGTCTTTTCTGAAGAGATGGTCAGAGTCCATTCATACTGCATTCCCAGTAGCTGGAATGCTTGGCCACAACCTAAAAGCCTGTGTTCTAATACAGCGACTTCTCAGGCTACCACAGTCTGATGCTTCTCTGATGCTCATTGATTCTGGTGGCTATTCCATCTAGCTTCTGTATGGGACAATGCATTCACAGGAAATATGGTACAGTCCAAACCTTGGTATAGTGTTTTCCAAGGGAGTGGGTAAAAAATGATTGAAACAATGGATACAAGAAGTACAGAAATCGTGTACAAGAATATTAAATGCTTTTCCTTTCACACAAAACAATGAGCTTTCCAATTTCAATAAATTCTGTTGCTTGCTTCTGTCATTGGGCACAGATAAATGCCTGTACAAATTTATATGCACTTAAAGCTTCAACAAGTCCACATTGCTTTGGCCATTGCAATATCTTGCCTCTCTTCCTCACTTCCCTCAGCCTCATCACAAAACATGTGCTGCTTCTCTCACTTCATCGCAAATTCATCAATAATCTGAATTCAAACACATGACATCCTCATCCACTACTACATGTGTGTGAAAACTGATAGCAATGCAAATTTAGTCCATTGATCACTCTGGCTGTCAATCATCCTCTTCTTCCTAAGCAGCATCAGACAGCATGGCTGGTTGTATTGTGTAGCTGCCACATTTAGTGAAGCAATTCGTGATGGTGACAAAATATACCTGCCACCAAGCAGAGATGATAAAATGAATTGCTTGGAGAAGAATAATCATCTTTAGTAAGTCTTTACCAGGATGCAGAAAATTCTTTATATTCCATTCTTGAACCATCTGCAATGCCTTTTCCCCTCAGGATGTTCCCAACAACCCGTATACTGTATGCCCAGACTTGCCAATACCATGTAAAAGGATTTCTTGTGGTTGCTGTGGAGTAGATTCCTTTTCTTCGCACACACTGCATTGTGTCCAGTTGGTCCCAAATCTCATGTTTCTTGCCAATAATGGGGTTTGCCATTTGGCTGTATCAATTCTTTTCGAATGGGTTCCTCTCCTCCTCTTCAATAAATGGATGCCCTTCTTAATGGTTCTAACCAGTTTAATAGGTGTAGGTCATGTTAACTTTGGTTGTAACGATAGGGATGGAAGGAAAGCAATAAGAAGAATAACAAAATTTGTATAAAATCAAGGTTAGAAACAACTAGAAAAAATGAAAGAAGGTGTGACAAATGGAGGAATTAAGAGGAATGGGTTATAACAATGAATGGAAGGAATGTAAGTAAACCAAAACATAGGAGAAACAGCAACAACACTGATAAGAACAATACCAATTTAAAAAGGAATAAAACCCCAAGGAAAGAAGATTAAAATCTAAGGACAGCTCAAAACCCCTGCAGATCACACAACTCAAAAAACACATGACGAAATCACAAAGCAAAATGAGTGATGCTGCTGCCTGAAGAACGAGGTCCAAGAGAACTAGCATGTTACCCGTTTCTCACAACAGCTTCAATAGCCAATGGCATATGTCTGTTGCTGCATCATGCATGCCTCTTTGCTTCTCAATCAGCTTCAATAGTCAATAGTATATTATATATGTTGCTGGCATCTATCCATGCTGGCCAACCCCTGCCATAATTGAATAGGTGTGAACATTGCTATTTGAATTCCTCATTCCACTCTGGCTGATACAGGCTGCACTAAAAGTATTGGCAAGAACTTGGGAATTACATTGCTGTTCCAATTATTCCAACATAGAAACAATCGTTCAAGGTTAAAATTTGTTTGCAACTGAAATCTTTTTCATGAATGCGGGGAAAATGATACTTCTAGTAACAATGAATACAGGTTTTATGTTCATTTGAAATTATGTAAATCAGCATAAATTGACAAATACAGAAAAACAATAGTTCCAGGGATAACAGATTGAGGTTCAACTGTATACCGAGTTTGTTTCACTAAGTTTCTGACTTTGGGTGAAGGTTTAAGTACTGTTTAAGTACTGTCTTCATGTATTATGTTTGGCCAAGATTTTGCTAACCCTACCCACTAGTCTCCCTTTAAATGGAATGTAAGTGATGGCAGTCAGCTTCTCCATAGGCTGTTGAGTGCTGTTGGGTCTGGTCTGTTTGGCTCTTCAAATCACTTCTGTAACCTCTCAGGAGAAATATCCATTTTGCTCTATGCCATGGCTGAGATTCTTCATGCAGCTATTCCTGGTCCGAGATGGAAATTGCTCCGTGGTTAAGGGTATCAAGAATCTTTAACAATAGAACTTGCAATGCAAACTTTGTGCATGCAAATAGACGTCTGTATGTGCAGGCTTCCAATTTACTACTTGAAGTTGCCCTTTCCTTTTTTGAGACAAGAATGTCAAGGAGTGGCAGGGTTCCATTTTCCTGGACTTCCATTGTAACTTGAATCTGAGGCTAGCAGCTGTTGAAGTGCTTCATGAGCCTGATGGTGTGTCCATCCTATGTGGCCAGGTCACAAATTGTCGTCCATGTTATCTCAAAGTTTGATTTGAGAGTAGGTGATTGCAGAATCTAATGTTCTAGGTGCTCCATATAAAAGTTTGCTAATGCCAGAGAGAGAACAAGCCCACTGCCATGCAATCTCCTTGCTTCTAGAAGGTATTGTCACAAAGAAAATAGGAAGAAAGCATGCACCATAAAGTGTTCTGCTGTATCAAGTGGGAACTGATTTGAATGGGCTCTGGAGGGGAACCTTAGTCAATAGAAACTCAAAGCTACAAGCAGATTGGATGGTGAGAAGAAAGATAAGATTCAGAGTTCTGACAGAATCTGTGGAATTTCTAACATAATGACCATAAATTCAAATCAATGGTTGCAAGATCATCAGGTGGATCTGCCAAATGATATGAAGGGCTCCCAATGGCATTGATGCTATCCTCTGCCAATTTGTTTTACATTTCCTAAGAGCAAATTGATGGAGGGGGCAATGGGCTTGGCATTACAGCAGTAAGAAACTTTTATATGGAACACCTAGAACATTAGATTCTTCAATCAGCTCCTCTGAAATCACCACACTTCATTACATTGACAACACATTTGTAAGCTGGCCACATGGGAAGGATCTTTAAGCACTTCAACAGCTGCCAGCCACAGACTCAATTTACAATGGTGGTCCAGAAAAATAGGATCCTGTCGTTTGGCATTCTCTTTAAACAGAGCAATGGTGCACTTGGCCAGGCAGTGAATCTGAAGTCCACACATGCAGATCTGCATTTGCATGCACACAGCTTCCAACACAAGTCTCAATGTTAAGGAATTCTCAACACACACATACACAGTGCCATTTCCATCTCAGGCCAAGATCATCTAAATAAAGATCATTACCTCAGCCATACTTTGCAGAAAAATGGTGTTCCTTCCAAGAAGTCACAGCAGTGACCAGAAGAGCCAAACAGACCAGACCCAACTGCACTCAGCAGTCTATGGCAAAGCAGGCTGCCAGTGCTTGCATTCCATTAACAGGGAGACTATCAGGCAATATTACCCGAATCTTGATTGAACATAGTACAATGAGGGTACAGAAATCTTTACAAAAGGTAAGAAACCTAATGGGACTAGCAAATGACAAACTAGGACTAATAGACCAGAGGCATACCAAATTCCCCATGAATGCAGTGCCCCATACATAGGCCAAACTATGAGAACAGCCATCAGAATAAATGAGCATCAGAGAAGCAACTGACTGCTGCAGCTTAAGAGGTCAGATCTAACATAACACTGCACACAACATGGCCACAGCCAAGTGCAGCTTGGAAACTGGCTGTAATGCTCCAGAAAATGCAAAGGAACACAAAGGCAGCACAACAGTGACAAGAGGCAAAACCAACCTTACTCTGAAATCTGTGCCAAGCACCACAGCTGCAGCCATAAATAGGGACCTTTCAGCCGATCCAGCCGAACAGATGGGCACAATGTACACCTCTGAAATATTGAATTTTTCATCTAAAGTCCATCTGGCTAGAAGCCAAGAATGCTTATACCACCAGGAAAGCTTTTGCTCTTACTGGAGTTTAGTTAGCTCTAAATGTTTGCCTACTACACAATATGATGAATGCAAGTGCATTTGGAGTTACATAATTTGTAAGTCAGCTCATTTTGTTGGATGAACTTCAGCTTCAAATTTTATTGATCAAAATTTATGCAAATTTTAACACAATAATTCAGATCTATTGAACTTATATTTAATAATAATTCCAATCAAAACTGTATTCAATTAACTTTTAGTTTCTATTGCTTTTCTAAGAAAGAAAGATCAAAATATTTGTTTTTCTTTTCTTTTCCTCCCCTAACATTCCTGTTTTATTTTTCATAGCTGGAATTCTGTAAAATGTAAAACATTACATAAAATACCAAGAAGTTCTGATATAAATATTCTTGAAACGAGGAAAATTTAGATAATATATCCCAGATTCTCATTAATTTTCCTGTTCAAAAACCTGAAAAGTGACATGCTTGTAACTGTTAGAAGGAACAACTCTTGTTTAATCATGAAACTGAAGATTAGTCTAACTACAAACAATTATACAGAATACCTTAATGGAGCATTTAACAAAAATGAAAAAAACATTTGAGTATGCAAGGCTTTCAACCCCAATGCAGGGGTGGGTGGGCGCATGCCGTAACCACTTAGCACCAAGTCCTAAAAATAATTATTCAACTGTTTAATTGAAATGCACGTTTTCTGCTAGATTTAGGCTTTAATAATTATTGTTGCCTTTTAGATTTTGTAACCTCATGCTTAATTTAGTAAAGTCAAAGTAGTAGAGTGTATTTTATGCATAAAATCCTACAAAAACAAACAGGATGCCCTACAAGACATCGGAAACTTTATGTATGCAACTTACACGGTTTTGGATTTAGTTGCTCATCACTTCTGTTCTGGACAGCTCTAAGCATTCTCTCATTTTATTTCTCCTTCATTGGGTGTATAGCTTCATTCACTTATTTGGTTTTCTGAGCAAGCACAAAACCAAGGACTATAGCGGTCATAATGGATTATCACAAAAGACATTCTATTGTTTATCTCTCTGGAGCTGTTACAAATCTGCCTGGACCCTGTTACTTGTGACATGACTATGTGATACAAGCATTATCTTACTGGGATCTTGCAACTCTGCTGATGAATCTAGAATCCAGCAGTCCATAAAGGTACCCAGAGTAAAACCATATTCAGTATACTTGTTAGATAATGAATTGAACCTGTTGCCACAAGAAATTGATAGCCATATTGGTGCTTTCACTAAGGTTATTCCTAGTCTAGCATACTATAGAAAAAATTATAACACTCAGATTTAACACCTTTTTCATGCTGCTGTTTCAGGATGTTAAACAGAATTTCCATTTGATCATTTACCAATGCAAGAATTATTTAATGGGTGCAAAACTTAATGAAGCTAAATTTAGAATAAACTTACCTAACAGTCAGATCCACAACAGATACATTTGCAACAGGAACTCTGAAAGCCATTCCTGTAAGCTTGCCATTCAGAGCTGGGATTACTTTACCAACTGCTTTTGCTGCTCCTGTAGAAGCAGGAATAATATTCTGTGCTGCTCCACGACCATCACGCCAGAGCTATAAAATTTAAAACCACACATATCACCTCTTCCTAAACTTTATACGTTTAGGCTAGCAGTATTTTTATCCAATATTAAAGCAAAATATTATGATCAAGTCATTGCTTACAGCTGAACAGCACTAGTCATGACCAATCAGTTGTTTGAAGTTCACAGCACATAAATTTGTTGCAAAAGAGAGTAAACCATTTAATTTTAGTACTTCAGTGAACTAACAGTAATGCCTATTGCTAACAGACTTAGGTCACAAAATTCAAAGCTGGTTTGATATCTGATAGGTATAAAGAGTAAGAAAAATACTCCTCTACAAGATTCAAATGTTGTTTCCCAAATTTTGAAAATCATTATTTTTATAGGTAAAATACCCTTGTTGTTGCTTTGGCTTACAGTGATAACTTAAGTCCGTAAATCTCATATCACAAAGTGTAAAATGAGAAATTAAGTAAAGCTAACATAATGAAACCCTTTCCTCTTAATGCACAACATAAAAGATCAGAACTAGTATCAAGTACAAGTGTGAAACAGGAAAGCAACTTCAGTTAAGATAAACATTCTTTATTCAATCATGTGACTCTTCCTTTCAGTAGATGCAGCTGGTATATCCTGGCCAACCCTCAAATGATAGATAGAAATTATGCAAGGTGGTTCCACACACTTATGTTTTACACTGATGCAATGTTCATCACAGTAACTGATGCTGATTTATTCCATTTAATATTGTGCAGTTACCTGGGAAAGTATTGCAGCACTGCATAGTGAGGCTACTGCAAAATAACTAAGTCTTAAGGCTTTTGCCGCCACTAGCGAGTACTTAGGGAACCCAAACCCCGAAACAATTTGCTTAGAAATGTCAAAAAGCAGAACAATGCTTAGGGAGCTTATTCACACCTATTTGGCTTTAGGTTTTGACTTCTAAATAGAATGTAATAATGAAATCTTCACGAGCAGTGTAGTGGTGATGTAATATACTTCACGTAAGTCATTGTTCCAATTATATTTGTTGTACTCTCTGCATTTTTTGTTATAATAAGGGTTTTTACGAACGATAGGGCACCTGAAGGATCTCACAAAAAATTGCAGGAATGGCTTGCCCTATCAATAAAGTGGATCTCATTCTTTATTTTAATGATTAAGAGGCCTTCAATTATTTTTGATGAGTCAACCGAGAATAATTATGTGTATCACGAGCACAATGCTATACTGAACTTTAGGTAGAAAATTCAGCTTGAAAGGTTACAGCTATATTTCTAGCATTGCATCCATGTTTATACAAAATTAAACTCTGCTTTAAACAGTCATTTGTGAAGAGCTCCATAGTAGCTTTGTTAGCATCAAAGGGCAAGTATTTTTGGTAATTGCTTTCCCAAGATAGATGAACTATCGAAAGCCTCAGTTAGCAGTCTGGTTAAGTTCATATCAAGCAACAGACTACTTAATTGATGAAAGGGGGGATGCGCAATGGATCTTTAAAGTCGCAGTGCTTGGGCATAAAACCCACCCCTTTTCAAACTAGAACTAGAACTAGCTTTGTTAGCCATGTTTTTGCAGTAAAACTGCTCTTAAATGATCTTTCAAAATTGCATGGGGACAGGTCACTTTTAAGGTGCAAGCAAGGTGATCAAGTAGAGTTAGAACAAAACTTGCCCCTTTAGCCATGGTAGGTATTAAAGTCAAGCTACTTCATTCTGTTAGACCAATTGTGAAGGCTTCTTACAGCAATTCAGAAATGGAAGATAAATCAAATTTGAAAAATATCAAGCCAAGAATTTTTATCTTTCTTACTTTTAGATTTATTTCCATCTTATACTGGGACAATATTACAAATGTAACATACATTTAAAATTTTTAAATCTAGTGTGTGTATAAATTAGCTCACCCATACTTTAACTTCTAGGTTGTATGTAGGGATAAGCTACTATACAATCGCTTCACTTTCCAGGCTGTAACCATTCTGTTGCCCTTTTCTAAAGCTCCATGTCCACTTATCTCTTACATTTCCTAAAATATTTCCCTATCATTTTAACTGTTTCAGCCCTTAGGCTTGCCAGCATTTTAACTGCTACTATTTCTTTGTTTAAATTATCTTATCTTTTGTTCCATACATCTTCTCTCATTTTTTTTATTTTTTGTTATTAACCTTTTCACATTCTATTACACAATGGAAAACACTACCCAATTTTTCACATATAATACCAAACATTTATTTCCCTTTACTTTTAAAACAATACTTCTGTGCATCCAAGCAAGGCCTATTCTCTCAAACTGATTGCATGTGTCTACATATTTCCCCCTCCCTAAAATTCTTTTAAGTGTTATATACAAAGTCAAAGAACTTTTATCCTGAAAACTAGCCCATATCCCTTGTTTCTATGTCTTCCACCCTCAATCTCACTTCTTTCCAAAATCCACTGTTATTGTTACGTAATAGCATGACATTTTCATACCAAATTTGTATGTGATACAACTTTTGAATTAGCTTATATGTTGCCATTTTGAAACACTAGCTAGAATTCATAAACGAATCAAGCTGGACATACTGTAAACTTTTTTTTACTTTCTCTATTATGCAAAATAGAGGAAGTATTGTATTCCATCAAAAAATTATGTCAAAATTTCACTGGAAGTATAGGTTTCGAGGCACCATGAACCCCTCCAAGAAAAGCATTTTAAAGGCCTGTGTATGGGAGCGTGCGAGCAAACAGCATAACTGAAAAATTAAAACTTTAATACATACCTAACTTAGCATTTAAATTCAGTACCTTCCAAAGATGCAATACTAAGGTTTTAAAAAAAAAATTCTCCCTATTCCAAACTATTGTTTAGATGGAAATTCTTTCAAACACTATTTTCTAAAAAGTGGTTTAACGATTTCAAGTGAAATACCATATATTTAAGATATTTACATAACTAATAAAAAGTATATCGTGAATTTACTGGGAATAGCCTGCATTCAGAAGGAATTTTGTGTAATTTTGTATGTGTAAACCAATGGTTCCCAATCCTTACTACCTGGTAGCCCTCCTTGTAACCCCATGATCTCTCATGCCCCTGTTTACTTTATTTACTTCTTTTAAAGAACTTTGGACAATCTGAAAAAGAGGGTTATCAAATGTAGAGTAATACAAAACTGAAGTGCTTCCAAGGATTTGGTAGCTGAAATAGAAATGTTTGTGTGTTGCTTAAATACCTAATGATATTGTTTTCACTTGAACAACACTTTTCACGTCTAACATTTTTTATATGATGAAAGTCGCAAGAAGAATTCAGATCATCGAGATGGTTGAAGTTGTTTTTCTTTAAGCAGCTCCTGAATGTTTGGTTTTCTCATGTTCAGGTGACTGGTGGTGGTGGTGTTTTGTTTTCATGATGGCTAGTGTCGCAAATCCAGTCTCACATAGGTACGTAGATGAGAACTGTATAAGGACTTTTAAGGCTTCCTTTGCCATTCTTAGATAAATAGGAAGGAAACTGGCCCAAAAATCTTCCAACTCCATTTGTTGAAGCTGCTCTTTAGCACTATAATCACATTTCAATTCAATTGCATCCTATTGTATTTCATCATGAAGTGCATGCACATCAATTGTGAAGAGTGATCTTGCTAATTTGCACTGCCAGTCTTCTGAAGACAAATCAAGAAAATAAAGCTTTAACTCTTCTTGGAGCCATTCCAGGTGTTCACTGATAACACTCCACTCGTTGAAATTGCACTTTTGCCTATCCAGAAGTTCATTGAATCGAGGGAATGATGAAACGTTAGTAATGGGAGCATCCAGGCGACACTTCCATAGTTGTCTTTTCCAAGAAGGCCCTTACGGCATCATTAGCATCAATTATTGTGGTGCTTCTACCTTGTAGTTTCAAATTCAGATTATTCAAGGTTTCAAAGAAGTCTTTAAGGCATGTTAGAGAAAATATAAAGCTATCGTCAGTGAATTAATGATGCTTTCCCTCGACTCAAAAGAAACAGTTCTACTCTGGTTTCAATTCATACAGCCTGCTAAGCACAATGCCCTTTAAAAGTCACTGGACTTGTGTATGAAAGATTTAAGATTGGTGTTTAGCACTGAGATCATTGCATAGGACTCGGAAAAGACGAATATTCACAGCACTTGACTTAATTAACTACACTGATAACCACTTTCAGTGCAGTGTTCAGTTTCCCACGTAAAATTTTAGAAGCTAGGGCTTGTCTGTGGATCATACAGTGAGAGCCAATAAGATTAGGATTTTTTATTTTGGCAATAGTTGGAAACCAGAACGTGAACTTAACATGGCTAGTGCTCCATCAGTACAAATTCCCATAACTCTGTCCCACGACAAACCATTTTCAACCAAAAATTCATTAACACCAAAAAATACATCAGGACCTTTTGATGTTTCCAAGATTTTAGAAAACAATAGTTCTTACATTATTTTCTTCTCGTCCACAAATTGGCAGAATACTATTAAATGACATTGTTGAGCTATATCAGTAGAATTGTTACACTGCATGGCAAAAGATGAGACGTTTTCAGCCTTTTAACTAGCTGTTTTTTCACATTCAGGGCAATTTCTTTGATCCTAAGATTTGAAAAAGGTATCTTGTCCATTTTTCGCTGCCTTCTCAAAAAGCAATTCTGGTTGCTTTAAGAATGGAAAGTTTGAGCACCTCGCCAATAGTACAAGGTTTTTTGTTTTTTGCTATTAAGAGGGAAATTTCATTTGATGCTTCAATAACATTCATTTTCCTGCTGAAAGATCCCAGTAGGGTCCAGATTCATGCGATTTAAAGAATTTCTTTTCCCAACAAAACTCTTGGTTTATTTTTCAATGCTGGGTGAGCTGTTAAGATGACATTCCAGATGCACAGGCCTGCAATGAATCATTACTGAGGACAATGATGCACAACGTACTGTGGCAGTTGGACACATTCTTTCGATAAACATGACCACACGCTTAATATATTCATTATACAGTTTTCTTTTAGAAGACATTTTCACTCAACATACAAAACCAATAAAAATACTATTTACTTCTACAGAGCTCAACAGGCATAATACTGAGTTAACAATGCAGAGCATAGACTGAAGAATGTGTTGTGTCAGCAGTAACTTGGTGATGTGCAAGGCAAAGCTATGCTATGCTACCAACTGTACAAAAAAATGCACCCCTAACTGTAATACAAATACAACATTTTTAACTTGGCTGACCGCATGTTTCTGCTTTCTTCTGAGCTGTCTGCAACCCCCCCCTATAAATCTCACCAACATTGCAGTTTTCTTAAAATGCTGTCACTATTCAGTTTTTCACAATGCCATGGAAAGAATATGACTTTCAAGGCTACATACACTGACTAGCTTTGAAAAATGACTATAGAATCAGTTTCTTCTATCCCACTTGTACAGTTAGTCAAAAAATGTTTGGCTGCTTGTCAGAAACAAAGATCAGTTCGTGCTTCCAACACAGATGAAGTCGCAGGCAGGCTCCTGCAAGTGATAAGATGCTGTGATAACATTGTATAGCGCGATTGCAAACATTGACATGAATCAACCTTCAATGACAATTTCTCTCTCATGTAAAAGATATAAATTTACCTCTTTTGCCATTAAAGCCTTAAGTTTAAGTGCTGGGTTTGCATTGATTTATCAGAATGTAGTCAGGAACTGTTTTCTAGTATGCAACCAAATCAAAACCTACATAGATTGCCCTCTACGGCTGTTCAAAAGGTTTAAGGCACTATGTCATGGGCCACAGATTTCAGATAGCATGTGTTCAAACCTTGCACAATTTCGTTACTTTTTATTTTTAATTGGTTTGTTGTTTGCATGACCAACAAATCAGTAGACAGTGAATTTTTAAATACAAGAGAAAGCTTAAATGCTTTTAGTTGTAAAATGTATATTGCTGCCTTAAGACCTTTCTTCTGTGGTCTTAAAATAATTTACACTGGAGACATTGTTCGCTCTCCATCAAATATAACAAACACGAAATGCAATTAAAAAAAAAAAAAAAAAAAAAAAATTTAATACTCAGTCCAATATCTTCCAAACTCTAAAACCTTGTCAATTCTTCTAGGCATGGAGCCTCTCAGCTGCTGAAAATAATGTGGTCTTTTTGTGAGGGAATCCCACATGTCTTCAACCTTGCTGACCCTGCGTCATAGCTCAGCAGTCATACTGGAGGTGGGAATGTTATAGAATCTTCTTTATTTCTGTTGAAACATTCTCAACAAGATTTAGACCAGGTGACTTGGGAGGGAGAGATATCATTGATTTCTGAATGCTATGGTTATCCTAGGAAACGGATTGTTCCATCTGGATACCTTTCACTGGCAGATGGGGCTAAAATGAATAGCATTGTGTCGCAACTGGTCCAACTGTTTAACCTTCCAGTATTCGTTCATACAGTTGAAAGTAATCCAACCCCAACACGAGTAGCATGTATTGTCGATCATATCAGTGGCCACTTGATTGGTACAGGCACGCTGTTCCATTATACGACATCGACACTACAAATTCATCTGCAAAGATAACTCTCCACCATTCCTAATGTCTACAGCATATGCAAGATGGTCCATGGTGTGTTCATCATTAAGGACCTTTTTACAAGCAGCTATGTAGTTGCCAAAACCAAACACAATACAGCAATTCCTTATGGTCTGTAATGAACCAGGAAAGTGAGAAGCCACCTTCAATTCAGTAGCAGCTGAAAAGTCTTCTTTCTACCTCTACCTGAAGATGTTCATCCTCCTGAGTGGATGTCTTTTACGACCTGTGCCATGTCGCTTTTCTGTCTTCCCTATACTGCTGAGCCCAACACCTCCCAGTTTGTTCTGGTGTGCCATGTCTACAAGCAGTCTCAGACAAGGGAAATCCTGCGTTAATCCTGCAGTACATCTAACAAGGCAGCCCTATTGCAATTGAAAGGAATTGTGCCAACCCATATATCCTTCAATTCAGACAAGTTGCTCAGAGGGGTAATTGTAGGCCGAAGCACACTCGTGTGTCGCTCTAGAGAAGGATAAAGGAATTGAGAAAGGCACTCCTAGTAGTACTGGACCAAACCAACGATGCTTAGGATACCAAACCTAGTATTCTTTTTGTTTAAAAGATGTAGGTATGTATTACGAAGTTTTATAAGTACCTACACCGAATACATTTATGATATAGCAAGACATGCATATTTTAAATGAATTATTTAATGTTTAATCCAACCATCATTTTAATAGCATCACTTCCGCCACAGCTGCAGTTCAGCTGAAGGACTGCTGTAGGGAGCACTAATGTCCATGTTTTTGAGTGTGTACACCTACAAAAAAATGTGTAATGAAACTATTTCTGTAAAGATTTATCTTGATTAACACGAGGTAGATAGAAAAACAAGCTTTCCCAAGAATAGTTTGCTACATAAAAATGAACTACTATGGGCAGAGCTCATAAATGTAACCCCCTCAGACCTTTTTTAATTAATTTTTTTTTCATGTCCAATGCAATTCCTGAACTTTATGACCTTTATAGAGGTTCTCCCCAGCTTGATGAAATTGTAGCAGACTCGTCAAGTTGAGACACATGTATGGGCACCACTGCACCTTTCCGCAGAGTTAAAGCCAAGGTTGTGTGTCAAGAAAGGTATTAATCCCAGAAGGGATTAACCTAAACAGTCCTTGGTCACCAGGAAAACCACCCTAATCACAAACTTCCAGAACTGGCTGTCAGGACTGACAGCCAAGCCACAGAATTGGCAGACTATACACTAACTACTTGCAAACTCAATGTAAAGATATAACCTGCCATTGAACAGACAAGGATCTTTTGTAAATCATTGTTATTATTTATTTTATATTTTTATATATATATAAAAGGTTATACTGACATTTCTCTGGTAATTTTTCTTATTATGAATGTAGAATTGGGGTAAAGTATAAAATGGGTTATTCTGAAGTGTAAAAGTGCATTTTAAAAGGGGGGGGGGTGTGCGCGCACACTTTTTTAAACTCAAACGGCAAAACCAATTATGAAACTTGGTGCATAACATATTTTACGCTCATTTAATTATTTTGTCCAAAAGCAGGGGGCAGGTGGGGGGTCTACTGGTGTGAAAAACAAACATGTAACCTTCAGGTTTTTGAAAAATGTTAAAATTTAAGCATGAAGTTTCTGACAAGTTTACAAAATTTCTATAGGATGAACATTTAAGAAGTTAAACCCCATTTTTCCTTACTATTATTTACATACATAAAACTGATTACTGAAGAAACATTAACTGCCAATTACCCTGTAAACATATGCAAGAGGAACAAGTTTGGTGGTGTTAAACCTATTACCTACATTTTAATAAAGCATTCCACGAAGTTCAGTTTATTACCTGTTGAAAGTACATGTAGGCACAGAGAGAGGTAATGTGAATGAAAACAGGACAAAGGAGGGATGGAGGAATGGATGGAAGAGAAAGACACTCTAGAAAGAGTGTAAGGGGCAGAAAGCGAGAGGGAGACAGAAGACATGTTTAATGCAATAAAGTGGGTAGAGCAACAGGTTCCACTATTTAATAAAAGGCAAGGTGAAATTCAGTACCTATCTGAAATTATTTTAAAACATGTAATACATGGAGATTCTGCTAATGTAATGTCTCTGTCTAGAGAATTTTACAAACTTACAGAAAATGCATAAAATATATACTTCCTAAAATTTGTGTATGCAATTTTGTTGTAAAATAATCAGCATTTATTGTACTAATACCATTTTCTTAATTGCTTTTCCTTCCATATGATTGCTGAAATTAAGATAGCAAAGCTGAGAAATGTCATTATTAAGGGGTTAAAATATACCCATGATGCACTTCATTTTAGTTAGTAGATATATTTCAAAAAGTTATCCCATCACTTTAGATAATAAATTAATCACCTGTCTACTTACATTACGCACATTAAAATTAACATCATATTTTAAAAACGTACCAGTAAAACATACTTATGAAATTTTGCTAACATATAAATGCCAAGTTCATACAGTTTTAACTTAGTTGGCATTTCTAAATCAGTGATAAATTCTATTTGATTTAAGGAAATGGCTTATATTTTTTCCTACAGAAACCGATATAACACTACTGTTTTGACTTGTGATCCATTAATCCTACTTATTTTTCATATGTCAGGTTTTAGGATTTGGTATATCCCCAGGTAGAGATCACGCACCTTTTTACAATTGTTAGTTTTCACAACTAAGCACCTTTAATCAAGAATCAGTTGGTCAAATTTATATGCAATTCAAGGGCTTCCATGCAAGATTTGCTTAACTTAGGATATCTAGTTTTCAAAAAACTAGATCAATTTCCTTCCACACCATTATTACAATGTTTAAGTTTGTTGTATTGATTTTAGTTTTATTATGCACTTACTGCTTATTTCTTATCACTAGGATTTACACTTTATTGCTCCATTAAGCTGTGTGTGTTTAACCTACATATGACAAGAGTGGAAAAACAACACTGATTCGCCTAATAATGGTTAACTATGAAGCCCAGGACTTGAAAGTACTTACGAAATCTTGTATGGTACGTTATCTCAAAATGGATTCTAGAATGCCTTATGGTTTACCAGGAAAAATTTAAGTCAATTGGGGAATTTAGTGTCCAGCAGTCAAATTGTCATGGTAGCTCAGTTGGCAAGCACAGCACCACAGCAAGCTGAAGATCTGTTAGTTCAAATCCTGGCTATGGCATTGAATTTTCCAGTCTGACTCTTCATTTCCAACTTAAGCCTACACATGGTACATGTAGAAAAACATCATATATTTGTTTCAGTTAAAAAGTCACAACTTCCATATTCTTGTGTATAAAACAGTAGCTAAATGAAAAATTCTATCACCTCAGTGATGTAGTGCTTTCTTATTGCACTGGGGCAAGGGTGCTAGGTGCAAAATAGCCCTTAACAGTTAAAATTTTGTATCTTGTTCAATACAAATAAATACTCTACTGGGCTGATTCATGTTTTGTTATATAACACATTTAACTTGTTTTGATACAATGTGTTAAAATAAATGCACACCCTTTTATTTTGTTCATATTTCAGAACTTTTTTATCTTCATTGCCCGGCTTCCAGTCTCTTCAAGTACGTGCCTGTAAAGACTAGAACCCCATAAAATATTTCAGATCTCTGGTGCTACCTTTATGCTGCTCATGCACAAGTTAAACTGTCTTGTCTCAACACGTACATCAAAACTTAGTGAGACAAACTATATATAACTCAAATTTGATGAGACTTTCAACTTTCTCAACCCCTCCAGACTCACTTGACTTTACTGCCACCTCATGAGATTTCAAAGCTGCCTCAAGTATGTGGCAACCACAAGTTGAGGACTAATAGCCATAGGGGTGGAGCAGGCAGTGATAGCAGTAACAAGTCATGAAGTCATTAATCATGACTTTGTAGATGCTGTCTTGATTTATTTTTTTGTTTTCTTAGTAGGTTATTTTGGTATACTCGGTCTGAAAGACTCCCTGATGCTATGCAACCAATAGGAATACAGCATATGTTTATGTTCACAACAAGTAACCCAAATACATTGATATTTATGGGTACATTTATGTATTGCCAGGTCCAAAACAAAGGAACTGGAATATGGAATATAAGACAAAATCCAGCTTGAAATTTGTGTGGACAAATGATAAACGATTCAAATAAGACCGAAGTATTAAGTTTGCTTTTTGTGTCAAGATAAATTTCCCTGCTTGCTTACATAAATACCATTTCACTAACTCAATAGGAAACAATATAGCAATTAACACCAGTAACGGGTTTAAAATACACAATATAATAAGTTAAAATGTGAACATTCTACGACTCGTGCTACATTACTGCAGGAGGTGCACCCAAGTTTGATAAGCAGTTAAAATGCGTGAATTATTTCTGGAATCAGGCAAACATTTTGAAATACTCAAAATCATAAGACATGCCTATTA
Source organism: Deroplatys truncata (assembly GCA_030765065.1). Taxonomy (NCBI): domain Eukaryota; kingdom Metazoa; phylum Arthropoda; class Insecta; order Mantodea; family Mantidae; genus Deroplatys; species Deroplatys truncata. The sequence goes on from CM060990.1 coordinate 406,082,421, forward strand.
TTAAGATATGAGGGGGAGAAGGAAAGAATGAAAGGGGAAAAAACCACAAAGAACATGCTATCGGAAAACTATATTATCTGTTTATTTTAACTTCCAAGTAGATGTAAACAGAAGCATATGGTGAAAATGAACTTCATTGTCTAGTGCATTTTAATACTTAATTATTTTTCCACAATATAGTTTCAAGCTTTATTAAATATCTTGCTCTTCTGGCTTTCAGTAACCCAACCCATGTTGTTTTAATATAGAATATAATATAGTGTAATACACTTCATCACTTATTGCAGAATACTGATTATCATTCTCTTGCATTGAACACCACATGTTGAACTGTGGCACTCGTCTGTGTCATCTTAAAGAGTGCATAATGGAAGGAAGTTTGAGTGCTAGTGGATTAGAAGAGTACTTGGAAAGAAAGGACAAGTCCATTTTACCAATTTTTCAGGAATGCACTTTTTAACTTTGAAACTTTAAATTTCTTTATTTGATTATGAGCATTTGAAAAGTTAGTACACCACATTTTATGCTTAGTTTTATGTAATTCTTATATAAATTAATAAGGCTATGTAATTTCTGTCTTAGTACAATATCAATCAGTTCATCTGTCTGTCATCAATCTCTCCAGTCATCTCTCATTTATACTTTTACTCTGGAAATAATGTGTCGGTTTATAAATTTAGCATTACAGAGGCAACACAAAATACCTACAACTTACTGTATTCTGATAATTGTATTAATTATTTATTTATTTATTCATTCATTCATTTGTAAAACATACAGGATGTTACAAACATACATTTTTTTCAATGAACAAGTTAACATTAAAATATTTCAAGTTACAATGTACATTAATTATTATTATATTTCAATATGTAATTAAATCTACCCAATACTAGTTAAAATGCAGCTGTTCTAGTGCTTGTCAATACAGTGTTTTAATGAAAACTGTAAATTTAACAATTATGGCATATTTCAAATTACATTAGTGCTACATATTTACTGATGGAAGAAAACGTTGATACAATATTCTTGGGACTCTTGAATCGCAAAACACCTTCAGTTCCTGCAGATCAGGTACTTTTCCTTGGAGACAGGTAGGAGTCCTGTATTATTTCCTTCAATGAGTAGGAGTTTAACATATCAACAATACACCTTTACCAAGAAGCTGCAAGACAATTGACCCATAGAGGACTTCACCCACCCTTTCCGCGCTGTGTAAGGCCTTAGCTCAGTCTCTCGTAAACCAGAATTTACTATTGCAATTACTCTCTGATTAAACTAATTCTTTAAATTGAATTTATTGGTCGGAAGGTGTACATAATAAACTACATGCTTGTGTCCAATTCATTTTCAGCAACATTGAACTTAACTCCTCCTTTCCATGTACTCTTCATTTGTTAAACATGCACAAAGGAAAACCTTTAAGGCATGGTGAAAAACCTATTATACTGAATGCATACAGTAAGTTTTTGAGCAAGTATCCTCTTGTGGCTATAAACTCTCCAGCGAAGCTAACGTTCAAATTTACCAAAGTGTCGCATGAGCAGTGCATAGCGTGAGAAAAGAGCAAGCCACTCCAGAGAATATCAGGAAAGAGGAAACTTAAGTGGCCAGCATCAGGAAAGTGTGATAAATGTGTGAATAGCACCATGTGATGTAAAGTTCAAAAAATGAACCCCTACCACTAACAAATTGTTGCATGCAATGAACTGAATGATTTAACCTAACTAAGTAGTCTAGCTTGTACTAGCTTCTTAAGGAGATAGGCTTTAGGAGACCGGCAATAACCGAAATAAGAAAATGTTAGTAGTTGACACAGAAGATCTAATAGAGTGGCAAAGACAGTATTCACAGGAGGGAGGGGCATTCTTTGTACTTCTTAGAATAAATGTGGGTTTTTATTCAGTTTCAGCAGAGGTTTAAAAAATCTGAGTAGGAAAGATTGACAAATGTTTTGCATAATGCCTGTGACAAAGACCTAGTTCATGCTGGTGAATTTGCTTTCGAGTCAAAGTAGTCAGGAGATTATCATGACAATGACCAGGGATGTGTTCAAGAACTAATTTGCAAATGTGTCTCCCAAATTCAAAACCTAATTGTGATAATGGACAATGCCTCTTACCACACAGTAAGGATGGAGCACATTTCAATGCTTAGAAGAACATTGGAGTCCTATTTAATCGAGATCTAAGAATATTGCATGTCATGAGTCTCTGGCTAAAACTGGTCTGTTCAAGTTGGTATGATATCATTCATACTCTTGTAGAAAGTGCCAGACACACAGTACTCAGATTGCAAGGTGGGACAGAATAGCGACAACAGCAAAACTAAGATGACTTAGAAGGAATTTAGCTTCTTTTGGATTCAAATTAATATCTACATAAAGCAGCTTCAGTTTTGTTTCTTCCTTTGTGTATATAACTGATAATGCTATGTTTTAACTGATGTAGGGTTCAACATTTTGCATAACTTGCTCAATATAAATGTTAATCGTTTATGAGGTGTGATATATGATGACTGCAAAAGCTCTCGGATAAGTTATCAATGGGATTGTCAGTTTAACAAAGAGTGCACCTGAATTCTAGTTATCTGAACAGGAAGTGACAGCAATATTATTATTCTTGAGGGCATGTGCAGAGATTATATTAACAATGGCATATTAGGGGTTGACTCAGTATGGAATGTGGAGGAATACTTTGTTTCTTACAGCAAAGAGAGAATAGTCACCATGTATGGCTGGTGAAATGGTACAAGTGGAGGCCCAGAACATTTTTTTTGTTTTGAATATACCTATTCAGGTTCTGGAAGGGCAATGAATGTAATGGGTGCAATGATGTTCAAATGAACTTTGATTCCATTGTGCTGAGTGTTACCTCATATATTTATGTGGATGAGAAAACCTGGGGAAACCTTACCCAGTTTGCTTCCCCAACCAAATTTTGAACTTTGGCCTAATGGATTAAGAAGCAGAATCTCCCAATGACACACTACATTGAGGATGTCCAAGTGTGGACATTGTAGATGTAATCTAAATGCATAAAAGTAATGCAAGTGTCTGTTGTAGAATCCTTGAAAGTTCCAGCAATGCATACTTATGAGTTTTATTCATCTTCCACAAAAAGGGATGAAGCTGAATGAAGGAGCTAAGTATACAGCAGTAAGAAAGAAAAAAAATTGGTTAGTTTTAAGATAAAAGCTTTTCTTTACAGTTTCTATTACTGTAATGAAAATATTTTAAGCATAGATGAGATACAGATTTATCTTATAGCAATAGCCAGTATAGGTCATTTAGAAATAAAAGCAAAGCAGTTGCAATCTTACAGTGTGCAAGGCAATGCTGTCCAACTGTGTGTGTGTGCGTGCGTGTGTGCGCGCGCGCTTGGGCACATTTAACTCATGCTTAAGGGGGTGTGGGTAGTGCCGCCACTGCCATCAACAATTACTAACAAAGTTGATTACTGTAAAAACATTTCAAAATAATTATAATTAAAATTACTTAGTTTTATAACTTATGCAATTAGTGTGAAGTTTCAAGCTGCAAGTTCAGAAAAACCAGGTGTTTAGCTGGAACAAACTGCTCTTAATGCATCATATAGATGCGAGTGTCTCAGGTTGGATTGGTATTTATTCTTTATGCTCGTACATGAAAATGTGATCTTGCGCAGATACGTAGAACCAAAACAAAGTTTTCAAAGCAATACTAGAGACCATGGGATATTTATTCCTCTCCACCAGAGTCCAGAAATTGCTTGCAGTTGCCTAACATGATTTAGAAGAATTCTTGAAGATTTAAACTCTCCAAAAATTACAACTTCTGAAGATCTCTCCCACATCCTACCTCAAAGTTCAGCAATGTCAACTGAAGTGAATGTATTATTGATAAACATTATTACTGCTTCAAGTGTTGAAAACTAGCTATACCTGTTACTAAATTCTGTGAGTAGGATTTCAAGATGCTGGGCAAAAGTCAGATCACATTCACCAATAGTTATGGCTTCCACAATTGATTTCAATGTTGCAAAGTGATGAAGGGAATTTATTTTTAAATGTGCAATCTGTATCTTTAATCTCCTCTGAAAAGCATTTACTATGCTATCATGCATGAAATTTTGCAATTTCTCCCTTGCAATTAGAGGTTTGGCTCGTATAATTTTAGGGTGATATCTGCCAAAAAATCTAAATCTAGTAGGTATGGTATCTCAAAGCTATTGAAAATATTGCCCAGAAGAAAACCTAAAAATCTCTTTCATCCAGAAGACTGCAGAACTGTTTGAGATTTCTGAACATTCTGCAACGTGTAGAAGATCTGATGTAATTTACTACACAAGCTACAACTTTCATTTCAAGGCTCAACTTCAAAACCTATGCACAAAGCTTCCTGGTGGATAATGCAGTGCTAAGGAAGAAATTTTTGAAATAAATTACCTTTAGCACAAAGAACAAGAAACCTATTATTCCTACCAGTCATTGAAGGTGCCCATGTTGCTTCAGCAACAAATTTAGAGAGTTGAACATAAATGTGTGAATATTTCACAAATTTCAGGAATGATTAAATATGTCTTCTCCCCTAGTACATTCATGAAGTGGCAGCACATTTACAAACTCCTCCTTAGCCATAAAACCATGAAACACCATTCCAATAAACACACACAACTGTCCAATATTGGAAATATCAGTGCTTTCATCAAACTGAAGCAAAAACATTCACAGATTGCACGTCATAGTATAATTGAGATTCTATAAATTGTTAGACATCTGTTCAACCCATCTAGCAACAGTTTGGAGAGACAATAAAGTCCTTTTATGGAAGATGTGCACATTTATCTTTGCAACTACTGAACAGCTTCCATAGTACTGATCACTGCTTCATTAATTACTTGTCAATAAAAGTTTTTTTTTTTTTAAAGCTAAATCATAACAGAATTTGTAAGAGACCATTGTCATGTTACTGAACTGGCTTTGTAAACTCACAATACTGTAATATTAAATTCCGAGTCTCTAACCTTGTGTTTTTGTAATTTGTAATTAACAGGAAATTCACTATTGAAGTTTGTTGACGAATGACATTCTACTATACTTTTCTTAGGAACAGATATACTGCTTATACTAACATAGGTTTTCCTCTGAATTTAAAAAATTCTTCTCCCAGTCACTGTTATAACTGAAAGTTTTGTCTTTTAGGCACATTATATTAATAATCAATCACAACACAAGCGAGATAACTGAACCTACTCTCATAAGCTCTGAAGTTATACGGAATGTTTGGTTAAAAAAAAACTGACCCCCTTCACTTGCTATAGGTACAAACAATGTTCAAAAGAGCAAACTTATTGTTCGCAACATAGCTTTGTTGGGATTGAAGTGACCGTCTTCTATTCCCAATAAGTTGAGGCATGAGGAAAGCACAAATTACAGTAGGATGGTGTGGGTTAAGAGTGAATCTGATAGTCTTGTCTACAACATAAAATTTAATGACACCAGTGGCACAACTGCTTGAAGGGATAAAAACACTTGGGGCAAGTACCCTTTCTCCAGAGGAAAAAAGGAAAGGACTCTTACTGTTTGGTTAGGGAAATAATGAATACAGCTTTGAGTGTACAAAATCATGCTTCATGCGTGTGTACTGGGAAGATACTCTGAAGATAGTTTTGTCTTGAATTTTGAATTAATATCAAATTGTTGGAATAAAAATGTGCTTATGAAGGGCACCATGGTGCCAAGTTGGACAGAACTGATAAAGGTATATACGTTTTAAATTGGATTAAATAATTTACTTTCATCAGAAGCTTTGCAAACAAGCAGAATCTTGCTTGCAATACTTCCAAATATTTACAAGGGAAGTGTAGCTGCCTCTCAGTCATCAAGGAAAGATTTGGAAGTACAGCAGAGAAAAAAAAAAATGTGTAATACACGACTTTCTCTATCCATTTGCAGGTATCCTTTACATATAACATTAAAAAATTATGTGTTGCACTAGCATTACTTTCTCTACTCTCTCGACAAACTATTCTTACCAATCCAAAGATAGTGGGATCACACATAGTGAAGGAATTAAAATACACATAATGAAAGTTGAGTCAACCTAAACACACTTACTTCCTTCACCGACCTATTTATTTTGCAGAACATGTATTGTGAGCATGTGTTCACATCATCAGCTGTCTGTTGACTGCGAGATCTATTCTCGAGTTGTATTGTTGAAAGCCTGTTGTGTCCTCTGGTGGCCTATGGATGAACCTAAATGAAGTTTTGTCTGCTTCTGGCAAATCAAAGTTCATGATGTGGTTTTCAAACTTTGTGTAAATCTTCTCCCATATTTCAACCTCTTTGGGTTTCTGGGCTGGTTTCAGCAAACTGGATACTGGTGTCTATTTCATGGTTTTGAGTCCAGAAGTGAAAAGCGACTGCTGATTTGTCAGTCTGTTTGAACTTTATGCAATGCCTGTTCCTTGAAGCGGGTGCCTATGTTCCTTTTTGTTTTTCCGATGTAAACCTTCTGGCAATTTTTACATTGGAACCAGTTGATTCCTGACTTTTTGTCCTGGGGTATGGGATCAGATTTTCTTGATTTAGCGAGGTTGATGCTAAATTTGTTGCAAGGTGCCAATGTGGTTCTTTAATATTTCCTGAAATTTGTGAAAGAGATCTGGGTGGTACGTGAATTTCCTGAAGTTGATCTTTTCTGCTGTTTTAGAAAGTGTGGCGACGTACTTGATGCATTTTTGTCTTTTGAATTTACATATTTCCTATCTATCATTTCCTGTCTGAATCTCTTCTCCACTGCAGATTTGGCAATGTGTTGATATTCTTTATAGTATTCAGTTCTGTTTAGGGGAATATTGACTAGTCTATGAGTCATGCTGTTGAATGCTGCTTCTTTGTGTGCTTTAGGATTGTAACCATGTGTTTTGATGTAATTATCTGTGTGCATGGGTTTTCTATGTATTCCAAATTCTATCCTGTCTGAAATCTTTGTTAATTTGAGGTCCAGGAAAGCTATGGAGTTGTTGGTAGCTATCTCTATTGCAAATTGAATGGATGGGTCCTGTAAGTTTAAAAGCTTGAGTGTCCTCTGTGTGTTTTACTAGTGCAAGTATGTCAGCATATCTGTACCAAACTTTGAACATATAGGGGAAGGCTTTGGTATGTGTTTCGAGTTGGCTCATAAATTTGCCAGGAAAGGAGATAAGGGGCTTCCCATAGCCAAACCTTTTTACTGTCTGTAGAAATTCACCAATGCTTGAAATTGGAGAAGCAACCAGCTACCAAGGCAATAAAAGGGAGTGCTTATATAACCGATGATTGGTCTCATGTTGCTGGGCTTGCGGATTTTGGGGAGGCTGTATATCCTGGTTAACTTGGGGTTGTCCATCCTGATATTATTGCATCTGTCTTTTGGGATGATACAGGTTTTTTGGACAATGATCCCTTGAACAAACGGATAAAAGCCACAAAGGAAGCCATAAATATCATTGCCACAATTTGAAAGCCACAACATCAAAAACTCCCTTGAGCTGGTGGAAAAACTGCAGTCGATCAAATTGGACCCCCCAAGAAACACTCCATCTCATTCAATGTCAAGAACCCATTTCCAAGCATTCCCAAAGGCAAGCTGGTCATAATTAAAATACTAGCTTCTAAATCTTCAAAATTAGTCAATAAGCTGGTCATATTTCCGAGAAAATGGTTACTGTCCAACATCCCTGCCAAACAGTGTGAAGAATATCTACACCTTACTGGTATCTGCCTAAACCATTCCTTTTTTGTTTTTGAAGGAAATTTCAACCAACAGGAAAAAGGTTTGGCTATGGGAAGGCCCCCTATCTCCTTTACTGGCAAATTTATTTATGAGCCAACTCTAAACACACATCACCAAAACGTTCTCCTATGTTCAAAGTTTGGTGCAGATATGTTGACATTCGCAATAGCAAAACAAGCACATGAAGGACACAATCAAGCTTTTAAACTTAAGGATCCATCCATTCAATTCATGATAGAGATAGCTGTCAACAACTCCATAGCTTTCCTGGACCTCAAATTAACAGATTTTGGACAGGATAGAAGTTGGAATACATAGAAACCCACACACACAGATAATTACATCAATGCACATTGTTACAACCCCAAGCATACAAAGAAGCAGCATTCAACAGCATGACTCAGACTAATCAACATCCCCCCTCAACAGAATTGAATACTACAAAGAATATCAACACATTGTCAAATCTGCAGAGAGAAAGAATTCAGCCAGCAGATAGGAAAATACGCAAATTCAAAAGACAAATCCATCAAGCAGGTCACCACACTTTCTAACACAGCAAGAAAGGTCAACTTCAGGAAATTCACACACCACCCAGTTCTCTTTCACAAATTTCAGAAAACATTCAAGAACCACATTGGCACCTTACAACAAATTAAGCGTCAAGAATAGCGCTAAGTAAGAAAATCTGATCCCATACCCCAGGACAAAAAAAATCAGGAATCTACTGGATCCAATGTGAAAATTGTGAGAAGGTTTACATCGGAAAAACGAAAAGGGACATAGGCACCCACTCCAAGGAACACCGGTGTTGCATAAAGTTAAAACAGGCTGACAAATCAGTAGTCACTTTTCACCTCTGGACTTGAAGCCATGAAATAGACACCAATATCCAATTGCTGAAACCAGCCCAGAAACCCAAAGAGCTTGAAATATGGGAGAAGATTTACATGAAGTTTGAAAACTGCATCATGAACTTTGATTTACCAGAAGCAGACAACCCTTAATTTAGGTACATCCTTAAGCCACCAGACGACACCCCACGCTTTCAACAATACGACTCCAGGGTTGATCTGGCGGTCACAGGCAGCCGATTATGTGAACTCGTGCTCACAATACATGTCCTGTAAAATAAACAGGTGAGTGAAGGTAGTAAGTGTGTTTAGGTCGACTCCACTTTTATTATGTATATTTTATTCTTAGCAACATTTATTCTTTTATCAACTTCAAGCTAATCAAAATAACCATTTGCAGAAATTATCTTATTGCATATCTCCTTGTAGGCACAGCAGGATTAGGGAATACAGTAGAGTGTCAAGTGTTTTATGAGCAGGCCACAATATAGGTAATGGCTTTGATATTCTATTGTCTTAGAGAGAGAGAGCGCGAGAGAGAACACAAATAATGACTTCCCATTTGAAAAAAGCATAAGTGTTTTAAAATGCAAACCAATAAAAAGGAAAATATCTTTAAAATGGTTAAAAATTATTATAAATAATAACAATAGGCATAAATGGGGTGCTTTAACGAGATCTACATTTTTGTGCAGTAAGATTTTGTCCATCTCTTATGGTATACCAGTTATGCAAATGTCATTCAGAATGAATAGCACTTCTGAGGCTACTCCCAAAAAATTCAAGATATACATTTTATGTCATGACAATATCTTAATCATATGGTATTTTAATCAAAATCTTTAGCCATTTTTGACAAAAACCAAAATTTTCGATAAAGGGCAGTAGGAAAGATTTTCTTGAAAAACTGTGTTGCATCCTTGGAAGATGCTGAACTTAAGTAACCAAGTTTGGTTTTTATCAGACTCTTCATTTTTGAGTTCTGCACATGCCCACACCCATTAAATCTTTTTCTAAAAATTATTTTTTTGGTTTCAGGGGGCCTCTAAAACATATATTTCTAGTGAAATCTCGACATTAAATTTTTGGATGTAAAAAGGTATTCTTATATCAATTTTACATTTACTAAAACTGATTTCTTAAATTGTTTCATTGGAATATTGACTATGTTATATGCAAGATGTAGAAGCAATACCTAAATGTTCGCATCACAATTACAGTTTTGCTAAATGGGCATGCAAATCATGCATTTTGCATTTTCGTACATGATGCACCGAGGTAAAATTCACCCTATTAAAATTTCAACATAAGACAATGAGTTCTACATAGCAGACCAGTTCGGAAACAAGCCAAGGATGGAGATGAATATGTCTTAAAACATGTTCTTGCAAGTCAAAATTCTTGTCACAGATGCTGACTCAACATTCTTTAATATTGGATATCTTAGAAACTCTTAATTCTACAAAAACATATTTGAAGCAAACTGTGAGTGTGTGTGCTAAAACTTTGTTTCTCTTCAGTAAATTTGCATTCATCTTTTGGTTTCTCAGCTAGTTACAGAAAATTGAAAATGTAAGCTTTATCCGTAACACCAACATTTCAGATATACGACATGTTCCTCAAATCTTTAACAGCAATTTGTACTAAAATAGAAAATATTTTAACGTTTTGTGCGTAAAGCAGTCATAATCAACTGGCCAATAGTTCTGTTGGTATTCACGGCCATGCAGTGATGAGCAGTTACAAGAGTACATTTCCCTTACTGTTGTGTACAGTGACCAGTTTACTCAAGTATGCCAATAGGAGATATCTAAGGCTGTTGTAAAAACAGCAGACTTTTTGAGCAGAAATACTTGTTACAGTAAGTAAAGCAAAATAGTACTTATCTCTAAAACAAAATGAATTGCAGTTTTTTATATCTCACTAATTTGTTTTCATTCTTCTAACAAAATATTTTAATCTGTTGCTGTTGAAACAGAGAATAAAATATCTATTTCACATACAGACTTGAAATGAAAAATAGCAAAAATTATTACCACAAAGCGGGTTTATTTAACATATTGCAATAACGTAAATGTAATAAATTTGCATAGTACACGAAGTAAACCAATCCTTGAAGCATGAAACAATGCAGAACAGGTAAATTGCTTAATTTCCTAAACACTATGAAGCTAGTCAATGGTATGTTGAGAGATCGATTGGAATGGGACAGGAGTGATTAAAAACAAACCACCCAAGATGCATTGTACTTTGGTATTTATTTTATTTTTCTTATTACAGAGGTTGTATATTAAGAAAGCTATGAGTAACGTACAAGGAATTTGTGTATGTAAGCTTGAAAATGCTTCTGCAGTAAATGTAGTAGTAATAGCAGTTTGAGTGGCGCAAAACTGTGGCGGTCATCAGCGCCACCCTCTGGCTATAAATTTATTCAAGTCAGTAGATCAATATAATAAAAACAAAACAAGTACAAATTAAGCAAATCAGATTACAGAAGCAGAAAGAATATATATATAAAAAAAAACAAGCATACAAAAGTTAAGACACAAAACAGCTCAAATTAAAAGGTACCAAAACTAATTCTCAGCAAATACAAGCACTTGAGTTTGTACTGACACAGTTGGAAAGGCAGTAAAACTCCAGTAAACAACAGTAAATTTTATGTAGGAAACCACTGAATTTAATGTAGCGAAAAAGCTTGGCGATAGAGGCAGAGTCATCCCCATAAACCCCAATTCAACTAGGAGAGTGTCCAAATTGTTCGCGAAGGGCTGAATAGAAACAACACTGGGTAAGGAAATGCTTCACTGTGAAGGGCATATTGCAGTGGAAACAGCGAGGCCAAGGTTCACCCCTAAGAAGGTAGCCATGACTAAAATAACAGTGGCCAATATGACGCCAAGCAAGCAGTCACCTCGCGATGTGAAAGACGAGAAGAACGCAAAGGAAGCATTGTAGCCTTGACCTCTCGGAGTTTGGCGGTAGACGTAAGCCACTCAACATGCCATTGAGGGGGGATCTGTCGGCGCAAAAAACCCTTCAAATCCATACAGAGGCAGCGGAGAACCCGTTCATCGGGGTGTAGAATCGCAGCCTCATCAGCCAGTTCATTTCCTACAATGCCACGATGTCCAGGAACTCAAAGACCACCCAAAAGCCATAAAGAGTGAGAGTGCGCTACCATTTATGGATTTTCTGAACAAGTGGGTGTTGGCTATAGAGATACCATAAACTAAGTATAGCACTGAGGGAATCGGAACAAAGGACACTCAAGTGCAGGGAAAAGGAGCGGATGAAAAATGTTGCTTTAAATATAGCATACAGTTCAGCAGTATAAACAGAAGCGCTAAAGGGGAAACAAGTCTTGTGTACAACATGTGAATCAACCACCACAGCGCAGCCTACCCCTTGATCCGTTCGAGAACCATCAGTATATAGAAAATGATGTCCAGGAAAGTCATGTTTTAAAGCTGCAAAATGGGCTGCATATATAGGAGTAGTAGTAGTGTCCTTGGGCAACCGAGCCAGATCAAGATGACACAGAGGGTTATGGCATATTCATGGAGGAAAACGATGAAATCCCCTACGGAAAAGCAAAGGAATGACTTCATCCATCTTTGACAGTAAGTTCCAAAACCTACACCCCGCAGGAAGCAGTGCAGACAAAGTATTGCGATAACGATAATCCAGAGTGGCACCAAAGAACCTAGAATAGGCAAGGTGAGAAGGCAGTGCACGCAAAGCGGAGGCATAATTACAAAGAAGAATATCCCGACGTATCCAAAGGGATGGTTCACCAGATTCCACGTACAAACTAAAGGTGGGACTAGTACGAAAAGCTCCCAGGGCTAGTCTAAGGCTTTGATGGACAGGATCCAATCGACGCAGAATAGATGGCCGAGCAGAAGAATAGACCATAGACCCAAAGTCAAGTTTCGAACGTATCAAAGCCCAGCAGAGATGCAATAAGAGGACACGATCGGCACCCCAAGAAGTGCCACTAAGGACAAAAAGTAAATGCAGGGAACGAGCACAACGCCCGCGAATATATAAAATATGAGGGTCCCAGCAAAGTTTACGGTCAAAAATGAGGCCGAGAAATTTAGCTTCCTCAACAACCGGCAGCTCCACTCCAACCAAGAGAGATAGGGGGCAGGAAACTCTTTATGACGCCGAACATTAAGACAGTGGGTTTTCTCCGTTGAAAATTTAAATCTGTTCTCCAAACTCCAAGTGTGTAAGATATCAAGGAAGCTCTGAAGGCACCATTGGATAAAGCGCGTATGCCCAGAGCAACAAAAAATTGCAAAGTCATCTACAAAGAGAAACGGCGTGATGCCCGTTGGAACGTTCGACACTATGGGATTAATGGCTATAGCAAACAAAAGAACACTCAACACCGAGCCCTGCGGCACACCATTCTCCCGTCTAAAGATTAGGGAGAAAGAAGATCCCACCCATACTCGTAAAGTATGGGCATCCATAAACTGCTGCAAAAATACAGGACGATGACCTTGGAATTTCCAATGGAGGAGCTGGAGGAGGATACCCATATGCCAGGCAGTATTGTAGGCCTTTTCTAAATAAAAAAAGACAGCGATCGTCTGCTGTCTGCGCAGAAAAGAATTATAAATGCGAGTCGCCAAAGAAATCAAATGGTCAACAAACAGATCGCCGTTTACGAAAACCGCATTGTACAGGAGTGAGAAGAGAATACGTTTCAAGACACCACGTCAATCGCTTAGTGACCATCTGCTCCATTACTTTACAAACATAGCTTTTTAGAGAAATGGGTCGGTAGCTAGTTGGCAACCATCCGGGACAGGGGCAGTATCAGCAGTGACCGAAAGGCTAACTCCAATTCATCTTATGAGAATGGCAGATTATAATCTTCATGATTCTGAGAGGTGAAATCAAAACCAGAGGACTCTACCCGATCTTTGACAACCAAGAATTGGGGATCATAGTGGGAAGAACTAGAGGCAGAAGCAAAGACTCCACCCAGGGAATTGGCGATATGATAGGGATCAGTCACAATGTTGCCAGCCACAGATAGTCCAGGGATAGATGAAGGTTTACCACAAAGTCGTCTGATTTTATCCCACACCCTGGAGGAGGAAGTGCAGCATGACAAAGTGGAGACAAAATGTTCCCAAGAAGACTTCTTACACTGCCGAATTATTTTCCGAGCCTAAGCTCGCAGCTTTTTAAAAGTAACCATATTCTCTAGTGTCTGATGACGTTCGAACAGCTTCAAGGCCTTGCGACGAGCTCCGAGAGCTGCACTACATTCCTCCAACCACCAGGGTACTGGAGTACGTCATCCAGTAAACGACATTCGAGGAATGGAAAGCTCAGCACCGTCTAGTATCATGTCCCAAAGATATTGGACTCTTGCTTCAATATGAGGAAAGGAGGTAGTGTTATCTAGGGCCACAAGTTCAGAATAAAGGGGCCAGTGTGCCCTACTAAACACCCACTTTGGTGGGCAAGTAGGGTTAACTCCGCGAACAATCATATGAAGCAAAACAGGGTAGTGGTCACTGCTGTAAGTATCAGAAACCACAGACCAGCATAAAGAGGTAGCGAGCTGTGGCGAACAGAAGGAAAGAGCAAGACAAGAAACAGAGCCAGAAGAATCGCAAATAAATGTGGGAAGCCCAGAATTGAGCATAACTAAATCATGAAGATCTGAAATTGCAGCAATCTGGATACCCCTAGGACACCTACGAACTGAGCCCCATAAAGGATGATGGGCATTGAAATCACCCAAGATAAACGGTTGGGGGAGCAAATGTACAAAGCCCTCCACAGCCCCAGAAGAATTAGGTGGGAGGTACAAAGAGCAAAGCGTGAAAGAAAGAGATGGCGAGGTAATACGCAGAGCTACCACTTGTAAATCAGTAACTAGCTGGACCGGAGTGCAGTAAAGGTCCGACGCACCAAGATACAAGTCCCCCCATGGGCATGACCACCATCAGGGACAGGGAGATCGTTACGAAAAGTCATATAGTGCAGAAAGTGCATATGATCCGCAGGGCGGAGTTTAGTCTCCTGGAGGCACAAACATAAAGGCTGATAAGTAGAAAGCCGAAGGTTCAGCTCCTAATGGGAACAGAAACCACGCATATTCCACTGTAAAAAGGTCATGAAAAATAAAGGAAAAAGCGAAACTAGTAACAAACTAGGAAAAAGGGTAAAAACCCTTAAAAGTCAGTCTGCCTCAACAGTTCCAAACAATTTCGATACATGTTTGTATTTGCATTCGTGAACCTTAGATGTCGAGTTCTTCTTTCTGGAGTTTGGCGACAAGGATGGCTTAGAAGGCTTCTGCTTGAAAGATTTATCCATAGCACTGGCAGCAGTGGTGCACTTCACAGCAGCTTTGGACTTCTTCCGAGACGGTAATTTAAACTGGTCACCACAGTTAAAACGTTTGCTACAGTAATGTCGGTGGTGGCCTGGGACAGATCCAAAGAAGCAGACGCGCACGACTGACAGCACAACAGGAGGTGTGGAAGAAATGTCCCTATCCATACCAGTAGATGGAGAACGGATGCCCTCAATGCTGCCAGAGACAGCGGGGAGCAAAGGCACAGCAGAAAACACTGGTGGATGAGAAACATCCAACGTGTCTAAATTTCCAGAACTGCTGGACGTCGATGACTGAGTATCGGAGGTGGAACACCATAAAGCTGTGGCAGAAGGAGCACCCCTAACACACTGCGGGGTTTCCCACCATAGTAAATGTGGTGAGCAGGTAATTCTCTCCAGGAAGCCAGGAGCAGCGTCCTTCAGATCGGTATCCATTGATAGGTCTGCAGGATTATCCAAGGGTAAGGAACTAAAGTGATTATCCACTTTAAGTGATGGTCGAATTGTCGAAGGTTCCCAATGCTGATGAGCTGCAGGAGAAGTAAAACGCTGACGGGGAGGCATGGAAGATTTCAAAGGAGTGGAAAGGGAGGAGGGCTGAAAAGGAAGGAGGGTAGGGATAGAAGAACTGTCATTATGGCTAGCTCGCGGAGTACAGGTACAAATGCAAGTACAGTTCAACTTTGAAGACACAGGAGTAGTAGCAGCTGCAGACTGAAGAACCAGGTGGAAGGATTCGCGAGTTAACTTCGTGGGAAAGAACAAGCGAAGTTTCTCCTTCGTCTCTCGATAACCAAGTCCTTAACTCTCAGTTCTTGAATGGCATATTCTTCTTTATACACAGGGCAGCTGCGAGAGTATGCAGGATGGGCACCTCACAATTCACACATTTGGAAATGGAGGTGCAAGGAGAGCTGTCGTGTCGATGTGTTCCACACCGAGGACATAAAGGCTGCTGCTTACGGATGCCATGTGTCCGAATTCTTGACAGGAGAAACAACGTAGAGGGTTGGGAACATATTGACGAACACACAGTATCTCATAGCCAACCTTAAGTGTGGGAGGAAACTGCCTTAAGGCAAAGGTCAGAAAGACTGTTCTAGTAGAGACCTGTTCTGCAAATTCCCGCCGCAGGAGCTGTTTAGCTGCACTCAAACCTTGGCTGGAAAGGTACGCGACAGCTTCGACTTCAGAGAGACCATCTAAGGCGGAGGAAGTCACAATGCCTCTGCAGACATCAAGGAAGCATGTGGCTCAACAATAATGTCTTGGGTTCCAAACTGATGTACCTGGAGTAAACGAAGGGACTGTGAATCATCCTTAGTCATATCAACAAAGACCCATTGTGTTGCTGGGTACAGTTCTGAACTGGGCCAGCGATTTTGTCCAAGGTGGCCTGAACCACGAAGGGGTTTAAAGAGCTAAGCAGTGTTTGGTCTGGCATAGCAGAGTGCATAATTAAATAACAGGGATTGTCACATTTCCTGGCGTAGAAATATTTCTTTCCGAGACAAGTTCCATCATGTCTCTTTTACAAGACGAAAATCTTTGGTAGTGTCCATAGCTCCAGTGAATACCATGCATGGAGAGATGTCACTGGACTCTTTGATCTCCATGCCAGGTATTTCCCAAAATATTTTGTACTGCAAACAAACTCCAAAGAGAAAAACCCACAGTTGAGTAGTAATTATAAGTATTTAGATGCAACATATATATATGAAATTGACCCTAATTGTAGGTCACCATTTAAAAAAACTAAACTGTCCCTAAAATGACCATCATAATGTCCTCCAAAAACAAAGCATGACTAATGGCATTTACTTCCCCCCCCCCATAATATCAAGCAATTTTTATTAAAGACATTTCTTTCTACAATACTTAGTTTTGGAGATATTGTACAGCCTCAACTTAAACGGTCCACCCTGTATATTGGTAATTCCATACAACATTTTGGAATTTGAAAGGCGAGATCTCCAATTTTCTTAAGAGTTTAATGCTGCAAAATGAAACTCATCTCTTACTGTATGGCTGTAACTACAGAAACTATAGAAGTGCACGCATGTAGGATTTTACAGGAAATTAATTCACAGTGTTACAAATAATGTTTTGATAGCAACTAAAATACCAACACAAGTAAAAATAGAGGCAGTTAATATTACCATTTCAGAATTTTTTTTCTTCTGTTGATGTAAAAATTTGCAATGAAATATACAAAAATTCATGTTTATAAATAGAATACAGCAAGGGTTACATTATTTATTCTACATAAAGATTATGTAATTGGTTCACCTATTAAATTTCATTGTGGAGACTTTAATGGTTTACGCTATAAATTCATGAAAATAACTGGAGCTTGTTTGTAGGTCTAATATCGCTTGCAATCAGCAGCGGGCTAAAAGTCACATCTTACGCTGACTGCACCTTCTGCAGATGGTCGCTGATTACTGTAAACAGTCTACACTGCACAGAGGGATTTCTGCCAAGATTACGATAGTTGCTGTCTATGGTTTCTTGTGCGAGTACATGATTTATATCCATACTGCCTAAAGGAAAGGTACCGTGGAAGTTGTGGTGTTGCAATCCTTTCAGATTGGAAAAGAATTCATCCAAGATCAGAAAAAGAAAAGTGACAGTGGATACATGTAATAAAATTCTGCATTTAGTGTTAGGTGAATCAAGTTGTCACAGCTGTCATTTAAAAATCTCAAGAATTAATATCCATGATGGTAATGGGGCTGAAACTGAAATCGAGAGATCAGCAAGTGAAGAGGGCATGCACACTGAGATGGGGAGATCGACAAGCAAGGAGGAACATGTTCTTCAAAGTATTGAACACACTTTGGCAATTTTAATAAACTTTTATCTCCATTAGGTGAATCCCCTGTTTCTAAACCTAAACTGTCACAGATTAAATCATAAGCAAAAAGAAAAGCTAATGCTGCAACACATGCTATAAGTGAGTGTGTTTTTAATGTTTGTTCCTGCAGTAAGGCAAATGATGGTCAGGAAATGGTTAAACAATTTAAAGAGAAATTTGCAACATCGAATGTTGAAACACATGATATTAACATGTCTTCCTAAATACTGGACCAAATATAAAATTATATTGGAGTTTGAGGTCTCTCCCTATGTAGCACTAGTTGCAAAGCGCACGGAAGCAAATAAAGGTATGTCATTTCCAGATAGAAAGTAGCTTAGAAGCCTCTCTGATGATATTGTTCAGCTTGTACAAAATTTTTATGAAGAGGATACCAGTAGGATAATGGCTGGTATTAAACATATTAGATGTCAGAGGAGGCTAAATTAAAAAGCAAGAGAGATTACTTTTAGCACCTTAACGAATTGTACACAGAATTAAATCGAGACATCCAACGTCTAAAATTGGTTTTCAAGGTTTTCATTCCACAGGCCTAAACAGTGCATGTTGGCAGGAGTTCCATGGACAGACAATGTTTGTGTTTGCATAATATGTGAAAATACTAAGTTAATGCTAATGAGCCAGTAGACCATCTCAACGATTTAGTACAGACAATGGTTTGCCATGATCCAATGCCAGATTGGTATCTGAGTAAGTGTGAAAGATGTCCTGGAGATGCAATCGTCTCGGAGATGTTGAAATTCCTTCCGACAGAAAACTCTAATTGAAGATGTTATCTACAATAAATGGATGACAGAGCCGTGATGACCTCGGTGAAAACATCTGAAAATTTTTCAAAAAAACTTCATGGTGTGGTTGCAAAACATACAAAATGTCTATGTTTATTGCACAGGCCCAATTAAATTATTTAAGAAAATTTAACATAATACAGCCAGGCGAGTACATTGTCAGGGAATTACTCTAAAAATTACAGATTTATAATGCCGGATGCTATACAAGGTTATTAGTCCAATTTGCAAGCAACCATACACCCATTTGTGATTTATTACAGAAATTCTATTGAAGATTTAAAATATTGTATTTCTCATTTCTGAATTTTTAAGTCGTGAACACAGGAGTTCACCTGTTTCAAAAGAAGCTTGTCTCACATCTAAGACAGACATTCTCTGAAATATGAAAAATATATTACTTCAGTGATTGTGCTTCTGGACAATATAAAAACACGAAACATTTTTTCAATTTCCTGTATCATGAACAAGATTTTCAGGTTTCCATAGAATGGTTTTCTTCATGACAAGCCATGGTAAAGGCCCTTGTAACAGTGTATAGGAGGCACAATAAAGCTATTAGCTGCAAAAGCTAGCAAGGTGCCATGTTAATATCTTCTAAAGAACTTTACGAGTGGGCAAGATCTCACATGGAGGGAATTCTGTTTTCCTTTATTTCTACTGAAGAACATGGAAGTGAAGCATAATATTTAAATTTCAGATTTGTAGGTTTGAAGACAGTTACCAGAACATGAAACATTCATTATGAGGCAGTATTTTAATACCTGAATAATTACAATTGTTATTTAATAATAGGTAAAATCAATAACAGCTCGCCTTGAAACAATATGTATGTAATAATTATTTAAACTGTATGTAACAGTCATTTCAAATGACTATTTTTATTGTAAACACATTTTATTAATGTTATATGAATACTTTATATACTTTAATAATGCAAGAACTGTGAGAATAGTAAATTTTTAGGTTGACAACAATGAGTATTAATGAGGTAATTGTTGCAATAATGTGTTTGGAATTTGAAATGTACTGGTCATGATTAAAGTGACGATGACATAAATTCAGTGACAGTTTTAAAATTAGCCAATCAACAGCAAAGAAAAGTTTAAGTTAAATGCAGAAATTCTATTGGACTAAAATTAACCAATCAGAGATTTGCAATACGGAAGCTTAAGGATTTTTGACCGTTTAGGTTATTCAGTTGCTGGCTAGACTTGATAAAGTAAAGATGGAAAAATGTGTTCTCTACGGGTGATTAGTAAAAACAGATATACGCGCTAAGTGAATATATATAAGTTTCTCACAGTTTTTTTAAAAGTGTAGTGGTTTATAAATATGTGCAAGAAGTTAAAATAAAAGTGAAAATTTAATAGTTTAATTCTGTGACGTCTACGATAATTGTCATTACCACGTCCTACCCATGATAAATGATTCTATATTAAGATTGACACAGCCGAGGCAGATTCAAACAATAATATTACGTAAGCATTAAATTCAAACAGACGCTCAAAGCAACTATTAATACATAACTCTTCAAGTTTGTGTCAACATTTATTATGCAACAGCAGCAAATCTTCAAGTTTACGTATTTTTTTATTACGTAATCTAATACACACCAACTAATACTCTTTCTTCTTTAAATTAGCTCCCATACGTGGGGCAGTTAAACATTAAGCATCAACCAACATTCTTCAAATTAGTGACCAACTGAGGGGCTTCGAAAACGACAAGTATTTGTGACGTCAGAGAAGAAAAGATCGATAACACGACCAGAATCAACGAGACTACATCTCAGAATTTCAAAATCGTCAACGGAATCCAAGGATAGCAACAATTTTTCAGGAGTAAGGGGCACAGGTTAACATCTCAACAACAAACTGCGCGGGAATACCGAGTATAAAAATTTAATAACAGCCAGAACGAAAGGTCAGAAAATTCCATTTTATATCGTAACTATTATCAAGTTTAGGAAATATATTGTTATTTCTGAGCAAATTTCATGTTATTAAGAAGTGGGAAACTAAAATTAAACAATTCAAAGGCAAAAATAAGAAATAAAATGGAAACTCAAAACAATGAAAGTATGGAAATAGTTTAGGTTAGGTCAGCCATTACAGATTGTAATGTAGATTTACAATCAGAGCTTGAGAAAACAGATGTTGAATGTAGATGAGCAGTTATCTGAAAATTCAGAGGTAGATGTAGAAAGAGATAGCAGTAGTATGCAAGGTCAATCAGATAGCAGTAGTACACAAGGTCAATCACCTTTACACATGTTAGTGCAAGAAACAAAGCAAACAGATGCTATCCCTCACACATCTAGCCAAGAAATGCAAGAAAACTTATCGCAACAAAATATTATGTACATTCTACAAGCAATAAATAACTTAAGTAAAGAATTTAATAGTAAGTTAACAAACTAATGCAGAGCTAAGAGTAGACAAATAATAAGTTAACTGATATCAGAAAAGTGTCAAAAGAAGATAATGCAGAGCTAAGAGTAGAGTTAGGTAATAAATTAACTGAAACAAATAGAGCTATCTAATATTAAAATTGATTTAGCTAGACAAATAGAAAACTGTATGAAAGAATGCAAAGCTAAAAGCGAGAGGTTAGAAATAAAGCTAGAACAATCTTCCAAAGCAATTCAAAAAGACATAGATTTAAAAGTAAACAAAGGTTGTAAACAGCTAGAACAAAAACTGTCAAGTCATATTGACAAAAATGTCAATGAAATGGAGTTAAAACTTGCCGATACTAAACAGGGTATTTGCTACAAGTTAGATAAACAAGGTGAAGAATTGAAAACAATGGTAGAAAAATTACTAATGCGGATCTCGTACAAGTACAAATAGATTTAACTGGGGAAATTAATAAAATGCATGCAATGGTAAAAACAAATGCAAATGCAGTAAAAGAAGCAAATACAGGGCAAGGGCATGTAAAATCAATGATAGATGAAATCAAAGAGAAAGTACAGGAAAGTAGTAAAGAAATCCATAAACTTACAAATAGTTTTGAAAATTTAAGTACAAATGTACCAAGAGTAAATGCAAGTACAACTAGTTCTGTAAATGCCAACCAAATGCATGTTAATAATATAAGTACAGAAAGAAGTGTATCACCATTGTTGACAAACAAAACAAGAGATGCTATTGTTTTTTCTACAGCATCAGCTTCTCAAACACACAACATGATTGATGACACACATATACATGTACCAAATTTGATGTCAAACACAACTGTGCAACATAAAACTAGGGCAAAGCTAAAAAGTCTGTGGCATAAGAACAAAAAGAAAGGGAAAGTAAAATATGTAGGTTATGTGTTGAACAAAAAGAAACAGAAAATAAACGTAAACAGTCTGAGAAAAAAAAGAAACCAAAGTATTTAAATTGTGTAGCATAGGAATAAAAAGAAAGAGAAAATAAATGTAAACAATCTAAAAAAAAAAAAAAAGAACAGTAAAGTAGAGTATGCAGGTTATGTGTGGCACAAGAGAAAAACAAAATAATGTATCTGGAACATAAAAGGGGAAAGCAATATAATTTAAAATTGTAAAGTACTATTTAAAATAATTTATCTAAATAGAGAATCATCTATAACAAAGGAAAGTTTAGAGAAAGAGAAGTAACAAAAATCCATTGTTAGTAAGAACTGAATAGCAACTACATTTATGTTGTGTAAGTTAGAAATAGTATGAAATATTAAAAATGTTTTGGAAACAAATTGTAAAGAAAGGGTAATAAGTGTAAATATGTAATTTTATGTAAAATGTATAGCATATCAAATGCTTACTAGTGAATGTGATGGTGAATGAGCAAACTTCGCTCAGATCATTAATCTTATACCAGGTCATTGACCTTGGAAAGTGTCAAGCAAGTATATATAGCAAGTGTTCAGCTATACACGAGTGTTGTGAGAAACCAGTGTTGAAGAAAAAGTGAGAAAGTGAAAGAGAGGAAGTGCAATAATAAAAATTATGTTTCTTTCAGGAGACGTTTAGAAAATACTTAAAAATTTAAAAGAACAAAACAAAAAGAGTAAATTTTAAATATTTCTAAAAGGGGCAATTTGTGGCAGTATTTTAATACCTGAATAATTTCAATTGTTATTTAATAATAGGTAAATTCAATAACAGCCCGCCTTGAAACCATATGTATGTAATAATTATTTAAACTGTATGTAACAGTCATTTCAAATGCTTATTTTTATTGTAAACATATTTTATTAATATTATATGAATACTTTATATACTCTAATAATGCAAGAACTGTGAGAATAGTAAATTTTTAGGTTGCTAACAATGAGTATTAATGAGGTAATTGTGGCAATAATGTGTTTGGAATTTAAATGTACTGGTCATAATTAAACCGACGATGACGTAAATTCAGTGACAGTTTTAAAATTAACCAATCAACAGCAAATAAAGTTTAAGTTAAATGCAGAAATTCTATTGGACTAAAATAAGCCAATCAGAGACTTGCAATACAGAAGCTTAAGGATTTTTGACAGTTGAGATTATTCAGTTGCTGGCTAGACTTGATAAAAAAAAAAAAAAGATGGAAAAATGTGTTCTCTATGGGTTGTGATGAGATGGGGCTTAAGGGCGCTCAACAGCTAAGGTTATTAGCGCCCTTACAAGGTATAAAATATAAAATTTAAAAGTAAAAAAGCTAAAAAACCACACACAGACCCGCTTGGTCAAAAACACTAAAAAACACAACAGACCAAATACTAAAATCTACACACTAAAATCATGGTCGATAAAAGACTAAAACGTGTGAAGAACTGTAGAACGCAAGGGACATGAGCGCCGTATGTCCGTCGGAGAGAAGAGTCCCATTAAAATCGACAATATAGAACCACAAAGCCAAACGATGCTCAGCGCATCAAATGCGCAGATTAAAATTGCTGTCACTGATAAAACGTAAGAGACATTCTACAGCATGCGCGTCGTCTGCCAAAACGTTGGCTATGCCAATAGACAGACCCACACGAGCGCGCAATGGAGCTAAAACTTGACACACCGTTAAGGGCGCATCACACTGCTCACAGAGTGGTGCGGGGTCACCACTGAGCAGGTATCTGTGGCTAAAAACGCAATGTCCGATTCGTAAACGAGTTAAAAGTACCTCTTCCCGACGAGAAGAGGTAACCCCAGACTAACGGAAGAGGTTTAACCTCCCGCAACTTGTTCCCCCGGAGGGTCGTCCACTCATCGCGCCAAAGCGAGAGGATGCGGTGACGTAAAAGAACACTCAATTCAGACGAGGGAACAACAGAGGTAAAAAATATGGAGGATAAAATCGCCGATTTGCCAGCGGCGTCGGCAGACTAGTTCCCTGAGATGCATACATGACCTGGAATCCACACGAAGGACACGCTGATGTCAGAAGCACCAAGCGAGTGGAGCAGGTCATGAATGCACCTTACGAGCAGGTGGTAACTGTACAGCGCGCGAATACTTTGAAGAGCACTCAGGGAGTCTGAACAAATAAAACAGTGCCGTAAGTCGTGCCGCTGGACGTATAAAAGAGACTGATAAATGCTAAAAAGTTCGGAGGTAAAACTCGAACATTGCCCGGGTAAACGAAATGTAAAACTACGATGACCATAAACAAAGGCACACCATACTCCAACATCAGTCTTAGACCCATCAGTATAAATGAAATAAAAGTCTCCGAACTGGGCCTGAAGTTCTAAAAAGGCCGATCTAAGAACTAAAGAAGGGGTCGCAGGCTTCGATATTGACGTCAACCAAAGGTGACAGTGGGCCTCAGCGTGCAACCATGGAGGAAAGCGCGTTTCCCCCCTGGGAAGGGCCGGCGCTGGGTAAAGTCCAAATGCCGAAGCTTTCGAAGTCGAACATTTGGAGGGAGAAAGGCAGAGGAGCTAACGAAATATTGCCGATCAAGCGAATCTTCGTAAAATACCTGAAGGACGGGTGGTCAGGCAAGCTTGAGAGTCGACAGGCATAGCTGCACAAAAGCATCTCACGCCTGAAGGACAGCGGAGGCTCTGCAGCTTCAGCATACAGACTAGGTACAGGGCTGGTTGGAAAGGCCCCCGTAGCGACTCTTATGCCACGATGGTGAATGGCATTCAATCGACGTAATACAGATGGACGCACCGACGAATAGACAATGCACCCGTAATCAAGCTTGGATCGGACCAGAGAGCGATAAAAATGTAGAAGGACGGTCCGATCAGCTCCCCAGGATGTGCCACTTAAAACACGTAAAATATTAAGAGAACGGTCACACTTTGCTTTTAAAAAGGAAATGTGCGAAATCCAGCTCAGCTTCCTATCACAGATCAAACCCAAAAATTTCACCTCGTCTGCAAACGGAAGTATCCCTGGCCCAATATGGAGAGAGGGCGGAGGGAAAGCTTTCTGGCGCCAGAAATAGATAGACGGATTTTTCGGCGGAGAAATTAAAGCCGTTGGCGTTACTCCAGGCGTAGAGACGGTCGATACAGCTCTGGAGACGATGTTCGAGCAGACAGGTCCGCCGTGAACTGCAATAAATGGCAAAATCGTCAACAAAAAGGGACGATGAAATGCCAGGTGGAATACATTCAACAATGGGGTTGATCACAATTGCAAAAAGTGTGACACTGAGTACAGAGCCCTGCGGTACTCCGTTCTCTTGAATAAAACGACTAGATAAAACCGAGCCCACACGTACACGAAAGACGCGGTCCATCATAAACTCCCGAAGAAATATGGGAAGACGACCGCGGATATTCCATGCGTGAAGTGTATGTCAAATGTCGCCCCTCCAACAAGTGTCATAAGCTTTCTCCGGGTCAAAAAACACAGCCACGGTTTGACACTTTCTCAGTAATCCATTCATAATATGCGTCGACATGGACATCAGATGGTCGATGGTAGAGCGATGGCGACGAAATCCGCACTGAGCGTTCGCTAAATGTTTCTGAGACTCAAGTCACCATGTCAACCGCCCGTTGAACATGCGCTCCATCGTCTTGCAAATGTAACTGGGTAGGGAGATAGGGCGGTAGCTGGAAGGTAGTTGGCGATCCTTCCCAGGCTTAAGGATAGGGACAATGGTGGCTTCGCGCCAAAGGAAGGAAAAAAGCCGTCTTGCCAAATACGGTTATAGACCTGTAAGAGAAAGTTTACTGTCGGCTGAAAGGTTCCTTAACATCAGGACATGAATGCCGTCCGACCCAGGAGCGGAGTGCCTAGAGCAATGAAGAGCGTGCTTCAGTTCCCTCATTGTGAAAAGTTCATTATAACACTCAGTAGTAGTAGACCGAAAATTAAAGGTGTCTGAATCCAGCCGGTCTTTGATAGAGCGAAAGCCGGTGGAATAATGGTCTGAACTGGAAACCGCCTCAAAGGCAGCACCCAGAGTGTTAGCGATGGCAGCCGGATCTACTATGATGGCATTGGGAACCTGAAGGCCAGAAACAGTACAATGCGACACTTTACCTGAGAAGCGACGAAGTTTATCCCAAACAGATGAAGGCGTAAAGCGATTAAAAGACTCGGCAAAACGAGTCCAAGACGGCTTCTTGCTATCCTGAATAATGCGACGAGCCCTGGCGCGCGATTGTTTAAAAGTTACCATATTATCAAGTGCAGGGTGTCGCCGAAAAACCCTAATAGCAGTTCGACGGGCACGAACGGCAACCCGACACTCCTCTTTCCACCAAGGAACAGGAATCCGTCGAGGGTGTGAGGATAAACGGGGAATTGCGCGTTCGGCGGCAGATAGAATCGTAGACGCAAGGTGCTGCACCATTTGGTTAACGTCAGTAAAGGGCTGGTCCGCAAAAGACACGAGGCTGGAATACAATCTCCAGTCGGCTTTTGTGAATACACAGGTAGGTACTCTGGAGTGTTGGACGTGGTGAGACAGAAGAGAAACGATGCAAGGGTAATGGTCGCTGGAGTAGGTGTCAGCAACGACGTTCCACTGCAGACGACTAGCAAGCTGGAGTGAGCAAACGGCAAGGTCCAGGTGTGAGAATGTACCAGAAGAATCAGAAATAAAAGCAGGTTCACCTGTATTGAGGATGGAGAGATTGAACTGGTAAAAAATTTCGGAAAGAAGAGTTCCCCTCGCACAAGCCCTTGGGAACCCCACAGTGGGTGATGGGCATTAAAATCTCCCAAAAGAAGAAATGATGTTGGGAGAGCGGACAAGAGATCGGGAATGTCCGCATTTGCGAGGGGAGACGATGGAGGTGAATACACAGAGCATACAGAAAAGAAGAAAAAAAACGGGTAATTGAAGTCTAATGGCAACAGCTTGCAAGTCGGACTTAAGAGCGAGTGTTTCAAAATGAACGTCGTTACGCACTAATAACATGACACCTCCATGAGCAGGAGCACCCTCCTCCAGTTCAAGATCGAAGCGAACCGGAGTATACCCTAGGAGATTAAAAAAATCTTGAGGGCGTAGCTTAGTCTCCTGCAAACACACGACCATAGGTGAATGGGAACGCAATAAAAGTTGCAGTTCCGCCCTATGCGATCGTACACCACGTAAATTCCAGGTCAGAATAGCCATGAATAAAAGGGATAAACTGTCTACTTAGGAGGGCGGCTCAAAATTACTTTCTGCTTAACCTTTGGGCTCGGGCTTTTAGTATGGAGTTGGTCAGCCTCCATAGGCTCCTCGGAGGGAGGGCCCAAGCGCTCAGCACCAGAAACCGATTCAAGCGCCGTGAATCGGTTCTGGATGGCAATGGGCGAAGGGTGCCGCTGAGCGCGGCTTGTCCCAGGAGGAGGAGAAGGTGAACTTTTCTTTCCGCGCGCACGCGGAGGGTCTTTAAGAAAGTCTTCCCTGCGAAGTTTCTGATTGCGCTTCTTTTCCGTGGCTTGGGACTTCAAAACCTTAGGACCAGCTTTAGATGACTTGGTAAGCGTGCTAGAGACGGATGGCCGGATGGTAGTGGCGGTCAAGGCCGTCATGGTCCAGGTCTGTGTTTCGGCATCTACTCGTGGTACTGGCGAGGCAACAATAGAACTAAATGTACCAGATCGCAGGAACGAAGGCTGGCGCGCATGGTAACGCCTCCGGGCTTCAGCGAAGGAGAGTTTTTCCTTTACCGGGATCTCCTGGATCGCCTTCTCGTCCAAGTACCGCAGACAGTCTGCTATTGACGCTGAATGAGACCCTTTGCAATTGACGCAGACGGGGGCTGTTGAACCGGTACCTTCGTGAGAGTGCTGGCTACATGATGCACAGATGGTAACGGCACTCTTACACGAGACTTGCGTATGCCCAAAACGTTGGCATTTAAAACAACGCAGAGGTCTAGGAATATACGGCCTCACAGCAATCCGTTCGTACCCTGCTGAAATGCTCGTCGGCAGATCGACGCCATCAAATGTTATAAACAGGGTACGAGTGGGTACCAATACGCCGTCGCGTTTGGCCTGCACTCTATGAACCGCTGTCACCTTCTGATCTGCAAGATATTCTACCAGGTCCTCGTCCGAAATGCCATCGAGGCTATGCGTGGTGACGCCTCGACAAGAATTCAAGGTGCGGTGCTTCTCAACACGGATAGGATAACCGTGGAGAAGCGTAGCGCGCAACAAGGTCTTACTCCGTTGTTCGGATTTGGTTTGAACCAACAGGGAACCAATCCGAAGACGAGTGCAGGACTGAACCGCACCTGAAATAGCGTCAATGCCCTTCTAGGTAATAAAAGGGTTCACTTTCTCAAACGTTTGACCTTCCTCAGTTCGCGAAATCACTAAATAACCAGTTGTTGGTGGTGCTACTTCTGTTGCAATTACTTTACGGCGCTTGTTATTTATAATGGAGAAAGGGTCACACCTCCCAGAACATAAGACAGAGGAACCCAATCGCCGTCAGAAGTCAGCAGCTCATGCAATGGCCCCCCGCGGGACTGCAGTTGAACAACGGATATGAACACATACCCTACATGATGACCCGGGGTTGTGGGAATGATCCCATTACCCACTCAACCAGCTGCGCACCTAGTGCGCGGATATCCGTCAGGCTGTGTCCACGGAGGATTAAATAAAAAGGGTAAAGGAAACTAAAACAGATATACGCACTAATTGAATATATATATATATATATATATATATATATATATATATATATATATATATATATATGTGACGTACGAGCATTATTGCGTATGTGACCTGGTTGCCCAGATCGGATATTGCGCAAGAGTGGAGGCGATAAGCCAGTTAACGTAGCGTGGGTTTAGTCAGTCGAGCCGAGTTACTGCTAGAGGCAAGTTGTTAGTGTGTGTGCGCCGTTCATGCGTTCCCACCGACAGGCAAGGAAACAAGGAGGTAATGTAATCCCTTTACATCATTAAAACCACTAGCCATCCATTTTCATTATGTTTAAATTACTATAGTAGATAGTCCCTTCCCTCATCCACACCATGTAATAATACTTTTACTAGGAATATTCTGATATATTTTCATAATTTCTCTCAGCTGCGTCCCCCATCTGACCTCGCATAATGTGAAATATTAACTTTAAGATTCTTCGGTACCCGCTCCACCCCCATTGAGCTAAAATAATATAGAGGTCACGACATTTTGGTGGGGCGCCGAGTATTTTGGTGGAGGGCCGGGAATAATGTTATATTTGTAGCAAACTTTTTTTTTTCTTCTCTTCTCTAAAATGTATCGTTTTTGGGTCCTCCACGTGTTTGTTAGAAAATGTAATTTTTTTTGGTGGCTTAAGGGTAAGGGTTTTGGTTCTGTAATTTGTGGTGTTTTCTTCTAAATTCCTCTTGCATTGTTTCTTGAAAGTCCCATGTCTGTATCTTAATTTCAAGCTCACTTGTAAAATTTCTGCATTGTCTGTAGGTGGCGTGGCGGTAAAACTTTTGGCTCCATTTTTCCCCTTACCTTGCCTTTGTTTCTGCTAAATTCTGTTTCGGTGATAAATTGTTTGTACTGTGCATTCTAAATTAATTATTTTTGTGAATTCTGTAAAATGTACTGATATTTTGGAACTTTGATAATATAGTTGCGTGTGTTAGCTGGTGTACGTAACATTGTGTTATTGATTGCGTGATTTTGTAATCTGTTAACGATAGAATGTGAAGCAAATATTTGAAAGTTTGCGTGTTGCGTGTGTATAAAAAGTGACACACATCTGTTTGAAATAATAAAACGAAAGAAGTCAAGAGCATATATATTAAAAATTCATATTTGTGCATTGTACGATCGTCGTGGTACACATAGTGGTAGTACTAATAATAATTTTTCTTCACCGTTGCCATGTTTGATTTATTTAGTTGCGCAATGAATAGTTTTGGGGGAAAGTATTTCAAAATGACTAATTTAAGTAAAAGTTTCAGCTACCACCAGCTGTGCCAGTATCTTCACCTAAATAGGTTTAATGTGCCTCCAATATGGACCAGTAGGACTTGGATGTTGATGGATCAGCTATATGTGTGTTGCCAGATTTAGGAAAGTTGCACCATATTGTGGTAAACAGAAAAAAAAAACTTTTAAGTATGTGCACATTGTGTGTGCCAAAGTTTGAACGATTGAAAAAGTGTCGCAAATCAGAGAGGTATGCTAAATTTTTCTTGTTGTTTCACTGACTAATGCTTAATTAAGCTTTGCTTTTCAGGAATGTGTGCTATGTATGTCTCTGCTAAATTGAAAGTTTATTACTATTTTGTGTAACTAAAATTTTGAATTCTGTTTTGGGCATTGTAAATTATTTGGTTTGTCATGCTATGCTGCAGTGTGTGTGTTTGATGTGTACCGTGTGCTTAATTAAGCTTTGATTTTCAGGAATGTAATGTGAAAGTATTGTTTTGGTAATGATGTGCTTTGTTCTGTTGCATTAGTATGGTTTGATTTTGGGTTTCATTATGATGCTGTGATCTTTTCTTTGCAGAAAATTGTTGCATGAATAGTGTGTGTATATGTTTGTGAGGTTATGTGAGAGATGAGTTAATATTTGCCTCAGTGGAAGTGCGAAAGAGTAACCCCGACCGTGGTAGTGAGAGAGATGAGATGACAATGTCAGCTTCGGTGGAAGTGCCAAAGTGTAACCCCGATGGTTGAAGTGTAAATGTTTGAGTTTTCAGGAGGGCTAACATGTACCTGGAAATTCGATGTGTTGTGTTGAGAAATATTTTGCCTATTGGTGTTGTTGAAACGTGCCCAGTATAGCGTGTGTGATGTATTCACACGAAAGAGTAAATGCAGTGATTTGAATGCAATGAGAATAATTTTTTTTTCTTTTTGTGTTTATGCAACAAGTTTAGTACCATCTTATATAGCAAGTTTTAATACCATCTATTTTCCAGCTTAATTTTGATTTGGAGGATGTGGATGCAACAGTATAATGCCATGTTATTTGTGTTATTCCTGAAAGGTTAATGTGATTTCTTTAGTTTATGCCTATGACAGGTATTTTTGATTTTGCAGGAAGTTGAATGAGACACGTCAGTGAACATATTTTATTTTCTCAGTAATTACTGTGTATGAGAAAGGTGAAAACTAAGATGATGATGATGATTGAATTGATGATACTATTGATCATAATGAGGTGGATGAGATAGTAATGTAGAGGAGAATTTATATTTGATAGTAGAGCACGAGTTTTGTAGTTGAAAATATGTAATGTGGTGTAGTTTGACGTATGTAATGTGGATTTATTTTTGAAGTCTGTAGCAATGCACATAGTAGTTTTGGTTAGTTATTCCAGTGAGAGTTGTGTATTATTTGGGCCATGGTCAGTATGAATGATTTCATTTCATTGTCATGTATGAATGTATTATAAGTGCACTTATCCCTTTTCTTCATTAGTAGTACCAGCTGGTTAAATATAATATTGGAATCCCAAATAATTTACTATATTTGTGTTGTGTTATTGTATGTAAACAATGAATATAAGTGATATAATGTTTATGTATTCTGGCCCTTTCATGTCTCTGTATTTGGATTCTAAAGCAGTTTTTGTTAAATTTTGGATGGTAACCCCTTGTAAAATTCAGTTTTTATGTCAATGTGTAGTCATTTTCTTTCTTTGCCCCATACTAAAAAATTGATTGATTGTAAACTTTTTGGCATTTTCAAATCTTATTACTGTAAATGACATACTACTTGTTTTTATGTATGATAATCTTCTGGAGCACAATTTCTATCCTTCTGTGATTTATGTTATAGTGATTTTGCTGATTCCGGAGCTCGGGTGTCCAGAGGAGTAACCCCGCTCTACAGACACGCCAGAGGTTCCAGATACACCAGAGGAGAGCTGTCTTTCATCCACTACACTGCAGTGGCATAAGGAGCCACTATTTTGGGGGGCAGTCCAAGCTAGCGATTGCTCCCCCCACATCTTCAGCGACTTGCAGCACAAGAAAGACTCTGCAGCTGAAAATTCGTCGTTGTGGGTGATGTGGAAATTCTACCCACAAACAGTTACGTCGGAACAACCAGGTGCAGTGTAGTGCATATGTAACAGTGGCAGTACGGTGTAGTGTGCGTGTGTGGGGTACTCATACTTAGGCAATATGTCTTAAACTAAATCGTCGGTGGCACTCGAGACTCCAAAATGTTTGAATCCACCTCACATATCTGTAACATAGGTTTTACCAAACCTTTAACTTCTCTGAGAGACATTTCTGCTCCATATTACCTTTGTAAATACCCAGATATTGTTAATTTTTTTAAAGTATGTCATATTTTTTTCTGTCTTTCTGTCTTTGTAATTGTCTACACATGAACCATAAAAAAATCCTCCTTTTGTCGATGGGGACGCCGATCTGGGTAGCCAGGGGGAGATGTGACGTACGAACATTATTGCATATGTGACCTGATTGCCCAGATCGGATATTGTGCAAGAGTGGAGGGGATAAGACGTAGCGTGGGCACGCCATGTTGAGTGTGGGTTTAGTCAGTCGAGCCGAGTTACTGCTAGAGGCAAGTTGTTAGAGTGTGTGCGCTGTTCATGCGGGAGGTAATGTAATCCCTTTACATCATTAAAACCACTAGCCATCCATTTTCATTATGTTTAAATTACTATAGCAGATAGTCCCTTCCCTCATCCACACCATGTAATAATTTTACTAGGAATATTCTGATATATTTTCATAATTTCTCTCAGCTGCATCCTCCATCTGACCTCGCATAATGTGAAATATTAACTTTAAGATTCTTCAGTACCCGCTCTACCCCCCCCTTGAGCTAAAATAATATAGAGGTCACGACAATACATAAGTTTCTCACACTTCTTTTAAAAGTGTAATGGTTTATAAATGTGTGCAAGAAGTTGAAATAAAAGTGAAAATTTAAAAGTTTAATTCTGTGACGTGTACAATAATTGTCATTACCACACCCTACCCAAGATAAATGACACTAAATTAAGACTGACGCAGCCGAGGCAGATTCAAACAATAATATTACGTAAGCATTAAATTCAAACTGACGCTCAAAGCAACTATTAATACATAACTCTTCAAGTTTGCGTAAACATTTATTATGCAACAACAGCAGCAAATCATCTTCAAGTTTACGTATTTTTTTTTTTATTACGTAATCTAATATACACCAACTAATACTCATTCTTCTTTAAATTAGCTCCCATACGTAGGGCAGATAAACATAAAGCATCTTCCAACTACCAACAATAAAATACATTCAATTATGTAGTGCCCGTTGATGGAAAAGTTGCCATCAAAGCATTTTCCAGCTTGCCAGAGGTCCCTAAAGAAGTTGCAATCCAGCGTGCTACATGCAGCGAGTAGAATGCCATCCCACAGTGGAGTGCATCAGAGACGGGGTAGTCAATGTCATGCACCGCAGCGAGTTATATTTTAATTTATAACTGCCTTAGTTTTTCTCTCTCCATCTTGAAAATTTCTTAAGGCATTCTATATAAATGTAGGATTTTTTCTGAACCAGTCACAACATTCTATTTTATGTTATTTTATTTTAAAATAAGTTTAATTTTTATTATGACTACTAATTTTCCAAGCATTGCCTAATTTTTGTGTGTTTATTAACATGTTTATTCCTGTCTTAATAAAACTAAAACATAGTCGTGCTTGCTCCTGTAACCAGGAAAATTTTTATAATATAAACATGTATGCGAGAACTTCCATATTTTTACCCCTACTGTTATGGAAGTGAAAGGTCATATGAAGCTAACATAGTGTATATTACTAATTATAAGTATTGAGAATCAAATATGTAAACCTTAACACATTTTGAACTTGTGAGGTTTTTGTTATACCATTTTGCATGAAATTACCCATATATATTTTTTTGTTGTTGTAAATGTTGCATTAACTTCTGTAGGTAAGGCTAAATGTATAGCAAGAGAAACGGAAGGAAGCACTTAGGTATCTCTTCCTGCATGTCCATCGTTATGTACATGCCAGACAGAAATTTACAATTACATGTACTATCGTACAAATAAGGTCAGAGTATTTTACATGCACATAGTGATATTTTAACTATTTTATATCAAAGTAGCTTCACTTTCTACAACAGAACTTACTTTAGCATCTTTCAGAGAATATTGTCTCCATCAGCAGCCTAGACATACTGTATGATGAGATCCTTCTCATATGGAACATCGAAGCTTAATAAATTGCATTTTTTTTAAATGTAATTTTTCCAAATGGGTCAACAGTATTTCATATTGCATAAGATGCAGAGGAATTGGTGCCTTCCTTAATAAGCTGCTTTCAATTTTGATTTGCTCATCCATGCTTTCTCCCTGGGGTATATGGGGCTCTTCCAATGCATGGATTGTCAATTAAGCCTTTGGATCATATTTGAAAATCCTAGTTTCATCACATGTAATTACATTTTTGAAGAAATCAGGATTATTTTCAATGTTCTCTAAGGAATGTTAACACACAAATTTACTCGTTCCTTTTGCATGGACGTAGGGGTTTTTAGCACCATTGTAGCATGCACCTTTTTCATGTCCAGATCATGCAAAATCTGTCAAAGACTTTCCTTATTGATGGTGATAAGTTCAGCAACTGCTCAAATGGCAGTCTCCTAAAATAACTTGAGTGACTTTCACCACATTCTCTTCAACTGTCATAGAGGAAGGACAGCCCAATTCTAGATCATCTGGCGCCTTCCCC
Source organism: Deroplatys truncata (assembly GCA_030765065.1). Classification (NCBI taxonomy): domain Eukaryota; kingdom Metazoa; phylum Arthropoda; class Insecta; order Mantodea; family Mantidae; genus Deroplatys; species Deroplatys truncata. The sequence continues at coordinate 406,117,182 of CM060990.1, forward strand.
TACTATACTTAAAATTTCCTAAACCACTCTTGTATGCAAGTTTTCGATAGACTATGATCACTGAAACTTCTATCAACAATTTCCAAGTTTCTGTGGCAGATTTTCAGAATTTGTGAAGAATTTGATGTTAACATGTTCTATTAGCACTCTGCATTATTTTGATGGAGCTCATACACACAAACCACTTCTAACACCGGTCATGACCTGACTAACCACTGTGCATGACAGAAGAGGTAAGTCTACAGGTCAGTGCCCTATTCCCCCCTCTTCATCCTTGAAGTGGTGAGAAATGAGTAAAACCTTAAGTATGGCTGCTTTAACACCATACCTTGTATACAGTCTGGTCACCAATGTAATAAGCATTTAGCTGTAGACTTCGCTGGACAACAAGACTGGATAGTGAGGTTACATCACAATTACTAGATATGGAAAATACTAACACAAAAAAACAATGCCTGTACCTCTCAAAAGGCATTTCATTCTTATTATGATGAGTTAATTAATTTTTTTAATGCTATTTTGCCAAACACATTTTGGCAGTGTTAAGGGGGGAACATTTAACCCCACAGCTAGCAACTGCTGCAATGTAATCTCGCTAACCAATCATGCAGTCAGGTCATGATGAAAAACTGAGTGGCCTTAATTAGAAGCCCGCACGTACACCCTTCGAGCCCCTTGTGCCTCAGGATCTGGACATATACAATGGCCCTAATATAAGGACCATGTCTTTGATGTTTACCCCTTTAATATTCTCAAGTTCCAAGAAAAAGGAGCCTAAGGATACATTCTATGCATGGCAAAAGTTTCACACTTCATAGTATATGCTGGGAGGTTTCATATTCCCTGTATTTCCTGCATAAGGGGCCCTGTGTATCCCATCATAAGTAAATGTCTTCACAGTGCTATGGCCTGTAAGATAGCCAACAACCTCTCTGACCTTAGATTCAACAGATTTCTTGGATCCAAAATTAATTCATGGCTTAGCTGGAAGTAGTTTATTCCAATATTCAAGATGAGCCCTCAGATTAACTGGGTTATCTCTTGAGCCTGGAAGTTCATGTCCTAAAAGCACTATCAAATATGGTCTTAACACACTGAGTGCCAGAGCAGTCCCTGGGGCCAGCTGTATGCAATTATTGTCTGACTGTGGCAGTCCATATGTCTGCTACATTGCTGGACCAGTAAGATTTCTATACGCTAGCAGTCTACTGAAGAATTTAATTGTACCTATAAATTGGACCTCTGCGAGCCTTATGTACTTCTTACTATCACTGATACTGGAGTTGATTATACAAGTATAAATTTCAATATCATAAAATCTTATCACAATGAACAACAAACTATTATTAACTGTGTTTAAATAGTTACACAATAGAACATTGTAATGCCAACAAGGAAAAGCTTCATTATTACCAGGGTTAGGACTTTTAGGTGCAAATTTTAGATGAAAAAAGCAAGGGAAAAGGTGCTCAAATAAGGTGAAAAAAGGGACAATAAGTTGCTTGTTTATTTAAGGGGATGCACAACAAATTGCTATTTTCTAAACTATCCATTCAATTGGGCTGAAATTTTAACCACATGTCTGTCTTCTTTAGATATAATCGTTTTGTGAATTTCAATCCAAAATCTTAATTAGTTTTGAAGTTATTAATTTTCAAAGTATAAAATTATAGGTATATGCAAAATGCCACACATGATGCATTAAAAAAAAATCTTATGTTGCTTCTATGTCAAGCAACTACAAATCTACCATAATTTTTTTTTCTACCATTCTTAGTTTAAGAGAAAAGTTTTTTTTTTTTGGTATACATTGTTATCTTCAAAAATTCTATTCATTACACAGAAAAATTATGTGAGTTTTATTTGTGTTTTTGAAATAAGCATAAAAAATTTCAATATGAATGGATGAAAACTACATCGTGTGGAACATTTTGAATATGCAGAAATGCCTTAAAATGAAGTTTTCAAAAATATGAACAGTTAGCAACCAAATGCGCAAGGGTATTAAAAAAGTCTTGTAACGATCTTGAAGCGTTAGCCAGGTCAAAAATAAAAGTGGATTCTAAAACTACAACCAATGGAGAATTTTTTGGGAACATAATTTTCTTTTTTAAATTTTGAGATTTTGGGTTAATTTCAGTTGTGCATTCCCTTAACTAATTCAATGATTTCTCTTTCCTCTATTCTAATTTATTGAACTACAAACAAGCACATCAAATTATCACTATATTTAAAAAAAAAAAAAAAAAAAAAAAAAAAAAAAAAAAAAAAAAAAAAACAACAACATGAAGCTGTTTTACGTCAAGACATTAAGCATCTCCACATTTTTAAAAGTAAGTCTGTTTGTATTAGGAGATAGATTGTCTTTGTAGATGCTAAGCTTCTTTGAACATCCACAGAAACCAGTGAGGCAAACCTTGTATTCACTCAGAATGGCAACTCTACAAATGTGGCAAATTCCTCAATGTCTGGGTTCTTCTGAAGACTAGATTCAAAATTGCCTTTGACAAAGCCATCTAACTTCTCCCTCACGGAAGTAAAAATATCCCATTGTTTTTCCTTTTCCAGACTATGCTCTTCAGATCGTTTAATAGCTGCAGGCAGGTAATTTTAACTATGGCCACTATATAGTTGTGTCTGCAAATTATGTATTTTCTCTGGTAACAGAAGTTGCTGTGCCTTGGAAATTGCCTCTGCGTCGGTTGGATCCAAAGAAAGCACAAACTCTTTAATTTTGTCAATTCTCACACAACATAGCAGCACACTCAATCCAAGATCCCCAGCAAGTAATGACTGGGAAATTTGGAAGGGACAAGCCAGTGAGTTCCCTGTAGTAAACAACACGGCTCGGAGCTTACAGTAGAATCTTCTTCAGAGCAGAGATGAATTGATTTGCGATGTCATATTAGTTCCTTATGGATTCACAAACCCTGTGAAGGGCATGAGCCAAGCATGTCACATGCTTCAAGTTAGGAAATAAAGGTTTCAATTAGTTAACAGCTGAAACCATGTATGGAGCCTGCTCCGTAAGCACAAGAAGTTTTTCAAACTCAGTATCAGTTGGCCGGAGTTTTTGGCAGAAGTTCATAATGGATTGCATTACTGTACTGGCATTGGCTTTCTGCAGCTCATACATTTTTAACAACATGGGCTTAACTTTCTCCCCTGCTAAGGGAAAAACTAAAATGTTCAAAACATATCGTTCCATTGAGTCTATGGTTTCATCCACAATGATTCCCACATCACAATCAGACACTTCCCCCTTGATTCTTTCTATGGTTTCTTGGTAAATAAGCTCCATGTAATGTTTTCTTTAAGTACTTTCATCGGGCATTGACATCTGAGTATTTTTCAAGAAATCCCTTGAAGGCTGGATGGTTCACCTTATTGAGTGGAATTCCTGCTTGTGTAAGAGCTGCACACAAATCAATGTTTAATTCCTTCAAATTTTGTCGTTATGAAGAACTCTGTTGAAACGCATTTCGTAATAGAGGTTGCCGTGATTTGTTTGCTTGAAGAGTCTTGTTCATTTGATGCTTAGAGCTGGAAATGTGTTCGATGCGATCTCGCTTGTGTTTTTCATCTAACAAAATTCCTGAACCACAAATAGTACATTGCATAACTGTTCCATCAGTGTCTTTGAATTTCTCAGCCAGAACAATAAATCGAGCACTGGACAGCTTTGGCATGGTAAAATCGAGTACTAGTACACTCATTTGGTAATGTAACAGAGCTAATACTAGTTCACTTGTTAACACAATGCGACTGTCACACAACTCACTTTTGCGCCCATTTGCTGTCCATATTCTCTTATAACACCATGACGAAGAATGTTCTTTCATGCTGGAACTTCAGTCTCAGTGATTTGTAGTAGTTTCGAGCAGAACCCAGTCTTAATAATTCTCGGAGCTGCGTGGGTGAAGTTACTGCCATCTCTGCATGCCCAGCCTTCATCTCCACACAAACAGATGACGTCTCTCACAGTAACAAACTCACATTCACGAACAGCAAGCTACTGATTCTGGTGGAATAGAATCACTCATTGTCAATTGCATTATTGCAGGCTACTTTATAGCGGTAAAGTGAGAGAAAGAGGTTTTTGTCGAACACACAATTATTTTTTATTTTTGCATGTGTGCTTTCAATTCCCGCGCGGCGTTTACTGAAAGAGGTAGGCTTACTATTCGCATGTACACAGCAAGCTGAGGAGACATTAATTGAAAGTTAAAGAATAAATTGGAATGAAACTTAAAAGAAAAAAGGGGATAATGGGCATGGTTGGGAGAAAATGGGATAAAGGTGCAAAAAATGGGAAAAAGGTGTGAGAAAAAATGCCTCTTTTCGCAACTAGAAATAAAATTTCACTGTGATATCTTTCCGCACAGCTTTAATTTACCCTAAGAAAAAAGGTGCGCACCTAAAAATCCTAACCCTGATTATTACAATCAAAGAAGGGTTTAGTTCTAATACACAAAATATACAAATATGAAGTGTTAAGAAGTGTTTTTGAAATGCTTGTGTTTAATCAGGGTATGCATATTCAGAGATTGTTCAGATATTCATCCGAGAATAACAGAGCTTCTAGTTTTCTAAAGCAGATGAAAATTTACAACTGATGTGCCAAATTTGAGTTCAACAGCAACTTTTCTGTACCACTTCATTGTTCTTCTCAAAGTTGTGCCATTTGATCGAACATCTACCGAACTTTTCCCCGAGATATAATTCATAATCACAACAGGTTTTTCAACTGGACCTGCACATCAGTCACAGATTCACTACTGTGTTTTGTTGAAAGCATGACAGTATCTCATTGATCTCTCCATTTTAAAACACAAATACTGCAATCATTTTCTTTGGTAATCATTCCTCCTTGTTTCAATTTCTTAGGCACTACCTCGTGCAGATTACCTTTTCTATTGGTTCTTAGCATTCCTACTAGATGAGTTTTTCTGCTAAGCAATTGGTTTGCCAGCTCAAAACTTGTGTAATAGTTTTTCAGTTACAGCTGCTCTACCTGTATCCAGTTTACAGATAGTTTCATGACAATGCTCACTGGTACATAGCCACCAACAGAATCTTGTTCTTTTCCAGCATAAATCTTTAAATTTCATATATACCCACTATTATGATAAAGCTTCAACAGCTTTACTTCATATTTGTGTGCCTTTTGCAGGATCTGTTGTTTTATCATCAGACCACCTCCAAATGACTCGTCTATAGTACACCTGGCAGTGTGTATAAGCATCCTAAAATTTTTCAACAGCATATCTGTAAATGGCTGTACCTTGTACACATGATCGGCTTTAAGGCAAAGGTCATCATAATAACAAATGCCAGAAGTTCAGTAAAAGCTCAAAACAGTTTCTACTCATAACCTTGGCAATTACGCTGTCTTTGAAGAGAATTTTTTTTTGTAACCAGTAATGGCAAACAGTTGGCATTTTCACAAATCCCATATATCCCACTATTCCCAAAAGTTTCTTTATTCTCATTTTTATCTGTTGGTTGTCAAATATGTAATCACAAACATCAGCACCTGACATTAGAAATTGTGTGGCATAGCTATTAGTGTGATTGACCATGTGGCCCAAAACACTATCAACATATTCCGATGCCAAGTAAAGCTCGTTAATGGCCTATACAGGGTGAACCAAAATACTACAAACTGCCTGCGCAGTGTTTTTCCTGTCCGCATCCTCAGCGCTCGTTGCCTTCTGCAGCTATCATAGAAAGGTGCGGATGAAACTATACAACATTTTTAAAACTACTTTTAAAGGCTTTACTTACCAACTTTATGAAAGGAAATGCTGAAACTGGCCAACAACGTTGTCCATACATTTTTGGCACCTCTTTAGGAAACTATCCATCACTACCCATCCACTATACATCAGTTTTTTGGCTCACCCTGTATAAGACAGTCACAGTGAATGAAGGTGGAAAATATTTTACCCCAACTGAGATTAATGAAAGGCAGAAATAGAAGAAATAATGATCCTGTGAACACGGTACGCGAGGCGAGTAGCTCGAAGTTTTTGAAGAGAACACTTGGTATAAGGATGCGAACATGATGCAAACTAACTATGAGAACTGTAAGATGTGAAGCAGGGCGGCTGACATACCCACTTAAGGTCGACCACCAAAATGACCTTAATGATATAATAATTGTGTTGTACTACAGTACCTATGATGCAAGATTGAAGGCTCTTTTAACAATTTTCTATTCCAAGTTTAATACTGGCTTCAGTAATCTGCAAGAAGACGCATGCTTTACCTGTAAAAGATTGGATATAAAGAAGAAAAATATATTCCTCACTGAATAAGAGAAAATCTCTATTCGTGGTTAGAAATAGTTTCATAAAGAGCTAGTGAATTCTGTGAGCTCCTAAAAACTGACAATGATACCGTAAAAGCCTGTTTTGCTATTCAGCAAAATCAACTTATACTGAAACTTTCTACAGCAGGCAAGTTTGAATCTACAATCTAGTGGTCATGATACATAGAGTACCCAAAATCCAGAAGACATCTTTAGCTATATCTGGCTACAGACACAGTCAGGTAGAAGAGCAAATGAAGTATCCTCGTTTTGTGGACATCTTGAAAATGATTTTATAAAGAGGCGGAGTGTAAAAATTTCTGCTGCTTTCTGAATACTGTGCAACTCAGTACAAGAATTCTACAAAGCTTGCAGCAGTGTTGCATTTATTAGAGAAGAGCAAAATTTTCAAGGAGTTCTCATGGCAGGTAGTCGAGAGGATAGAGAAAAAACTATGGGCTTAAACAAAAAAAACTGTTTGTCCTCAACACTACTACGGAATATTGGAAAGAAAGAAAGAACATGCCAAGGTACAAATGCTTGGCCACGACTGGAAAATAAAGGATTTTAACAGGGCTTCAAGTCTGGCATCGAGATCCAAATTGCCATTTCAGATTTCAGCAGCAAGGATTCTTATGCTAAAAGAGGAAAAGTTGACTGGAAAAATGAAGTGGCCTTTTGGATCAGACATTGAATGCAAGGTGTTAAAGTGCGAGACATTGAAATATTTGCTAAAACCAATGAATTTCCTACAGTGAATCATGTGTCAGAAAAGAAATGGAATGTTGAAAAACTAAGGCCATACTTCAGTTCTTAATGATGCCAAAACATTTTATGCCGATGTGATATCTGCAACAAAGAAATGTGGTGCTCATAGCATGTTATAACAAAGATTTAAAGATGTTTCCAAATAAGTATTCTGACTTATTCTGGGTGCCTAATAAGTAAACATGCTTCATCTACAATACTTGTTTTTTTAGTATCAGAGCAATGTTAATGTAAACAAATGTTATTTTTCTAATCAACAGTATTTCTCTTCTGAAGTTTTGTTGCTCCGTTATGTGCATTAAAATTGAATGTTACATGTTTCTGGATATTTAACTTTTGTACTTCTAAAGGAGAAACTGCTCTGTAAGGGGTGCATGCCTGTATGGAGTAACATGAATATCTGGTAACTGTCTGCAAATGTGTTCAGGTATGCAACAATTTTAACAAATGTACAAAATACTCTTTAGTATGAAACAATTAAAATTTAAATTTGCCGTTCCAGTACATTATTTCATGTAGATATCAGACTGTGCGAAAACTTTGAATATCTGAGCTGAAATAAACTATGTTGCATTATTTTCTTCTACATCAAGGTATTAGTGTTTTGAAGATGTTAGCATGTGCATTTTTATAACAAAAACACAAAAATTGGTAAAGTTTCAAACGTAAGCACAAAATATGAATATCTCAAAACTATACTTTATGTAGATGTCAGTTTTTGAAAAAAATGTTTATTACTTTTGAATGGACATACTGTTTAAATTCTCTGTTTTGCTGTGTTTATATGCTGAACTACTTCAAATTTTTTCTCATTGCCTGCATTTTTCTTGCTAAAACACACTCTCTCTCTCTCTCTCTCTCTCTCACCATGCCACTTCCTGACTCACACAAAGAAACAAGTAAGAAATCACTAAGATATCACTTATCAGCACCACTCTTCTTCACGTAAAGTTGTATTGTCTTAGCTTATATCATCCAGTGATTCATCTTGTGCAATGTTACTGCCAACTGTATAATCCAAATTGGGGAAAAAACTAAAGAAAAAGTGTTTAACTGATTAAAATCTGTCATAAGCATGAAGATTCAAAATATGAAGCATTTTTAAAAATTGCATGAATATGTAGTTATATGCACCATAAAATAATGTTCAAAGAAATGAAAATTCCATATTCCATACACATAATATATAAACCCCAGAAAAAAAAAAAAAAAAAAAAAAAAAAAAAAAAAACCAAATACGCAAATGCATGAACTTCCAGACCCTAGTTATATCATAACTGACACTTCTGGAAGACATGTCACAAAAGGGCTCTGAGCTACAAGTCCCTCTTTGCAAGCACGTTCATCTCATTACCTGTAATACCACAATGTTCAGAAAGCCAAACCAGGGTGACCAGGTAGCTAGCACAGAGTCTATCCAACCACCTTTGGCATTGCCACACCAATTTGGATACTCTCAAAGCTGTCTGGCTAATCAAGCACAGATAGTCACTTCCTCGCATTTACATCTAATATTTAAAATGTGCATTATGCAGGCCAAGATTGCATACATCTCAGCCTGAAAAATGGTAGCATATCTTCCTAGGGGAATGAAAAGCCTGGTGCTAGGGCCGCCATCCTGTACCCCAACCGAGAATTATCAATGAACCACATTTGGTCACCAGCTTTCAGAGGAGAGCCCATCTCTGGGTCCCACCCCTCCCTGGAAGGCATCACCACTGTAAAAAGTGGTCTTAAATTATATTCAGTCCTCATGTCCCCTACGATCAGGTTAATGGAGCATATCTCCTGAAGCCTGGTTTAAATACATGAGTGCCCCTCTTGAAGGAAGCTTGAAGCACCAGCCCCCTACTGTCCAGCACACTCACCCTAGCAAACTCCCTCACAAACCAGTGTAAAGGAGGAAGGTCCATCAAAATCTCTAAGGTAGACTGTGGTGTAGTTTGCATTGCCCCGATTCTTATCAGACATGCTAATCTTTGTAGTGCTTTAAATTTGGCAGCTACTACCTTCACATAGGAGGCAGCCACCAAATCGATGTGCATAGGTTACAGAGGGCCTTATAACCAAAGTGTAGAGCCATCTGACTACCCTTGGTCAGGGGTAGGCAATGGCTCTTCTACAGGTCCACAAAACATTGTGGGCCTTCTTTAGTTTATATTCTGCATGCTTCTTCCAGCTTGGTTCAGCATCCAAAATAGTTCCCAGGTACTTAACCATACTCGATAGCTTCAATTTATTCCCAAAAGGGCCTCTACCAATCCAGACAGCCTCCTCTTCCTTGTGAAGATCATTTGTTCAGTCTTGTCTGGATTAATGAAGAAGTTGTTTCCTTGCACCATTCCTCCAAAGATGTAGGGTGTCCTATATGAGCTCCTAAACAGTGCTCAGGAATGTTCCACTTGCTAATAAGCAAGAGTCATCATAGCCTTGAATATGAATTCCCCCCTGTTGAGTCTGTCCAGTAGATCCACCACACACACAAGAGTGTGTGACAAAACTACTACTCCTCAGGGGCAGCCATGGAGCACTGAGGCCCTTATAGTCTCACTCCCCAAAGCTATCACTGCCTGTCAGCCTTCCAAGGAGGTTATTATCCAGTCCGTAACCACCTGACCAACATCTGTGTGTTTTTAATGCCAAAATTTTACTGTCCAATTTGTTGGACACACTAATGCAAGTCATTACATCGTCATCAACTTCAAAACTACATACATCACTTCACTATATGCATTACTTCCAACACTGGAAGCAATGGAGGCTTTGGCTCATCGTCACTTTCACCCCATGCTGATGCTGCTTGTATCATCTCACAGTGGTCCAGAGTGCAAATCTAGGAGGAAAAAATTAATAATGTAACCAGCAGGCCTATCTGATTAAAATTTTCCACAGATATGCATAATGACCTTCTGTGCATACAACCTAAATTATATAAACATATACCGACAATTAATGGTTTCTTGTGACACTACCAGGCTTAATACAACAAGACTACATACATATAAGTGCAGTAAAATACAATTTATTTGCTTCTTTTGTTATTAAAAATATTAAATACAAAATGCACCTTTAGTCCTACCTTCAGTCAGTGTCTTCTACATCTGAAATGGTTTCCCCATCTGAAGTATCCTCCTCTTCTGATTCAATAGTAGTTAAATCCATTAACAATCCTTCATTTCTTCCAGTAAATTTTTCAATTTTTAAGTGGCAACCTTCTTTTACAGGATCTGAAGTAATGAGCGGCATGTAGAAAGATTTTATATTGTTTGTCGTCTGGAAAATTTCTTTGCATGCCCTTCTCTATATCGCCTAAAGTCTTTATTGCACGCTTCTTGAGCCTCTTCCAATAATTGGCCTATAGGCAAACATGCTGATTTAATTATGATCCCACCGTGAATTGATATTTTGTGTACACTAGATGGCATGTAATACCAACCATACAGTTGTATATAGAGCTGTGCAGTTTCTAGAGCACAGTTTTCAAAAGCTGTTATATTATTTTTTAAATTACAGGAAATGATTTGTAAAATGATTGAGAATTGTTTGATTAGATTCTCATTCATGCAAGTTATAGAAGACGCTAGAGAAGGATTAGCAAAAAATCTGTGTGCAGTGTTCCCGTCATTTGTAGTGTAACTGCCTGATTTTGGAATATCCACCAGCAAGCCTATCTCCTTCTGGAATATTTGTTGGATTAATTTCTTTTTATTGTCAAATCTCTGTCCGTCAGATTTCTTTACTTGGCAAGTCCTTATTTCTAATCTATATGCAATAAGTAGGAGATGCTCAAAACATTGAATCCATGAATGCAGGATAGACAGTCCAAAATGTAATGCGGAAGTATCAGGATTTCTCTTGGAATGAGACTCAATATCATTCATTTGTTTTGGCATAGCGCCACACACAAAGCAATTTTGAAGGGCCTGGCCTGTCAATGAGGTGCATACCTTCCCATGAACCATCGTCCTAAAAAGGTTGTGCTCTATTGCCAACTCTTGGTTTTCTATATCAAACCTTGTATGTGCAAGTCCCTTGATTTGATTTTCTAGTGGATTAGACTTCATGATGTATTAAATCTTCAGTTTCTTTCTTGAAAAGGATCTTGATTGGCAACAAAATGTGGTATATGATGGTCTTGGGCTTTGCCATATTGTTAATTCATTGGCTCACTATCGGGAACATTTTTCCTAGTTGTAATTTATAGTGAAACTATTGAAACTAAAAAATAGACTGGGACTATTGTAATCTGTGGTGGTATCATCTTCGGTAAATTTTTTTGTTTGTAGGTGCTTTGGCCTGAAGAACCATCATATCCCCATTTAAAAGTTGCTGATAAAAAAGGGAGAAGTATTTTCATATGATATATTTGTGTGTGTTCAGCTGGATACATGAGACAAGTGGGATTGGCGTTCAGCCCAGGCTTATTTGCCTCTCCCGCTCATCAGAATTTATAACATTTACAGCTTTATTCTTACTTCTTAACTATATTATGACCTAATTGTTTCTTTTCATTGTCCATAACCATTTGCTTCTCACTTTATTCACACACTCTCCAACCCTCTCATAGTCTTTCATAAATATTTCCTTCACTGCAATGTTTAGGTCAACCCTTGCCCATTTGTCACTTATCTGTTCCTCCCTCCACTTGTTAGTAGCCCTGCATTTAAACAGTATATGTATTAGATCCTCCTGCTCTCCACATAAAGGTATTGACTGTGTTATTCCCATCCTCATTCCTTTTGACCTCTACACTCCTGATCTTGCCCATGCTATTCTTTCTCTTGCTTCCTTACCTGTTTTTTCCACATATTCCTCCCTTCCCCTTGTTGACGTTAATATTTTATAATCTATTAAAGACGACATTTCTGACATTCCAATAAACATTTTTTGCATTTCCATATCCTCTTTCTTACTTCTCTCCAAAAATTTAATTCATTATTCTCCTGTTTCCACCAAATCTCTCCTAGACCATTTAATTCTAGGACGGTCTACAAATGGTACACCCACCTATTTTCTAAACCTTTTTCTTGAAATTCTAAGACGCTGTCTTACTATATTATTTTCTTCTACTAGGTGTAGTATCCTATACTAATAATTCAATGCTGTCTCCATAACTTTACCCTTGCTTGATTCTCGGCCCATTTCTGTGCTACCTGTTTGACATATTGGTAGCTAGGGCATCTTTACAAATAAACTATGGATGTCATCAACTACTTCCCACGCCTCCATCAAGTGCCCATATATCTACTTTGTATAGGATGTTGGGCTCCACCACTGTTGTATAGCCATTCCAACCACTTGAATCCCATTTCGGGTACTCTATATTTACAACTTTTTATTATTGCTAACGCACGCTTTCCTTTAGCTAATGCTGCTTTTTTCTGTTTTTCACCATTTTCCATCACCATCTGTTTTGACTTCCAGGTAATTAATTTCTCTCAACACCTTGAGAAGTATTTAAACCAACATTCATTTGCTTTTCAGATCATTACGAATGTACTAAATGAGTTTCCTCTGTCATCCAGCATACCCTGCAGTTTCACCTCTGCGGACAATTCAGAAATTTAATGTGTTTCAGGATAACAGTTCTTCTTCTTTTAACTTCAAGAAGTTTACTGTATGAAGGGTAGATATCAGCATCCTGATTTTTTGCAACACTTCGTAAAGACAAATTGTATCTTAGTTAATTTGTCAACAAAGTGCCAAAGCCACTTCTGAAGCAAGCATAATTGCCTTTTCATTTTTGGAGTGCTTTCTTAATTCTTGTGGGCCTTTAAGGTGCAAAATCTAGTGCTTGTTTCACTATATTTGCAGCATCTGTCCTCCTCTCATGATTTAAACTCACTTGAGTAGCGATTGACAATTCTTCAGAGCTGGAGGCTGTCACTAAAGAATCCACCCTCTTTATTTTTTTTTTACTGCTGCTTTAATGAAACAGTTTTTTTAGGGCGACCTATATTGGACCCAGAAGAAGATCAACTAGAACTACCAGTAAAAAAAAATAAGAGGGTGGATTCTTTAGTGACAGAAATTTTCCTGTTTCTCATGCCCAGTCTTGCATCCTATGCACATATTCTATGGTTTAGCTGCTATTTTGTATTTTGTTGGGAACAAAAAATTTGAACAGTTCACTTAACGTTGCTCTCTGTCAAGTTATATAAATTAAGCACATATTCATAAATATGTTCATTCCTCTTCTTTGCAATACTTGTAGTTTGCTACACAACACACACCTCACAGTAAATACTTGAAAATGCAACTGTTACAGGGCCTAACTGCTGTGAAGCAAGGTAGAGCTAAAGGATGGAAGGATTTGTAACATTCTCAGATATTATGACAAGTGCACATAAGAAATTTTCAAATACTGCAGAAGTTACTCAGGCTTGTGTGTTGAAAGGAAAAGATTGCACATTCTTGGAGCATTGCAGACTGCATGCTTTTCCAATGACCAGCAGTACCATTTCTCCATTGCATTTTCACTTCAGCAGAACAGAACTGTAAGCCTGTCCTTGATAAGTTTCCTACTGTGACAGTGATGTTAAAATCCAAAGTTTTATCTGGCAGAAGATGGAAAAATAATGCCATTTCATCTGCATTATAAACATCAGAGCTATAGTTTTTTTTTAAAATTTGACAGGAGCACTGTATTTTTTCACATTTCTATATTTTTGCACAGTGCAGTGTCATCTAGGGCAGCAGCCTTACCTCACACACATTTGTAAACTAAGCCATGTCAGTTCTTGAATCTTTCAATCCAGCCATTGGTCACTTTAAAATCATCTAGTCCAGCACCGTCCAAAACACTGCACAGTGTGCAAATCTACACAAGTGCACACAACTCTGAATGTCTAATAATGGCGGGTCATCACAATTTTACATATAACGCTGTTCACAAGAATGACTGATGCCACATTTGACGAAGGAGAAGCAAAGTTAAAAGAACTCGAAGATAGCGACGAAACACTTTAAGACAATAACAAGGTAAGGTTGTAATGTGTACATTGTTTTCAAATATTCTGAATCATAACCTTTGTAAAAATATGTTTTAATACAATACATTATTAGTTTTTATGTAACGTGATTTTACCATGTAAAGTACTTCACATGCGTACAAAAAAGGTGAAAAGATAAAGTGCCTTTGCCCATTGCAGACAAATTTTTCTTGCTTTCTTTTTTGAGTATGTCTAATTTTTCCATTTATTTTAATTTAATGTTTAGTAATTACTGACTTTTAAAATATTTTAATTTCTTAGCTGTATTTATTTGAAATGTTTTTGTGATTGGTAATTTTATGTTGTTACAGGAGGAAATGGAAAATAAGACAGCATTACTGCAGGCTAACTACGTGGCCTTCAACATAGCCAGAAATGGAAAGGCAAATTCGTCAATGTTGCTGGAGTTTTATGTCCCGAACTTGTCAGAAAATTCCAAGCAATCCACCTGTCGCATCAAACTGTGGCTCGTTGAATAAGTGTGTTGAACAGTGACATTTATAGTCAATTAATAAAACATGCTGAAAGGTTTGTAACATATACGATCGCATTGGATGAGTCAACAGACATTTCTGATACCGCACAATTAGTATTGTACGAATGGACAAATATCTCAAAGTAACCAAAAGACTTCCTGGATCTTGTGCCATTTAAGGACACCACAACTGGAGAAGACATTTTAAAAGCCGTTCAGGAAGCACTCTACGCCATTGGAGTGGGCTGGGAGCGCCTTGTTTCTGTTACAACTGATGGAGTACCGGCGATGGGGACGTCAAAACATAGTAAGCAGGGAAGAAAACATGCTAAATGAACTTTTTTGTTATAGCATTTGGGAGCAGGTCTTTTACAATTCGACATCATATATGGGAAAATGCATTCCTGAGAAATGTACAAATGAGATTCCATTGTATTTACACACTATTTGTTATAAGAACTGTGTGTTTACAAACACATTCAGAAGTTTAGTAACAATTGCCCCGACAATTACTATTATATCCTTGCAGATACTTTTATCTTTATTGCCCTTTGTTCAATTTTCCCTGGTACCTCTTTATCTCTTACTCCTTAACACCCTGGCAAAAGTGTTCACCTTGCTGTTCACTAATATCCTATATTTTCTGGAAAATAGTTTTTATGAATGTAGGTAGCGACATTTTATACTCAATTTTGAATCCAAGTTTTCTTATGTTTCAATTCCTTGTGATTTTCGGTTTCTTTATTCCTTAGAAGGTTTAAAGTAACATCTGAATGTATTGCATGTATCATCTTGTGTCTGATTTGTCTTCTCAAAATCTTTGTACATCAATTTGTGGATTTGAGAGCCAGCAAGAATTCAAGCATTTAATTTTTTCTGTATGATGGGAAATTACACTGAAGTTACGCCTGTCTTCTGGTGGAACTCTTATGAACTACTTCATCAATTCCAGTCTGATTTTCAGTGGTGGCAGCAATACCTTTAAAAGGTTCACAAACTGTTTGTGTAGGATAGCTTTAGTCCCAGGCATGAAACGTCTTTGCTCTGACAATTTCCAGTACCTCTGCTTTGCCTGCCTGTCTGTCCCATTCACACAGAAAGCAAGGCATATTCATGTATAAAGCTTGTTTTGCAAATAGTACTCCTATTACTAAGGTAACCGCACATTAACTACAATATTTACTTGCATAATTACCACAGCTTTTTTTTTTATTTAAAAAAAGCTAAAGCAAAACACCGAGGGGGCAGGAATTACACGATAATTAAAGAAAAAAGTTAAAAAAATAACGGGGCATTGGAATCAATGAGTTACCAGGTGAATTCTGGAAAGCATGGTGTGAGAATGACAAGCTGAGGTTAATAGTGAAATTGTTTAATTCAATCATGAAAGTGGTGGTGTCCTAGAGAACAGGAAAAAGGGAATTTTAGTACCACTACATAAAAGCAAAGCAGATATAGAGGATCCTTTCTAGCAGTGAGAGGTAAAGTATATACGGGGATACTAGCCGACAAATTGCAGAGATGGGCGAAGAAAGACGATGAGATGGGGTTTAAGGGTGCTCAATATCTAAGGTTATTAGCAGCCTTACAATGTATTAAATATAAAAGTTAAGAGCCAAAAATTAAAATATCACACACAAACCCGCTTGGTCGAACACAGTAATAACAACAGACCAAATTCTAAAACCTACCACACTAAAACCATGGTCAAAAAGAGTAAAAGGACGTGTCAAGAGCTGTAGAACGCATGGGACATGAGCGCCATATGTCCACTGGGGTGTGGAGTGCCCATTAAAACAGACATAATAAAATTACAAAGCTAAAGGACGCTCGGCGCATCAAATGCGCTGATTAAAATCACCGTCACTAATAAAACGTAAAACACATTCTACAGCACGCGCGTCGTCTGCCAAAACGTTGGTTATGCCAAAAGGCAGACCCATGTGAACGCGCGATGGAGCTAAAACCTGACACTCTTCCAAAATGTGACGCACCGTTAAGGGCACATCACATTGCTCACAGAGTGGAGCGGGGTCACTACTGAGCAGATATCTAGGACTAAAAAGACAATGTCTAATCCGTAAAAGAGCTAAAATTACCTCTTCCTGATGACATGAATGAGAAGATGTACCCCAGACTAACGGGAGAGGCTTAACCTCCCACAACTTGTTCCCCCGGAGGGCCGTCCACTCATCCCTTCAAAGCGAGAGGATGTGGCTACGTAAAATAACAAACAAATCTGTGGAGGGAACAACAGATGTAAAATATCTGGGTAATAAAATCGCTGATCTGGCAGCGGCGTCAGCAGACTCACTACCTGAAATGCTCACATGACCTGGAAACCACATGAAGGAGACGCTGATGCCAGAGACACCAAGCAAGTGGAGCAGGTCATGTATGCGCTGTATGAGTGGGTGGTAATGGTACAGCGCGTTAATACTCTGAAGGGCACTCAGAGTCTGTACAAATAACACAGTGCCGTAAGTAGTGCCGCTGAATGTATAAAACAGATTGATAAATACTAAAAGGTTCAGCGGTAAAAATTGAACATTGCCCAGGTAAACAAAACGTAAAACTATATTGACCAAAACAAAGGCACACCCAACTCCAGCATCAGTAAAGATAAACTGAAAGTCCCAGAATTGCGCCTGTACTTCTAAAAAAGCTGATCTAAAGACTGAAGAAGAGGTCTCAGTCTTCGGCATTGACGTTAGCCCAAGGTGACAGTGGGCCTCAGCACGCAACCATGGAGGAAAAAGCGTTTCTCCCCTGGGAAGGGCCGGCGCTGGAGTAACGTCCAAATGCCGAAGGACCTGTCGAAATCATACCCCTGGTGGGAGCAATGCAGAGGAGCTAATTAAATATTGCCGATCAAGCGACTCCGCGAAAAATAAGTCGAAGGACGGGTGGTCAGGCAAGCTTGAGAGTCGACAGGCATAGTTGCACAAAAGCATCCCATGCCTGGAAGACAGCGGAGGCTCTGCAGCTTCAGCGTAAAGACTGGGTATGGGTCTAGTTGGAAAGGCCCCTGTAGTGACTAATACCACGATGATGAATGGGATTCAAGCAACGAAACACAGATGGACGTGCCGATGAAGAGCGATAAAGACGCAGAAGGACGGTCCGATCAGCTCCCCAGGATGTGCCACTTAAAACATGTAAAATATTATGAGAACGGTCACCCTTTGCTTTTAAAAAGGAAACGTGAGAAGTCCAGCTCAGCTTTCGATCAAAGATCAACCCCAAAAATTTCACGTCTGCAAATGGAAGGACCTCTGGCACAAGATGGAGAGGACGGAGGGAAAGCTTTCCGGCGCCAGAAATTACAGACGGATTTCTCGGCGGAGAAATTAAACCCATTGGCGTAGCTCCAGGCATAGAGACGGTCGATACAGCTCTGGAGACGGCGTTCGAGTAGACAGGTCCGCCGTGAACTACAATAAATGGCAAAATCGTCAACGAAAAGGGACGATGAAATGCCAGGTGGAATACAAGCAACAATGGGGTTGATAGCAATCGCATAAAGTGTGACACTGAGTACAGAGCCCTGCGGTACTCCGTTCTCTTGAATAAAACGAATAGATAAAACCGAGCCCACATGTACACGAAAGACGCGGTCAGTCATGAATTCCCGAATAAATGTGGGAAGACGACCGCGTAAATTTCATGCGTGAAGTGTACGTAAAATGCTGCCGCTCCAACAAGTGTCATAAGCTTTCTCCAGGTCAAATAACACAGCCACTGTTTGACACTTTCTCAGAAATCCGTTCATAATATGCGTCGACACACACCAGATGGTCGACGGTAGAGCGATGGCGACGAAATCCGCACTGAGCGTTCGCTACAAGTTTCTGAGACTCAAGCCACCATGTCAACCGCCCGTTGATCATGCGCTCCATCACCTTGCAAATGCAACTGGTGAGGGAGATAGGGTGGTAGATGGAAGGTAGTTGGCGATCCTTCCCAAGCTTAAGTAATGGTGGCTTCGCGCCAAACGGAAAGAAAAAGGCCGTCTTGACAAATACGGTTATAGACCTGTAAGAGAAAGAGTTTACTGTCGGCTGAAAGGTTCTTTAACATCAGGACATGAATGCCGTCCGGCCCAGGAGCGGAGTGCCTAGAGCAATGAAGAACGTGCTCCAGCTCCCGCATTGTTAAGGGTTCATTATAACACTCCTTATTAGCAGACCGAAAATTAAAGGTCTCGGTATCCAGCCGGTCTTTGAGAGTGCGAAAGCCGGCGGAATAATGGTCTGAACTGGAAACCGCTTCAAAGGCAGCGCCCAGAGTTTTAGCAATGGAAGCCGGAACCACTATGGTGGCATTGGAAACCTGAAGGCCAGACACAGTACAATGCGACATTTTACCGAAGAAGCGACGAAGTTTATCCCAAACAACAGAGGAAGGTGTGAAGCGATTAAAAGACTCCACAAAACGAGTCCAAGATGCCTTCTTGCTATCCTGAATAATCCGACGAGCCCTGGCACGCGATTGTTTAAAAGTAACCAAATTATCAAGTGTAGGGTGTCGCCGAAACAACCCTAAGCGCAGTCCTACGAGCACGAACGGCGTCCCGATAATCCTCGTTCCACCACGGAACAGGAATACGCCGAAGGCGAGAGGATGATCGGGTAATTGCGCGTTCGGCGGCAGATAGAATCGTAGATGTAAGGTGCTGCACCATTTGGTTAACGTCAGTAAAGGGCTGGTCCTCAAAACACACGAGGCTGGAATACAATCTCCAGTCCGCTTTTCTGAATATCCAGGTAGGTACTCTGGAATGCTGGACGTGGTGAGACAAAAGAGAAACGATGCAGGGGTAATGGTCGCCGGAGTAGGTGTCAAGCGACGATGTTCCACTGCAGACGACTAGCAAGCTGGAGTGAGCTAACGGCAAGGTCTAAGTGAGAGAAAGTACCAGAAGAGTCAGAAAGAAAAGTAGGTTCACCTGTATTGAGGATGAAAGGTTGAGCTGACAAAAAATGTCCGAAAGAAGAGTTTCCCTCGCACAAGCCATGGCGAACCCCAATAGGAGGTGATGGGCATTAAAATCCCCCAATAGAAGAAAGGGTGTTGGGAGAGCGGACAGATGATCTCGAATGTCCGCGATAGCGAGGGGAGACGATGGAGGTGAATAGACAGAGCAAACAGAAAAGAAAATGCTGGGCAATTGAAGCCTAACGGCAACGCTTGCAAGTCGGACGTAAGAGCTAGAGTTTGAAAATGAACGTCGTTACGCACTAACATGACACCTCCATGAGCAGGAGCACCCTCATCCGGTTCAAGATCGTAGCGAACCGGTGTGTACCCTCGGAGATCAAAAGGGTGGTGAGGGCGAAGCTTGGTCTCCTGCAAACACACGACCATAGGTGAATGGGAACGCAATAAAAGTTGCAGTTCTGCCCTATGCGATCGAACACCACGTACATTCCAGGTCAGGATAGCCATGAATAAATGGGATAAACTGTCTACTTAGAAGGGCGGCTTAAAATAATCTTTTGCTTAACCTTTGGGCTCGGGTTTTGGTATGGTCAGACTCCATGAGCTCCTAGAAGGGAGGGCCGACGCGCTGTGCCAGAAACCGATTCAAGCGCCGTGAATCGGTTCTGGGTGGCAATGGGTGAAGGTGGCCGCTGAGCGCGGCTTGTCCCAGGAGCATCCTGAGACTGCGACCTTCGAGGAGGTGAACATTTCCTACCGCGCGCACGCGGAGGGTCTTTCAGAATATCTTTACGAAGTTTCTGCTTTGGCTTCTTTGCAGTACCTTGAGACTTCAGAACTTTAGGACCAGCTTCCGATGGCTTGATAACAGTACTAGAAACGGACGGCCGGATGGTAGTGGCGGTTAATGCAGTCATGGTCCAGGTCTGTCTTTCGGCATCCTGTCGGGGTACTGGCGAGGCAACAACAGAAAACTAAATGTACCAGATCGCAGGAGAGAAGGTTGGCGCGCATGGTAACGCCTCCGGGCTTCGGCGAAGGAGTTTCTCCTTTACCCGGATCGCCTTCTCGTCCAAATACCGCGGACAGTTGGCAAATGAAGCAGAATGAGACCCTTTGCAATTTACGCAGACGGGGGCGGATAAACAGGGCTCACTACAAGAGGCACAGATGGAAACGGCACTCTTGCAAGAGACTTGCGTATGCCCAAAACGTTGGCATTTAAAACAACGCAGAGGTCGAGGATTACAGGGTCTCACCGCAATGCGTTCGTACCCTGCTGAAATGCTCGTGGGCAGATCGACGCCATCAAACAGGGTACGAGTGGGTACCAATACTCCGTCGCGTTTGGCCTGCACTCGAACTGCTGTCACCTTCTAGTCTGCAAGATATTCTACCAGTTCCTCGTCCGATATACCATCGAGGCTATGCGTGGTGGCAACGCCTCGACAGGAATTCAAGGTGCGGTGCTTCTCAACACGGATATGATAGCCGTGGAGAAGCGTGGCGCGCAACAAGGACTTAGTCTGTTGTTCGGATTTGGTTTGAACCAACAATGAAGCAATCCGAAGACGAGTGCAGGACTGAACCGCACCTGCAATTGCGTCAATGCCCTTCTATATAATAAAGGGGTTCACCTTCTCAAAAGGTGGACCTTCCTCAGTTCGCGAAATCAGTAAGTAACAACCAGTTGTTAGTGGTGCTACTTCTGTTACAAATACTTTACGGCGTTTGTTACTTATAATGGAGAAAGGGTGCTCCATAGCGAAATAAATCCTCCACCATTGCAACCGTCTCCGACCTCGGGCTCCGACTTCCCGGGCGTTACCCCGGCTTGGGTGAGTGGCCTATCTATACCAAACTCACCCCAGGGTCACACCTCCCAGAACATAGACAGAGGGACCCAATCGCCGTCAGAAGTCAGCAGCTCATGCAATGGCCGCCCCCCCCCCGCGGAACTGCAGTTGAACAGCGGATACGAACATATACCCTACATGACGACCCCGAGTGGTGGGAATGACGCCATTACCCACTCACCCAGCT
Source organism: Deroplatys truncata (assembly GCA_030765065.1). NCBI lineage: Eukaryota > Metazoa > Arthropoda > Insecta > Mantodea > Mantidae > Deroplatys > Deroplatys truncata. Next base: position 406,138,714 of record CM060990.1, read on the forward strand.
GCGCACCCAGTGCGCGGGTATCCATCAGGCTGTGTCCATGGAGGATTAAAATAAAAGGATAAAAGAAACTAAAAGTGTGTGAGCGTTTCGCACGCAAGGTAGGCCGGCGAAGTAAAAGAATGGGCATGGGGCGAAATGTGCATAAATAGAAGAGAAGGAAGAAACGATGGCGAATGGCATCATGTAATGAAATGCACTGAACGCACGAAAGCCTACCTCGAGTCCCCCGGTCACGAGGACGAACCCACCTCGACCGGACGAGGGTGGAAGGATGATGGCGATGATTGGCTCGGGAACCCCCGGGTGCGTCAAAACCCGTACTCACATAAGGTGAGCCCCTGGGGGGGGGGGAGGGCGGAGAAAGAGAAGAAACTGTCAGAACTTCAAGCAGGATTTAGAAAAAGGAAGGAAACAACAGATAACACAATCATAAAGACAATGGTAGATAAATACTTAAGCATAAAAAAGGATAGGGTATACATGATTTTTATTGATTTAGAAAAAGCATTTAACACTATCAATAGGGATTCACTATGGTTAAAGCTAATTAAAAAAGGGGTGAAGTCATTTATAAAGAATATAAAGCATTTATATGCAAATAATGAGTGCGATGTGAAAATAGCCAAGGGAGAATTACTGAAGAGAATGTGAATAATTCAGCGCTTAGACAAGGGTGCAAACTTAGTCCAGTGCTCTTTCACCGATTTATAGATGGTGATAGAAGAGAAAAAAATGTAATAAGTGTTCACCGGTTATTAAGGAAACACCAGGATTATTTGCAGATGTACTGGCAGGTTCCATTTCAATTGTGGAATTAAGTAAAGCTATTGAAGTAATTGGCAAATACTGCAAAGATTGGAGGCTGCGAATAAACAAAAAGAAATCAAATACTGGTTCAGAATAAAGCTACTACAGGAAAATGATATACTAAAGCAATGCTTGGTTATACAGGAGAAAAAGGGGGGGGAAGAAAGAAAAACGGAATGGGGAAAAGAAAGATACATCGAAGTAGGCAACGAGGCCAGAATGGGGTAAGCCTGGGCGAGGATAAGTTTAATGAATTTAAGTAGTCTAACAGGCAGAAGGGGGAAGAGATGTAATAAACGTAATGGATTACATGACTATTGGCATTGTATTCTTGAATGTGACGATAAATATAAAGGAAGAGAGAATTTAATACTAGAGAAATGGAAAAATTTACCAATAGAGCTAAAAGTTAGGAAGATTTTTAATACAAGATCAAATGAATATATGGAGAAAGGAAAACATTTAGAAAAAAATAAGGTTAAAATGGTTAAAAGCAATGTGAAGCAAATTTGAGAAAATATAGAGAAGGGTAACACGGCAAAAAGGTAAACAGTGGATACATTATACTTCCCCATTATTTATTTATTATATATAAACAGAATGTAATCATTTATTTTAAAAAGAATTATACACAGATATACAACAGTTGATGCAATATTGCAATATTTCCATGTGCCATACCTGTGTTTATTACGGAGCCATGTCGATAGTGACCTTGGGTTCATCCCTGTGATACTGAAGCATGGAGTAATGATAAATATGATGAATGGAACATGCATTAAGCTTCGACATACATTACATATCTAAATAAAAATAACTGTTTATTTTGTATTATCATCTGATGATGCATATAATTCATCGGCATTATCATATGTAATATGGTCCTCGGAGTCATCCATTGCATTTGAAATGCCTGTCTTCTTGAAGCTCTCTGATGCCTTCTTGTTTGATGAGATTCCATGCACTTTTTATCCACCGACACTTATAAAAGTGCCGCTTAATGTTGCCACCTTTCGTAAGGGGCAGTGAACCAGATTCCATACAATCGGCCCAGGTGACCTTTAAATCGTTTGTTAATTGATAGCTCCAGAGATTGTAGCACTGACATAAGCCCTCTGGGAATTATCACCGGTGTTCAGTCGCAACATTTGTTGTTTTATTGGTTCCACTAAATGGCCACAAAAACTGTCCAAAACAAGCATGACTCTCTTCCTTAGCAGAGCTCCAGGGCATTGATCCCACACATTTTTCAGCCAACATCCATCCTTTTTCAAACACCCTCACAATTATACCAGGCAGAATATCATACTCCGGCAGCATTTTTCCTCTTAAACTTAAAGGGTGGTGGCTTTTTTCTATCTAATAGCATTGGTAGCATCACTGTACAGTAAAGTCTTTTTGCACCCACTGTTTTAATTAAAACAATAGAAGCACCCTTTACATCCTCTATTTCATGGCATGTCAAAAAAATATCAGTGTGTGTTTCACATTCCCTATTTGTGATAGCAGAAGTTCATTTTTACAGCTCAGCTGGATTGCGAAACAGTGAAACTGGATCACTTTATCCGCGAAGTCACATGGCAGATGCTTGCCTAGCGATATTTGCCTTCTCAAACTAAGTCGTCGTCTCCTCCTCTGCATAAATTGTGTAACCCACCCCTGGCTATTACTCAAACACATGCAGGTAGATATCTCAGAGGTCAAAATTATGATACCCACCACTTCCAAGGTCAAACGACAACTAACAGGAGCAGTTGTCAATCTTGAGGCTTAAAGGTCTGTATTGTGCAATTTTCCTCACAAAAATAACTCTCAACAAAAAAATCATTAGTTTTGTTGAACTCCAAAAGTACTCTACATGATAGTGGGAACTAACAACACTTCTGATATCAACTTAAAAATGTGAGTCAATAGCACATATGTTTTCAATCTTCTGATATCATGCAGGCAGATGTTACCAAAGGAATTCTGGTATCCAGAATACAAAACCAACTGAATAAATGAAAAGAGAATAGAATTTTTAAAAATTCCTTATCACCATGGGGACACTTTAACCAATAAAAGGTGTGTGTATAAACAAGTTATCAGAAAATGGATAACAGAAGGTATATGCAAAAAATAGTGTGTTAGCTACTTTTCCGCATTACATCTTATATGAACATGTCTAAGTGGCATAGGAAATGCACAACTACAAAATTCTGAACTCAGTAAATTAATATGGGATATAATTACAGCAGAACAAGATAATTAATATAAATTACAAATCTATATAATAAACATTTTTAAAAATCTAATAAGTTACATTCACATGACTTTCCCTACCCACTATCGCTTGTTAGTGTGTATACAAATTATTCTTATTCAAGTTTATTTTCCTATCTACTTTAATCGAGATAAACCTTTCTGCAAATAGCTGCATTACATACTTCATTACAGATAAAAGGGAATAGTAAAAGTTAAATGTTTTAGAACTGGATGCTATATGCTGGCCTTAAAATTCCATACTCTTTCCATGACATTGCAACAAACAACTGTAAATCAACGAAACTTCAAAAGCATGCTTAAGTATCGCACAATTTGAACCATTAACAACGGATATCTCGGAAATGGCTGATGCCACAAAGAGTTATTTGAAATAGAACTTGTCTTTTAAAGAGATCTAAATTTTTTGTGTAATACATTTTTGTTCATCACTTAACATTTACCAGTTATACAAGACTACACAAAATGCCTTCCGAATGAAGGACTTCACAGGCTATTCTAAAAAAATTCAAGATAAACATTTTGACATATAGTGTTTTAATCACAATTGTTAAGAACCATATTTTTTTTTTTTTTTTTTTTTTTTTTTTAGAAAACCAAAAATTTCGAAGAAACATTCCATGTAAAGGGTAGTTGGGGTGGGAGGATTCTCTTCAAAACCTTCGTGTCACATCTCTGGAAGATGGTTAAATACTGCACATGCATGCACATAGGTCTTAATCTAAAACTCTATTTTGGGTTCATGGGGCCCCAAAACATATTTCCGGTGATATCTTCACATCAAATTTGGGGTTGAATACAATACTTTCCCCACTTACTATATGTAGCAGGGAAAGTAAAAATCGGTAACATATCCCCAGCAAATAGAAGACTGCTTCAATAATTACTTAGCTGGATATACAAAAAATCTGCAAATTTAAATATCCAATATCGTGTGGGCATTTTAAGACGAGACCACAGACTGGCTATGTACATAGCGGGCTGTACTGCAGTGACCTAGGTACTTTCCCATTGCGTAACTGGCAGCGCATGATGCATTCAAGGTTATCTTTATCAGCTGTGTTTCAGTTGCTGCTGTGAAGGAGAGTTGACATTGTTCTTCTCAAAGGTGAAAGTTTATTCAAGACATCTGTGTTATGTGTAATTTGCTTCAAGTGTTAATATCTTACTAGTTCACTGCAATGCCTGTCGACAAATTCACACTAACTATGAATTTTATATACGGTACATACAAAAGAACTGGATAATGTACACAGGTGTGTAGACAATTTCAGGAGATATTCCTGGTATTCCAGTTCCAAGTAGAGAATCTGTTAGATGTCTGGTTAAAAAGTTTAGGACAACAGGATCACTAAACCTAAGAAGCAAAAACAAAATATTGTAACAGAGGAAAAAAATTGACGAAATTGGTGCATGTATTTGTAGGGAACCTATTAAAAATAGAAACAATCCCCACACCATAGCCAAACTTAAGGATAATATAAAAACAGAAATTATGAACACTAGGCAAGAAGAACTTATGCATGTGAATGTTAATTTGATTCAAAAATGCCAGGAATGCCTTCACGCACATGGACATCACTTCCAATACCACCTATAACAAGGTTAGTACTCATAGTGCACGTTATCACTCTTGAGTAATACAGGAGTTATGGAACGAAAAACTCCAGTGTAATAGATAGTATGCAGAGCATGTATATGCACAATCCATGGCCTCCACCATAAAACGATCGCACTATACTAATAATACACTATTACAATAAAACATGCTAATAAAACTACTATATATTTGGCTCCAACTGATGAAGCAGCATCAGTTATTAGAAACTTAAAATACAAAAACTTCTTAAAACGTTCCTGAGAAGAATTGTCAACCCATTTTTTTTTTTAAATATAAGGACCACTCTCCTGCAATAAGCACAGTATTTTAATCCAGTGTCAATGTGGCTTCTGAAAACTATGTTATAGTACCTTAGCATTGATCAGCTTTCTAAGACATACAAAGCCTCAAAGATGAAAGAGATGATGCTAGGTATACTCCCAGATATATGAAATTTGACCTATGGATTATGATACAATGTTGACCAAATCAGATTCTATCTTGTAAAAGACAGTAATTTGGACACTTAGAATACATAGATAAATTTAAAGAAATAAAGAGGAAACAGTCATAAAAAATTGTGGTTAATGAAGTTTCACAATTATCCATATTAGGCCCATTGCTGTTTCTAATTGTAGCAATGGGAAAACACATCTCTTCATTGCAGCTTCCAAACATGCTTCATTCTGCTTACAGTGAGCAACAGCTAAGAAATTTGATACTTTGATTTCATTAATGTAATTGACAGGCTGTGAAAAACCACCACTAAGGAATAATAAACCATTGATCATGATAAAATACATCATTATTACTGTTTTAAGTTCTAAAACTGAAGACTGAAATTCCCAAACATGTTATGTACTAACATTAGTTTTCATTCATTAACAAAAATGTTTTCTATTAAGTTGAAAATTAGTAATATCAATTGGCATTCATTTCAAAATCCTAAGAGGTTCAACAACATGGTCCTTATGAGAGGAAAAACAGCTAGTCTAAAGCGCCTTTCTGATGGAAAATGGCAATTTTGAACATTTTGCCATTCAATTTGAGAGCTCTACATCTTCAATTATTAGTAGACATTGGATTTGTACGAGGGTCATCCAGTCCCGATGAGCGATAAGGAGAACAAAATCTTGCTAAGTAAGGGATATTTATTGGAATAATTACATAGATTCACTGGCTACTTTTCAACATAGTCATTACCATTGTTGAGGCATTTATTGTAATGGTGCAACAATTGTATGCCCAAGTCATAGGAGTCTGCCGCCAATGTCTGGAGCCACGAAGTCACTTCATTCTGCAACTCAGCATCATTGTGGAAACATTTACCTGCCAGAAAACGCTTCATGAAATGGAAAAGATGAAAATCATTTGGGGTGAGGTAGGGGCTGTAGGGTGGATGGTCGAGGATCTCCCATCCAAAATGATTCAACACATTTTGTGTGGCATTGACTGTATGGGGTCTTCCATTGTCATGCAATAGGTAATGCCTCTTGTCAACATCCTATGTCCCTTGTTCTGGATTTCCCTCCTCAGTTAATGCAATGTCTGACAATACTTATCAGCATTCATGGTCTCCCCTTGCGGTAAAAACTTGCACGGAGGGCACCACATCGATCCCAGAAGACGGTTCAATGATTTTTTTTTTTTTGACAGAGATTGTCCGCTTGAATTTGGTCTTCACAGGTGAGCCACTATGCCGCCAATGATTGGTTGTTGCTTTGTCTCTGGTGTGGCATGCAACATCCACATTTCATCCCCAGTGACAATATTGTCGAGAAACTCATCCCCTTTCTCTGCATGTCGCTGTAGAAATGCCAATGCTGTGCCAGACATCTCGCAGTTGGGAGACAAGATTGGAGTGGCCATTTTCTCCGAGCACTGTGCGATAACCACTGCCATCACCTGAAACTGTACTGCATTATTCCCACATACTTCCTCTCTACTCCTGCACATGCACATTCCTATCTGACTAGTGGTGCCATCTCTGGACGCGATCGGGACTTAGTTTCTGGATGGCCCTCGTATATAAATGCATATTAAGTTTGTTTTTACTTGTGATATGGAATTAGGTTTTGCAATGTGCTTCATGTTCTATACTTGAATGTAAAGTTTTATAGTGCATATAATTGCACATTTCCGATGCTGCTACATAATTTTTCCATGCATTGAGCATATAATATCCGTATCTTTAATTTTAAAATTAATATTTTAACACAATGACAAAATACTATGCATTGAGCATATAATATCCATAACTTTAATTTTAAAACTAACATTTTAACACATTAGTGACAAAATGAAGTCCTTACTATGGAGACACCATACAATTTCTCAATGAGGTTCAGAGTAAACTTGAGTGCTCCTTAAAGCATGCAGGAAAATTAAGCAGTAAATTGTAGTGTTTTAAAGAGAAATCCTGACAAAATTTTGTGTTCTGAGGATAAATATCAAGGTGAAAATGTGCTTCCTGAAGAAATTTCCTGTTAGTAAGTGCTTTCAAATTTTGCCAAATATCTATAGATATGGAAAGTTCCTTCTCAGCATATGACCTTGCATTAAACCATAGAACTCTTACACTTAGTGGAAAGTTAAAACAATAAAAATTTTGTGCTCCAAGATATTCTCTTCAACCTAAATCAATACATTCAATTAAACTTAATTGAACTAAGATAAATTCACTCAAACAATTCTAAGAATTGGAGTTAAAGCTGCCTTCTCAGCATACAATCTTGCATTAACCTATAGAACATACACTTACACCTACACCTACACATTTAAAAAAATGATCACGTACGAGGTCTGTTCAAAAAGTATTGTGAATTTTGCATTTCTGCGGGCTACGCATATTCGATTGTTTTGTGGCATTATGTTGGTACTCATGTCCCTCACTTTGTTGACAAGCTTGCCCATTTTGAATGTTCAGTTAATTGTTGACAGCTATTTTGCTTGGACGTGTTTTGGCTCGTCTTCGATTTTTGCCTATTCCAAAAAATGAAACAAAGAATCTGTATCAAATTTTGTGTGAAAAACAAAATTAAGTGCGCAGATGCATTCCAAATGTTGACTGTGGCATATGATGAAGCTACCTTGGACCAAAGCAACGTTTATCGGTAGTACAAAATGTTCTCAGAGGGTCGAGAAGATGTGAACGATGAAGAGCGTCCCGGACGCCTGAGCTCATTAACAACAGACGAAAACATTGAAGCGAAGAAAATAGTATTAGCCAATCGTCGAATCACCGTTATAGAAGTTGCTGAGGACCTAAACATACCGATTGGCTCGTGCCATTCGATTTTTACCAATGATTTGGGCATGAGATGGGTCGCTGCAAAATTCATACCAAAGTTGCTCAATTTCGACCAAATTGGCTTTTGCACCATGATAACGACCCTGCTCACACATAGTTGCTTGCGCGCGAATTTTTGGCCAAAAACAACACTTCTGATGCCGCAGCCACTGTACTCACCAGACCTGGGCCCCTGTGACTTTTTTTTTGTTCCCAAAACTGAAGAGGCCCATGAAAGGATGACGCTATGCGATTGAGGAGATAAAGACGGCATCGGAGGAGCTGAACAAGATCACAAAAAACAATTTTTGAAAGTGCTTCAAGGATTGGAAAAAACGTTGGCACAAGTGGGGATTTCCTTGAAGGGTAAAAAATAGATATTCATGAATAAATAAATACTTTTTGAAAAAACACAAAATTAGTGATACTTTTTGAACAAACCTCGTACTTCAAATCAAATGACAACTAGAATGATGCCTAATGAAGGATGTACATTTTAAGTACCAAAAAGTATAAGCATAAAGTTAACAATTTTAATGCATAATCAGTGCATATTTTTGCAATTTAGCAATTTTCAAGATTGACAGCATAAATGCATGCATAGTTTAGATATTTTAGTGCATAGAAATCAGACACCTAGTTATTAGGGATATAACAAATTCCAAGAATGTAAACACATTTATTAAGCTTACCTTCCCAGATGGTCCATCCACAGTTTTCTGCGTAGCTGTAATTGCATGAACAGTTGTCATCAGACCTTCTATGATTTCAAAGTTGTCATGGATAACTTTGGCAAGTGGAGCCAAGCAGTTGGTTGTGCAAGATGCATTGGAAACAATCTTCAGGGAGGGATCATATGTTTCATGATTTACACCAACCACAAACATAGGTGCATCTGCACTTGGAGCCGAGATTATTACCTTCTTTGCACCCCCTTCCAAATGTGCCTATCAACATAATAAAAACAATGTCTCAAAAAATTTATATCATGCCTTCCACAAGCAAAATGCAAATCTGTAGCACATTATGAATGAGAAAAAATTTAGATAAGCGGAGTACGGACTACGTTGTTTCAATACTTCCCATCTGGTCAAGGACCTTCGGGGAAACCTCATTCGAAAAAGTGATGGCTGGAGGCACCCAGTGGTTACTGTGCATTGCCTCTAATGGTAGGGCGATATTGAGGATGGCAATTTAACGAGAGGACCTACAGGTTTTACCATGGACTTCGAAACACATTAAGCCTAAGGAATACTCCACATGAGCTAGCCAGAGGTGAAGGATTGGACAGAGCCATCTTAAAATCGCCACCCCAGAGCCAAAAATCAAACTATGGACCCTCAGTATACGAACCATGAAAGAAACTGAGATATTCCAGCAACCCAGCATGCATTATGTAACTTAACTATGTGAAAACCCCACAGAAATTCATAAAGTCAAGAGTGTTTCAATTAGCTGGATGTGCAAAATTTTTCCTTGGACTTCTGTAATTCATGCACGTACATTTAGGATCATCTGAGGTGAACTGCTACAAAGATTTAGGTGCAGTGTACTGTAAATTAAATTCTTTAGTTCAATCCGACAACTGTGCATCTCATAACAAGCTTTTACTGAATATAGATTACAACAATGATGATTGAACATTCATCATGAAATTCTCAGTATTGCAGTCTTACCACAGAAGTAAAAACTTATATAAACATCCCCATAGCCTTGAATAAGAAGAAAATATACCAGAAATTCCAATATTTTACAAGAAGAAATTGCTCAAGTGTTTCCTGAACTCTCATTTGAGTATTCAAAATTATACTGAAATTTTACAGTAGACATATATTGCAACAAGGGTTCAACATATCTGTATATGCTGTTGACCCAATCACATCAATTGATGACAAGGGGTAGCATACATTTTTTGGCATATAAATTGAACATGTTCAACTCTCAATGCTGCATTGTACTGTGTAAGTGCATGTAGTTTAGGTTCCTTCTCGGTTATGTCATTTTGTATATGCTCTGAAGTGAAATGCTGACACATGATGATTGTACTTTCCCCCCCCAGTAGGATATCGCACACTGCCTCTTGAAAAAAAAAATTATTTCTTTGTAATATTTTGCTGACATCAGCCATCATGGCCATGAATAGATGTGTGGACGAGGACAATGAGAAAAATTATTATACAAAAAGTGTTAAGACAGTGAAAGCAGTGATTTTTCCGAACATGAAAGATTGAAGTTCAGGTTGAACTGGCATAAAACTGATAACCCTTTTACAGTAAACAGTAATGTTTGTGTATTCAATAGTACTGGAACAAAATCTGATGCAATGGTGCATGCATTTTTCGCAAAACAATAGGCAGGGTGAGATTGAAATTGATTTCACACTTCCTGCACTTTATGGATTATGACAAAGGAAATCAGAGTGATAAACTGAAAAAAATTAGCCCTAATTATACTTAAACATTTTCTGAAATATGACCCTTCTCAGGGCATTATTCTAGATTAAAGTCTAGTGAAATTCACGAGGCCATCTCATCTGTAAAATGAGACAGAACAAAATGAGCAAAATTTACCATACAATTTTACATGATTTACAAATTAGTCCATGCCACTGTCTATACTTCAAAATTTGTGTATGTGATGATCAAACAGAATTCCTGCCAGTTGCTGAGCACTTCTGTTTAGTATTAAGTATCTGGAACTCTGTTGGACTGAGCTCTCACATTTTTTAGATAACTGGCATTCCTCTCTAGATTTATTTAGAAGACTTGAGAAACAAATGTGACTGGGGCTGGGATACATAATAGAAAAGGCATGCTGTGCGATATCCATACGATAAACTGAAATGGGGGAACATGAAATAAGGAGTCACAACAATATTGTGTGAACTGGATATGTAATACGAATGTTTTATTTTCTCTCCAGTAAGTACAAATCAGCTGAAATCGTGAAAATTGAGAAGAAAACAAGGCCAAACACCACAGGAGGGAGTCAAGAAACAGAAATGTGTCCTTGAATAATGCAAGATGGGGAGGTGTCTAAATTCAAGACCAAGTGACAGCTGATTTCCCATTATGTAATGCACAGTGAGGGGTTACAAGAAATCTCTCTTCCTTCCTGAATGTTTTTTCAATTCCATTGTGTGTATCACAAGATTATCGGAAAAAAGACATGCTATGCTAATTTCAGAACAAGCACTGTGCAGCAGCAGGAGATTATAAGATATCAGAGTTTTTGCTTCCTGAGCAATCTACATGAAGCACAACATTCTGAGACTGCAGGCTAAAGCATAAGCTCACTTTCCAATGCACATTTCCTTCACCAAAAAGAAGTTACTAAAAGGTATGTAGTGTCTCACAGCAGGTGGCAAAAGAAAGGCACATGCTTGGCAAAGTAGAAAAGTGGGTATTGCCCTTCATTTATAGAACAATCAGGCAATCCTAAACACTAATCTGAAATATCAAATTTTGGATAATCCTGGTATTTATAAATAACAAAACGTTCCGAGCATCTATCTGGCTCCTTTGCTGAACATGTAGTGCAGCAGTTGGAACACCAGCTGAACCAGGAGTTCCAAAACTCTAAGCACTTTTGGAAAAGGTAGCACTGACTGGCCACTTGCTCTTGGTCCCTAGGAATGCAATCAGTCAGCACTTCAGTAACCCTTCCTTCCATACCACGATATCTGATGCTGAACTAGCTCCTCTTGCTCTGCTTACATCTATAGTGCGTAATTTGGAGTATGCACTCACGTTAGAAATAAATGAAGAAATTGTTAAATAATCATGAAGGTTCAAATTTATTCAGTTTCATGTACTATATTAAGCTTATAAATGCACTCATCTCAAAGAAGTGGTGTGATGAGCTCTCTGGATTATTTTCACTGGAGCAAGAGAAAAATGAATAGCTCTCCAACAAAATTACAATACTTACCACTTTCTCTCAGTAATCACTTTATTACCTACTCTGCATATTTATAAATACCCTGCCAGTCTGTTTCAGTCACAAGCAATATACAACTCGAAGCATTAAATCTCTCCGTTTCTGCTGTGAAAAGTCAACTGCTACTTTTCTCTCCCAAACCACTTGTTTCACCTTGACCCATCTTGATCTATGGGATTCAGATAGAACATCTGTGAAAAGTCAACTGCTACTTTTCTCTCCCAAACCATTTGTTTCACCCTTGCCCGATGTTGTTCTATGGGATTCAGATAAAACATATTTACTCATTAGGTTTATTTCTTCCTTATATAATCTGGATTTATGCATAAAATTGTTGCACAGAACCTGTTTTGCAACCACGGTTAAGTAGATTTTGTGCAACTCCTTGAGAAGAGTGATATGGGGCATTATCTAGGACTACATAAGGAGGAGTCAAACTAAGATACTTCCTCAAATCCACTTTTCAAAGTTCATTTCATTTGCCTTTGGTAGTCTCCTTTAGTTGCCTTGCCTTGTAAACAGTAAGATAATTTTCCAGAAACCTGCATGAACTGTTTTTCAGATTAGTGTCGATATGAATGTCAAATTTCGTATCCTTACACTAGTTACTCGTAAGAAGTTGCAATGATGTATGGATGCTGAAAAGTGGTAAATTGATATGCAGTATAAAAATTAGCTACCTGAAGTTAAAAATTACAAGTTTTCTCTCATTACTGTAAAAAAAACAGGGTGTCCAATGAATTAAATATACACAAAAGCAACCGTAAACCATACATAAATTGAGTTGCAACAATACTCGTATGCCATGCAACATATCCATATTAGTGCACGCACACACTATTTAAATTGCCTATAGAGCCATACTCACATGCAATAAAAAGCAATTAAAAAAAAAAATCACATATACAGCAAAAAGTTTAACTCTTTTTACATTCAGAACCAAAATACACACTCAACTCCATACCTTAAGTTTCTGGAGAAGCATTTGTCTTCAGGTCTCAAAAATATTCCCATATGAAAAGATTACATGTTAAATGTCTACCTTCAAACATAGAATCAACAATGCCTTCATGGAACACTCAACACATTTATACACAACTCATGCTCAAGATATAGAGCATATTTATACTATCACCTTTGAATGTCTTCTTTCATTACTGCCTGAAGCCAAAGATATCCAGAAAGCAGCACATGGCAATTCAGGGGTTCAGAAGTTCCACTGTAGCTGCTGACCACTTGTTTCTGACACACTTTTTTCATCAAATAGTAAATATTCACAGTAAAAAGCTGTGCAATGTCTGATGTAAGAAGTCCAATCAGCTTCATCCCACAGACACACTCTAGATTTCTGAATGTTCATTTAATCTCAGCCTTTCTTACCTGTGATTTCATAGTATTAATCATTGAAGTACCTTTAGCCCACTAATCTGCAGTTGCTAAATATGTCAGCAATTCTGCTCTGGAGTTTGTGAGCAAAGGAATACAATGCTCCTAAATTACAATGGAGTCAATCTGTCCATCTGTGCTCGCTGAGGAAGGCTGCACTGGCAATGGCTACTGAAATCTTTTTAGGGTGAAATTAATTGAAAAACTGCACAGCAGTACTTACAAATCCTGAAGAAGCACACCCATATAGAGAGCAGACCATGATGCCTATCTGGCCATCGCTGACGGTTGAAAAACCATAACCTTTGTCATTATCATCATCTAAGTAATCAAAGAAATGTTTTTTTCTGGCATTCAGAAAGAGCATCCTTGCATTAGATGCACAGATTTTAGTCACTTCAGTTCTATCGACCAAATGCTTGCTACAATGTTCAGCTTAGTGCCTAACACTGTACATGGGTTATTGCAGGACAGAGAACATAGTACATTTGGGTACTTTTAGTCTTGTACCCAAAACATACAAAAAATCACATCAGTCAGTTTCAAGGGCAGCAATATTGTAATACTGAATTTCAAATTCCTGAGGATGCTATTACTGCTCTCTAGCATTAGGTGGCATTTGCAGTTTCTAGCACCTTGACACTACCAACAAATATCTTCTGCTTGACAGCACAGATCAAGAACCTTAGCAGCACAAATTACACAACATCCCTTCCTACTGGTGGTCTCTTCACACATTAATTTAAGGCCAACAACTGCAGATTCTATTGCCTACTTCCTCTGCTGGGCAACAGAGCATATGTAGCTCTATAATTTCCTGTTGTAGGAATATCTCCAGCAGCTGCAACAGTTCCAAAGCTGAAAGACTAAGGTTCTCTTTCTTCTTCTTCTTCTTCTTCTTCTTCTTTTTTTTTTTTTTTTTTTTTTTTTTTTGGAAAGAGAGAAAGTTACAATCCCTTCCTCTGTACCTCTACCTGTATACAAAAGAATTCAATTACTTTTCCACCATACAAACATGTATATTGTAAATACTTGACACCTCAAGACAATTGTGTAACAAAAACACCAGAAATAAAGAAAGAAGAAAAAAACTTCAATTCATATGTTGTATAGTGTAAAAAATACCTCCATTAACAGCATATCTCAGATAGTGTAACAAAACAAAAAACCTCCATGGACTTCTTGTGTAAGGTAAAAAGCTTTCATCCACGTGGTTTTCTCAGACATTGCATAAAAACAAAATTCCACACACATGTAGTGTAATGTATGGAAATTTCCTCGTGGATACCTCAGATGTTATGCAACATGAACATACTATGTAGTAATTTTCCAGCTTGATTTGAATCAAGCCTGAGGACAACAAGCACTTCACAACATATGCAGAAGCCTGAGAATAGCTTAGAACTTACCCCTAGTTTGAACCAGTATGTCAAAGACAGCAAATAATTTCAACAGAAACTGTAACAAAAATTCTATCATAAATTGTAATTCCCAAATGTAATAAATGAATTTGTATTTTTATCTAGACCCAACCTGACAAACATTTGGCAATTCAAGCCCAAATCCACATGGGCAGACCTCTACCATGTGTACAAGTCATTCCATGTCAAGTCGAACATCCATGGAATACCATGTCATCAAATCTCTCATTTTTCTTATGTATTTGATGCTTTGAAATAGAAGACATGTACTCATTTTGATACGGTAATTTGTATCATAAATTACTTAAATGTAAATAATGGTTGTAATATGAATATGCATTTTTATGTGACATTGATTTCAGATGTTTATTAATTGTAATTATTATTGGTAAATAATAATATACAGCTTTACTGAAACTGTCAATAATAACGCAATAATGAAGCGAGGGGGTGAGTTGTTTATCATTACTGGGAACAAGGAAGTTATGTAATGTTTCGCGCGTTTTCGGTAGAAACTTCTAGAATGTTTCCCTAAAAAAGCAATATGTATTCGTGGTTTTCATTGGATATTAAAATAGACGCTAATGTTGGCGCGTTTTATTAGCCAATAGCAGTTCATTTATAATCTTTAGGCATGTCAAGGAGTGGGAGTATATAAGTCGAGTCCGTGGTAGATCGCCCCGCAGTTCAACAAAATTCTCAATACCTTACACGTCGGTCGCCCAGTTCATCAAAATTTCTAGCACGTTACACGTTGTCTGCAGTCAGTCAGTTCGTCATAAGTTACGCGCAGCAGAATTACGAGAATCTAAAGTATTATACAGTTAAACATACACAAAGTTGAAGTACGTGAGTTAAAAGTGATAAGTAAGAAGTTATTACAAACAGTTTCAGTTTGGCGAGTATCTAAATCAATATGTAAAAGTGTTCGTGAACGTGTTCGGCAATAAAAATTATAGAACACATTTTCTTCATCAGTATAATTTCTGGATAAAAGATTCCTTTCCGATTCACAACCTGTAAGAGATCCATGTTCGACCCAAACAGCTAGCTGGAGGACATTTAAAGTGAATTATTTCAAAACGGATGCAAATTGCTACGCCAGATGGAGCTACTAACCAAACCAATGAATGACGTCACAAGATGGCAACGCATGAAGTAAAACAACATTAATTCTCTAGCAAATTGGCTTCCACAACGTGGGGCTAACAAACACAAATAATTACGTAAGCAACATTCCGTTGCATATTGGCTCCCAAACGTGGAGCTACAATAATGTTACAATAAATACAACATTAATATCGCTACAATTTTTTGGTCCCTAACTTCAACATTTTGAATACCAGCCAAAGTAAACATTTTCAGAAAACTGGGTGTGCACCATACATAATTGCTTTTATCTCCCATTCAAATTCTCATATAAATTCCATATTGGACTCATTTTAAAGCTAATGGAATCTGCTTTCAACAGATTATTTAACGCAGAAATTTAGACTTTTAAAACTTGATTTATGTTATATATCAACAATCCAAAAATATTTCTTTTATAAATACATATGTATTCTCCGTTCAGTACTGTATACATGTGCAAAGTTTCAAAAGGGCATTTATTCAAATATATTTATAAAAAAATATTTTCTCAGCTAGAACCCTCATAACATAGCACAGCGGCTTCCACCCGAGTATGAGAGCAGTGGGGATAGTGCGGCAACTTGCAGCTGTTATAAGTTACACAAGGTTATTCTTCTGAATCATTTCTGCATTTAAAATACAAACCCTTATGAGGCAAACCAGATTAGGCATTTCCTTTCACAGAGTGCCAGTCCAGAATATTTTGTTTGCAGAGAGACCACAGTTTGAGAGTTTACTGTTAAAGTTATGATTTAATATAAATAGTACAGGTACAAAATGGTTGCTTCAAAATTAGCAAACACAGGTTCAAGAGAGAGAAAAAAAAATAGACTCTGCGACCAGCGACTCTTAAAATGCTTTTAAAACTGAAAATGATATAGAGCTGTCTCCACAACAACAGTGTGCGCCCCATGTCATAAGAATGTTTCAAATTCCACATACAAGTGAAAACAAAGAGTGGCATTTGTGAATCTAATGTTGCTGGACCCAGTATCTGTGATATCCAGGCAGCTCAAGTAAATGAAAGTAGCTCAGAAATTGATAACTTGCCTTCACATCAAATTAGTGATGTGAATGAGATTGAGGAAAGTGTAGATGTTTCAAATCTTAATGCTAGTTTAGTATCAATCTTAGGCAAATTGCCCATAAAAAGAAAGCTGTCTCAAAAAATATCCAGAATCAGACTCTGACGAAAAAGAGGATTCAGAATAATTGAGAATATAATAGACTTCATAATACAGACAATTGAACTTAAAAATTCAGATTTTTGCCATTTTCAAAAGCTAGACTTACAACCAAATTAAGGAACATTTTGGCAATAATGTTTCGAGCCACATGATAAAGGTAGCAAAAACATTAGCTTCAGAGAGAGGAATTTTGTGGAATCCTGAAACCAAATCTGGAAAACCATTAGAATATTCCACGGTGGAAAAAGTATTTGTTTTACATTTCAGCATTATGGCAGGGAAAAAGAATCATGCTTCTGTTAAAGGACAGAAAATTTAAAGGAGGACAGAAAATTAAAAAACAGAACAGATTGATTTTATGCAATCTAAAAGACACCTTTCGCAGTTTTAAAGATAAATATATTCCAATATCAAAATTGTTTTCTCAAAATTTCCTCAACTGAGACCTAAACAGTTTAAGTTAACTTCTAGGCACCCAAGGTATGTGTTTTGCTTGTGTTTGTGCTCGTCATGAGAAAGTAATACTAATGCTTGATGGAATGAACATTTCCTATCTAATTGCAGATTAGATGACTGATTAATAATGACTGTCTTTCAAATAATTTGTAACCCTCATCACCAGATTGCTATTTAAGGAAATGTGTTAACTAATAAGGGATTGAAAACTTTGTCAATAATATTTGGGACATTTTGGAAGAAAGAAAGTATAGAGCAGATGACCTATAAACAGCCAGTAACCTTAGATCGCACAAATTTAGAAAAAAATAATACAAACATCTCTTGAAGACTTTCTGGGAAAATTGTCACATCTTTTAACTCATACCATTATAGCTCAACAATAGTCCTATCTTGCATTTTTGCCCAAATGGAAAGAATATTTCAAACCTATAGAACACATTGTAATTTGTGATTTTTTGGAAAACTATGCCTTTGTCATACAAGATTCCATTCAGGGGATACATTGGAGCAATTACCAGGCAACAATCCATCCATTTGTAATTTACTTAAAAATAGCAATTGCTTAAAACAAAAACAAAAAAAATTATATTGCTATTACAAAAAGATTAAAATATGATGAAAAAGCTGTTCATCTGTTCCAACACCAGTTAAACATCCTAAAGAAGGAAATGAGAGATCTGGATAAAGTAATTTACATTTCCTATGCACTAGCACTCACTAAAAGAACAAGAAGAACAATTTTTAAATCCGTTTTCTTGAGGAAGATTTGAGTTAGTGCCGAATGGCATTTCCTTGCACTTCACACGGCAAGGGGCCTTGTGATGTAATCGAGGTCACTACTAAACTCCTAGCAGCAGAAGTCAATCTCAGCCAGGAAAAGATCCCATCATAGCACCTCATAAATTACTTACTTGGGTGAAGAATCATATTAAAAACATTACGTTTAATTTTTTACTGTTAATCAGCACTAACAAGAGTGATATTTTGGAGGCAAGATACGAAAATAAAAAAATAATAACGGGCACATTAAAGCTACATTGTTTCATACCACTGTCAATATGTGAAGCTTTAGTGAAACTGTATTCATTTCAAAGTGAAGAAAAAAGGGTTTCTGCTTAAACTGTGCTTGGTGTGATTTAGGCTTATATATTGTTTCCTGAGAGCAATATGCCTTGAAACAAACTTGAATGCTTTGTACATCATTACTCCCATTCAATGTCAGCCACAGTGGATCCCAGCTCGAGTTGACAGCATGGTGCTCCAGATGTCCAATTAGCCCTGGGTCAAGTTCACTGCGCCACACAACTAAGTAAATAATTTAATTCCAAACAAACCAGAAATAATGCACTTGTGATACTGGCATGCTATTATAAAAAACATGGAGCAAGAAGAGTGATGTATTTCAGTGTTTCAAATGGTCGATATCATACATTTAAATTTTAAAATTAAAAGCCTTGGTTACAGCTAATTATGTTTTGTTTAAGATTTATATAATATACAAAGAAAGTGCATTCTCCGAGTTTTAAAATGAGATATTTACACAGTCTCTAACATAAAAAGGACCGGAATTATCTGTATTTAAACATGTCAAGGAGGGTGCTATTTCTGAACATTTGTTACGTAGTAACAGGCTAATAGCAACACCAAGAATGGTATGGATGGAGGAAAGAGAAGAAAGGAGTGGGGCGCAGTGACGGGAGCAACGAAGCATGTTCCAGAGTTCGTGAAAGGTGTCAGTGGGGCAAAATCAGGTCAAATTTAAGGGGGAGGGATTTTACAAGTGAGGGATTTAAAGAAAGCGCAAGATTGGGCGAAAAGAAAAGGCTTAAATATAATTTCTGTGGAAGGGTGCAGCAAGTTACAAATAAGGGGAGAAAGCGAGGGAGAAGGGGTGGCGAGCCCAAGAGAAACAAGATATAGAAAGAAGCTGGAGAAACACAAGTGGTGCAAAGATTAAATTTAAGATAGCGGCTGGAGCTAAAAGTATTTGTTTTGGAATGTGTAAACATAAGAGAAAAAGAAGGCAACCGATAGAGCTAAAAGTCTGAGTGTAAGAAAAAAATGCAAGCAAGATACACAATAATGATAGAGCCACGAGAGGGTTAGGTATATTTGTTAAAAAGGGCTAACTGAAAGCCATAAGGCCAGGGAGCCAGGCATACAGTACTCCTTAAATAGAACACTAGACCATAATTGTGCCAGAATGAAAGTAGTCTTAAGATTGAAATAAATGTTATCAAAATTCTTTGTATGATGTTTGGTACAAATAAATATTCTATTCTGGTAAAAGGCATAATGCTACTGTTAAATAGCAGTTTAAAACGCACGCACATTTTTTGGTCATAAGATGACATTGTCAAGAATGAAAAAAATATCTTAAAATTTTGAAATCCTGCCAATGAATAGGTGGCTAGAACTTTTCACTCCACCAGTAGATGGCAGCAGGACCCAGCCCAGCCAGAAAAGGAGGAAGAGAAAGCAAGCAAGAAGTCACCAAACTGTTGACAAGGACAAATGCCCTTGAAAATGTTCATTTTATTAGCTTACTAAGTGAAGGTTTTGTGTAAAAATGGCGAGACTCATTCCTGACTCAACATAATAAAGCTTAATTTCCATCAAGAATTTTATAACAGAAACTGCATTGCATTAAAAAACAAAAGATCCCATTAAAAAAAAATATAATAAAAAAAAAAAAAATTGGGGTCCCTAAGTGAGAATAAGTATAGCATGAACAACATTGGTGCTAACCAGCAACATTAAGAAACTGCAGCAAAATTGCCACACACACATTTATAAACTCTCACACAAGATTAACATGGAATACCTCTCCTCTTCCTTCATTCTTATTCTCAAACTAGTGGAAAGACTGTACTTGGCCATCCTGAGGTAAAGATAACCTCATAAGATACATAGAGTTGAATTTTCAAACTCTCTTTTAAAGCTCCTTCACTTAAAACTTGCTTTTGACCCCTTTTTACAGCATTTCTAATTCTGAAACCTCTCAAAGGGAGAAAAGACACTCCCAAGTTTTAAGACACACCTGAAATGTCCCACATACTGGAGGTTTCCATTCAGAAAGCTTTCTTTTGCTTGAGGGAGAACTAAATGGGAAATTCTACTGCAACAATTTTTAACTGAAAATAAATAACTGATTGTGGCAACAACACTAACGACTAGATTAGTTGTAAATTACAGAGTTTAATGAAGCTTTCCCCCCCCCCCCAACATACTTGTATGCATGGTTATATAATTATCGGTTTTCTGCATATTATACACTAATGATATCCGAATTATTAATCTAAAGAAAATAAAAGCTAGTTCCCTTTTGATAGTACAAAAACAGTATAAAGTAAAGGAATGTGGCCATATAAAAATAACTGAAGACAAGAGTATTTAAAACATACTAATTTATTAAAGATTAAAAACAGAAGCATTATTAACAGTGAAGTATTCATCATGATGTAGATTGAGTCACACTTTTTTACACTCACCTTCACTAATTATAGTTATATTATTATATAAAACAGGAAACGTTTTCGAGGGCATTCGTCATCGTCAATGACTGGGTGACTAAGGGTCGCTTTCTCCCTTGTCCTCTTCTTCCTCATCCAGGGAATTCTGACCCTGTTGCCATCTGGTGTTGGGGGCACAGTTTTAACACATTGCTTACAGGCAGGATTTCAAAATTAACAACATTGTTGCTGTTTTTGACGATGTGTATTTTTTCCCAGATGTTCAATTCTATTGGTGAGGTGAGGGGTTTTAACAACTTTATACTTTGGCCAATGTTGCGGTTTTCTGTCCTAAAATGGTGTGATACAGCAGATTTCTCTATTTGTTTTAATTTTATGTTTCTTTGGTGTTCCTTAAGTCTGGTTTCCAAGTTTTTTTTAGTTTTCCTATGTAGTATTTTCACATTCCTCACAACTAATCTGGTAAATTCCGGATTTTAATGTGTTTGGGATGGTATTTTTGAGAGGTATGATTAGTAAGTTCAAGTTGAATTTGTTCTGTGGAGCTAGTCTAATGTTAAATTTGTTGAAGTTTCGTTCAAATTTTCTAAAGGCCCAAGGGTGGTATGTGAAATTGCCTCGAGTTTTTTCTTCTTGTATATCATGTTGTTTATGAGATCTGAGTTGAATCCATTAGTTATTGCTATTTTTTTCAAAATGTTCTTTTAAAAATTCTTCTTTGCTCAAGGGGACAGTATGCAACCAGTGGATTAAACTTCTAAAGGCGGCTAGTTAGTGCGAAGTTGGGTTGCAACCATTTTTCTTTATGTAGTTGTCCACATGTGTGGGTTTTCTATGTATACCAAATTTAAAGCTATTTGGATCTCTGGTTATAATAAGGTCCAGGAAGGGTAAGGTGGTGTTCTCTTCAATTTCGATTGTGAATTTAATGCTGTTGTGCTGAAGGTTCAACAGTTTCAAAGCGTCTTCTGTTAGTTTCTGTGGTATGATGGAAAAAATATCAACATATCTCCGCCAAAATTTATATATGTGGGGGAAGGCTTTCACTATGTGGACTTCAAGGTGGCTCATATATAGTTCTGCCAGAATGGGGGACAGTGGGCTTCCCATTGCTAGTCCTTTTGATTGTTTGTAGAATTTATGATTAAATGTGAAGAAGTTATGTCTAGTGCATAATTCTGTACGGTTAACAATGTCATCTATTTCTGTGGAGTCTATTGGTCTGATTTAACCATTTTCTGAGTAGTGTAGGGATTTTTTCTATGGGAATACTAGTGAAAAGTGCTTTGACATCAAACGATACCATTATGTGTTTTTTTGGGATGTTGTAGGTCTGCAAGTGGTTTATTAATTCCGAGGAGTTTTAATTCCCAGGTTTTCAAACTTCTTGTAGGTTTTTATTTAAAGGTGAGTCGAAATTGTTACACTAACATCACTTAAGTTTACTCACTTAACATGTTTCGGGAAACCGTTGTTCCCATCCTCAGAAGGTTAGCTCGACTGGCCCGTGTTGTTGGTGTTTCCGTTTTTTGGACTGGATCCTGTGGTGGCATCTTGTGGTGGAGAAATGTACTTCCAGAGAGGATTTGGTGGCGGCAAATCAAAATTCATTAGATGTGTGTTGTGTTTTAGAATGGTGATCTTCTAAAACACAACACACATCTAATGAATTTTGATTTGCCGCCACCAAATCCTCTCTGGAAGTACATTTCTCCACCACAGGATCCAGTCCAAAAAACGGAAACACCAACAACACGGGCCAGTCGAGTTAACCTTCTGAGGATGGGAACAACGGTTTCCCGAAACATGTTAAGTGAGTAAACTTAAGTGATGTTAGTGTAACAATTTCGACTCACCTTTAAATAAATTCAATACACATCACTGTTTCTAGCTTCTTTTCATTACAATACATACGTTCTTGTAGGTTCTCAGTTTACTAACCACTTAGCAATGTGGTAAGTAGGTGAGTTAATGCCATTGATAATGGGTCTCATACTATTGTCATCTTTGTGTACTTTTGGTAAGCAGTATAATCTTGGTAAAGTGGGGTTAGCAGCCTTAGGAAAGTATTTTTCAGATGTTGTAAGGGTGTTGTTAACAGAGAGGGCCTTATTTACTACATTCAAGCATCTAGTTAAAGGGTTCTTGGAGATTTCTTCATAGTCCAGGCTATTTAACATCTGGTTTACTCTATGGTTATAGTCATCCAGTTCCAGGATTACACTCTCGGGTAATTCGTGGCCATCATCCAGCGATAGTGAAGATTTGGTTGGGAGTCTTGTACAAAGGGCTACCGATGTTCATTTCTGTGAAAAGGGGGTGATGGTTTGGTTGGGAGTCCTGTACAAAAGGGCTACCAATGTTCATTTCTGCAAAAAGGGGGTCAGGATCATTGCCAATGTACATGTAGAGGAAGTCCTGAAACCTCTTAACCAGACAATGTTCGCTGGTGATCACTGAATCTTTTAACAGGACAGCATTCTGGCCCATAAAGCTCGGAAGACTCAGCAGTGGCTCAAATACAACACAGTGTTCCAGATTTCATCAGCCATAAGGATTGACCATCCTTCCAGTCCAGTAAACTGTGGAGCATTTTAGAGACCACGGCTAGCTCTTCAAGCAACAGCAATATTAAAAGTCCCCCCCCCCCCCAAAAAAAACAAAACCTGATGTGAGCAGTGCCAGATGTGGGCATAAATGTCATACGTGCTGCTATAGATGACTGGCCAAGGCATCTAAAGGTTTGTGTGAAGGCTGAAGGTGGACATTGAGTGAAATGTGTGCATCATTATCTGCTCAATTAAATGGTATATAAAAACTTTAAAAAAGTGTTTTCATTTAAACCTGAAATTATTCCATATAGCTGTGACAAAACTTATGAATAGGTATATAAAATTGCTAAAACCCTACATAGGAGTCAAACGCCTACTGCCCACATTATACCCATCCTAAACAAAGATGGTGTCCTAAAAGATGAGTGTAATGCAGGAATCATTCATAACCAGGTCCCGGATTCTTATGACCTTTGAAAAATGACTTATAAAATTATAAATTTTAAAATAATGATAATTTTAAGAATCTGAAAATAAAATGAAAATAAATTGCTTCTGAAGCAGGTCTTACAAAACTGAAGCAGTGTTTTCTCAGATTATAAAACATTTGTTGCAAATGAAGACTTCACAGCTTATGTCATGATACAAGAATAACAACCTGACTGCATTCATTAATGCATAAAAGGGAACAATGATGTGTCTCATACCTAGTTTGACATGAATTCATTCATAACTTTAATTATACCTGCTCAAGAATGCAAGTAAAGTATGCACAAAGTTACTCATATTTCTAAGTTGAACTGTGAAATTTCTGATGCTTGAAAGGTTATCCTTATGTAAAATGTCAATGTGAAACTCTTTACATGCGGAATGTAAATGTAAGAAAATGACTAGACACAAAGGGCAAGAAAATGATTAAATAATGGTGTTAAAAAAAGGGGGGGCCACAAATAGAAAATGGAATAAAATGACCCAAAAATACTCAATATGCATTTTCATAATCTGAGACCCATGAGAAGTAGGTATTTATGTACACATTAGCAATGTGTATCAAACTCCTTTATCTCCTTATAAGGAGCATAGGGCATTCACAAAGTACAGGGTTATTCACAAGTCAATGTTGCATTTCAGAAGTTTGTTGTAAAATAAGTACTTGACATATCAGTGTGAGTGATATACCAAATGAAAGGCAATCTCACAAAGTTTCTTTGGTATACCTTACAAGTGTTCATGGTTACATGGGAGACATCCAAGCGATAGTCCAATTCCGCCCACACCCGCACCAGCATGTCACGGTCGATCGTTGCTATCACTGCTGTAATGCGATCTCGGAGGTCCTTCAAATCAGCTGGAAGTGGTGGAATGAACACCCAGATGCTTCACATATCCCCAGAGAGAGAAATCACATCGTGTTAATTCCGGGGATCGGGGCGGCCACTGAAACAATGCGCATTATCAGCATTTCGTTCAATCCAACGTCGCGGTAAGTTCTGGTTCAGGTACGCGCGCAGAAGTCGGTCGAAGTGGGGTGGTGCCGCATCCTGTCGGAAAACGAAGTCACCTCTGTCTGTCAGTTGCGGCATAAGCCATTGTTCTAACATGTCCAGATAAGTGACGCTAGTCACTGTGGATTCAGCGAAGAAAAAGGGCCCGTAAACCTTGTCCTTTGACAGGGCGCAGAACACGTTGATCTTTGGAGAGTCGTGCACACGCTCGACTGTCGCATGTAGGTGTTGGGTTCCCCAAATGCGCACGTTGTGACGGTTTACTTTCCCCGACAAGTGAAACGTTGCTCCGTCGCTGAAGACGAGTCTGTCACCAAAATCGTCTGACATAGCAGCCTGCATGTCGATGGCAAATCGTGTGCGAACCTCCTTGTCACCATCTGTGAGCGCCTGCAGGAGTTCCAGTTTGTACGGTTTCACCTTAAGATGCTTGCGAAGAATCTGCCACAGTCGACTGAGACATCCCCAGCTGCAGACTTGCACGATTTGTCGATTTCTCAGGGCTGCGTGCAAACAACTCACGAACACCTGCAACAGTGAATCTGACATTCCGGGTCGTTTGGGTAGACACAGACAAGCAGTGCGCTCGAACGTTTCATACCACCTCTTGGTCCTGCGATCTGGCGCATCCTTGTGAAAACGAGTGCGAAATCGCCGCTGAATAGTCAGAGTAACCTGTTTTCGCAAATTGTATCACGCAAAACGCTCTCCCGTTGCCTGCGAACGTCATTTTGTACACACCTGCCGCCTAGCGGCCAACCGCGTCACCACAACATGCGCGCTTCACGTGACAAACTTGGTTATCAATCTGATAAGTCCCCGGATAACTTATCCCCGCAAAAATGGCCGGATATCTCTCATTTGACTTTTATGTATTAATATTTCTCAAGTTGTAATTATTATTGTACAAAAAAAACTAAAAAAAAAACCATCTCTCAGATATTTGACTTCAGCTAATATGGCGAATGCCATACATGTTCGATTTCCATTGGTTTTGTCATTTCTCTGGATTTGGTTAATATCTGCGAGGCAATAATCAAATATTGCAGTGCATTGACAATAATTAATCTACAGGTTAGTATATATGAACCTACATTTCAGTATTTTACGTCAATTGTGAGCTCTTGACTTGTATTCCAAATACTTTTCATTTGTATGTTTCTCTTCACAGTATGGATATTGTATCATCGTCATCCTCCTCAATAGCTTCATTCTCTGATGAAGATGCAATTAGGCCTTTACAGCGGCGTGTATTTCGTGCTAGAAATAACCCATTTGAAATGTACGACGAAACTGAATTTAAAAGAAGATTTAGGTTATCTAAACAACTAGTGATGGACTTAATTAATGAAATAGGACACAATTTAGAACCAACAACGAAAAGAAATATGGCTATTTCGGGGTTAAATCAGCTACTACTCTGTTTAAGGTTTTATGCGTGTGGCAGCTTCCAGATAGTAATGGGTAACAGTTTCAGTGTGCATAAATCTACTGCCTGCAGAATAATTAGAAAAATTACTCATTTAATTGCACTTCTAAGGCAGAACTACATAAAAATGCCAGAAAACCAAAGAGAAATTACAAACTTGAAAGCCTTATTTTTCAACATGGCAAGTTTTCCTGGTGTCCTAGGTTGTGTCGACGGTACTCGTGTACGTATACAGTCCCCAGGCGGAGAAAACGCAGAGCTTTATAGGAACAAGAAAGGATATTTTTCACTGAATGTGCAAGTGGTGTGCAATGCAAATTTGGAAATATGTGACATTGTTGCCCGCTGGCCAGGATCCACTCACAACAGTACCATTTTAATAACTCTTATTTGCGAGCTCAGTTTGAGGGTGAAGTAATATTTACGAATGGCCACCTAATTGGTGATAGTGTCTATCCCTGCAAAAAATACCTAATGACACCAGTACTTAACCCAGGCACACCGGCTGAAATCAGGCACAATTCTGCTCATGTTCGTACACGAAATTCAATCGAAAGGACAATAGGAATCTGGAAGAGAAGATTTCCATGTCTTTCAATAGGGTTGCGAACAAAACTGAACATAACTTCTGCTATTATATTTGCAACTGCAATTCTTCATAACATAGCATTAAACAGGGGAGATCACTGGCCAGATGATGTACATGAATACAATATACCTGAAGCAAACTATAACGAACATGGTGTGCATAACGATGATCTTCAGGGCAATGCAGAGCGAAGAAGAATAATTAACTTACACTTCAACTGATGCATGCATGGGTCTCTGGAGTCGAGAGAAATGTAACATTGCATTTCAGGGAAATGTTTTATTTATTTTTTTACACATATATAGTATGTATTGCTGGCCAATGGTTTTTTTTTTTAGTTTTTTTTGTACAATAATAATTACAATTGAGAAATATTAATACATAAAAGTCAAATGGTTTCAAAAATTAAACTTTATACAACTCTTTTTCTTTTTTGCAATTGGGTTTGTTTCAGTTCCAATTCACATTTCAATAGTGCCATTTTTAGGTCATGCTCTTCCTGCATTAGCTTCTGCCTCAATTTGTGGTCCTCTTGCATTTGCTCGATTTGTAGGTTATGTTCCCTTTGCCTTAGTTTTATTTTAATCTCTTCTCTTAAGTTTTATATTTTTGTTAACGTCATCTGTGTCTGTGGATCTTTTGCGTGACGTCCTCCTTATTACAGGGGTGGTTGAAGATGTTCCAACAGCTTTTGAAACAATTACATTTCTCTCCGTTTCAGCTGTTTGACCTTCACAGTCCTCTTGCACGGTGGTATCACTATGCACCACAGTTTCATCAGCGCTTATCTCATTGCACGGTGAACTTGCAGCGGTGGCTGTGGGAGGAGCAGCAAGCTGCTCGTGTAACTCAAATATTACAGCATCTGCAAATAAAAGTACCAGAATTTGGTATAAATAATGTATTTATTTTTTCTGTTATGAATAAATTTTTTAACAATACCTATCTGTGTAAATTTTAAATTCGGTTACTATTCCGTAAATTATCCAGTTCTTACCATCTCCAAAGTATGCTGCACTTGAGTTATATGGGTTGCTCTGTGGCTTAAACATATTAATTATTTTAGAGCTGGTCTCTGTTAACTTGGGAGAGAACTTTCCTCGTCCAGTTTTTAACGCTTCTATATATAAGAGGGAAAAATATAGTTTCAGCTAACATAATACTACATAACGCATTCGTTTTATAATTACACCTATGTTATAAAAGTTTACGTAATTACCTTATCACTACTCATTTCTTTCTTAGCTTGCTTTTTCATGCAGTCATACAACGCATGTAATTGCTTTGGTGTACGTACTCCAGTACGACACGATGGGTTGTAAATTTTGGCAATTTCTTCCCATGCTTCATTGTTCGCTTTAATAGTGCCATCAGTTTTTATTTTCTATGACATCATCCTTTTCGGTCACTAACTCTATCAGCATGTTTTTTTTCAAAGTCGTCGAAATTCCTACTGCGTTTAGTACTCATTTTACTAGATGTTGAGGTTAAGTTTCACACGTGCTGATCTTTGTTTTACAATATATCGATATACTGTTATTCAGTTAAGTTGGCAATAATGATGAACAAGTAGAGAAATTAGTGCTTTCGTTAATCAAAACTGCGTGGATACAAGCGCCATTGCGATCGCTGTTGCAATTAAATGAAGGAAAAACGCAGGTCGCTATCTGTTGTCGTATTCCGAACTAAATTGTGGAATAGATTGTTATCCAAGCAACTGAAACTCTTTGAGAAACAGATACAAATTATCTCTCAGATAAAGTTTATCGAACAAATAGCAATCGAATAGATATCTAGAGCTTTATGCAACCGGGCCGTACATGACAATGTGGCTAGATGAGGTGAGGTTAATCTGTGGGTGAGCCACTCCGGGGTGTGGAGCTTCCATTGGCTGCCCGCCCGTGACGTGGGTGAAGACGAGCGCACGGAATACATACACAGCGCAAGTGAACACACTAAATTCCTCGTGATTAACTCCCAAATGTATATTATTAGCACGTTCTTCCAGTTTTGTTTAAAAGGTATATTATATCAGAGTTTTCTACAAACATTGTGGGCATATACCATAAAGCAAAACGAATGGAAGCTGCATTGCCTTAGTAATATATTTACGTATAAACAAAACTACTGGAACACGTGCAGTATTTCAGCGTAAACTGTAGGTGCTACAAGAGATTCAAACACGTATCACTTTAGTACTAAACGAAAATTTACAACTAGTCTAAAGGAATCTCTCAATGGATATGCTGGTACATTTTTTAACCTGCGCCGCTACTCTCACGTTCTGGCGTGATCTTCCTGTAACGCTCAGGTGAGCATCAGTGATGTGATGAACAATTTTAAGTTGTTCTGCAATGTGTTGTGATAACAGATCCTTAATAACTCCTTTTTTTTTAAACACGGTGTTGTCTGGTAGAACAAAACCTTCATCCAGAAAATGGTTGCGTAGGAGCTTCAGGAGTTGTGGGACATCATAATACACCCAGATTTTCCTGGGTTTATCACTGGGGTTGTAAAAGAATGTCCTGGATACACCGACATTCAATTGGTTCCATACTTTCGAGTTTTTCCCTCCCATGTCACAAGTGACAGCGTATACTTCAATTTGGCAGGCTTCAATTTCAATAATAATGATGTGAAGCAACTCTGTCATTGTGACGTCATAGTATAAAGGCTGTTTCCACTTGGAACATTGTCCTCTGACCATGAACAACTGAACATTGCTATATAGACCCAGTATTATATCGTCTGACATAGCAAACGCGGGAATCTATGTTCATCTCGTCGAAGCTTATAACAGCTAATTTTTCTAAACCTTGAAATTCATTGCCTGTGCCGTTAAGATATTTTACCTCGTTCATAATACTTGGTCTGCATTTGATTTTACGTCTCCATTTTTGCAAAATCGAACCAGGTTGGGGAGTGTTTAGTTTTCTCGAATATTCATACGCCTTTAGAGAAAGCGCTCTTAGTGCAATGGCATTTGTTATATCCTCGGAGGACCATTTCACTCCCTTATTCCCACTTAAAAGACATTTTATTTGCCCTGGGGTGAAATATGTTGATAGCACTTCTTTTACCCTATTTTCCACAGCAACTCGTGTGACCTTAGCACATGAACTTCGATTTTTTTATAGCCACGGCAAGCTTCGAACCCCGAATTATTTTAAGAGCCGCGTTTTTCTTTCAGCGCCGCCAAAGCAGCCGCGTTTATTCTTTTCAATACTTCAATCTCTTTGAGGTTTTCTAATTCGTTATCGCTATTTTCTATAACTGGATCCGTAATAGTGGAATGATCAAGCTTTCTTTTCTTCGGAGATACAGACGCAAAGGTGGACAAGGCTCGCTTCCTAACAGTTCGGACCTCGTCCCGCACATCTCGACCACTGGAAACCTACAGAACGAGCCGAAACGCTTAATTCTTACATTTTCTGCAGTGTTAAGACAGCAATAATTTCTGAATACATTATTCTGTTACAGGATATAAAAATGAAAAAGACATACCTGCGACATTCCACTTGTACTTGGACCTTCACTAAGTGCATCATGCCAATTAGGAATAAACGGCGACGGACTGCATCTGGGAGCAGAATTTTCTTAACCGGCAAACCTAACAGCTCACTTTTCAAATCACGTTTACAGTCACTAGAAAGAAAGTGCACTGAACATACGTGATTTATCAGCGTTTCATTTGTCAGTTGGCTTACAGCGAGACACCTACACGCGCTTTAATTGCTCATTTTTTGGAAATGTGATAATTCACACCAACTGTTTTAAAATTACCGTTTTAATTACGGCATTGTCCTACAGCACAATACATTCTACTCTTAACGTTTTCAGTCATTGCACACCGACTTCAACACTTCAAAGCAGAGAAAACAATCTATATTCAAGATTCTAGTTTTAAATATGTGTGTGTGTGTGTGTGTGTGTGTGCAACTTATTTGTTGAAGTGTGGGGTATATGACTGGGTGATAAGGAACAATGCACTCTCGTACATTTGTTGATAAGTTGTGAAGTTTCCGCCAACATAGCGAGGTAAAGTAGGATAATTTACCAAAACAGCTAAAAATATGTTATACTTTCAAAATAAAGGCAGAAGCATATATTACCTTCCGATATACGAGTGCTTCTTGATTTATTGCACTTGTACGTGACTGTTAAAACGAAGCGGAACTCAGATTAATATCTATTGCCTTTTAGGCGGTAGAGGCATAATTATTTCAAAGGAAATGCTTTTCCATCCACTTTGGTTCTGTAAAGCATTATATACCTGGAAAATCGTGCCATTTTCAGGGAAGAATACCTTTCGCCGCATTACATGTATTTTCGTATGCAGACTTAAGAGTCGGCCTATCTGCCAAAAAGGAAGTTCTTTATATTCCTCTGGAATACCTATTAAACAGCATAATTGTGAGCAGAAGTTATTTGAAGACCAAGTATCATAAGTGCAGCCCAGATTCTGATGACATGTCATATTTCAATTCTTGCAATAAAGGCCTTGCTTAGGTGTACATAAATCCTTATCATGGGTTCCACATACACATATTTATTAGGTCATTTTGGTAGTTTCATGCCATGTTCCATTTTGGGTCATCTTTTTTTCGATTTTACATCATTAATTTGTAATTTCCTTGTCCTTTGCCTCTTTATTTAGTAATTTCCTTGCAGAAGTATAGAGTATATAAATATTTTTGGTTGGTCTGGAAATACTTCCTTGTGGGCGGAAGGATGGTTATCGTCTGGAAACAGTATAATTACTGTTATGAATTCATTTCCAAAATTAGGGACGAGGTCAATTTTCCCTTTTTTGCGTTAATAAGTGCGTACAGTCAAGTTGCTATCTTATTATTTATGTATGGCATAGGTTGTCCTCTTTATTCGCAATGAATATTACATAATCTGCGTTCTCAAAAGACAATGCTACACCGTTTTAAGACCTGTTTCAAAACACAATAAGTTAGAAACTTAATTGAAAATATATTTGTTCTATGTTCTTGGTTGGAGAATCTGAAAAGCAAAGAAACTAATTTTCTTACTTGTTAGAAGAATCTGAAAAGGAAAGTAAAAAAATGTTTTCTTTTCAGATTCTTCAAACGAACATTTTCATTACTCTTTTATGTATTTTTTCTACTTGTATAGGAGTTATATCCATATATAAATTAATTTATAACCTTCTGTGCACTAATTTTAGTAAATCAAATAGATCTCATTTTAAATCATTTTTGTAATTGCCATGTCATTTTGAAACAAATGTAATTTTTTAAAGAAAAATTAGTCATTAAAATCCGGGCCCTGCTTATAAGCCACCGCTGACCTTATTTCCTCTCATGTATTTACGTTCATCTTCCCTGTATTTGCTCACAAAATATTGGTTTGTTTCGTAAAGCCTCTCCTGCCAGTTTGGCATGAAATGTGTCCATGTTTTATACAAAATAACGAAAGCTAAAATACTAGTAAATTATTACATTTTCCTTGCATAAATACTAAATAACATATGTACCTAATTACAATTGGCAAGTTCCTTATGATGAGATGGGGTTTAAGGGCGCTAAACAGCCAAGGTCATAAACGCCCTTACAAAGTATAAAATTTAAAATCCAAAAATAAAATATGGGTAAAAAACCGCAGTCAAAAACACTAAAAAAAGACAAGACATCAAAGTTTAAAACCACCACAAAAAAAAAACAGGGTAAACAAAACAATAAGAGTAAAACGACGTGTCAAGAACTGTAGAACGCATGGGACATGAGTGCCACATGTCCACTGGGGAGTAGAGCCCCCAATAAAAATAGACAATATAAAATCACACAGCTAAAAGACGCTCAGCGCATCAAATGCGTCGGCTAAAACCAATGTCACTGATAAAACCTAAAAGACATTCTACAGCATGCGTGTCGTCTGTCAAAACGTTGGCCATGCCAACAGGCAGACACACGCGAAAGCGCAATGGAGCTAAAACTTGACACTTAATTAAAATGTGACGCACCGTTAAGGGCGCATCACACTGTTCACAGTGGTGCGGGGTCGCCACTAAGCAGGTATCTATGACTAAAAAGGGAATGTCCGATTCGTAGACGAGCTAAAATTACCTCTTCCCGACGAGAAGAGGTACCCCAGACTGACGGGAGAAGTTTAACCTCCCGCAACTTGTTCCCCCGGATGGTCGTCCACTCATCACGCCAAAGCGAGAGGATGCGGTGACGTAAAAGAACACACAAATCTGACGAGGGAACAACAGAGGTAAGAAATCTGGGGGATAAAATCGCCGATTTGGCAGCGGCGTCGGCAGACTCGTTCCCTAAGATGCCCACATGACTTGGAATCCACACGAAGGACACGCTGATGCCAGAAGTAACACGCGAGTGGAGCAGGTCATGAATGCGCTGTACTAGCGGGCGGTAAGTGTACAGCACGCGAATACTTTGAAGAGCACTCAGGGAGTCTGAACAAATAAAACAGTGCCGTTAAGTAGTGCCGCTGGATGTATAAAAGTGACTGATAAATACTAAAATGTTCGGCGGTAAAAATCGAACATCCCGGGTAAACGAAAGGTAAAACTACGTTGACCAAATACAAAGGCACACCCTATTCCAACATCAGTCTTAGACCCATCAGTATATAAAAAATGAAAGTCCCCGAACTGCGCCTGAAGTTCTAAAAACACTTATCTAAGAACTGAAGAAGGGTCTCAATCTTCGGCATTGACGTTAACCCAAGGTGACAGTGGGCATCAGCGCGCAACCATGGAGGAAAACGCGTTTCCCCCCTGGGAAGGGCCGGCGCTGGCGTAACGTCCAAATGCCGAAGAAGCTGTCGAAATCGAACCCCTGGAGGGAGCAATGCAGAGTAGCTAACTAAATATTGCCGACCAAGCGAATCCTCGTAAAATAACGCGAAGGACGGGTGGTCAGGCATGCTTGAGAGTCGACATGCATAGCTGCACAAAAGCATCTCACGCCTGAAGGACAGCGGAGGCTCCGCAGCTTCAGCATACACACTGGGAACAGGACTGGTTGGAAAGGCCCCGTAGCGACTCTTATTGCCACGATGGTGAATGGCATTAAGGCGACCTAACACAGATGGACGTGCCGATGTATAGACAATACACCCGTAATAAAGCTTGGACCGGACCAAACAGCGATAAAGACGCAAAAGGATGGTCCGATCAGCTCCCAAGGATCTGTCACTTAAAACACGTAAAAGATTAAGAGAACGGTCAAACTTTGCTTTTAAAAAGGAAATGTGCGAAGTCCAGCTCAGCTTTCTATCAAAGATCAACCTAAAAAATTTCACCTCGTCTGCTATTACTCGCGCAAAACTTCTGGAATCGTGACCTTGATTGCCATCCTAGCTGACGAGCCTAGGAATGGTTTATGTTTAGCTTTATCAACGAAAGCGATATAATACCTTTGCTTACTCACAGTGCGTAACACATACAGTCTGCATAGAAAGTGTCTGCATCTGGTTGTAATTTTAAAGAGAGCTGCAGTATCTAAACATTACTTATTTTATATTTGTTATATTTATAACCACGGCTCCTATGTTTTCAAAGTTAAGTGGTAAGGTGTTACATAGTCAAAGTAGGGAAATAATTGCAAATGTCATCGACTTCATGAAGCAAGAAGCAGAGATGAAGGAAGAAATTATATCCGAGTTCCACAAAAGCCTTATGAGAGTGAAAGAAAGAGTAATCAAAGCAACTGGTGTTTCACAGAGTTCCGTTTCCAGAGTTCTCAAAGATAAGAGAAAAAAACATATGGATGAAAGAGTACCATTTGACACACCTGGGAAGAAACATAAGGTCCCAAAACGTATTACAGAAATAGACGATTTCGAATGCGTCATTCGGCGCACGATTCACAATTCCTATGTGGAAGAAAAAACTGTGCTAACAATAAGCAGATTGCTCATCCAGCTGAAAGACAGCAGAAACTTTCAAGGTGGTGCTACAAATCTCAGAAAAATTATTAGATTATTATTATTAGATTTAGGGTTCAAATGGAAGAAACCGAAATCAAATAGAAGAGTTCTAACAGAAAAGCAAAATAAATAAATAAAATATAAAAATAATAATAAAATAAAAAAATAAAAAGTGAATGTTGCCATGATAGCTTAGTCGGTTAGAGCAACGGCACGGAAAGCCTAAGATCCGTGGTTCAAATCACGGCTATGGCATTGAATTTTTCAGTCTGATTCCACCTTTCCAAATGACTATAATTTTATATGTACTTATATCAGTGTATACTTATATCAGCATCAATTTTCAAGGTGGTGCTACAAATTTCAGAAAAATACTATAATGTATGAAGATGAGTCATACAGCATCTAAAAGTTGGAGTGACGATAGCGAATTAGGTTTGCAGGCACCTGTTGCCAAAGGGCAAATACTTATTATCGTTCGTGCTGTTGGAAAGATCGGCTTCGTTCCAAATGCCCTTCTTTTACAAGTCGCAACAAACAGGAGATTTTCATCAAGAAATGAATACAGAAAATTACATTAAGTGAATCAACGCATGTTGATACCTAATATGCCTGCTGGGTCTGTTCTGGTCATCGACAATGCTTCACAATGCGTCAACACTCAAATTCAAAAACCACCTACCTCAACTTCCTTGAAAGAAGAAATGAGAGCTTGGTTACTTAGACATAATAAAGCTTTAGATGAAAGCATGAGTAAAACAAAGCTATATAACTTAATTAAAGCCAACAAACAGCTTCAGAAGTCATACATACTTGACCAGATAGTAATACAACATCGCCATAATGTACTTAGACTGTCATCGTATCGCCCAGATCTAAACCCAACCGAATTAATCTGGGCTGATGTCAAAAAATGGGTGGCATGCAGAAATATCACTTTTAAATTAAAATATGTGGAGCAGTTATAACGCCAGCAATTTGCTGAAATTGGAAGGCCAGAATGGGAAAATGTATGGCGACATGCTGAATAAATTAAGAACCATTATTCCGAAAAATACGGAATTGCAGAAAATCAAACAGAAATAATTCTCATGCAGGATAATGGTGCAGAAAGTAGTGACAGCAGTGATGACGGCAATAATGTGAGTGATTCCGCAGAAGAGGAAGGGTTGTTAGATGTGGAAGAATTGGAGGCAATGATTGACAGCGTTTTTTATATTAAGCGCTTTTTACAGCGTGGATTTTAATATGCTGTATATAACTAAGTTTATCAGCGCAACACAGTGCATAACCGTTGTGGATATTTGACGATGACTGTCCCACGCACTCCTGCAGCATGCAGTCGATCGGTCACCACCTGATGTGGTAAGCAACTCGCATCATAGTTCACATTAAGATTTTCACGTGTCTAGAACGGTTGCGCCGATAATAACGGAAGCATCTCCAGCTCAAGATGGAGAGGGCGGAGGGAAAGCCTTCCGGCGCCAAAAATTGATAGACGCATTTCTCGGCGGAGAGATTAAAGGCGCTGGCGTTACTCCAGGCGTAGAGGCGTTCGAGCAGACAGGTCCGCTGTGAACTACAATAAATAGCAAAATTGTAAACGAAAAGGGACGATGAAATACCAGGTGGAAGGCACTCAACAAGGGGGTTAATAGCAATTGCAAAAAGTGTGACGCTGAGTACAGAGCCCTGCGGTACACCGTTCTCTTGAATAAAACTATTAGATAAAACCGAGCCCACACGTACACGAAAGACGCGATCCGTCATAAACTCCCGAAGAAGTATGGGAAGACGACCGCGTAAATTCCATGCGTGGAGTGTACGTAAAATGCCGCCCCTCCAACAAGTATCATAAGCTTCCTCCAGATCAAAAAACACAGCCACTGTTTGACGCTTTCTCAGAAATCCGTTCATAATATGCGTCGACAGACACACCAGATGGTCGACGGTAGAGCGATGGCGACGAAATCCGTACAGAGCGTTCGCTAGAAGTTTCTGAGACTCAAGCCACCATGTCAACCGCCCGTTGATCATGCGCTCCATCACCTTGCAAATGCAAATGGTGAGGGGTAGCTGGAAGGTAGTTTGCGATCCTTCCCAGGCTTAAGTATAGGGACAATGGTGGCTTCGCGCCAAACGGAAGGAAAAAAGCCGTCTTGCCAAATACGGTTATAGACCTGTAAGAGAAAGACTTTACTGTCGGCTGAAAGGTTCTTTGACATCAGGACATGAATGCCGTCCGGCCCAGGAGCGGAGTGCCTAGAGCAATGGAGAGCGTGCTCCAGCTCCCTCATTGTGAAAAGTTCATTACAACATCCCTATTAGCAGACCGAAAATTAAAGGTCTCGGAATCCAGCCGGTCTTCGAGAGAGCGAAAGCCGGCGAAATAATGGGCAGAACTGGAAACCGCCTCAAAGGCAGCACCCAGTGTTAGCAATGGCAGCCGGATCCACTATGGTGACACTGGAAACCTGAAGGCCAGACACAGTACAATGCGACAGTTTACCGGAGAAGCGACGAAGTTTATCTCAAACAGAGAAAGGTGTGAAGCGATTAAAAGACTCGACAAAACGAGTCCAAGACGCCTTCTTGCTATCCTGAATAATGCAACGAGCCCTGGCGCGCGATTGTTTAAAAGTAACCAAATCAAGAGTAGGGTGTCGCCGAAACACCCTAAGCGCAGTTCTACGGGCACGAACGGCGTCGCGACAATCCTCGTTCCACCACGGAACAGGAATACGCCGCGGGTGAGAGGATGAACGAGGAATTGTGCGTTCGGCGGCAGATAGAATCGTAGACGAAAGGTGCTGGACCATGAGTAACGTCAGTGAAGGGCTGGTCCTCAAAACACACGAGGCTGGAATACAATCTTCAGTCGGCTTTTCTCAATATCCAGGTAGGTACTCTGGAATACTGGACGTAGTGAGACAAGAGAGAAACGATGCAGGGGTAATGGTCGCTGGAGTAGGTGTCAGAGACGGCGTTCCATTGCAGACGACTAGCAAGCTGGAGCGAGCAAACGGCAAAGGTCCAAGTGAGAGAAAGTACCAGAAGAATCAGAAAGAGAAGTAGGCTCACCTGCATTGAGGATGGTGGTTGAACTGAGAAAAAATGTCGGAAAGAAGCGTTCCCCTTGCACAAGCCCTAGGAGAACCCCACAGTGGATGATGGGCATTAAAACCTCCCAACAGTAGAAAATGTGTTGGGAGAGCGGACAGATCTCGAATGTCCGCGTTAGCTAGGGGAGACGACGGAGGTGAATAGATGGAGGAAACAAAAGAAAAAGCCGGGTAATTGAAGTCTAACGACAACAGCTTGCAAGTCGGAAGTGAAAGTCTGAAAATGAACGTCGTTACGCACCAATATCATGATACCTCCATGAACAGGAGTACCCTCATCCGGTGCAAGATCGTAGCGAACCGGAGTATACCCTCGGAGATTAAAAGGATCTTGAGGGCGTAGCTTAGTCTCCTGCAAACACACGACCATTGGTGAATGGGAACGCAATAAAAGTTGCAGTTCCGCCCTATGCGATCGTACACAACTTAAGTTCCAGGTCAGGATAGCCATGAAGGAAAGGGTTAAACTGTTTACTTAGAAGGGCGGCTCAAAATTACCTTCTGCTTAACCTTTGGGCTCGGCCTTTTGGTATGGAGTTGGTCAGACTCTATAGCCTCCTCGAAGGGAGGGCCCACGCGCTCAGAGCCACAAACCGATTCAAGCGCCGAGAATCGGGAGTGGAAATGGGTGAGAGATGCCGCTGAGCGCGGCTTGTTCCAGAAGCATCCTGGGACTGCGACCTTCGAGGAGAAGGTGAACTCTTCTTACCGCGCGCACGCGGAGGGTCTTTCAGTAAATCTTCCTTACGAAGTTCCTGCTTTGATTTCTTTTCAGTGCCTTGCGACTTCAGTATCTTAGGACCAGCGTTAGACGGCTTGATAACTGTGCCAGAAATGGACGGCCGGATGGTAGTGGCGGTCAATGCATTCATGGTCCAGGTCTGTTTCAGCACCCTTCCGGGGTACAGGCGAGGCAACAACAGAACTAAATGTACCCGATCGCGGGAGCGAAGGCTGGTGCGCATGGTAACGCCTCCGGGCTTCAGCGAAGGAGAGTTTCTCCTTTACCCGGATCTCCTGGATCGCCTTCTCGCCCAAGTACTGTGGACAGTCGGCAAATGATGCAGAATAAGACCCTTTGCAATTAACCAGACGGGGGCTGTTGAACAGGTACCTTCGTGCGAGGGCTGGCTACATGATGCACAGACGGTAACGGCACTCTTACATGAAACTTGCGTATGCCCAAAACGTTGGCATTTAAAACGCAGAGGTCTAGGAATATATGGCCTCACCGCAACACGTTCGTACCCTGCTGAAATGCTCGTAGGCAGATCGACGCCATCAAAAGTTATAAACAGGGTACGAGTGGGTAGCAATACTCCCTCGCGTTTGGCCTGCACTCGATGCACTGCTGTTACCTTTTGATCTGAAATATAGTCGAAGAGTTCATCGTTCCGACATACCATCGAGGCTATGGGTGGTAACGACGCCTCGACAGGAATTCAAGGTGCGGTGCTTCTCAACACAGATGGGATAACCGTGGAGAAGCGTAGCGCGCAACAAGGTCTTACTTTGCTGATCGGACTTTGTTTGTACTAATAAGGAACCATTCCGTAGACGAGTGCAGGACTGAACCGCACCAGCAATAGCATCAAGGCCCTTCTGAATAATAAAGGGGTTCACCTTCTCAAAACTTTGCCCTTCTTCTGTTCGTGAAATGACCAAACAACCACCAGATGTCGGTGGTGCTACCTCTGTTAAAGACTTTTCGGCGCTTGTTAGTAATGGAGAAAGAGAGCTCTATAGCGAAAGAAATCCTCCACCATTGCAACCGTCTCCGACCTCGGGCTCGGACTTCTCGGGCGTTACCCCGGCTTGGGTGAGTGGCGTATCTATACCAGGCTCACCCCAGGGTCACATCTCCCAGAACATAGACAGAGGGACCCAATGGCCGTGGGGAGTCAGCAGCTCATGCAATGGCCTCCCCCGCGGGACTGCAGTTGAACAGCGGATACGAACACAGGCCGTACATGACGACCCCGGGTGGTGGGGATGACGCCATTACCCACTCACCCAGCTGCGCACGCAGTGTGTGGGTATCCGTCATGCTGTTTCCACGGAGGTTTAAAATAAATAGAATGGTAAAATAAACCAAACAGTGCGTGGGCGTATCGCACGCAAGGTAGGCCGGCGAAGGTAAATATATGTGGGAATGAATGGACGTGGTGCGAAATGTTCGGTAAGAGACGAGACAAGAAAGAAACGATGACGAGGGGCGGTATGGAACGAAATGCAAAGAACGCACGAGAGCCTACCTTGAGTCCCCCGGCCACGACGACGAACCCACCTCGGCCGGACTAAGGTGGAGGCATGATGATGGCGATGATTGGCTCGGGCACCCCTGGTACGCCAAACCCCTACTCCTAAGGTGAGCCCCTGGGGGGGGGGAGCAAGTTCCTTAGATCTACCTGCTTTTAAAAAGGTCAGTGTAACATGTTTCAATGATCACCAGTGTAATACACTAATACACCTCCCATTAACACCACCTACTTCCCCGTGGATGAAAACATTAAATTTGTGTGCTTTTTAAGGATATTGGTTGCGAACGTATACTAAGACACACAAGAAAGGTTGTTCTAAAATCAATATCTACCAAAATGTTAAGGCTAGACGCATCCTTGTTCTTACTCTTTCAAGTATGGAGAAGCTAATGGGAACTATCTACAATTAATTTGTTATTCATTAATTAAAAAATTAAAACAACTTTATACTAAAAACAATTAAGAAACTAGGTTTATATAAGCACATTTTCAGCCTATATGTAATATTTCATCATTATTACAATAATACAAATAAAGCTTACATCTAAAACTTGTCTAGTGCACCAGTTTTCTAGCTCCCCCATATTTAGCCCCTAGGCTGTATATATTGGGATAAAGCTACTATACCATCTCTCCACTTTACAAACTATGGTCGTTCAGCTGTACCTTTCTTAAGCTCCTTATCCACTTATCCCTTGTGTTGCCTAAAAATGTCCCCATCATTTTAATTGTTTCTACTTTTGTGCTTCTCAACATTCTTAATGCTACTGCTTCTTTGTTTAGCTTGTCCCATTTTTTATTCCATATAACCTCTCTCCACCTTTTAACCTTATCACATTCTATTAGACAATGAAAAGTACTACCCGATTCATCACACATAATACATCTCCCTGAACAATTATATCCATTCCTTTTTAAAAATATTACTCCTGTGCGCATCCACGCAAGACCTATTCTACCAAATTGATTAAATATATCTACATACTTCTCCTTTCCCCAATCTCTTTTAACTGATTTATACAAGATCAATGACCTTTTATCCTCAAAACTAGCCCATATCCCTTGTTTCTCGATATCTTCCACCCTCAATCTCACTTCTTTCCAAAACCCACTGTTATTATATTTATCTAATAGGAAAATATTCCTCATGCCAATTTCTTTTAGGACATTTCCCATCTCCCCTAACCAACACTCTTCTCCTAGGACAGCTTTTTGAAACTGTATACATTCTTTTAATATATTATCTTCTAAATTTAAACATCTATACCAATACTTCAAAATTCTTTCCACTATTATACCTTTTCTCCCTACCCTTCCTAGCTCTGCCAGTGCCACACCCCTTGGTGAACTCTTGGGTAAACCCAAAACTTCTTTACAAAACATTCTATGGACTATATCAATCTTAATCCATCCCTTTGCCACCCCCCATATTTCTATTCCATATAACAGTTTTGACTCTACCACAGCTTCATATAGCCTTTCCAACCAGTTCATTGTTAGCGTGGGTTCAGCCTATATAATGAAGCCAAAATATCCAAATTCTGAACACACAATTGAGTATGTGCACTATTCTGTCTGAAACTCAGTTTATTTGAAAACTGGAGGATATTTGCAAGACTTGCCCTGCAGATATGTTTTCAGCATGTGGGCACAGTTTCATACGCATAAGTCGATTATTCATGCTTTTACCTAGAGACGTAAAAAAAGTCTCGGTAAAAATGCACATATATCAAGTTTTCAGCGATCATTAAACTGCTATGTTTAAATCATATTACATAAGAACATGTTCAACATACAGTTTCCCTCATTAAGCTGCTTTTTTCACAATACATAAAGAATATAATTTAATTTCGAATCAAAGTTTAAGACGCGACAGCGTATAACATTGAATATATTTTACTTTCATTACTAAAATTGGCCGAATAATGCGTTATTGGTTTTCTTTAACATAATATAATTAAAGTCAAGCAAAAGCATAAACTAAGAAAAATGGTTTTAAAGCTTGCAACTTCAAACTTCTGAAAAACATTAATTTACAAATATCTGCTTTCTATCTACATATCTCTCTTTCTTTGAATAACACGTGTTGTAAATCATCCCTCAACCCCAACTTTCATATATCGACAGCTTTTTAGCGAATATTTCAAGGGGAAACGAAATTGGCGCCACTTGGGTATTTAGCTGTAAAAAGACAGGTTTGTGTTTATTATTTCCAAGACTAAGTCTAGTTATGATTTTGTTTCAAGTGATGTAGGGTCGAATCAGATCGTATAACGAGAATATTATCTGAACTTTCATGCCGAGAAGTACAGTGCAGTTTACTGGATAGCTAAAACTTCATTCTCGATGACGTCACGTAGCAGGCGGACCGAAAGCAGAACAAGCGAAAACGGTGCGGGAAGAGACCCCTCTGCGTACATGATTCAGACTCGCACGTCTCATACATAACGCACATAGTGTTTTCCAAATGTGACACTGACTCAATACACTGACTTATGAATAACCTGTATTTCCATCAGAACCTATTTCTTGCCAACTTCTTTACTTCATTCCAGATTTTCCCTCCTTTAGCAATTTTTTTGAAAACCAATCTTCCATGTGTTTCTTGGTCTTCTTCTGCACTACCTTGGGGATTGCAAAGCAATTTTTTCCACACCTTTATCTAGTTTTCTTAGTGTGTGTCCTATCCACTTTCACTTTGATTTATTTTCCATAATTCCTAATTTGAAATTGTATCTGGCCATTTTACTCTTATAATT
Source organism: Deroplatys truncata (assembly GCA_030765065.1). NCBI lineage: Eukaryota > Metazoa > Arthropoda > Insecta > Mantodea > Mantidae > Deroplatys > Deroplatys truncata. Next base: position 406,181,808 of record CM060990.1, read on the forward strand.
CTTAAACATCTATTGACAAATGTTTGTAATTTTCTTTGTATGATTTTGCTTGTTTTCCATGTTTCACAGCCATCTAATAAAACTGATTTCACATTACTATTGAAAATTTTAATTTTAGTGCATCTTTATGTTAAATTTCCGGATTGAATATAATAGGACAGAAGCACCATTTTCTTTCTTTATTCTATTCTTAACATTTTCAGTCTCCACCATCCTCATCAATTATACTACCTAGATATTTGAATTCCTGAACAGTAACAACATTATTATAATTTTGTTTGTTTTCTTACTATTTAGTCTCATTTCTTTAATTTTCTTTGAAGTCTTCTTTATTACTTCTAATAGAGTATTCACTTTACTTTGCATATCATAAAAATTATGGTAGAGCAGGCAAACATCTGTGAAAATGTCTTCCAAGATACCATTCAGTTCCCATCTTATGTCTCTACTAACACTGCCTACCACCTTTCCATAATGCCATTCATAATCAAAAATATAATTGGAAAGAATACAAGCCTGTTTCACTCCACATGTAATTGCAATATTTTCTGTCAACATACCTTTATGCCTAACATCACAAGCACATTTCTCATACATAAGTTTAATTTAGTCTACAGATTTTCTCCAAATTTTACTATTTTTCTCCATATGTAAGCTTGATTTAAAGAATCAAATATTCTTTTCAAAATCGATAAAGGATATAAAGTATTCCTCCATTCATTGCTCTGTTCATACATTATTTTAATGAGTATTTGTGTGTTTTACACATGACCTATTTGTTCAGAATCTTGCCTGTTCTTTCCTATCAATTTATTTACTTCTTGCACAATTATATATGATTCCTGATAGAATTTTACTGGGAATTGAAAGTAACATTATTCCCCTCCAATTATTACACTCCGATGTTTCTCCCCCACCTTGCTGTTTTGACAATCCTTTACTCCAATCAGTTGATAGATTATCTTTCTCCCATATTTGCTCAATAAAAGGATGCATAATGTCTGCTGTAATATTAATATCAACCTTTAATATGTCAGGAGGAATATTACCTATCCCAGAGATTTTCCACTTTTTTGTTTCAATGCTGCAATTATTTCACTTTTAGTTGGTGTATCAATTTTGCAATTTATGTTTATAGCAATGCCTATGATACAAAAATTAAAAAATGACTAGCTTAAGTACTAGTTTACAACCCCCAATCAATTTTCACTCTTAAGTTGCTTCCTTATTTTAAGCAGACTAATGACATATGAGTTATGACTCATAGGGCAATGTGCACCAACCTAGAGTAAGCTCTACTTTTGTAGTAAGCTACTACTCAAGTCACTCGGCAACTTTCATACAAGACTAAAGCACTTCCAAAGCACTATTTTTTTGACATATTCCCAGAGTAAATTACCGTAGAAGAATCTTGGATAGCACCTCATATAGCAAGTTACTACGGGATTAAATAGAGCACAAATATAGGTTAGAATTTACTCTTGCGACCTGGATGGAGCAAGTAACCTGTTGGTTGAACTAGAACACCGTTTTTGAAGGTAGAATCTTATTTGGAGGAGGACATTTTGACAGGATTACTTTGATGATCTCTTAAAAAAAAAAAAAAAAACAGTGATTACTGAGATTACATTGATCTCGAAGAGAACGGGAATGTGATAGTGGTATGAGAGATCCATATGATACTTATAGAGAGTGTGTTCAAGTAACATTTCAGTATTAGGAAAGAATCCTTTACATTCCTTTTGAATCCGCTTGGGGAGCATTTACAACAAAACTCAAGATAGGAATCAGCTCTCTAACCCAAACTGCAATTATTGTTATGCATCCTGCGAGTGCTTCGTACCGAAACATTTCAGATAGTACAGCCGGGATTACGGCAAACTTAACATAACGGTCCAACATTATTAAATGGAGCTATTTTGGATTGACTTAATGCGACATAACTTAAGAGAGTTTGGCAACGTCAAACTTTTCCTTCCCATTACATCAAGTTTCAAGTCACATGGTAATTAGAACCAATCGGTGTTAAGCACAAGCACAAAGTAATAAAAAAACTACCAATCAAGAGTCATCCCCATTAAGTTAAGTGCATCCTTATTAGTCCTTTAGTTCACCAACATTTCTTAACTTCATGTCATGCTTAGTGAAGTTCATCGTAATCCCTGCATTACAGGTGCTCTTATAAACGTTCACCGTGCACCTGCTGGTCCTATCTTTCATCACGTTGTTAAAGCACTTTTGAGGTTAAGGGCAAGGTATCTACATATATATTTATTTATCAGTGTTCACAAAATAAAAGGCAACTCTGCTCCATTTTTGCAGATTTCCTACACATTGTGGGTGCAATTGACTGAACACATGTTCCTATTTTGTGCCCATCAGTGAATATGGTGAACTTTGCTGAAATCGGAGAGGGGATTTCTCCAAAAACACGCAAATGATCTGCAATGCAAATATGAAGTTTAGAAATACTGTTTCCAGAATTTTTAGCTGCTTTTCAGTACTTTTTCTGCACCTTGAACCATTAAACTCGTCTCATGACTTTCCAGGCATTTCTCTTACAGCATCATGTTTATATCATGTTTTATCACTCATATTGTTTAAATGAATTTTCTTTATCTCTAACAACGAATATTTATTTTTTGCTTAGGTTCCCCCCCTTTTCCTATCACACATAACCTTATCCATGATCGCATAAAGTAAATCATGCAAACAAAACAATACTCCGAGTGTAACAAGCTCTTACTTCCATAGTCTTAACTAAACAAGTAAATTTGAATTGAGCTCTACATTACTACCAGAGTAAATTACTCCTGTAGTAACCTACTTCTGTCGTATGGATTTCTTTAGTAAACTTTGCTTCCGAAGCAATTTACTCCAACATGGTGCATGCTGCTCAGTGTCCATATGGATAAAAACTGTTACTTGAAGTACTTACAATAAATGTAAGTCGCCATTGGGGTATGACATCTCAATACAATTTGAGATCTCCTTGTGGTTTACCGGGAAAAATGCGAATCAGCTGGAGAATTTAATGTCATGTCGGCATGTTGCCATGGTAGCTCAGTGGTTAGAGCAACCGGACGGAGACCGGGAGATCCGTGGTTCAAATCCCGGCTATGGCATTGAATTTTTCAGTCATCTGATTCTACCTTTCCAACCCTGTCCAACACACGGCTTGTGTGAAAGAACAATTAATTCCAAAGCAGTTTTTATTTAAATAAGTGTTTTATTCTTAGATACCCTAATTATTTACACTGCAAATATCTTTATTCAATTGATAAACAGAAATTACCTGCATTTCATTAGAAAGAAAAATAAAATTATGAGTAGGAATCTGAAGAGAGGTGAACAATGAACATAGAAATGTAACACAAAGTAATTTACAACATTACCGAGAAGATTCATTAATTTTGTCTGAGTCCTTCCACATCAAGTTGCACAATACTTCACCAGGATTACAAAAGCAAAGTGAATTATGTTTGAATTTTTTTTTTTCTAAATCACAATATTTTAAAAAAATGTGCAATCCACTTGTGAAAAGTGGCTTACCTATCTGCCTACAGGTGATAAGTGATAATATTATGTTTTGAAGTTCAATGTAAAACTTAATATGCAATCTTTTACTTGATATAATTAATTATTTACATCAATTTTTAAATTCCAAGCATTCTTAAGAAGTATATATTCCTATTAACCCGCATATTTAAACTTCTATAAAAATTATAAATAAATTCCTTGTAGTTTTTTGAATATCTTTGCATAAAACAAAGATAGGATCCTGTACAGCTAATTTTAAATAACATTATTTAGAAAGCGGTGCATAGAGGGATTCCAGTGCAGTGCAACTGGAGAGAAACAGCAGTCTGTCATTGGATGCCTTGTCATTTTTACTAATTTGCTCATATGTAACTGTTAAATTTGGCATACAGTTGAGAAAAATTCCAACTTGCAATCTTATCCTATGGGAACCAACTTGACTACAATTTAAATGTGCACTTTTTTACCTTTGGGCTCTCAAATGAATACCGTCTGGCTATTATTGCATTATTGGTTGATGGAATAAATGAATTGAGCTCCAAGGTACCAGGGATCACTTTTGCATTGCTGCATCTTGCCTGAAAATGATCACTATGTTCAAAATCACTTCTGGATTATTCATAGCATTGGTGCTTTGAGGCATGTAATCACTGTTAGCAGTGGGTGATACTTTGGGATTTTTTTTTCTTCACCCCCCCTTGGCCTGGATCACATAGTTCTAGGTCTAGTAAAAAGTTAAGTTTTCCATTTTTAAGTTTGTAAACATATTGCAGGTAACTAAGCTTAATGATTTCTGCCTTGTGTTATGCTTGGAAACAATAAATGGATTGAAGCAATAGTCATAGCCCTGTTTCTTCAGTTCTCATTATGCACAACTAACACAAAATGCAAAATTTAAAACGAAACAGCGGAGAAAGGCTTAATAGAATGTCAGATTCCAGTTGCCAACTTACACCATTAGTCATAGCCTATCACATTTGTGCGGCATAACCATTGACTGTGCTGCTGCGGTGTGAGGCTCTCATCAGCAGTCTATGTTCTAAAACCCTATGTGCTAATACAAACTGTTTAAAAGCGTACTTCTAAGGAAAATGCCATCCTGATATTAACAGATTTGAAACAAAATATATCACATTTCTTCTGTATTTTTTCCGGATTTTAATATTAAGGGGTTAAATATGATATTGTGGTTTAAAATTTTCATACTAAAAAAGTGATTGTTTTCTTATTATGAGTAAATAGTATTTTGAATAAGGAAATCTACGCTGTTTTCATCTACTAAATGATGTATTGTTCTTATCCCCGATTATTCTGTATTCCGAGAATAAATTGCTTTTATGTAACATTGTGCATGTATAAGAAAAATGTTAAGCTAAAAATCCTAAAATAATTTGATTTTCTGCAAAAAAAAAAAAATGTGTGTCCATTTATGTGCGGAACGCACAAACTAAAATTCAGAGAAAGTGATGTTTTATGTATGTTCTGTTTGATGTGGAATGACTCATTGTGCAATAAGAAAGATTATATACTTCTAGTTGTTAAGACTATCTGCCTGTAGCCTATTTCTGAAATAGTCCACAAATGTTCTGCGAGTAGCATTGTGCGCATGGTGAGGGGCATTTCCTTCCTGGAGTGCTGCCAACACATGCTCCTCCTGAATGTGTTCCTCCAACTGGGCCTGGATGTTTGCATCTATTGGAGGAACATCTTCATGGTTGATTCGTGCAATATTATGCAGCACAGCACATGCTACAATTACCTCCTGAACGAGATCAACATTTGTCTGGATTCCCAGGGAAAGAATGGGGAATCTTGCTTTCAGGACACCATAGCATCTTTCAACAATATTTCGTGTTCGAATCTGTGATTCATTATACAGCTGCTCCTCAGGTAACTGAGGAAGGAGCCTGCAAGGGTGGAAGGAGGTATGGGTTTACCACATATGCTGAGTCACACAACACAATACTGTTTGCAAATTCATCATTCTCCAGGCGGTTTCTCAACCTGGAGTGGTTATAAATTGTGGAATCATGTGCAGACCCAGGCCATCGTGCCACAATGTCTCTTATCATCAATTTGGCACCCACCAAGGTCTGCAGATTGAATGAAAAGTAACCTTTTCTATTGCGGTAGTGCTCTGCCTCCTCACCACCTGGAGATTTGATCCGCACATGGGTGCAGTCAATAGCTCCTAAAACTCTTGGAAAAGCTGCAATTTCAAAAAAATTTGCCTGAACACTCCTCACTTCTTGTGCTTGTGGCAGACTGATGTATCTTGGCTGTAATGAGGCAATGGCGGTAGTGACAATCTTGATGACTGCCTGCTGTGGTCTTATGCACACCACTGAGGTCACCAACAGAGGTGTAGGTGCCAGCTGTTGCATAAAAGTGCAATGTCATTAACAGCTGCTCTGTGGCTAAAAGGCACACATTTCTGAAAAAAGAAAAGTTTCTATTGTTTCTTTTTGTACAAGTAGAATTGAGGCTTTACAGCACATTACTGCTCAAGTCATGAGCATCCTGACAGAATCAGAAAATACAAACATCAGCTCTAGTCCTGTCTGCAATATATCTAAAACAACTCTTTGTAATAACAATTATGTGGGGAGTTGGCATATACCTTTTTATAATCTCAGATTCAAAGGTTAATGATTTTACAAAAGGGATACAAAAAATGTGCTAACACATCTGTAAAGCATTTCAGCAACATATAAAAGTAAATAAGTCTCATAGCACTACAGTCCATGAAGGGCCTGCCAGCCTCATGCCCGCTTATGCACAGCAGAGGTGTGTGATGTGGCCATCTCTCAGCTGGAAAATTAACTTACGAGGCCAGGAGTGCCGACTGCATCTCCTCACTTTCAATACAATGCTGAGTGGGCACCAGTCCTATACTCAGGACTTAAAATTCTCACTCCCATAAGTGGGATGTAACCAGAGCTCCATACACTAGCCCAAAGTGCAGGACAGTAACATCATAGAAACAGCACTTATTCTTTAAGAAATATTGTACAGTGAAGTGACTAATAAAACTACATGCAACAACATTTTTTAAGAATTCACACAAAAGAGGTTTACTTCGAAAAATGGAAATATGTTGAAAGAAATTGCATTAATGTTGATTCCTTAAAATATATACATAAGCTTTTGTTTCAACTAATATTTTCAAAGTAGGGTAAAACGTTTGCATCAGCAAATAGTCAAGTGTCCCAATGCATGTGGTTAGCACCATTTGATTTAGGTTTCTCAAGCGTTTATTTTGCAGCTGATGCAGTCAAAAGTGTCCCAATGCATAACAAAATGTGATTAGCATCATATGATTTAAGATTACGTAAGCATTTGTTTTGCAGCAAATGTCATTTACCAAGTACATGCTTTTTTTCTTCTTTTCCTACTCTGATAGTGAAGACCAACGAAGTAGAACCTCTTACTGTAAACACTATTTATAATACAGCAAGCCTCCTGCTTGAGCAGATTACTTTAGCGTTTGTGCTAAATAGTATTACAAATGTGTTATGCACAGCTTCAGTACCTTCAATATCTTTGGAATTTCTGGTGATTATTCAGCTGAACTTCCTACACATCTCTTTCTTACATTATACACATGCATTCTTGATATTTCTCAAAACTATAATGTATCTTCCATTGTTTTTCAATCTTGCAAGGTCCCCATCAAAGATAAATACCTACTACAAATGAACCTGTTATAGTCTCCCCCTAAAAGTTTGCAGTGTTTAAAAACAGGAGTGTGGTATTATTAAGTAATGATGATGAGAGGAATATGAATAAGCAAAGTTTTAATTTGTATAAAATCTGGAGTGTACTACATGAAACATTTGTAACTAGCACTGATTTGATTTTACTGTTATTTTTTTGGCATTTAAGTAGCCTCTACTCGCTATGCACAACAGGGATAATGGCTGCACTGGCCATAAGTAATGCTAAAGATATATGTCCTGAGTAGTGGTTTAACATTGCAAATTTCTCAAGTCACAACTACAATACTTGTGTGATCTATGGGAAGAGAGGTTGTCCAAAGCTATAAAAGTAAATAAATAAACCATGCTGCAGGAATAATGATCTGCCAATTGGTGGTACCATGTCGTAGATTTATGGCACATAAAAGTATTTCAAGCGTGATAAAGAGGCCTCTGAGCAAAATTTCTGGTCTTTCACGCCCAATACAGAATGCTTAGAACCATCGTAGTTAAAGAGCATCCATAAATAAAACTCAATTTAATTTTCTGCCAATTGGTTTTGTTGAAAATAGCACATTTTGTAAGTAAAAATGCTCTACTCTTGTTTGCATTATATTATATCACCTCTTGCTGATTAGGATAGTGAAAACTTTGGAGACAGTGCATACTTCTATATCCCATCAAGCTGCAGTACGTATTTCCTTTAAAAGTTGTTAGACACATGATCTGAATAACTGATAATATTGTTTTGTTTTGAAAAATAGCTTCATCACCTAGATATATATGAAACTTGTTTAGATTTTGGCACTTTACCTTTGAGAAAACTTGAATGAAATTATGTGGCCTTTGAGATAAAAGTTTAATCATGTATATGAGAAAATTTATTAATTTATTTTTCACATTCCTACCTAATGATGGCATTCTGATATTCTGATTTATATAAATCCTATAAATGGTAAAGGTATGTAACAAATTCTAAAGCATCTTAAGTATATAGTTGTAGTGCAATTGCAAAATCTGTAGCACAATATAAATAATTTCTGTTTTGTAAGTTAGCTTAACTGAAGTCGATCACATATATGGTACAAGTTCAACAAAATATTCTTAGGCTTGTTGCATCTTTCAAATCTTTTGAATACCATACCTTGGCTTTTCTATTTAGAAAACTATGCTACACTTGAAAGTTTCGTTAAAAATAGTGTTAAGAGTTTTGACGTAAAAGTTTTGCGAATATCACTTTAATAACTCTGAAAACCATATCTTTTGATGCAAACATTTCATGAATATCACTTAAAACTAACATGGAAAGCCATTTGACAATTTTAAAAACCAACCTAAATATAAACTAACACACAAAATACGTTTACCTTTGCCCACACTGCTTGTCATTTAACTTAAAATTTTGGCTTTCCAAAAACAATCCAAACACAACGGTTAGTTCCTTACGCCCTGACAGTAATATTTAAGACTGAGTGTTGGAGTGAACTATTCTAATGTATAGATAACATTTCCAAAAACTTGAAAATATATTAGTACTTGCTGAAAACTTACCTGTCTCGCAAATTCAATGCGATGTCTTGTGTGTTCCAAAATTTCTAACGTGGTAGATTTTGATAACCTGTAGCGTTGCCAAAACTCTTCATCATCCCACTCCTGGAAATTGTCCTTTCATTGCCTTATTTTCTTTGCTTTTCTCCTATTGTACAAATATTGCTTCAGCATTTCGTCTTCTGAATCGCTTTCAACCATCAATCTCTGCCGGTAGTACGCCATGTTTCATTCGGAAATACGAGTTCACTCCAAGGTATCATCTTTATCCACCACTTAAGGTGGTGGTTAGTTTACTTCCAAAAATAACTCCTGGGTAGCCCTTAACCAAAGATTGTAATACTGACGCAGTACGTTAACTCTCAGGTAACTCTTACCCCAAACCTTAACCGGAGATCATAATACAAATTTTAGAGACAAATTTTAATAGGAAAATAAATGTAACGTGATCTCTTATTTTAATAAAAACTAACCATTATTGATTTAAGAATTTTAGGTTCAAACACTAATAAATCTTGTGTTATTTGCATGGTTGACAAATTTATTCGCCTCATTTTTAGGTTAAGATTAGGAATTGAGCTCTTTCAAGTGCTGCAGGATATTACGATACAGTTTTATTGTGTTGTCTTGTATTTATTTCATCCATAAAAACATAATTCATATGTTATAGGATGCATCAGTTTAAGATACAAAAAAAATATACCATGATACATAAATAATTACAAATGCAGAGATAAAAGATTCAACAAAATTTTAAAACACAAAGGAAAAGAATAACATACATGAAAGACTATACAGATTTGAGTTATAAAGAATCCTTTACAAATTAACATTTTACACTAACTACTTCATGATGTAGGAATATCTACACTATAGAAGCTATATTCTATTAAGTAATTAAATGAAACCTTTTTAAATTTTTGTTGGGATTCAGTATCCCTTATATATCAAGGTAGTTTGTTATACAAGTGTAAACCAGCATATGTGAGGCTATTTTCATAGAGTTTGGTTCTGTGTGAATTTACAAATAAATTGTTTTTTCCTCTAGTGTCATGTGAATGAACTTCAGCATTTGTTTTAAAGGAATTTAAGTTTTGTTTTGTATAGTTTCGTGTTTCATATATAAACATGCATGGTAATGGCAAAATTTTATATTTTTTAAAATATGGCTTGCAGCTAGCTGTATTACAGATATCAGCCATTATTCTTATTACTTTCTTTTGCATCCTGAAGACCTTAATGCTGTTTTTAGAATTTCCCCAGAAGATTATGCCATATACTAGTAAACTATGAAAGTATGCAAAATAAACTACCCTAAGAATATGTACACTGGACATAAATTTGACTGACCTTACTAAGAAGCACATCTTACTGAGTCTTTTAATCAGGCTGTCTATGTGCATTTCCCAACTTAAATTTCCGTACAATACCAAACCCAATAATTTGTTGGTTCTTACATACCTTATCTCATCTTGCCCCATTTGAAATTTTGGATGTATAGCATTCTTAGTACGCTTATCATGGAAGCTTAGAGCTGCTGTTTTCTCTTTATTTAAAAGAAGAAATTTGCATTAAACCATTTTTGAATATACTCTAAAATGTTGTATATGATGATTAGTATTATCATCATTTGCCCCTGTTATAAAAATGCTCGTGTCATCTGCAAAGAGTGCTACGTGCACATTCATCAGGCTATTTACATAGTCAGCTAAGTCATTTATGTATAGTATAAATAACAGTAGCCCGAGAACAGATCCTTGAGGTACACCATATTTTATATTTTTAAAGTCAGACAGCTCTTTTTTAATTTCATTGGTTTTACTATCAAAACACTCAATTTCTACAGACTGCTTTCTATTTTCAAGATATGACAAACCAGTTTAATGCTAGTCCTCTTATGCCATATGCAAATAATTTTTCAAGTAGTAATGAATGATCTACTATGTCAAACGCTTTTGTTAGATCTAAGAATAAGCCCAATCCTAATTGTTTGTCTAGTGCACCATAAGCTTGTTCAATAAAATTTATTAATGCACAATTGTGTATGTGCATGCGCACGTGTAATGCTATACAAAAATCTTACAATTTTTAATACATTACTTCGAGTTGCTATTTTTTCTTCTTCTTCTTTCTTTAGTCCATCATGCATTTTAACACTGTGGTTATTTATGCATGGTAGGTCATAAATTCATATTGCTTTATTTTTCTAAACCATTTTTCTCTTACTCTCCCCATATATTTTCCTATTCTTTTTATATGCCTCTCCTTTTGTATTTTCATTATCCTAACTTTTAATACTTCTTTGTTAACATTCTCCCATTCTTTAGGTAAAAACTGATCTCTCCACAACTTAGTTTCTTCACATTCAATTATATAATGCAAATCATTATCTGCCTCTCCACAAAGAGGACACCTATCCAAATTCGCTCCCTTCCTATCTCCCCTTAGCCTATGTGCACTTAATCTAGACCAGGCGCACCCTTCTCTCACTAACCTATTACTTACATCCACATACTTATCCCTTCCCCAGTCCACCATTAATTATCTATATAGTTCCAAACTTTTCTTTCCTTACAGACTTTGAAATAATTCTTGTTTCTGTATATCTTCCACTCTGTTCCTCACTTCTTTCAAGAAACCTTTAACTAACCCCTCTCTCTCCTCCCATAAGTTACCCATTCCTATTTCCTGTAAAATTCTCCTTATTCCTCGAGCCCAATTCATCCCAGCACTGGATTTTTCTTGGATTATTAAACACTGCCTCAAGATATTATGCTCATCCAATGATTTCAATCTATGCCATTATTTAAGTATGCTTTCTACTATCTTGCCCTTGCTACCTACTATTCCCAACTCCAACATTGCTGCTTCATTAGGTGACAAAATAGATAAACCTACGATCTATGTACTTTATCAGTCATCTCCATTCCTTTGTCACTTCCCCAAATCTCTGATCCATAGAACATTTTTGCTTCAACTACAGCTTTGTAAACCCTTTCCAACCATTTAATTTGCATATCTGGTATTTTCTTTAAGCATATTCTTATAGCAGTCATTGCTAATCTTCCCTTAGCTAAGGCACTTATCTTGCGATCATTCCATCTCCCCCATTACTACTTATTCTCACTCCCAAATCAAACTTCTTACCATTTGCAACTCTTCCCCTTCCACATACCACTTTTTCTCCTTCAATTTATAGCTCTTTTTAAATACTATTATCTTTGATTTTTTAAAATTTATTCTTAAACCCCATTTCTTACAAAATGAATGATATGGAACAGTTTTGTTAGACCTCCTACTGAAATAGAACCTCCACCAAATCATCTGCAAAAAGTAATCCTGGAATTTCTCTATTATTTACTGTGGGTAAATATAAGTTATCCTTATTCAACTCTACCAAGATATCGTCAATAAATAAGTTATACAATATAGGGCTAAGTTTGCAACCTTGTCTTAACCCCATATTACTAGAAATTATTAAAAAAATTGAATCACCATTCAGATTAATATAAAACTTATTATTTATATATATTCTGTATTGCTCTAATGAATTTTAAGCTTAGTCGCTTACTTCTCAGTTTAATCCATAGTGCCTCTCTATCTACAGTATCAAATGCCTTCTTTAAGTCAATAAGTGCCATATATACCCTACCTCTTTTAATACTTAAGTTTTTATCTATAATTGATTATATAATGAGAATTTTGTCCACTGTTCTCCTACCTTTTCTGAATCCCCTCTGAAATATTGATAATTTATTTTCTTCCTCTGCCCATTTCTGCAATCTAGTTGCTAAAATTCCTGAATAGATCTTTCCTAAGACTGACAGCAAACTAATACCCTATAATTAATTGGATCTTTGACACTTCCTTTCTCTTTATAAATGGGTACAATTACACTTGCCCTCCAGTTATGTAGTACCTTTCCTCCTCCAAATATAATATTCATCAGTTTAACCAGTATCTCAGACCTATCTCTATTCTCTACCCATTTTTTCTAGAACTCCCCTGGTAGACCACCAATCCCTGATGCTTTTGTTTTTAAACCTTATAGTTTCCTCCCAAACTTCCATTGCCGATATTTTCTTATCTAGACTATCTATGTATTCCTATATCTAAAGATAATGGGATTAAGTTTGTTAATTTGGTCTGCATACCTAATAGGTTTTTAAAGTAATTACACCATATTTCTGGCGCTGTTTTTCTGAAAACCACTTTATCATTTATTTTGAACCTATTCAGAAAGTTTATTAATCTTATCTGTTCAAAAATGTCTGCAAAGGTGGATATTACTGATATCGATCTGTAATTTTCAACCTCATCCTTGCTACCTTTCTTGTAGATAGGTTTCACTTTCGCTTGTTTTAGCCTCTCAGGGAATAGTCCACTTGTTAGTGAAAGATTTGTTAAATAGCACAGCAGCTCTATTAGAAACGAGGCAAATTTTTTAATAACAATTTGAATATCCATCAATTCCTGCCGATTTTTTGTTTTTTTAATTTGTTGATCACTGTTCCGATTTCCTCGGTCGTTACTGGCATTAAAAAGAGAGTATTTTCATTATATTTTAGGTTTAGTTTTGCCGCTCTTACCAATGAATTTCTTTTTAGCACCTTTTCAGCAACACTTGTGTAAAAGCAGAATTACTTTAAGATAATTTCCAATCTGCTAAAAGAATTGGATAGCAGAAAGCTATTTACCAGTTTCTCATAGAAAATTTAATTTATACTGATGCTACTGCAAGAGGAACTAACAGAAGGCAGCCAGTTGGGTTATAAAATAATTCATACTTAATAAATTTGTGTATGAGAAATAATCTGAAATAAAATACTTGTAGCTGTAACATTCCCCCAGATAATACAACTAGTGAAGCTAACCTTTCTTTTCACCGACCTTGCACTAAGGAATAACTAAAATAACATGGATATCATCAGATATCAATGATGATTTTCATTCAAAGATTAAGATGCAAGAACATGTCCATAGAACTCAGCTAAAGCTGAACATTGCCAAATCATGAATAAAAGAATAAGTACCTGCTTATGACTGATGGTTTACATTACAATTTCAGAAAAATCTGCCTGACAACTGGCGTCTTTAAAAAGTACAACTAAAAGCCAAAAACCACAAAAAAAAAAAAAAAAAAAAAAAAAAAAGTAAAAAATAAAAAAAAATGAAGCAATAACTGTGGGTTGATATGAATTAGTGAAACTTGCATCAGAACAATATGAAACTGCATTGCTAATTAAAAGGCTTTCCTAACCTAAAATTACGCTCATTTTACAGGGGCACTGCCACACCTATTCAACAGCTTGGCAAGTTTTCACCATAAAAAAATCTATTTGGGGTCACAAGAAGATCCAAAGTCTTGCTATTCTAAGCAATGGGTGCAAATTGTAAAAATCCACATATATTTTGTATTTTTCACGTGATGTTTTCAGAGTACACTTTGTCTCCATCTTGGCAAAAGAAAAGTGACAAAAGCACTCGGTAGTCTGTATTCTGGTGCTGGCAGCAGTGTGGAAGAAAAGAAATCGCAGAGTGCACAAATTTTCAATGTCACTCCAGTGGGCTAACAAACTGTGAGAAAATAAATATTGCAATAACAAACCAGTGACAGAATGTCAAATAGTGGTACATTTGTTAACACTAGTTCTTTAAGCTTAACAAATAATTGTAGTCACCGTCTTCACAATTAAGTTACAGAATAGTCCTGATTGTGTCAGAACTTTAACTGAATTGTCTTGCCTCTCTATTCTTTGCATTTTGTCCCTTCATGTACTAACATTAATAACCGACAGAATAACAAAGAATCTTCACTTAAATCAATGGAAAACTTCCTTACACTATGTGTCAGTCTTAATGAGAAAAAGAAACAAAATTTCTGCAATATGCATTTCAGGTGCAAATTACTGGGAAAATTGACAACAAATGTGCCTTCTATGAAATAGGGAAGCGGTGCAAATTTTGAGGACAGTATTTTCAGTGTCAGTTGATGAATCCACGACATGCTGAATGTAGTTGTACAGAGTATGGGATAGACTTCCTACACCTACAAAGTTTTTATTCAACACCGACTTCAAATGATTAACTTCTGATTCATGGTGGCCATGTTTGGCTTGTTGGTAGTGGCATCTTGTGGTGGTGAAACTGATTTCCAGAGGCATTTGGTGGCAGCAAATTGAAACCCATTAGTTGAGACTAGTGTTTGATCTTTTTTTTAATAACCAATTCCAATGTATATTTGGTTGGCTTTAGAACTACTGTTATGTTTGATATGTGATTAGCTGACCAAAAGTGATGTACTACTGTGGATTTGTCTGTCGATATTTAAGGCATATCCTGTGTTGTTACAACCTAGTTTTTAAGATCCTCTTGGCTACTACTATAAAAATCCTGTCACTGTCTGAACAATTAATTTGGTAGATTCCTGCTCTTATATTCTGGTATAGCAACTTTCAGTTTATAGCATAGTAACTTATCTAAGCTATCTCCATGTTACTGTTTTTCTTTTACTGTGTTCATAGCAAACCTTTTGAAGTAGCTCTTTTGGGGGGGGGGACTACAGGAGTTGTGGGTTCTGCAACATACCATTTTTCAAACGTTGTCAATTTCTTGTGAATTATTTGTTTATGAGGCCATTATTTTCCATTGTATTGACTAAACAATTGCTTCTTCCATCAGAGGTGCGTGTAAACAGCCTGTGCATTACACTGTTTAAGATTGTGTCTTTGTGGGTGATTGAAAGCATTCTTTATGTAATTATCTGAATGCAAGCATTTCCAGTAAATATCAAAGTTTGTTATTTTGGCTTCTAATTAATTTCAGGTCTAAGAAAGGTGAAACACCTTGTTCTACTTCTAATGTAAATTATATTGGGCCAGTTCTGCAGGTAGTTTGATGAATCTTGTAGAAATCTGTTTGGGACTACTGCAAAAAATATCAACACACATATGCTAAACTTTAAACATAGTAACTCTTAAATAAATCTCCCAGAAACTGGTGAAAGAGGGATACCCATAGTTATGCGTGATGTCTATTAGTAGAACTTATTGTTTAAAGTAAAATTCTAAGTCGTTAGTGGCAATATCAGTATCTGCTACTATTTCTTCTACTGTGGTTGTGTAGCCATTAGTTGTTTTATAGCCTTGTTTTACAGTTTATTTCAGATCCATTCAAGTTTGAAAATAAATGTTCTTTCATCAAAATTGGTAATGCAATTATATATTCCAAATGCAACCTTTAATTTATCTTCTATTCCCTTTTCCGTGAAGGGGAAAATTATGTTTAATGAATAGTATAAATTGTCTTTCATTTTCATTTGCTGCACTTTTTTCAACAAGTTTTATTTGCAATTGTCCCTCCTCTGAAATTAAAATATTGATTGTTTGAAATACTTATATTCCAATTGCTCTCATCTGTGAGAGGCCAGTATAAGACACTTCATTACTTCTATCACCGAGTCTAGCGCGAGCAGCGGAAGCGAGCGGTCGCGTATACGTAGCGCTCCTGGAAAGATCGGAAAAAAGAAAAATGGGGGTAGATTTGGAAGTGTATAGGGCCAGAATTGGGTGCTTTACAAACGGTAAAAAGAATAAGGAAGAGAAAAGGAATCAACTATCAAAGGAATACCTATGGCTGTTTGTGATCCTGGCAGTATTATTGGTTATTGGAGGAGTAGAATTAAACCCAGGACCTGAAGGAATGACACAGATAATGACAATGTTAAAAATCATTTCAGAGGATATAGTGGATCTGAAGAAAATAGAAAAGAGAATAGAATTAAATATCGACAGAAAGATAGAAGAATTGAAAGGAATGCTGTTCACTACAACGAAGGAAGTGCATGAAGAACTTCGCATCTGTAAAGAAAGATCGAACAAGATGGAACGGAATATGGAAATGGAGATAAGAAGACACAATATAGTGATATTCGGGGTGGAGGAAAACAGAGAGAAAAGCCTAGAGCAAGCAGTGGAGGAAATACTAGAAAGACGAATGGATATAAAGCTGGCAGGCTGGGAAATTATAACGTGTTTTAGAATCGGAAGAAGGGGCAACAGAGCCAGACCTATAGTAGTAAAATTTGCAACTAGTAAAATCAAATGGACAGTTTTGAATAACGGAAGAAAATTGAAAGGAACGAGAATTTTTGTTGAATGAGACTATGGAAAAGAAGAGAGATAAAAAGATTATTATTAGCGAAAATGAATCAAGCCAGGCAAGAAGGAAAAAAATCATTTGTAAGAGGACTAGAATTGTGGATAGACGGCAGGAAGCAGGATATGAGTCAGCGTTTGATTTCAGATCGAACAACAAGCAGAGCAAATTCAGCAGAGGAAGCGAATGCAGTGAAGCCGGCCGACGTAATCCAAGAACGAGAGGGACACGTGCGTAGAGGTGCAAGTGGAAGGGAGGAAACAGCTGGCGTGACGTCACCAAGGAGATGCGTCATACCCAGTGATCTAGTAGCTGGGGCAGTAACAGTGATAGGGTTGCAACATACTATTAATGAAATTGCAAAATTTTGTATGGAATGGGGGCTAAAGGTGAATACAAAAAAGTCCAAGATAATAGTGTTCAAGAAAGGATCAAAATTAAAAAGAGAGGAAAGATGGTATATAAATGGAGAGCAAATAGAGGTGGTAAAAGAATTTGATTACTTGGGGATTAGATTCTCAAGCAACGGGAAGCACAATCTAAATATGCACAATTGAAAGGAAAGCTAGCGATGAAAGCTGTTAGAGTTTGCTTGTGCAAAACACCCACGCTAACAATGAACTGGTTGGAAAGGCTATATGAAGCTGTAGTAGAGTCAAAAATGTTGTATGGAATAGAAATATGGGGGGTGGCAAAGGGATGGATTAAGATTGATATAGTCCATAGAATGTTTTGTAAAGAAGTTTTGGGTTTACCCAAGAGTTCACCAAGGGGCATGGCACTGGCAGAGCTAGGAAGGGTAGGGAGAAAAGGTATAATAGTGGAAAGAATTTTGAAGTATTGGTATAGATGTTTAAATTTAGAAGATAATAATATATTAAAAGAATGTATACAGTTTCAAAAAGCTGTCCTAGGAGAAGAGTGTTGGTTAGGGGAGATGGGAAATGTCCTAAAAGAAATTGGCATGAGGAATATTTTCCTATTAGATAAATATAATAACAGTGGGTTTTGGAAAGAAGTGAGATTGAGGGTGGAAGATATCGAGAAACAAGAGATATGGGCTAGTTTTGAGGATAAAAAGGCATTGATCTTGTATAAATCAGTTAAAAGAGATTGGGGAAGGGAGAAGTATGTAGATATATGCAATCAATTTGGTAGAATAGGTCTTGCGTGGATGCGCACAGGAGTAATATTTTTAAAAAGGAATGGATATAATTGTTCGGGGAGATGTATTATGTGTGATGAATCGGGTAGTACTTTTCATTGTCTAATAGAATGTGATAAGGTTAAAAGGTGGAGAGAGGTTATATGGAATAAAAAATGGGACAAGTTAAACAAAGAAGCAGTAGCATTAAGAATGTTGGGAAGCACAAAAGTAGAAATAATTAAAATGATAGGGACATTTTTAGGCAACACAAGGGATAAGTGGATAAGGAGCTTAAGAAAGGTACAGCTGAACGAGCATAGTTTGTAAAGTGGAGAGATGGTATAGTAGCTTTATCCCAATATATACAGCCTAGGGGCTAAATATGGGGGAGCTAGAAAACTGGAGCACTAGACATAAGTTTTAGATGTAAGCTTTATTTGTATTATTGTAATAATGATGAAATAAATATTACATTACATTACACTTCTATCACACAATTTTCCATGGAAGGGGGTGAAATCACCTATTAATGATAGCAGAAATTGCAAAATCTTTATTTTTATTTCAGAATCTGTAAATGTTTTACATTAATTTTAAAACATGCCCATGCTCCTATAGCCATTGTAAGGCACAACCATACTTCATTAATCAATGGCAAATTTATTTGAAAGAATTGATTTGTTGCTTGCAAGAACAAGCAAAACAAAAAATGAGAAGACCACTATGGACTCCCTAAGAAAGATACTTCGTGCAATGCTTGACAGTCACAAAGATTTCAGCAGCAGTGCTTTGAAGTACATTTGTTTGGAAGGTGGCAATGCATACACTGCTACCTGGAAATTTTTAAGCATCTCTGGTACAACTTTAAGCCAGACACTCTGGACACCAGTCTTGTTTGTATTTGAAAAACAGGATTTCAATCGGTGGTCAAGTCTACTTGCAAATAATCAATTCCATTCTGTATGGTTAACCTTTTGACAACTTCAGATGCTATTGCTGAAGAGACTTAATTTTTATGAAATTATAATATGAAAAGCAAGATGATGTTTATTAGCATTTGAAATATCCACAAAATGTTCAAATAAGTAAGAATCACTAAAGTACACAAAAGTTGACATTAATAAAAAGTAACACTGAAATATGGTCCAAATTATACACAAATGATGTAGAGAAATTGTGCAAATTACAGGTTATGAAGATGAACTAATTACACTACTGCACACATTTTAATTTTCTTTACAGCTAAATGTAAATCTTGGGGATGTGGGGGGATGTGGGGGGGAGGAGGGGTTTAGCAGAGAATACAGAAGAAGAGTATCAAGAAGTTATGCCTAAAGCAAAATACTTGCACATAGGATAATTATGTAATAACTTTTTTTTATTTGGTTAAAACATATGAATAATGTTAAATGTGCATGAAACAATGTTTCCCCGAGTCCAAAAATATAAATTTAATTGTACAAGTTTCTGCACATTTTCGATTTTTTCGTAATTGCATAATATTTAGAGAATGTTGTTACAATTATACATATTTTCGATTTTTCACAGGAAAATGTTTAAAAAATATAAGTATTTCAAAACAAATTAATAAAATAAAATAAAGCCTGAAACAACAAACGGCGAGCGGTAGGTATCGCATTTTCAAAGAGTTTCCAATTGTTAACGCAGCGAATATTATATCAAAGAACTGCCGATGTAAACTTATTCAATGGGACGATAATACAGATGCAGTTTGGTTTTGTTTGTGCGTGTAGCGAGATTGCGTTAACCTTCAGCATTCTAGTTATAGCAGATAAAATGCCACCAGTGAAATAGAGTTTATTACTCAACTCAATATATTTGTACGTGAAAACGAAGGTACACTTACTACAAATGGACTAGTTTTATTTTGTGTTGCATGTGAAAGGCGTGTAAGTGCAGACATTCTTTTCCAAGTGACGCAACATTTAAAAACAGCAAAACATTTTAAAAATGTTTCACTAAAAAAAAAGTGCTAAACAGTCAATGCTAAATGTCAATGCGGGTATCCCAAATGAAGCAACTTGTTCAACTTCAGGCCCCCAGTTGTCAACCTTTATTAAGGACCTATGTGAAGCTTTCGCTTGTGCTGACATTCCGCTCTATAAATTAGAACATCCTAAATTACGTGCATTTTTAGAAACGTATATAAAACAGACTATACACATGAGTCTACTCTTCGCAAACATTATGTTCCATTACTTTATGAAAAAACAATACAAGTAATTCGTGATTCTATTAAGGATAATCTAATCTGGGTTTGCATGTGTGTGAACGATCTATATGTAATGTAATTGTCGGTACGTTTGGTGAAAATGGATTGTCAAAGGCTTATCTTTAACAGTGGAAGAAATAGCAACGACAAATCATTCAACAATTGCGAAAATATTCAATAATGCAATGTTGCTATTATGGCTAGAGGGAATTAGGTATGAAAATGTAGTTTTGATTTTATCTGATGCAGCCCCATATATGGTTACGGCAGGAGGGGGGGGGTTAAAACTGCTTTATAGTAGACTGATTCATTTAACATGCTTGGCACATGCAATGCATCGCCTGAGTGAAACTGTGCACTTAAATTTTCCTACTGTTAATAGTTTAATATCAAACGTAAAAAAGGTTTTCCTTAAATCTCCGAGTAGAATCAGTTTGTTTAAACAGTTGGCTCCAGGAATTCCACTTTCTCCTAAACCGATCATTACAAGATGGGGACCTGGTTACATGCTGCTATATATTGTAACCATTTTGACATTATCGAGAACATACTTCAAGAACTAAATGAAAACGAAGCAGAAAGCATTGTTGAAGTGAAGGGTGCTATATGTAGGGATGGGATAAAGGAGGAATTAATTTACAATGTCACATTTCAACTGCATTTCTACAGCCATCACAGCGCTTGAACGAATTATAGTAATTTAAATTATTTAGTTTTTTCGTTAACTTATAAAAATTATTTAATGAATTTTTATTTATATTTTAGAATAATTTTAGCAAATGACGTACCACTTGTCAGAAACTTAACTTTAATAGAAAGTCTCTCCCTAAAGCTAAAATCTGCGCCAGGTCAAGTTGCAAAAAGTAATTGAAAAATTTGAATATGTACTACAAAAAAAAAATCCAGGGTACCATACATTGCATTCATTCATTCATTCATTCATTATCTGTTTACCCTCCTCTTATGTAGGACTTACAGGCGGGTACCTGGGGTCAGAGGCCCGTCGAGGAGCAGACACTTATGGATCAGACAGAACATCCAGGATGGGTGATCAGCCCGATGCCTGGTATGAGATGAAGGAAGTAGATGAAGCGAAATGTTGGTGAAATGGATGAAAGGAAAGGTGATGATGGAGCAGTTGGTGGAATGAATGGCATGGGAAACTGGAGATCCCGGAGAAAACCCGCCCAGATGCCACTTCGTCCACCACAAATCCCACATGCAGGTCCCTGGGATTGAACCCGGTCCGCCTCGGTGGGAGGCGAGCGGTCTAACCACTCGGCCACGGCGCCACCATACATTGCAACATATTGCAAATATCATTTCTGGTAAAACGGAGAGCAAATTGTTGCACATTGAAGAAACATTGTCGCTGGAAGAAATTGTAAAGTTCAAATATGCACCTATTACGTCTGTTGTTGCCGAATGTTGTTTTTCTCAGTACAAATCAATTCTCAGAAGCAACACAGAATTGTCTGTTTTTTCAAACCTTAAAATGTTTACTCTTATATAATGCAATGGGAAGAATTAAGTTCACTACAGCAGCAGCTGTTCCAGTCCCCAAATTCGGTGAGTTTTACATTAATTTATTATTTTAGTGGTTTAAAATGTTAACTTGTATTCTCCAATACAACGAATATTAAATGAACTCACAATGTCAATTTTTAAAAATTATTATTTCACCATTTTTGCGAGTTTTTGGATAGCACATATTTTCTAGGTTGTTAATGTATATATCACTGTTTTAAACCGCATAATTACATACATATTTTACGTTTTTTTAATGAATAACTATCCGAGCCCTAATCATGATAAACAATTTGAAAAAGGGTTGATACAAATAAATATTGCTCATTAAAATTGTTTTATGCATTTAAATCTGCGAAACAAAGAGTGGCATAAAGAAATTCTATTTAAAATACAAAGCATTAAAATTCTATTACAACCATTACCTTCCAAACAAGTACATTACTTAAAGACATTTATCAGCCAAAAGTATCCAATTAATTCTGGTAACCATATAAACAATTTCCAACTCTAAAACTAGACTGTGAAATTGGTATAACACATTGCTTACCACAGAACTTGATATTACTTACTATTCAGGTCACTCAGGCCTGTTATTTAAATTGACATATTGATACTATTTAGACTGCATATGATATGAACCATCTTTGAGGTACAAATACTTATTGTTTTAAAAAGTATCATTTTTTATTTTTTTTTTTACACAAGGCTTTTTTATTATTTTCAAAACAGGCAGAATTTTTTTTTGGGGGGGGGATCATTGTATACATAGCTTATCCTATACACTGAGGCCATTGCATGGCTGCTTGTGCACCAGCCACTGTAGCTCGGACTCCCACCTAAATAGTTATATTCCAGCAACTGGCTAACGTTCTCATAGTTACATTTACAATAATAATAAGCAATACCCTACAAGAAATGTTAGAAATGTTGCCCTCCTCTAACCACACATATCTGGTATCTTCTCAGAAAATTTTCATCCACACTCAACAGTTCAATATCCAAAAAAGAGTGAATTTCTCACCTAAATTTTTCTTTCAGTTCTTCCAATGTATGGAATTTGTTGCACATGACTTATTTTTCAAGTTCCCCCATGGGTAAAAAAAAATCACACACACTTGAATCACAGGATCTTGATGGGCCATAATTCTTGACTAATTACCCTAACCTTAATAATTTTCCTGAATTAAATTTAATGACTTGTCAGCTATATGCATGATAGCAAAGTCTTGTTGCAAAAATCCAGAATAACATTCAACATTGGTCAAGTGTTCAAAAAAATGGTGTGAATAGGTCGCTTCTGTGCCTCTCTGCATTTGTTTGTTCAAAACATATAGGTCCTATTATTCTTTTATGTATTTACTGCACCCAATTTCCACGCATGCAAGGGAATCTCGTTTGTAAAACTGGGTTTCTCTGTACTCCAGTATCTGTTATTTTGCAACAAAATGTCGCCATATAAATGCAACCACGCTTTGCCAGAGAAAAAAATGAAGCATAGGTCAATTACTGTACCGTTTCATGAAGTCCAATGAAAGAAACTTACCTGACTCTAATGAATACATAAAAAAATACGGTGTATGCAACAAACCCCCATACATTGTAAGAACATCAGGCAAGAAATTATCTCAATTTCGAATATTGAACTCTATGGATGAATGAAAGTTTTTCGGGATGCCAGAAATGTGTGGATAGAGAAGGGCAATATTTGCAACATCTCTTATAATAAGGTATGTTCTTATTAGAATTATAATTGCAACTATGAAAATGTGAAGCACTTGTGGGGATATTGTGACTGTTTCAGCAGAAGCCCAAGCTGTGGAGCTGGCAAGTGAGCAGCTGTGCAGTGACCACAAAGTGAAGGAAAAGCACCATAGAATGTTCCAAGCATACAGGTTTTTTGTGTACTTCTAACATGTCATTTGGCTTTTTCTATCTTTCTTCTCTACATAAAATGTACATCTCCTCTTAGCTGAGGTTCTGCTGCCCTTCCTGGATCCAGTGCTACTAATGACTTCATTTATTTCTTACTCCAAGTTGCTTTCCCAAATTGATGAAAGTCCAATGATTTCTTTCATTGTTGGCCAGCATAATCCATTCATTACACTCGTATCCATCATATTGAAGAAACTACCAATGGCCAGCGCCTTTTTTTTTTTTTTTTTCCTTTCTTTTCTTTTCATACTGTAGCATTGCATCTTCTGGTTCATGGTGCCAATGCCACCTTTTATGACATAATATATATATAACTTCAGGCTTCCTTTCCGATTTTATTACAGTTGGTCATGAAGAATACTAAGGCGGTGAAAACTTTGTTCTAAGGAACATAAGAGGCTATTATCACCTTTGGTTGAAAACCAAATAATGTAGAAGGTACTTAAGGTGTAGCAAGTTGGGCAAACAGTTCATGTTTGTTTTTTGGATAGTACCAACTAGTGTCAGATCTTTTGACAAAAGCTACATCAATACACACAAAAAAAATATCACAGGTGATATTACATGCAGATTTTTCAAGTTCTATCACTAGGTTCTTCACAACATTCTCTCCAAGTTGTATGGCTCTATTTCTTCGTCCTTCCCCAAATATACTTCATCTTCAAGCAGTAGCTTGTTTTGCAGTCACAAACTCCCATATCTACCAAGGTTTGGTGGGATGTATTGTTGAAATGTGACCGCCATGAACCATTCTGGGATTTAAGCTTCCCTCAGGGTGGTTTCTCCAAATGTCAACTTCTCAGATTGGTTCCAATTTGGAAATTTACCTATGTTCAGTACAGGTTGCTTCACTGTCAGAATAGCATGGACGCTGTTGTGAGACAATTTCGCTGAACAATGGTTGGCCATTCTCAACATTCCAAAGCTGACTGACATCTTCATTTATTGACTTGTTACTGCCAGTAAGGATCAAAGTGCCAAGTAACTTTCATTTCATACAAATTTATGTCCGGCAAGTCATTGTAAACCATTTGACCTTCATTGTTAATCCACAAACACTTTGCATTGAGAACAAAACTAAAATCTTCATTAATACAATTCCTAATAAAATTCCTTACAGGACCCTGGTCTTCCAATATATCCTTTTTGCTCTACCTGCTTGAAATTCCAGCTTGAGGGCCAGTAACCCATATTACATTCCCATTCTGACAAAACATAATTCAAACAGAATTTGCACTAAATTGTTCTACACTTTCTCAGCATTGATATCAATCATCATGCTGTTTCAAGTTTTCAACAATGATTACCTCATTATCATCACTGGAAAATTCAAATTCAGAATGTGGGTTTACATAATCAGAAGCCCTTCCAAACATTTCTGTACCTAAGCATCCCATTGTCCTTTGCTCAGCAACATTTTCAGCAAGTACAACAGACAACTTTTATGAAACAAGGCACCAAAATAAATATGCACTTATCACGAGGAGGACCATTAAAATACTGAAGTAATAACAGCGAGTGTCAACAATAACAAATTACATAAAACCATGTGGATGTGTCATGTTATGCTGTGCAGATGGACAGCTGCTTGTTTAAAAGTATCTTGCACCTATACAGGAGGAAACCTGAGTCAACTCATTAACTTAAAACCGTATGTAAAATAATTATTTTCCAAAATTATTACTCACAATTCAAATTAATATAGAATGCATAATCAATTAATATAGAATGCATAAATACTACTTCATAAGACAGTAAAAATTACAGACAGGCCTCCGAGACCAATGGTGTGCAAAGGGTTAAGTTCTTTTGGTTCAAAGTTCAAGCCGCTTTTATTATACCACCAGCCATGTTCAGCGAATAAAACATGGGCTTAAGCTCCATCTGTGACACAATTTAACTACACTATCTGTTTACAGAGTATGTAAACTGAACACAGCATGAAGTTAAACCATTGGATGATATGAATAAAAATGAGATGCACCTGTAAGATGGATCGCAAGCTAGGTGTGAGTGAATAAAATTTATTTCCTATGAATGCAATGCATCTCTTATTTGAGATGTAACTAAACGCTCTGGGTCTGGTATCCGTCAATTGATATCACAGGTGTATAACAAACAATAGGGAAGGATTTTAAAAGTTCCATGCTGTTCCTCCATGTTTTAAATTTCTTCAGGTTTAGTTAACTTCAAAATCTTAGCAAAAAAAAAAACAAACAAACAAACAAACACACACACACACACACACACAAAAAAACACACACAGCACGAGAACATCATGAAATCATATTTTTAGAGCCTCAACTTCCAGAAATGTGCAGGAGGAAAACCGCTGCAATGGGTAGCATGCATGACAAGTGTTGTGACCTATTAAACAGCAAGTTAAAGGAGGTCCAAATATCAAAATAGGTAATAACTTAAATATGAAAAGGCTTTCCCAATAGGGGCTGTCTTCCAAACAAACTTGAAGTAGTCTTTAATGTTAGTTTCTAAATTTTGCATGACAGATTAAATTTCAGATTAGTAAATTCTTGCACAAGGGATGATATTTCAGTTATTTCTATATTTAACTACTAACATTAATGTATGTAGCATATTTTCAAGACTCCAGTTTATAAACCATTCAATTTGCACATCATCTAAGTTCTCAGTTTCCATTATTGTTTAACATTGTATTATGAATTAATAACACCTTTTTGGAAAATCTGAAACATCAAATTTCGTCATTGAGGTATTAAAAACTAACCAGTAATATTATTTTAATGAACATAGTTTATTTTGCACATTTTTACTTTCTCTACTACGTACTTAACACTAAGCAGAGGAAGTATTGCATTCCAGGCAAAAAATGTAATGTTGAGATTTCACTGGAAATACATGTTTGGAGACCCCTTGACCCCCGCCCTCACAAAAAAGTAGTTCAAAGATGCAACATGGAAGATTTTTCAATATAATCCCAACACCAAACTGCCCTTTACATTTAAAATTCTTCGAAATATTTGATTTCCTCAAAAATGGATAACAGGATTTTAATTAAAATACCATATGCTTAAAACATTTTTATGACAAATGAAGTGTGTATCTTGAATCTTCTAGGTATATAACCTCTGATGTACTCTTCATTCTGAATGACTTTTATATAACTGGCAAATCGTAAGAGATAAGACAAAATCTTAATTGCACAAAAATGTGGCACATCATTTATGTTAAATACATTTTTTGTGGAGTTAACCATTTCCAAGGTAGTCCTTGTTATTGGTTTAAATTTTAGAGAATTGAATTTCATAGCCATCTCATAGCAACCCGCTCTTATAAGATTGGGCTATCGTTTAAGGCAGCATATTCCCCTAATCCCCTTTTACCTACACAGAAATATGCAGTCATATTTCTGTAAATGCTTTCATCAACTAACATGAAGTAGATAAAAGAATAAGCTTTAGTAATAATAGTTTGAAGAATGTATAGCCACGTGAAAGTAACAAATTTTAACATTCTAGGAACTTAAGAAAAAGCTCAAAAGTCTGGTATATAAACCAGTTTAATAGATTAAATTTGTTGAGAAGATATAAAAACAATCAACAGAAATAAGCAAATACAGCTAGATGCTAATGGATGAAAAAGATGTTGCACTCATCCAGACAGCAAAATAATACTGCTTATTTTGCTGTATTTTAGTACAATTGTATAAAGTCAATTTTAGCAAGATCTATAACAGTATTTCTGAAGAGTAAAAGAAATGAAATTTAAGTAAATGAAACAAAACAAATAAAAAATTGTGCAACCAATGGGTGCAACTTACACAAAGAAAATTTGGAAAAGGTATATTTTGTGCTAACTATTCAAAGTTTTCTTTCCTGAACTGATAGATATCTTTATAATAATATTCAAGAGCATCTCTCCATATTTCATACATTTTTCTTTATTGTTTGTAAACCATCATAAATTCAGGCATTACGCCTTCATCCTGCTTTCTATTACCTGGAGTCAACAACTGGGCCGTCTCAAAAATACAATGATATAGCACGTCAGCAAGATGAAATGCAATTTATTCATATACAACTTGAGATGCATCTCTGTGGATTTGCTCTATGATTTATCTCAGGGGCAGAGGACACTGTTGAGCTGAAAAGTTTAGTCTATAAGGAGATGCATCTCAAGGTGTTTGAGATGGAAGGTGCATCTTGGGTTTATTCATATCACCCATTGTATCAGGTCTATTGTGACATACCTCAGTGGCAGAATAGCTTTTCCAAAACAGGACATAACTTTTGGATACATGGAAATCAGTCTCATAATAAGATGTAATGGTATGTGGCAATAGCATAATCTGACTTGGTAAATACACCTTTGAGCACAACATGTTGATGTACTTACAGAAGCTTTCTCTACTGTTGTGAAAACACCAGTAGATTCCACCACATATTCAGCTCCAGCTTTACCCCATGGAATAGCTTTTGGATCCCTTTCTGCAAAAACTGCGATCTTGTTACCTGTAACAAACACTGATCTTGTATAACTGAAACTTCTTCCTATATTAAACTACTGTCTGAATGCCAGCTTTATGTATATGCAGAGATAATACACAATCATACTGCATTTTCACCTATGCAAGGTTAATCTTAATGCATCAGTCTACTTTGATCTAATGGAAAATGCTGCTACTTGCATATATAAGAATATTTTGTAAAGGAAGTTCATGCACATTTTACTGTCAACAGTACTGCTTGATGCATTTACAAGATTATGCTAACAAAAGCACAACTTGAAGTTTAATATTGCATTAATTACTGCCTTCTTGCTGAGAGATTACCCATCCTCTGTGTAAACATCTCAGCTGTCAAAACAATGCACATGAAGTTTTCCAGTGGTTCAACAATGTTAGTGTACTCTAATAATTCCAGAGAATACTTTCAGAACAGTTTAAGTTTGAATTTTTCCATTAATAAAAGTGTATTATGAACAAGAACAAAGTATTATCCCCTTTCTACATCAAGATACCAAAATACTTCTGGTGTAAAGAATTATTTTACATTATGGAGAATACTTACACATGTGAAAATGCTCTGGAAAAATGCAAATGCTTATCAATGCATACTATTTGTAAGAGAGTATTTCAATTTGAATTCCTAATACTTAACGGACATTGACTTAACTTGAGTAGTAATTAACTTGGCCCTGGCTACTTATTTATAAGAGCCACTGGTATTTCATATTATGTGTCTCATACAAATACCAGGTGTTTGATTTATAGCTGGGCCACAGCTATAAATCACGTATATGTGTAGTTCACTTTCACCAGTGGCGGCTAGTGAACAAAATAATGTGTGCGCTACAGTACCATACAATATGTACACATTTTTGCAAATTCTCTTACCTAATGGCGAAATATGAAATCCATACGGTGCTCCTTCCTACTGCAGAACTTATCAATCACTCTGGTGTTGAATCCCTCCATCTTAGAAACTATATACTTCTCCATGGACAACATTGCCAAAGCAGTAAGACGATCTTGCAACATGGTGTTTCTCAAGAAAGTTTTAACGCGTTTTAAATACGAAAAACATCTTTCTGGCTCAGAGGTGGTGTGATCAAAATTTTTAGCAAAGTTGTCACTTCAGAAAATGAATCTTGCAAGCTGTTAGAGATTATGCATTGTAATAATTGCACAGACCCATCAGTATTTCTGAAGTCAGATCTTGCATACAGAAGACTGAGCTGTGTTTTTAACATTTTCTTGTTCAGTATTGTATAAGTGTCCACAGCAGTTTGAAGTTCACTCTCGGGAATCTAATTTAAAAAGTTGACAAAAAATTTACTGTTTAAGAGCTTTGCTGCATCAAGATGACTCAAGGACTGAAACGACATTTAGCTTCCTCAATAATGCGATCGCACACTTCTTTGGCTTCTATATTCAGAGACTCCACTTTGTCGTTTGCTCATTGGTTCAGAAGAAAACCTAAATATACTGTCGACTGCTTCTCAAATATCTCACACACACTGAACGAATGAAGACACAGCATTTTCTACTTTAATTGCCTCAGTTGATCTAGACTGCAGCTGACTATAAAGGATATCAACATTAGGCATTACTCTGTGAAAGAATTTCAACCAAGAAAGGAATTTTCTATCTTCTAAATAACACCGAAATCCATTTGCTTCAAGGCAAGTCTTATCATGGGCAGAATTTTCCAAATCCAAAAAACATCAACAATTCTTCCCGATTTTCATATACTACATTAACAGTTCTGGATCTAAAATTCCACCTAGTTGCAGAGCCACCAGGAACTCTTCTGGCCACTGCAGATTCTAGGGCAGCTAAACGTTGTGGGGATCTTGAGAAAAAGGCAGGAAAAGCTGACAGGTTAAGAAAAAATATTCTCGCAGACTTATTCTGTGAAGCTGTGCGTTCCATCACTAAATTCAACTGATGTACGTAGCAGTGAATATACTGCGCATTTGGGAACTGAGATTTAACTTTGGCTTGTACTCCTCCAATTGCACCACTCATTACTGAGGCTCCATCGTAAGTTTGGGCAATTAGTTTGAGGATTGTCTCTGAATAACTCATTAAGCACTTTTAATATGCTTTAAGAAATTGATTCTGCATTTTGTCCCTCTGGATTTAAAAAGCTGCAAAATCTTTCATATGGAAAACAATTTTTCTCGTATCTAAATACTAATACAAGCTGTGACTGATGAGAAACATCTGTTGTTTCATCTGCCATAACAGCCACAAAATCAGCTTCTTTCATTTCCTCCACAATCACCTCACGACAAACTTCTAGCACACAGTCCAGGAGTTTGTTCTGGATGGTTTTGGAAGTCCCTTTGAAAATATGATTTGAGTCCATGTGTTCCTTCACAGTACTGTCAATATTACTTACTAAATCAATCAAACCTACGAATACGCCAGGATTTTTAGAAGATTCAGACTCATGTCCTCTTAAAGCCAGCTAAAATGCACCACAAAACTTTATACAGTCAATGTGCGACAAAACATGCTTGTTTCTTTCAACTTGCTGGTTATGTTTCAGCTTCGCTTCTTGATAAGCACAACTTAACTGAGTCGCAATATTTATATTGCCTAAAGCACTTAAATCTAGGACATTGTACAAATACTTTACATTTTGTTTGCATTTGTTGATAAGAACATTAATATGTCCTAGGTCTGTCACTCCCGTCGTACTCCAAGAATCAGTGTTTCCAAACAGCAAGCATGGAAAACAGAAAAGGGCATTTCTTTCTTGGCATCCACATATCCATGCATGTTTGTAGATTTTGGGGTTAAACCGCCTAATGTAGGAATTATTTCTCCCTCCTTTTGCAGATTGCGTAATGTTTAGAGCTGGAGTTTGCCTCCCTAGCTGCTTCACTTTGACTTTTTCCTCTAGGGTCCTCCTAGAGAAAGGATAATTAATCAAACTACTCACAGAATCCATGTTAGCACACACAACAGAACTATTACTGTCGGACATAACCTGAGTTTTTAAGCTGAATCAAATATTTTGCCTTATTTGTTATCGAAAACAAGTGATACCAACAGCTAAAATTTTATCAGCTCCACATGTGCATCTCCACAGAGCTTTATTCTCTCTGAGCTATGTTGCAGGCAATATAAAATCCATTGCCGCTGGTATCATGCATAGCAGCACGGTAATTGTATCAACACCACATAGATGGCAGTTATATTACAGCAAGCAGCAGGAACGCGTTTGTGCTCCAGTCGATGTTAGCACAACTCTAGGTAAAAGCAGCCAATAGAAGAGATTTCAAGTAGCATATCGATGTGTCAAGTGCGTAGATTGGTCTGCATTCCCGCCAACGAACTGAGGATCTGTGTAGCACCTAAAGTGGCACCGATCACATGTATGTGAAGCCTGAATCACCTCTGCACATGAGCAAGCAATGCTAGCGCGCGGCAAATATAAAATCAGTTAAAACTACGAAAGTGAAAGAAAATATGCAATAATAATTGAAGATATGCTTACACACGTGATGGGGCACAAGTTTCAACAAAAGCACCTGATTTTCACTGCAGTGACCTCAATATTTTTCCACAGCTCACTAGTGCAAATGATGCACTCAAGGCTACATTTAACAGCTGCATTACACTGAGTCAGTTCATGCATTCAGTTTGAGCTGTGAAGACTAGTTTGTTCATTGTGCATCTTAAAGGTAAAAGTTTATTCAAGACATCTGTATTGTGTGATAGTATTGTTATTGTTGCTGTTCTTGTCTTATTAGTCCACTGAAACGCCTACCACAAAATCCACATTTGAACAAAGAATATTTATGCACGACATATATAAAAACCAAATCATGCAGACAGGTGTGTAGACAATTTCAGAACTACTTTCCCCACTATTGTAGTTCCAGGTAGAGGAGCTGTTAGATGTCTGGTTAATAAATTTAGGGCAACGGGACAACTAACTGCTAAATCTAAGAAGTGAAAGACATGCTCTAAGGATGAGGGGGGGGAAAAAAAAAAAGGATGAAATTTGTGCATCAACCGAATGCTCTACAAAAGTGGTCCTTGATGTGTTGCATAGCAAGGGGTGCTTCAAAAAAAGCCTGTTCACACAGCTGCTGAATTTTTGAAATTTAAGTTCATGAATTACCTCATAACAAAAAAGTCAATTTCTGCAACTGATTTTACAAAATATCGTTTGATGGGATTGTTGAACCACATTTAATAATTTTCTTTAATGAGGCATGGTTTCATTTAAATGGTCATATTGCCTCACAGAACAGTATTGGAGCACAGAGAATCCCTCATTTAATTCATGAATTTCTATTGCATTATATAAAAATTGAGTGTTATGGTGTGCTTTAACAGCAAAACATAATAGGGCCCATATTTTTCAGTGGTACCGTAAATTCTGATATGTACCGCAGAGATACTGTTGCACCATTTTTTCAAATGTCAAATAATGAGACAAAATAAATATTTCCAACAAGATTCTGCCACAGCCCATACTGCTCAAAATTTCTTGGAGAACAAAGGGATCATTCCATGGTAACTTATTACAATATGAGATTTTTTACATACATGTGGAGATCAATGACCAACAAATAAGTTCAAATTAAGTTCTGCTCTTATAATTACCCATCTGTCATTATTTTAAAGAAAATACAAAGGGTTGTGAGAACATATTAACATACAGTATGAACTTCTGAACTCAAACTCAATTTAAAAAAATAAATTCAGTTTAACTCGCAGTAATACTTAAAATGGCAAGCTGTTACAGCAGTAGGTGTATTTAATTATTTTTGTCCTTTGCATAAAAGATTTCATTTTTCACATTGGGCCACTTCCACAATTTTTCATATTTTGTCATCACATTAACTTTATATTCTTCCATGACACTGGTTACAAAATCCGGATATGATAGACCATCCTAGTTCAACACCCACTTTAACATGCCTGTCTTGCATTT
This sequence comes from Deroplatys truncata, assembly GCA_030765065.1. Classification (NCBI taxonomy): domain Eukaryota; kingdom Metazoa; phylum Arthropoda; class Insecta; order Mantodea; family Mantidae; genus Deroplatys; species Deroplatys truncata. Next base: position 406,215,030 of record CM060990.1, read on the forward strand.
CTACTCTTGATGCTGCTAAATCTGTTGTGAATACAACAGTTTTGCCATTGTGGATTTGTAAGTGATGTACTCTCATAATGCTTGGTAAAGGAATACTGTTCTTAAGCAAAGAGGTGAGATTTAGTCTCCCATTTCTTTGAAGAATATCATTTTGTCTCATCAGAACTGATATCTTAGATGAAGGATCAACAGCTTTTACAAGTTCAGCAGCATTATTTACACTACATTTCCTGTTTTACGTTCATCCATAAATGGCATTTTACAGCTTCTACAAGCCCCTTCCCATGGGAAGTAGCAAAGTAAATTCCATGACATTTGTTTACCATGCTCTTTGGCAAGTGTTTTAATTGCCTCAGATATCTATTCTTAAATTGAAAATTAGGTCAATTTGACCAAATATTGACACATGTGACGGAGGATGGCAAGTCTGCAAGTCATCATTAACATACGTTATGACAGTACTCTTTGAATGATCAAGAACGTTGCTAACTAGAGCATATGAATGATAAGTTCCTGACTCGCTAATTGCAGCAGTGAACAGGCTAGCCTGATTTTGTCGCCAGTGAGGACTTTGGATCTCATCTTGTGCAATGTAACTGTAGTTCTCCACGAAGTCAACTTGGATAATTGCAACATGAGGAGTATACTTAATTTAAGTCCGCTGCAAGTTGTAGCTCTTGGATTGCTTTCTTTTTATACAGCAGTGTTCTAAAAATGGACCAATAGCCAATATGCAATTGTTAAGTTATGAAGATTACCTTCCTCTTGCACTTTCAATAATCTTCCATCAAGGTCTTTCCATACAAACCATTGACATCGAAGTGCCCATCTACATTGGCATGTACCTGCAGAAGTTTTATTGAAATAAACTCTTTACATGTAATGCATTTTCAAAGCCATCTTTGACATCCTGACATACTATGGAATCAGGAAATTGTGTACTGGGAAGTGAGGAAGAGAATTTACTGCATTTATAAAATTTTCATGGTACTTAGACACACCCATTATGTGGTAGCTTGTTGCTAATCATCACATGCTTTGGCCTAAGATCAGCAAACTTACTTTTGAAAATAATTCTCCCCTTTTCGCTTCAAAATATAACACGGGCCTCCTTTAGGGATGGCATTAAATGCCAGATTTGTACCTTATTTTTGATGTTGCTTTCCTTTATGGTCATAACATTTTTAATTCCTGGGGCTTGGCGACTAATGTCATCTCTAAAATTCCTTTACTTCACTCACATCATCAGAGTCCAGTACTGTTGATCTTGTTTGTGTCTCTATATGAACTGGCAATGGCTCAACATAGGCTTAAAAGAGCCTTTGTCATCATCATCCTCCTCCTCCTCCTCCTCCTCCTCCTCCTCCTCCTCCATGGTCTAGGGGTACCACACTAGCCTCTAACATCTGTTCACTCTTAGAGTGATCCTAACGTAAACAAAAGATAACTTATCCTTCCGCCATTTGCACCAAGAGTATTGCAGAGTTGTCAGAAACACGTGGCAAGTGTAAGCAAAGAAGTGACAAGGGAGCATCACAATTTTTCTTGTAAATAACTTACGTATATTAATATGCACATTATTGAACAGAGATAAGAAAAGGAAGTAGATATTTAAGAAGTGGTCGTATAACTAGAAAAATAATAGGTGTGTAACAACTTAAGTTTTTATTCTGCCTCTGCAAACAGCTCTATCCCTTCTATGCACAGGTCACTACACTACACTACAGGCCTGAGCGCTAATTTCAATATGGCGGCAGTCAAAGGCGGTGGGCAACAAATTCCACAGTTCCAAGCAAAAAGACAGGAATATAAAAATAAAGAAGTAAGTTAATTTAAAATAATAGCAACTAGACACCACTAGAAACACAAAGATAACATTAAAGAAATAATGACTTACGTATTTGTGCATGTATTGGATTTGAAAAAACTAAAATAGTGCTATAAGTAATAAACACGGTAGAATATGTAGCTGTAGTCGTTATGAGCCTATCAAATAATGTAACTGCAGCAGTATTATGGGTACTTTGTTTTAATAATAATGATAATAAATGAAAATTAAAAGTGCATTAAGTTATACAGGGGCACATAAAAGCCAATTCACCTTATTACAAAGAAAGTGGCTCAAAATATGACAATTTTAAATTTAATTATGCTCTGAACTATTGTTTATGTTTTGGGACAAAATATTATTTTCACTAAACTCCTTACCTTTATATAGTCATATATTTACAAGCTCAGCTTCAAATGGAATGAAAATAAACAGATAACACAAATATCATACATTTCAGTTTATTGGGACTTACCTACCTTTGAACACTATTGTAGGAACTTATTCTCATGCTTTATATATTTCATTACAACAGGAATAGCAAAATTAAGGATTGCAAAATTGTACAAAGAAGCATTTTTGGGATACGATTATATTTATTCCACTCAAAAGCTGTGAATATACAATAAAAAATTAAAATATTCTGCACTAATTTAATACATTGGAGCAATTTTTCTCATTTACCACTGTACAAGTCAATACACACTGACAAATTTTTATAAGATTTATTTTGTATTTACTGAAAATTAAAGTCAACATAAAAGCTAACAGTCCATCCACTAAATCTGCTGTTACTACTGGCAATATACTAAAGCTTGTCACATACTTATTAGTTTAGTAAACAGAGTAAAATTACTGAAATATATGATGTGAAGCCAAACTCAGATAGCCTCAGTGTGTTCATTATAAAATATATACAACAATTCATGTTACAGAAAAAAGTGGCTTTTAATATACAATATATTCCTTGTGAATATAATAGAAATACTGAAAGTATTGTTTCCTATCCTCATGGCAAGCACAAAATGCTCTTGAATTCACACACTGGTCAGTTTTTTTATTTTTCTTTTATCACAAGACTTTAGTTTCTTATCCTCAGTTACCATTTTGGAGTAATTATTTAAAATAATTTTGCAAATAATTGAGCATACATCATGAAAATAGTCTTCAAATTTATGGTTGCATTGATTGATGATCATTTCTCTAGTTTCATCCGTAATGTTTACTATATGGGGACTGCACAAATTCAACAAGGTAAGATGATTACCGCTTTTAATAAAATCATCATAACACTCTTTGACTAAGCCTTGAAATAGTTGGATACACAACCACGTTACTTTTACACAATATATTGTGGGTTTCTTTAGGGAACCTCTACTTAAGGAATCAATCAGCCTTGCTGCACCTTCAAATTCATACTCTAAAGTGTCATTTAAAATCAATAACTCGATGCATTTGGGGCATATTATACCATTTGCTACCTTGAAAGCAGCATAACCTGCAATGTAAAACATGATAGGCATTACATCATTATCCAATGGTTTTGCAATTTCAATTTTTATTTCACAAAAAGGCAGCAATGATGGAACATTTTTGTTTTCAGAATCTGCGCCCACATTTAAGCTTCTTACTGGAATGTTACCATTTTTTGATGAAAATGAAAGCAAATTTTTAATTCTGATCTTTTTCTCACTCTCATATAGCTGTTGGAAAGAGATAAAATAATTACTGCCAGACAACTGGCAGTAAAGACTAGAGGATCTGTTTGAAACTTGCAAAACAGAACAGTTTACTTTTAATTCTGTTAGAGCATAATTTTCTAAACCATAAAGGCCTGAGCATGTCTGCATTATTGCACCAAATGTGCGCCTAGACAGCCCTTGGTATACATTTCCCCTACAGAGATGTTCCCAATTGCACAACCATGCTGAAAATTTATTCAGGAAAATTAACTCTTCTTGCTCGATGGCAAAGACTGCTTTGTAATCAGCATTTTTATACCTTACATCCTTATATCATTATATAGAAACTTAACATTTACAATATTCCACCATTTTAGGATAATATTTAAAAACTCTGCTGTTTCTCCATAACCATCATTGCATTCTAAGAGGGCATTAATATTTTCATAATTGAAAATTTTACACACCAGACTCACTTTTGTTTTCAATATTTTATGGATACAGCTTTTGCATTTAACTTATGACCAAACTTAGCAATTAATTCTTTTCTTAGTGATAAAGTGATCTGAGGTGACCAAAATTAGCCCTCTTTAATTATATCTGGATTTTCAAAATCAGGAAAATTAAACATAAGATCTTTCTGGTTTATGCAATTATTCCTTATATTTTTGAAAATATGCACAGTATCATTGAGCAAAAACAGAGGCTGTGATTGGCTAAAGGGATTTACTACTGAAGAATAACCAAATGTATGTGGCGTGAATTTGTGAAACAAAGATTTGTTGATCTGACTATTATCAGCTATGAGACTGATTACTTTTACATCAAGTTTGCTAAGTTCGTAGAGAATGTTACAATAGCATGTAAGAAGTCCCCAGAATTTCTACTGAGTGGCAAAATGGCAATGACATCTGAATAATTACCAAATGCCGCATTTACTGAAAACACTTGAGCTGTTTTAGCAAGCTCATGTGTATTTGTTGCACTAGTTCACCACCTTTAAAAGTTAACTCTGGTGAAATATGAACTTCATCCATCAAAAGATTAATAAATCTTTCCTCAGGTTTCAAGGAACAAATGCAACCAACAATGTAGGAACTGCTAATATTAAAATTGCTGTCACTTACATTTAGACTGGCAGCCAGTTTTCTTAAGTTACTTGGATGTGGAAGAGTTACTACCTGTGACTGATGTATGGTTCTGTAACATGCAAGAGATATCAGGAACATTCTGAGAGCCAACCTAAAAAGATTGATGAAAATCTGTACATTTCCTTCTTAAAGGAGAATAATTCTATCTGCTCTCTAAGGACACTTAACCTCACTTTTTTACCAGCATCTAGCACATGTTCTTTTAACAATTTCACTGCTGCAGCAAGTTTATTTTCTTTAAAGTTTGACATAGGCACACTACACAATTCAAATAATGCATCCACCTGAGATTTCTCGAAGATAACACTAAATTCAAGATTCAGTTTATTAGGATTCAATTCTTTGTCTATATACACTTTAAAGCACCTATCACTAGAAACCACACAAAACTACTAACAATATAAGGCACTGATACTGTATTTATTTTTAGCACTGTAATAGCACTAACACTAATTGAAAGTGCCCAATCTTTTCTCTCGTTCACACATTTTTTATATAAACTGTTACATCTTCATATGTAACTTATATTCTAATTCCTCATCATATGAAGCTATACTTTGATCCAGGGCTGTTTGAAGTGCTTCATCTTCCCTTTCCTCTCTTCTTGTTCTTTTCTTTGGAAGTGAAAAGCTTAAGTGGGGTGTGCTTTCATTAACTGTAGGAAAAGCACCATCAGTAAGGCAAGGATTAGCACATGGACTGAAATGCACTCGTCCATCTTTATCCTGCCATTTATCCTCTCAAATAACCATTTCTTCTGGAAAGTGTCTAATGCAGACTCTAGAATTTTCAGTGAACTTAAAATTCTGCCTGCATATTCTGCTTAGCCATAATTTTCGTCATTCCTCATCTCTGGGAAACCTAAAGCAGGTTACATACGGAGGTTCATAATTCGATCTGCAACCTGGTACTGAACACTTGAAAGGCATTGCAGCTCTGAAAATACAAAGAAAACACTTGTTTTATACATTTACAACATAATTCTCTGATAAAAGCATACAAATAGTTATTAGTTACTTTCAGAGTTGTGCCAGACATAACCAAGTATACTTCTGCAACATACTACAACAATAGATATAACTATAATACCAGATATTTTACTTACCCCAATGTGGTTTGCAATCTGTAAAAGTGGGGGTACAAATCAAATACTTTCACACGTGAAATAACTCAAAATCTGCACAGGAGAACTCCTTTATTCACTGATAGAAAATCTGCAACACAAACATGCATTTCCAACGTTCGCCGCCTGCAGAAGGTCACATGACCATGCCTTGACGGCAGAGCACGCAGGCCAGATATGTAGTAGGTTGTGCCTCTATATCCGAGTCATCAGTATCATTGCTGCTGCTTTATCAAAGTTGATAAGCCTGACAACAAGAGAGTCACTCAGTATATCCAAATCCCAAAACAAATCATCTTTCAGAATAGGCTTTGCTTGTTGCAGCACTTCATCTATTGTAGGCAGTTCGTTTTGAACAAGAAATTGTGCACTATTATACTAATTGTCATTTCACAAACTCTACATACCCTTCCACACTGTAATTCACATGTTACCCTTTGTTTTCCCTGGGTGTTGTCACTTTCTCCACCACTACTTTTTCCTTTCGAGCACTATTTATATTCATAGCCAAAATACAAGTAAATTCTGAGATTAGCTTTACTATCTCCTTTATTGAGAGTGCCAGATATTTCTCACAGAACTTCGAAAACACATTTAAAAGAACTGTTCTCGCCACTAGTTAAAGGCTTGCCCAGTTTATGCTCAACTAACATGTCTCCTTAGAAACATAAGCATGAGGTTCATTACCATCAGCCATGATAACAGAGCAAACTGAATGCTTGCGTCTTGCTTTGCTTAAACAGCAGAGTCGGGTAAAATGCATCTTGGGAGTTGGAGCGCATCAATTTGAAACTTCCAAAACCCATTTCATTAAATCCGCAGTAATCACATTCAAGTCATAAGTATTACTTATTACTGAACACAACCTAAAACTTAAAGACAGTTAACATGCGACTACTTTCTTTGTGCACATTGCTATTGTGTTGTACATGGTTGCACAGTCATGCTAGTGACATGACGTGACTGTTTTGATCGGGATCACTAAGGGTGAATCCAGTTTAGTTCCAGAGGTTACAGGTTCACACCCAGCAGAGGGAGATGAATTTTTTTCAGACGTAAGAATCCTTAGCATGACTTCCTTCAGAACGGAAGTAAAGCCAGTGGTCCCATGTCCTAGATTTATGGCATGTAAAAGAACCTTGAGACTGATAGAGGTGCCACTTGTAGTGGGGTTAGGGAATGGAAAAGGTTGTAATGGTGCGGTTCTTGGTGGTTGGGCTGCTAATTCAGGAGGATCGTTGCTGCCGGCTACTCAGGTAGAGGAATTTGGGTTCAGGAGTCTCTTACCTCAGGGAGTGTGGATGGGAGATAAATGAAGTTCACTTCCTCCTCTCAGATGGCCCGTTTATTGATGATCCACACTGAAGTAGAAGTCCTCGTACGAATTTCCTTTCCACACAAGACGCAATTTTTCCTGTCACCCCTGCTACTGTTTCTGTGCTCTTACCCTTTCTTAATTACTTTGCGAAGTTTAAGTATGTTACAATATTACGCTAATGACTTTTCCTTTTGTCGTTCCCTAGCTACCCTGTTACTCACGTTTGCCTTAAACTGGTTTTCAATACTTAAATAGTTACTTGAAGACCGCTGCACTGTTTCCCTCTTTACTATAAAATATTTTGAATTTTGGATCTATCTTACTTTCCCTCATATTTCCTACACAAAATCTACGTCTTTCCCCCAGCTCATCTTCTCTCTCCCATGTTTCTACACAGAGACTACTACTCTCCCCGACGTTTCGACACAGAGTGAAGTATCTTACGCACGTTTGAACATCACTCTCCTCATAGATAATTTTCTATTTCATGCCTACTTTTCTAGGTTCTCTCTCAATTTTTGCTATTCACATGACTTATTTATTCTGATTGGTTACATCTCTGAATTTTTCCTCCATCTACCATTGGTTCTCAATTTCATTGCCTGAGCCTCACTCGCATCTAACATTAATAAATTATGTTCACTTCTCTGAATTTTCTGTGCGCTTGACAAACTTCAGTTTTCTGCCCGTTGTCTTGACATCCTGTGTGCACAACTCGGTTCCTATTGTCAATAAAGCGATTCCTTATGTTCTTTTTCCTGTCCTTTCCTACGTCTGCTATCTTTATGTGATTTTCGCCAAGTTTGTTCGTTCTCAATTACACGTTTTCTACGTTTTATTTCATACTCTTATTATTAATTGATATGTACTCTCTACGTTTTTTTTCTCTTCATGATTTTATTCCCCCCTTTCTCTAATTCTTAATGTTCTCTTTTATTCTTCCCTCATACTGGTATTCCTTATTTTGATTATATGCTTATTAATTATTCTTCTTATTCGTTATTATATATTATTCGGGCGGATCTTATCGCTTCACACTGAGCAAAATTTCTGATCTTTCACGCTCTCAATAGATTGAAACGCTAAGGACCACAGTAGTTAAAGAGCATCCATAAATAAAACTCAATTTCAAAGAGCCTTTTTACAATGGCAGTCCCTTTTTTAGGGGAATAAGGAAGGGCACGTGTTGCCCTAGCAGCAGCTTTGCCTAAATTTGATAAATTCTTATAGGGTAGTGACATTGCTGATATGCAAGGCGTGCATTGATCTGATGCTTCTTTTTTCAGTCTTCTACATTTAGCCACACACTCTTTTCCTCTGTGCCTCCTTTCTTCAAAAATTCTTTCTTTTTTTGTCTATATTTTTTTTAAGTTTCTCTATGCTTCTTTTTGAACTCTTCATACTTTTATTCTTCCTTGAACTTCTCCCTTCTTTTCATCTCCAGTTACGGGGATTCTACATTAAATAAATAATATAAAAGAAAAGAATTACAGGACTGGTCTAAAAGCAACTGCATCAGTCTCATCATAACCTGCTATTTAGGCATACTTTGCTAGTTGAAAATAATCCATGTGGAGACCTCAAATTGCTCTACTTAATAAGATCAACATGTAGGTTATCCCTTGGTAACTCACATTACCATTTTCAATACCTTATTATTTAAACAAAATATTATGTAAATAAGTAGAAAATATATAATTTATCAATCTTCCAAAGAAGGAAAATGGGCATTAACATTCCTTAATTTTATTATATAAAGTAAAATACCTAAAAAAGTTTATCACAACTCGCATTCCACCTGAGATCACTATAGGAAATACTATAAGGAGGCATTAGAACATTTTAAAATAAATATTATGCTCTTAATTTGTTGTCTATGTTATGTTCTTTAAATTGCAGCACAAAAAAGTATCAATATATGTAATTTGCGTATGCTTCTTACGTTAAAACTCTTACAAAATTTAGTTTCAATATCAGCTGCACATATGCTTCACAACAATGGCTAATAACAGGAAGCAGTAAGTTGCAGACGAGTCATTAAGTGTTGCCAATTGAACTTAAAAGTCCCTACTAATTGTAACTGAAGATACTAGTTCCCCTTTACGTTTTTTTAATTTTGATACCCATGTCCCTACTTACATGGAATGACCCAAAGGCAATTTTTGATGACAGGATAGTTCTTGAAGTATTATGGCCCCTCCCCATTCCCTGGATCTCACTGTGCGCAACTTCTATTTATGGGGAACCCTAAAAAATACAGTTTATAGGAACAATCCATACACCATAGCAAACTTAAGGGCAATATAACAGCAGAAATTATGCAAGAACTTATGCGTGTGAATAGAAATTTCATCCGAAGATGTCAGGAATGCCTCAATGCAGATTGACACCACTTTCAACAAGCTTCTAAACTCATTATAGTGCATGTTACTATCACTCATGAGTAAGTAATGCTGGAGAACGAAAACTCCCACAGTGTAACAGACAGTGTGTGAATCATGCACATGCGCAATCTGCGGCCCAGCATTGAATGCATTGTATTATACACAAAATGATACATATACAAGCGCACACATTTTATCACTGCTTTTTATTGTCTGTCTTTATATATATCAGGCAAGTCAGCTGCCCCTAGGTATTCGTATCTATGCAACCCGCAGTTTATAGTCCGTGAAAGCATTGACCCTTTTAGCAAACAAACTTACTGTAGCTCTGCCCTTCTATTTGGTACTATACGCAATCCCCATTAATGATTAAAGGCCTGAATGAGAACCAGAGAGCTGTGAAAGCCTTAAAAAAGGTGTTTCATGGATATAATGCTTCCAAGGAGATAGAGGAACGTTTTCCCAAAGAGCGGGATAAACTACGTGGGTTCTGGCCAAGTGGTTTAGCTGCCGGAATGTGGTGAAGCAAACGTTAGCTTCGGAGGTTCGAATCTGATACAAACATAAAATTGTTTTGCTACTTTTTTTTTCTCTCCCCCCCTTGTGTTTATTTTGTGTATTATAGTGTACTAATTTATTTATTTTTGTTACTGGCTCTCCTGTGAGCCAAAGACATAAGAATTACAATCAGATAATTGTGTATCATGTTTACTCTAATAATCTGTACTGTATCTGGTATTGTAAACTGTGTTATGTAGTTAGCTTTCATTCCCTTGGGCGCATATCGACGATTTTAAATATAACAGTTTTTGTTTCATGTTTAAACCTTATGTTTCACTTCTATTGACAAAGGAGTTGTAAATGAGCCAAGTTCATGGGTAAACAGAATAATAAATTGTTACAGAGCGTGGATTTTATCCAGGAAGTAAATGTTCAAACTGATGACCCCTTTCATCAATGCAAATTTGTGTACATTGCCGGAGAGACCTTCTTGCATGCTGCAACATGCATGGTGTAATCTGTCTGCGTTCTTCACGTATGAGTGTGCCGTATATGATTTGGGCTTTGCGGTGGAAAACATGACGATTATTTTATTTTGTACACACTTATGTTATCAAAAATGTTATTTATATCATAATATCAAATTATAGGCCCAAAGAGATAAAACAAAAGGTAATAAAAAGTTTGAAATTCACCCGAAGGATTTGAACCCGAATTAAAGCGGCACAGTGTTAAAACAACCATGATACCATTCCGCCAATGCTACCTTGCAAGATGAGGTTCCTATACGAATTAGTAATCACAGAACTAGATTGACAGTGAAGAGTGACTGGGAAAAAACTTACAAAGTCACAATATCATTCGGTGTAACCAAACATCCTCATTTGCTGTGTACATTAGATGGCGTTGGTAGCCATTGAACCAAAGTTCACTTCTACTTCCATGCTGGTATTTATACACTGACGGGATCCACCTCCTCTCTTCCATTGGCTATTAGATGGCCAGCCGCACTGCACTCTGTCAGTAAGGCCTTCCAAACCAAATTTAGTGGTTTGCCTCCCTCTGTTAAGTTTGCTGTTGTCTTTAAATATTTCAATACTTCCCCATATTATTCTGTGTGTGTAATGCACACATACTGCCAGAATCTTTACGTCATTAAATTTTACACGGTGCCCTGTTTTTACAGTGTGTACTGCAAGTGATCTACAGTTCTCATTTCTCTGCTTGGGAATATATTATGGATCTAATATGCTCATTTCTGCAAGTTTGAATAGATCTGCCACTTTGTTTGACATAGGAATCCCCAGTCACAGCTGATTTTATACACTCCAGGTTTTAATATAGGTGGAACTTTGTCTTTCACAGCCGACACCTAAGATTGTAATTTTCTGCTTTGTGTGTATCTAGTCCTTATGTTGTGCTTCGAATTTAGCCCTTTCACTATGATTTCAAGACAACCTTATTCATCAAGTTTATAACATTTCTGCAACACCTTTGATAGTCTCTCGGAGACTTGGTTGATGTAAGGCAATGATGTCCATCTGGTGTTTATTGTCAGAGGGTATTTTTTTTTCACTTTATTTCTGTTCTACAAAGTTCTTATATCTTGGGCCAAGTATCCGTTTACTCTTAAGTACGTAATTTAAGTGTTTGATTTCTTTCGGCAAGTAGTCTGGGTGGCAGATATGCTTTGCTCTTTAGTATAGCATGTTTATCCCCCATTTGAGATCTGGAGGGTGGTGTGAGCTGGCTAGTATGCATCTTCCTGCATGTGTAGGTTTCCTGTAAACAGAGCAGTGTATGGCTTGATTTACTGTCACATTCCAACAGGACATCAAGAAAGGATAACTCCCCACTTTTCGAGTTCCATCATGAATTGAATATTCTGGTGGAGTGTGTTCAGGTGTGTCAAATTCATTTATCTTGTACTCTCCATGTGGCCAGATAAAAGTATTGTCCACATATCTTAACCCAGAGAAGGCTTCAGAGGGTATGCATCCAGCCCCTGTGGCTTTAAATTCCTCCAGAAACAGGGCTGCCACTTCTGGCAACAAAGGTGATCCCATGGTCATTCCTTTTACCTGCTCATACAGTTCCTCTATAACTGAAATATGTGGAGGATAAGCAATGAGCAATAACATCTGAATAGCCATTTGGCATGTTATTAGTTACCAGTTTTTCTTTAATGATCAAGATGTCTTGAATAGGTATCTTTATGAAAAGGGACTGTATATCAAAGCTAATCAATATATGATGTTTCTCCAGTTGAAAGTCTCTGAGAAGCTCCACAAAGTGTCCAAGAGTCCTTAACGTTCTTCCTACTAGTTCTTGCAGCTTCCCAGAGAGAAATCTAACCAGCATATATGTCGGGGATGCTATGGCACTTACTATTGGTCTTAAGGTGACCTCAGATTTACGTACCATAAATGGCCGTGTTCTGGAATCATGTGCTTCATGAATCAAATCATGAAATCAGAATCAAGCCATAAGTGCTTGGTGCTTCTCCTTGGGAGTAGAAGAGTTTCTTATATGTGCTGCCATATTCTTCTCTATCCTTCCTGTGGGATTTTTTGCAATTTCCTTATATGCAGGAACCTGAAGTTCTTTATGAAGCCATCTGCCCAGTGGTGGTTCTTGGGTGATCACATACTCACAAATGCACACCCACTAATTTTTCCCTGTATGTGAATACGCATATGCCTCTATAGGTATGTATACAAGAAGGGCAAATGTCAAACTTTCTTCTGTATGAAGAGCTTATTTAAACCTCCCGTGCCTTCTTTGCCAAACGCCAGTGCATTTGGTCAACGAGCTGTAGAGATGCAGAAACAAGATTTTGCAACTGGCGAAGGAAGCTTTAGGGCGAGAGGTCGCGGGGAGCAGGGCAACGCTTGTACTTGAAAGTACGGCGAGTTAACACAGTGTAATCGACAAGCCCAAGAGATGCGATTGTTATGGTGCACTGCGTTCCTGTACAACTTCATTTCCTTCTCTGCTTCCCTTGCTATGACTGTTTCCCTCGCTGTTGTCTAGCAGAAGTTGCAATCAACCTGCTACACACTTAGCCAACACGTTTCTAAGTACAGTCTAGCCATTTTCTGTATTAACGTGAGAGTTATGTTAATGCTGCAAATACATTACATCTATTTTGATTAAACCATTATAAATGCATATAATTATTCTGCATAATATACTAAGGTAAATATTTCAGTTTGGGTTAGTTAATTTCTTACGGTGTTTACATTTTTGTTATGTTTGTGTTCCTGGTGGCATTTGAGTCGACCCATAGCAGTAGATTTGAATCTGTGCAAGTGTGGAAATGAATAGCGTTGCGAAACTAAAAGAGATAAACCTTTCAGGTTTATCCTTAGAAGAAAAGCTGCAAATTAAAAACGAAGGCAGACCGCTGCCACCAATCGATTTAGTTCAAGTGACTAATTGTAAAGGTAAGACACTTACAAGAAAGTTTAATGAAAGTGTGTATAAAAGTTGTTTGTAGATATGTGCTTGTGAAGCAACTACCGGCTCTTCTGTTTTCCGTGTTTATTGTTTGCAAGTGAGAGAAACGGCACCTGGACAAATAATGGTTGTGGTGATATTGGTCATTTAAAACAAAAAATGACGAAACACGAGAGCTCAATTGCCCATATGAATTGTGAATTAGAACTAAATGTTCTGGGAAAATATATCTCAGCAGTTAGACAGTGCTTTTAGGCATAATGTGGAAAAACACAATGAGGAAGTTACTAAGAACAGATAGGTACCTATACTAGAAGCCAAAGGAACATACTATGGACAAGGGCCGTGAAAGCCTGCACACATGTCTCTTTGGTTTTATCATCAGATTTCATATTGTACAACATTAAGTTGCTCTCAAATATCATGTCATTACAGAATTTCTCAGCTTTGTTAATTTACATCTCATTAAAACAAAATTTTAAGTATAATAAACTACTTTTTTAGTGATACACCCAGCTGTACATATCATTAATAAAAGCAGCAACTTCTGAGTAATTAACCTGAATTTGCATTTAAGGTTGGTAGTAACTTACTTTAATAGCAGTTATGCAATTTCTGGACTTTAAAGAATCATGGCATTATTTCATTTGTTGGATTATAATATAATTCGTAATGTTTATTTATACGAATGACTGAATTGTTTTATTTCCTCTCACAAAAATTCAGAATGGAATTGTATATGAAGCCTTTATGATGTTTTGGAACATTTTCATATATATTTTGCTTAGGTGCAATGATAAAACACAAAAATGGAGTTTATCACAATCTAGTGAAAGAAATCTTTATTATAAGAGCTGGTAGAAACAGTCGAAAACGCAGTAACATGGCATAAGCAATTGTCATTCCTGCCATAATGCACTGAAGCAATACGCCTGACTAAACCACTATGATATGAACTCTCAAATAAGCGAATACTCAAACAAGTAAATACCCAATGGTACCCATTTCTCACAAGAGGGCATGTGAACCAGAAGCTCGACCATAGTTCGGTATATTCATTGCTGCTTTTCAAATGAGCAAAACACATGTCCTTGACAGCTCTAGTGTGCACCATGTTGGAGTAAATTACTTCAGAAGTAATTTTACTAATCTCAGAAGTAAGAGTTCATTACTCACAGTGTGTTGTTTATATTTGTGCAATTTACTTGAAGCGATCATGGATAAAGTTGTGTGATGGGAAAAGGAGGAGAAAACATCAGCGAGAGAGAGAGAGAAATGATTGTTGGTAGATAATCAAATTCCATGTAAAATTTAAAGCGCAAAAAGCATGGTGTAAAGATGTTGGATAAATAGGGAAATACTTGGAAAGTCATGATAAGCAAGTTTAATGCTTCAAGCAATAGGATACATATTGTAGAGCAGCTTAAAATTCCTTGGAAACAATGTTACTTATCCTCATACTTGCATCACAGATCATTTGCATATAGGAAAAATACCCTTTGTGATTCCAGACAAGTTCACCACTTTCACTGTATGGGTACAAAATAGGAACATGCATCCAGTCAATCGCACCCACAATGTGCGAGAAACTGCAAAAGTGAAGAATTCTCTTTTACTTTCTGAACACCCATCATTTGTGGGCATGTTTATGTAAGTTAGCTTATGTAAGTTAGTATTCTTAGCTCAAAATGCTCCAAAAAAACAATGAAAGATATGACCGGCAGTTGTACAGTGAATGTTTATAAGATGATGTGCAATTATGCATGCAACTATCTGAAATGTTCCAGAATGAAACTTCCAGACTCGCAGCAATAACAATTTGGGCGATACAGCTGAAATCCCATCTTAAGTTTTGTTGTTAACACTCTCCAAGTAGGTTTGTAAGGAATGTAAAGGAGTCTACAGCAAAACATTCCTTTAAATGTTTCTCTGTGTAAGTATCATATGGATCTCACCTTTCCCATACTAAATTAAAATTGAGTTTTACTTTTGGATGCTCTTTAACTGCTGTGGTCCTTAGCGTCCCATTCTATATTGGGCGTGAAAGACCAGTAATTTTGCTCAGAGGCCTTTCTGTCAGGCTTGAGGTTCTTTTACATGCCGTAAATCTACGACACGGGACCATTGGCTTTACTTCGCTTCCGAAGGAAGTCGTGCTAAGGTTTTTTACTCCCGGAAAAAAATCCATCACCCTCTGCCGGGTTCAAACCCGCAACCTCGGGAAGTAGAGGCTAGCATGGTTACCAATACACCACTGAGGAACGACTTTACCATACTATATGCACTATCACATTCCCATTGTTTTCAGCATCAAGATCAATGTAACCTAAGAAACCCAGGAACATATCAAAATGTTTCCCCCCCCAAATATGATATATTTTAGTTCAATCAACAGTCAAAAGATACTCCCAAGTCAGGAGAGTAACTTCTAACATATATTTGTACTCAGTTTAATTCCGTAGTAACATAATACATGACAGTGGAATAGAACATTTACTTCTGTATTAATGTACTCCAGGAGTACCTGAAGGAGTAATGTACTTCTGAAGTAGTTTACTCTCGTATGGAAGCCGCCAAGTGTTGGCTTTAACAGTAGTTTGCTATGGAAGTAGAGCTTAGCCTAGATCTGTGCACATTGCCCATAGTGAAGTAAAACAGTTTAAGTGAAGGTTACTATTTGTGTTTAGCAAAATCTGTAGTTTCTATACATTGTCTGTTCAGAGTCCTTAAGAGTCTTTTGAGCCAGTGGAGAGGGAAAGGTAAAAACTGCCGACATGCAGCAAATTCAGCTTTGTGTAGCTGTACTTTGTTCTAGCTATGCCGACCACGCAAATTCCTTATCTCCCCCTTTCACTGGCTCAAAAGACTCTGAACAGACAATAGTTGTTTTATCCAGTTAGGATAATATATAATCCAAATTTTCAAAATAGCACAAAAATAATATTCAAAACTGTTGCACATTTAGTTGCCTTGGCTCATTTGAAAGTACTGTATTCTGAAAATTCAATTGCTTTCAGATTAAAAATCTGAAGAAAGAAAAGAGCTTTGGAAATAAAGTTGACTTACTCAGTATTGCAACTCATGTCTCGAGTTCCTACAATGCTTCTCTTCCCTGTGTACACTAAAGTTTCATAGGATGTCATTAGTTTTATCTGCAATTTCTGACAATAGCCCATGTTTTTGAAACCATTGCTTCAAAAGCATTTTCATTTCATTTTAAAATACAAGGGTATTACATAAGGTGTACACCCAATGGGAAAAGAAAAACAAAAGAAAAAAAGAAAGAAAAAACAAAGAAAGAAAAAAAAAGATTCTCTAAGCATATATTTGTCAAGGTCCAAATCATTTCTGCAATTGGTTCACAATGGTGTCTTTGACGTGTGCCTTTAGCTTTGTCCTAATGTCACCTTTCATATTGAGTCCCAACTACTGAATATGCACCGACAGCTGAGCAGTTATAAGCAGGTACATAGCAACAAGGCCTACCAAGGTTAGCATCCCGAGCACAATTTTTTTTTTTTTGTGCAGAAAAAATGCAATGTTTATTACAAGTGATATAATTTCCAAGATTTCTAGGCATTTATGCTCACACATGAAACTGATACATTCCTTCTTTTTTTTTTCAAACTAAATATGAAATAAATATTACATTCCTAACTGAAAAAACCAAATAAAAATAGAAATCAACTTAATATCAGGTATATAAACACTCTACTTCTATTACTGCCCTCATTCTATGCGGCATGGATAATAAATGCCTAGTCAAATTTTCACGGGAGGATACTTCCTCCCAAGCATTCTGTATTTGATCCCACAAAGCCTCTTTTGTCTTGCAGGTCAACTTAACTCCACAACTTTCTTAACCTATGTCCATACATTTTCAATAGGATTGTAATCTGGTTAGCAAGGAGACACTGTGATATCTTGCCTTTGCGAGAACCAGTTTGAAGTCTGCTTGCTTGTGTGGACAGAATGGTTATCCTGCTGGAATTCTATCATTCCATCGGAATATCTAGTCCTTACAGAAGAAACCATGATGTTTGAGGATGTCTTACTGCTGGCTATTTAATGTGCCATCAAACTGCCACAACACACCTAGACCACCTCATGCCTCCAATGCCAACACAACATTGATATGCAACCTTGGCATATGTGCCACATATTTTGCATCATAAAGTTTTCCTTTGAGGCAGTAGACAATTTGCAGATGAAAACGTCACCTCGTCTGTGAATATAACCCATTCCAGACTATCTGTGATAGTCTCTAAGATGCCGTTTCTTGACTACTGATTGAGCAAAGTTGCACTACGTTGCTGTGGTTCAACCCAAGAAAATTAGAATTGCTTCTAATTGTAGACACATGCTGGAAAGGATTGTTCTGCTGAGGAGTGGACAAACGTCTTCAACCCGAACCAGGTCAACAATGCACAATCCCTTCCTGGATAACCCCATCCACCTCGTAGCCATAGATATACGGAACTTCAAGTGTTCTTGCAGCCAGACAGAGTATCCAGCAACATTTACTAATCTAAGGAGAGATGATCTTGTAGCTTCATCTTATTGTGTACGCTCAGCCATAGCAAAAGCCATTATTGCTAACATATGCAGAACTTCAAGGTGCACAAACATGATCACACCAGTGCCATTCATAACTGAAGAATGAGACAGCTTGCACAGTATTCAATATTAAGTCAATTAAATATTTGGTTTAGTTTTTCACTTTAGAATTCTTACTTGCATTTATTTGAAAATAAAAAGAGTAATTTGTGTTTTTATGCATGGAAAACATACAGCATTGCCATATATTTAACAGATTAAAAAAACACATACACACACCCCCACCAAGGATATGAACGCATGTTGTTCCAATTACAAGACATGCATTTCATCGCTCACTATCATGCATACCACAAAACTGGAGAACATCTTCCTACTTATCAAATAGCTTTGAAATGAATGCAGGGTGGTATTAAATCATGTATTGTGAACAAGCATAAGCACATGCTACCGTCATTTTCTACATCAAACTCCCTCTCTGGCTGTTGCTCATTTATTTTGTCTTAGAATGTATCCTTGGTATTAAAACTTAGAATATTTCTTTAAATTAAATACTTCATTAATTGAAGCAATCATTTTGATTGTTTAACATTAGACAACATTCCATACGAGATGCACCTGGAGCTTTTATTATATTTGCAATAATAATTA
The DNA here is from genome assembly GCA_030765065.1 of Deroplatys truncata. Taxonomy (NCBI): domain Eukaryota; kingdom Metazoa; phylum Arthropoda; class Insecta; order Mantodea; family Mantidae; genus Deroplatys; species Deroplatys truncata. The sequence goes on from CM060990.1 coordinate 406,233,684, forward strand.
TGTCCAATCTATTTTAAATATCCATTTCTATTTAAAATGGAACACACTTTATGTTGATATAGGAATAAATGCCTAACATATTGCATAAACCATATTTTGTTAATGCTTCACACACTATTATTGCTATTTATAAAATTGATGTGCTGCATTTACATGCCTTTTTCTACTTAACTCTGCAAATTTTCTTACCAATGTTTATTCTATCTTTTACTTGTTAATTGAGATAAGCTTTCATGATTTCATTGTAGGTATAAGGAGGATACACCAACAATCTAGAATTTTACGTGGTGGCTTTGAGCTCTTTGCATGACCATGAGAAAAAAATTCTGTCGATTTTCATGGCTTTCTCTTATTCTACACACTATTTTTACAAAACTTTATCTATTTCCTGTTAAAAGAAACTTTCCTCATACACTTTTACATTTCATTGTAAGTGTAAGGATATAGTAGCCTAAAACAAGTCAGATTTTTAAAATTACAGATAGCTATGTGATGCCTTGGAAATTCAATGCTCCTAGCACGACACTATTAATGCCATAAAAAATGTTGACAAATTGTGTGCTTGAACAAGATTTACATTTTCTGTGTAGCAAGTTTTTGTCTATTTCTTTCATTTTACCAATCATACAAAAGTCAATCAGAATTGAGAGAACGTCACAGGTGATTCACAGAAAATTCAAGATATACAATTTTTCATCCAAATATTTTAAACATATGGTATTTCTATTTTTTTTTTTTTAAATCTTTATTACCACCACCTTTGAAGATGCTAAACTTAAAATAAGAAATTCAGGAAGTCCAAAAACATGTATTTCTAAGAAATCTTAGAATGGAATTTTTGGATGGAATGCAAACATTCCTTTTTCTATAGGTAAGTAGAGAAAGTAAAAAAGAAATAGCAACTTACCACTTGGAAAAGGTATAAATATTTCAAAATTCAAACAAATAACAGAACACCTTGGAGATGGTCAATGCCACAAAAAAATGTTGACTTAACGAGATGCAAGATTTATGTAGTAATATTTTGTCTCTCTCTTACTGTTTACCAATTATACAAAAACCATTCATAATAAAACTACTTCACAGGCTATTCGCAGCAGAAAATTTTGTCATGCAAATTCTTTAAACATACAGTATTTTAATCAAAACTAACAAACATTTTTGAATGTAAAGGGTAACCTAGTGGTGTAATATGTATCACATTCTTGAAAGATGCCGATTTTAGCATTTAACCAACATTTTGCTCTCAGAGGACTCTCTTAAAAAGTTCATGGTTTTGAGTCTTTTGGACCCTAGGGGCTAAAGCAACTCAATGTGGAGATAAGATAAAATTCATAATCAGTCATCATAATTTCCAAAATGTTTCACTTGGCCCACAGAATGATCTTGCACATACAAAGGAAAGAAAACTGTCAATTGTAGAATGGGAATAAGAGTAACGAAATAAAAGTAAAGCTTTTATTTCAAGGGAGAAAAGTGAATCAATTTCAAAGTTTAATATTCAGTCCACCAGCTGTTTACTAGAAGAATGGCATTAGGCCTTTTTGAGCAGCAGCAGCGCATGTGTGTGCATGAGTAAGAGCTTCACAACGAAAAATCATGCTTTGCAAGGATAATATGACAAACAATATTGTTAGTTGATAATGGGTAGAGAAAGCCAATGAGTATTGGGAAACCAGACCTTTTTGTTTTAACACATGCTTTATTATAGTGATATGATGACCTAATCCTGAAAATTTAGTTTGCATCCCGCTTATGTCACTGCGAGTTCTTTCCGGATTTGTAACATTTTCTTTTCACTGTTATTACTTTCTTACAACAAAGTCTATGAGAAATGTTTTAAAATTACATTTTATTCAGAAGTAGAACCACATTTACATCCCTCAATCTTGTTACCTTTGAGAATGCACTTTGCAGAACTTCTCAATAACACACACTGCCTTTCCTTATTTTGGAGTCATCCTTAAGACTTATTTTCACTGCAGATATTACCAGTCCAATTTGGAAAAATGAAGCTTTCCCTTCACTCTCAGGGTCAGCAGCCCTTCAAATACTCCAAAGAAAAGCAAACAAAAACCATTCAAACAATTTGGAAAAACTAGGAGGAAATACATAAATAGGTGGCTTCATCATGCGATTATGGACTGTTCAATTTTATGGGAAAATACTTTTTCAGGTTAAGTATGATTTATACTATTATCTTTAACAAAAGGGCTTCAGCAATAATTACCTTGAGACTTAAGACTTTATTCAATTAAGTAATCTATTTAGGAGGAAGAGAATATTCCCTTGGCACAATGCACTTGATAAAAGAATATTTTCTCTACTGAAATCAAAATGGACATATGCTGAACAATCAGTGCAAGGGACTGGATTACAAGCTGGAAGTTTTCACCTCCCGTGTCCAGAGTTTATCCAAGGTACAAAGAGCTATAAGAGGGTACCAAATATATATAAAAATTTTGTGATGTGTTCCTTACACCAAAACCAGAAACAGCATCCATAAACATATGTCCAAAATCCTTCATTTTTGAGTTAATGAAACTAATGACATGTTCAAAATGTGAACTGTTTACTTCTATGCATGCATACATTCATCGGATCATAGACTGTATCACAGTTACAAATACTTTTAGGCGGCATCTAATGGTTTTGCAGGCTTCCGCAACATGTTGATATATTTCTGCATTAAGAGTGTCCCCCTGCATGAACAAATCATTCTAGGCAGCCCCGCAGATAAAAGTCCAAAGGACTGAGGTCTGAGTAGTGTGCAGGCCATGGTACTGGTCCTTCTCTACCTATCTGCCATGGAAGATATCGGCCAGTGTTTCTCAAAATAACCAAAATGTGCTGGCGCCTCATTATGCATAAACCACATTCGCAAGGGCACATCCTATAGCAAGTCTGGAAGAGTGCTCTCAAAGTCCCTTACACATTGCCTGTAAAACATGCTGGGAAAACATATGGTCTTCCCAGACAGTCATTTAAACTTCTAGCACAAACAATCCTAAACTGTTGATATCTAGCCCAAATTATGAGTTTCATCCACCCACAAATGTTGACTGAAAAATAATTATTCCATCCCTTCCAAATGTTGTCACATTTGTAAACACTGAAGGAATTGTCAGTTTGTGCAGCAAACCATCAACAACCAAAAGATTTGAAAAAGAAAAGTGATGAGAGTTGTGCAGTTCTCATTCATTACCAGTAATGCTGCCATACATAAAAATCCATATCTGCCTCCTCACAAAATTAATATACTGCCATGGTTCAACAGAACACTTTAGTTAATTCACTACTAATAAAGTGAAATGTAGCGACTGACCAACTACAAATCACAAATGTAGTCTCCATGGCAGCACACCACTATCTGCTTACTTAAAAACTTCAGTTGTTGGCTTTTATCTCCAACTGTGTTGAACATAATGTTCAATTAACACTTAAAAAACAGGATTTTGGTTTATGCAGCAGCCACTCAAAGCAGAAATGATTCATCAACATGTCATGGAAGCTTGTGAAAATGTTGAACATGTGGAAGTATAGGAAAGGCTGCGACAGCCAATGGTCCAATGAGTTCATGTGTAGCAGCAAGAGGATATTTTGAACATTTGTTACGAGTTTCTCCGTTGAGATACAACTTTCATTAATGACTCAAAAATGAAGGATTTTTGTACAGATCATTATTTGGGCTTTATTTTTTTGTTTTGATGGCACAGCAGCAGTAGGGCTTTAGGGCAGACAACTGTTGTGGTCATTAGTGCCCTAACAAAATCATATAAATGAAAAGAAGATTCTAATCCTGCATTCTAAAGCATAAAAATATAAAACTTGGCAAAAACAGTGTCAGCAACTGTAAGATGCATAGCTAAAACACAGGAAAATCATTGTATCACTAGACCATCACAGGAAAGTTGGAAAGGCCAATAAGGATATATGTCATACTTGTGGAATTTAAGAAGTAATTTACACATGGTGGTTAAAACTGCTGCAATGAATAATATAAAAAACACATTCTCTACAGTACATAAAGCATCGGCCAGCAGCAGGATCAAAAGATGTCAAACGGCAGTGACAAATACGCAATCTGGCTAAACCCCCCCCCTACATTGACAGGTGCACAAGAAGTTGCTCCAGGTGATGAGCTTAACCTCCTTACGTTTGTTCCCTCTAACAGCATGATAGGGCACAACAGTGTAAAACAGCACTAAAATCATAAGCAGCAACACAAGAACTAAAATGCCTGGGAAATAAAATAGTGGCTTAGGCAGTGGCATTAGCAGCTTCATTCCCTTGTAGGATGCTGCATGCAGGCACTCGCACAAAAGGACACACTAATGCTAGCACTAGCAAGTAAATGAAGACAATCCTGGATGCACCACACAAGCGATTAAGTGCACAGTGGACAAGGGCCCTAGAGAGCACTAAAAAAATTGCCACAGATGTCACTGCTGCAGGTCTTGCTTCTGAATATTTAAGAGAATATATAAGATACTAAAAAACTCATCTGTAAAGTCTAACACCATAATAAAAGGCAAAATCTAACGCTTTGTTGCTCATGAGTAAAAGCATGGCCTACTCTTGGATCGTTCTTTGAGCCATCAGTGTAAATAGAACAGATTTAATTTGTAAGGTCAAATGAATAACCACACTTGGGATCATCAACCCTAGATATGGGCCTTGGCATGGAGCCATAAAGGGAAACTGACTTTCTCCTCGGGTAAATGTTGCCAGTAAAAATATGTCCAACAGCCAAAGAAGCAAATGAAAATGAACATGAGGGAGTACAGCCTGGAAGCTTGTTGCATACTGACAGTCCAATGAATAGTTAATCCACTGCCCAATGGCCATTTATACCCTGCACTGGCTGTTCCTGGATACTGAATCAAACAGATCTAGGTATTTGCCGCAATTTAAATTTCTGCTTTGCAGAACAAACCTTTGTATGTTGATTATTTTTTTATTGTATTTTAATGAAATAAAAACTGAACTAAAAACTGAACTAAAGGACATTAAATGCAGAATGCACAACTACAAATAATATGGTATTTACAAAATGGCCAAAGATAGTTTAAATTTTGGAGTGAATTTTACATATGTGATTCCAATTTAGAGAGCTAAAATAGCGCTTACTTTTTCCTCTCAAATACTAACATTATTCAACTTTTTTATTCCACTTTGCAAGCATTTCCATTTTCATTAGCATACAGCAGGTAGTAAATTGCAAGGCCAGATATCCCTCTCTCCCTCTCTCCCTCTCTCTCTCTCTCTCTCTCTCTCTCTCTCTCTACCACAAAAGCCACAGGACGCTCGAAGGTTACATCCTCATCAGGAACATCAAGCAACAAGTCCTGCCAGATCCTCCCACCACTTCGAGGCTATGCTTCAGCCGCTGCTGATTCATCCTTGCCTTCACCTTCATCTCCACCTAAGCCATGCTATGCCTGTAGCAGTCTCACTGGTGCTAGACCCACATAGCCTGTGGCCTCTAGAGCTCACACCCAAGCACTTAAGTGCACAGTTGGATGTTTTAGATTATTCTCCTCCTATCCCCCAAGTCTCTGGCAGGGCTTGGGAGCTGGAAACACAATCTTTACTTCGCTACTGCCTTACTGCAGCAGCATCCTTCCACCTTTACTAACAGGGGTGTTTCCACAGAACCCTGCTACTTCCCACCTTTAATTCTCCCTTACATTCTCCTTAGATAAAAAAAAATTATGGCATTGTTGCTCAGTTCAATTCATAGCTTCAACTAGTGGTAAAGCTTAATTAGCTTGTGTAGGAAGTGTTAGAGTTTCTGAAATAACTTCGGAGAACAATATACAATTTTTTGCATTTCAGTGATCTGGATATTAATGGGGAGTTTTCCCATTTTGAAGCTGGCATTGAGGACATGGGCAGTGGTGAAGATGAGGACTTCTTTCCTGCAGGTATTAGTGCAGAGACAGGGTTATGGAGATCTGAAAACTATTGTAGCACAAAATGTCACTTTTTTGGAGTACAACTTGTGGTATACAGCCTCAAACAGCTCAAGTGATAATCAACTGATTTTTCCTCAAAGTGTTTTACCGCAGATTTAATTGCTGAAACAAATGTATATGCATAAAGTGTACAAAGGCCCGAGTTCAAAATGCAAATTGGGATCTAAACGTAGGATTCAGGAGTGGTCAGATGTTAACATTGAATAACATTTACAGGCTACTTAACACGATTCTCATAGATCAAGGGTGGTAAAAACGCCTTTCTCCCTCGTCATCAAATATGCAACACACACTACATCACTCAGCAGCATATAGAAAACAAATGAATAAACAGCTAGAAAAGGAGTGGCACCTGCAAGTCACACTGCCTCGCAAGTCCTGTTTTCGCCACCACTGTCATAGGTGTTCCCAGAAAACATGTTATCAACTCCATTTTTTTGGGAGATGTCAAACAATAGGCTTTTTTCTATATTGTAATTTCATTTCACCACCATAGGAAACTTAAGTGGTTATGCCTATTTTAATTACCTTATTTCAAAATTTGAAGAATATTACATTCTTGGTGAAAAGGTCACTGTTGATGAACGCTTGATGTACTAAAAGGGACTCTTGTGTTGAAAGCAATAAATAAAAACCAAAAGGGCCATATTTGGCCTAGTATTTATCTTTGATAAAATAATTATTAAAATATGATAAAAATGATTATCAGGATATATCTACAATAACTGTATTTAAACTGGCAATGAGACTGACAATACCAGCACAAAAGACTTGGGGTTATTTGGCAGCATAGTTATGCACCTCATGGAACCTGTATTTGATCAGGGTAGGACTGTATCTAGACAACTGGTTACATTGAAATTGAGTTTTTATTTATGGACGCTCTTTAACTGCTATGGTTCTTAGCATCCCATTCTACTTTGGGCATGAAGGACCAATAATTTTGCTCAGAGGCCTCTATCAGGCTTGAGGTTCTTTTATGTGCCATAAATCTACGACGCGGGACCACCGGCTTTACTTCCCTTCCGAAGGAAGCCATGCTAAGGATTTTTACACCCGAAAAACTCCATCGCCCTCCGCCGGGTTTGAACCCGCGACCTCGGGAACTAGAGGCTAGCATGGTAACCACTACACCACGGAGGACGACAAACAACTGGTTACAGCTACCTTAAGTTTTTCATTCCGTTATATCAAAGAATAATGAATGCTATTGGAACAGTACATTCAAATCATACTGAATTGCCAAAGGATATAAATGTACAGGCTCTAAAGATAGGGGAAATGGAGGTGTGTCAGCTTCCACTTTTGACCTACTCTGCTTGGCATGATAGAGGGGTAGTTACAGCTTTATCTAATTGCAGTTCCAAAATTGATACAGGAAAGCTAGATGCTGAAATCAAAATGACAATTTTCAAGCTGATATACATGAATACAATATCATATGGGCGGTGTTGATATATTGGGTTTGGTACTGCAGGCATATCCCTCTTTATGAAGAACTAAAATGGTGCAAAAAAACTTTTTTCACATGTTAATCACCACCATACACATTTGCCTGTAATTTGGGAGCTCTAAACCACCCCACCCCCAAAGAACTGACATTTTGAACTCTGCATTTCACTTGCTTACAGCCTAATTGCAAGCTACCACTTTCAGAGGCCTGTACACACAGAAGGTAGAAAGTCTAAAGAACCCGCCACCCTCAGATTTGTGGAGAAACGCTTGTTTAAAAGGATACTGTTGTTTACAAGGAAAAAGTTGCATCCATTTCTCCAAGTGTGCTATGCTGCAAAAGGGGTATACACAAGAAAACCAACATGATTTGAGACAGAGTTGAAAATAGATAGATTTGCAGCCTTTGCCAGACATCTATACAATTCATATTCCTTGGGCCCCATTCGACATCTATGCATGTTCATATGGAAAGAGGTTAAGAAAAGGAATTTAAAAAAGTGTATGTTCAGTGTTTAGGCAAATTAAAACAAATGAGAGAACATAGGCTTTAACGGCTGGAGTCAGTATTACTGGAAATTATCTCCAGGCTGTTGTCTGCTGGAGATAGATGTTCCAGACGTTTCGTCTACAACTACAGTAGACGTCTTCAGTGGTGCTGTCGAAGTCTTCTAGGAGAAGGTTGCGTTGCATCTGAAATGCCAGTTGTTCGTGCTGCTGTATTTATATTAAGAGGGTTCTCCGCTGATTGGTCCGGGTGCCGGTCAGCTGGTGGGAGGGGCGCAGCTGCCTCAAAGGTGTTGCTCCCTTTTGATTGGCTCGCTTTGTTTTCTCGTGTTATATGACGTTTCTTGCCTTGAATGACTGGATGCCAGTTATTGTTGAGCTTAAGAGCCTCTTCCTTCTTATTAAAATTATGAGGATGCTTATATATTTCGATGGCTTCACGCTGTAGTCAGGCATGGTAATGTCATGGATGAAAGAATGTTGGTGTCCTGAAACTTAATGATGTGTTCACCCTACGCTTCAATGGCATGTTTGGCGACTGCAGACTTTTCTGTTTGGTCCAAGTGGCAGTTTTTTTTTGTATTCGGTGAGTCTAGTGTTGACAGTGCACTGTGGGGTTCCAATGTAAACCGACCCGCAAGAACACGGAATACAGTATACACCCGGTGATGACAAGAGGTTCCCGAGGATCTTTAGCTGAGCGTAGCAAGTTATTTAATTTGTTTGGTGGGCTTGAAAATAGTCTTGACGTTATGTCGTCGTAGTATGTGATCAATGCTGTCAGGGACATTTTGTATGGCAGAAAGACTGTGCCCTTGTATTTTGGTTGATCTGTCTTCTGAGCGGCAGGATGAAGTCTGGCGGGATGGCAAGCTCTTTTTACTTCTTGGGTTGAATAACCATTCGAATATAATGCTTGTTCCAGGTGACAAAGTTCTTGTTGCAACAATTGTGGTTCACAAATGCGAGAAGCACGATTTACGAGAGTTTTGATCATGGCCCATTTTTGTCTGGGATGATGGTTTTAGTCTTTGTTCAGTTAGTGGTCAGTAGGAGTGGGTTTGTAGTAGACAGTGTGCCCAAGTGTATCGTCTGCTTTTTTGCTGACCAAAATGTCTAGGAATGCCAGCTGTCTATCCTTTTCTTCCTCCATGGTAAACTGGATGCGGGGATTGATGTGTAGGAGGAAGTCCTGAAGGGCTTCCTTTCCGTGGGGCCATATAACGAAGGTGTCATCCATGTAGCAGAACCAGACTGTAGGTTTAAGTGGAGCTGTGTCTAGGGCTGTAAGACTAAGGATTCCATGAAAAAGTTGGCAACCACTGAGCTCAGAGGGCTTCCCATGGCCACATTGTCTATTTGTCCGTACAATGTATAGTTCCACTGAAAGTATGTCGTGAGAACATGTTGAAAGAGTGCAATTATGTCGTCTGGAAAGATGTGTTTCAGCTGTGCGAGTGCCTCTTACGACGTCGAAGGTGACAAGAAGGTCGTTAGGCTGTAAGGTGAGATTCTGTAGCTTCTGGATGAAATTAGAAGGGTTACATACAACTCCATGACTTGCCACCAGAATGCTACTACTACTTGACATAAGATGAAGTTTGAACGCCTTTCGACTTCAAACCAACCATCTACTCCTGTGGACAGCAGCCACATAGTGATCAACTTATCAGGCCACCAGCTTTCACCAGCTGAGACCTCTCTGCTTGCTAAAGGAGGTAATTACGCAATGGTAACACCGACTCTTCCAGTTGAGGACATCACTTCCAATATTGAATCAGGAATACGAAGCCTGTCAGCAGCAACAGCTAACAACATTCACCAAGAATCCGCCAGGATTCTCCAACATGCTAAGACTCTGTCCAGCAATTTAACTTTCCAAGAAAAGGCCGCCCTGAAGAGTTTGAACAACCAAGAAACCATTATCTGCTCAGCGGACAAAGGGAATGCCACTGTAATCTTAAACCAACAAGACTACGAACAAGAAATCTCAGATCTTCTAAATCCGGACACATACTGCAAGATTCAACGCAATCCCACAGCTCGTATTTTACGTAAAACTAACCTTCTTATCAAGAATTCTTCCTTGACAATGGAAGATAAACGTCACATCACCAGATTGGAAGCTCAGCCTACTAGACTATACGGCCTAACCAAGATCCACAAACCAGAAGTACCTCTGAGGCCCATTGTCAGCAGAATTGGATCTCCTACTTACTCCATAGCCAAACATCTAGCCTGCTTGCTACAACCCCACATCAGTTCAACGGACTCCTTCATTAAAGATTCTACTCATTTCATCTAGAAGCTACAGAATCTCACCTTACAGCCTAACGACCTTCTTGTCAGCTTTGACATTGTCTCACTCTTCACCATGGTTCCAATACAAGAGGCACTCACACAGTTGAAACACATCTTTCCAGATGACATAATTGCACTCTTTCAACATATTCTCACAACAATATACTTTCAGTGGAACTATACATTCCACAAAAAGACGATGTGGCCATGGGAAGCCCTCTGAGCCCAGTGGTTGTCAACATTTTCGTGGAATCCTTCGAGACTTACAGCCCTAGACACATCTCCATTTAAACCTACAGTCTGATTCCGCTACGTGGATGACACCTTCATTATATGGCCCCCACGGAAAGGAAGCCCTTCAGGACTTCCTCCTACACATCATCAATCCCCGCATCCAGTTTACCATGGAGGAAGAAAGGGATAGACAGCGGGCATTCCTAGACGTTTTGGTCAGCAAAAAAGCAGACGATACACTTGAGCACACTGTCTACTACAAACCCACTCCTACTGACCACTATCTGAACAAAGATTCAAACCATCATCCCAGACAAAAACAGGCCATGATCAAAACTCTCGTAAATCGCGCTTCTCGCATTGGTGAACCACAATTGTTGCAACAAGAACTTTGTCACCTGGAAGGAGCATTATATTTGAATGGTTATTCAACCCAAGAAGTAAAAAGAGCTTGCCGCCCTGCCGGACTTCATCCTGCCGCTCAGAAGACATATCAACCAAAAAACAAGGGCACAGTCTTTCTGCCATACTTAAAAAATGTCACTGACCGCATTAATCACATACTACGACGACATAACATCAAGGCTATTTTCAAGCCCACCAAACAATTAAATAATTTACTACGCTCAGCTTAAAGATTCTCAGGAACCTCTGTCATCAGCTGGTGTATACCATATTCCGTGTTCTTGCGGATCGGTTTACATTGGAACCACACAGAGCAGTGTCAATACCAGACTCGCCCAACACAAAAGAAACTGTCGCTTGGGCCAAACAGAAAAGTCCGCAGTCGCCAAATGCGCCATTGAAGCGCAGGGCAAACAGATGATTCAATTCCAGCACACCAACATTCTTTCATCCATGACACATTACCATGCCCGACTACAGCATGAAGCCATCGAAATACATAAGCATCCTCATAAATTTAATAAGAAAGAAGAGGCTCTTAAGCTCAACAATAACTGGCATCCAGTCATTCAAGGCAAAAAACGTCATAACACGAGAAAACAAAGCGAGCCAATCAGAAGGGAGCAACACCTTTGAGGCAGCTGGACCCCTCCCATCAGCCGACTGGCACCCGGACCAATCAGCGGCGAGCCCTCTTACTATAAATATAGCAGCATGAAAAGCCGGCATTTCAGATGCAACGCAACCTTCTCCTAGAAGACTGACAGTGACACTGAAGATGTCTACCATAGTTGTAGATGAAACGTCTGGAACATCTCCAGCAGACCACAGCAAAACAGCGCGGAAATAACTTCCAGTTATATTAAAACAAATGTTTGCACAAAAGTATACACAATGCAACCATAATCAAGCCTCAATCGGACCAGATAAAGATAATCTTAAAAGAATGATCCAATCAACTCCCCAGGGTGTGCCAATTGAAATACAAAAAAAGTTCACACTTGGCTTTTAAATAGATTATATGTGAAGACCAGCTAAGCTTCCTGTCAAAAAACAATCCTACAAAGTTCATCTCATCTGCAAAACAAGAAAAAAAAAAAAAAAAAAAAAAAAAAAAGAGCAAAAAAAGAAAAAAAAAGAAGAAGACCTGGACAGAGATGTAGAGAAGGCGAAGGGAATGCCTTCTGGTGCCAGAAGTTAATGCAGGTGGTTTTCTCAGTGGAGAACTTGAAGCAGTTTTCCACATTCCAAATATAGATGCATTGTAGTCAACATTGAGACCAGTCTGCTGGGAACTACAGTAAATGACAATATTATCCACGAATGATGACAAACACCAGGTAGTTATCCTGTGATCTATGGGTACCATGTTAGCCTTTAGTTTCCAAGGTCACAGGTTCAAACCCAGCAGAGGGCAATGGATTTTTTTTCCATGTGTAAAAATCCTTAGCATGGCTTCCTTCAGATGGGAAGTAAAGCCAGTTATCCCGTGTTGTAGATTTATGGCACATAAATGAACCTCAAGCCTGATAAAGAGGCTTCCAAGCAAAATTTCGAGCCTTTCACGCCCAATATAGAACGGTATGAACTATAGTAGTTAAAGAGCATCAATAAATAAAACTCAATTTAATTTTGAAGCACCAGGTGGAATACATTCCACAATTGTGAAAAATGTAAGACTGATCGAGCATTACAATACTCCCATTCTCCCGAGCAAAAACACAGGATAAAACCAAGCCCACTCGCACCCAAAATATGCTATTTTTCATGAATGTCAAAATAAAGAGAGGAAGACCACCACGAAAAGTGCACTTAGTGAGAGTATAAAGAATATCTTTTCTACATCAAGTGTCATACTCTTTCCTCAGGTCAAAAGAGTGTAACCAGCCCACTCTTTCTCAGAAATGCATCCATGAACAGCAGTTTGAGATTCAAGCTACCATGTCCACCACCCATTACTTTTGTGGTTCATCACTTTGCAGATGCAACTGGCAAGGGAGATTGGTCAGTAACTGAAAGGTACATGGCTATCCTTTCCAGGTATTAATATTGGGACGATGGCCTTGTGCAAACTGATGGAAAAGTAGTGGTTTGCCAGATACAGTTATACACCTGCAAGAGGAAGACTTTACCATCAGAAGAGTGGTACTGAACATTAAGATGTAAACCTCACCCAGTCCAGGAGCTGAGTGCCTATGGTCCATTCCAAACCAGAGTTCCCTCTGATGTAAACAGAAGCACGTGCTTCGGCTTGTCACGAACCCAGGAATATACTCTTACACCAACGTAAATAGTTCCTTAATACATGTATTGTATTATGAAATATTAGAGCAGGAAAGGTATAGAACTGCACATTTTATTGCGTTTATCATAAGAACTCATCGTTAAAGGTAATGGATATATACTAGCTGCTAAGAGATTACAAAATATGACTTTTGCCTGCTATTGCACTAATGCCGAGAGCATCTTGGTTGTTAATACCAACCATATAAACGACTGCCACTCTCTTACATACACAAGAAATGCAGCAATGAATTCCCAGAGGTGCTATCTGAGTACGGAATAAACACTTTGCGTAACACACGATATATGATAAGCGAACAGTCATTCATAATACACTAACACACAGCTCAGCTCAGGTCAAATCTTGTGATTTAGTCAGTTGCTATTTGAGTTTACATGGCAGAGGAAGGTGCATGTACTGCGAATAAACTGTTCAAACACAGAAGCGGGAAACAGTTAAAAAGTGGCTAAAAACAAACAATACTTCATATATTCAACTCACTATTACAAAAATACCCGACACTTAAGTGCGACAGTGCTGTGGAATTGTGGATAAGTTTGTCATTATTTTGGAGAGTAGTTCTGATACTGATATGGCAGCTGAGTCATCTTCGGAGGATTCGGATTTGGGTGTTGCACTTTTGCCCAAGGATTGTAATTAACGTAAGTAAACTGTTCATTGCCGCATACTTATAAAATCTATTGTTACCTCAGGTTGCATTTTGAACTACGATTCTCACGCAGGGCGCCTTTTTATAGATTAAATAGTGTTCAACAAGCACGTGGGAGGGGAACAAGCAGCCATTAGGGGTGGGGTGTGCGAACTACTTTCGCGCGGATAATACAAAGAGTTTGTTTTCAGTGAAAGGCACTCTGGTTTGGAATGGATAATAGAGGTGAACACAGTCTACTCCAGTTCCTTTGTGGTGAAAAATTTGTTAACACTTGCGATTACAAGATGATGGAGAGCTCATGTGATTCCACCTGGTTCTTAACAGAAAGTCTGGGTGGTAATTAGATGAGATGGAAATAGTCGCCAAGGCATTGCCCTGAGTGGCAGCAACAGTAACTTTGCCAGCCACACAATGGAGCTCATCCCATACCATGGACGTAGGCATGAGGCTATTAAAGGGACCTCCAAGATGCATTTTTGCCAACCTGAATGAGGTATCATACCCTGATGTACATTTGCTTACAGTTGACCGGATTTTTCAAGTGTTCGATGGCACTGAAAAAACCAAAATGCAGCCCTACCTGCACAAACAGCTGCCTGGCATTCGTTGGACCAACAGAGGCCTTTGATGTGAAGATGACCAGTGGGTAGAACCTTGGCAGTGGAACTAAGGATGTGAGGTGATCCAACATTTGGTCAACATCTTTGGAAAGATGGTCTTTGAAGACAGCTAGGCTAGAATAGAGATCCCAATTAGACTGGTTTGTTTCTCAGGTTGGTACATGTGACATTGGGATGTGGTGAGAAAGTAAGCAGATGTCGCAAGGAATCTATAGCTGTAGAAGGCATCAGGTGCAAGCAATGCAGAACAAATGGATAAATCCAAGTGTAGGAGTGCTGGAAGAATGGAAAACAAAGTATGCGTACCGGTGTTTAAAATATAGGTGGTTTTCTTGAGTATAGGAATCTGCAAGAAATGTTCCTTTCACATAAGACCTAGGCAAATCCAAAAGGGTGGGGTTGGTAGGCATTTAAATCCCCCAACAAAAGTTAAGGCTCTGGGAGTTGCGAGACTAGATGGTCATGTCAGTTGGCAAGGGAGATGAAAGCAAAATGTAGGTACAGATAGAAAAATCAAAACCTGACTTTATGGTAATGCAACAGAGCTTGCATGGTAGTGTTAAGTGCATGAGGCGTGTAATAAAACATTGTCACAAATAGGGAGCATAAAGGCAGGTCTCCACTGCCTCAACAATCAACAAAACACTTAGATTGAACACGTTGAGCTCATAATTTCTGCAGTAAACTAGTGTCTCCACTGACCAATAAGTCTTGCATAACAAGTTGATTCAACATGACTTCACTAAACAAAATTGTTTCCCACCACCAGTGGAAAACATGTTGAGTGAGATATGTATTCAGCTAACTTAGTGCAGACATAGTCAACTGGCCCATGCATATTATTCATTGCTTACATGCAGAAAAATGGGGTGGAGAAAAGAAAAGACAACACAGTCAATTAACAAGATTCATGCAAGACCGGTCATCTGGGATATACTCCTAAAAGACTACGGAAATAAAATCAAGAAAATAGAGTGTTAACATGAGCTTGCCCATATTTTTTAATGTACACACAAAGAAGAAGGAAAAAGAAAGAGAAAGTGAGAAAAAGACAGGCAGGCAGGCAGAAGAGAGCTTAATCTTAATCTCCACTCAGTGATATGGCTACTCTGAAATTAGTCTTCTGTTTTGCAATTGCTGGTGAAATTATAGTTGGCAACACATTGAAATCTTCTTTCGACATTCCTAGAAAATTCTTGAAGCCAAATTCTTGAAGCGGTCAGTTCAGGCAAGATGCTATTTATATTGTTTCTATTGCTTAGAAACGGTCGCCCCCATAACTTTTTATTCTTGCACCTCTTTCACCAAGCACACATTGTGACCACCAAAGCTAAATCTTTCTAAACAGAATCCATGTGATTATTGATATTAACAAACACATGTTTTCACTTTGCCTCTCCTGTTAATGCAATGGAGATGGAATGTTGATGGGAATTGCAACTGCATTTGACTCAACATGTTTCAAAATATTTATTTATTTATTTTATTTTTTTTATGAAGTTGTTTAGCATTGAATGTTGTTTGTTGAGGCAGTAGACACCCACCTTAACACCTCTGGTGAAAGATAACAGTGCACCGGGGTACAGTTCCAGATATCAAAGGTAGCCTAAAGGCACAACACGAACATAGAATAGAAATGCAACAAGGGAAGTTCTACCCTATGCATGCATATTCCATGTCAGTATGGTCATTAGCAAGGGCAGGTTTTATTGGTGATAATCTTTTTAGAGTTCGCATTTAATTTTTAAATCTTCACAATGTGTGTTGATAATACAACAAAATTTCACAATAATTTTGTGGAAAAAAAATATAATCAAAATACGTGTGGGCTTCATAGAATAGCAACCGACTTTTGAAATTCATTTGGACAAAATAGATTTAACATATCTTACACAATACAAAATGTTTGTATTATCCATTAAATTGAATGATTGTCACCAGTAGTTTATGGAAGTTTTAACAGAGATGCAAGTTAGTTTGAAAGGATATTAATGTTTGGTAAGAAATATTAAATTAAATATTTAACCCATCTGTTTATTCCACGACGCCAAATTGCAACCTAGAAGTTACAATGTTCTCAAGCCATTGAAGATGTCAGTAAGTACTATTTTATAGCACAACATTTTTTTTCACTGTCTGTATTTGATGGTAGTCATAAGGCTTGAACACAAAATCTATGGAACCGGTTACCTTGGGTTTAAATGTCAACAGAGCATGCAGTTTATCAGTTTCATTAGTATCCCGAAACAAATTTCGGATATAGTTGCAGAATTTAATAACAGAAGTGCATATTTTCATTCTGAAATTCAGATAGTTGCTTAAACATAACCTTTACCAAACCAAGATTGATATCAGATTTTGTAATTAATTTTCATGGCTCAAAAAGAAACGAGTGCTTTGATTACCTTTGTATCGACAACATGCAAGTTTTGAAATTAATTTTTGTGAAACACACAGATACCTCTGGTCAAACTTTTAAAGCATTTTTCATGTCTATCACACAGGTCTACACAATTTTTGCTGAATGAAAACTGTTGATATTTTCAGATTCCTTACCAGATGGAAGCTCTCAAACCAGCCATAATTTTGTTTCATCAGGCTACAGCTTTTCAGAAATTGCTTTTGCAATTTTCTGATTTCCACCAGATGGAAACTTGAAAACAACCCTTGTTTTGTTTCATCAGGCTACAGTTATAAAAAATAATGGTTGTAATAATTCTCTCTCTTACTCAGAAGTTTCTTTAAAGTGCCTTCCCACCCCTCATTCTATTTCCTGTTAGGGTATCTACTTGTTAAAGATAGTCAAGGGGATACCGACCCAAGTCGGTCAGGTCCGTCCACTTTGTTCTAAGTAACAAAACAGAGAGATGAAATATTTTCCTTACAAACCTTCGTCCTTAAGAAATATTTTAGTTTTGTAAATAGTCTGTCGACAGACGGGTTTTGAATTCAAGTTACAGCTCGTGTAATACGTCATGACACTCCATATGCACAAGAGAGGAGAAGTGAGAGTGGTGGGGGAGCAAGAGACTACAAGTGATATCAGAACTCTTAGGCAGTCGCATACACATACACAATGCATTGTTAACAACTGTGTAAGCTTACCTTGCACTCGGCACACTAATTGAACTTAGCATTAATCACCCTCATCTAAGGGCAATGCAGACACTCCAGAAATATCTGAGAATGATTTCCATGTGTGTTGCACAGCCTCATCTTCGTAATCAGACTCATCACCATCACCGGATTTTTCACTTTCCTCACTATCACTATCGTTACCCAAATGAATAATTATTTCTTGTCCTTCATCCAAGAGTCCCTCATTTTCCATATATTTCTGTTCAACATCTCTTACATGCCTGCAACAGTCTTGCCATTCTTCTGCGTGATTGATGCAAATTTTTCATTGGTCAGTCCCACATCATCCATTTTGAATGTTATGTTTTTGTCTGAAACCCAATTCTTTATGGTAGCCCAGATAAGCTCAATTGGATTGAGCTCTGGATGGTATGGGGGAAGTCTTGATACGCTGTGGTTGCACTCTTCCAACAGACTATCATATCTACAATGCTTAGGTTTTAGAGGTTTTATGAGATTGTATATTTCAGGTTTGCGGAGGGAAGGAAAATCTCTGTTAAGGAATTCTTCTTCTGGAAGGTGAGCCTGTAGCCAGGAAATCATAGTGTCTTTTTGAATTAGATGGAGCCTTATTTAATTGCACGTTATGGTAGGGAGCATTATCAATTATCAGAACTGAATTTAGAGGCAGATTGGGTATTAATCTCTCTTTTAGCCATTTCTCATAGTTAATGAAGTTCATTTCACTATGGTAGTCTCCTGTTCTTTGGTGGGACTTAAAACGGAAATAAGCGTTAGGGATAAAACCCTGCTCTCCACCAGCATGGATTATTATTAGACTTTCACCTCTTGAGATGGGGCAAAAATAAACCTATGGAATTGGGGTGGTATGCGAGGAGTGAATATAGGTTTCATCAATGTATACAATGGATCGGCCCTCAATGAGAAATTTAGTCTGCCTTAGATAATTTATATGCATGTCTCTTAAGTCATAACGCTCGATCAAGATTTTGCGCTTGTTCTTTGTTTTACACCTCCGAAATCCTAGTTTTAGCAGGATTTTGCACAATGTTGACATGGATCCTTTAAAATCGATTGAATTTCACAACTTTGCATGCACTTTTCTTAAAGAAGGCCTGTCCTTTTCTGTTGCATAACAGTGGTTTATGGTTCTGCGGACTACTGCCTCATTAAAGTGCCCAAAGCTGATATAATTGATTTTCTTGGCCTTTCTTTATGACGGGTGGAAAATGAGGTGGACACGCCGGAATCAATTGTTTTCTTTTCCCTAACAATTTGCCATACACTACTTTTTGAAACACCGGCTACTAGCTGCACTACATTTTGTCTTGTAGGGCATTGCCATTACTTTGGCGTATGTTTTTAAAATATGTGTACACATTACTTACGATTTCCCTGCTTTGGGAATGTAGCACTTTGCCACAAGTTTACTCTGAATGTGCAACATGTCTCACGCAATACAAGGAAAGAAAGGATATGCGCTAACAAACAGTGATCGGAATTACTCTGGAAGCAATTATCGCACTCACAGCAGGTGGGACACTGACCCCCACCTCTCTTATTATGCAAGTGGGCTGGTCAGTGCTATTGCACATCTATGTCTCAGGAGTGGGGGACTGTCACGACATTTTACACGAGCTGTAGTTTAGATGTGCACGTGAAAAATGTCTGATCGACATAATCATGTAAATAGTCCTGATATATTTTGCTATACGTGTGGTATACTCTATAAAAACAGAGTAGAAATATTACAAACTTTTATAAAAATGCATATAAAGCTTACTTTGGCATGCCTCTTGGTGATTTGGATAAAAAGTGGGGCCCCCATTACATATGTTCATGTACCAAAAACATAAGACAGTAGGTTTATGGCAAACAAAAGTCGGCGTTTGGTGTACCAATGGTGTGGTGTGAACCTGAGACCTCATTACAGATTGCTATTTTAGTTTGTGCTACGTTGCTGGTATAACAAGAAAGAATAAAAATACTTTATAATATCCTACTAATTTGGACTCTGCAATTTGTCCCATTCCACACAGTGAGGAACTGCCTGTTCCTTCACTGCCTGAAAATCTTTGTGAAAGCAGTTCTAGTTCCAGCATTGAAGATGAGCCACGATCATTAGCAGACATGGACTTTCAACCTACGATGATTTTCAACACTCAAAGGAGACTTAACAGTTCACACAGGCTGAGTTAAATGATCTGGTAAGTGACTTGAACCTACCAAAGAGCAGCAGAAAAATTCTTGCTTCGAGATTAAAGGAAAAAAGTATGTTAGCACCTGGAACTTCTGTTACATTTTACAGGCAGCAGGATAAAGATTTACCATTCTTTTCACATGCTGATAAACTAGTGTTGTGTAACAACATAACTGGCATTTTTAATGCTATGAATTCATCATGTGAACCTCATGAATGGAGACTTATTGATATTTCAAAGACAAGTTTAAAGGCAGTTCTGTTGCACAATGGAAATTTACTACCTTCTATTCCAGTAGGTCATTCAGTGCATTTAAAAGAATCGTACAATACTTTGAAAGTTCTGCTAGAGACAAAGTATATGCAACATAAATGGAGTGTTTGTGGTGATCTAAAAGTGATCCCTATTCTTCTAGGCCAGCAAGCAGGATTTATTAAATATCCCTGCTTTCTTTGTGAATGGGACAGTAGGGCTACATCTGAGCATTGGACCAGAAAAAATTGGCCACAAAGGAGCAATTTAGTTCCTGGAGAAAAAATGTAAGGTATGAACCATTGGTTTATCCTCCTAATGTCCTCCTTCCACCACTCCATATCAAATTAGGTTTGATAAAACAATTTGTGCTGCTCTGAATAAGGAGTGATTATTTCAAATTCCTTGTTAGAAAAGTCCCACAGAAAACTGCAGCTAAGATAGCAGGTATTTTCGAGGGTCCCCAGATTCATGAACTTATGCAGGATGAGACCTTCCCTCAGTCATTGTCCGAGTTAAAAGTCAGCATGGTTGGCATACAAAACAGTGACAAACTTTCTTGGTAACAAGAAGTGTGAACTATAAGAAATAGTGAAGGAAACATTACACCATTTTAGAAATCTAGGGCATAGAATGAGAGTTGAATTGCATTTTCTCCACAGCCACATTGATTACTTTCCAGCAAATCTTGGTGCAACAAGTGAAGAACAAAATGAGCGCTTTCATACACACATTAAAACAATGGAAACCCACTACCAAGGCCGTTGGTATGTGTCAATGATGGCTGACTATTGTTGGTAATTGAAAAGAGACCCTAATGTAGGTCATGTCAGAGCTTCAAAAAATGAAGTTTTCTTTTCCCCAAAAATGAAGTGTGGAAATTCATAATTGACACATAGTTCTCTCTTTTCAATATATTTATTAATATTTATGTTAATAAAACCTAAAGAAACAGTTTTGTCTTAGTTTAATGCATTTCATATATTTATAAAACTGCATGAACACTTAAGTACATTATTACATTTGATTTGGAATGAAAACCTAGCCTGATAGAGCAAAACTGAAAACAGATTTGAATTCAGAGCCTTCATGTTATATATAACCAGGTGGAAAAATAAAAAAAGGCAAGAAAAATTTTTTTTTGTAGGCTTGATCATTAATGATTAACATGTTAAATTAAAGTAACAATCATTGTTAATGATCATTAACCCCAAAAACAAAAAAAAGCACTGTCCTGGTCATTAGGGAAGGGATTAACGTTTTATTTAGTGGGCCAGTTCAGTGATCACCTTCCTTGTGGGGCTCTATGTTTTGGTAGGTCTTGATCCATGGATCATTTGGAGATAAAAGCTCCACCTTCAAATGTTAGAACCAATTCCACAGTTGAGAAATGGTTGACTGTGGCAACTGCTGGGGAAATGAGTGTGGCTGGACCCAGGCACATCCTGAGATTGAGACCTCCGAGGAGAGGAAAATTTCTTTTTTTCCTTTCCTAAGCGACTGTTGAACTTCCGCAAAATCCTCCAGGGAGTATTGTGTCTTAAAGAGCATAAATTTTGTTCTGGACAGTGTAACTGACTGGCTGTAAACATCTGAAGTGTTGAAGCTTGATGAAGATTAAGTATCTTCAGAAGCAGCAGGCATGGTCAATGTCTTTGCGATAATGTCACAATGTCAACAGAATTATAAGTGCTGGATCTCAGGAGGAACTGCCGACAGGCAAAATGCCATTTTTTGGGCTTCCGTGAAGGAGAGTTTCTCTTTAATCTGGAGCTCCTGGATGGCCTTCTATTCAAGTACTGCAGACAGTTTTGGAACGAGGCTGAATGAGCTCCCTTTCAGTTGATACAGACTGGTGTGGAGGTACAATAACCCTCATGGCAGGGTTGACCACTTGAAGCACAGATGGACAGTGCTCTTGCAACACCTGCATGTGTCCAAAATGTTGGCATTTAAAACAGTGCAACAGACGTGGTATAGAAGACTGCACATCTACACATTCATACCCTGTCTTAATCCTCTTGGACATATTGGTGTGAGGAACCTATCCTCGTAAGTTTATAAGCGTTTTTGATACACACTGTATGAGTTTTTTTTAATATAAACTATACCCTGAAATACATTTACAACATACTATTTATGGTTTCTGTTTGGTATACCGTGAGAAGGGTTTTTAGTAATAAAAACAAATGGAATTGATGTTTTTTCTTTTTTGCATCTAGTCCCACCAAAATGGATGAGGAATTAGTTAAGATGGAGATGTTGCCTCAGTTATTTTGCCCACCCGCCCTACCTTTATAGTGATCTTTCTTTAGTCAAACATTGAGTTATAAGCTGCCTACAAAACAAGTTAAAAGGCTACTAATAAACTAATTTTGAAGATTTAGAAACTAGTAGCAGTGATGTGTCAATTTAAAATAAAGAGAGTTGAAGGTTGTTACACTACATCACTAAAATGTTCTTTCTTGAACGTGCTTTGGGAGACGGTTTGCTCCCATCGTCAGCATGTCCTCAACTGGAGAGAAAAGAAAGAAAGAAAGAAAGAAAGAAAGAAAGAAAGAAAGAAAGAAAGAAAGAAAGAGAAAAAAAAAGCTACTAATAAATGCTGCCAACATGACAATGTAGCTGGATCATTGAGGTTTAACCACACAGCTCCTGCCACTACGACCTGTTGTTGCTCCTCTACTTATAAAAACATTCCTCGGGTATGCTTTGTGGCTTAGGGACCCACAGTTGTTAGCAACATTTCATACCTTCAGCTATTTTCCCAACCGTGAATGTTGGCAGCAGGACAACACCAGTAACATTCCCATAATGCCTTGGAAGCATATGTGTGCAATGTGTTTTTTTGTTTGTTTTTTTTAAAGTAACAAATGTGGTACTAATGAACATAAAGCTGTTGGAAGTGTGTACGTGCAACGGTTATGTGTTACTTGTAATTATTTTGTTATTCTGAAGTAATAAAACATGTTAATGCACATGCATCATATGTAGAGCAATTCAGGCCTTCCTGGTATACCAAACAATGACCAAAAGTTTTACCGATAAAGCAACATTCTGCCTATCTTATTATTTCAGTGGTACTACAGCTAACAGAAAAAGGGTACTAGCATTATGACAGGAATGGCACGCCTATGACATGCATGTCACTATGTGGCACAGCAACACCATCTCCTTAGTATGCCACATTATGTCATTCAATCATGTCTCTTTCTCCTACATGTTCCATATTTATCTTATGAATGGCATTTGTTAAACAAATCGTGCATGCCTCTATTAAATACACACATCCCATAGATTACACATTTTCATGTCAACATGTTTTCCATGCTAAGGAACAAGAACTAAATAAGGTTAGCAACAAAATTGCTCAAGAACATGGGAAATAGAGTTTAAAAGTAACAAGGAGGGGGGAAATAAAAATGGAAACAAAGCTTTGTATTTCCTGTGTCCACAGTATCATGCATTGATTTTGAGACTGATCATATAAATGTCCATTCATTGCCAAATGCAGAAAGAGGAATTCATTTCACAAAAATCCTACAGTATATGAAACAATTAAGCTCTTTTGTAAATAGCATTGTTTGTACAACTAAAATACCTGAATCACTAGTTGTTTCACTTGCAACACTAGTAATACTACTATATTTTCTAATACTGTCACTAAAACACAATTATTGTTGCATTTAATTATATTGTATGAAATCCTTACAAACGATATTAGGTTAAAGTAAAACATATTTTAGTCTTTATCCTAAACACATTTTAAATTCCATTTGTGGTATTCGCAAAAATCACGGAATGCAGAGTACAATGGAATTATGGTTGTCCAGTTAGTTAATGCATACTCCTAAATGCAGATATGGAAGTTGGAAGTAAATAATAGGTTTCCTGATGATTCTTTGCATTCAAGCTACAGGTTGCACACTGGACAATTAAAAAAAACATATATATATATTAAAAAAAACCATTATTATAGTAATTTGAAAAGGTTCACTACTGCTAACATATGTTCGTTTAATTTTATAAGGAGTCCAGTGTTAGCAGCAGTAGAGTGCAGACATTTTAATTGCAGCACTCAGCAGGATAATGAAGATGGGAGTGCAATTACAATTTTACCACATAAGAATAGGGAGCTTTAGGAGGATAAAAATGCTGAGCAAAAAAGGTATGCTAATGGTAACAACTTAAATTTGGCTAGCACCGGCGGTGGCTGTCCTATTAATTGGAGTGCAGCTGAACCTGGGGCGAACAGAACTGAATCAAGGTTGCAGATGCTGAAACGTATAACAAATGAGTTATCTGAACTAAGATGGAGAAATTTAAGTTCCTGAAAAGATCAATTTCAAGATAAGGATTGGAGCTAAAAGTGATGTGGAATATGGAAGGATTAAAAGTAAGAGGTTAAGCATCAGAGAAATTGATAAGCTCCATGGATATTCTAGGAAAGCACAGACATGGATGCAAGGAAAGGAGACAGAGCTAAAAGACTGTATAAGGAAAAATGCAAGCAAGATACATGAAGGTAGAGCCTCGAGAGGGATAGGTGCATTTGTTAAAAAAGATGTAGAAATAAGCATTGACATAGTGCTAAGGGAAGAAAGAGGAAGTCAAGCTCTATGGAGTGTTACTAGAAAACAGATGAAGGAAGAAGTGTCAGGTTAGAAGTAGTATACAATCCTCCAGAATCATCACGTTTCTTTGGTAGCAGTTTGATTGGAAGAAGATATGGAAGAAATTAGGAGCACCTTCCCAAATACTGAATTTTTACTGCTGGGGATTTTAATGCAAGAGTAAGCAAAGAAAATGTTAAGACTAGTAGGAACTGAAAGTTCAGGCATGTGGGAAAGAGATGAAGTACTAATAAGAAAAAGTACAAATACAACATATAAGGAGGCTAGAAAAAATTACTAGAACTTTGTGAAACAAACAATTTAATGATATGTAATGGGACTATAGAAGACAAAGATGGAAAATTTACATTTGCAAATGCAAACGGTCAAAGTGTTTTAGACCATGATATGTACAGATAGAGGCAAAAAACTAGGAACCGACTGCACAGTGTTTTTCCTGTTCACATCCTCGGCGCTCGTTGCTGTTTGCCACTATCATAGAAAGGTGTGGATGAAACCATACAAAATTTTTAAAACCACTTTTAAAGGCTTTACTTACCAACTTTATGATATAAAGCAGATATTTTGTTTTAATTCTTCCACGGTGTGTGGGTTTGTCTTGTACATTTTGTTTTAAGTTGCCCCAGAGATAGAAATGGCAGGGGTTAGGTCAGGGCACCGAGGGGGCAACAAACCTCTACTAATAATTCTGTCCTCAAACACACTATCAATTTTTCTCATCGAAATATTGGCCGTATGAGCTGTTGCAGAGTCTTGTTGAAAAAAGGCAAAATTGTACTCACATATGTATAGGCATCAAATGTTGACTCAAAAAAAACATTGGCCCTATAACTCTTTCTCCACTCATGGTGCACCATACACCAATTTTTTTTGTCCTGAAGGGGTACTTCATGAACAATATTACCGGCTGCGCAGTGTTTTTCCACTGGGCATGTGGAAACATAATGCGCTACTGCTATAAACAAGGTCACACTGTTGACAGTTTTGCTCTGCAGTGTGAAGTGCAGTATTGAGTTGACAGTGATGTGATGTAGTTCAGTCATTACGAGTTATTATTTTGTCCTGTACTTAGTCACAAAGTATATTATGGCTCTGTATGTGTTTTCTACTGCACAGCATGTATTTATTTACGATTTGAATGTGTTAACTCAGCCAGCTCGCCAAGTGAAAGTACAATTTGCAGAAAGATTTCCAGGTATAAAAGTTCCAGGCCGTACAACAATTCATGAACTATACAATAAATTATTAGAGAATTAACAGACAGGGAGCGTGATTTTGCCTTTTTTCAATAAGACTCTGCAACAGCTTATACAGCCAATATTTCGATGAGAACAATTGAAAGTGCATTTGAGGACAGAATTATTATTAGAGATTTGTGGCCCCATCAGTACCCCGACCTAACCCCCTGTGATTTCTATCTCTGGGGTAACATAAAACAAAGTGTACAAGACAAACCCATACACCCTGGAAGAATTAAAACAAAATATACGCCATTTCTCAACATGAACTACAGCGAGTGATTGATAGTTTCCTAAAGAGGTGTCAAAAATGCATGGACAAGGACAGTGGCCAGTTTCAACATCTCCTTTCATAAAGTTGGTAAGTAAAGCCCTTAAAAGTAGTCCTAAAAATGTTGTACAATTTCATCCACGCCTTTCTATGATAGCAGCAGATGGCAACGTGCACTGAGAATGCAGACAGAAAAATACCGCACAGCCTGTTCGTAGGTTTTTGGCTCTCTGTAGTTCTGAAATGAAGGAAAATATGGTAAATTTCAAAATATTGAATAAGATAGTCAACAGTAGGCATTTCCCAATAATTTTGGAAATAGGTGGGAAAGAACAAGGGGTGAAGGAATATGAAGTAATGCAACTAAAAATAATTGGAATTTTTAAATGGAGGGAAGAACAAAAGGAAACATTTTGTAAAGACGTAACTTGTAGGGTGTGAAAAATACTGGAATGCAATGTAGAGGTTGCCATTAAGGAAGGGAATTTAGAAAAAAACATTACAGCTGAAGGAATTAATAGTAACATGAGCAGGAATAGAAGTAAAACAGAGCTGTAAACAGCTTGATGAGGAGCGTGTGTCAGGAAAATTATTTTCTGATTAGTAAATGGGGACATGTTTATTAAAGGAAAGCGTGGCAGGATAAAATAAGAAAAATGTTAAGAGGATATAAAGGAAAAAAAACAGTTAAAAAAAAAAAATAATGGGAGTCTGTAGAGGACAAGCAAGAAGTATTTCACTGAAAGAATGGATGATGTATTTAGGGAGACTGATTGTGGAGGAAAAAAAGATGAAGTTAGAATTAAGGGAGATAGTGCAAAACAGGACAAAAAGTGAAAGACTAGATTGATAAACATTGATGTCAGGGGTTAGCCAACATAAGAAATTAAAAAAAAAAAGGCAAGGTAGTGGGGATCGATGGAATTATAGGAGAATTCTGGAAAATGTTTAGTAAAGTTTGAAGGTGGTCTGAAAATTATGGCAAAATTAGCACATAAAACTAAGGAAAGTAAAAATATACCGGGAAGTTGGAAAACAAGCATGGTAGTACCAATATATACAGGTAAGGAAGGGGTGGATAAACCACAGAACTACAGGGGAAGAAGTATATTACCCATCCTGGGGAAAATATATATAGAAATAATGGCAGAAAGACTACAAGAGTGGGCAAAATCGGAAGGAAAGTTGTCCAACTTTAAAGCAGGCTTTAGGAAAGGCAAGTGAAGATAGTATATTAATAATCCAGAAATAATTAACAAGTATTTAAACAAGAAAAGAGAAAGGCTTTATGTCTTCTGCAGATTTTGAAAAGGCATCAGACACTTAAATGAGAAGCATAAGGGGGGTGGGGTAAGTGATGACACTATTGAGCAAATAAGAAAAATACGAGGACATAAAATGTTGTATAGGATGTGATCGAAACAGAAGTACGGAGATGGCTGAACAAAAACTACGTTTAAGACAAGGATGTAAAATAAGCCCCACGATGTTTATTTATACATATTAGAAAGATAGGGAAAGTAACGGGTACTGCCCTATATTAATGAAAACTTAATATTTTTCAAAAAAGGAAATAAGCTAAGAAAATACGAATGATGGCATCTGAATGTGCTACAGAGGTAATAAAGATGCTTTTGATTATTTACGAGTTAAGATAATGGTGAGTTGGAAGCATGTACATGGTAGGAAGGTGATGGCAAAAGGCAAAGCTGCTATAACAAGTTTAAGAATAAGTAATCACACATTGGAAATGTCAGTTAAATGGTGGAAAGAATATACAAAGGTATAACAATAAAAAAGAAGTATGAATTACAATTAGGCAAAATAGATCAAATACACATATTTTGCAAATAACTTTTGGAATTAACCATATCAGCACCAAGGGAAGTAGCATTGGTAGAATTAAGAACAGGGAGGAAAGGAATAATTATGGAAAGAATCTTGAAATATTGCTTCAAGTGCCTTCAAAGAGAAGATCAAGATATATAAAAATTTGTATGAATCAAAAGAAGACAACTTCAAATAAGAATGGCTGGTGGGCAGGGATAGGAAGAAAGTTTAAGATACGAATGGGGAACGTATGGCAAATAGAGGGGGGGGAAAAATATATGATTTTGAAAAGTAGTGAGAAATAGGGCATAGGATACAGAAAATTCAAGAAATCTGGGAAAGTCTTAAAAATAAAAAGTCCTTAAGTTTATACAGAACAATTAAGAGACAGGAGGAGAGATTATGTTCACTTATGTAGCAGACAAGAAAGGGAAAGTTTAGCATGCGTGAGAATATGTTCTTTAGAGGGTTAAGAGGGAGTGAATTGGGAACATGTGTCATATGAGGAGAAGAGGAGAATGACATGCATTACTTGGTAGAATGTAATGAGTTAGAGAAGTGGAAACAAGATTTTTGGGATCCAAAATGGGACAAAATGAGCAAGGAAATGGTAGCTATAAAAATATTAACAGTTAAGGGAGGAAAAAGAATCAAGGATATAGGGGAGTTTAAGGAAAACCAAGGAAATATTGTGGCATTTAATATGTTTTTGGGGATTATTTTGGTATACCTGAAATAATTAAATATTCACATATTGGCACCTTCTGCTGGTAGTGACATAGGGATTATGGGCAGAGTTATCACATAGATATTGAAGTGCATACAGCATTCTTCCTCTTTTGAGCACTGTGTCAGTGGGTCAACAGACCTCATCAGAATATAAGTTAAATCATGTGTTTTATAATTTTTCATCTATAATAAACTCACTACTTATGTTTTGAAATGTGTGTCTCTTAAAAGTACAGGCACATCCCTTTCAGTTCCTGTAGTAGATATCCTCTAAATTATTGGGATGAGTTCTTTATACAGTAGACCCTCACTAATTCGAAATCGGATACACCGAAAACTCGGTTAACCCATAGTAGCTGCTCGGTCCCTGCTGAATTACATGGAAAAATCCAGCGCTTAAACCAAATTTTGGATAATTCGTACTACGAACTAAAATTTGGTCCCCTCATTACATATTTCATACATTATTCTTCAATTAAACCGAATATGTATGATGTGCAGTGCATTACGGTATTTTCTGTTATGCATTTCACATAATTTTTCTCAATACCATACTGTAATTTCTCACCAATGGCCCGACTGCTTACTTGCTGCTCATGTATCACTTCCACAGCATATGATGCAAGGGCAGGTAAAGGGGGGTTGGTCAGCAGACCGCACACAGCGCACGATTCGCAACAATCCAGAGAGCTGTTTGTCTCTGCTTGTGAACAATGAATTCCCTCCCCCGCCCCGCTCGATCACTCACTGTGCCGCTGAAAGAGAAACGTGCTCATAATGCTCTCGCGCTGAAACAAAAACAGCATATGGTCGATAGTGGAGAGAATGCCTTAACACACGTTGCAGAACACTTTCAGATTCCGAAGTGTACTCTCTCGTCGATTTTAAGTGCAAAACAGAAAATAGAGGCAAGTCTGACAAGCTATTCATTTACTGACAATAACAAGCGCATGAGACCAGCGAAACATGAAGAGTTGGAGGATTCGCTGTAGAATGGTTCCAACACATGCGTTCACAGCAAATTCCACTGTCCGGCACCATGATTCAAAAAACAAAAAAGGCTTGGGAAATTCCCAAGAAAGAAGGAATTTATGAGTTTGTGAGTTCTGAGGGATGGTATGGCGTTTTCAGAAGAGGCATAAAATCAGTACTGTGTCTGTGGGGAGGCACATAGAGTAAACATGGAAGATGCCAATGAGTGGGGGCGGGAGTTTCAATCTAAGCTCTCTAGTCATCACCCAAGAAATGTGTTTAATATGGGTGAAGCAGGCGTTTTCTATAACTTGCTGCCTGTAAAAACACTACGTGCCAAGGGCAGAAAATGCCATGGAGGAAAATGCAGCAAGGAAAGACAGACTGTTTGTGTTGTAATTCAGATGGCTCTGAGAACCTCAAACCATTAGTGATTGGAAAATACAAAAATCCACGTTGTTTTAAAAATGTTAATCTATTCAACCTGTCAAGCCAGTAGGAGAATAATAACAAAGCTTGAATGACCAAATCTCTTGAAGATTCAAGAACAAATGGCTGCGAGAAAGAACATTTTGCTAACTTTGGACCACTGCTCGGCACATCAGTTCGATGACCTGGAACTTATAAACATAGAAGTTGTCTTCTTACTAGCTAACATTACAAGCTGTCTGCAACCATCCTCAATGAAGCACAATTACAGACGCCGACTGGTTAAGGTTGCCATCAGTGTAATAGAACTACAAGAAACAGTTCCACATTGGAATGTACTGCAAGCTATCCGCAGAATATCTGCTGCTTGGGATGAAGTTACAACAGACACCACAACTGTTTTAAGAAGGCCTGGACAGCAACTGATAATGCCGATGAAGCTGAACAGGAAACCGATGATCTAACATCTGAAATTATGTGGATACAACTGTGGATTTTGATAATGCTCTTCTACAGGCTTACACCTGGCTGGTGCCCTCTTGTTCCGTCATTATGGAAGAATGGACGTAGGTACACATCATCTGCGCTGCTGAAGAACCAGTCATCTGCTAATGATGCAGAGGAGAATGATAATTCTTTACTGTCATCTTCTGAGGTGGAACATGAAGATATGACACTGACCCCACGCTGAACTTGCTGCTGCAATTTCTGTTCAAGAGATTTGCTGCCACTTCTGATGTCTCCATGGCATTTCAGGCTGCCCTGGATGAGATATCTTCAGCGAGTGCCATAATATTATGACCAACGGTCTGCCAAACAACAATTAATGATTATTCTAATGATAGAACAATGTGTAATGGATAAGAGTTTTAACTAAAACATGTGTTCTGATTAAAACTTCGTTTTAAGAACGGTATATTTTAAGTGTTTAAGGTTATTGTTTGTTGTGTTATACAACTCACTAATTCAATAAGTACAATACTGTTCCAAATAGTACCATTTTAAAAATTACGACAAGCATTTGACAGCACACTTTCTCAATTAAACAAATGCCAGATATACTGTACACAAGTTATTTTTACTTTTTCTTAAGAGGTCATGAAAGTGGAATACCCTCTTTTGTTGTCAAGCATAACAAGAGAGAAAGTGAACTCAACAGTTGTATTTTACCATTTCAGATAATACGGGACTATTTTTATAAAACCTCGTTCATTCAAACTTCATTAAACCGAATTGACTATTTTTTGGACCCTTGGAATTCGGTTAAACAAGGGTGTACTGTATATCAAATGATCTAACTCAACTGCCATATAATAGATTTGAACGTAAACTTTATGACAGGTTGTTAACAACCCATACTATTCACTACAGGAATATTTTGAAAATATATCTTAACTGTAAGTAATATCAACTATCCTTGTACTTTATTCCTGGACTATTTATTGTTTTTCTGTATGATTATATTTATATTAGCTCTGCACTTTGTATCATTCATGTAATGGGAAGTATTAATGTAATACACTGTAATTTTGTTGCACATTTGTTAACATTTAATAACATTGAGATGATATATAACATATTTATGTAATATGTAATAATACATTTATTGTAATTAATTGTGACATTGTCTATTGCTGTAATAAGATAAATGGCAATAAAAATTTCCTACTCCTACTACGATGATGATGAGATGCGGTTTAAGGGCGCTAAACAGCTAAGGTCATCAGCGCCCTTACAAGGTATAAAATGTAGTGTCCAAAAATAAAAGTCCAATAAAAAACCGCATAATTAAAAATGGGACACAAACCCACGAGTCCTAAAGGTAAAAAACAAAGCAACAAATAACAAATACGAACACACTAAAAACATGGTCAATAAAAGAGTAAAACAACGTGTCAAGAACTGTAGAATGTCAGGGACACGAGCAAATGTCCACTGGGGAGGAGATTCCCCATTAAAAAACAAGATAAAATTACACAGTCAAAAGACGCTCAGCGCATCAAATGCGTCTGGTATATCCAATGTCATTGATAAAACGTAAAAGACACTCTACAGCACGCGTGTCGTCTGCCAAAACGTTGGCTAGGCCAACAGGCAGACCAACACGAATGCGCAAAGTAGCTAAAACTTGACACTCTGCTAAAATATGACGCACCGTTAACGGTGCATCACACTGCTCACAGAGTGGTGCGGGGTCACCACTGAGCAAGTATCTATGGCTAAAAAGACAATGTCCGATTCGTAAACGAGCTAAAATTACCTCTTCCCAACGACAAGAACGAGAAGAGGTACCCCAGAGCAACGGAAGAGGTTTAACCTCCCGCAACTTGTTCCCCCTTAGAGCCGCCCACTCATCACGCCAGCACGAGAGAATACTGGTATGTAAAATAACAAAAATCTGAGGAAGGAACAACACAGGTAAAACATCTGGGTGATAAAATGGCCGATTTGGCAGCGGCGTCGGCAGACTCGTTGCCTGAGATGCCCACATGACCTGGAATCCACAGAAAGGAGACGCTGATGCCAGAGGCATCAAGCGAGTGGAGCAGGTCATGTATACGCTGTACAAGAGGGTGGTAACCGTACAGCGCGTCAATACCCTGAAGGGCACTCAGAGAGTCGGTATACAAATAACACAGTGCCATAAGTCGTGCCGCTGGATGTATAAAACAGATTGGTATATACTAAAACGTTCGGCGGTATAAATCGAACATTGTCCCGGTAAACGAAAAGTAAAACTCTGTACACCAAAAACAAAGGCACATCCTACTCCAACATCAGTCTTAGACCCATCAGTATATATAAAATGACAGTCCCCGAACTGCGCCTGTAGTTCTAAAAAGGCGGATCTAAGAACAGAAGCAGGGGTCGCATTTTTCGGCATCGACGTTAGCCCAAGGTGGATGTGGGCCTCAGCGCGCGACCATGGAGGAAAACGCGTTTCCCCTCGGGTAAGGGCCGGCGCTGGCGTAACGTCCAAATGCCGAAGTAGCAGTCGAAATCGAACCCCAGGAGGGTGCAATGCAGAGGAGCTAACTAAATATTGCCGATCAAGCGAATCCTCGTAAAATGTCGGCAAGGACGGGTGGTCAGGCAAGCTGGAGAGTCGACAGGCATAGCTGCACAAGAGCATCTCACGCCTGAAGGACAGCGGAGGCTCTGCAGCTTCAGCATACAGGCTAAGAACAGGGCTGGTTGGAAAGGCCCCTGTAGCGACTCTTATGCCACGATGGTGAATGGCATTCAATCGACGTAACACAGATGGACGTGCCGACGAATAAACAATACACCCGTAATCAAGCTTGGATCGGACCAAAGAGCGATAAAGGCGAAGGACGGTCCGATCAGCTCCCCAGGATGTGCCACTTAAAACATGTAAAATATTAAGAGAACGGTCACACTTTGCTTTTAAAAAGGAAACGTGAGAAGTCCAGCTCAGCTTCCGGTCAAAGATCAACCCCAAAAATCTCACCTCGTCTGCAAATGGAAGGACCTCCGTCCCAAGATGGAGAGAGGGCGGAGGGAAAGCCTTCCGGCGCCAGAAATTGATGCAGACGGATTTTTCGGCGGAGAAATTAAAGCCGTTAGCGTTACTCCAGGCGTAGAGACGGTCGATACAGCTCTGGAGACGGCGTTCGAGTAGACAGGTCCGCCGTGAA
This sequence comes from Deroplatys truncata, assembly GCA_030765065.1. Lineage (NCBI taxonomy): Eukaryota > Metazoa > Arthropoda > Insecta > Mantodea > Mantidae > Deroplatys > Deroplatys truncata. The sequence continues at coordinate 406,267,452 of CM060990.1, forward strand.
CTGCAATAAATGGCAAAATCATCTACAAAAAGGGACGATGAAATGCCAGGTGGAATACAATCAACAATGGGGTTGATAGCAATCGCAAAAAGTGTGACACTGAGTACAGAGCCCTGCGGTACTCCGTTCTCTTGAATAAAACGAGATAAAACCGAGCCCAAACGTACACGAAAGACGCGGTCCGTCATAAACTCCCGAAGAAATATGGGAAGAAGACCGCGGATATTCCATGCGTGAAGTGTACGTAAAATGCCGCCCCTCCAACAAGTGTCATAAGCTTTCTCCAGGTCAAAAAATACAGCCACGGTTTGACACTTTCTCAGAAATCCATTCATAATATGCGTCGACAAGGACACCAGATGGTCGACGGTAGAGCGATAGCGACGAAATCCGCACTGAGCGTTTGCTAGAAGTTTCTGAGACTCAAGCCACCATGTCAACCGCCCGTTGATCATGCGCTCCAGCACCTTGCAAATACAACTGGTGAGGGAGATAGGGCGGTAGCTGGAAGGAAGTTGGCGATCCTTCCCAGGCTTAAGTATAGGGACAATGGTGGCTTCGCGCCAAACGGAAGGAAAAATGCCGTCTTGCCAAATACGGTTATAGACCTGTAAGAGAAAGAGTTTACTGTCGGCTGAAAGATGCTTTAACATCAGGACATGAATGCCATCCGGGCCAGGAGCGGAGTGCCTAGAGCAATGAAGAGCGTGCTCCAGCTCCCTCATTGTAAAAAGTTCGTTATAACATTCATTATTAGCAGACCGAAAATTATATGGTGCAGAATCCAGCCGGTCTTTAATAGAGCGAAAGCCGGCGGAATAATGGTCTGAACTGGAAACCGCCTCAAAGGCAGATCCCAGAGTGTTAGCGATGGCAGCTGGATCCACTATGGTGGCATTAGAAACCTGAAGGCCAGAAACAGTACAATGCGACACTTTACCTGAGAAGCGACGAAGTTTATCCCAAACAACAGATGAAGGCGTAAAGCGATTAAAAGACTCGACAAAACGAGTCCAAGACGCTTTCTTGCTATCCTGAATAATGCGACGAGCCCTGGCGCGCGATTGTTTAAAAGTCACCAAATTATCAAGTGTAGGGTGTCGCCGAAACACCCTAAGTGCAGTCCTACGGGCACGAACGGTGTCCCGACAATCCTCGTTCCACCACGGAACAGGTGGCAGCCGAGGTTGGGAGGATGAACGGGGAATTTTGCGTTCGGCGGCAGAGAAAATCGTAGACGTAAGGTGCTGCACTAGTTGGTTAATGTCGGCGAAGGGCTGAGCATAAAAACGCACGAGGCGGGAATACAAGCTCCAGTCGGCTTTTGGGAATATCCAGGTAGGTACTCTGGAATGCCGTACGTGGTGCGACAGTAGAGAAACGATGCGGGGGTAATGGTCGCTGGAGTAGGTGTCAGCGACGACGTTCCACTGAAGACGACTAGCAAGCTGGAGTGAGCAAACGGCAAGGTCTAAATGAGAAAATGTACCGGAAGAATCTGAAAGAAACGTAGGCTCGCCTGTATTGAGAATAGAGAGATGGAACTGGTCAAAAATGTCGGAAAGAAGAGTTCCCCTCGCAGAAGCCCTCGGCGAACCCCACAGTGGGTGATGGGCATTAAAATCTCCCAACAGAAGAAATGGTGTTGGGAGAGCGGACAGGAGAGCTCGAATGTCCGCGGGAGCGAGGGGAGATGACGGAGGTGAATATACAGAGCAAACAGAGAAGAAAAAACCGGGTAACTGCAATCTAATGGCAACAGCTTGCAAGTCGGACGTAAGAGCGAGAGTTTGAAAATGAACGTCGTTACGCACTAACAGCATGACACCTCCATGAGCAGGAGTACCCTCCTCCGGTTCAAGGTCGTAGCGAACCGGAGTATATCCTCGGAGATCAAAAGGATCGTGAGGGCGAAGCTTAGTCTCCTGCAAACATACGACCATAGGCGAATGGGAACGCAATAAAAGTTGCAGTTCCGCCCTATGCGATCGTACACCACGTACATTCCAGGTCAGGATAGCCATGAATAAAAGGGATAAACGGTCTACTTAGAAGGGCGGCTTAAAAGAATCTTTTGTTTAACCTTTGGGCTCGGGCTTTTTGTATGGAGTTGGTCAGACTCCATAGCTTCCTCGGAGGGAGGGCCCACGCGCTCAGTGCCAGAAACCGATTCAAGCGCCGTGAATCGGTTCTGGGTGGCGATGGGTGAGGGGTGCCGCTGAACGCGGCTTGTCCCAGGACCTTCCTGGGACAGCGACCTCCGAGGAGGAGAAGGTGAACTTTTGTTACCGCGCGCACGCGGAGGGTCTTTCAAAAAATCTTCCCTACGTAGTTTCTGCTTGGGTTTCTTTTCAGCGGCTTGCGACTTCATTGACTTTGGACCAGGTTTATACGGCTTGGTAACAGTAGCTTTAATGGACGGCCGGATGGTAGTGGCGGTTAATCCAGTCATGGTCCAGGTCTGAGTTTCGGCATCTACTCGTGGTACTGGCGAGGCAACAACAGAACTAAATGTGCCAGATCGCAGGAGTGCAGGTTGGCGCGCATGGTAACGCCTCCGGGCTTCAGTGAAGGAGAGTTTTTCCTTTACCCGGATCTCCTGGATCGCCTTCTCGTCCAAGTACCACGGACAGTCGGCAAACGAAGCAGAATGAGACCCTTTACAATTAACGCAGACGGGGGCTGTTGAACAGGTACCTTCGTGTGAGGGCTGGCTACATGTTGCACAGATGTTAACGGCACTCTTACATGAGACTTGCGTATGCCCAAAACGTTGGCATTTAAAACAACGCAGAGGTCTAGGAATATAAGGCCTCACAGAAATCCGTTCGTACCCTGCGAGAATGCTCGTGGGCAGATCGACGCCATCAAATGTAATAAACAGGGTACGAGTGGGTACCAATACGCCGTCGCGTTTGGCCTGCACTCGATGCACTGCAGTCACCTTTTGATCGGATAAATATTCTACTAGATCCTCGTCCGATATACCATCGAGGCTATGGGTGGTAACGACGCCCCGACAGGAGTTCAATGTGCGGTGCTTCTCGACACGGATGGGATAACCGTGGAGAAGCGTAGCGCGCAGCAATGTCTTACTTTGCTGATCGGACTTAGTTTGTGCCAATAAGGAACCATTCCGTAGACGAGTGCAGGATTGAACGGCACCAGCAATAGCATCTATACCCTTCTGAATTATAAAAGGGTTCACCTTCTCAAAGTTTTGTCCTTCTTCTGTTCTTGAAATGACCAAGTAACAACCAGATGACGGCGGTGCTACTTCTGTTACAATGACTTTTCGGCTTGTTTGTATTAATGGAGAAAGGGTGCTCCATAGCGAAATAAAACCTCCACCATTGCAACCGTCTCCGACCTCGGGCTCTGACTTCCCGGGCGTTACCCCGGCTTGAGTGAGTGGCCTATCTATACCAAACTCACTCCAGGGTCACACCTCCCAGAACATAGACAGAGGGACCCAATCGCCGTCAGAAGTCAGCAGCTCCTGCAATGGCCCCCCCCCCGCGGGACTGCAGTTGAACAGCGGATACGAACACATACCCTACATGACGACCCCGGGTGGTGGGGATGACGCCATTACCCACTCACCCAGCTGCGCACCAGTGCGCGGGTATCCGTCAGGCTGTGCCCACGGAGGATTTAAATAAAAAGATAAAAGCAACTAAAACTGTGTGGGCGTTTCGCACGCAAGGTAGGCCGGCGAAGAAGTAAAAGAGATGTGTAAATGAATGGGCGTGGGGCGAAATGTGCAGAAATAGAAGAGAAGAAAGAAACGATGGTGAGGTGCGGAATGAATGGAATGCAAAGAACGCACGAGAGCCTACCTTGTGACCACCGGTCACGAGAAGAACCCACATCGACCGGATGGGGGTGAGGGGATGAATGTGGCGATGATTGGCTCGGGAACCCCCGGGTGCGCCAAAAACCTGTACTCACATAAGGTGAGCCCCTGAGGGGACTCCTACTACTATTAATTATTATTATTATTATTATTATTATTATTATTAATAATAATAATAATAATAATAATAATAACAACAACAGATGGATAATTCTAAAAGGGTGCCCCACATGTGTTGAAATTTATGAAGTATTGCCACACCTGTAGGCTCTACCATCTGTTTTCTTAGGGGTTGCAACATATTTGGTTTAGGCACAGGGCAAGATTGTGGTTTGAATATTTGTTGGGATTTTTTTTCTTCTCCACCTTGAAATTCACATTCTAATGCGTTTTTTGTGCCACCACATAGTTGCTAAGTTTGGTTTTCAGTACCCAGTATCCATGGGATTGCTATCATCTTGAAACTGCCTGTTTTATTACAATGCGATCAATTCTGAAAGCATGTGTGAAATTCCTGGGTTTATACTGTTATTTTGGATGTATTGCGAGCTTCGATTTCCTTTGTTCCCGTTGGTATCAAATTCTATCCTGAGTTTTCCACTGCTTTTCATTATAATGGCTTAAACTAATTCAAATTATAGCTCTATCAGTGTATTTTACTATTTGCTAATTTGTGGTGCATTTTTATTGCTTGTGTGCATTTCATCACTATTTGCCTCTTAGAATTTGTACTTACTGCATCACGTGTTGGCCTACGTTTTTAAATTTTGGGCCAAGTTTTCTAAGTTTTGGCTTTACTTTTGACTTTTGGTGATAAATTCAAACATTTTCTTGAAATTTGTGTTGTATTTTTGATATTATATGCGGATTTTAAAATTTTTTTTTGATTCTATGCAACTTTGTGCATTTTCATGGTGCAATTGCTAGCTAATTCCTTTTGGTGTTTTCTGTTGCATTTCATTTTGTGTTTTTTTATTGCGAGTAATCCAGAATTAAATGATTTTACACAATGCTTTAGAAAGAAAGTGCAGTGCTTGTAAAGTGCAAATGTGATCTGGAGTGCTCAATGTTGGCAATAGTGGTTTAAACACAGTACTAAAAGTGTATGTTATTATAAGAATTATTTTACTTTGAGAACGCAAAGTTCAATAAATGTAATGTTGAAATATGTGATATAGCTGTGCTGAACAGCTGTTAAAGTTCTAAGTGTGTTCACTTAACCAGTAATTTGTGACTTGGTGTTCCCAAGGTGTGATTTGTGATGTTTGATACCATCGTGTGACTTTTGTGTGTCAATTGAGTGTCTCAGTAAGCACGACTAATCCCCCCCCCTTTACTTTCTTTCCATATGTTCGCTCTGCATAGAAATCTTGACCCCCCCCCCAAAAAAAAATCAAGTGACTTATTTAAGTCTGTAAATATACAGCATTTTCCTTTGTGGGGAAGCAGTCATCAAAATAATGGGTAAATCATATGTTTCATAATTTTTCCATTTATAATAAACTTACTAATGTTTTAAATATGCTAATATTTTAAAACTACAGATGCTTCCCTTTCAGTTCCTGTAGTAAATATCCTCTAGATGGGTCTTTATAGACAGATAATTCTAAAATGCTGTAGACTTCACAAGTTTCAACACACGTGGGGGCAACATTGGGAGTGAAGTATTCCTGGACCTGTAGGCTCTAGCATCCAGTTTTTTTTTTTGTAAGGGGTTGTGACAATATGGTAAGGAAAGTAAAGGAAAGGGAAAAGGGGCAGGAAGGGGTAAGAGAAAGGAGGAATCGGGAAAGTGGAAAGGGAAGGAAAAGAATAAGGTCTAATTGAAAGACAAAGGGCCAAGGTGCCAGTCGCAAAGTAGACCTTAAAAGGAAAAAATCTGAATTTGTAGTAGAATGTTTCAAGTTTGATATAAAGTTTGACAACCTGATATAAATATATTTAACATTTTTTATCATGTTCGGTACAAATAAATTTTCTAATTTTATAACTGACCTTTTCACAATCTACTGTGCACTTCAATTAATTGCCTATTCTTGAAATGTGATGGGTTTTGTCACTGCCATGTTGTAAAGAAGTATTTCCATTTCCTGTTATAAAAATTAGCAGAAAGAAGTAGAAGCTAGCAATCTAACAATGAATATGAAGTTACTTTAAAAAAAAAAAAAAAAAAAAAATGTAGTGTCACCTGTAATTCTTCACTTTGACAGTATAAAATTTTAAAGAGGTTGCAGCAAATGCCTCTTCCCTGCTTAGCATGTTATGGATGCAAAACTAATTTAGTATCTTTACTGTACTTAACAGCATACCATTAACAATAAGATGCCCATCTTCAGCTTTCACGTCACCCTTGAAGCGGCCATGAGTAGAGTCATACTTGAACATGTACACCATGTAATCCAAACCAATAAATGGATCATTAACAGCAACAACCTGGGGAAAAAAGAAACCATGTTGAAATTTTCAGCCAAATAATCCAAAGCTGGTTTACAATGGGCTCTGTACCTCAGATGCAAAAAGTTTCCAGTTCCCTGACTGATGGAGACAGGTTACATTATGCACTTTTAGTAAACATACTAAACATGCTTTAGAGGACAAAGCTACAGCAGAGAGGACAGAGAAACTATTTTGCAGAGGTTTTTGATTATGCAAATTAAAGAAAACGTCCTAAAACAATACTGCTAAAATAAATTGCTATTAGTATACATTTCCTTATGTATTTCCAAAGGTTTGCGCACCTAAGCGCTCTATCAAATCATTTCAATAAAAGGTTTTAACTCTTACGTTATAACGTTTTGTATGGCACTTCATGGATAATAAAGCTACAACTATTTTCTATGGTACCAAAACTCATTTGGAATGTATAAATCAAAATTGCGAAAAAAAATTGCATGTACTAAGAAGATAATGGTGCATATGGCCATTTCTATTGTTTGTTGTATGAAGTTTAGGTTAACCTCATTTATACAGTCGAAAGGCACCTATTTAATTTACACATGCATGCACGCACACGCACCCCATGGAATCGTGCACATATTTATTTCATATTGTATCTCTAATTTTCACAGCATTTGAAAATTAACTAAATGGCAATTTTAAAACGATGGCAAGCTATCCATTTAATTCATCTATACAAGTGTAGCAGTACATAATAATCGCATAAATTGTTATATACATGCAAAGCTGTTCTGCAGCATATGTTGTATTACGAGAGCTGCCCGACCATATAATGTGAGACCAGTTGAGAAACTGCAATCGACATACCTTCTGTGTATGGAGCATGAGGGGCAGGATATGCATACTTAAAAAATTGTTTATGTATCCTTTTGTTGTTCCTGTACTATTTTTCAACCATTTTGCAGGAGTGGTTATGCAAATGAAACAAGTGAAGAGATTCTTAACCTAAACTTATTTTAATTATTTTTGGCTTAATATGTTTTGAACTTCGAATCTATAATCCACAGTGTTCATCCTGTGACTAGTGAGGTTAATGACCAACACAACCGATGTTAAAGATTTCCAGGCAGGGAAGGAATGAGATGAGTGAATGATGGTGAATGCATATGATCAACCAAGGACTTTTAGGGTGAAGGGTGATGCAGTGAGAAATTCAGAGAAACATCTTCTCACATAAGCATCATTGCCAGAACATGAAAAAATAAGTTACTCCCCATTCCTCTTACACATTATTTTCACTAACAGAAAATGTTTTCATTTTTAAGCAGTAGCAGAGGATTGGTTAAAGGCACACTTGCCTACCTTCTGAAATTGAAGCCAGTAACACACTCATCCAGAAAAACTTAATTTTGCAAGGACAGGAAATTTAGAGGGGTGTAAAAATACTCACTCCATTAATGTACAAAAATTACATGTAATATAAGGCACAACACTCAACACTGAAACAAGAATAAATCATACTCCTTTACCTTTCTCAAGCAAAAAAGACTAAAAATACTCGCGCTGCAGATTCTGGACATCAAATTTGTTAATGCAGCACTATTTACAAAACTCAACTATTAATCCGAAGGCCTTGTTTGCTGATAACATCCTACATCATGGCACATCGAGTTATGCTTATGGCTGCAGCAGTAGAGGCAGAAGCTTTTAGGCTTTCTGTGCAGCTTTATCATCTTGTCAATAAGTCTTCACTGAAACTTTGTTCATAGCATTAAGTAGTACTGCTACATTTCAATTGAGAAATCAATTCCAATGGCATATTACACATAAATGACCTGAAGTCCGTTATATTCTTTCTCACATGACTGAAAACATTCATGTTCACATTCAGCATTACTATGAGGAAAAGTTAGAATTGTCAACATAATTGACAATATTTTAAGATTTCTTCTGACCCACAAATACAAGCTAATCTTTCCCATTTATCTTCCCGCTAAGCAGGATGCCTCAGGCAGTAGTATCTAAGGCTGATAATCTGGAGTTAGCAGACTATTTGCATTGGATCAGCCACCCCAACTTTGGGGTTTGTGCCTTTTTAGGTAGGTAGGCAAATGCTGGGATGGATTTTATATTACCACATTTTCCTGTCCCTCATTTCCTTTCAGGGGTTATAGGACTGGCACGATGGTCAGTGGTATATGGTGCATGTGGTGGATGCACTTTTCTTCCCCAGAATCAAACCTTCTGTCTGAACCCATCCATCTGTTTTTCTGGATGGGAGGCATCAGGGATGCTCTAATTGGAAATGATAGGGACCCCACTGTTCTGTCCTTCATACTCTCTTGCCTCATCCCTTCCTCCTGCATGTTTAAGTTTCTTAATCCTAAACATCCACCCTACTTCCAATGAAGTGATTAGAATGCAAATTTTAGCCCCTTTATTTGTTTTTAAAATAGATCGGAATTCTGTTTTATAAAAAATCTTTAAGACCTGACGTGCTGAAACTCTTCCTGGTACCACATATTAAACAGTAATGAACATAACTTTCTAGGCTATACAGAAATTTCTTGTACACATTTTACACTTCATAACATGAACTACATAAAAAGTGGCCCCCCCCCAAAAAAAAGAAAGGGGAAAAAAAAGAAAAAGAAAAGAAAGAAACATCCCACAGCCAAAAAATACAAATAAGATAAATGATGCCAGAAGTTTACTTTACAATTTGTGTCATCCATTACTGAATGTTCATGCCAGTTACTGCTGTTTATTGAGATCACCAGTGGTGCATTCAAATTTTAAATCCTACAAAATTAAGTCTGCACACTCTGCATTTTGTTGTAGTCCAGTGTAGGGGGACCATGATGGGGATAGGTGCACAGATAAGATCTAGCCCATCACAGAATGTAAATGAACATACAACATTCAGGCTGTAACCCTAAGTTAGCAAGAAGTCCAACATTATCATCAGCAAATTATAGCACTATGCAATAGAATTTATTACTTTGCACCTCCACTGCTGTAAAAAGGCCTCTGTTCCTGTACATTTTCAGGCAAATGCAATAGTTAGCAAGTACATAGAAGGTATGTTTCCATTTAGGCCGAGATGCAAGTGCTAATGAAGATAGTTTCACTTCCAGAATGTATGGGTGATAATTCAAACGTGTCTGTTAGAGTCCATACAGTGAGGAATATGGTTTGTAATTTTATCACAAGACTCCACTGACTGATGACAGAATAAGTGTGTTTCTTGTGAATCCCATGAATGATAGATAGTATTTGTAATTTGCAACAAACTCCCACTTTTAAGATCGAGAAGGAAAGTAACTTTTAAACTTTGGGTAGCCTATTCATAATGCTGATGACAGGTAAGAGAAAAATAAAGGAAATCTTGCAGTAATAAAATCTAAACCTCTTGGGTTTATGGTTATCGCAGTCTAAGGAACCCCAACCGGCAGCCTTTGTACAGTAGCCAAACACTTGTTCCCTACCTCCCCTAATTGCAACCACCATAAACATCTTAGTGGTATCCATATGCACATGCGCGTTGTTGCCATAATATTTGAAAGTAAAACTTTGCAGCCGATTGCCACATGTACAAAATGCAATCATGTAGTTTATCTTGCTTAATTTACACACAAATGCAGTAAATAACTGTGCATCACATAATAGTTACATTTCTGTTACAAACGCTTTAGAATATAACTGAGGAAGAGGTGAACTTTATTATGCTACAAGAATGGAAATGAATGTTAACATATTCGAGAAAAACTTTAAATACGTAAAAGTTAAAAAAGAAAAAGAAGAAACAGGTGAAAAAAGTAGAGCAAACCCAAGTTTTTGCATCACTCTGGGGAGAGGTGCTTTTTTCGTAGTTTTGAAATTGTTGTGAAGCAAATTTATTATCAATGTTTTATTAATATAAAGTTAATACAAAAAGAAACTGTGTACTTAAGATGCGCAAGATTTACTAGCAAAGCAGCTTCTGTTTAATTAAATGAATAGCTTTATTATAAAATGCAGGACAAGTAAGAACACTGAAGACAAAAGAAAGAAAAAATAAAAATATCTTGTGTTATATTCACATGATTATCTCTACTCATTCTTCTATAACTACTTTTACAAAACCTATTCTTCTATCTACTTCTTCTTAAATGACAAACTTACATTGCATATTTCGTTGTAATTATAAGGGGACACATGCTAAAGCGAGTCAGATTTTTAAAAAACAGATGACTACACAATGACTTTGAATTCCATGCTCTTAGATGATCACAAGAAAAATACAAATAGGGAATTGCCATTTGTAAAAAGTACAAGTATTTCAAAATTCAAACCAATAAAGAATTTCTTGTAAACGATTAACAATTTTACATGAACTGTGTCATTTAAAGATTGCATTTTACTCACAGTAAGACTTCGTATATCTTACGGTTTAACAGTTATACAGAAAGTTGAGAATCACAAAGAATTTACAGGTTATTCCCAGAAAATAAAATTCAAGACACATTTTATTTTTCATACATATGTCTTAAACATGTAGTATTTTAATAAAAATCGTTATAGCTGTTTTTTAGAAATTCAAAACAATAAACATTTTTCCACATTAAAGGTAGTTTGGGATGGTGGCATTTTACCGAAAATCTTTGTGTCACATCCTTTGAAGGAGTTGAATTTAAATACCAAGCTCACATACACTGGCACTTAAGAGTTGGTGTTGCATTGCTTTTCCTAGCAAATCTTTTCAGTTGGGCCCATATTAGTTCTATAGGATTAAATATGCAGTGGTAAGGTGGAAAACACAAAACTTCATGGCTGCGAGAAGCTGCAAGTTAATCAACTACATACGTTTTGGCTATGTTTGCAGATCAGATTGATTGTATATGGACGGCTTTTATGGGAATAGGATTTGGCACCGGTATATTCACTTTTCCATGAAGGAAATACTATCTTGAACCCTTATGTTCATGCAGGGAATTTTAAATAGTTGCCACAAATGGTAGCTTGCATTGTCCGCAATTATTACACATTTTCTGTCATTTGGCAAGTTTGCAAGCAGACTATTCAAAAGCCATTTTTCGATGACTGTCAGCTTTGTAGTCTCCAATGTTCTTGGCTGACGAAAAAAGGCAATTTGGCACCCACCCTTCATTGCCTCCAGCATGAAGTACCATAATACGTTTCCCTCGTGATGGTGACTTTAGGACACAGTTGCAGGTACCATCGTCCCATCCCATCTTAGCAATGTCGTGAGTGTCGAACCAGGTCTCATCAAGATACATTATCTTAAAACCCTGTGATCGCAACTCCCGAAGCCTATGGAGGAATTGGTATCTCCAAGCCCTATTCTTGCAGATTCCATTACCACACTCCTCTTCTTTAGACAACGAAAACGAAAACCCAGCTTCTTGAGCAGCTCGCGAAGTGTAGTTTCTTCGTAAGGAAAGTCTGCTACATTTTTCAGATGCTGCAATAGTTCACGGACCGTGGGCGATTGTCCTTTATTAGATAGATTTATTTATTTCTACATATATTTAGATACATGCATAATTCATTCAATTTTCTTGCTACTACTAATAACCAGCATAAAAGCAACTGGTATCAGCTGCTTAACTAGCAAAACTTACTACTAAACTAAAACCTATTCCACTGGTATCCAGCAGTTACTTACTAATATCCAGTACTGTATTTACTTCATTTACCTTTTTATTTATTAAAATCCTCTACCTTTTTTATATTCATATATACATATAATTATTTTGTAACACATCTTATAATTTATATTCTCCTTTCCTACTATCTGGATACTAATACATTAATTATGCTATTCTAGGAGTTGCTTGAGATAGGATCATATACACTTAACACCCTGGTTGTTTGTGCATATGTACCCTTCATTTTACTATATAGATTTTTCAAAACTAACAATTTAAATTACTCTCCTCATCTATAATTTACCTATATCATTTCTGTTATTATAATGCTCTTTATTTAATAATGTTCCTTCACCATTTCTCTTTTACCTTCCCTGTATATTTACTTAATTGTTTAAAAAATTCTCTTATTATTTACCAAAGAGTTCTAAAAATATCTATCTGTAATTTATCCCACTTCCTATTTCATATTTCCTCTCTCCAAACTTTGGTTTCTGACATTCTATTATACAGTGTAAATTTTTATTTACACTTCCACATAGTGGGCAGAGTTCTTTGTCAACTTTTAAACCCCTTAACAACATGGTTCCGGTTCTTGCCCACGCCAGGCCCTCCCTTTCCATTTTATCACAAACATCAATATATTTTTCCCTTCCCCAATCTTTTTCCAAGTTCAGATAATATATCAGAGTTCTCTTATCCCTTAAACTAACATATATTTCCTGTTTCTCAATATCATCAACCCTGAATTTCACTTTGTTCCATACATTTTGTCCCCTCATCTGAATATTGACTGGCTTGCCCAATCCTACTTCCCTCACAGTTTCCTTTAATTGGGATAACCAACTTCTTTGCCATCTTGTTTTTTCTTGTATCCTTAAACAGTTTTTGAGAATATTTCCCTCCTCCAATGCTTGGATCCTACTCCAATATTTCATAATGTGTTTTAACACTATTCCTTTCCTTCCAACTCTTCCTAGTTCAACTAGGGATACCCCATTTGGAGCTGCTCTTGGTAACCCCAGTATTTTACAAAAGGTTATGTGAATCTAATCCACACATTTCCATCCTTTTTCTGTCCCCAAATCTCTATACCATGCATTATTCTTGATTCAACTGCTGGAGTATATATTCTCTCTAACCAATTTACTCTCATATTTGGTAATTTCCTCAAGCACGTTCTTATGCTATTAATAGCTAACTTTCCTTTACCTGGTGTATTTTTTCTCTGCTCGGTCCACCTACCATTATTTAACCTTACCCCCACATAAATTTATTTACAACATCGATTCCACTCCCCTCTAGCCACCATTTCTCATCTCTGCCGAGTTTATTTCCATTTTTACAGACTATAATTTTGGATTTACTTTTATTTATCTTTAGACCCCATTCTTTGCAGTATCTCTGTTGCTTCTATTGCTTTCTTTAATCCTCTGCTTGTAATTGCTGTTGCTACTAAATCATCTATCTGCAAAGAGCAAACCTGGGATGTCTATTATTAATAATTGATAGACAGTACAAGTTTTCCTTCAGTATGTCATCTATAAATAGGTTGAATAAAATGGGACTTAATTTACAATGTCCTTTATTATAAAAGTGATAATCGCAACCGAAATCTTCCACTTTATTAAACTTGGCCTTTTGTTGCCTGGCTTTTTAGGAGTCACTGGACCTCTGGATAAAATTCCACACAGTTTTTCTGTCCAGCTTCAGGATTCTTGCGGTCTTCGATATTGAACCCTTACCTAAATGGTTCTTTCCTACATATTCATGAACATTACACAAAAAATCTGGCTTTGCTTATTTAAAGCTTTTGTAACTCTTTTCTTCGTGGTCCTGGCACTACTGGTACTCTGTAAGGAGTCATTTGCTGGTGCGGCCGGAGGGGCAGCAACTTGGTTCGTTTCCCAAGGCCTCAACATCTTAATTGAACTATTAAACATTGTTAAACTTACAAAACTGCACTAAGTAAAACACTATAACTTCACTGAAGATACAGATACAAGTTTAACTAAAAGACGGAAGAAAAGCGCGAGCGAACAGTCACAGCTGCTAAAACGTACTGAAATCTAAGAAACAACAGAAATGACATTGCAACAATGCTTTGCTTTGATGGAGCTAGAGACAGAATCACGTGCTGTAGTTGGGGGATGGGAAGACCCTACTAATCGTCTACAGATGGGTTTGTGGTCAGGCTTCAAAGCTTTCCGTTCGCTTGGTAGCTAGGGGAAGCGATGCCTGCAACCAGTTTACCAACTTTTCTTGGTTATGCAGTACCTATAGCTTACAATAACATGATCTATTTGCCTTGTTTACTTTTGATGTAGGTCGGTGAGGCCTGACACGAAGTCGGCATTCCAAAACATCCCAAAGGTGTTCTATAGGATTCAAGTCAGGACTCTGTGCAGGCCAGTCCATTACAGGGATGTTATTGCCATGTAACCACTCCGCCACAGCCCGTGCAGTATGAACAGGTGCTTGATCGTGTTGAAAGATGCAATCGCCATCCCCGAATTGCTCTTCAACAGTGGGATGCAAGAAGATGCTTAAAATATCAATGTAAGTCTGCGCTGTGATCGTGCCATGCAAAACAACAAGGGGTGCAAGCCCCCTCCAAGAAAAACACAACCACACCATAACAGCACCACCTCCAAATTTCACTGGCACTACACATGCTGGCAGATGACGTTCACCAGCCATTCGTCATAGCCACACCCTGCCATCGGATCGCCACATTGTGTACCGTGATTTTTCATTCCACACAACATTTTGCCACAGTTCAATCGTGTAATGTTGACGCTCCTTACACCAAGTGAGGCGTCGTTTGGCATTTTCCTGCGTGATGTGTGGCTTATGAGCAGCCGCTCGACCATGGAATCCAAGGTTTCTCACCTCACACCTAACTGTCATAGTACTTGGAGTGGATCCTGATGCAGTTTGGAATTCATGTGTGATGGTCTGGATAGATGTCTGCCTATTACTCTTTACGACCCTCTTCAAATGTTGGCGGTCTCTGTCAGTCAACAGACGAGGTTCGCCTGTACGCTTTTGTGCTGTACATGTCCCTTCATGTTTCCACTTCACTATCACATCAGAAACAGTGGACCTAGGGATGTTTAGGAGTGTGGAAATCTCGTGTACAGACTTCTGACACAAGTGACAACCAATCACCTGACCACGCTCTAAGTCCGTGCGTTCCATGGAGCGTCCCATTCTGCTGTTTCACGATGCCTAATGACTACTGAGGTCGTGGATAATGAGTACCAGGCAGTAGGTGGCAGCACAATGCACCTAAGATGAAAAACGTATGTTTGTGGGGTGTCCGGATACTTTTGATCACATAGTGTATATTAAATTTTTGATAAATTATAATTGGCAATGTGTGCAATAATTTTGGGTGGAACAACTAGCTTCTAGACTGACAATTTTGTAGTGTTTATCTGTTACTGGTGTTACAAAGCCCATAATTTTCATTATCAAATTGCACTAGTAGCAACCTCATTTAAAATGTGAACTGTCGAGTCCGATCACCTCATTGGACGAAGTTCCTTGCTGAATGGTAGGTCACTTAATATAACAGATTTTGACTTTCAAGAGATGAGTGACACACAGAAATGTTAATGCAGCCTACAATGTATGCTGTAATATCCTTGTTTTTGCAGTTTGGTGGTTCTAGAAGCTTGTGATTTCATAACACCAGTACCCAGAAACTTAATTTTACCAAGTGTGCCGTACATAACTTTTTTTTTTCATTCCATCTAGCTGACCAAGCAAAGTTTTTGTTCTTAACGTTTAATTGTAAATGTTATCAACACATTACTTAGATTTAGTTCATGTATTAACATTTGCATTCCTCCTCCTTTGGAAAGCACAATAAAGATTTTTAAACAATCATTTCAAAATGGGTTATTGAAGTGCTCAATATTAGTGTGTTTACGCTTGCATTATCAATCTGTGATAAGTCCAGTTAATGCATATTTAGTTCAGAAGTGACAAGTTGTCGGTGATGAAAAACAAAAAGCACATATAGACCCACCTGCAAGTGTTAAATGTGGTCCCTTTTAACAGATGTTTTCTATTTTCCTTCATAATGGAATCGTCAGGTGCAAATTTGAAAAAGAATTGGTTAAATATACAGCACTATAAAGTAGGTAGGTCAGTTAATATAAGCTAAATAACTTAAAAGATTTAAAACTGTGGAAGAAATAGACAGTAATGCAACATTCAATACTTCTGTGAGTTACGAAGCTCAATTACCACTGTGCTGACAAAGGACCTGGGTGTTGTAAGTAAGTTTACTAGAGGGTTTTTTTTTTTTTTAAATTTATTTAATCTAAGCAAAAACAGGAATCTTATTGAACATGCTAATCTGATTGAAATATCTACTTTTTGGGGAGCAATTATTCTAAATGAGATATAAAATAATATATACATTTTCTGGTCAAATTATCATGGGCTGCAAAATATGGCCTTGCAAGCCTATAATTTATGCTTTTGAATTGTGTTATTGTATTATATTATATTTGTTACTGTTAAAAAAACTGAATTCAGAACATTGTTATTGCAGCGAGTCTGGAGATTAACACATTCATGCATACAAAATTTAATGTTTTACATACACTGCGATCCATATAAACTTTCACTACTTTAATGGGCCATTATTTCCCTCTGAAAGCTCTTAGAAGTGTGAACTTTGTTTTAGCGATCTAAGTGGCTCTGGGAGAATCACTACCACTGCCATTTGTTGACTATTTTGTTGATTTTGATAGCAATTACAAGCATTGCTGACAGTCTTTAATTTGCAGTCTTAACAGAAACATGCAGTACTCACTTTGAAAGTGTATTTTTATTGTTAATACGTATTGGAAGACAAATTCATTGATAACGGGAATTTCAAAGAGAATTCAATGTGCGCAATGTTCCAACAAAAGCAACAATTTTATCACTAATAAGAAAGCTGGAGGCAACTAATGTACTCGTCAGCAAGTGAAAAATAGGCCATCATTGAGTGCAGAGTCTGCTGATAAATGTTCAAAGATGCTTAGTGAACTCTCCAAAGACGTTGCGTCAATTAGCCTGGATACAGGCTATTCATATGGCACATGTCAAAGAGCTGCAAAGAAATCGGGATTGCAAGCCTACAGAGTGCATATGATGCAGCTATTGAAAGAAGCAGATGATGGAAAAACTAATGCATTTCAGGGTTTTCTTATTCCACGTTCACACACACACTCCATAACGTGGTGTACAGATGAGGCATGGCTTCATCTGTCAGGCTACATCATCACACAAGACAGCAGATACTGGGCTGCTGTAAACTTCCATATCATCCACAAAACACCACTGCATGATGAAAAGGGAGTATGGTGCACAGTATCAGCTTCCAGGATTGTTTGCCCCATTTTCTTTGATACGACTGTAGACACTACTGTTTATATGGGCATCTTCAATACATTTGTGGAGCAGCTGGATGAAGGTTATTTCCAGCAAGATGGAGCAACATGTCACATCTAACTCCTCCATGCAACTTGTATCCAGTTTCTTTGATAATCGAATAATCTTAAAAGGTCTGTAGCCCCCCAGATCATCCGACCTTTTCTTATGGGGTATCTTAAAAATAGTGTATAAGAATAGACCTCAGACATCTGCTGAACTCCATGAATCCATTAGTAATGAAATACGCAACATGGCGAGGATATTCTTCATAGAATGTCACAGAATATGGTGAAACGAGTGCAGATATGTACGGATACCAGTGGAGGACACTTCCAACATTTTCTCTGAGGAACAATGTAATCTCCCAATTGTGTATTATATTCTCCCAAAGTTGCACATGTGTCCTATTATTGGTTCGAGAGTTATGGCCCATTAAAGTGGTTTAGGTTTACACGGATCACGCTGTATTTAAATGTTGCTAAGAGAATGTTACACAAAACTGCAGACATTTCAAACAAATTGTTCAGTAATTAAACAAGTACCTCTTAAGGTTAGCGCTTGAAACACATGAATACAGTAGAGCCCCAGTATTTCGAGGTTTGTGCAGTTCGAGCTGCTCTTAAGAAAATTAAAATTTTGCATAAAACTAGAGCAAAATCCCATTTTTGTACATTGCCCGCATGTACATTGTGTGTGTTACATTTTCAACTTTCCTTCAATTTTCCATGTATAATACACGTAAAACTCTCCTAATTAGGGTTTTCGTTCATAATGCACAGAAATAACCTTGGCCTCAGACTGCTAATGCATTTCTATTACAGATGGACATGTATCATTAGCTTTTGAGGAGTGCGCTTGCTCTTTCTTTGTCGACCCTTCACTTATTGGGACCGCCTGACAATTGGTTGTACAGTGCATACCATCCTTGTTACTCCTATTGTCCCTACACAGCGACAGTGGTCATTAAAATACGTTTAAGTAAAAATACACATTTTACAACATAGGCTGATCATTGTTGTATGTAGATGGTTGTGTAGTTAACATCTGTACTGTAGCAAGCCCATCTGTGTCACGTTAATTTTAGTGTTGCATGTACGTAGATATGGAACTCTGCGTTTAATGTTTTAGTTCATACATTACAATGTAGGAATAAGAGAAAATTTGTGGCAATGAATGTGAAACTGGAGGCTTTGATTCATGGTCTGAAATAAAGGCAGAGACGCTAAAAAAAGTCTTGGAACCAGATTTTATGGAATGAAATGGATACCCACAGTACAGACGAAGATGACCAACCACTGGCAGAACTGATGAAAAAGCTTGCTGGATGTGAAAATGCAAATGTGAGCGAGGTCTCAGATGAACAGTTTGAAGTGACCAATCTTGCAATTGTTGAAATAGTTGGCGAGCCTGATGAAGTCAGTGGTGACAAGGAATTACCTGAAGAAATTTTACCAGTATCACTCACACCAAGGGTTTGGCAGCGCTAGATGTGGCATTGCATTATATCGAGCAGCAAGCAGAAGCTACTCCAACTGACACCATGCTTAGAAGATGGCACGACACTGCTGCTAAAAAAACCAGGTTCTATTTTAAAACAAAGGACTTTGGACAATTTCTTTAAAATATAACATTTTTACAACTTGGAAATGTGTGCCCATATATGTACATGTAACACAGTATGTACTGAACTGTTTTTTTTACTTCTTTTTTTAACCATTATTGTGCTCATTAAACATATATTCATGATTTACCCATCGATTTAGTGATATTTCTGTATAATCCGAGTTTTTTGTAATTTGAGGTAGCCTCAACCCCAATTAGCTTGAATTATCAGGGTTCTACTGTACTTCCTTCTATGTCATGTATGGACACACATTAACAATAAAGATGAAGGTGGGGGACCTTAACATATTTAACACATGAAACAGTATGCTCCATTTTCAAAGGATATGGAAAAATTGGCAAGGACATCAATACCTGCATTATTTCCAATCGAAAAATGGAATACAGAATTAATAAAGAAATACAACATATACATTTCTGTGAAGAAAAATTAGCTGTTAATTTAAAGAAACAATCTTGATCCATAAAGTACAATCATTTTTTCAGCAGTAATTCCATCTCAGCTTGGTGCTTCTCTAAAGCCAATTTTGTCTGTAGCTTCATCTTCTTTCAAAATCAAATCTTTACCAAGTTGTAGCAAACCTAATTTCTTGGCTTTATTTTGGGGGGCGCCATTTCCCTGCTGTTTAAGTTGCTCCAATTCTTCTAATGCAATCTGATGGCAGATTTCTGCCTCCTTTTTATTTGATGCAATTCAAGTTTGTCATCATTAAGTTTGCTAAGCTTATTAAGCTGCACCTGTAATTCAGCATTAATTGCTATTTGCCATGCTGTCAGTAATTTTCTTTTGTGTGTTTTTGGTTCTGAAGAAACTGAAATAGAAAAGCAAACAAATTTAAGGAAAAAGTAGGTGCTAATATGCCAAGGACTGTTGCAGTATAGTTATATTGGTGATGGTTATAGCAAGTTGAACAGAATAATGTAAGGAACAAGAAATATTATACGTTTCTGGTACATCTTAATAAATTGCAATACCTATGTAAGAGTGTTATAGCACTAATTAAGGGGAAGTAAACTAATTAAAACACTAGCCAAGTGCTTTTATTGGAATAATAAAACCCATTGTGAATTTCTACAATTGCTAATGGAGTACTCTAGATGAAGGTATTATATAGCATACCAACATAACATTTTGTTTACCCAAATATTTTCATGGCTTTTATCGGTTATTACTGACACAAATAAGGTTTCATTCATTGGAAACATAGGAAGTTTTGGTGTAGACAAATGTGATGTGATGCTGGGTAGCAATTATACTCTAGTCAAGCTCAATAAGTATCTAAGAAAGAAGTGTTTAAGCGGATACACTTTTATAAATTATGGTAATCACACTTGCATGGTTTTAAATTTACCTGGAAGAAAAAAGCACGAGAAAAATTAATCTTTCAATTGAAGTATAAAGCAAGCAACTCCCAAATTTTATTTAAAAGAACCTATGTCAGTTAATTAACCTAACCTTCACATATGGGTGTTAAGCATTATCACTACATAAGTTTACTTCACCAGTTAGATTAGTGAGTGGGTGTGTGCGCACAAACAATAAACCTACTTCAACCTCAAGTTTAAACTAGGGTTTAAATTTATAGAAATTGGGATGGGTAAGTAAATCTACTTACCTACCTATTTTAACCACTTGGAGATGACTGTTGGAGACTCCAGAGATTTTACTACAGCCTGGTGGGTGGCCTGCATTCATTTAACTCGAATGCTTACGATGGGTTAGATTCATGGTTTTAAAACACACTGGGAAATGTGTGTTGTTCACCATACGCAGGTTTTAAGGATTTACTTTATTCGATTACTGGAATTTCTGTACACGCTATGCTAATAACACATCTGGTAGAATAACATATGCATGCTAGAATATTCATACTTCTCATTTATTAGTTATTGTAATTATTTCTTTTAGATTAGGTACCTGAATTTTACCTACTTATCATCTGAGTAATTGTGCTACAAATGCTTTAAACAGCAACAGTAATAATATGGTAACTATCCATTCAGATCAATTTGTGGAACTTCATTTTTTGCAGAAGCTCTAGGCTCTTCTACTATGGCCGACGATTAAGCAGGCACAAATACTTCACTGGAGAGAGCACAGTTTTGATTCTGTTCAGATCCACCTAAAACAATACATTCTTCACAAAAATGGAATAAACTTCAGTTAACTGGATTTACAGTAAATTTAAATCTCTAGCACTCATAAGTTACATTTAATTTAGTGTGCAGAAGAGAAGATTATAGGGCTAACCACAGAAGAAACTGACTAATGAAAATACAAGAATGTGTCAAAGAGGAAGGTTTCAGTACTAATGTGTATTATATACTACCCAAGAGTGCTAAGTGAGCAGGGAAAGAGGAAGGTTGGGCTAGTAAGCTCCTCTGTGGCTGAAGAGGAAAAGTGAATTAAGGGACAATGGGAGTTGAAATTACAGTTTACAGAATGAGAATTGGACTGTTTATGGCAAAAAAGGCTATTAAATGTAAAACTGATCAAAACATGTCGAATTGGTTGATAACAGGAAGTGTGATACTTATGCTCCTAGTGATTGGAGGAATTGAATTAAATCCAGGCCCAAAGAATATGCAAGAAATGGAGGATCTCATAGAAAAAACCAACAACATGAACGGAATGGAACAATGCATAAAAGATAATTTAAACAAAGTGGCTGAAGAAATAAAAGATGTTAGTAAAGATGTGCAAGGAATAAATATAGAAGTTGATAGAATCAAAGAGAGAATGGAAAGAATAGATGAAAGGAGGAGGAGACTCAATTTGGTGTTCACAGGAGTTGAAGAAAGAAGGGGTATCTGGCCATATGAAGAAATAAGAAAAATTTTAACAAATAAACTAGAAATGGATCTGATAGGATGGGAGATTGTGGAAGCATACAGAATGGGTAGGCAAGGCAGAAAAAAACCAATAATAGTACAATTTGCAACATACAATATAATTTACGAAATTTTAAGAAGGTCAAAAATGCTAAAAGGAAGTAATATATTTATAAACAAAGACTTGAATCCAGCCCAGAGGGACCTCAAAAGAAGCCTAATACGGAAGATGAAGAAGGCAAACGAGCACTCATTTGAAACTTACAGCTTCGGATAGATGAAGATGTAACATATACCGGCAAAAAGGATCTATGGTGGAGAGAACCAGAATGGAAGGAAACAAGTCAGCAAAATAGCGGCGAACGAAGTAAATTAACACCAGTGGCAACCAGCGGAAGTACAAAGTCCAGAACAGAGCTGAGCTGAGAAAAGGAAAGATAGATAGATCCAACACGAAAGGAAAATGACGTAAATGTAACAGGTGAAGGTACGTCACAACATATGTATGAAGCAATAACACCGAGCCAGAGGGGAAGGAGAAGCCCAGTAACGTCAAGGCATATGTCATCGCCAAAGAAGATAGTGTCGCCGGGGAGAGAGCAGCCGCACGTGTCCTTACAGAGAAGGGGAAAGAGGTGTGGCCACAGTGTGTAGTGAGTAATGGTAAAAAAGCATGTGGCGGGGAAGGGAAGTGGGGTGAATTGCCGGAAAAGCATGGAGTATTCGGAGGAAGAAGGGGAAGAAAATATTATTGTGTCACCGGGGAAAGAGGAGAGGGAAGCTGTACGCATCCTTGCGGATAAGAGGAAAGAGGCGTGGCAACAGTGTGCAGTGCAAAAAAGCATAGCGTGGAAGGGAAGGGGAGAGATTCGGAAAAGTGGGGAGTATTTGGAGGAAGAAGGGGAAGAAAACATTATATCAACACCGCATGGAAGTATATTGGTGCTCCAGAAAGAAATGCAAAAATCAGTGGAGGGAATCAAACTGAGAAGTAAAAAAACTTTCCGTAATAGAATGGGATCGCAATAGCGGCCAACAAGGAGATTGGGATTTTGGAATTGTGAAGGCCAAACCGGCTGCTTCACAATTCCACAATCTTGGATTGTATCATCTTTTAGAGAAAGACAAATGTTAAAGGATAAATATACGAAAATAGAAATCATAATAATGGGGACTTTAACATAGGAATAGGGGAAAGAGATAAGCAGAGAAAGTAATTAAAATTATTAGAGAAAATAATGCGAGTAAAATATGGAAGGGTATAAAATCAATGTATCTAAAGAAAAAGAGATTAGGAGAAAAAGTTCATGGTATGGAATGAATAGGAATAAATGGATATGGATGGTTAAAAGAAGAAAATAAATAAATACAAGAAGTACTAAATTGTATTAACATGTAATAGTAATCCGAGAAGGCATCGAATATGTAATAACTTAATGCTCAATAGATTAATATATTATTATAATCAAAGGAGGGGAGATGACTATAAAATGGCCAGGGCCAGAAGCAGTCACTCCTAATATGATTGTAATTATTTTGGCACTCAATAAATATTACATTACATTACTACCCAAAACAAATTTCAGAAAATATAAAAATGGATTTCCCTTATTGCAACTTACATGTAAGCAGTACAACCCTATTGCTATCCAAGGCATCCTCAAGCTCTACATTTGTTGCATTTAGGATGATAGAATTTGCTCAATTGTCATCCTCTTTTGGCATTTGTATTGGACCAATTGTCATTTTCTTTTGGATTTAATGTTGTCCCAACATTTTTTTTTAAGTTGAACAGTTCCCTGCAACAGAAGGTAATAAATGCCTTGTCACACTAATGAACAAAACCAAACAAAGAAACCAAGAACTGTTTAATATAATATTAAAACACAGGCATATATAACTAACCTTCAAATGATCCGATTCGCTGTTGAACCATTCTTGTATCTCAGTCCAAGCTTTGCATTTTTCTTGAAGGGTTGCAGCATCTGCTTCTTTATTCTTCAACAAATAGTTCTATTTGTCTAGAAGAAGCAATAGAAAATTTGGAGATATTTTCAAGCATGTGATGTGAGAGACACTAGAAATTTTCTAAGTCAGAAGATTCCCACAAACAAGTATGAAACGACTAATGATTTAGTTTTATTGCTTCTCGCATAGCAACAAACACGTGGTTCATTTGTAACAACCGTAACCAACCTCTGAAAAAAAAATTCCCATACATCTGCACAATCTGGAGCAATTAGTAACCCGACACTTGAAAAGTCCTGACCATGCTCTCTTGGATTTTATTGCTTTACAATTATAGACATGCAGTGAAGTAGAATTTATTGTTGTGTGAGAAGGAAAGTTTGTATGTTCTTGGAGATATTCTTGCAAATAATAAAAACTTTTAGAAATGGCTTATCCAATAAGATGGATCTGTCAGTTTACCTCAATGATACAGAGAACACCTAGATGCTCACATTTGTCAGCATTTCTGGCATCCTGACACCAAGAACCATTCAGCAGACCCTTTCCAGGAACTAATGGGAGACATTAGGCAGGTCTAACCTGTGGTGAAGTGATTAGGTTAAAGTTTACACTAGGCATAGTTAAATTAACGGATTAGTGTTTAATGTACATAGCTAGTCAGCATAATTCAGAACAATGTATATAATTCTATAGTTAGTGTGATTTAGTGGCAAAAAAAAGTGTTGGCTGCATTACTTAAGTGTGATGCAAGATGGAGAATTTGGCAGCCCTATGGCTACATGCACAAGAAGTAAATAATTATAAGGCTTAAATTATGTCAATAAAACTTTTTCCAACAAGAAATCATCCAAATAAATAATTCTACATACATATTACACCAAAAAATGTGAAGCTGTACTTCAAAAAAAATATGCCATAGATGGACTTAAAAAAAAGAAGGAAAAAAAAACAAATCATGCGTCACATGTTGTAAAATTGAGCCAGAAATTCTCTTCTTGTTCTGAAAATAGCTTCTTTTCCATTTTCAATCACAATAATTACAAGGACACAGCTGTTTACAGACATGCAAGAAGCACTGGGCATTGCTAGCACATTTTTGCTGCCAACAAACTGATTTTCCTTTAAACTTTCATTCTTATTTTACTCAAATGCAGTGTGCTATCAGAAATAAATTTTAATTCTAATGCATAATGGCATAAACTATGAATATATTTATTACATCCAATGATTATTTATCCATTTTATTCATTTTACAATTAACATGTGGGAATATTTTTATTTGGATGCCGAATATTTCAGGCAATACGAGACCTTTGGTTCTTTCCTTCATTAAGGTAACCATTAGGCAACTTCAAGAATATGATTTCACATCTAAGGGAGATACATTCCTTATTACGTCCTTAATGAAGGATACCTTAAGGGTGTATTTTAGGAACGTTTAAGAAATTTCACCTCTAGCATGTATGGATGGCACTAAAACGTTTTCACCATCTTAATACACCTATGTAGATTTTAGAATTTTACCATTTGGTTAGCTTAAGTGTTTCACCCCAACCTAATATATATTGTTTAGAATAAAATGTAATCAGCTTTTGCTTTACATGCATTCTCTGTGGAGAAAAAAACTCGTCAGCTTTTGTTTCTACTTACATTCCCTGCAGAATACCACTATAGTATTCTCAACAAAAGATTTGCAAATCCTTTTTATTCTAGTAATTTATGAATCAAAATTAGATGTTTTATAGCACAAGTCCATCAAAGAATAGGATTTTTCAATGGTGAAAGCACTATCAAAATTGGTTGAGTGGTTTTAGAGATTACCACCCCCCCCCCACACACACACACACAAATTTTCTGTTTATATTAGCATAGGCAACACTTGAGATGTGTGGTGGGGGTACTTGACTGAGAAAAAACTTCATTGAAATTGTGTGATTAAATAGACTTCCTGCAGAGAATAACACTAGTATGCGATGAAATTCTTGCCTCTAAAGTTTGAATGTTTTTAGGATATTTTTAGCATGCTAAAATCAACTTGAAAGCCAGAAAGTTCCTATATGATGTTTTTTTTAACTGCAATTTCTTATACTTTGGCGATTACAGCATAATTATTTAAACTGTAATATTTTAACACATGTATTTTTAGCATGTCAGAATATGAAAACCAAATTTATTCAAAATATTGTTAAGATCTTTATAGTACAAAATGAGGATATCAAATTATCTGATGGGGCATGCAAGCACATAAGGAAGTTAGAACGAGATTACATACATTCTTGCCATTATGTTTGTGGGAGATAGGAAATGTCAACCACACTTTGACGAGAGCCACAGCTTATCTTTGTAAGCGCATACACATCCCATCTGGTTCCTCTCATACTTCATTGGTTTGTATTTCATCTGGAAATACAATCAGTTTGAGGCTTTATTTTGGAGTAGAATGCTGCAAGTTTTTAGTTCAGTAAGAAAGTGCTTACCATGTTGCATCAAGGATACACAATCTAGACCACTTGTGCTATGTGGGACACACACATTGCCTAAACCGAGGTATATTGCAGATTTTGTGAAAGTCATATCATGCCTATTTTGGAATCAAACTTTGAGGCCAAAGAAAAGCTTAGGCACCACACAAAGTATGCAGAGCATGCATTGAACTTGTCATTGGGTCAACAGCAGAGGACCATCGCTATCTTTTGGGTTACATATGGTTTGGAGAGAGCAGTCAAACCATAGTAATGACTACTACTTCCGTGATGTGAAGGGATACAATTCTAAAAATAAAAAGCATATAGTGTAGTTGTTCTGTCAGTCATTTGAACTGTGCCTGCAGGCCTGTTGTACAGATCCCTGAGAAACCAGAAAATCTTGCATGGTTTTCATCCAAGTCTGATGAAGTGAGAAATTCTGGCAATGACTATTCTACCAGAATCATCAGCTGCAGAACGTGGATGTTTTAATCAAAGTGAATTAAAGGACTTAGTAACAGATCTTGCCCTCCCTGAAGAGTTAGCCGAATTGTTAGGTTCTACACTCCAAGTGAAAGATCTGTCGTGTGCAGAAACATTCTATTGGTGATGATATCAAATAGATTTTTAACTCTTTCTGCAAAGATGATCATTTTATATACTGCGGTAACATGAAAAGAACTTGTGCTAAAACTTGGACTTTCAAACTATGATCCAAGTGAATGGAGACTGTTCATTGATGCTTCCAAGCAAAGTTTGAAGGCTTCCTTCATAATGGAAACATTTTTGGTTCAGTCCCTATTCAGTGATACCCAAAGCATCATGGAAATTTGGAATCACTGCTATTGTGACTGAACTACGGTGAACACAACTGGCAAGTGGTGGCAATTTTCATCAATCTCATTTTACCAAATATCCATGCTTTTTTTTTGTCCCTGGGATAGCAGGGCACGAGTTGATCACTGGACTATGAAAACTGGCTACATTGAGAAAATTGTGAAGTTGGTTTCAAAGATGTTGTGCGTAAAATCCTGCAAGTCCTTCTAAAGTTGTGCTGCCATCTCAAAACTAAGCTTGGCTTAAACACTTTCAAGCATGCATGCGAGAGATTTGCAGTACTATCTGAAGCAAAATCAAAAAATATATTTAATGGTCCTGATATACAAAAACTAATGTATGATGCGGTATTTAAAAACCATGGATGAAAACAAAAAAACCACAGATATCTTTCCATGAAGTTTTTTCAAAATTTCTTGGTAACAAGGATCCTAATTATTGAAACATGTGACTAACATGCTTGAGCATACAATGAACTTGGTTCTAACACAAGTTTAAAAATTAATTTTCTGTTTTCTTACCTAATTTATTTCACCCGAAAATCTAGGATTTTTGAGCGAAGGCAAGGTAAATGATTTCACAAGGATCTGCAGGAAATCTAAAGGAGGTACCAGAGACAACGGAGTATCAGAATCCTTGCCGACTATTGTTGGATGTTAAGGCATGAAATATGTGAAGACAGACATTGAATAAAGAAGAGTAGGAGGACTTTTTCAACTAAGAAGCAATGAGTGAAATCTTGTGATACATGTGCTAATTTATACTTCCAATAGCGAAATAAACAAGACAAAACAAAAACACACTAGTAACATGTATGAACAAGCATATATATAATTTAACAAAGTTGTGGTTTTAAATATTTTTGTATCTGAAATGAAGTAAAATGAAAAAGTTTGTGACGAGATTCACTTAATTTTACAATAAATTTGAAGTGATTTTGCAAAAACTGAATCCTGATGTGATAGAAGTAAATGGATAGCAAATTCAGATTTACCACACCAAGATGATACAAAATAAATTTATTTACTTTAGACAACATTCACAAAGTGTAAATTTGCAGGCTAGTGTAATTGATGCAACATTGTATTTACATAAACAAGAACCTGCATTGAGTCAAGATGAAGGTGCATTTTCATAAAATTGCAGCAATTTAAAGGAGCTTGCTACTTTATTATACCCGAAGTTCAAAATACAAACCCACTATAATAAAATCAATAATAAAGAATATATTCAGTGGCAACTAAAACCATACTAAGTGAGCTTATTCAATGGATTTCAGAATAATTATAGTATGTTAAAGCTGAAATTAATGGCTCCAAAATAGTTTGAGGTTAACAGTGCAGAAGTTTGTCCCAATGCTCAATCACTGCAAAATATGTGAATACAGAAGAGAAATTAGTTGCATAATTTTTAGGTATATATGTGCTGACAGGCCTGCATAAACAATTTCATTTAATTAATGGCAAATGACTAATACAGCTTCACCACCTGATCATCTATATGGGATGTTACAGAATTCAACCACAGTAATTAAAGGGATGGTAGACACACTTGTAGAAAAGCATTGAGGGAACTAATGATCTGTGGCTGGGAAGTTGCAGGCAATAATACGAAATATGTAGGAGTTTGCATGCCACTGATTAAATGCCCCCCCTCCCTTAGAATGCTATGATGTGAAGTAGTGTAAGATGCAGTGAAGTGGTGGCTGTTTAGCTTGGTTCAGAGGAGTCTCGATTTCTTTGGAAATGACAATGTCCAGTGAAGTATATGTAAATTTGTATCAGTATTTCCTTAAACACCTAACTATTCTAACACCATTCTCTAAAATCTTCATGCGAAATTAACGTTTTGTGTTGACTACCTTTCACAGCTGCAGCCAAATTATAAACTAAAAATTCATGAAGCAGCTTTGAGAACTTAACATTCTGGAAATTAGTACTAAAAGTGTCAAGTTTTCCGGATAGTTAACCACCATTTAAGTAACACCCATTATTCGGGTTGCTAATAGTTCATCCTTTTACTGTAGAGTACACCTGTACACAAAGTTACTCAAGAAGACTGAAAAATGAGTACTCAAAATATTGTAATTTTCTCAGACTTCAAGAATGAAAATAACTATTGCAGACTTTTCTCTGCAACATAAAAATCTAAGTAAGTTTTAAGAAAGGCAAAAGAAATCAAATTTTGGAACTTATACCTGTATAAAAGGATGATTAAGGAAAACAAACAATACAAGAAAATGAAACTCCGCTTTTCCAGCTCACAATGCAGAAAATACTTATAAAGCTGTTCAAATTGTCAACCTCCGACATCCCTGTAGAGGTTGCATCTATGTAGGAAAGAATCTGCACTCTTTCATATATATCTGGAGTAGCACAGACTGTGTTACAGGCAATCAGAATCCTTGACACCAACTCATCTGAAGCAACTGGTGTTTCAAACACTAAACCTTCAAATGTCCCCTCAGGAAGAAGCCTATGAAAGTGATGTTAGGACCAAGCTATAAGAACACATTTTCCTATCCAATGTCCAGAAAACGTGTCAAGATGGTGCAAATCAAATCAAAATGAGCTGTTCATCATGCTGGAAGAACATATTCCTTCTCATAACACTAGGTTACAAATGAGAACTTTTTTTTTCTGAAGTACGATTAAAAATAGGTGACTTTTACTAAATTCGGTGGGCAGGATTAAAAAATGTGAAGTTTTTCCATAGCACATCTCGTTTTGGCAATATGACAATGTTCAATGAAAATATAATTGTAAAATTTGCAAAAATATTACACACCCAAACAATTTTTAAAGAAAATAAAGAACATGAAAGCGTACCTGAATTTGAGAATGTATGTTAGTTATCTTGTGTACTCCTTTTTCTTTTCCCATGAAACTTCAGAGTACGCAATTTTCTAGAGTGTTCTCCGGTAGGTTCGTCACGTGCAAGTCACGAGCAGTAATCGGCCATTATATGTATGTCCCTGACAGCGTCGTTTAACATCTTTCAAGTCCTGGTGGAACATTTCACCTTGCTCTTTACTGACAGCTCCTAAATTCGATGGGAAGTAGTTAAGATGCGACTTCAGGAAATTAAGCTTCAAACTCATATTACAGCTCAGCAGTCTTAAATTTTCCAGCATATTTCTGACAATTTGTTTGTATTGAGGGTCTTTCACGTGGCCCAGAAATTTCTTAACCTCTCTGAATCCATTCCACACATCTTTTTCAATTTCATTCATAAAGCTGGTAAAATTAGCATCCTTCATCAATTTCCTTATCTGTGGTCCATCAAATACTCCCTCTCTGATCTTAGCCTGAGACAATGATGGAAACTTTGAGCATAACTACTGGAAGCAAGAGCAACTTTTGTCAAGTGCTTTCACAAATTATTTCATCATGCCAAGCTTTGTGTGTAATGGAGGGAGTAGAGTTTTTTGACGCACAGGAGGCACATAAGTAACATTTCTTTTTTTATCCAGGTTCCAGTTGCTGCCTCTCAGGCCATTGGTCACTTTCCCAATGTTTATCCCTCGCGCTGCTATCCCATTTGTAAAGAAAACAAGGGAACGTTGTGTATCCTCCATGTTGTCCTAGTAAGGAACCAATGTAGGTGTGCAGAAAGGAACTCTGTAAATTACAGAGGACCTTCTACATTTCAATTATGGGAGCCTTCAAAACTACTCCAACTGCGGCAATGGAGATGCTGATTGGGCTCACACCTCTCCACATATGGATGAAGGCAGAAGCCATTATCGCGTATCACCATATTTGTCGCCAAACCAAAGTGTCTAATACTGGACATATTAATCATCTCAAGCTTCCTTGGGATAAGAATGTACAACAGATACTCAACATGGGGACTGACATTCTTGAAACAAGATTCAAGTTTGATTTGAAATTTATGGTATCCTATCCACAGCGGAGTGAATGGGAAAGACTGGTAAAACCTTATAAGAACAAAGGCCCAATCTGGTATACTGATGGTTCTAGAACCAAATCAGGAACGGGGGCTGGGCTTTACGGTAATGGTACAAAGATTTCTTATAGTCTTGGTACCTTAGCTACAGTTTTCCAGGCTGAGGTTTATGCAATCCTAGCCAGTGTCATGGAAAGAATTAAAAGGAGATATAAGAATAGAAGTGTTCTTATCCTCCCAGACAGTCAAGCTGCTCTTAAAATTACAGACCTGGATAACAGCCGGGCAAAATACTTGCGCGGTCTTAGTAGAAGACTTGCATGGGCAACAGGATTCATTACAGGACACTGTGCCCTGAAGTTTAATCTATACAGAATGGGATTGTTTAACAACCCTAACTGTAGTAGATGTCTAGGAGATGAGACTGTTACTCATCTACTATGGGATTGCCCTGCTCTTGCGAATCAAAGAGCAAGTACTTTTGGCAGTCACTTTCCAAAGATAGATGAACTATCGAAAGCCTCGTTAGCAGTCTGTTTAAGTTCATATCGAGCAACAGACTACTTAACTGATGAAAGGGGGGATGCGCAATAGATCTTAAGGTCGCAGTGCTTGGGCATAAAACCCACCCCTTCTCAAACTAGAACTAGAAGGGACCAATGTACGAGCCACCGCATATTTGCCACTCATGGTTGCAGCACTTAATTTTATCAAGAACACGCTTCAGAGTTTAAGATATTCTTAGGTTCATAGAATGTGCAAGTGGTATTGAATCTAACTTGTTGCCATTATGAAGTAACACTGACTTAAGATTTCATTTGGAAGAATCAATAAAAAGATGCCAGTTACTTGGCTCATATGCTTCCCTGCCCAACTGTTTAATAAGATTACACACATCCACACAAAACAAGTTGATCTTCTTCTGCATGATACTTGTGGAACTGTATTTCACGATTCCTATAACACGAAAATAGGCCTGTATCCCTCAATAAAACATTTAACTCAAACTGATTAAACTGTTGTGGTGACTTGTCAAATTCTTCTGGATCACGTAGTAATAGCAGTTTGAGTGGCGCAAAATTGCGGCAGTGATCAGTGCTACCCTCTGGCTATAGATTTATTCAGGTCAATACATAAGAAAAACAAAACAAGTACATGGTTAAACAACTCAGGGTAAAGAAGTAGAAAGAATAAACAAAATACAGAAGTTAGACACAAAACTAACAAATCAAAAGATACCAGAACTAAGTCTCAACAAACACTTAGTTAGCACTGACGCAGTTTGAAAGGCAGTAACACACCAGAAACTACACGATTAGGGTATGTTTAGGAAACCACTGAATTTAACGTAGTGAAAAAACTTTGTGATAGAGGCAGAGTCATCCCCTAAAACCTGAATTAAACTAGGAGGGAATACACATCGTTAGCGATGGGCAAAATAGAAACAACACTGGGTAAGGAAATGTTTCACTGTTAAGGGCATATTGCAGAAACAGAGGAAAAAGTGCAAAAACCCTTAAAAATCAGTCTACCTCAACAGTTCCAAAAGATTTTGATACACGCCTGTTTTTCCATTCGTGAACCTTAGATGTCGAATTGTTCTTTCTGGAGGTTAAAGATGGTTTAGAAGGCTTCTGCTTGAAAAAGTTATCCATAGTGCTGACAGCAGTGGTGGACATCACAGCAGCTTTGGACTCCTAAGTCGATAATTACTGGTCACAGCAGGTAAAATTTCACTGCAGAAATGTTGGACGAGACCTGGGACAGATCCACAAAAGCATCTGCGCAGAACTCCTTGGAAAAAGGAGACCACACAACAGGAGGAGTGGAAGAAATGTCCCTATCCATACCAATAGTAGATGGAGAAAGGATGTCCTCAGTGCTGCCAGAGACAGCAGGGAGCAAAGGCACAACAAATAGCACTGGTGGATGAGAAACCTCCAAGGTGTCTAAATTTCCAGAATTGTTGAACGTCGATGACGGAGTACCGGAGGTGGAACACCGTATAGCTGTGGCAGAAGGAGCACCCTTAACACACTTCGGAGGTTCCCACCGTAGTAATGTGGTGAACAGGCAAGTCCATCGAGGGAACCAGGGGCAGTATCCTTCAGGTCGGTATCCATAGGTGGGTCTGCAGGATTATCCAAGGGTAAGGAACTATTGTCCATAAGGTTTAAGTAGTCATGTCCCTTTTAGACAGAGTAAGGAATATTCACCATCTTGCTCTCACTCTATGGCGACACAGGCAAAGCAGGTACACCAGCAAACATGCATCAGTGGCAGGGTGCCCCTCTTTCTCTCCAACCAGTTGTTCATTCTCTGATTTACGATCAGAAACTTCAAACGAATCTTTGTACTCATCTTCCAATTCTAAATTTATGACTAATCTGTCTAATTTCATCTATCAGACCGTCTTTCTCCCAGTAAAACTGTTCAGTGTTTTGTATAGGTCACGCCACGGATTTTAGCATGTGAAATTTTTAATGGAAAGCTACGATGCGAGTCATTTACCGTATGGATGTATGACACATACGGGGCTGCAGCTCGAAGAATGGTGCAAGTTGAGACGGGAGTTGTATACGGTGGAAGGAACTGGACCACAACTGGACAGAAGGAATCACGTGCTACTTGCAAGGGAGGTATTGAAACATCAGAGGGCTGGCTGACTGGGCTAACCCTGAAGGTCATATGCCAATATCCCTGGCGAGACCTATACATGCTCATACGCCCTTTTCCAGTTGTCTGGAGTCACTTTTGTAATCACATTATCAAACAACACTTATACATCACTTTTAAATGAAATATTATGTTTGGCAACATCGTTCTTGACCTGCACCCATATTAGTTGTATAGTGTTAAAATCACAGTGACAAGGTGGCAACGATACTATGGTATGCCCATGCATTTCTGCAAGTATTAATTTCATAAACTTTATGATTTTCTTTTTTCAATTTAACTCTTATAGCACTGGTTTTGTTGCTCGTGGATCAAACTCAATATTTCTATTATGGAGCCATTCCTGCATATGGGATTTAAGTGAAGATGAAGCGGGTGCTTTATTAATTTCTATGGAATGATAAGGGGATTGTCCATAACGATGACACTATTAGAAGGAATGTTAAGTAGCAATTTATTGACAAACCAATCCTTGAAAATGTTATTGATTTCATCATGGTAGTCTTTAGTGGATTTTGACATAAAAGTTAGCAAGGCATTAGAAATGAGCCTGTTGAACATCCAGCATGTACAACTATAAATCGCTATCCTTTGCCTATTGTTTTAAGAGGGAAATCATTTTCATCACCGTCACACTTCCACAGCTTATTTCTCGTATGGTTTATATTTACCCACGTTTCGTCAAGATACACTATAGGCCTACCAGTAGCCCTCAGTTCCTTCATCTTAAAAAAACTAAATCATTTAGAAACAATATCCATTAATTCCATAAAAAAGTCTTCCTTACGAATGTTTACTATAACTGAAATGAAGCTTTAAGAATTTTTCTTAACGACCACAAGCTTCCTTTCAGTAAGTCTTGAACTTTTAAAGACTCATATATGTCCTGCAAACTATGCAGAAAGTCCGTACGATATAACGAATAGATTGTTCACTTAATAACAGCTGCAGTGAATGAGTTATTTCTTTTTTTGCAATCTCCTATTCAGGCACTTCTTGCCTGCAGTTTGCAACCTACCACCACTAGCTTCAGCATTTTTGTGTTCTTTTAAAATTCGCTGGACGGAATGAGCAGAAATACCTGTAGCAGCAGTTCCCCCAATTATACTTGTCACTGAAATAGTTGGCTTTCCACATTTCAATTCATCACTGAAGAAACTGTAAACTTTAACTACATTTACCTACCATCTGATTTTAGAACTTTCCCTCAAGATCAAATTTGAAACAATACAAATACAACCAAAACTACTAGGAAATAATTCAACATTATATCCATATGCTGTAACACTGAAAACATCTTGCGTATCATGTAAAGCCACAGAACAACAAACTCACCGTTCCACAGCTCATACGCCACTGCGACCTTCAGTCATCATACAATGGAAGCGGGAGGGTTTCAAGCTTCTGCGAGTCTGGAATTTCCACAAATCGCAAAAAGAACTGGTTGCTGTCCCACCCCCTCTGCTAGACAAGGACAGCACTCTGTGTGAGACAAGGACAGTACAAAACCTGCCAAGTTAAACCTCACAGAGTATAAATCGATTACACACTTCAAGTGATGGTCGGAATGTCAAAGGTTCCCCAATGCTGATGATATCGAGATGGAAAATGCTGACGGGAAGTCTTAGAAGATATTAAAGGAGTGGAAAGGAGAGGGGGCTGAAAAGGAAGGAGAGTGGGGATAGAAGAACTGCCATTATGGCTAGCTTGCGAAGTACAGATACAAATACAGATACAGTTCAACTTCAAAGAAACAGGATTAGTAATAGCTGCAGAACAAAGAACCTGACTGAAGGATCCGCGAGCGAGCTTTGTGGGAAAGAACAAGCGAAGTTTCTTCTTCACCTCTCGATAGCCAAGCTTTTCCTTAACTCACAGTTCTTGTATAGCATATTCTTCCTTAAACACAGGGCAGTTGCAAGAGTATGCAGGATGAGCTCCCTCACAATTCACACATTTGGAGATGGAGGTGCAAGGAGAACCATTGTGATGATTGGTTCCACACAGAGAACATAAAGGCTGCCGCTTACAGGATAATACTGTATGTCTGAATACTTGACAGGAGAAACAATGTAGAGGGTTGGGAACATATTGATGAATATGCAGTATCTCATAGGCAGCCCTAAGTGTGGGAGGAAGCCTTAAGGCAAAGGTCAAAGACCATTCTGGTACGTACCTGTTCCAGACAGCCCCCCCTTGCTGCAGGAGTCGTTTAGCTGCACTCACCCCTTGGCTGGAAAGGTAGGCAACAACATAGTCTTCAGAGAGACTGTCTAAGGCAGAGGAAGTCAACACCTCAGCAGGCATTCAAGGAAGCATGTGGCACTTTTTTTTTTAAAGTGGACAGAGCAAAGTGTTCATGTAGCACATGCAGTTGGTCTGCGTACTGACAAGCTTCCAGTTTCTCTCAGTCACTGGTAATGAGACAAACATGGAGCAATAGGGATGAAGTCTCTGAAGTTATCTTTCACAATACAACTGTTCTGCAACACTGACAATACAATCATATGACTGATCAGCAGATCCACACAGAGGTTTGTTGTACCTCAGCACTCAGCCTTTAGGCAAGACACTTGTTGCCGAGTCATCACAGACAGGATGCAGGCTAAAGGCTGGCAGCAACAGGTGATGTGGTACGATCATTAATGGCCATGATATACCATTACTTTTTGCCAGAAAATGCTTAAAATCTGTAAATAACATTTCTTGCAGTAATGTTCCTATGGTTGAAGGACAGCTCCATAGCAACACACACACATCAGATTATTCATTATTTTGTCATTGTATGCAGCATAACCTCTCCTGTCCACAATGTTGCATGTCTTTAAATGCTTTAAAATAAATTGCATTAAAAACTGAAATTATATACCTAGATACAAGAAAGAAAAACAAAAAATGAAATAGGGTGCACAATATTTCATCTTGGTACCTGATGAATGCTAAGAGCATACTTTGCCGCTAAGCCAATTCAGACTAAGTAGATTACATGCAGCTATCAGACATGCTTAACCTATGGAAATAGCAAGTACAATAACTTCATAAATTTGATATTGAAGCAGTCGGAACCAATGTTTTCCCATTATTTGAAACAGGATTGATTGTTTTAGTAGATAGCTTTGCACATTCTTTGCTTTGCCAGTATTCCATATAACTACAAATCTTTGGGTGAACACTCGTGAGAGAGACGGAAGGATGCATGTCCAAGTAAAAGCATACTGAATACAAATATGATTATTCTATAGAATCAACCAGACCAAAGGAATGTGCAAAGAAACAGGAGCATTAATCTGTAACCTTTTGGATCGCCATGCTACTAATGAGCGGAGGTGTAGAAATTAACTCAGGACCAGTATTTGATAGCAAAGTTCAGAACCATAGCAGAGGACATCAGTGAAATTAAAGGCAGAGATAAGAGGATAAAGGGGAAAATGGAGAGGTTGGACAAAATCAAAAACAGCATTTACCAAGTCAAGAGAAAAGTAAGGAAAGAATTAATGGAATGTAAAAATAGAATAAAGTTACTGGATGAAACATATCAGAAACTACACCGCCGTTTGTGAAAATTGCAACAGCAAGAAAGAATTTCCTGAATGACTCCAAACTTGGAAGTGTAGAAGAGAGTGCAAGCAATAAGTGATTAATTTGCAGAGAGATGGGGTACACATAGACAGAGCCCTCTGTTGGTCCAACAAGGTCAGTGTTGCAACCAGTGTAGTCAGAGCAAAGCTGTCAAACAAGGTGGAAACAAAGTGTGTGCCACTATGCCTCGTCGACGTCAAAGAGAGCCATATCGGCATGCGAGTTCAAATGGGGCAGAATGTCGGTCTCCGGAAAGCAGGTTTTGTCATACTGTGACATTTCGGCTCATATAGGGCATGCTGCTACAACAGTGATGCAGGTGTGGAAGCAGTGGATAGATGAAGGTCGTACACAGCGAAGAGCAAGTACTGGACCATGGAACATGACCACAGCACAGGATGAGTCATCTTGTCCACATGGCCATTAACAGACTGTACAGCTTCATCCAAAGCGTTGGCTTGACGCTGGAGCACTGCAACAGGTGTGAACTTGTCTGCATCAATGGTTCGTCGCCGTCTGTTGCAGGTTGGACTGGTTGCATACATGCCATTACATCTGCTTCCATTGTCCAGAAACCACAAGCTCCTCCAACTGCAATGGGCACATGAACACAGTTACTGGGGTGCTGAGTGGCAAAATGTAGTCTTTTCGGACAAGTCCCGCTTCAATGTGTCCTACAGTGATAGCCGTATACGTGTCCAGCAGTACCGTGGTGAGCACAACCTGGAGGGCTGCATTGTTGAGCGGCATAGCAGACAAACACCAGGTGTGATGGTTTGGGGCACCATTGGTTACAACTAATCTTGCCTCCTATGAATTGAGGGCACTTTGAACAGCAACCGGTACCTAACAGTGGTTGTAGAGCCTGAGGTACTACCCCTACTTCAGGCATCTCCACAGGCAGCATTTCAACAGAACAATGCCCAGCCACATATTGCGAGGAATGTACAAGCCGCCTTCGAAGAGCAATGGATACCATTGCTTCCCTGGCCTGCACGTTCGCCTGACATGTCTGGGATATGGTTGATCAGCACCTGGACCTCCAGTAACCAGTGTCACAGATTCGTGGGCTTGAATACAAACTGCGTGAAGGGAAATACCTCAGAAGCTTATTCAGAACCTATATGATTCAATGCCATGGCATATAGCAACTCTAATTGCAGCGCATGGAGGCCATACCAAATACTGAATATTAGGGCTCAAAGGTCATGTATACATTTGAAAAGTTTATCATGTGTTACTTGTCATGTACCTAACCTGTGGTATTAAATTCATTCCTTCTTGGTGTTGCAATTTTCACAAATGGCAGTGTACATACAATTTTCAAAGTTGAGGAACAAGAGAAAGAAGAGTTTGCAAAGAAGTGGAAGAAAAACTTGAATTTAGCTGGCAGGGTGGGGAAAATGTACACTCCTTCAATATAGGACAGAAGGGACCAAAGCCAAGACCAATTTTAATGAAGTTAGTAAACGTGAATTTAAAATGGAAAGTTTTAAGCAGCACCAGGAGACTTAAAGGAACAAGAATCTTTATTGAACACAACTATGACAAAAAAGATCAGGAATTAAGATACAAATTACAGAAGTGAAAAAAAGCTAGAAACAAGGTAAAAAATGCTTTCATATATTGACTCCAGTTGTGAAGAGATGGAGAACTGTGTACCAAATCAGCAAGAGGACGAACGTACTCAGCAAATCACTGCAAGGTCAATGGTTGTGGGGCAACAGGCTAGTGAGAGAGAGAGGCTATGTCAAATAATGTCTGAACAGCTATCAGACCCATACAGCAGGGAGGGGAACAAGCAGGTGCAATAGTGGGGAATACGTCGTCACCATCAAGGAGAGTCAGTTCATCCAAACACATGACTGAGGACATTCAAAGAGATGCGGAAGGCAGAAAGGCTGGAACTGAAATCTTGAATGACAGGCAAGGAGTACAATATCAACGCAGAAAGGCAGCATTATCAACGGGAGCAACGATACAAGGAGAGAGGCTGACAAGGACATAGGCAAAGCTACAGCAGTTTAAGATAGACACAAATCGATGTAGGACACAAAAGCCCTCGTAGTAGTGTTTTGGAATGCAGAAGGTTTATTAGACAAAATCAATAACAGAAATATCACAAATAATGAAACTAGGGGATGTGGTGACAGTGGCAGAAACATGGTTAAGTAAGAATATAGAGATAAATATTAATAGTTTGGGCTATTTTGGAAGAAGTGGGGTGAAAAGATGAAAACTAAGGGTTTCAAGTGGGATACATATGTTTATTAGGAAAGTTTGGGATAAAAGAAAAGTATGCAAATTGAAATAAAGTGATGTGAAGTATTGCAAAATCTGCCAGGAACAAACCAAAACTTAGCCTTAGGAGTGGTATACAATTTGCCTCCTTCAAGAGTGTTCTACAGGATGTTTCAAAAATAGGGCATAATTTCAGGTATGTATTCCCCATACGTAGAAAATAAAAAAAGGCCATTACATCTGTCTGAAAATGCTTGGTTTCAGAGTTATGGCCTTCAAAACAGTCACCACTGGAACATATTTCTTACTGCAGGTAGTTTTCTTTTCAGAAGATGCTCAAAGTGTCCACTCCTACTTGAATACAGGCCTCGCATCAATGTCTCATGGCCATGCAAATACAACCCCGAATTCCCATATCTCCTCACAACCTGCCACAATTCGATTCTGAAGGGATTCCATGTCAGGCACCAGAGACAAATATGCCAATGCTTTTAAATGGCTGCACAAGTAGAAGTAGACAGGGTTCAAATCAGGTGAGTGAGGTGGCCAAGCAATTGGGTCATCTCTACCTATTCATCGATCAGGAAACCTTTGATCCAAGTACCAGCAAGCAGTACGACTGGTGTGCCGTCATGCAAGAAGTGAGCTTTTTGACGAATGCTCAGTGGAGTGTCTTCACACACATTAGGTATGGTGTTTTCTATGAAGTTTGTGTACACCTGCCCCATAAGCCTGTTTACAAGTACATGGAGTTCAACTAACCAATCACCAATGATACCAACCTACATGTTGAGAATGAATCGCACTTGGCGAGATAGAACAATTGCATGTGGGTTTTCATATGCCCACGCATGTTGATTGTGTAAATTTGTAATGCCATTTTGCGTGAGCTGTGCTTCATCCGTAAAATATACTAAGGCAGGAAAATTTGGATGTGTAGCACACTGCTGCATGAACCACTGGCAGAAAGTCAAACAGGATAATCTGCTGGTGACAGGGCCTGTACACATTGCAAATGATAAGGATACAACTGTTGCTCTTGCAACAGTCTCGAGTCAGTCATATGAGGAACATTCATTTGCAAGGCTAACCTTTGTGTACTGATAGTCATACACACAGAATCCAGTGTCCTCCTCTACATCTGGAGTTTTAGATCATGTTGTCCCCTCTCCAAACCAGGAGATGTAAACTTCCCACCAGTGCACAGATGGCAATGGAGACATTCAAATGTCTTCCAATCTGGACATCTTCACTGTGGATATCTCTTAGTACAAACGATGAGCCAGCACAACATTGCCATCCACCTTAACATACATGAAGTTCATTTCTGCCAGCTCCTGATTTGAGTACAGGTCACTCAGTTGAATGTCAAACAACACTCAATGTACCCTTCGCTTTGGAATGAACTGTCAGTGTGTCCTGTTAATGTCTTCTGCCATGGCAGCTACCTGCAGGAAGGTTCCGGTGAATATCACTGTTTTAAAGACCATAACTCTGAAACCAAGCATTTTCGGATGCATGTTGTAATGGACTTTTTTTATTGTCCACATATGGGGAATGTATACCTGAATTTATGCCTATTTTTGAAACACCCTGTAAGCCAAACCTATACAAAAAGTTAGAAAAAACATTGAAACCTTAAATCAGAAATATGAGTTCAGAATTCATGATAGTGGGAAACTTCCATGCAAGAGTAGAAGAACAGATATGAGGGGCTGAACTGAACAGTGACAACAGGAAAGAAGCAATACACAAGTAGATATAGTAGAGACAAGATCAGTAATAGAGAAGGAAATTAATTGAATTTTGAAATATAAACTAAAATGTGCAATGGTCAAAGAGCGGTCAAATACCAAGGAAAAATTTCCTCTTATGAATCAAAAGGGAGCAATGCATGATAAGAC
This sequence comes from Deroplatys truncata, assembly GCA_030765065.1. NCBI lineage: Eukaryota > Metazoa > Arthropoda > Insecta > Mantodea > Mantidae > Deroplatys > Deroplatys truncata. Next base: position 406,308,829 of record CM060990.1, read on the forward strand.
TATATTGATGGCTGTTTGTTAAAAAATCTTATTGGACAAATCACAAACTTTTCTGGAGAGATAAACCTTTTATCCTTATCCATCTGCAATATCAATTTTAAATTGGGGATTAATATTGTTTATAGGAATCGAAAATAGATTCCCCATGTATCTCGCATGAAATATGTAGTCTTGTTAATATGGTTCAAGATGTTTTGTTGGACAGGATATGCCTTGCTATTTTTATCTTCTTGCACAACAGACACTCACTGTTCATAACAAATCAAATTGTAATTTTCTTATCACTGTCCATAATGCTGTTGTATTTAAATAGTACTATACCATAATATTATTATTACTACAACAATATCCCATATTGAAAGAAAAAGTCAATCTTATCTTCCATTGCTAAGAATAGGAACCAAAACGAATATCTTAGCAACCATCAGTTTCATCTTAAAAGCCAGAATTATCTTCTGAGCCACATGGGAACAACAAATACGATGTTGGGAAATGCTCAAGTGTTAAGATTTGTTGGTCGCTAAAATAATATTTTAAACAGTTAAGATAAAATGTAAACCTTGTTTTCTCTGTGAAGTGAAGGGATTCTGCCAGGATGTGCATCTAGGCTTTCCAGGTTCATTACAGGGGAAGAAAAAGAAAAAAGGAAAAAAGAAAAAAACAAAACATTCCTCAAAAATGGTGGGCAAGATATTCTGCCGGTTGCCATCTATATGTTGTGTTTGAGCAAATTAGATAGTTTATGGAAAAACTGAATCTGAGTTGAAACATTTGCATCACTTACATTTTTGTGCCTTGACCGGTTTCAAGAGCTATTTGCTCACATTGTTAGAAGTGACTGACTGGTTCATGGTGGTGTTGTCCAGTGTGTTGTGGTGGTGGTTTGTAGTGACATCTAGAGGTGGAGTGACGAACTTCCGTAGCGGATTTGGTGGCAGCAGTTCAAAATTGATTAAACAGTGTTACGCGTTTTATTATTAAAATCTTTTCCCAAGTATCCAAAACTGTTGTGTATTTTATAAGGTTTTAGGATGTTATGTTTGGTGTGATACTGTGATTGGTTGTTCAAAAGTAGTGAGAAACTACATATTTATCAGTCTGTCTGTATTTAATAACTCAATTTTTCCATAAATTGAAATTCACATCACTGTTACTACCTTATTCAAATATCATACAAAGTTACTGTTCTTACAAATCTTAAGATTGTGAATATGGTGTTAAGTATTTACCACTTCCCTTTATTTGAATGAAGGGATTTATTTGTACAACTTCATTTACAGAACTTTTACAATTTTTCACTTATCTAACCTGAACTATGTACCTTGTTGCTACCTCGGCTTGCATGGCATCCAGGCCATTGACCCCACCTGGTAGCTCTTATTGTACCTTCCCGTTTATCTTTATTATCCACTTCCTTCCCTCTGTCTTTTACTGCTTACTTTCCTCACCCATTTTTCTTTTGTTTTCTGTAAAGACTTGCCTATACCTCTAATCTTCGTTTCTTCTTTCCCCATTAACATTTTTATAGTTACAATTTTCCCCTTTATTTTTTTTCATTTTCCTCCCTAACCTTTTCTCTCCATAATGCTAACTCCTTACATTCCGTCAAGTAACATGTTATACTTTTTTTTCCCCACACATTTCACATATTCCTTTACCTCTAAGAAATATTGTTCCTGTTCTCATCCAAGCTATCCCTTCTTTTTCTTGTCTGTTACAAGAATCTATGTTCAGTTCTCATCCCCAGTTTCTTTTTATTTATAAAATTCTAATGATTTCTTAGAGCACATGCACAATTCCTTTTGTGTCATGCAAGCAGGTGCTGTGCATTTTGGTGTATGCTTCCTTGTCACTTAATTGAGTTTTGTTAAATTTGATAAGATGGCATCAGATGGTTCTGATATAGAAGTGGACGAGTTTAATGATGTATTTCTGAGTAGTTAAAGACAATACAGTTAATTAAATGGCAAGTTCCAAAAATAAAGCAAGAGAAGAAGGCAGCGATTAGACAAACAATTATGGAAATTGAACAGCTTTGCAGCAAAAGGATGAATTCTAAACAAATAAAGAAAATAATATGAAAACTGTAGTGTAAAGGAAGGCAAACATTAAGGCAACAGCAAACAAAGATTAAACTGAGTCAGTGGCAGCAACAACTATTTCCATTGTCAGCAGATAACAGTCCAACACTAAACAAGATTCCTGGCAAGATTTTGCAATTAACAATTTTCTTGACATAACACTCATTTTGATTTCATTATATATTGCGCGCTTTCTGAAATTTTGAAGGCAAGTAAGGAAATTATACAATACTCCATTTTTTTTCTTTGGTGTAGGTGTATGTCAGGGAGGTGTGATAGGAAATGATGGTCCATCTCTACCATCAGCAAGTGAACATGGCAGACCTGAGAGTCCTGTAAAGCGTCAGCACATGTTTGACTTAGAAACTAAAGAAAGTAGAGGATTGCCTACCGCCAATTATCATAAATTACCTATCAGGAAATAGCTGAAGTTGAAACAGTATTTAAATAAAAACAAACTAACTTCTCAAAAACAAAACCAACTAGCCCTAAAGCTGCCACAAACTTTATTTTAAAGCACATTTCATTTACAGCAGAATTTTCAAATATGATGTGGATTTATAGACACTTTTTTTCTCTCTCTCTTTTTTTTCAGTTGGATTTCAGCAATTTCATTTCGCTTCCTTATTCCTTCTGCACATACTACAGCTTCATCGCCACCATTTTCAATTCCATTTTAATTTTCAAATCACCCCCCCCATCTCCGTTCAGGTCATCGAAATCATCATCATCAATCAATCGTAATGAAGAATTGGAAACCTTATCTTTAACTGTTCTAAACAACGTTCAATTATACCGTTCTGCTTTTATTAGTTTATTATATGCAATTTCTTGCGGTGAACAGGATTCCAATATGGAAGCATTAACCACGGTGTCCGTAGCCTTCATCTGCTATCAACAGTGTTGATGCTTTTCATTACGCACATTGTGCACTGTTATGCCATATGCGTGAGTCATGCACTGACCCAGGCCACCGAATATCAACACCAGTGAAACATTACACATAGCTTGTATATTTATTGAGGCATAACCTTTGCGATTGACATCGCAGTGATGATTTGGTTTTGGAATTTTCACGTGTGTATAGTCGAGAACTGCAGACGAAAAATTGTACTTTCTCTGCCATTGAAGTTTAGTATCGTGCATACTCTGTTGAACTGAAAGAAATGACAACAGGCAAGTTTTTTCAATAATTGTGCTTGCTACATACATGGCAGTTCTTAACACTGTACTTTCATATATACCCATGTCTTCTCCAATGCCAACCTGAAAACTGTAGTCTCCTATGTACCTCAAAAACAGTCATTTTCTGCTGACTGCTCAAAGTACCTCCACGTGTTCCATCAATTTTCTCCCACAAAATAATCACTTAACCATGTAATGTTTTCACTGCTAAGTCTATATAACTTTTTGAAATCCAGTTCTTCAGGGCTGCTCCTAGGTTTGTAGACCTTCCTTTCCTGGATATACGTAAATGCAGCCATTTATGCTTACGAAAAACTTTTTGCTAGGCTAGCAAAGGCACAACTGAGGCAGGCTTCAATTTTTTATAGCATACCAATCATAGCAATTGCTGTGTCTCCTAGCTTTTACTTAACCTGGGGGCACATGTAGTTTTTGCTGAAGTAAAAGCAATTGCTACTTACTATTATGCATATCTTTCATAGGTTTTACTAGATTTTCCTACAAATTTGTAGCAAAAGCAATTGCTTAGTTTTTATGCATACTACCCATTGTGGTATCTTTATTTTCTCCTCTTATTCCAAGCAATTTATAAACAAAAGATCACCACACTGCTATTTTGCGGAGTGTCTTGTCCTAATTTGAACTCCTGAGTGAGACAATTTTAACCAGACTAATTGCTTAAAAGATATTACTAGGCTTGTAATCTTAAGGGTAAAGAGAATGGAATGTAGTGCTTTCAGGTTATCTGCCCACTTTAAGTGTATGCAAGCAGGAGTGAACCAGTTAAAGTGTCTTATTTATGGATGCTTTTAACTACTATGGTTCTTAGCGTCCCAATCTATATTGGGCATGAAAGAATGGAAATTTTGCTCAGAGGCCTCTTAATCAGGCTTGAGGTTATTTTACATGCATAAATCTACAACACAGGACCACCAGCTTTACTTCCCTTCCAAAGGAAGCCATGCTAACGATTTTTACATCCGAAAATATCCATCACCCTCCGCCAGGTTTGAATCAGCAACCTTGGAAACTAGGGGCTAGCATGGCACCCTTAGACCACAGAGGACAACTTGAACCAGTTCATATATTATACTGTAGAACAGTCAACTTTTATTACAAGTCACAGATTTATGAACACAAAGTCCTTGTACACTATTGATCCAACATTAGTTGCAAACAGATCTACGAATAGATACTGTAACCATTCTCTTCTGCCTGGCAAAATTCTATTGGAAGTTTTCCATCCGAGAAGGTTTCACTTGTTTCCCCCCCCCCATTAGTGTCTCATAATTTTTCAAAACGAAACAAATTATGTACAACAGCCACAAAAACTTAATTTCATCCAGACATACAAACCTCCTTGCGGAATCGAACTCTTAATTTAAACAAGACCTTTTGTGATGAAAACCTAACATGTTAGGAAAGCTTTTTTAAGTTTCATTCAAAGCTGATTAATGACAGCCCTAAATCTGAGCCAGGAGACTAAAGGCCACCATTCCCCATGCTCCAAATGAGCACTTCCATTTTGATAACCAAAACTGGAGTATCACCACTGCCGGGCAAGATGCCAGTCGCTTCAGCAACAAGAAATATATATGACTAGAGGCAGGCAAAATATAAAATTTCATATTGTAAACTGTGCTTGTTATTACGGGAGCAAGACTCTTTACATTTAGCAGGGTTAGAATTCAATGCATGTGACAAATTTCATATTTGATAATATTTTATGAAAATCTTGATATTTTGTAAATCTTGATATTTTGTAAGATTTACGAGTTTTTGCTTTTAAAATAATTTCTTAGCAGTGAAGTGGGCCTTTCAAATATTCTACTTGGGCAGTTTTCCTGAAACACTAAACACATTTAGAAAATCCAAGCCACTGTAGCATTTCCTCTTCAAACATCACATGAAAAATTACACAACTTTTATTCTTAAAGAATTTTTATTATCATTAACTGGTGCTTCTAGTGGCATATTGAAATTAGTATTATGGACAAAGCAGCTTATTTCTTTTTTTTTTCTAAGTTTTAAGTGTTTCACAATGATGAAAATCTGTAAAATCCATGTAACCGTGCATATTTAATTTGATATTTTATTATTAAATATAAGAGTGGTAAAAAGCAGCGGAGGAGGAAAGTTGTGTATGTAAGGAACTCCGTTGAAGACGTAAAGTGAAACAAGGGACAATGGGAGTAGAACTTACAGTATACAGTATAGAATTGGGTTATTTATGGCAATAAAGTTTATTAAATGCAAAAGTCACCAGAAGAGGCTGGTGAACTGGTTAACCCAGGAAGTTTAATATTTATACTGTTAAGTGATTGGTGGGATTGAACTAAATCCAGGCCTGAAGAGATACAATGTTAGAGAACCTTGTAAAAAAAAAATTAATAATAAATAATAATAAATGGAATGGAACAATATATAGAACACAATCTGAATAAAGTAGCTGAAGAAATAAAAGATGTGTAAGGAATAGAGAGAGGTAGATGGAATCAAGAGAGAATGGAAAGAATTCATGAAAGGAGATTCAATTTGCTGTTCATGGGAGAACAAGAGAGAAGGGGCATCTGGCCAGAAGAAGTAACTAATATTCTAACAGATAAGTTGGGAAATCATGGAAGAATACAGAGTGATAAGACAAAGCAGAAAAAGACCAACAATAACGTAATTTGTAACATTCAAACTAATATGAAATCTTAAGGTCAAATATGCTAAAAGGGAGCAATATATTCTTAAACAAAGACTTGACATCTGAAAAGAAATTTATTACGATGTAGTCAATATCAGAAGGTAGGCGAGCATTCATTCAAAACTTGTCTTTGGGTAGATGGAGTAGATTAATGCATACAGGCAAGAACATATGGCAGAAAGAACCAGAATGGAAGGAAAGAAGCGAGCACAAAAGTGGCAAATGAAGCAAAACACCAACAGCAGGCAGAGGAAGTAAAATGCACAGAACACAGGCGAGATGATTGATCTAACATGAAAGCAAAATGACAACAGGTGATGGTGCATTACAATATACATATTAACCAGCCGTAAGGAGACAGGTATGACAGAACAAACATTACAAGCTACATCATCGCCAAAGAAGACTCACCAGGGAGTGAGGAGAGAGAAGCATCATGTGCTCTAGCAGAGAAGGGGAGAGAGGCCTGGTGACTAGTGCAGCGAGCATGTAGAAAAAAAAAAGCGATGGGGAACAGAAGTGGGGAGAACCAATGGAGAAGTCGGGAGGTTACGGAAGAAGTATGGAAAGAAAACTCATCTCATGGGAGTATTTTGTCACCACAGAAAGAAATATAAAAAACATTGGGGGGGGGGGGGGTTATTCCAGCTGAGAAATAAAAAAGCACTAGATAAGTTCAGATCTTCATGAGACAATGGGGTCGCAATAGCAGTCAATAAGACGATAGATTTTGGAATTGTTAAGGTTTAAAAAATAAAATCTGTACAGGAACTTTACAGCAATTACTGGGGAAACTTTATTATCTGGCAGTAGTAGAAACTTGGTTGACAATGATATTGAAATAGTTTTAATTATACAGGAAAAAAGGGAGAAACGATACAAAGAAAGGCACAGCATCAGGAGGAATAAGATTTTTTCTATAAAGTCCCTGAGTGTAACAAAGAAACATAAGCCAGGTGCAAAGAAAGCTTGTAGATTATAATGCAACACAATAAGCTAGAGGACGGCATAAATTGTATGGGCATAGTGTATAACCCCCTGGCTACTTAATTTCATAATCCAGAATTTTATTACCTTTTAGAGAAAGACAGAGGTCAATGGACATATCTAAACAAAGAGATCATAATAATGGGCAATGCTAATATAAGAATAGGAGAAAATGATATAATTTAACAGATGGATGGTAGAACAATGACGTAACACATAAGAGATTGCATAGTAAAGATAAAGTAAAGAATTTATCGATTCCCATGAATTAAATGCATTCGATATTTTAAATGGAAATATGAGGAATTCAGCTTCATTAATAAAAATGGCCAAACTAATTGTTTATGTATTATGGTTAATATCAACTACAGCAGAAGCTCATTAGTATGTTTTTGCAGGGACTCAAGGATCTGGACGTCCTAGATGGGAAAACAGGAAAATGTGTAAACGAAAATACAAAATCTGCAATTTAAGAACATAATTATGTAATAAATCTAATAATTACTACATTTCCATGGGGAATTGAAATGATTCGAGTCCAATTCCATACTGAATACGATCCCGTTTCCATGTTAAATTCAATATGTATTCAGATGGATCTGGATATACACAAAGTCCAAGAATACATAATTCAAACTTTTATATTGGTCATCTTGGATTTTTGAGGTTAGTGAATTTTTGAGAAAATAAATTGCAAATTGTGGAGGTGATAAAAGTGGCTTTGCTGTGTGTTTTATTACACATGTGACAATTTCCGCTAAAAAAAGAAAAAAAGACGAACATGCATCGTGTTACAAGTAAAGTAGTATAGTATCTTTGGCATATTCAATATGATTTGAATACGGTAGGCATTTCCATGCAACAAATTTTGATCCAATCCTCTTCCAATCCTACTTTCCCAGAGGAAAGTTCGGTTTTATCATTTTTTCCTTCTCCAAAAGCAGTGTCAATCAGTTTACATTTGCTAACAATTGTATTTAAGGTTGCCAAAGGAATGCTAAACTTCCACGCTATATCCACACGTTTCATATTTGGATTGCGATCTACTTCAAGGATTTTCAGCTTTTCACTGTTGGCTATTTGCCACACTTTCTTTTTTCCCCCATTGCAAACGAAAAGTTAAAATACAATTTATGTATGTTTGGCCAACACTCAGTAGTAGAAACTATTGTTGGCGTTTACCACGCCAAGCTGAAGTATTCTCGAACCCGCCCACACAAATATTTACATACATGCTGTCATTGGCTGCTGGTCTCCACCCCGCGACCATGGATTGACCAAAGTAGCAAATGAAGACATCAAACTTCCAACATAGGAAGCAGGACCGAGAAAATGTACTAAACATTTATTACATTTGGGTATTTGGTGCCAGGACTTTTATAATTCTACATAATACACAAGAAAACATGTTAATGAGGAACGTGCTAACTAGATTCCACTGTACATGGTAGATAATTTTAAAGTTTATAACTTGTGTACAAAATGTGGCCATTTCCTACTAATAGCACATACAGAAATTAAATTGGAGAACTTAAACTATCAACTATGGCAAGAGAACATGGGTAAGAGAGAATATGTTAGATATAAATGGAAGGAAGAGCACAAGCCCAATTTTCTGAATGCTCTTAAAAATTTGCAAATTTGCCAATGTAAGATAATAAGAAACTCAAGAGATTATGAAATTGAAAATGCAATTATTTTAAACTTCATTATGTATTGGGCAGGTGAGGAGATGAGGGAGTTAGGCGATATAAAATCTAAAGAAGAATATCTTCAAAGTAAACTTTTTTATAATGAATTGTTAATTGATATAGAACTCCTTTGGAGAAGAAAAGGTTGAGAAATTAAAGTTATTGGTGAAAATAATGTAAGCAAAATATGGAAGGGTATAAAATCAATGTATAAAAAGTATGTAAAGTCCCACCCGCCTTAGAAGGGAACCTGATGTAAGCAAAAGCATGTGGCAAGCTGTTGCATCAGCCATGGATTACAACAATGCAGTTCCATGCAAGACTACAGAAATTAACTTTGTTTTTTATTATTTAAGAGTTTAGTTTGTTAAAAAGCATTGTTACAGTATTCAATTTTAATTCACACTGCATTTAAAAACACATAATTAATAAAACCTTAATGAATGGTGATATGCATATGCACCATTTTCTGTTATTAAAACACAATTGGACAGTCTTGTTGCATTTAGCAGCGATCGCTTGTTCTCAAATTTTTTTTATTACAGTGTGATTAAAGGTGATTAAGGTTAATAACGAGTAATCAAAATGTATATGAAACATTACAAATGGAAAATTTTGAAAAGTGGTGAAAAGACTACTGCATTAAATGTGTTCATAAAGTTTGGTGAGAAGATTTAGCCATTAAAGGCATTAATTTAATGGCAGGGTTAACTGGTGTTTCGTAAAATGTGTCAATACCATCCAATTGGAAAAGCACAAAACTGGAAAACGGTTCGCACACTTTCTTTGTTTACATCATGTTCCCTTCTAAGGCCGGCAGGATTATAAATAAATCTAATGTAAGCCAAAAACAATGGTTACTGTTTTTCAACCTTATATGCTTGCAGAAGCTCCTTGGAATGTAGGATAATCTAAGAAATAGAAAATAACTCTGTAAATATCTTGGACATCATAACAGAGGAAGAAGTGATGAGTCAGATCAAGAAAATAAAAAGAAATAAAGCACCAGGAATAGATGCTGTTAGAATGGTGCAGGAATTTGAATCAAGTTAAAGTGCTAACATCACTGTTCAATTCTAGAAAATCAAAGGATACACCCCAGAAAGTTAGAGAAAAGCAATAATACAAGGAATAAGCAGGAAGTTTCAAAAAATAGAGGGCATACATTCAGGTATGCATTCCCCCATATGTAGACAATAAAAAAAAGTCAATTACAATGTGTGTCTGGAAATGCTTGGTTTCTGAGTCATGGCCTTCAAAATAGTGCTGTTCACCGGAACATTTTCCTTCCCACAGGTAGCTGCTGTGACAGAAGATTTAACACGAAACTCTTGACAAGTTCATTCCAAGGCGAAGGGTACACTGAGGGTGGCGTGCACCATGTTGGAGTAAATTGCTTCGGAACTGACGTTTACTAAAGAAGTCCCCACTATGGAAGTAGGTTACTACGGGAGCAATTTACTCCAAAAGTAACGGAGAGCTCAATTACAATTTACTCTTTTAGTTACGACTACGAAAGAGCTCATTACTCCCGAAGGTATAGTTTTGTTTGCGCAATTTACTTGATGCGATCATGAACAAAGTTATGTGCGATAGGAAAAGGGGAGAAACATCAGCTAGAGAGATAAATGTTTGTTGGTAGAAATAAAGAAAATCCATTTAAACAATGTAAAAAAAAAAAAAAAACAAAAAAAAAAACCATGCGATAACCTGCATTACGGGTCTTCAAAGCCAGTGAGATACCGCCAACACTCGCAACGTGTGTTCCTAATTACCTTTTATTTTAAGTTTATTAGTTTTTTACGTTTCTGATTTACAGGAGGTTAGGTTAGGGTTAGTTTTTTTATTATTATTATCATCATCATCATAAGCTTAGGTTCTTGATTCAAGGGAGGTTACTTTTATTAACTTTTTCAATTAAGATCCAAGTAATGCAAAAAAGCCAAAACGTGTTATAAAGATGCTGAAAAGTCGTGATTGACGAGTTTATTCTAGCGACGGGAAACGTACTGAAGATCAGCTTAAAATTCTAGAAACAATGTTTCTAATCTTCATTTTGCATTGCAGATCACTTGCGTGTTGACAGAGAAATACCCTTTCTAATTTCGGAAAAGTTCACCATATTCACGGATCGGTACAAAATAGTAACATGCGTAGTCAATTCCACACACAATGTGTGGGAAATCTGTGAAAGTGAAGAATTGCCTTTTACTTTCTTAACACTCGTGTATATTTATATGTATAGGTACATTGCTCTTAACCTCAAAAGCGCTATAACAGCGCAGTGAAATACACGGCCAGCAGACGTGTGGTGAACATTTATTTATAAGATTGCCTGTAATATCGAGATTACGATGAACTTTACTTAAGGTGACATGAAAATGCTGGTAAACTAAAGGTATAATTGCACTTAACATAATGGGAATGACTCTTGATTCATAGTTCTTTTATTACTTCGAGTTAGTACCGATTGGTTGTAATTACCATGTGAAATCAAACTTTACGTAATGGGAAGGAAAAGTTTGATGGCAAACTTTTAAGTTACATCGCGTTAAGTCAATTCTAACTATCTCCATTTAATACAGTGTAATTGTTAAATTCATCATAATGCCGGCTCAAGTTTCTGAAATATTCCGGTACGAAACACTCATAGGACGCATAATAATTGCAATTTGGATTATAGAGCTGAATTTGTGACCGAGCTTTGTTGAAATATTATCCAAGCAGGTTCAAAAGACATGTATAAGATTCTTTCCTAATACCAAAATGATCATGTTCTCTCTCTCCCCCCTCTCCCTCATCATATGGTTCTCACATAGCACTATCGCATTTCCGTTTTTTTTCCGTCGAGATCATCTATGTAACCAAAGTAATCGCCATTTTCTTCATCGATATCAATGGAATCTAAGTAATCCATGAACGCGTCAAAAATATCTTCCTCTAAATACGATACAGTATCCTAGTTCAATCGACAGGTTAGTTACTCCATCCAGGTCGAAAGAGTAAATTCTAACCTATACTTGTGCTCTATTCCATAGTAACATACATGATGGTACTCTCGGACATTTACTTCTGCGGTAATTTAATCTGGGAGTATCTGAAAGGACTAAAATTCTTCGGAAGTAGTTTACTCTCGCATGGAAGTTGCCAAGTGTTGACTTGAATAGTAGTTTACTACAAAAGTAGAGCTTACTCCAGGTTGGTGCACAACACTGAGTGTTGTGTTTGGCATTTGACTGAGCTACATATATACTCTAATCAGGAGCTGGCAGAAATGCACTTTATGTACAGTAAGGCAGACAGCAATGCTGCACTGGCTCATCGTTTGTATCAAGGTAGGTACCCACAGTGAAGATGTCCAGATCGGAAGACATTCAAACTTCTCCATCACCTGTGCACTTATGGGAAGTTTCTCTCTCTTGGGTTAGGGAGGCAAGACCAAGCTCTGCAGCTCCAGATGTAGAGGAGATTCTGTGCACATGACTCCTATCAGTACATGAAGGTTAGCGTTCCAAGTGAATGTTCCTTATATGACTATCTGGAGACTGTTGCAAGAGCAACAGCTGTATCCTTATCATTTGCAACGTGTACAAGACTTGTCACCAGCAGATTACACTGCTCGATTGATGTTCTGTCAGTGTGCTGCAAATCCAAACTTTCCTACCTTAGTATCATTTACAAATGAAGCATAGTTCACATGAGATGGCATTATAAATTTCCACAATCAGCATGTATGGGCATACGAAAACCCACATGCAATTGTTCTCTCATCACCAAGTGCAGCTTACTCTCAAAATGTGGGCCAGTATCATTGGTGATCAGTTAGTTGGACCCCATGTACTTGTAAGCAAACTTACGGGGCAGTCATACAAACTTCCTGGAGAACACTATACCTCATAGGTATTCTCGCTGTATGAGAATCAGAGGAACGTAACTCCATTTTAGCGACTTTAGAGGAGAGCTGAAAGAAGGTATTTTAAATGTAATTTCCATGTTTCAGTGACGTAATACAAATTTTATTGAAAAATCTCTACACCACAAAGAGTACTCATAAAAAGCAGTCAGATAAGAACTTGAAAAATACTCCTTACTGGTTCACCTCTAATTGCTGTTTAATATAGTGCTTAGGAGATACGTCATAACTAAGAAAATCAATCTAAATAGAAGTTTTACACTCTGGAGATCCACACTTGGATGAGAAAATGCTGTATAAAAATTGAATTTTCGCATTGAAAAACATATCAGTAGCAGTTAAAAAAAACATTAGTGAATTTTGGTACCAATGACACTAGTGAATGTTCACTTTCCCACTAACTTCATCACAATCACTGTGGCCACGGTCTGAAACTGCAGCTCTTTTCTTGAAGACCTCAGTAGAATGCATGGTACTGTTCTTTGATAATGTCGGAGTGGCAAAGATCCAATAGGTCTTATTTTCTCTTCCTGGAGTTTTAGTGCACCGTGGTATTTCGGTTCCAGCTGTAGGACTTTCAGAATTTTGGGATTTTCTGGAAACAAACTTTTGAATTGTTGCTCATGAAAATGTTTGAAAAAGATGTGATTAATATAACTTTTGCAATATTGAAGCTGGGTCACCTTAAGCCATTGTACTTTATTTCCTTCACTGTCAATTTTCGTGTTTTTCAACCACTCCTTCTGCATGGTGCCAAAATCCAGGAAGTCCTTTTGGTCCATTTCAACGACTTCATACAGCCTTTGTTTTGAAGCAGTCTGAACAACAGTATACCACCCTGAAGGATCATAGTGCTAACCTTTTTTTACAGCCCCCTCTATATTGGCATGGACTGAATCAGACTCCATTAAAGAGTGGCCAGGCTTAAAGAAGCATTGCTGAATCATAGGAATGTTCAGAGGTTGAACAGCATGAAGAAATATGGTGCACATACTGACGTTTCAATTTTGTCCTCCGCAGGTATCGGAGAACAAAATAACTGGATGACCATCTGCAATCTTCTGGATTCTTGAAATATACATGATGCTACTTCAACTTATCCGCGTTTAGCCACACCTTCATGCCATATGTAATTTCTAGCTTTCCTAGTAGCAGTATTGTATAATGTGAGATTGTATACAGGTAGTCTTCTTTTATAGAAAATGGCCTTAGCAGCCATGATTGGACAGTACCTTATAGCTTCTAGGTCAAATTCCAGTAAATGGCATTCCCCTGCTCGGGCCTGCTCTTTCCATTTCATTTTTTAGATTTCTAGCTTCCTCTTTTCTCTTTAGGTGTTCAAAGTGCTGGTCCTTCTCTGCCTCTTGATTTTCTTTGGGGAGATTTTTAAAATGATAGCAGTGGTCACAAACATCTTTTCTAGGTAAATGAAAGTCTAGATTAAACTCTGTATTGAATATTTCTCTGTAGAGTCAACTTTTTCATCAGTAACCTGTTTCTCTTCGCATTGTTTCTTAAATAGATTGTGCCTTATTTGTATATTCAGATCTCCTGGTAAGAACTACTGTGCAGTGCTCTGTTGGCAGTAACACAATGGAACAATAGGAAATGGTTTGATGTGGCTCCTTATTCTCTCCCTAGCCTCGTCGGTCCCGTGTCATAGATTTACGGCACGTAAAAGAATAAGCCAGATACGAGGCCTCTGAGCAAAATTTCCAGTCTTTCACGCCCAATATAGAATGGGATGCTAAGGATCATAGTAGTTAAAGAGCATCCATAAATAAAACTCAATTTATTTAATTTAGCCTCGTCGGATCTCCTTAATCCTGGATGATGACAACCTCTATTGTCAGTAGTCAAAATCATGTTGCTGCTGTCTCTTTTGCTGTATGTATTGTACAAATGTTTCTGATACATTAAAAGTGCTAAGGAAAAACCCTAGACATACTTGAACTTCACAACCATCTTCCAGTAGAAAGTACTTCTTTGTAACATTTCTGAGACTGTGTTCCTGCGGAATGTAACCTTGCTTTAGGTACCGCCTTAAATAGAGCTAAATACCATCGCTATTTTTCATTATCCAGAATCCATGGTACATCTCCCTCATTTCAGCCTCGCTGATGATCTCGCTACACTTTCTCAGCTATTTGGAGCAATTCTAAATGTCCTGGCTGGCACTTCTTTCTTAGCAGGTTGATATGTATGCCTTTCCTGGCCCTATTCATTTTTCTTATATTCCTTCTCCACTTCTGTGTTGTTAGTCCTTTTTTAGATTTCCTTTTCCACTCCATTTCCTCTGTCAGCTTGCTTAGGTTCTTCATTATTAGCATTCACAGTCAATGAATTTACTTCTTCCTGGTGCATGTTCATTAATATAAGAAAACCTTTGCCCAGATAAATTGAGTCATCAGCACTGAATAGCTGATTTGCTAGTAAATGGGGATGCAACATTTATCCCCTTCATGGCACTGCCTGGGAAGAAGAAAATTATATAAATTATGTTAGTACCTTATCTAGCATTATGTAATACATTAATCAACTTTCAGTCGAACCCAGTCCTGCTGGATTATAAAACTCATAATACACGATAATTATGATAAAATCTATGATCGTACCGAAAAGCAAACGAGGCCTTAAGTCTGCCAATATGCATTATGTAATTATTTTAGTAAAATTTAAATTAGGAAAATAAATAAATCAGAATCTAACCTAGAACCACTATGGAAAGGTGCATACACAGCCATCTATGGTGATAGCATCTTTGTATACATATTTTGTTTGTCTTTATTACATTCCTTTAACTACACAATCAAATACTTTGTGGCGAAGAAATTAGTATTTGAAATGTTAAACTGGATGCACATTGAAAAGCAGATCATAATTTTACTTACTAGGTGGTTATTCTGGTAATTGGGGCACTTTCAATTGGACCGCAGCTCTCCCTTTTCCTTGGCCTCTGAGATGGTGATGAAGATGAATCTGTGTTACTTTCGGGTATGTAATTATCCAGGTTAGGAAGTTCATGGATTTGCACATTTTTTTCAAAGCATGTTATTGATATGCTGATAAATTATTTTCATGAACTATGAATTTTCTAGTGCTCCGAGTGATTTTTATTGGGCATATAATTGCATATTTATGCTGTTTTAAGTAACTGCATCATATTTAGTAAATAGAATGTTTATTTGGCATATTTTAGCACTTAAACGGGAAATATTTTTTAAAATGAGTTATTTTGGTTAAATGGTCAACTTGTTTTTCTGTGAACTGATGCTAACAAAAGGATCTCGTTTCACCCTCTGTCAATGTTACTGATGAAAGTGATTCATGATCATTGGTCACGTGAAGAGTGATTGATGCAATTCTGTCTTGCCTTTAAGATAGGGAAATCCCAGCTATACTGGGAAATAAACTAAGCAATAAGGCAGTGTGTTGATCGAGCAGCCACTACAGCCTGTTTGTTTGTTAAATTGACAAGGTGGTATGAATACATACAGAATTAAAAATGCCAAAGGTGAAACCAAGTAATGCGAGCAGACTTAAGAGTTTACAAATGAATTTTCTAGTGGTATTAGTACAGATGGTAGTCATACTGTAGGGCATGTGAAAAAAATATTGGGAATGAAAAAGTTTCAGGTCGTTCAACATAATACTACAAAGCACAGTGATTGTGAAAAAAAGTGACAGAAGTGAAAGTGTCCAAATGTCTACTAGTCGAATGTACGGGAAGTAGAGTTACGCAGTTTTCATATGACCTTTGTGAAGCATTCCTAGCAGCTGACATACCTTTATGGAAAATAAATAACACAATTTTGTGTAATTGTTTTAGAAAAGTACACCAAACATGTGCCTGACCAAAGTACCTTACGTAAAACATACATCCCTCGTTACAACAATGTAATGTCTACCTTGCAAACTAAGTTAGCAAATGAGTTTCTCTGGATCTCAATAGATAAAACAACTGATGTAGAAGGATGTTTCATTGCAAATGTAATAGTGGGTGTTCTAAATCAGCAAGAGGCAGGTGTGCCATATTTCTTAACTTGCTCTCAGTTAGAAGTTACTAACAGTGCATCAGTGAGTCAACTTGTGAGTCACTCTATTAAATTAATATTGCCTGGTGATATAAAATATGACAATGTACTTTTATTTTTAACTGATGCAGTAAGCTATATGATCAAAGCAGGGAAAACACTAAGAGAAATTTTTCCTAAGAGCATTCATTTAACTTATCTTATTCATGCCCTTCATCGCATTGCAGAAATAATTAGGTTATTTTTCCTAAAGTAGATAAGTTAATCTCTAATGTGAAAAACGTGTTTCTTAAATCTGCATCTAGGATCCAGTTGTTCAAAAAGATGGTGCCTAATATTCCACTACCACCTGAACCTCTTAACCCGTTGGGGGAGTTGGATAACAGCTGCATTGTAGTATGTTAAACATTTAGCGTCAGTCAGAAGAGTTAATTCATTAGAATCAGATGATGCTATTTCAATTCATATAGCACAGAATGTTCTCTCAGATGAAGAGCTTGAAGGAAATCTTGCCTTTATATTAAAACATTTTTCCATGCCTGCAGCAATTAAATCCCTAGACACAACAGGTCTTCCCTTAAATCAGACATTAAATGTATTTGATACTACCATTTCTAGTTTGGTGTCAATTCCGGATAATGTAGGGCAGAAAATAAAAGACAAAGTAACCATGTTCTTTTAAGAAACCCTGGGTATAAACGAATCTCCAAAATACGAGACATTCTTGAAGGAAAGCCCTTAGGGATACCTGAAGACTTGTCTCTTTCTGTGGAACAACTAATCAACATTTAAGTATGCACCAATATCCTCATGTGACGTTGAAACAAGCTTTTCAAGATAAAAAAGTATATTGAGAGACAACAGAGGAATATATACCATGGAAAGTCTCCGTCATGCAGTAGTGATAAATTGTAATTTATCCCTCATTTTGGATGTGGAGTCATGTGCATCTACTTCTCAGCAATATATGCAAGTTCGCATGCGCACACTGTCTTTAAATATAATCATTTTTAGGGTATATTTTGGTGCATATTTCGCACATTTTAAGGGCATATTTGCATGCATATTACAAGAGGTTTTAGAGCATGAACTTCCTAACCCTGGTAATTATATTATGAGCCCAAACTAAACACTTTGAATTCATTACTATTTTCTTCACATAACTCCGGCAGTCTGTCCACATCATTAATTGTTTTGTAACACATGAGGTTTCGCCATTTTCATTAATTTCTAAAATAAATAAATAAATAGGAACCAAGTTCAACCATTGCAATGAAATTATAGGTCTATACCTCCATGAAAGACTAGCTCATAGTTAAAAACAATACTAACTTGGCTTACCTTTATCCAATGTTGAATCAATTCCTTTAGTTGCAGTAATTTTGATTCATCACTAGATCAACCATTATCCTTCCTCTTGATGTCATTTTTATAGCTAACACACAGTGCGCACTAACATTAACCTCTTCACACTGAGTCCTCCCATAAACTAATAAGCAAAACGTGACTTGACAATGAAATCGACATTATTAGGTTGACAATGCTTATAACAATAAATCTAAAACCTAGGAAGGTTAAAACCACCCTAAAAAGGGGGGGTGGGGGAAGAAGAAAAAAAGAATCGTCTTTCCACAATTCCAGGAACTGATGGTTAAACAAATGCAGCAATTAAGATTCAGCAGTGAGATGTGCTGCAATATTTCCACCTCACATCGCAAATGCCATTAGCTGCTGGACAAACTATAGTTCTATTTCAGGTACACAGGAAAAAAGCACTCGCGTGCAGGAAAATTTTATGCAAAACAAGCAGATAGTTGTCTCTAGTGTGTTAAAACGTATTTCCAAAATTAGGTAATGAAGTTAGGAGTCTGAAGAACGTAAGTGCCGTTATGTTTTACTATTCCCAAAATTGACTCATTTTGAGACAGAAGAACGTAAGTGCCAATATGTCTGTGTCTTAAATAAACACTTAACTTGGAGTTATGTGGCACCTTATTCTTGCCAGGAGAACAGCATATACGTCATTTTGAAACAACAGAGCTCATTATTGTGATAACATACATTGAAAAGCCCAAAATCCCATTTTTGGAGATACGTTCCTCTGGCTCTCACACGACAATATGTATGAAGACACTCCGCTGAGCGTTCACCAACAAGCTAACTTCTTGCATGATGGCGCTCCTGCACATTTCAGTCTTAATACTCACCGGCACTTGGATCGAAGGTGTCTTAATCAACGGATAGGTAGAGGTGGCCAAATTGCTTGGCCACCACACTCCACCTGATTCGAACCCTGTCAATTGCTACTTGTGGGGCCATTTAAAAGCATTGTGTATTTGTCTCCGGAGCCCGACAGTTTTTAATTGTGGTAAGTTGTGAGGAAATGCACAATATTCCTGGAATTTGGGGTCATGTTCACATGGCCATGGTACGTCAATGTGAGGCCTGTATTCAAGCAGGAGGTGGACACTTTGAACATCTGTAAAGAAAACTACCTGCGGTAAGACACACATTCCAGTAATATCACTGTTTTGAAGGCCATAACTCAGAAACCAAGCATTTCTGGACACATGTAATGAACTTCTTTTTGTCTACATATGGGGAATGTATTCCTGAAATTATGCCATTATTTTTTAAACTTCCTGTATAAAGGTATGAGGGCAGTCCCAGAAGTACCCGACCTGACGTATAGGAGTGATTGTTACAAAACAATGATTATGGTAGAAAGTACCAACCTTATAAAGCTTAAGTCGAAGTTTGACAATGCTAGGTTGTTTAGTAAATGTTTGGCAGCCATCAATAGTGAACACACTCAAATTTGTAAACATGGATAAAACTGGTCATCGTTATGTAACAATACTTTCATTTTAAAGGTCTTAATCCATCTAATATTAAAGCTGAGCTAGACTACTCTGGGGGAGTCTGCTCCTTCATTTACAACAGAAATACTTAGTAGCAGAGTTTAACCTAGGCCGTACGAGCTGCCAAGATGAACATCGCAATGGCCGACCAAATGAGGTGACCATGCCAGTAATTGTGAAGAAAATCCATAAAATGGTACTGGATGATCGTCGGCTGAAAGTGCACAAGCTAGCAGACATCGTAGGCATTTCAAAAAGTGCTGTACATCACATACTCACTGGAAATTTAGAAATGAGAAAGCTGTGCGCAAGATGGGTGCCACGTTTACTCACAATGGAACAAAAGCAGCATCATAAGGATGTTTCAGTCAAGTGTTTGGCGATGTTTCGCTGCAATAAAGCAGAGTTTTTGCATCGATTCATAACCATGGATGAAACATGGGTCCATCACTTCACACCTGAGATAAAGGAACAGTCAAAACAGTAGATTGAAAGGGGAGAATTGGCTCCAAAGAAGGCAAAGACCATTCAATCCGCAGGTAAGGTCATGGCGCCAGTTTTTTGGGATGCGCGTGGAATAATTTTCATTGATTATCTTCAAAAAGGAAAAGCAATCAATGGGGAGTATTATGCAAATGATGAAATGAAGCAAAAACGGCTGCATTTAGTGAAAAATAAAACTTTGTTTCATCAAGACAATGCACCAGTTCACACATCCATTATCGCCATGGCCAAAATAATGAGTTAAAGTTCAAATTGCTTCCTCGTGCACCCTATTCACAAGATTTAGCCCCCCCCTCTGATTATATTCCATTTCCAAAGTTGAAGAAATGGCTTGGTGGTAACACATTTGTTAAGAATGAAGAGGTGGAGTCTGCAGTTGGATATTTTGCAGAACTCGACGGTTCTCACTATAAACCGAGTATCAAAGCAATTGGACAACGCTGGGAAAAGTTTGAGCTGAAAGGAGACTACATAGAAAAATAAAGATTTTTCTCCCAAAATTTGCACATGTTCTTTGTTGGTCAGGTACTTCTGGGACAGCCCTCATAGAGGGATATGGAGAAACCCAACAACTACTAGGGTAAAGCTTTATAATCCAATGTGTGAAAAAATTATACCATGATTTTAACAGAAAAGACTCCAAGAATGGTCAGAAAATTGTAACATCCTGTCAGAATTTCAAATGGACTTTAGGAAAGGTAAACAGCTGGCAATATATTTGTTATAAAAACATTAATGGACAAATATCTAAAGAACCAAGAGGAAAATTGCACATGGCTTTCATCAACCTACAGAAAGCCTTTGACAGAACAGACCCAAAATTACTGTGGTACAAATTATTAACCCTCCGTCAGGCGCGCGCTTTGGTAGAACGCCGTTAGTCGCGCAGGGCCTAGTAGACCCGCGCTATATTTTTGTTATTGTTTGTATTTTTGTTTTATTTCGTTTATTTTCTTTTTTTTCCTGTTTTTACCTTTATTTAGATTAAGCGTACAAGGCTTTCATTAATAGGTATTGTCTTACAACATAAAAATACAAGCTAAAATATGAGTACATATACGTTATAAATTGTATTACAGTAAGTATAAAGAAATACATTGTCATTTCCAGGTATACATACAACTTGTAATTTCAAATGTTCAGTTACTCAGAATCATCTACTATCTCACCCGTGTTTTCCCCGACTAAGCAACTTTCGCAAATAATTTTAGCATGTTTACTCAAACACAGGGGGATGTTGCATTTCCTACATGCATATTTAGTTTTGCAGTTCATTTTGTCTTTGTTGCAAGGTTCACATCATTTCCTTTTCAATGTGCATAGTGGTGTATTTGACAATTCATCTACGCCAGATTCTTCAGGTTTATATTTTGTCAAAAGGCCTTTCAAATCACCGGGTAGATTTGATGCTGTTGCTCTCCTTTGTAGCTGTTGCAACAGTAAAGCTAAAGATAGTGCTTTCAAATACTCTTGCCTTGTGGAATATTTATTTTGGTTTCCAAGGAAGATAACCCTAGAATTGATACCTGCAATGTTCAAGATATGGTAAAAAATTACCATGGGCCACCTTCTCGTTGTTCTGGCTACATTGTATGTAGCACACAATTTATCTACATCAACTCCAGATTTAGTGTCGTTGTAATGCAGGATTATTTCAGGCTTTTTCTCAGCACCTTCTGATAACTGTGTGGATGACACATGTAGACTTGAGAGCAAAACTACTGTTTTACCCTTTTTCGGAACATATGAAACAAGCGTTTCATTTTTTGTGAAGCCAAATATGCTTTCATACTGTCTGCGATCTTTTGGAGAAGTAAAATTAGTGGGTAACTCTTTTTTGTTCTTTCGCACTGTACCGACGAAAGAAAGTTGTCTTTTGCACAATTCATTCACCAGCGATACACTGGTAAACCAATTATCTGCAGTAACGTTTCGTCCAGTGCCAGAGATTGGTTCAGTTAGTCTCAGCACTACAGCCTCTGCTGAGTTAGTTTGCAAATATGGTCCATCCGGCTGCTGTCCACAATAAATCTCCATGTTAGTTGTATAAAACAGTTTTGCATCACTCAAACAGAATATCTTTATGCCATACTTGTTTGGCTTGGATGGTATATATTGTCGAAAACCACATCGACCACGAAATGCCGGCAACTGTTCGTCGACAGTTACATTTTGTCCAAGAGAATAATGGTTCTGACAGTTGTTCAGAAACAATGTAAACATTTCTCTAACAGCAGCCAATTTATCCAATCTTCGTCGTTCCAGTCTTGAGCTTTTGTCATCAAAGCGAATACAGCGTATTAGAAAACTGAATCGTTTTTCAGACATAGCCATTCGGAATAGAGGAATTCCAAGGTCATCGGTTCTCCAAAAATCGTGAATATTCTGGCGTCCACCACGAAAAATTCCTGCCAGGTACAATAAGCCTAGGAAAGCTCTTATTTCTATTACATCTGTAGGCCTGCTGTCTCTTTCACGATCAAATTTGTGCTGCACACTACTAATTTAAGTATTTGAGCTTTCAACAATCAAATCAACTATATCTTCGGTAACAAAAAGGCTCCAACAATCAATTTCCATTTTCGCATTTTTGGCAGCTCCTACCACACCAGGAAGTTTGGTCAATATATTGTAAGCCCTTGTCTGTGTCATTTTCAAAGGTGTTTTTTTTCCATTTTGTTCCATCTCTTCCTGTAAATAACAACAGAATGTATTGTCAGTAATAATAATAATAAGAAGAAGAATAAGAAGAAGAATTACTATGATACGCATATGATGTTACCTATAAAATACATGCTATCACACAAGCTGCTTTCATCGTCTTCCTCTTCATCTTCATGGTCAGTTTCTGAATCTAAAGATCTCGTTTCGAGTTTATCTTCTGAATCAGAGTCATCTGATTCATATAAGTTGTCATCCACGGGCAAGGCATCATCATTGCAAAGTAGACGATGTACTTCTTCCAAATCCTTGGGATGTTGTAGATCATACCTTTTACTCGTATTCATGACGAAGCAGTAACAGTTCCTTGCATAGCAAAGCAATATTGCACAAAAGCTAATAAACAAATCTGTCAACAATATGTAACGAGAGCAGGCGCGCGGGGCCTGGTTGACCTGTGCGACACGTAACTGCTGATTATTCATTCCTCCAGCCAAACAAATAAACAGATAAGGTTATCGCTGCAGCAAATAATCGCCAAAGGTGTAATGTTAGATGTCCTAGTCAGGCAATTGCATAGGTGCGTTCGTTCGAAAATTGTAACATTTATATCATGCCAGGGGTCTCTCTGGCCCCTAGCGACTGACGGAGGGTTAAAGAAAGGGGTATGTAACCAAATGGTGAACATCTTAAAAGGTTTATACAGGGATAACACTATGTAAAACATGAGGAACCAGAGAAATAAACCAAGAAAAAGGATTAAGACAAGGTTGCAAATTAAGCCAAATTTTATTTATTTATCAATATATTACAAAATATTAATAACATTATTTTCTTGCCTATAATAAATACAGAAACCTGATCTGCTCTTTGCAGATGACTTAATAGTGGCATCCATTACAGTATAGGATTTAAAAGTGTCACACAAATTGTAGTATTTAAAAAAGAGAAGTTGAATTAAAGCAACAAATGGAAAAAAGGAAGAAATTAATATAAAACGGTGCGAGATTGCACTTAAACAGCAATGATGGCTGTTAGATGATGTTTATTTAAAAGCCAGAGTTGAAGATGAAATAGTTGGAAATAGAGTCGAGTGGTCGAGGCTCAAATTATATAGTTATGAAATATGGGGACTTGAAAATGGGCAGGAGAGTTGTGGACCTAGTACACAGGATGTTTTGTAACAAGTTCTTGGGTTGCCAATAGCAATGAAATATGGGGACTTGAAAATGGGCAGGAGAGTTGTGGACCTAGTACACAGGATGTTTTGTAACAAGTTCTTGGGTTGCCAATAGCAATGGCTAATGAAGTGGCTCATATCAAAGTGGGACAAGTAACAAGAAAAGACTGGTTATGGAAAGAGGCCTGAAATATTGGTACAGGATCCTGAATGAGAAAATTTGTAAAAACAATGTTTAAAACACCAAGAAACTAGTCTACAAAGCATGAACTGGATAAGTAAACTAAAATAGTTTAGAAAATAACACTACATAACAAAAAATTGTTTATGTTCCCTTCTTAGTGTTTATTGCATAAAATCAATGAGCTGAACATGAATATACCATTAGTTTTTTCCAATGTCGATACTTCTCAAAATAAAAATGTATAATGGTATTTTAATAAATTACTAATAATTTTGTACCACTTTTTTCTGACAATTGTAGTAGTTCAAAGCAATTAGTGATAGATTTAGTAAAATCAGTATGACATCTTTAACAATCCCATCTATATATATATATATATATATATATATATATATATATATATATATATATATATATATATATATATATATTGCAAAACAGTCCTCTTGTTCGTGAAATTCTGTTGCATTTCTGTAGTTAAACAACCGTTTTCAAATAAAACATGCCAGTATCCAGAGGTCTTACATTGTCTGCAGACACGTTATGTTTGTGGACATTATATCAGATCTCAACAAGTGAAACATAAAATTGTGCTTGGGATGCATACCAAGCTTATTGTGAGTTCCAGTTGGAGATCAAAATGTTATATGGGCTTCTCATGAGTCTTGCAGTAGCTGTAGGTCTACCTTAGAGGGTTGGCTACATGGAACAAGGAAACCTATGCCGTTTGCAATTCCTCAAATATGGAGAAAGCCAAGCAACTATTATGACAACTTACTTTTGTATGGTTGACATTACAAACGTACCAAGAATAGAAAACATATTCCATATTCTAGCATACCATCATCTATTGCTCCAGTACCGCACTCTGAGCTGCCAATTCCTTTGCCCACCAGAAAATCCTAATATTGAAGATTAACTATAAAAATTCTAATGATGACAGTGATCTTTGCAACTATGAGAGCATTGCAAAGGAACCACAGCTCTTCACTCAAAAGAAGTTGGATGACCTTATAAGGGAGTTGGAACCAACCAAATCTAAGGCCGAACTCCTTGCATCCCATCTTAAAGAAAATAATTTGCCTGCTGAAGGATGCAAAATAAAATACAGAGTACGGCATAAGGATTTTGCTTGCTTCTTACATATTTCAGAACCTCATGTTTTTGCAGCAATTTTAATGTTCTCTTTAAACACATACAGATTCCTTATGAACCAGACCTGTGGCATCTTTTTATAGATAGCTCAAGTACAAGTCTTAAAGCTGCCCTACTACACAATGGGAACAAGTTTCCTTCTATCCCAGCAACTCATTCTGCTCACCTGAAAGAAACAAAAATGTCAAGCTGCTCTTGCAAAAACTCAACTATGGATATTTGTGGCAATTTGAATATGTTGGGGTTCCTTCTGGGGCTTCAAGGTAAGTACACCAAGTATTCTTGCTTCCTCTAATTATGGAAGAGGGCAGACGATCGGCATTACACCAAGAGAAAATACCAAAAAGAAAAGAATTGCTTCCAGGCACACACAATGTACCTCTTGTATATACTGAGAAGATTCTATTACCCCCACTCTATATCAAACTTGGACTAATCAAACAAATTCACAATTACAGTATCTCTGAGGCTGTAACTCTAATCAAATGGTCTAAGTTATCTGAAGCAAAAATAAAAGGCAGGATTTCTACCAGACCTAGATTCATGCAATATTACAATCTAAAGAACTTGTAGATGTAATGACTCTTGACAAACTTAATGCTTTTGAACCTTTTAGAAAGGTAGTGCAATGTTTTTTTGTGTAACAAAAAGTGAAAATTACAAGGAACTGATTAACAATTTGATACACCGTTATGGTGTACTTCGGTGCAGAATGTCTGTCAAAATGCATCATAATATTAAGCAATAAACACTAAAAAAAACAAGATAAACAAAAACTTGGTCAAATTTTGTTACATCGTGTAATGGTATGGGAGAAGTTTGGAGAAAGAGAAACAAAGGTTTCTGGAAGAATACAGAAGATGATTCAAAGATATTGAGATACAAAAATTTGGTCATAACTGAGAAGAGCTCATTGGTATTTTAAGTTACAATGAAATATCATTGTGAAAGAGAGACGTATATAAGATCACCAATAAAGAAGAGGGGGATAGCATGGCTAAGAACAGGAGTGTGGAGGCTAAAAGGGCAACAAAATGGCTATCATCAAGGCAAATGTCCATCATGTGGGGAAAGAAGATACAAAACATTTTTGAATGCATGGAAACTGAGATCTGGACAGAAGAAAGTGTATGGTATAGAATGAATAGGAATACTAATATAAATACAATTTTAGACAAAAGCTGTAAGAACATGGTGTAATATTTACAGAAAGTAAAGAAACAAATGAAAATACTGTTAAAAAAGGCGAGGAACGATATAAAAATTTAAGACCATTGTACTAATATGTAATCATTGCTTATGTGGACTGCCAAATTTAGTAGCCAGAGTCGAATAAAGTGGGCAGTACAATGCTACATGTATGAACTTAGTACTTTAATAAACTTAATTAAATATTAATAAAAGTCTACAAAGCCTATTTTTTGAAACTAATGAAAACCTGCTCCAAACCCTTATAGCATAATTAACATGTTTTGCCTTTAAAATCCCATTTCATAATACTTTGGGGTTTTTTCTTTATGTTTTTTCCTGCCCATTTATGACCTTTTCTTTTCATTGCATTTCCTCATTTAATCAATCAACTATTGTACTTGTGTATAGTGAATGGAAATAAGCAATCTATGAACTTATGATTCCTGCCATCTTTTGCCTTTAGATGAAATTAGGAAACTAGTTCCTCTAGTGGCACTTTTTTTTCACTTTGGTAGTCACTATTTGTAAGCTGTCATAGACACGACAATTTTTTGTGGGTTTCAATAACTTCCACAAGAAAGTCATGCTCTACACATAGCAGTTTGCAAAATGTATGCTCTCAATGGTATCTGACTGACAGACACTGATTGGATGAGGCCTTAACCACTGACTAGCAGGTTTGCACAATGGCTTGGAGCCACTCCACGTAGGATTTCTCCATTATGCAATGTCTTGGTGGTGTGTTGGATTTTTGCGCAGCCAGGAATCTAGCAGACCCATCGCACAAAGCCCAAACAGATACAGCTCCCTAATTCACTGGTGTCTGAAATGACATCACTCCATTCTGACATTTGGAGTGATAGTGAATGGCCACCTCAACATTGCACTAATTAGGTAATCAACTCAAATTTTCTGTTTTGTTACAAAAAATACCAGGAATTTATTTTTTAGACAAAAGGATTTTAAGATAAAAATCATGGTATTTTCCTTACCTGAGCTCCCTTATCCAATGCTGCCCTCAGCACCAAACGTCCAATGCGACCGAAACCATTAATGCCAACCTTTGACATTTTTAAACTCCTGCAAATTAATAAAAACAAACAATATTTAGCAATGAATATTGCTAAATTTAAATATGCACCCATTTCTTAGGTACCCATGAAAAGATCTTTTACAGCTTATAAAATGGTTCTGATAAGATACAAAGTTTCACACCACAAAATTTGGAAAAATTCTTATGTATTGCAATGCCAATTATGCATAATGTGTAAATTAATCAAAAACTTTAATTGTAATGTTGACACTTGCATATGTTACAAAACAAATTTTTTCACGCTTTTTAGCATTGTATGCAATAAATGTTAATTTAATAAACAGTAATCAATTGCACATTTATAGCTTTTGTAGTTTAATTAGGCACACATTAGAGAAAATCATATTTATAGCTGCATGTGATTTTATTTTTAAGTGCCTAAAAGTGTATTTTAGTACCTATTTTGATAAATTTAGAGTATTTTAGGTGCCTAAATGTTGGTTTTCAAGAGCATTAAAATGTTAGGTCTAATATTCCAACTAGAATAACAGGCAAATTTAACTCATTTATTATCTACCAATACCATTTTAAGCTGCTTATACCAATGAGGCTGGATTGGAGTACTGATGAATACAAAAACAAATATAGTATGTAGTTACTAGGAAAAGAAAGTGAACACTCAGCATGCAGCTTATTATTATACAAAACGTTCCTCCAGTGGCAAAGTTCACCCTATGAGGTATAGGTAGCATGGTGGCTGTATTCCCTTAGCTATAGATAAGCAGGAAAATGTAGGAAGGAGCATTAGTCCTATACTCACTGTGAAGACAAATTTATTTCATTGCGTTTCACTACAGCAGGTTTTGTGAATTACTACACTGCACCTACATAGTCAAAGATTAATTTTAATAGTTTTTTCTTTCTTTCTTCAGCAAGATGTTGGCATTTGAGATATATTCTTTCTGTTTAGGGAAATGCACATTAGGCTCAGTGCTACCGAATTACTTCAAAATCAGGTCATTCATAATATGCTGGTATGCATTTTTTTTTTTTTTTTGCTTAGGAGGGCAGCACATACAATTCGTTTCACTTACGAGGTGTGTTCTTAAAGTATCAAACTTTTGGTCGGCAAAAATGCATTTGGTTTGGAGATCTGAAACACTAATCCCCTTCAAAGTAGTCTCCTTGGTGATGCACACACTTCTCCTAGCACTCCTGCCATTGATGGTAACACATCTAGAACGCAGTTTTTGGAATGGCGAGTAGCCGGGCAGTCACATTCCACACAATGTCTTCTCTTGACTCAAATCAGGTCCCTTTCAGCAGCATATTCAGCTTGGAAAATAGCCAAAAGTCACAGTCATGTCAGGAGAGTAGGGAGCCTGATGAACCACAGGAATGTTTTGTTTGGCGAAGAAAGCCTGAATTAAAAGTACACAGTGGGCAAGTGCATTATCGTGATGGAGCTGCCAAGCTTTTGCTACCCAGAGATCCAGTCGTTTCACCGTACAGCATCACAAAGGTAACTAAGGACATTCTGGTAGTAATCCTTTGTGATGGTTTTGCCTTGTGATGTGTGCTCTTGATGCACACCACAGGAGCCAAAGAAAACTGTCAACATGACCTTCACTTTGCTGCAGAACGGTCTTGCTTTTTTTGGCCTCAAGAGATGACTGTGTTGCCACTGGGACGACTGCATCTTGGTTTCTGAATCGTAGCCATAAACCTATGTTTCATCGCCTGTGATCTCAGTGTTTGGAAAGTATTGTTTGCATTGGCCAGCATGTCCTGTGCAATGTCAGATGTCATTGCTTCTGCTCCAATGTTAGCAGCTTCGGTGCAAATTTCATTAACACTCTCATGCCCAAACCCTCGGTCAAAATTGAATGTACCAATCCAATGCTTACCTCTATCTCATTCGCAAGTTCTTGGACTGTGATGATGGTCCTGCAAGACCAGAGCCTGCACCTGCTCAATGACAAATGTCATTTCAGCTTGAGGGCCTTCCTGAATGTGGTTCGTTGTCCACTGATGTGGAGCTATCTTTGAGTGGAGCTATCTTTGAACCAATTGTACCATTCCCTTATCTGCGAGGTGTTCATGGCATCCCCGAAAGCCTGTTGAATCTTGCAAATGGTTTCTACTTGACTATCGCCAAGCTTTTGCCAAAATTTGATGCAATATCGCTGCTCAAGTTCAATCATTTTACAAAAACTAAATTCCAACAACCGCTCACTACACTTCCTAACTCTTAAGCCAATGGCCCGCACTTAAACAGCAATGATGACTGTTAGAGGATGTTTATTTAAAAGCCAGAGTTGAAGATGAAATAGTTGGAAATAGAGTCGAGTGGTCGAGGCTCAAATTATATAGTTATGAAATATGGGGACTTGAAATTGGGCAGGAGAGTTGTGGACCTAGTACACAGGATGTTTTGTAACAAGTTCTTGGGTTGCCAAAAGCAATGGCTAATGAAGTGGCTCATATCTAAGTGGGACAAGTAACAAGAAAAGACTGGTTATGGAAAGAGGCCTGAAATATTGGTACAGGATCCTGAATTAGAAAATTTGTAAAAACAATGTATAAAACACCAAGAAACTAGTCTACAAAGCATGAACTGGATAAGCAAACTAAAATAGTTTAGAAAATAATACATAACAAAAAATTGTTTATGTTCCCTTCTTAGTGTTTATTGCATAAAATCAATGAGCTGAACATGAATATACCATTAGTTTTTTCCAATGTCAATACTTCTCAAAATAAAAATGTATAATGGTATTTCTGCGATTACATACTCAGCTCAATAAAAACATACTCTTTCATAAGGACAAAAACCTACCACCTCACCTCAGTATATACTCATCTTAAGTTTAATTATATACTCCTGTAATCCACCCCCTTTGACCATATACTAGCTTTGTTAATTGTGTTGTTTGACTGTTTGGCATTCTGAATTAGAGGACTAGATTCCGTTGCATTGGGTTCTGTGCCATCAAAACTGCTCAGGAAATATCCTGTGTTGCATAAAAGTTTCAGCAGCAATGTTAGATAAATATGGAGTCCTTCAAGAAATGAAAAATTAATTGAAGCAACACAAAAAGCCACAGCTGTAAATTATATTAGCAAAACAATAAATAGATAGGGAAAAGTCACAAGTATACACGCACTCTAAAAATCATAATTTGTAAAGTGCTAGATGCATATTCAAATCCAAATGTTTCTAGAAACCTGGGGTGTTTACACTTTTACAAACAGTTTTCTTATAAATAACTTCTTAAGCAAATGAATTTTGAGGTTATGATTTTACACAGTAACCTTAATTAATAAATCTGACTTTCAACAAAACTTCTAGGTTATGTTTTTGCGAAACAATAGAGGATTTTGAAACCCCTTGATGTTCTTGGCAATGTTAGAAAACCAATAAATATAATGGTTATAGGCAAAAAGAAAGAATTGTGGATAAGTCATTACTTATTTAGGTGCTGGAATGAAAAGTCTTAACAAATAGTCCCAGGATATTTACACTATTTAGGTATACTCTATATTTTTCAGGCGAGATATTTGTCTTAAAAATGCCTAGTGATATTGCCCGCTAAGATATGTTCATTAATATAGTCATGAGAAGCAAATAGTTCAAAGTGTACTGTTTAAATGTGAGGAAAAGGCAAACTAAGTCCTGCTATATTTCAGACAAGATTAATGCTGCAATCAGGTTTCAGTTATTTGCAATCGACAAAAATGAGGACTTCATGGGCTGTTTACACAAAATTCAAAATAAATGTTTTTATTTATGCCAACATCCCAAAATGCAGTCTTGTCTTTAAACTGGTTATAGCAATATTTGAGAAAACATGAAGTATTCCCATGTTTAAGATTTTAAAACTAATTTTTCTCAAAACTTTTACCATGTACCCTTAGGCTCTAGAGAAAGCAAACCTGATTAAAATAAAATGCTAAACTAGGTTTTGAACCTCGCTCTTAATAAATGTTGCACTTTTATTTTTAGCATATAAATATCTAAAGGGCATTTGATTAGATAATTTAACAGGCATTGTAACTAAATCAGTTTAGTAGTTATGTTTATATAAGTACTTGACTCAGACTATAGTCATCGCAGTAGTTAGAAAATTCCAGACATAAGGTTCAAATGTAAAGCTTGAACTGTCACACCATTGCATTACAAATTTTGATTTACACAAGTATTCACAAAATTATTGACAAGCTTTCCATAATGCATTGTTACTGAACTCTGAGGAAACAGGCTTCACCTTGCAGTTAGAAGTCAAACTATTTTGATGCATATGACAGAATCTTCTTCAGCAGCAATATACCAAGTCAATTCATTTACAGCTTTAGCTTGCAAGGCATATCTCCACTTGCAAAGTGGCTAACTACACTGGGAGATTGACGAGTAGCTTCTGTTGGTTCATGATAAAATTTCTGAAGTAATGTGTGGTATCTTGCAACCAGCCATTACAACCAGTCTGACAGTAAATTTAGTATTTTTAGCTCTAATTTACAGTAATGAATTAATCCTGAAAAATACTCTTCGATTTAAATAAAATACTTCAAACTATTTTGCTTTTGCATCTCTAGCTGCACAGTGTTTCTGAACAGAAAAATATATTTAAGGACTTTCTTTCACATATTCAAAATACTCTGCTCTTCTTTCCTAATTTTTATTTATGCACACCCTCGCAATACACATTTTTCCACACTAATACAGCACCAGAGGAAAGAAATGCTATGTTAAGAATTACTTCTGCAAAATGAGTAGATAGCATTTCACAGTTAATATATTCTTTCCATTTCAGTTAAATATTATCGCTCCAATGATTAAATGTTACTTCATTGATTTAATATTAGGCACTTGATTGTTTCATGTTTTTATTTTGTCAATTGTTACACCTGATATGTCCACATGCATGGCAGCAATCTCATTAAATCAACAGCATTTTGAATATAGTTGTTATTTAAACATTAGAAGCATAAATTCATTGTTATTCCTTCACAAACTTATTTTCAATAAGTTATAAAATGGCATTATGATTACTAATTATGTTGGTTTTATTTTACTACTACAAACTTGCAAATCCTCCCATTTAGTGTGTTAACTTCCTGTGTGGCCCCTAGCATTCATGCGGCTCTAGCCCAAAGCCTAGGATGGCCTAGTGGTAAATTCCTCCACCCCACGTGTGGGTGGAAGAGAAGTAAAATGCATTTCTAATCAACAATACTTCTAAATAGTTACTAGACTGTTAGCTTTTAAATTGGGACTTCGGACCATTAACGCTACCTATAAAATAGTTCAGCTTTAAATCGGTCATTAACCCTATGAAATTCCATGAAGTAATTTCAAAGTTGTATCAACTTGTGCAAAAACTTAAAATTTCTTAAAATGAAATTACAAGTATATGCAATAAATTTGCTCCACGGTAAAGGAACATTTTTCTATCTACAGTATACTCTCAATTATCGGCAGTAATGTAGGGAAACACTACTACGTATAAAACAAAACAGTGGTTAATCCAAAAAAGGTCAACCATCTTAATTTACAAAGCTTTAATTTGTCAGACCGCAAGGAATTATGTTATTCAAGGTAATCTAGCAAATTTCTGTCCATTCAAGAGCTGCTGAATGGCATGCTTCAATGGGATAATCTTACACTTTACACTTCTCCCAATGTGCCCGCATCAAAATTTCTTCGCCAGTACCAACCACATGATCTGCCACTGTCAGTTAACCACAAACTATTCAATGCTCCCACTATGGTTTTGCAAGGCAGGTACAACTTTTAATGCAGAAGCATTATTTCTATTCTTTCACATATTCTGACCAATGGATCCCCATTTGAAGGGCAAATGGTTGGAGAATAAAGCACCATAAAAGTGAAAGCTTCTGCAGTCATCAACAAATCATAGACTACCAAAACACGTCAAGATGTCTGTACTAAATGAAAACTGCTTAAACTGCAACTTTCATAAAATAATTACCATACCAGTGTTACTATGTTGCATGCTTTATCAGAACTCTCAATATATGTGATGTCTACACCAGGATATGAAAATCTGTGTCTACATCAGGAACTGGAAGCACTTTCAATACATCAGAAACTGCAAACTATGAAGTGTCATCACTTTAAAACGCAAATTTGAAATCTGTTGATTTTTCTCAAGTTGATCTTGCATTCAGTACTGTCAACTTCTAAGATTTGTCCTATGAAGCTTTTAGCTGTTTTTTGTCAGACTTCACAACTACAAAAGCACCTATTTGAACTTCCTTTCATTGTTTCAACTTGGACACTTCTGCCAGCCATAAAATCAAAGTTGAAACTTTTTTTCCGACAAAGCATGCTCTTTGTAAACTACATTAGGAGGGGATAACTTTAATGTAGTGCTGAGAATGAAAGTCAGGTATCTCATTAGCATCAAATTGTCTTTTGTTGATCCATTTCATATTTAAAACAAAATCACCTCTACTCTGACACTTTCCTGGTACACCAGTAAAAAGACTGCATTGGTAACCATGTGCTTTCCACCTAATACAGCAAGCCATACTGATCTCTCCAGTTCTCTACCAACACCCTCAACACTGCCCTTACCATGACCTGTAGCTAGAAAAGTCCCATATTAACAGAACTTTGAACTCTTCCTGAAGATTTATACATAAAAGTATATAACTGAAGAGAATTACATAAGAGTAGTAATAGCTGTTTGAGTGGGAAAAAACTATGGTCGTCAGCACCACCCTCTGACTATAGATTTATTCATGTTGAATACATAAGCAATATATACACAGCAATTACAGGGTTAAGCAACTGAGATTACAAAAGTAGAAAAAATAAACAAAAAATATGTAAGTTATATTAAATAACAAAAAAAACTTACAAAGCAATATATACCAGAACTAATCTTCAGCAATACAAGCAGTTAAGTCAGTACGGACAGAGTTTGAAAGTCATTAACACACCAGAAACTACACAATTAAGTTTTCGTAAGGAAACCACTGAGCTTAACGTAGCGAAAAGGACTGGCAATAGAGGCAGGGTTATCCCTAAAAACCGTAACTAAATTAGGAGAATAAGTCATTCGCAAAGGGTGGAATACTAACACTGGGACAAATCTTAGAAGTTGACAGCACTGAATGAAAGATCAACTTGAGAAAAATCAACAGATTTCAAATTTGCATTTTAAAGTGATGACACTTCATAGGTTGCAATTTCTGAAGTATTGAAAGTACTTCCAGTTCCTGAAGTCATTCGCAAAGGGTGGAATAGTAACAACACTGGGTGAGGAAATGCTTTACCATTAAGGGCACATTGCAGTGGAGACAGCAAGGCGGGGTTCACCCCTAAGGAGGTAGCCATGACTAACATAACGGTGGCTAGTACAAAGCTGAGCAAGCATGGTCTCCTTTTAACATGATAGACGAGAAGAATGCCAAGGAAGCGTTGTAGCCTTGACCTCTGAGTTTGGCAGTATATATAAACCACTCCTCATACCATTGAGAGAGTATCTAATCCCTTCATATCTATACATAGGCAGTGGAGAACCCATTCATCAGGGTGTAAAATTGCATTGCAGCCTGATCTGCCTGTTTGTTTCCTACAATGTCACCTTGTCCAGGAACCCAGACAAAGACCACCCAAAAGCAAAATCACAAGTGCAACTTATCACGGATTTCTGATCAAGTGAGTGTTTACTATAGAGATCCCATAACCTAAGTAAAACACAAAGAATCGGAACAAATGGCACTGGGGCGCAGGGAAAAGGAGCAGATGAAAAATGTGGCTTTAAATATAGCACACAGTTCGCCAGTATAAACAGAAGTGCTAAGAGGGAAGCAAGTGTTGTGAATGACACGTGAACCAATAACCACAGCACAGCCTACCCCCTTCATCCATTCAAGAACCATCTGCATTTAGAAAATGGTATCCAGGAAAGTCACATTTCAAAGCCACAAAATGGGCTGCATATATAGGATCAGCAGTAGCATCCTAGGGCAACTGAGCCAGATCAAAATGACAGAGGGGTTTGACATATCTATGGAGGAAAACTATGAAAACCCCATGGAAGAGCAAGGGAAGTACTGTATTCAACTGTAACAGTAAGGTCCCAAATCTGCCATGGAAGCCACAGGAAGCAGTAGACTACTGCAACGATAATCCAAAGTGGCACCAAAGAAAGTAGAATAGGTGGGATGAGAAAACATGGCATGCAAAGCAGATGCATAATTACAAAGAAGAATATCCAGACGTATCCAAAAGGGATGGTTCACCAGATTATGCATACAAACCACAGTTGGGACTAGTACGAAAAGCTCCCAGGACTAATCTAAGGCCTTGATGGACAGGATACAATCTACACAGAATAGATAGCAAAGCAGAAGAATAGACCATGGACCCATAGTCTAAGTTTGTAACATATTAAAGCCCGTTAGAGATGCAGCAAGAGTATGTAATCGACACCTCAAGTAGTGCCACTAAGGACACGAAGTAATTGCAGAGAGCAAGCACAGCATCCATGAAGATATAACATGAGGTCCCCAACAAAGCTTACAGTCAAAAAAGAGGCAGAGAAATTTAGCTTCCCCAACAAACGGCAGTTCCACTCTGAGAGATAGGTGCAGGAAACTCCTTATGATGCCAAAATTACAGCAGCACGTTTTTCTCCGCTCAAAAATTTAAATTCATTCTCCAAGTGTTTAAGATATCAAGATAGCACTGGAGGTGCCATTGGATAAAGTGAGTATGCCCAGAGCTACAACAAATTGCAAAACTATCTACAAAGAGAAATGGAGTAATGCCTGATGGAATGTTCGATACTATGGGATTAATGGCTATAGCAAACAAAAGAAAACACCAAGCCTTGCAGCACACTGTTCCCGACTAAAGTCGGGAGAGAAAGAAGACCTGTACTAGAAAAGTACGGGCATCCATAAACTGCTGCAAAAAGACAGGTAGATGGCCCTGGAAGTTCCAACAGAAGGGCTGGTCGAGGATTCCCATATATAGGCAGTATTGTAGGCCTTTACCAATTCAAAAAAGACAACTACCATCTGTTGTCTGTGCAGAAAAGAATCATAAATGTAAGTCGCCAATGAAACCAAGTGGCCAACAGTAGACCACCATTGTGTTAAAACTTCATTGTACAGGAGTGAGAAAAGCATAGGTTTCAAGACACCACATTAATCCCTTAGCGACCATCCATTCCATTAATTTACAAATACAGCTTGTTAGAGAAATGGGTCAGCAGCTAGTGGGCAACTGTGGGTCTTTTCCAGGCTTAAGAATGGCCAGATTATAGATTCTGAGGTGAAAACAAAACCAGAGGGCTCTACCCAACCCTTGACAACCAAGAATTGAGCATCATAGTGGGCAGAACTAGAGGCAGAAGCTAAGACTCCACCCAGGGAATTGGCTATATAATGGGGATCAGTAACAATATTGCCAGCCACAGAAAGCCCAGGGATAGATGAAGTAGAAGGTTTGCCACAAAGTCAGTGGATTTTATTCCACACCCAGGAGGAAGTGCAGGATGACAAAGTGGAGACAAAATGTTCAAGAAGACCCCTTACATTGTCAAATTATTTTCTGAGCCTGTGCATGCAACTTATCAAAAGTAATCATATTCTCCAACGTCGGATGATGCTCCAACACTTCCAAAGCCTTTGGGCAAGCTCGGAGAGGTGCACTACGTTCCTCCAACCACCAGGGTGTCGGAATACATCGTCCAGTTAACTGCATTTGAGGAATGGAAAGCTTAGCACCACTTGTATAATGTCCCAAAGATACTGCACCCGTACATCAATATGAGGAAAGGAGACTTATCTAGGGTCACAAGCTCAGAATAAAGGTGCCAGTCTGCCCTACTGAACACCCAATTTGGTGGGCAAGTAGGGTTAACTCCAAGAACCGTATGAAGCAAAACAAGGTAGTGGTCACTGCCGTATCAGAAACCACAGAAGAGGCAGTGAGCTGTGGTGAACAGAAGGAAAGGTCAACACAAGGAAGAGCCACTAGAATCACAGAGATGTGGGAAGCCCAGAATTGAGCACAACTAAGTTGTGGAGATCTACAATTGCAGAAATCTGAGTACCCCTACAATACTCGCAGACCAAGCCACTCCATAAAGGATGATGGGCATTGAAATCACCCAAGATAAACAGTTGGGGGAGCTGGAGAAGCCATCCGCAGACCCAGAAGAGTTAGGTGGAAGGTACAAAGAGCAAAGCATGAAAGAAAGAAAGAAAGAAAAAGAAATGGCAAGGTAATAGACATCGCTTGCAAATCTGTATATAGCTGGACTGGAGTGCACTAAAGGTCCTGATACACCAAGATACAAGTCCCCCAGGCATGACCACTATCAGGAACAGGGAAATCTTTACAAAAAGCCATATAGTGAAGAAAGTGCATATGGTCTTCAGAACAGAGTTTAGTCTCCTAAAGGCACAAACACAAAGGCTGATAAGTAGAAAGCAGGTTTAGCTCCTCCTTATGGGAATGGCAACCATGCATATTCCACTACAAAAAGGCCATAAGAAGTAAAGGAGAAAAAAGAAACTAACAACAAACCAAGGGAAAAAGGTAAAAGCCCTTAAAAGTCAGTCAGTCTCTGCAGTTACAAACAATTTCGATACATGTCTGTTTTTCCGTTTGTGAACCTTAGAGGTCAAGTTCTTTCTGGAGTCTGGCGACAAAGATGGTTTAAAAGGCTTCTGATTGAAAGATTTATCTGAAGTGCTGACAGCAGTGGTGGACTTCACAGCAGCTTTGAACTACTTCCGAGTCTGTAATTTAACACTGTCACTGCATGCAAAACTTTTACTGCAGAAATGTTGGTAGTGGCCTGGGACAGATCCACAGGAGCTGTGGACAACTCCTTGGAAAAGGGAGACATCACAACAGGAGGCATTGAAGAAATGTCCCTATCCACACCACTAGTACAGGGTGAACCAAAAAACTATGGACCGCCTGCGCGGTGTTTTTTCCTGTCTGCGTCCTCAGCACTCATTGTCATCTGCCTCTATCATAGAGAGGCGCAGATGAAACCATACAACATTTTTACAACTACCTTTAAAGGCTTTACTTATCAACTTTATGAAAGGAAATGCTGAAACTGGCCACCGGCGTCAATACATTTTTGGCACCTCTTTAGGAAACTATCCATCATGGATAGTGATGGATAGTTTCCTAAACAGGTGCCAAAAACATATGGACAACAACAGTGGCCAGTTTCAGCATTTCCTTTCATAAAGTTGGTAAGTAAGTAGTTTTAAAAATGTTGTATGGTTTCATCCATGCCTTTCTATGATAGCGGCGGACAAGCACCGAGGACATAGACAGGAAAAACACCATGCAGGTGGTTCGTAGTTTTTTGGCTTGCCTGTAGATGGAGAATTGATGTCCTCAGTACAGTCAGACAGCAGGGGGGCGAAGGTGCAGCAGAAAACACTGGTGGATGAGAAACATCCAATATGTCTAAATTCCCAGGACTGCTGGACGTCTATGACAGAGTAACAGAGGTGGAACGCTGCAAAGCTGTGGCAGAAGGAGCACCCCTGACGCACTCCAGAGGTTCTCACCATAGTGAATGTGGTGAACAGATAGTTCTCTTGAAGAAACCAGGAGCAGCACCTGCCTGGTTGGTATCCATAGATGGGTCTGCAGGATTATCCAAGGGTAAGGTATCAAACTGATTGGCCACTTCAAGTGACGGTCGATATGTGGAAGGTTCCCAACACTGATAAGATTGGCGAGAAATTAAACATTGATGGGAAGGCATGAAAGATTCCTAAGGAGTGGAAAGGGAAGAGGGCTGGAAAGGAAGTAGGGTGGGGATAGGACTTCCATTGTGGCTAGCTCGCGAAGTATAGGTACAAATGCAGGTACAGTTCAGCTTCGAAGAAAGCTGACCAAGCTGCAGACCAAAAACCTGACTGAAGGATCTGTGAGCTAACTTTGTGGGAAATACCAAGCAAAGTTTCTCCCTCATTCCTCGATAACCAATTTTTTCCTTAATGCCGAGTTCTTGAATGGCATATCCTTCCTTATACACAGGGCAGCCGCAAGAGTATGCAGGATGGGCACCCTCACAGTTCACATTTGGGGATGGAGGTGCTAGGAGAACAGTCATGTCTATTTGTTCCACACCGAGGACATGAAGGCTACCGTTTACAGGATAGTGCTGTATGTCTGAATCCTTGACAGAAGAAACACTGTAGAGGGTTGGGAACATATTGAAAAACATACAGTATGTCGTAGCCAGCCTTAAGAGTGATAGGAAGCTGCCTCAAGGCAAATGTCAAAGACCATTCCGTTAGGTACCTGCTCTGCACTTTCCCGCTGCAGGAGTCATTTAGCTCCACTGACCCCTTGGCTAGAAAGGTAGGCAGTAACTTCTTCAGAGAGGCCAACTAAGGTGGAGGAAATTGCAACACCTCAGCAGACATTCAAGGAAGCATGTGGCTCAACAGCAACTTCTTGGGTTCCAAAGTGATGTACCTGGAGTAAACAAAGGGAGCGTGGATCATCCTTAGTCAACATCAATAAAGTCCCATTGCATTGTCAGGTATAGTTCTGTACTGGGTCAGCAATGTTGTCCAAGGTGGCCTGAATCACGAAGCGGGAGTTCAAATAACTAAGCAGTGTTTGGTATGGTGTAGCCGAGCACACGATTAAATAACGGGGAGTGTCACACTTTCCTGACGTAGAAGCATATCCTTCCAAGACAGATCAACCATGCATCTCGTTTTGGGGTTACTAAACAAAAATCAGTAGTAGTGTCCATAGCTGTAGTGAATGCACAATGCCACGCATGGAGATACATCACTGGACTGTATCTCCATGCCAGATCCAACCTCATGGCAGTTCCAAACTGGGTCAACCCGAGACCCTGCCCTACTCCAGTTATCCTCTAAAGGATTAGGAACAAAGTTTTTTTTTTTTTACAGGCAGGGTAGTTAGCGCTAACCCAACCCCCCAAAACCTGGAGGACCGGTGGCTCAGGAGCGCCAATCCTGTACTTACCAAAGCAAGCCCCTGGGGGCTAAATTAGAGAGAATGCTGTTTAAAGTGGCATGCTGCACCATATGAAAAAGTTGAGAACTCTGGGTATGTTTTCCTCATCTGAGAAACCAACCTTCGAAGGAATGTGTTGACAGCATATGTCATGTGATATTTTGTCAATGAAAATTGCGTAACTTCGTACCATTCCAGGACTCATCCAGGCAACAGCTCTGAAGATTGTGATCTCTTCCAATATGCTGACTGAATTTAATTTTTAAATCTGGCAGTATAATTTTCAGCAAAATTAATCCACAGCACCTTTCTTCTCTTGAAAATATATATGCTGAGTTTTTACGAAGCAGAAATGTTTTAAAAGCAGAGTTATTTTTTCAGCAAGTTCAAATGCTTCATAGACACTGTTCTTCAGGAGTTTTTCAATTGTTTCATCAATGGTGTTCGAAACAAACCATGTTAACTCATTTGTATCATCTGTAAAGATATTTTACTGACTGAACAGGTTTCTGATGCCACAACTATCACATGTGCTTGACCTGCAGTTATTTTCAGGACTGCATACTATGTGCTAATTAGTTGTGATGTTTAGGAATATCCTCCTCATACCCACCCAGAGTAGTCTAAAGTAAACTGATGTTATGATAGCGACTTGAGCAGCTAGAGTGAGCATTTAGTAAAAGGACAAATCTGGGTTGCAATGAAAGAATTTTGATTTCCAACTATCAGTTTTTCCTTCTTAATATCCAATATGCCTCTGCAATATCTTCTGAAATATTTATTTTTCTTCATTCTCTCTTACAGTCACATCCTTTTTCTCAGGAGCTTGCACTGATATAAAGTACCTTTGATGAAATTGCTTAACCACATCATTAACCTCTTAACATACCTATTACTTCACAATGTGATGGCTATTTTTTTATCTATTTTTTTATTGATAAAATGAAATATTCCATTAAGTACAATAATAATAGTAACAATGAAATTAATTTTAAGAGCTTAACAATGATCATTCTAATCTCTGAATATCTCAGATTAAAACCATGAGTATACTCGTGATATGCTTAACCTTTATTTTCTTGCTGAAATTACTTTTGCAAGCCGAATCCTGGACACGGAAGTACTAAGAAATGAATAGTAACACTAAATACTAAATGTTAGAACCATTGTTTACATGTTTGAATCATTGTTTATATGTTTGTGGCTGTACAAAATACCCTGAATCAAGGTTTAATACATAAAGCTACACCACAATCTTCACACATGCATCTTTATTCTCTCCGCGTTCTTCTTCCCTTTGACATCACGTATGCTACTGCACATCCTTGTTGGATTCTGCTTCTCGGTGGGAGGAATCGCAGATGGCAAATGATGTCCAACAAGTCGAGTTGGGGTTTCTTTTGATGATGGGTGGCCCACCGCTTTCGGTGAAAACTCCTCCTCCTGGTGTTTGGCAATGAGTTGCTCAGCAACAGACACGCGAAAGTCAAGGGCATTGTGCTTTCCTCCGAGTTTTTTGAAGAGGACAAAGGCATTCCATAATGCTAATTCCAAGAGATGAAAAAATATCTTCTTATAGTACTTTTTGCCCCTCTTGCGTGGCAATGGATTGTTTGCAATGTGCTGATCTACTTTATCCACACTTCCCACTATATCATAAGCAAATACAGCAACTGGTTTTACAATATCTTTGTTTCTTACCTTCCATGTCTGCATTTCTGCATTGTGGATAGTGGACAACATGCAGATGTCTCTTATCTTTCCATTTCATTGCAGTTAGTTTACCTCGCTGGAATGCGACAACCTGCCCTTTCTTTAGCTTTTTGGTCCGAAAAGGGGGCATTTCTTTTCTTGTTGGATGCACAGTGCCACACATATGTTGTTTTTGTTATTAGTAGGTCAGCAAGCTGGGGAGAACTATAATAGTTATCTTCAGTCAAGCAGTATCCTATGTTTAGCAAGGGTTTCATTAGCATCATAACAATTTGTGAGGACATTGGCAGATCTTTGTATACTTCAAATTTAGTGCCCTTGCCTACGAAAATAATTAGGGACCAATCATATCCAGTAGCTGACTCTTACAACATGAATGTTTTGATGCCAAATATAGCTCTCTTGAGTGGCAGATATTGGATCCATCCCAGTTGTCCTTTATATAACATCAAGCTTTCATCTAGTGTCACATCTCTTTCTGGAACACAGATACCTCTAAATTTAGCTGACAGGTAGCTCAAAATAGGCCATACTTTATTCAATTTTGGTTGTGGATGGCTTTCTGCATTATAGGTTGCATTGTCGGAAAAATGTAAATTCTTTTTCAAATTTACTAATCTTTTGAATGTAGAATCTGCTGAAAAATTGGTGTGGCTAATGTAGCTCTTTTTGTCCAGTACATCTGATGTGGGGTTTTTTAATGCTTTGCAACATGCTTACAGCAATAAATATGTACATTTCATCAATTGTTTCCTTCCATGCCGGGACGTTTGTTTGTGTTGCATATTTGTTGGTCTCGGTAACCAAAATTTGCATGAATTAATCAATGAATTGTCTAAAATAGTGCATTACATCCTCAGTACAGGGTTCAAAATTAATTTCAGGTTTACCTGTAAAAGGAAAATGTGGTGGCACAGGTGGCAGTGGCCTAGAAGGAACTATTTTGCACCACACTCTGGCACTCGCAATATCATTCTCAGATGACACTGATTCATCACTTTCTTCTCCTGAACTCTCCTCATTGCTATCTTCTTAACTCTCAGACCCACTAAATTCAATATTTAACTCTTCTTCACTCTCCATTTTCATAAATAACACATAAACTACCA
Source organism: Deroplatys truncata (assembly GCA_030765065.1). Classification (NCBI taxonomy): domain Eukaryota; kingdom Metazoa; phylum Arthropoda; class Insecta; order Mantodea; family Mantidae; genus Deroplatys; species Deroplatys truncata. The sequence continues at coordinate 406,352,021 of CM060990.1, forward strand.
TAATAGATTGTAACAGAGACCTCTAGTATGAATAAAACATGCGGAAAAATATCTATGAAACTGGCTGATTCAGAGACACCTGTTGGTAGAAATATACATTCAAAATATCAGACCACAGCGAAATCTAGAGAAAGTATCAAGGGACTACCAAAACATGAGACAGATCAAGCGAACTCGGCCTTTTAAAATGTATGCCGGTCGGAAATGATAAGCCTGAGTATACCCGGCATTTTATTATTTTGTCAAAATAAAAAAAAAAACACAAGTATACTCGGGTTTTTATGTTAAGAGATTAATCTCACATTTTATAAGATATATACCTACAGTACATTATTTGCAAATTCATAATCTGCATTATTTTAAAATACCTATACCGTGCACTTATAAAGTGAATGTTCATCAGAATTTTAATCTAAATTAAGGAATGCTAAATTGAACTTGCCAATGCGCATATACTGATCTGTGACAGAATGGGACAGTTATTAAAAGCTTTCTCCAGTGTTATGTTATACTTGAGATTAGCATGCTGTTGGATGTTTATCAGAGTCCATTGATCATACGAATCAGCATTGAATAAATATTGTTTCAAAATAATAGAAAAAATACACTTTGTGACAGAATGGGACTTTGAACAATGATAATTTAAGTTCCAATGTGAGGTATAATATGAAGTTACAGTGACCAATAAACTTGATGTAAATCTAGCCAAAGAGTCTGTGTAAATAAAAATAATTTTCAAAATTTAAAACTTAACCTTAAGAAACCTTTTTAAAATATAGCTGAACGAACACTTCTTTCAACATTTGTTATAACCGTGCGGTAAAATCACATAAGAGAGGTATGTTCCACTTGTTTACACAATTTCTCACAGTTAGGTATATCTTACTTAAAATTTAACAGCTATCAACCTTGACATAAAAAAAAAAAAAATTGTCCATCTTGTTTTAAGTTTTCATGAAATGGCCCACAAATAACTTTGGAAAGCAAACTAAACAAAGCTGGTAACGGAACTTAAAAACAGAGTGAACTCTATAGTAGCTGCAGTTAATTCGCCCACAGATAATCAAGTGTGCTGAATTACAAAACATAGGTACATAAAATGTTATATAAATAAAGCAGAAAGAGGCAACATTAAAAATTGATCATTGCCACAAAAACTACATAAATGTAAGAAAAATATATGTAGGATAAAAAAGCCCCAAATTTTAAAGGAGACAAGTCATGAGGCATAAGAAAGAATGAATATTGTTTACACCTCTCTGCAAATTCTATTGTTCCTTTTAGTCATGGAAGGCAAATCGAGTACTGCAACATTGCTCAAGTATTACATATCTTTTTGAAGTTTTGTGAGCAGTGGAAGCTGAAGAAAAAGGCATGGAAACTGGGATTAGCCATACATCCAAATGAACTCCTTGTGTCACAGACTTGATTGTCAGAAATAACCAGATGGGAGTTAACATTCATTATAGATCTTCAATACCATTTTACTAAGTTTACAACTCCCCATCCTCTTAAAACCAAATTTATTGAAAAAGTGGTTTATGAGCTAATGGACATACTTTTAACATGCTGTGCTTCATCCGTTATGTACTGTGACAACAGCCAGGAATTTGCAAATATAATAAAAGCTTGGTTGAAATATGGCCAGGAATGAAGCTCGTGCATGAAAAGCCAAGATATTTGCAAAATCAAGAATCAGTTCAAATATCCAATGCTTTTGGAAAATCTGGTACCACATTCTTTTATAGCAGCGTCTCATCCAAGTATTCAAAAAGAAAAAAGAAAATGATAAACTGCTCTCATGAATTTTAGTGAAATCTTTTCTTTTGTTCAAAATGAGCTCAATTATCACTGGAACAATGATCCAAGTACCCTTCACACTGTTGCCTATTAAGAGTGAAGGTGAAATTCTTGCAGAAGGTTACTGTGTATTCCTGATCTGATCCATGATCTTTCTACAGTGTTCAACTCCCAGAAACTGATTTTATTTAACATTTCTTAAGAACACACTACCAAAATTAAAAGAATATCAAATATTTCTGTGATGGCTGTGTTTTTGAATATAAGTAAAAATGTCTTTAATACATACCAGCATGTAAGATTTTGGCTTAAATTGCATTGGAAATTCTCCATGCAATGGCAGTGGCAACAGTGTTAAAGAGACTCACAGCAAAAACCAGTTTACAGAGGCCTTTACAGAATCAGATCACATCTGTTTGATATGTACAAGGTTTATTCCGAAACAGCAAAAGAAACATTCCTTCCTTTCTTAGAAGTATTAAATGGCCTGCGTTCATTCTGAGATGCTGAATAGATTCCAGAAGGCAAACACTGTTGCTGGAACATGAAGTTTACACCAGTTTATACCTCTGATAACTACAAAGACTGATGGAAAAAGATTAGCCTTTATGAATAGTGCACTATTTCAGAGTTCAGTATGGATGCACCACGAAATTAGTTAGTATGCTAATGGTTATGAAGCCTGTGTATATGACGTGCACTGGTACATACTTTGTACAAAATGCACACCCAGAAGAGAGCAATGCAATTGTACAATTTATGCATCCACAAGGACAGCCTCCATTTTAATGTCACATGATGTATGTGAAGTTCCATTTCTGATTGTGCTATGTAAGGTGTATATTCAAACCATCAGAGTAAGAACTTACACACTATCAAAAAAAAATCAATTAAGCTTGTAATTCAAAGTGACAATCTCACATTGAGAAGGCCAAAGGAATAGTGTAACAAGCAGCACTTTTGATTTAATACAATTTGTATTGGAACTTAACAATTGGTTTTAAGACCATAAAAATGTATTATTACCACTCAAACTACAGTAGATAGTTGATTTCGAGTATAATTCCATAATGTCAGTATAATCTCTTACAATTTAAAAAACTGACAACTCTCTATTTTAGCACCAGTTTTACAACTGTCATTGTAAAATTGTATTTTGTTCCACAAGCAGCAGGCTGATGAGATGTTTAATTTCAAAAGCTGATTGCACAAACATGGTTTAATCTATAAAAAACATTTTCATCATTGTCCTAAAACATCACAAACATTCACACCAAATTTTAGTAGGTGGGTTTCATTTTCCACAATTACTTGAATTAACAAAATGACTCATATCCTAAAAAATTAATTTGGTAAAGTTTAGCTTTAGCAGACCAGGTCCTAGTTAATGGAAGCAAACGTATCCAAGTTAATAGTAAAAGCCGCTGAGTAATTCTAATACAGGTGAGGTAGTTATTACTTGCAGATTGAACATACTAGATCACAAGGTACAAGTAGCAGCTCATGAAATTCCCAATGGCTTACACCAGAAAAAAGTGCAAAGCCATTACGTCTATACTATTTCATTTTCTAAACATATGACCCAATTTCATTCTTGTTTGTTCACTCATTTGGTACCACAGTTAGCAACACTATGGGACATTGAACATGTCACAATTATGGAATATGTTGTTTTCTAATGAGCTGCATTTGACATCAGTCATTAGCAGTCTTGCTCTCCAGTACTTCACTGTGCTGCAATCTTCACTTTGTAATGTAATGTAATGTAATGTAATGTAATGTAATGTAATGCAATGCAATGCAATTGTCCAGATGGTGTTCATCCATAGTCTCTTCTGTATTGCTGGATACGCTGCACTTAGGAGATGTGAAGATGTTGATCCTATGCAGGTGTTTGAGTAGGCAGTCATATCATGTAATTAGCTTGAACTGTGCAACTGCTGTTTTCCATGCCAGATGTGGTATGGCTTCTAGATATACAACAGGCATTTCATTTTTTGTTTTCTGCTGCTTTGAGTTTAGTGTTGTACATGGATTGAATTGCTTCTTTTATGAGATGCTTTACTAAAGTGTACAATTTGGGTGTAGAGACTGGTAAATGTTTTATTAAAGATCCCTTCGTCAGGAAATCTGTTGCTTCATTGCTAGGCATTTCACAGTGTGAAGGTATCCACTGGAGTGTAACAAGTATACTGGAATTGAGTTGGGAAATAATGCTGTGGCATTCTTGTGTGTCAGAGGTTCTTGGCCAACAGATTGCTTGTACAGGTGCTCTGGGAGTCTGAAAAGGTCACTATTTTCTGGAGTATGTTTTTCCTTGCTATTTGATTTTGGAAAGAAATTTTTATGGCATGTGCTTCACCATCAAGATTTGTTTTATCTTTTCCTGCATGCTGGTAAAAGGAAAACATGGGACATGTTCCACCTGCCCTTGCACCCGTTTGGGTTCCGAGTCAACCGTCTGTATATAGATGCCAGTTTTCTGAAGGGTAGTGTGTAGATAGTTTCTAATGTTATTAACTTTAGATAATTTGAATGATATTCAGACTTTTTGTCTACATTTTTCTATAAAATCAAGTTTATTGGTGATATATATAAGAGGATTTTCTATAGAAGTAATTTCTCCCTTCGTTGGTGCTTTTAGTGCTGTTTCAAACTCTTAAACCTTCTCCAAAAAAGTAGTTTGAGTGTTAAAATTCTCAAATTCTACTGGAGTGGTTTTAATTGCTCTGGTTATTATTCATAAGGCATAGTTTTGTACTGTTTCTAGTTTTTCCAACATTCTGGGTGCTGTGATAAGAATTTCACCACAGTAGAGTACATATTTTATATATATGCACATTGTAAGTTAACATTTTACATTTACTTCCCATGATGCATTATATACGAGAAGAAAATTTTGAATAAATTTAAACCATCATAACATATATATAGAGTGAACTTCCCAACAGGCATTATTTTAACACAATGAATTAGTATAAACTACCATCACATGCAAAACCGTCATGCATTAAATATTTGCCTGCTGCACGACATTTAAAACATTCTTCTATAGCATATGGGGAGTAAATATATAAGAATTATTTTACTTATTTCTTGAAGACTGTGTTGACCTAATAGGTTTAAGTAACATGGAAGATCTTCCATTTTGGAATAGTTTTGTGCTATTTTCTGGTGATGCCATGTATTGTAGCCATGCACAGCAAGGTTTGTTATTCACTTTAATTATTTGCAGGATAGCTCACAAGAATATATAAGAACCAATAAGAGCAAAAATTTTTTGAATTTCAAATATGGGTCTACGTGAATGACAGGACAACATGACAAATACCTTGGTCTTTTTTTTTTTTTCTTTTTTTTTTTTTTTAATGCAAACGCTTGCTTGCTGTGCGCTAAAATTACCCCAGAAGATTATTCCATACCACAATAGGAAGTGAAAGTAGGCAAAATATGCTCAATATGCTCATCTTGCCTTTGGTTAAGGGAGCCAATAGCAAAATTTGGGCACAACTCGTGAAAATCAAGATTTTTCAATTCTTGCTTTAAAACTATTTTTGTACTTTCAGAACCTATTTTAGTTTACGCTGCATTGCCATTTAAAAGGTGTTACATCATGATTTAAATGCCCACGTGCAGGTGGGCTTGGCTCCTGAAATTGCAATAAAATCGCAGGGCAATTTTGAAGTTTAAATCGGTCATTGGCATTCATATTCAGTGCTGGTAAATGTTAGCAGAGACCCTATCTGGGATTTTCTGCAAACATTCACCCCGGGAAAGCATGGTTCAGTGGCTGGCTGGCTTGCTTTCTTTGTGAGCAAGACAATGCATTTGTGTTTTAGCTAATTTTAGACAAGAGATACACTTTGTACAAGAGGAAAGCCTTCTCTGTAGTGATCTACAAATACATAAGTACAATTTAGAACAAGAATACGTATAATATTGTGGCATGTGCACAGATAGTCTTGTTAAGACGCTCTCTGGTTGCCAAGGTCAGAGAGGGCAGATTGTCTGAATAGGGGCGATTCAGGGGAAACAGTGTGTCATTGGAAGGGATATGGCATTACTGACGCCAACTTGGCGTAGCATCATTCTGTGAGTAGGCTTCAGGTAAGTCAGACGGACAACTGCCTAAGACATGGCGTCCTCGCCCGGCAGACACATGGGGTAAGAAAACTTTTATAATAAATCTACCAGCTATCCATTCTCTTGCAGTTTTAATTATGATAGTGTAGAGTTCCTTTCCTCTCCCTTCAGCCAGATAATATGTTGGTGTAACATTATTTTTGTAAAGTTAACTTAGCTGCGTTCCTTCGTCGTTGCCTCGAGTTTAAAGTTTTTTGTTAATTTAACGATCCCTCTTGCAAGCGAGTTGCTCCCATCTGAATTTCTAAGTTAATATAAGTGAGGCATACGACAATTGGTGGTGGCGCCAGGTATAATTGAATTTGTTTTGAGATTTTAAGTGCAAAATTTTTTTTTCCCTCCAAATTTAACGGTTTGTGCTTCTCCACATGGTCGCGAAAAATGTAAAGTTGTTTCTGGCTTAAGGGTAAGGATTTTTATGCTTTAATTTGTGATTCTCTTCTTCTAAATTTTGTTTCCATCATATCTGAAAGTCTGGTTTCGAAATTTTAATTTTGAGCTCATTTTTACATTTTTCCGTTGTCTGCCGGCGTGACGCTAAAACTTCTGACTCCATGTTTCCCCTTGTTTTGGCTTCATTTCTTTTTAAATTGTATTGCTGTGCTAAGTGGTTCGTGCTGGTTATTTTCAAAAATGTTTTTGTGAAAGTTGAGTTGTGAAACGAGTGAGATAACGAGCGAGATATTTGTAGCTTTTGAAAATCTTGTTTTCTGTGCTTATTCGCAGTGGTTTGGAAACGTATAACTTTATATTCCAGTGATTGTGATTTCTAGCCGTTTACTACACTTTTCTGGGACATTTTTCGTGTAACTTTTATGTACGCACGTGTGTTATGTAATTCCCGCGTGGTCATGCATTTCAGCAATAATTTTAGCTTGTGAAACCAGTCTTCCTCAGCACGTGTTTTGGCGCGTTTATTTGCGTGTGTATATCAGATCAGATACATTTGTTTTAAGGAAAGAGAAAAAAAAAAAAGAGAAGTTTTGTGTGCTGTATAAATTACAAGTCTGTATTCTGCTCCTTTTGAGATAATCTTAGCGGTGGTCACAGTAGGTGTGACGTGGTTTTTTTTTAACTTCCAGTTCGAGGTTCCTCACTGAAGCTATCATTTTGTTTTCTTCCATGTGTTCATTCTGATTAAAAATCTTGGTATTGTGTCCAAGTGGCTTGTGTAGACGTGTGTTGGTATAATTTTCTGATATTTCGCCGCGGGCGCTTAATTGTATTCTTTCTGCAACTGTTTTATTTGGCTATGTTCTGATCTTGCTACTTTCATTCATGTGATGCTATAAGTGTTTAGTTTGGTGTAATCTGTATTGCTTGGTCATACTGTTTGTTTACTGGTTGCGTAAACTTTTGTGCTGCAATCATGCCTAAGCGACGTACTGCACAGAAATCTGATATAGCAATTGCTCCAGTTAGCGAGCACAGTGAAGTAGAATCTATGTCCAGTGTTAGTACGCCTGTTGTTACTCAGTTACTAGCGATGTCTAATCCGCCTGTCGTGGCCAATGCAACGCAATCAGCTGTCTGCCGCCCGGTCATTGACCCCTCTTACTTCGAGAATTCCAGCAGGTTGTCGGCGCATGAATTTCTGCAGAACTTTGAAATGGTCGCTGCTGCTAATGGCTGGTCAGAAGAAATGAAATTGAAATGCTTTCCATGCTATTTACGAGATACTGCTGCATCATGGTTTCAAACTTTTCGCCATCGGCACCCTCACCATGATTGGGTTTTCTTGTCTACACAATTTTTAAATGCATTTCAGATAACAAACCAGAGTGATATTCTGGAAATGAAACTCAGACAGCGGGTACAGTTGGATGATGAACCTGTTATTAGTTACATCTATGACGTGATATCTTTATGTGACCAAGTCAACCCTGCTATGTTGCAGTTGGAACAAATTAAACACTTGCTTAAAGGTCTTAGACCTCTGTATGTACAATCTTTATTGCCATTGAATCCTCTAACGGTTGATGAGGTAATACAAATCATTCGACGAGTGGACAAAGCACAGTTTTACATGCAGAACCGTGAACATCTAGTGTCCGCTCAATCTCAGGCTGCAGTGGTTGCGCCACCCTCTGTTCTATTTAATAATGCATCTGTTCCTGCTGTTACTTTACCAGCTTCTCCTCAGCCTTCTCAGGCTTCTTCTCTTGTGGGCATACCTATCGATCCTATGCATCAGCTGATTGATCGTGTGGAACAGTTATGTAACAGAGTTAACCAGTTTCAGTTACCATCTTCGGAGAGAACTTCCCAGCATTCACAGCTTCCACGGTCATCTGACTTCAACCGGAGGGATCCACCCGTCACCTGCTATAGATGCAACAGGCAGGGCCACCTGGCTCGCTTTTGCCGGAGCCGCCTCCCGCAGTCAAAAAACGACTGGCGCCGAGCCTCGCGCGACGAGACGTAGCAGCACCACCACCGCCCACCAGCATGGCTGCACCTCAACGGGATGTGTCTGCATTATCAGGTCAGATATTGCAAGTTCCTGGTCGTATTGCCCAGACAGAGCTGTCCATCTTGCTCGATACAGGAAGCGCAGTGAGTATTGTGAATGCTGCACATGTTCTTGATCATTCTACATTAAAACCTATAGAGATGATGCTCCGCACTGCAGGAAACAAGTTACTTGATGCACCTTACCACACTGTGTTAGATTTCCATATTAATGATGTTCTTTTTCAGGAGGATGTACTAGTTGTGAAAGAGTTGTCCCATGATTTGATTTTCGGCAATGACTTTTTGCAGACCCATGATGTTATAATTGACTATGCACATAATCTGATAACCCTGAAATCTTCTACGAATGATGCGTTCAGTATACCAATAACCCTAACACAAGGACCTTTTGTTGATATGGCAGTAAACCCTCTCCAAGATGATTGTACAGATTCTGGTGTTAAAATAGCAGTTATGAATGATGTTAAAATTCCACCTCTGTCTACATGCTATATATCAGTTAAGCCTTTGTCAGCCATTAGCAATGAGGTTATGTGTGAACCTGCTCTTAACATAACGCAAAAGAAGAATCTGTCCATTCCACCGTTATTGTGTCATTCTGCCTCTGAACTTACTATTCCAGTGCATAATAATACTTCAGTTCCACAAACATTGTTTGCAAATACAGTCTTAGCCAAAGCGTATGATGTTGCACTCGTTCAGAGTAATTCTGTTTTGTCATCCGATGTTACTCCTCTGCCAGCTCCAAATTGTAATTTTAATGTTAATGGTAAACTCTTGGAAACCCAAAAGGCTGATTTACATGCTTTGTTATTGAAATATAGTGATCTTTTTGCCACAACATTACAAGAACTTGGTACTACGGATGTTGCAGAATTTGATATCAAAGTAAATGACCCTAAGCCAATTAAGCAAAGACCATATAGAGTTCCTCATAAACAAAAGGAAATTATTGCTGAGCAAGTTAAAGAGATGCAAGATGCTGGCATTATTAAGGAATCACAGTCCTCCTGGGCTTCTCCGGTAGTACTTGTTAAAAAGAAAGATGGCTCCATGAGATTTTGTATCGACTATAGAAAATTGAATGCTGTTACAGAGACCACCTCTTTCCCTTTACCATTGATAGATGATTTGTTAAGTTATTTGGGGGAGGCTAAATGGTTTGTCTCATTAGATTTACTGTCAGCATACTTTCAGGTACCTATTGCAGAGGATAGCCAAAAATATACCTCTTTTGTCACTTTTCAGGGTCAATATCAATTTACACGCTTGAGTTTTGGGTTGGCAAATGCCCCTAGGTTTTTCAGTTACATCGCAGACAAGTTGTTAGGCGATTTGAATTTTAAAAAGGCTATTGCATATCTGGATGACATTGTTGCTTTTGCTAAAACCTTTGAGGAGTTGTTACATAATCTTGAGTCTGCTTTACTGTTTTATTTGGTTTGTGAAGCACTGTAAGTTAAACTTTGGATGGCAACTCTATAAATTTTAGTCCTTATGCCAATTTGTACTCATTTTTTTTTTCTTTCTCTTTCTTTGCCCCATGTCAAAAGAATTTTTACATGTTTAAAATTTTTAATTGTACATGACATACCATTCTTTTATGTGTGATTGTTTGTGGGAGCACCCTGTTTATTGTGTGGTGGTTTTGTTTTAGTATTTTGCTGTGGCGGAGAGCGAGAAAATCCAAGAGCATCCCCGGGGCACACCAGAAGTCAAGAAACACCACAGGGAAGCTGTCGGGCAGCCACTACACTGCCGTGGCATAAGGAGCCACCATGTCGGGGGGCAGTCCAAGCCAGCGACTGCCCACCCTGTTGTCATCACCAGAGACCTGCGGTGATAATTCTACACCAGGACAAATCGTCGTTGTGGGCACTGTCTAAAATCACCCACAAACAGTTACGGCAGACCATCGATATTTTGCGCAGTGTAGTGTGCCTGTGAACTGAGGCAGCGTGGTGTGTGCGTGTGCGGGGTGCTAAAGATAAGTGCATTAACAATACTAGTCGACAGCACTTACGTCTCTCACATCGCCCAGCAATATTGTGTCGTCGGCTGGGTGCTTACCACACATGTATATTATTGTTATATTTTGGTTCATCACACATGTGTATGTCATTTTTGTATGTCATTTTGTTTTGTTCTTTCCATGTTTATTATATTTATTTTCCTTATGTCGACAAGGGCGTCGACTTCGGTGGCCAGGGGGAGATGTGGCATGTGCACAGATAGTCTTGTTAAGACGCTCTCTGGTTGCCAAGGTCAGAGAGGGCAGATTGTCTGAGTAGGGGCGATTCAGGGGAAACAGTGTGTCATTGGAAGGGATATGGCGTTACTGACGCCAACTTGGCGTAGCATCATTCTGTGAGTAGGCTTCGGGTAAGTCAGACGGACAACTGCCTAAGACATGGCGTCCTCGCCCGGCAGACACATGGGGTAAGAAAACTTTTATAATAAATCTACCAGCTATCCATTCTCTTGCAGTTTTAATTATGATAGTGTACAGTTCCTTTCCTCTCCCTTCAGCCAGATAATATGTTGGTGTAACATTATTTTTGTAAAGTTAACTTAGCTGCGTTCCTTCGTCGTTGCCTCGAGTTTAAAGTTTTTTGTTAATTTAACGATCCCTCTCGCAAGCGAGTTGCTCCCATCTGAATTTCTAAGTTAATATAAGTGAGGCATACAACAATATACTATAAGGCAGGGAATACTAAATCAGTATCTTCTTGCTGCAAGAGAAAACCTGATTCTTTGTTTAGCTATTTGCAAACATACAAGCACCTAATTCTCTTCTCAATGTCAGAATCTACTATAAGGTAAAAATTGTAGGTTGGGTGGACTAAATTTTCATAAATTTCTTGGTATTAATTAGCATAACATTACAAAATGGGTTGGCCTAGTAAGAGAAGGCAGACAAGGAAATCTCTTGCAAAAAAATGTGCCTAGATGGCAAAACGGCAAATCTGAGAGGGAAACAAACAATGATGACAACATGGGGTTAAGGGCGCTAAACATGTAGGGTCATCAGCGCCCTTACAATGTATAAAATTTAAAACCCAAAAACTAAAACACGGTACACAAACCCGCTATGTCAAAAAACTAAAAAACAAAACACCAATTTCTAAAAATTAACAAAATAAACCATGGTCAATAAAAGAGTTAAACAACGTGTCAAGAACTCTAGAATGCGAGGGACATGAGCGTCATATGTCCGCCGGGGAGAAGAGCCCCATTAAAACAGACAATAGAGAAACACAAAGCTAAAAGACGCTCAGCACATCAAATGCGTCGATTAAAACCACTGTCACTTATAAAACGTAAACACAATTCTACAGCACGCGCGTCGTCTGCCAAAACGTTGCTATGCCAACAGGCAGGCCCACACGAACGTGCAACGGAGCTAAAACTTGACACACTGTTAAAATGTGATGCACCGTTAAGGGCGCATCACACTGCTCACACAGTGATGCGGGGTCACCACTGAGGAGGTATCAATGGCTAAAAAGGCAATGTCCTAATCGTAAACCAGCTAAAAGTACCTCTTCCCAACAAGAAGAGGTACCCCAGACTAACAGAAGAGGTTTAACCTCCCGCAACTTGTTCCCCTGGAGGGCCGTCCACTTATCGCGCCAAAGCGAGAGGATGCGGTGACGTAAAATAAAACACAAATCTGACGAGGGAACAACAGAGCTAAAAAATCTGGGTGACAAAATCGCCGATTGGGCAGCGGCGTCGGCTGACTCGTTGCCTGAGATGCCCACAACCCCGGAATCCACACGAACGAGACGCTGATGCCAGAAGCACCAAGCGAGTGGAGCAGGTCATGTATGCGCTGTACGACGGGGTGGTAATTGTACAGCGCGTTAATACTCTGAAGGGCACTCAGAGAGTCAGTACAAACAACAGCGCCGCAAGTCGTGCCGCTGAACGTATAAAATGGATTGAAAAATACTAAAAAGTTCGGCGGTAAAAATGGAGCATTGCCACGGTAAACGGAAGGTAAAACTATGCCGACCATAAATAAAGGCACACCCTACTCCGACATCAGTATAAATAAAATGACATTCCCCGAATTGCGCCTGTAGTTCTAAAAACACTGATCGAAAGACTGAAGGGCTCTCATTCTTCGGCATCGACGTTAACCCAAGGTGACAGAGGGTCTCAGCGCGCAACCAAGGAGGAAAACGCGTTTACCCCCTGGGAAGGGCCGGCGCTGGCGTAACGTCCAAATGCCGAAGAAGCTGTCGAAACCGAACCCCTGGAGGTAGCAATGCAGAGGAGCTAACGAAATATTGTCGATCAAGCGAATCTTCGAAAAATAGGTCGAAGGACGGTTGGTCTGGCAAGCTTGAGAGTCGGCATGCGTAGCTGCACAAAAGCATCCCACGCCTGAAGGACAGCGGAGGCTCTGCAGCTTCAGCATATAAACTAGGTACAGGGCTGGTTGGAAAGGCCCCCGTAGCGACTCTTATGCCACAAATTGTGAATGGCATTCAATCGACGTAATACAGATCGACGTGCCGACGAATAGACAACGCACCCGTAATCAGGCTTGGATCGGGCCAAGGACCCACAAAGACGCAGAAGAACGGTCCGATCAGCTCCCCAGGACGTGCCACTTAAAACACACAAAATATTAAGAGAACGGCCACACTTTGCTTTTAAAAAGGAAATGTGAAGTCCAGCTCAGCTTTCGATCAAAGATCAACCTCAAAAATTTCACCTCGTCAGCAAATGGAAGGACCTCCGACCCAAGATGGAGAGAGGGCGGAGGGAAAGCCTTCGGGCGCCAAAATTGATGCGGACGGATTTTTCGGCGGAGAAATTAAAGCCGTTGCCGTTACTCCAGGTGTAGAGACGGTCGATACAGCTCTGGAGACGGCGTTCGAGCAGACAGGTCCGCCGTGAACTGCAATAAATGGCAAAATCGTCAACGAAAAGGGATGATGAAATGCCAGCTGGAATACAATCAACAATGCGGTTGATAGCTATCGCAAAAAGTGTGACACTGAGTAGAGAGCCCAGCGGTACTCCGTTCTCTTGAATAAAACGATCAGATAAAACCGAGCCCACACGTACACGAAAGACGCGGTCCGTCATAAACTCCCGAAGAAATATGGGAAGACGACCACGGAGATTCCATGCGTTAAGTGTACGTAAAATGCCGCCCCTCCAACAAGTGCCATAAGCTTTTTGCAGGTCAAAAACCACAGCCATTGTTTGACACCTTCTCAGAAATCCGTTCATAATATGCGTCGACAGACACACCAGATGGTCGACGGTAGAGCGATGGCGACGAGATCCGCACTGAGCGTTCGCTACAAGTTTGAGACTCAAGCCACCATGTCAACCGCCCGTTGATCATGCGCTCCATCACCTTGCAAATGCAACTGGTGAGGGAGATAAGGCGATAGCTGGAAGGTAGTTAGCGATCCTTCCCAGGCATAAGGATAGGAACAATGATGGCTTCGCGCCAAACGGAAGGAAAAAGGCCGTCGTGCCAAATACGGTTATAGACCCGTAAGAGAAAAAGTTTACAGTCGGCTGAAAGGTTATTTTTAGCATCAGGACATGAATGCCGTCCGGCCCAGGAGCGGAGTGCCTAGAGCAATGAAGAGCGTGCTCCAGCTCCCTCATTGTGAAAAGTTCATTATAACATTCCTTATTAGCAGACCGAAAATTATAGGTCTCGGAATCCAGCCGGTCTTTGAGAGTGCGAAAGCCGGCGGAATAATGGCCAGAACTGTAAACTGCCTCATAGGCAGCACCCAGAGTGTTAGCAATGGCAGCCGGATCCACTATGGTGGCATTGGAAACCTGAAGGCCAGACACAGTACAATGCGACACTTTACCGGAGAAGCGACGAAGTTTATCCCAAACAACAGAGGAAGGCGTAAAGCGATTAAAAGACTCGACAAAACGAGTCCAGGACACCTTCTTGCTATCCTGAATAATGCGACGAGCCCTGGCGCGCGATTGTTTAAAAGTAACCAATTTATCAAGTGTAGGGTGTCGCCGAAACACCCTCAGTGCAGTTCTACGGGCACGAACGACGTACCGACAATCCTTGTTGCACCACGGAACAGGAAGACGCCGAGGGTGAGAGGAACGGGGAATGGTACGTTCGGCGGCAGATAGCAACGTAAATGTAAGGTGCTGCACCATTTGGATAACGTCGGTGAAGGGCTGGTCGTCAAAATGCACGAGGCTGGAATACAATCTCCAGTCGGCTTTGCTAAATATCCAGGTAGGTACTCTGGAATGCTGGACGTGGTGAGACAACAGAGAAACGATGTAAGGGTAATGGTCGCGTGAGTAGGTGTCAGCGAAGACGTTCCACTGCAGACGACTAGCAAGCTGGATGGAGCAAACGGCAAGGTCTAATTGAGAGAATGCACCAGAAGCATCAGACAGAAAAGTAGGTTCACCTGTATTGAGGATGGAGAGGTTGAACTGATCAAACTGGGCAGATCGACGCCATCGAACGTGAGAAACAGGGTACGAGTTGGTAGCAACACTCCGTCGCGTTTAGCCTGCACTCGAACAGCTGTTACCTTTTGGTCGGAAAGATATTCGACCAGTTCATCGTCTGATATTCCGTCGAGGCTGCGAGTAGTGACGACGCCACGACAGGAATTCAAGGTGCGGTGCTTCTCAACACGGATAGGATAACCGTGGAGAAGCGTGGCGCGTAACAAAGACTTACTTTGTTGCGGACTTGCTCTGAACTAATAAAGAACCATTCCCAAGACGGGTGCAGGAATGAACAGAACCAGCAATAGTATCAATCCCCTTTTGGATAATAAAAGGGTTCACCTTCTCAAAAGATTGGCCTTCCTATGTTCGACTAATTACCAAGTAACAACCACATGTCGGTGGTGCTACTTCTGTTGCAAAGACTTTTCGGCGCTTGTTATTAATAATGGAGAAAGGGTGCTCCATAGCGAAAAAAATCCTCCACCATTGCAACCGTCTCCGACCTCGGGCTCGGACTTCCCGGGCGTTACCCCGGCTTGGGTGAGTGGCCTATCTATACCTATCTCACCCCAGGGTCACACCTCCCAGAACATACACAGAGGGACCCAATCGCCGTCAGAAGTCAGCAGCTCATGCAATGCCCCCCCCCCGCGGGACTGCAGTTGAACAGCGGATACGAACACATACGCTACATGACGACCCCGGGTGGTGGGGATGACGCCATTACCCACGCACTCAGTGCGCGGGTATCCGTCAGGCTGTGTCCATGGAGGATTAAATAAAAGGGTAAAAGAAACTAAAAGTGTGTGGGCGTTTCACACTCAAGGTAGGCCGACGAAGAAGGAAAATAGATGCATAAATGAATGGACGTGGGGCGAAATGTGCATAAATAGAAGAGAAGGAAGAAACGATGGCGAGGGGCGTCATAGAATGAAATTCACAGAACGCACGAAAGCCTACCTCGAGTCCCCCGGTCACGAGGACTAACCCACCTCGACCGGACGGGGATGAACGGATGAAAATGGCGATGAATGGCTCGGGCACCCCAGGTACGCCTAACCCGTACTCACATAAGGTTAGCCCCAGAGTAGATATTGAAAAAGTAAGTTCAAGGGGTAAAAAATTTCAAAATTTCTCCAAGGGTGGTGAAAATACAATGAATTGTAACTACTAAGTCCAGATTAGGTACTTGTGCACAGTGAAGTATGAAGTCAAATATTTAACAGTTTAATATGCACACATTGTGGATTTCAGAGTTTGGAAACAAAAAATTTAGTGACAAAAGGTTTTGCCAGTGAAGTAATTTTACAATGTTGTAATAAAAGTTAATACAGATACATATACTAGTTCTAGAGTTACCAATGATTCTTCTAAGCCACCTTATGTAAATAGAAAAATTGTTAATGCATTTCTGGGCATTGGAGAAAGTCGTGCAGATATGTAGAAATTTTGTATGACCATGTGTATGGGATGCACGAGTTCCTCTACTTACAATTC
Source organism: Deroplatys truncata (assembly GCA_030765065.1). Lineage (NCBI taxonomy): Eukaryota > Metazoa > Arthropoda > Insecta > Mantodea > Mantidae > Deroplatys > Deroplatys truncata. The sequence continues at coordinate 406,368,416 of CM060990.1, forward strand.
TCATCTCTTGGATAGAAGTAAAGAAAGTAAATTGCTGCAGAGTGAATTACTAGGTATGGCACACAAGGTTGTTCATTGTAATCACTTAGATGTGAATCCAGATTGTCTAAGCACAACATTCAACATTTCTGTATCATGTCAATATGTGGCACAAAACAGGGCATTCATCAATTCATGGGGATTATAATAGATGTTCTCAAAGGTTTGGTCAAAGATTTTTAAATTAAATCCAGGTATTGTGGCACATGTGCAGTTTAAGGTAAAGTGTTAGGTGAAAGTGATGAATATAAAGCATGGGTTAAGAATTGCAAAGAAAATTATATATGCGAGGCAAATTACACAGGATATTCTGAATCTATGTAACAAGCTGCTGCCAAAGATATATGGCAAAGCTCCATTGCTTTGTGCAATGCATTATACTAACATTGTTTCTGACAGCAACTTAAAGACCCACTTGCTTCAATCCTTATCAATGTATGGTCCAGATATTCAGATTACTACAGATGAATGTTTGAACCACGTTGCTAAGCGTTTGGGAACACGCTGTAGACATGCAGTGAAAAAATCAAAATTGTAAGGTAAAGTCCTTAGAGGAAGAAACCAGGCAGTTTGAAAGCTAAAACCATTGTAAAACTTCAAAATTATTATGGAAGTGCCATTAAAAACAATGAAATGAAATCTGCAATATTTGCAACCCCCTATCACTGCATTTCAACTGATGAGAGGCCAAAGCATTCTAATGCCCTGGAGATGAATAATATTTGTGATTTTATAACCTCACTATTGTTAAAAGTGAGGAGCCCCTAAACATGAAGAGAACATTTCTTTCATTCAATATAGTCAGTGCAATTATGCCAATATATCAGAGATTAGCCAGTACTAATTTATTAAGACAGGTGTACAAAAGGAAAAACTCAAAATGCAAATGAGAGTTTGGATATGGTCATTCCATAAAAACAAACCAATATCAACTTTTTTTTTTTGGGGAGGGGGGGCAAGTCACGGTTGATAGGTGATAAATTTTAAGTAAAATATACCTAACTGTGAGAAATTGTGTACACAACAAGTGGGAACATTATTACCTCTCTATTATTGTGATTTTGCTGCGAGGTGACAAATGTTGAAAGCAGTGTATGAGTAGCTATATTTTATAAAGGTTTATTACGGGCAAATTTTGAATAATTTTGAAAATTACTATTTTTTTACTTACATATAGACTAACTAGATTTACATTGAATTTATTGGTCACTGTAGGGCCATTCTATGCCAAATCACAATTAAGTGGGTTTTTCAACCTTACCCCTTTAGATTTTCATGCAATTTGGTAGAATGTCTCAGAACACACAGAAATGAGCCTATGTCAAATTTTAGTCCTCTGTGATAAATGGTTTTTGTATTGCAGGGTTGCAAACATGATGGAAATGTTATAATTCATGCTCACAAGGCCCACAAAAAACATCGGCTGTTATGAATTACTTTGGTCTTCATTGAAAACGTTAATAAAAGCTAATAGAAAGTGAAGTGATAAGATCCGCCCAAATAATATGAATAATAAACCATAATAAGAATATTAATAAGCACCTAATCAAAATAAGGAGGGGAATACCAATATAAGGGAAGAATAAAAGAGCATTAAGAATTAGAAAAGGGGGGAATAAAATCATAACGAAAGAAATAAGTAAAGATTAGATATTAATTAATAATCAGAAAGTGAAATAAAATGTAGAAAACGTGTATTTGAGAATGAAGAGACTTAGCGAAAACCGTAAAAAGGTTGAAGACTTAGGAACGTACAGGAAGAGAGACATTAGTAGGCGATAAGTCACAATAGAGGAATCTAGTAGAACTCTCAGGATGCGAAGACAATGGGCCGTAAACTGAATTCAGTCAAGCGCACAGAAAATTCAGTCTAGCAAACCTAAGTTGTTAATGGTAGATGCGGACAATGCTCGGGCAACAAAATTAAGAGCCAATGGAAGACGAAGAAAAATTTAGAGAGATAACCAATAAGAATGAATAAAAGTCACGTGAATAGCAAAAAGATAGATCGAAACTAGAAAAGAGGCGTGAAATAGAAAATTATCTAAGACGGAGAGTAACTTTCAGACATGTTCAAGATGCTTCACTTTGTGTCGAACCGTAGGGTAGAGAAGGTCACTCCGTGTTGTGCAGTGAGGGAGATTAAGATAGATGTAGGAATTCAAAGTATTTTAAATCAGAGAGAGAAACAGTGGAGATGTCTACGAGTAATTATTTATGTATGGGAAAATTAGTTTAAAGTAAACGTGAGTAAAAGGGTAGCTAGAACATGACTAAAGGTTAAGTCATTAAAGTAACATTGTAATATACTTAAACTTCTCAAAGTACTTAAAGGGTAAAACACGGAAACAATAGCAGGGGATGACAGGAGTAATCGCATCTTGTGTGAAAGGGTATTCGGATGAGGACAACAGTATGGATCTTCAATAAACGGGCCATCTGAGAGGAGAACAGTGAACTTCATTCATCTCCCATCGACACTCCCTGAGGTAAGAGTTTCCAGAACCCACATTCCTCTACCTGAGTAGCCGGCAGCAACATCAATCCTCCCGAATTACCAAACCAACACCAAGAACCGATGATTACACATTCTTTTTAAACCCTGCTACAAAATGGCATCCGTGTCTTCTACCCACGCCTAGCACCCTTCCAGAAACACACATCTACACAACAGAGAACACCGCCAAGGAGGACAGCAGCCAACAACAGGACATCACCAGCTCAACAGACAGCGAACGAGTAAGTACTGCAAAAATTTCTTACACCAGTGGACAGTGAATGTTACTACGCAGCGGTAAAACCTTAAGGAACACCATGGAGAACGCCCATATGGAACAGCAAACCCCAACAGTAGCAACTCAGGAGGAACGTAGTTCAGACAATTCATACACACTAGAAGCTGTATTAAACCAAATGTTCACACAATTTCAACAGTTAACATCCCAAATTTCCTCACAAGGCGAAAGACTTGACACACTTAACGCACAAATCACCGCACAAGGTGACACACTTAACGCACAAATCACTGCACAGGGTGAACAATTAAATACACAGATTAACTCGCAACTAGCAGAACAAAAGGAAGCATTGAAACAGTTAGAATGCAGACTTATGCAACAGGTACAAACTCAATTATTAACACAAGGGGAAATGCTAGAAGCACAGATTTTAGCAAAACTCGCCACACAATTCTCTGAACACAAAAAACAACTCGAAGGTCATGTAAATAGACAGGCAACCCAGGTAGAAGAAATAAGTATAGGGCAGGCATCATTAAGATCTGAGGTTATTACCATCAGAGAAGACATTCAGGAGGCATGCGGAGAATTACAGTTGTTAAAGGGGAAGGTCACACAAATGTCTGCTGACCATATTAATAAGGAACAGCTAAATTGTGATCTGCATGCAGCCTGTGAAAGCATTACAGAAAACATAAATGTAGAATTGTTGACAATGCGACAAATGATTCAGAATACGACACAGGCTGCTGCAGAACACAACGGAGCAGTAAAACAGTTGAAATGAACTCGCGTGAGCTGGCACAGGTCAGGGCAACAATGGAATTGCACCAACAGAACACTTAGAATGGAAATGCCAGTAACCATGCCATCTCTCGCGAGGAAAGGACCGTGGGGATGCAATATGCTACACATGTGTCGCTTGCGTCGCCGCAGACAGATTTCCAAGTTTTGCTCATGAGGAGTCTAACTTTGTAAATGTGCATGCGTACCCCATTCACTACAATTTACTGAATGAAATAGCTGTACCGCAGTTCGACATTCGAGACAATGCAAAACACTATATCATGGATCTCGATTCCTATTTCGATTTGAAACAAATTCCTGAATCATTGAAATTATTAATAGTAAAGAAAGGGTTACAAGGGCGAGCACTCTCTTGGTTCCGGTTAGCAATCGGCGACCGCACCACATATGGGGATTTTAAAAACATATTTCTCTCCAAATATTGGAACACCACCACACGGTACGCGGTCAGGATTAAGATAAATAATGGAAAATACACACCGGGGCAAGAACCACCAGTGATTGACTATTTCCTAGATCTATCACAACAAAGCCAGTTACTTGATCCCCCAATGCAAGAACACGTATTCGTGAAATTGATTGTCAGACATTTTCCGGATAATATACGGAACAATTTAATTGTAGCGAGGGCAACCATAATTTCAGAAACTTTGGAACCATTGACGGCGCTACAGGGACACCAGAGCGGTAGCTCAGAGTAGAGCACCGACTCAAAATTTCAGTGGGTTGAGGCCACAGCCCACATTTCATCAGAGAAGAGGACTGTACCCACAACAGAACCGATGACAGGGGCAACTATTTTAACCGACACAGGGGGGGGGGCAACTATTCTCCCCTGGGCCCACTGCGAGACAACACAAGATGACACAAATTATGTATGCGTACAGGGAAATAGATCAAATTCACATTGGGGAAACCATACAACAGAAAACAGAGTACGACTCACGTCAGGATATACGACAAAGCCCGCCGAGAGGTCGCGCACAAAATGGACATGACCGACCAGGTTACAATGTGGACACGCCAACATGGCCCCATGACAACCGACGAGACCAAACAGACCAAAACACATGTACAAATCACCAGAGAAACGAAAATTCACAAACACACACGGGGACCATATAAAAGCAAACTTGAGGGTTCGACACAAGATAACATGAGCGGTGGCGCATATGGTATAAACCCGGCGGAAAACTAGAACGGGGTCAGGAAAAATTCCCGTCTTTGGACCCCCTAGCTCTTTGCAACACAGGGAATAAAAACATTGACAATATTATGGCAGATACACAGGGCGACATTATTGATTCACCACAAGTATCAATAAACATTGGAGAAGATTATCAGGCTATAGTGGACTCCGGAGCCATGGCTTCTCTATGCAGCATGGAATTTTATAAACATATAATATCAAGGGGAATGAAACTACAAACACATCCAGTGAAAAATGTTTACGCTATTTTAGCCATAGGGTGAAAGAAAACACGAATACAGCAACAGGTTATGGTAGCTTTCAGTATACATGAAGTAGAATTTGAATATTTTTCTTGTCATACCACATTTGGTAACACAAATACTGATCGGGAGTGATCTATTATCTGAATTCAAAGCGAATATAAACTACAAAACAAGGGAGCTGACATTAACAAAGACAAACAATGAAACCGTAACCATTAAATTTCTAAAAACGACAGGTATACCACCACAGCTAACAGAGGGTGAAAGTGACATTCAGCAGAACCGGTTCTTTGTGCAAGTCATTAGCCTAGGGGATGAAATCTGCCTAGCAGAAGTTGAGATAGATATATTTAATGAGGATGAGGAAATAGAGTATAATAATGATGACGATGAAAATAGTGAATATGAAACAAGGGAGAATTATAATATAAAGATCGCGAGAGGCATAGAAAAAAAAGGACATGTCGATTTAACAGGGAGTAATTTAGAGATACCTGCACAAAGAACTGGACACACAACAGATGCAAGAGCGTATTGCGCGAAAGGTCAATGACATTTCAGCCCTCAGTTCAAAACAAAAACACACACTCAACACAATATTATGGAACAATAGATCTGCATTCATAGACAAAACTGGCTGATGTACAAACTTTGAATACTCTTTTGATGTAAAACCAGCTACCCCATGGAAGTATAAATGTAGGAGTATACCTATAAACCTTCAAGACGCAGTAAACGACACAATAAACGAAATGTTACAGCAACAAATAATACAACCTTCTAAATTGCCATACATCAATCCTTTGTGTGTAGTTGCAAAGAGCTCGGGAAAAGTCTGTATAATGATTGATGCACGTCACCTAAATACATTCATTGTACCAGACAACAAGCATTGAATTCATCCTAGCTGGAATTGGGAGGAAAACATGGTTCTCATGCTTAGATTTAACGAACTCATATTTACAAATACCATTGGCTCCCCATCTCAGGAAATATACCGGCTTAATTCATCAGGATAAGTATTTGAATTTTTAAGGATACCCTTTGGTTTATCTGTGAGTGGTTCAGGATTTTTAAGGGCAACAGAAAAATTTTCGGAAATAAAACAAGACTACTTAACCCAATATATCGATGACTTTCTGATACATAGTAAAAACATCGAGGAGCACCTACAGCACATTGACATGGTTCTTACAAAAATAAGAGAAAACGGGTTGACCCTAAATTTGCACAAAACCATATTCTTTAATAGAGATTAAATTTTTAGGATACATTATTTCAGAAAAAGGCGTGGCACCAGACCCAGAACAAATCAAAACACAGGCAATACCGCCCCCTAGAAATGTGAGGCAATTGAGAAAATTCCTGGGCATATTGCAATACGAGGCTCGCTTCCTCGCAAACTATGCCAGAGAGGTAGCGCCCTTAAGAGAGTTGTTAAAGAAAGGAACACGCTGGAAATGGTCAGAAGAACATCAAACAACTTTCGACACCGTCAAAGAACTTTTCAGCAAAGCAATTTTATTAGAGAGGCCGAACATGAACTTACCCTTCCATATTTATTCAGACGCAGCGATAACCAGTTTTGGAGCGATTTTATGTCAATATGACGAACAACATAGCATAAGTACTGCATCACAAACTTTGACCCCAACAGAAAAAGACAGCTGGAATCACGGAAATGGAGACCGCAGCAATATACTTTGCTTTTCAGAAGTTTAAACATTATGTTTACAACAAACAGATTACAATATACACCAACCACGTGAGCCTCTCATTCATCAAATCATGTAAACTCTTAAGTTCAAAATAGCGAGATACATACACAAGATAACAGCATATGATGTAAATATACAACATATCCCCGGGAATAGCAACATATTTGCCGATACACTATCCCGACTGGAAAACTGGGAAGGCATTCCAAAATGCCTAGAACACACGAGACATGAAATCAAAATTCTAAAAACCACTATATTCAGGTAGCAAACTGGCCAAACAGGTCAAGAACCTCAAATCCTTGCAAGAACAAGAACCTAAACTCACAGCCCTAATGAGACGAAAGCCATTACACCCGACCTAATTGAGCAAATAGGGGTGCACAACGGGATACTTTATAAACTAAAAAGGTCTGAACAACCAACATGGCTAACATATGCGCCGAGTTCGTTAGAAACTACAATAATTAATACGTTACATACATCAATGATCCACGCAGGATCACAAAAGACATGCAACGCCATACAACAGCATTTTTACATCCTTAAATAACACAGAAAAGTAAGACAGCAACTAAGCGAATATGACATGTCAGAGATGCAAACCACGGAACGTTAAGTATGACACACCACCTCAGAATATCATCAGACACAAGCCATTAGAATTAATAGCGGCTGACGCACATGGTCCCCTACCGGCAGGCATGGGAGGAATGCGATACATATTCGTCATGGTAGATGTATTCACTAAATTCGTGAAATTGTATCCCATGCGAAAGCTAACGAGCGCGGCATGCGCTAAGAAAATAACCAACGATTACATACCCAAATACGGGAAAATGCAATGGATTCTTGTGGACAACGCTTCTATTCATAGGGGAAAACAATTTGGGGATAACATAAGGGCCCAAGGAATCAAAATTTACAACTCCACAGCATACCACCCACCATCCAACCCATGTGAAAGATACATGAGAGACCTAGTCATTTTTCTAAGAATTCAAAGCATGCGTCCTGGGAGGGACATTCCCCAATGGAGAGCATTCAATGAAACCCCGAATAACAACAGGTTTTACGCCCCTTACTCTGCTGACAGGAAAAGCACATACCCTCAAGACAGGGATGCCTTCAAGTATTCACACAAAAGAAACCAAACAGGTAGACATGCTGAAACAAGCGTATGAACGCATAAAACGAAACAGTGAACAACGAAACAGACTCAAGAAACGCCATAACAAAATATGGAAACCAGAAGAGGGAGATTTGGTGTTATATAGGGCTCACCATAAGTCTTCACTATTAAAGAAAGAAAGAAACAAGTTACATCTGATGTGGCATGGACCGGCTGTAATTCGGAAAAAACTGAGTGATCGTTCCTTTGAATTACAACACCCAAGTACTCCAAAAATCATCGCTAGGTACAATTTGGCTTTACTAAAACCATACCGCCTACCAACAAAATGACGGGAAATGTACCATGATGTACCGTTGGCAATGTTTATGAATGAAAATAATAAAGAAAGAAAGCAAGAGAAAGAACTCAATTGAGTTATTAAGCACGTTAAGAACAAGCGGTAAATGATACGTAATAAAGAGGGAAGCATGGCATACTGTAATACGAAAGGTATTAGCATAAGTAGTGTAAAAACATGTAAACTTTGTAAAAAGCCAGGGTACAGAATTTAAGGGAAAAGTACATGTAATTGAGAAGGATACAAAAGTGAACAACACTGATTCAACAGGTATAAAAATGTAAAGATTTCCAGAGAACGATAACAGGAAAGCAGTTAGCAAAGACACGAAAACAAATTTGCTGATAAGCAGAAAACACAGAAATTCAGATGTGTATATAGAGATGTTAAAAATTGTTAGGATAGGAAATAGCCGAAATATTTTTTTTTCAATATGTGTACAGGGTTATTAGTATGTGTTAGTATTAGAACATAAATTAAGTTTAGCTATAAGTAACATTAAGCCAGACATTTATGAGCAAAACGAAGTACTGAGAAACGTAAATAAATGAAAATATTTACTTGTATAATCGTGTAGGGACTTAAAACAAAACTTTAAGGTCAGACAGGTGATTACTCCCAGGTAGTCTCCAAAGGTCAACGACATGTCCCAAACAGCCACAAACTAATCCTGTGCATGGGAAGAAAAAGTGAAAGTGATCAGTGCGCGGAAATAAAACACCAGAAGCGCGTAGCAATAGTGTCTGAAAGCAACGATATGCAAATAAGTGCTTGCGAAACCGAAACATGTTTCACAAACACGGAAACATGCAACGTCAGAAAGATAACAGAAACAAACAAAAGAAACAAGAGCAGAATGAAAAATGGCAAAACAAAACCAAATATGTACATAACGTTAGCTAATTAGATATAAAAAATATCTAATTGTTTAGAGAGGGAACGGAGACACAAGGCAGCAGGAGACGCAGAAGTCAGTCTCTGAAAAATTTGTGTAATTTATTTTGTCTTTCAGGGATAACATGTTCATGAATATTTGCATGTACAATATGTTTAAAACAGTTTGTAAGAACTGCTGAAAATACTAAAACACACAAGTCGTGAGGGGAAAGATAACACGAACAGAACTGGACAACTTCAGTGGGTTTTTCAAACAAGACATTCATTTTACCCTGCGGGAAAAAGAAATGCCTTATTTGAAGGGCATTTAAAGTGATAAGATCCGCCCAAATAATATAAATAATAAACAATAATAAGAATATTAATAAGCATCTAATCAAAATGAGGGGAATACCAATATGAAGGAAGAATAAAAGAACATTAAGAATTATTAGAAAACGGGGGAATAAAATCATAACGAAAGAAATAAAGTAAAGATTAGATATTAATCAGAAAGCGAAATAAAATGTAGAAAACTTGATTTGAGAATGAAGAGACTTGGCGAAAACCGTAAAAAGGTTGAAGACTTAGGAACGTACAGGAAGAGAGACATTAGTAAGCAATAAGTCACAATAGGAACCGAATAGAGCTCTCAGGATGCGAAGACAACGGGCCAGAAACCGAATTCAGTCAAGCGCACAGAAAATTCAGTCTAGCGAACATAAGTTGTTAATGGTAGACGCGGACGATGCTCAGGCGACGAAATTAAGAGCCAATGGAAGACGAAGAAAAATTTAGAGAGATAACCAATAAGAATAAATAAAAGTCACGTGCATAGCAAAAAGATAGATCGAAACTAGAAAAGAGGCGTGAAATAAGAAAATTATCTATGACAGAGAGCAACTTTCAGACGTGTGTAAGATGCTTCACTTTGTGTCGAACCGTAGGGTAGAGGTCACTCCGTGTTGCACAGTGAGGGAGAATAAGATAGAGTATTTTATATCCGAGAGGGAAACAGTGCACATGTCTACGAGTAATTATTTATGTATGGGAAAATTAGTTTAAAGTAAACGTGAGTAAAAGGGTAGCTAGAACATGACTAAAGGTTAAGTCATTAAAGTAACATTGTAATATACTTAAACTTCTCAAAATACTTAAGGGTAAAACACGGAAACAATAGCAGGGGATGACAGGAGTAATCGTGTCTTGTGTGAAAGGGTATTCGGATGAGGACAACAGTATGGATCTTCAATAAACGGGCCATCTGAGAGGAGAACAGTGAGCTTCATTCATCTCCCATCCACACTCCCTGAGGTTAGAGTTCCCAGAACCCATATTCCTGTACCTGAGTAGCCAGCAGCAACATCAATCCTCCCAAATTACTAAACCAACACCAAGAACCGATCATTACACCTTTTTTTTAAACCCCGCTACAAAAGGGAATAAATTACTTATGGAAACTGCCAACCTAAATGAGAAGCGAAATCCGCAGAAAAAGTGATGTGTTGTTCATTTGGTACTGCAGTGGACAAAAACATAACCACTGTTATTTAAGACTTTCCACCAGAAGTTTAATTTTTTTTTATTGTTATAGCAAAAACTGTTATATTAAAATGTTGTTTGCATTAAAAGTTTAATCAAGAAGTTGCTTTACAGTAACACTGGTAGATAATCAGGGTATAGTTAACCTAAGCTTATATATAAAAAAACCTAAACCTAATCTAACCTCCCGTGAATCAGAAACCTAAAATTAGGAATGCACGCAAGCATTGCTCGCATGCTTTGATGTGACCACTAGTAACTAATTAAAACAAGCTTATAAAAAAACTTAAACCTAACCTCCCGTGAATCAGAAACCTAAGCTTATACATATTTAAAAAAACTAAACCTAACATTCCGTGAATCAGAAACATAAAAAATTAATAAACCTAAAATAAAAAGTAATTAGGAACGGAGGATGAGATCATTGGCAGTATCTTACTGGCTTTGGCGGTATTTGTTATTCATATGTTGCCAGCATTGTGTTGGAGCTACAGGATGACATAGGGTGACATCTGTAGGGCATGTAATACATCACTTTCATCGCTTCTGAAGACCAAAGTAAAGCAGAAAGTCTAAAACCTCTAATTCTGCTTCTATTTATGCTGTAACTGTAATCTTGGGCTCGTTTTGAAGCTCATGGTACTGAGATGTCATTGAAAAGGGCTTCATTCTAAAATATACAAGTTTAAGTTTAAGTTCAAGGTCAAGCATCATGACCTTTCACCTTGAATATAAAAGAAAATGTAGGTTAAATATTTTTGGAAACACAGTATGTTATACAGCTAAATATAATCTTTCTTTGCTATAGGTTTAATCTTGGGAAACTTTGGGAACACGAGTCAATACATGTTTTAAGTATGCTAAATAGGCTACTCCTGCATTAAGCATTCCTCTGAGCAGGTTCAGGCTCGTCTCCTATACAGGCTAATATGCACTGCCTCTGTCTGTAGAGTGGAGTTCCCAGTGTGGCATATGTCTCTGCATTGTGAGGTAGGTTATTGCTAGTGGTGTTGATTTCTTGAACTTAACAATTACATTTATATGATGGAGAAGTACATTAAGACAGTGTTGCAATTCATTCCTATAAAAGAAACAAAAGCAGTAGAAAACAATTGTGGAAAGTGTTACCATGGATTACTGAAATCCTGCCACACATCAGAAGTGACCAGATGATCTGTGACAGTTGCAGAAAAATTAAGAGGGATGTTTCTCCTTCTGAAGAAGAGCCATGCACATCAGTAGAGGACAGTGACAGAGGTGACAACATACAAGACTGACTCAGCTTTGCTGTCATTAAACAAAAGTTCAAGTGTTGGAGCATCACCTATAGAGAATAGAATGAAAGGAGTACAATATTGTAAATGGCTCCAGATGAAAAGCCCGTATCTGATCATAAACAGTGTTGTGATTCTACTATATTGCAGCAGTTGAAAGACAAGTCTGAAGAAACTTCACAACATTCTGTGAAGGTGATTGTTCTGATCTTCTTCCTAAAGATTGGAGCATCAGAAGAATAGAGAAAGAATTTCATCATGCTAGTAACTACATGATTAGAAAAGCAAAAGTTAGTGCGCAAGTCTGGGATTTTATCATCACCAAATCTTAAACTAGGAAGGAGCTTGGACCCTAATATTGTTGAGATTGTGGTGGGCTTCTACTGCAGTGATGTCAGGGTCTTGCAAACAAATTTTAACGTTTATCATGTTTGCAACCCTGCTGTACGAGCATGGTCCACTATTGAAGTGTACTCTTTCACATATGTAATTTACTTGGTGGTCTCTACAATCTTACAACTTTAGTACCAATCTGAGATGGTCGGGTTCTGACCTGTGATGATTTGGCATGGAATGACCCCGTAACTTCACATAACTCACATTGCAACTTTGTCACTTCTAATGTCCCATTCTATCACAGAAAAAATGCATTTTTTGTATTTTGAAACAATATTTAGTCAATGCTGATATGTATGATCAGTGAACTTTGTGATGCACATCCAACAGCACCGTAACCTAAAGTAACACAAAAATATAACACTGAAGAAAGCCCATCCTATTCCGACAAAGACCAATATATGTGAAATAGTAGTACAACATAGCATGTTTTACTTCAAATTCTGAGAAACATTTAATTTGTAAGTGCACTGTATATTTTAAAATATGTAAGTTATCCTTTGCAAGTAGTGTACTGTAGGCATATATCTTATAAAATGCCCCGTGAGAAATTAATGATTTAGTTATGCAATTTTAACAAAGGGACTTTGTATTACTGCAAGCTCCTGGGGAAAAAGTTTATGACAGTAAGAGAGAATGAAGAAAAGAAATTTCAGAAGAGATGTATTGCAGAGACATATCAGATATTAAAATGGGAAAACTGATAAGTGGGAAATCAAAATTCTTTTCATTGCAACCCAAATTTGTCCTTCCAACAGTGAAATATCTTTCCACAGCTGCCCATATCACTATCATGAGAACAATAATTTACTTTCAACTGCTCTGTGTGGGTATAAGGAGGATATTCCTAAAACATAACTAATCAGCACATTAGTATGAAATCCTGAAAATGGTAACTTTATATCAAGCACATGTAATATTTGTGACATCAGAAACCTGCTCACTCAGTACACGACCTTAACAGATGAATTAGCATGGTTTGTTTGCAACACCATTGATGAAAAAAATTTAAAACGTTCTGAAGGAGAACATGGTCTACGAAGCCTTTGAAGAACTTATTGAAAAAATGCCCCAGCTCTAAAAACACTGCTTCTTGGTAAAAACTCGGCGTACATATTTTCAAGAGAAGAAAGGTGCCGAGATGGCAAAGAAATTTTAGCAGACTGATTTTGCTGAAAATGACACTGACAGATTTCAAAATGAAATTTTATCAGCATATTGGAACACTTGACAGATCACAATCTTAACAGCTATTATCTGGATCACTCCTGGAATGGTACAAAGTTACATAATTGTCAGTGACAAAATATCACATGACAAATATGCTTGTCAACACATTCCTTCGAAGGCTGGTTTCTCACATCAGTAAAACTTACCCAGAGGTCCCAACAATTGTTTTTTCAGATGGTGCAGCAAGCCACTTTAAACAGTGTTGTTATACGTATTTTAACTCGCCTTCAGGAAGAGTTTGAAGCTCTTAACATGGAAGTTCCTAACTACAGGTCATGAGAAGGGCGGTGTCGATGGAGAACTTAAAGAGATTATGTACGGCATGCTGTATTAGGTGGAAAATACTTGGTTACCAATGCAGAGTCATTTTACTGGTGTGCTACGAAAGAGTCAAAAACAGCAGAGGTGATATTTTGTTTTAAATATGAAGTGGATCAACACAACACACAATTTGATGCTAATGATTGATAAAAAAGGTTTTAACTTTGATTTTGTGACTGGCAGAAGTGTACAAATTGAAACAATGGAAGGAAATTCAAATGTTCCAAGTAGGTGCTTTTGTAGCAATTAAGATTAAGTTTAGAGCAAAAAAAGACAGCTAAATCTTCATAGGATAAATCTTAAGAGTTGACAATACTGAATGCGAGGATCGTCCTCCGTAGTATAGTGGTTACCACGCTAGCCTTATTCCCAAGGTCGTGCGTTCAAATCCGGCAAAGGACGATGCATTTTTTCAGGTGTAAAAATCCTTAGCATGGCTTCCTTCGGAAGGGAAGTAAAGGCGCTGGTCCTGTGTATAGATTTATGGCACATAAAAGAACCTCAAGCCTGATAGAGGCCTCTGACCAAAATTACCAGTCTTTCACGCCCAATATAGAATGGGACGCTAAGGACCATAGTAGTTAAAGAGCGTTCCATAAATAAAACTCAATTTCAATTTCTGAATGTGAGGTCACTTTCATGAGAAAAATCAACACATTTCAAATTTGCATTCAAAAGTAATGACACTTCATGGGTTGCAATTTCTGATGTACTTGAATTGCTTCCAGTTCCTGATGGAGATAATCACCAGAGGCTTTCATTTCCTGGTGCAGACGTCACATACAGGATGGACCATTTTAGTTGAGACTGTACAAAATCTCCAAAACCAAGCGTTGTAGAAAGAAATGTCTTTAATAAAACGCTTGATATTATGGGGGAAAGTAAATACCGTTAGTCATGTTTTATTTGGAGAACGCTGCAAGTCATTTTAGAGTCAATTTAAGTTGACCCTAATTGTAGGTTCCCATTTAAAAAAATTAATTTGACCCTAAAATGACCATCATAAACAAAAAACAAATAATGGCATTTACTTTCCCCCATAATATCAAGCAACTTTTATTAGACATTTCTTTTTACAATACTTAGTTTTGTAGATATTGTAGTGTCTCAACCTAAATGGTGCACCCTGTACATCATAATGCAAGTTCTGATAAGAATGCAAAATGGTAACACTAGCTTGGTAATTATTTTATGAAAGGTGCACTTTCAGCAGTTTTATTTTAACATACTTTAATATGGAGTAAATGTCCTAAAGAAGTTTTTGTTTCTAGAAAGAATTACAAATTGGTGCAACTTCAGTTATCACTGAATTCAATATGGGTTGAGAGGCTATTCTGTATTCAAAGGAAAGGGTTACAGTTAGTAAATTAAGTCCAGTCAGCAAATGAATTAGTCCAGTGTTAGGGATATGCAAAGATTAAAGCAGAGTGCATTAAGTGCATTCAAATCTGCAAAGAAACAGGTAAGAGTACTAGTAAAACTTTAAGAGGAAGCTAAACAGTTAGCTGAAGGACCTTCATATGGATCAGGGGAATTAGAAAGCAAATATATGTTACACTTTCAAAACTTTAGTCTTTTTCACTTTGTTTTTCTACATTTTTAATGCTCAAAACGCTCTTTGCAATGTAGTTTTCAACAGATTTCTTTGAAATTTTGCACACATTCTTAGAAGCTTCTTTATAAAACATGGTATATTAAATGATCTAGATGGAGCAGTTTGTTACTGAATTTTCATTTTGAAAATTAATAATTTGGGGGGAAAAAAGTGCCATCCATGTATTCAATTTTTTTCTCCAAAACTATTTGACATAGTTGAAAAAAATACCAAGTTTTGTATATATAATCAAAAGGAACACACAGCTAGAGTTTAGTTTATTTACAACTGATGTTTTGCATGGAGAAAAGTGAAATCTCAAACCTATTAGGTACCCTTTGGCGCAAATAAAAAATTTCACATCAATTTGACCAAAACTATGGATTTTAGCAACTTTAATGGGTGCCTCCCCTCAAGGAGACTTCTAAGGCAAACCGAGCTGAGCTAAGATTTTACATTCAGCTGGGATTTACCATTGACTAATTCAGTTTTGTCCAAGCATTAAGGAATTAAAAATTAAATTGGGATAAAATTCCCTACACGTAAACCACCATCTGAGATGATACTTACGGAATCAATTCATAATTAGGATTCAATACATCAGCATGGATTCAAGTTTTAGATGGGCACATCCTGCGGCTATGCCCTGCCGTCGCTTTGCAGTCTGCCACAACTGCTCCATTCCTTTACTTCTAAAAAATCATTCCTCAGCCACGCTTTGCGGCTTAGGACCCTCAATGTTGGGCTACGCCTTGCACAGTTATGATTCATGGGTGTTTCTCATAACCTCAAAATGCATACAGGATGTTTACACATGGAGCCAACTACTTTCTTACAATGAAATTAGCTCACATTGTAAAATATGCATATTAGGATGGCTAATACTGGGAGCTCGCACTTATCTACAACTGTCAAAACCACATTTCAGGATTACAAGCTGGTACTTTTCCCTTATGACAATCTGCTCTTAATCCTCTTCCTGAGTGAGGAAAATGTGTTATATGTCCAACAGATGTCACTATGTCATATGCTAGCTCAACATAGCTCATATCCTACCTCTAAGGCAATGCTGGCAACATATGAATAACTAATGCCGCCAAAGCCTGTAAGATATTAAGCTTCAAGGCATAGTCGAGAGATTGAGGGCCCTCAGCCTCAAAGCGTAGCCGAGGGATGTTTTTTAGAAGGAGAGGAGTGTAGCAGTTGCATTCCTAAGCTTAGGTTTCTGATTCATGGGAAGTTAGGATAGGTTTAGTTTTTTTGTTTTGTAAAATTGCCTTTCTTGCGCCCACCTATAATAGGTATAAGTGAGAAATAATGAAATAAATTACCTTATGAGAGAATGTAGAACTAGATGCGAACAATTGAACTTAGGCGCCCGCCAGAACGCGAGTTTTTTGTGCCTTACTGAAATGGGGGAATTGGGAAAGTAACTAGAGAAAACGTGGCCATCTTCACGGTAATACTGACACTCATTTGGAAGTACCAACTTAAGAATATGGGAATCCGCTAAGTAAGGGATGTGTTGGTATTTCTTCTTATTCATATGTTATAGGTGCTTAAGAAGAGCGCCACGCATTCAGAGCCAGCTGTGCTCAAAGAAAAGAAAATGGTGTGCACAGGATGTCAGAATAGCGTGAAGACAGTACTGAAAGACTATACAGGTGTTGAAAACTTGCAAAAACACCTAACCTAAGACTAACCTTGCGTAAATTCAGAAACCTAAGCTTATATAAAAATTCTGATGTGTTGCACTCGCATTACTTTCTCTATTCTTGTACAAACTATTTTTACAAACGCTTATTCTCCATATGCTTCATGTTAATCGAGATGTTAATCTTATTGCTAATTTTCTTGTAGATGCAAGCGGAATTGGTAGGCTTTAAGTGTTTAAGAACTGGTTGCTATGTGGAGTATTCCAATCTCTTTGTATTACCAGGACAAAAAAGAAAAGAAAAAAAAAAAATCCCATTTGAGAAAAAGTATAAGTATTGGAAAATTTAAGGGAACGAGCAATATCTCGAAAATGGCTCACTCAAAAAAAAAAAGAAAAAAAAATATGTATGGCATAGATTGTGTATTTTAACGTGATCTACATTTTTTGTGCAGTAAAATTTTGTCTATCTCTCATGGTTTACCAGCTATGCAAAAGTCGTTCATAATGAATACTTTTGGAGACATTCCCAGAGAATTTGAGAAACACAATTTACCCGCGTTAACTATCTACCACTGTTACAGTAAAGGAACTTCTTTATTTAATGGAAATTACATTAAACTTGCACAAAAAGAACACAAAAATTACAATTTTGGTGCATAGTCTTTCTTACTGTGAATGCGTTGCGTTTTTGTCAGTGGCAACACTAAACGAAGAAGAAATTCTATTAACACATTGCATATTTAGCAGATTTCACCTTTTCATTTAGGTTGGCAGTTCCCACTTTGCATGTGATTTAGGGAAAAAATGGGTACGTTTGTTGTGTTCATAACACGAATTGCCTACAAAAGTAAAACACCTAAAAGGGGCGGGCAAATGTGCACCAGCTATTGAAGAGATCACATCCACTTTTGAACTTGCTCTTAAGGTAATTTATTCACATTCCTACTGCTTTTATAACCATTTTCCAGGAAGAGGACTAAGCAGATTTGCCGTGTTTCCATTTAATTTTTCTCTGCAACATCTGGTCAAGAACAGCTTAAGCATGTTTGAACGCCATCCTTTGCTGATTTATGACTTTGGACATGTTGCCCAAAACAACACCGATCTTAAATTAATCAGGTACTGTGTTTGTGTGGTGACTTTTTGTGGACAGCAGTCTAATGCGGACATAGTTTCTTTCAATGACCAACAACCTATTTTCCTGGGGTAAATTGGTCATACTTTTTCCCGCATTAGGTCTTACGCTTGCTCAAACGTAATGCTGCCAACATATGAATAATGCCACCGAAGCCAGCAAGATACTCAGCCTCAAAGCGTAGCCGAGAGATTGAGGGCCCTCAGCCTCAAAGCGTAGCTGAGGAATGTCTTTTAGAAGGAGAGAAGTGTAGCAAGTTAAGCGTAGCCCAGGGATCTGCGCATCTAAAACTAGAATGATTCACGTTCGCAGAAACAACAGCACATCGCATATTCAGTGCATTTCACTTATTTAGGTTGGCAGTACCCACTTTGCATGGAAAAATGGCTACGTTTGTTGGCTTCCTCACGCTATTTGCCTATCAAAGTGAAACACCTAAAACGGGTGAGTAGGTGGGCACCAGATATTGGAGAGACCACATCATGTTCTAAACTCACTCCTAAGGTAATTTATTTCATTATTTTTCACTTCCTTATTCGTAATTTAGGTGGGCAAAAGTACGACAATTCAACCTTTTCCTGAACAGAATAAAGGCTGGTTCACAACCAACGAGAACGGTAACCAGAACGAGAACGGGAAAGTTGAAATACATGTATTCAAATGGGAGTGTCCACAACCGACGGGAAGCCTTCCCGGGCCCCGGGAACGGGAAGAAGAGTTGCCCAACTTTTAACTTTCTCGTTCTCGGGCACGGCATATTAGATCCCTATTGTGCATATTAGACTCTTCACTCGAGAGGTTATTCTAAGCGGCCGTTACATGAAACAGTCACTAGTGCTCTCTATAGCCTCAAGCTGGAAACATGAAACTGGAAGGAATTAGTAAATGTGCTTCCTAACCTCATCCCAACACCCGCAAATCTAATCAACGTTGGTTCCTCTGGTGAAGGGATCATTTGTAGTTGTTTTTTGTTTATATGCAACTCAAAACTGGCTATTACCTAAAAACAATGGCAAAAGCTACAAAGAACAGCTAAATCCGGTGGAAATGAAAAAAGAAACAATTTTAATGTATGCCATTAAATAAAGGAATGAAAGTTTGGCATAAGTAGAAGGATCGGAAATGTAATGAATATGCATTTAGATAATGTTTACTCTATCGAATTTTGACGTTGGCTTGGCTAAATTGGAAGTAGGTGAAAAAATGTAATTGGTCAGTTAAAAACAAATGAAATCCCAATGCGCAAAATCGACTTTCACTTTGTGATCGATATTCATTCCCGTTCTCGTTTCCGTTCTGGTTACCGTTACCGGGTGGTTGTGAACCACCCTTAATGCGGCTTAATATAATACTGCCTCTAATGCAAAAATTTAAAACTTAGCCAAATTTCTCCTTGCCGTTCCACTGTAAGCACTTAAAAGGGTATGTGTGCGCGCAAGTTTTAACAAGGACATTTAAAGGTCAAACTATATACCTTCAACTATCAATAGGAATCTAAGGTTCTAAAGCTATAGGTACTCAAGTAAAAGCAGTAGGCATTCCTTTTGAACTTGCAATGACTTTAATATTCCCATTCTCATTACAGCAAAGACTACTTTATGTAAAAGATACCATGAACCGGATCATGGTAAATCAGTGCATTGATAATTCACATGCATTCCGAAAGTGTACAGAAATAATTACTTACAAAAGGTTTTCAATTAAACCACTTGCACGAGACACCGTCTATATTTCTACGACCTCTTCCGGACCGCCACTTACACGGAAAAGAACGGTCGAGTATGCGAGCTGTTGGAGAAGCACGGAAGATATCTCCGTATCACGTGACCCCTCTGACCCTCTCGCCAGACCAGCTCTGCATAAGTGCATAATAGACATAGGGTGATTCATGAACGAATCGTTCATATAAACGATTACAAGGAAAGAACCGCATGAATCGTGTCAGTCTTAGCATGAATCGTCGTTCAAAATGAATCGTAAGAATCGTGCATGAATCGTCGTTCAAAAGGAATCATGATCAGAACATTCTCGATTCATTCTCGCTTGCGTTTTGGCTATTAAGCCGAACCCGGACAATTAATGCTGCCGAGTGAGTACGATGATGAGCAGGGAAGTTACCAAGCAATGTGTGATGCTATATCATAATATACGAAAACAGAACAGCACCGCAATAATAAAATATATATATATATATATATTTTGCCGATTCGTAGTAGAGAGTGAATTGCACAGGTTGAAAGTTTCGTTAGAATTTATAATGTGAATTGGTAGGTCAACACGATTATTTGAGATGCTAGTGTCATAATCCAGGAGTATGAGTTCAGCCGAGAAAGATTAATTCTTAAAAACAAATTGCGTAAATAGCTGTAAAGTGTAGTAAAATGAATCGTAAGCATTGCCAATGGATGAGCGGAGGCTGCAGCACGTGATATAAACAATAGACGTAATTTTCAGCACTTTACTGAGAGATCTGATACACAGTATTGCATGATTACAGTGTAGTAGGTATTATAATATACAATACCAAAATATATGCAAAATGGAGGAAAAATAGAGAATTTTTTAATTCTTGGTTTGAATAACATTTTAAAATGATATAATTTACAAGCATTAATTTGTATACTATAATCTATATTAAAAGTATCAGAACATGCATCGATATAACTAAGCCAATTCTAATACATTAAAAGTACCTCGAATACGCTGATGTAAAATTTACTTATGTAAAAATTATTATTCTCTGCATACTGGGCTTACACCTTTTCACGTATTTATAAACAATTATAGAGCTTATTTGCGCGCGCAACTTTGGTAGTAGTAACGAATAATAATAATAATAATAATAATAATAATAATAATAATAATAATAATAAATTGGACAAAAATAAAATTCAGACAGCGGAAATGAGATTTTACGAAGAACAAGAGAATGCACTCGATTAGACCTAATAAGAAATCAAACGATAAAATTAGAGAACTGAATATTTATAAATTATACGATAAAATTGAAGAAAACGAACTTAATTGGAAATCGATATGAACTAAATGACTGAAGAAAGAATACCACTATTAAATAATAAATGCCAACCGTCAGGAAAAAGAGACATCGGATACCCCAGGAAAAGATAGGAGTAAAGTAAAGAATCGAAGACAGGTGGAATGCCTAATCATCGAAATGAAGAATATAATAAAATAATACCTTATGTAATCGTAATTTAAGTGGAATCACACAGGTTGATTTTTATTGACAAATTCAGGAAACTCCAAGTGTATTACCCAAAATAACGCGGAAAGCGCTTTTACATACATTGTCTTTTATATGCCAAAGAAAAAAGATCATAGCCCCCATCGTAATAAAAAAGGTCCTGATTGCGTATTTTGGCTGCAAACTGCAAAGTACAAACGGGGACGATTCATATAAGAAGCGTGACTGAGAATAGGCGGCAGGCTAGGCGACGATTCATGAACGAATCGTGCACTAGGAGAGACTATCGGACAGGTAGCAAGAGGACGATTCGCGAATCGTGAACGAATCGCATGAATCGATTACTGCAAAAGAATCGCTCGACCCAACTCTACTGCATAACAGCGGATTGACGAACCAGAACAGAAGGGGTCTAATATTCGTGCATTCACAAATTAAACCCATATCACATTATGTTACGGTAAGAGATAAAAATCAATTTACTTTCCTGAACTATACAAGCAAGAATAGGCGATATACTCGTACGCAATGGACGGGTTTCTTGCTCTATTTGAAATGTCTCAAACGCATGTAAATTATTCATTTCCTTGCAGCCCTCCCCCTCAGAAGCGTCATTTCAGTTTCTGCTTGTGGGAGGGGGCAAGATTGCCTTAAGCAGTTTTTTCCCGAATTTTCATGTGAATTTTAACGACATATTTAGCCTAAAAGAAAATAATTGTTTACTTCTCAAATGTGAAATAATTGTATTAAAAGTAGAGTTGTAATTTTTCTTTTGATAGAGCAATAATAACCAGTAGCTTAATCATTTCTCATAATCTACGGGGGCAATTGACCCTCTGTCCCCCTTAAATGGCATCCCTGGCACCCCCACATGAAATTGCAGGCCTTGGACTCAGAATCTGAAGCGGGGCCCTTGTGTACGTATTCTTTTCGAACTTTGTTTTAGAAAAAAACAAAGGAATTGGTCGTCCTCGCCCCTATGGCGTGGGCCAATGCCAATGACCTACGAGGAATATGATTTCAGTGTGAAAAAAACATTGCACATAATAACACTCAAATAAACAAAAACTGTACTATAATTGCTTAACTTCTTACTTTCCAATGGACGATGGTACGTCTATAAATGACAAAGGACTTTTTTATTAAATGCTATTAGGCATTACACAATATTTAAGTTTAAACTTAACCCTGACGATAGTATTTACAAAAATGAATTGTATCTAATATTTTACCCATTGATCAATTGCGCGGACTATTTAACGCAAGTGTACCTCTTTTAGGATTATTTTACAAATGTAAGTAATGTACGACAAAAACCACTTAGGCCCAGGCCTTTTCGTTTTCTTATTTTAAATTACGTTACATAGCCCTGGTAAAACCAACAAAAAATTAAAAAATAAAGAATTATCACTGTAGACATGAAAATTCGTTATTGAAAACCAATAATGTACAATAGTAACAGCTGTAGTTGAACCTTTGACAGTTGCCTGATAAATGACTAACATACGTCCACAAAACTGATCTGAACTTATTGAATTGGTTTTGAATAAGAAGCTAAACTTTACACCTTCATGGCTTTTTGTCTGTCTGATGTGGTCAATAGCATCAGAAAAGTCCATCCTTGTTTTGGCACTTCGTTTCCTTTGGCTGAAATTGCCAAATGGTTCAGATGATTTTTTTCTATGTTCCCTCGTCTTTTCCCCGGTTTATTATTACTGTGTATTTTCTCTGGTTTATTTACCACGTTATACCGCAATAGCCGTTACACATACACAAAAACATCAACACAAACACCCATGTCCATGGCAGGACTCGAACCAGCGACCCTCAGCTTGGCGGAGCGCCAAAGCTATATGCTCCAGCGACAACGGCTACGAGGGCCGGCAGTTTTAGCCACTGTGCTTCTTTGCTAGGTTTTGAGAGAATTGGCCAGCTTACTCGGGGACCTCTCAGAAGTAGATACTGTAACTGAAATTGAGTAAAAAAGCTTGATTTCGGCGCACTAGTTCACGAAAATGACTTCAGGCTTTTTCTTATAGATGGAATTCAGAGCCTTAAGTGGACCCTTTACTGAGTCAAACACCGTACCATACGCTTTTCATACGCAGTATTTCTTCGTTTAAGCCTTCTCCATCTGCAAAATCTGTAGGGTACTATAAAACGAGAGATTTAGTTTTATTTTGAGTTAATCACTATATACGTGCATTCAAGTCACAACTGGTAAAAACTGATGACATATCAATTCAGAAAAGTCAAATCTAGGCCTCAAATATACCATGACGAAATAGGAAAACTTACAGAAAACGTGAATTGATGTGTTTCCTCTATTTGAATTGCTCCTTCAAACGCGTTTTCATCCGCATTTGGTGGCCTACTATGCCGCATCCTAGTAAAGAAGTGAGAGGAGATGTCAACTGCTTGGGGAACTACGTTTGATTTCTTCAAAATGATTTCTCATAAATCTAAGTTCTGCATCTCACCAAGTAGGCCTTTAATAAAGTGTGTCCCAGCAATGAAGGAAATCCCTTTGCTGTGAATAATGATATTCTTCTGGTCAACAGCAGACGGAACCTTGTTCCAAAATAATGACATAAAACGACCCTTTGGCGATTTAAAGTATTTCTTAAGTCTCAAAACGCTGTTTTGTGCTATGTAATGGAACCAAAGTAGCAACACTGCCTTCTAGGAGCAGGTCTACAACTTTGAGAATCGAAGAATAATGCTTTACTATTGGACGCACAGCTTGTTTCACTCCAGGTCTCAAAGGCGCTTTCCAGAGATAAATGGGACGGTTTTGCAACAATTTCCGGCAACCAACAGCCAACAAACAAAGAGTACAACATTTCAGTGTTTCCAAAAACTATATATCAATGCAGCACGATACAGTTTGGCAGTGTTCACACCACCTCTGCTCAAGCAGTGCCTTCACTGAACTCCACTAATGTGCTCCCCCAAGCGGCACTTCAAGACTTTCTAAGATGGAAAGTATTTCACCAGTTACTATCTCACTTGTTTTCCTACTTGAATTCAATAAATCACTCACAAATTCAAAATTAGCTTATTTCTTTGTTTTGAAAAAATACTACACAAAATAAAAACATTATTTGGTAAACGACGTCAGAAGTCGCATCAACAAATAACTATGCCATAAAATTGCCTATTCTCTTTGATTCAAAATAGCTTCAAACGTTTTCGTCGCATGGGAAATAAATCAATTTTAGGAGTACCGTGACATTGAGCTAGGCCTAACATGCTTTCGTCTTTCGGTTGGTCTTCTTCGGCCTCGATCAGATTTTCACGAGTTTCGTTATCAGATTTACCATTCAGTTCATTGCCTTTGGAGTTTTATTTTTAATGGAAAACGAATGTCTTTGGAACAAAAAATATTTCCATTGTGTAAAATAACCACGCTAAGAAAATGTACGGACCGCTCCTCTACATTGTCCGAGTCCGGGAACTGGAGGTGCACTTGGACCACTTGTGTAGGGGACATGTTTCCTTGCTGTCTTAGTTGCATATGTCGTAGGCGTTTGATGAAACACGTCATTTCACAAGATCCAAGATGCCGCGGTCCTCCTTGAAGTTACGGAGCTTGTTAGACATATTGTAATTCTATTCTATACTCCATCTGACTGGATTGCTAAAAGCCGGCAGATAGCGAAGAGTATTAGTATGCCCTCTGGCCACGAATCCTTTGTTTATTAATGGTTTTACAATTATTTTGGATTGTTGTCTTGCTCTCTTTTTCTGGCACTTCAAACAAGTTTCCAAAAATGACTCAATACATGGCCTGGGTGTTTGAAATATATGTGAAATGTGGTGTATAATTTTATCCCTTGACCCACATCAGTCCAAATAAGAAACTACCTTAATGCGTTCAATATTTCTTTCATTGGAATAACATAATATTTAAACCATTGGTTGATACCCATCACTTTTCTAAACACAATATCTTGTCAATAGTATAGAAATATGATTTCACACCAAAGTGATGCCGATAAAAGGTGTCATCGACAAGGTGGTCTGATCTAATTTCCATGCGCCACCCATCCTCCAGGTTATCTCCTCCCCCTCCATATACTGATAGTAGAATGCTGTAGTTCTTCCTTCTTTGAGCTGTGTTGTGATTGGTCGATGTGCTTTCCTTTCAGTTGTTTGTCAGCTGTGTTTAATTTGTATATACATTTTTGTAGCCGCCCTCGATTTAAATATAAAGGATACTTCCCCGTGCAATTTGCATTCCCAAGGAAGCCGCTGTGCGATTCCAAGAAAGTTGATAACTGGATTAGCTCAAAGACTGTGGATTCGAGACCCGAATGTGATTTTTTTATTGATTTGAATATGCCTTAAAAGTTTTTGCACATTAACCCAATGTATCCATGTAACATATGATGTCGCACTACGTTTTTCTCAGCAATTCGTTGATATAATTATATTTACGATACTTCATAAATTATATTCAATTTCATTTATTTAATTCATTTGCCTATAAAGATTTAGAATAAAGTGTGCCTTTGTATATCATTGGACACTGCAATTTTCATAGGAATTTAGATTTACGATACTTTGTCATCTCCACTAAAACTTGGATCGATTTGCATCCCCTCTTGGCTAGACCAGCGATGACGCCAAGCAGATTTAACATGTTCAGACATGTCCAAACAAGTTGTAAACCGCTTTATGATACGTTTCAAAGCTAATTTACCGTTTATTGATTTGGCTACAATTACGATGGGGAGGCGAGCATGTTTAAAATGTCATTAAACTATCATTTCTAACATTGATCACGTAAATATCCTGATGTATTTTGCGTTTTCGTATAAAAAGCCAATGTATTTTACGTTTCATATAAAACCTCGCATACCTTACTCTTCTGTGAAAAAATCCTCCTGTGCTTTATGTTTTCTTGTAAAAAAAGTCATTATTTTACGTTTATGTGTAAAAATATAACGTATTCTACGTCTACATGTAAAAAACCTCGTGTATTCAGTTTGGTGCAAACATATCCAAGCATAACAAAAAAAACCTCCGAGTTCTCGCAGACAAGCACTGGCGCCGGATGCAACATGTTCAGACATATCCAAATAGACCCAGACAATTCTGAGGCCAGCTGGCCACCAGGTGCCAGCAAGTGGTTGCAAACAGGTCCAGACAGGCTCTGAGCACGCCAGAAGAACAAAAAACAGTAGTTGGCGTTAGGGGGAGACGAACAAGCTTAAACAAGCTCTGCGGCCTCTAGATAGGATAAAATCATGGCAAATAGGTTCAAATAAGTAGGTCCAAACAAGTTTGATGACGTTTCGGTCGCCAACGAATTATCAAACACAAGGGGGAAGCGCCATTACGTGACCTACTCTGTGTATATAACAGAAAGGTTCTTTGACACGGAGTTCTGGTTCTGTTTGAAAGTGTCGTTACGGAAAATCAGAACGCAATGTGGGATGAGGAAGTATAGGATCATGACATTCAGAAACATCAAGGAACCTGCGATGGGAAGATGTAAATCATTACCTGCACCGATCCTTCTCACCACAAGAAATTTGCAACATATTTCCTATGCGGAATGGGATACAGCACACACAATAAGCAGAAACTGTTAGTATATGGGCCGAGTGCACCAATCTCGATTAAGAGAATGCCGCAATAATGTTATTAATTTAGACGAGATAAGTAGCATTTACGATACACCATTCTCGGTTTTCACTTTCCTTAAGTTTTAGCTCGGTTTAATGTTAGTTGCAAAACCGCGGTTTTATTTCCAAAATAGAGCTTGACAATTATAGGTTATACCTGCAGTGTACACAAATATTTGAGCGTAACAAGAGGATACTGAGAAAGAGGGAGAATCCGTTTCAATACCTGGATGATATAACATCTCAGAGAAGATTTAGATTGAAGAAAGAATCAGTCCGTTCAATTTTAGGGCTACTCGAGGAAACATTACTGTTTGCAACCATAAGAAATCATCCTTTGATACCTAAAACCGCCTTATTATAGCGTTGCGACTCTATGCCACGGGATCATTTCAGGGTGTGATTGGTGACTTGTATGGTATTCACAGAACCACGGCATGCCGAATAACACACGACGTTTCCGATACCATTCCTTCATTGCCACCTCAGTTCACACACTACCACTAACAGAACGTAAAGAGGCTATTTACTACTTTTTTTTAAGAATATCTCGATTTCTTGGTGTACTGGGAGCCTAAGAATGCACACATGTGAGAATCCAATCTCCTGTAGGGGAAAAAGGGAAGGTTTTCCGAAACAGAAAAGTTATTTTTCATTAAACGTACAGACCATAAAGTATGCCAATTTCATCATCAGGATGTAGTAGCACGGAGGTCAGAGTCCAGCATGATGGTACTATATTCCATAAATCTTGATTAAGAGTTTGCCTGGAAACAAGAGAGATAGCCAATGGATTCTTCTAGATGATAAAAATTATCCATGCAAAACCTACCTTCTAAGACCACTTCAGAACCCTGTCACTCCAGGAGAACAGCTTATAACAGAGCTCATATTGCTACATGAAATCATGTTGAAAGACAATATTAGAGAACTTTTCAAACCATTTCTTTGGGGCTTAGATATGACCTACAATATGTTTCTAACATCATAGTTGCAACTGCTGTATTGTACAACACCGTCATAGCACCGCGAGAGGATAAACCTCCAGATGATTCTGAAATTCATCGCACACTTTAGTTACCACAACAAAAGCACTAGGAAGAAGAATACATTAATATACGAATACCTGTCAATTGGCTGATCCTTAGGGATGACAATCCGGGACATGTTGCCAGGCGAGTAAGAATTAAGACATTTCATTTGAATTAAAGGAAGGAATATGAAGGTAAGGTGTTTACTAAACTTATCTTTTAAATTACAACCTTCGAGTTCCAATATTTTAGTTTCTCTGCAGCTATTGGGTTTTTCGTTTGAATTAGCTCTCACATTTCTTCCATTATCAGCATTAAATGCTGATTTTGCTCCCCTTTAACTCTCTCATCTACTTCCACAGACTACTTCCGAGTTTCTGTAGCGCTGTCAACACCTTCAGTAGTAGCTGTGAGCTTACTCTTCTTTGTACCCTCTGACGTATGTTTGGATTGTTGCTGAAAAGAGGAAAGCATGCTAATTGTGTAAAAAAAACTGAGTTTTTATTTATGGACTCTCTTTAACTGCTGTGGTTCTTAGCGTCCCATCCTATATTGAACGTAAAAGACCGGAAGTTTTGCTCAGAGGCGTTTTTATTAGGCTTGGGGTTCTTTTACGAGGTGTAAATCTACGACACGGGACCACCGGGTTTACTTACCTTTCAAAAGAAGCCGTGTTAAGGATTTTTACGCCCGCCGGGTTTGAACCCGCTACCTCGGGAACTAAAGGCTAGGATGGTAACCACTATACCACTGAGGACGACATGCTAATTGCTTGTTGGTTGTGTTAAGACATACAAAGAAGTATAAATTAGTGTAGAAATAGCATAAAGGAAACATAGTTACTACATTTTGTCAATAATTACGTATAGCATTTGTACTCCATATTCCATGCTTTGTAAAATAAATCTGTTATGTTTTCTTAAGGTGTTTATAAACAAATGAACAAGCAATATCCTCACCTTTATGGCAAGTTATTTTTCAGTTACCATTGCCGGTGAGGGCTGTTCATTAATATCTTCCGCTACAAAATGTAAAACAAAACACACACAAAATGAGTGTTAAATCCAATAGATGTGTTAATTATAGTACACACGCATTGCTTCTAAACAAACATCTTCTGTATTGATACATGCAGTAAAATGTTGTCCAACACAACCAGGGGCCTGAAAGTAGCTCTGTCTGCACATGGAATACATTGTGTAAAATGTTTTTCACAAATATAAAGCTTTCATTACACAAGTGTTAAATCCAATAGATGTGTTAATTACAGTACATACGCATTGCTTCTAAACAAACATCTTCTGTATTGATACATGCAGTAAAATGTTGTCCAACACAACCAGGGGCCTGAAAGTAGCTCTGTCTGCACATGGAATACATTGTGTAAAATGTTTTTCACAAATATAAAGCTTTCATTACACAAGTGTTAAATCCAATAGATGTGTTAATTACAGTACATACGCATTGCTTCTAAACAAACATCTTCTGTATTGATACATGCAGTAAAATGTTGTCCAACACAACCAGGGGCCTGAAAGTAGCTCTGTCTGCACATGGAATACATTGTGTAAAATGTTT
The DNA here is from genome assembly GCA_030765065.1 of Deroplatys truncata. Taxonomy (NCBI): domain Eukaryota; kingdom Metazoa; phylum Arthropoda; class Insecta; order Mantodea; family Mantidae; genus Deroplatys; species Deroplatys truncata. The sequence goes on from CM060990.1 coordinate 406,398,117, forward strand.
TTCACAAATATAAAGCTTTCATTACACAAGTGTTAAATCCAATAGATGTGTTAATTACAGTACATACGCATTGCTTCTAAACAAACATCTTCTGTATTGATACATGCAGTAAAATGTTGTCCAACACAACCAGGGGCCTGAAAGTAGCTCTGTCTGCACATGGAATACATTGTGTAAAAATATATTTCACAAATATAAAGCTTTCATTACACAAGTGTTAAATATAGATGTGTTAATTACAGTACATACGCATTGCTTCTAAACAAACATCTTCTGTATTGATACATGCAGTAAAAATGTTGTCCAACACATCCAGGGGCCAAAAAGTAGCTCTGTCTGCACATGGAAAAGTATATTTCACAAATATAAAGCTTTCATGACACAAGTGTGTTTTCTTTCTGCATATATATTTATTTATTTTTCTTTCTTTATGGCGTATCCAGGACTCTAGATTTAGATTGGTTGTTAGGTTTGCTTAGGATATATTAGCGGTTTTTTATGTCAGGATTAATCAAATGCTTATATGTAGTGATTTAGAAGTGTTTAGGTTTAACATTCTTAGGTTTAACTAATTATTAATAGATATCTATGACATACAAGTGCGTTATTTCACCAGTGATGATGCCATATCCTGCATCCATATAATTGCGACACTCAGCAAATGCGCTATTGTTATTAGTCCAAGCATCCATTCATTTATTCCTTTTACTTTTAGGGTCATTAGGCCTTCCAGTCTCATACACATTTAGTTTGTCATCAGAATAAGTTCTTATTTTCCTCTTTAAGTTTTCATATATAGTTTTTAGCTTATCTCCTGTCCTCTTTGAAGTTCCTGTTAAGAGCAACAGATTGAAATAGAGGATATCATTTTTACTTTCGTGTTCGTAAACTAATAAGCGTATTCGCGTATATTTATTGTATGAGACAAATATAGGTAGTACTAATCCTCATAACTTAGTGGCCACAGAACACAATTCTTGAGAAATCTTTTCTCAGGCATTCTGTATTTCCTTCAAAGTTACACCATTAGTTGTCTCTATTTTCAACGACATTTTTGTATTGTTCTACATACCCCAAAACACAAAACTCTCGTGCGCATTCAACTTGGCTAATCTTGGGCGTCTTTTAAATTTTTTCCATCCTAAAGGTTAATTATAGCCTTTTGGATATCATTAACATCATTCCATATGGCAATCATGATCAGGCGCTCACTTCATAACCACAAATAAATATATATAATTTAACGTTATATAACCGCAGTATAGTAAGGAGACGAAAGCAATACTGAACAACTTTGCAAGGAATATCGCGGTTTTACTTTTAATGGGTTTTCGAAACGGATGCAGACAACCGAGGTTCATACATTCGGCCCTGAAAATGTAAACACTTCTTTTAAGAGTATATAATGCAATTGAAAGAGTGCTGAAATAAATAATTTATTTTCTGAAGTCTTGTAAGCAAGTCAAAGCTGCTTTTTTTTGTTGCAGAGTTGGACATCTAAAAACAAAATGTAGATAAAGTAATGTGAGCTTTCTAAAGAAGAGCAGGAAGCACAAGAGTAGATACATTAGAAGAGATCGAGCACAGTTTTTTGGGCATATATGGGAAAGGATAGGGAAAACGAGGCTAGATGGGCGGTTCAAGGAGGAAAATGCGTTTATATGGGAGAGATAGGGAATACGATGACCGATACTATGCTAGACAGGGTTGAAGGAGGGAGATACGTTTATATGGAAGAGATAGAGGAGAGGTGTTAGGCTAGACAGAGGCTTAGGAGTAGAGTACGGTTTATATGAAAGATATAGGAAAACGAGGAGAGCTGTTAGGCTAGGCAGAGTTGAAGGGTAGAGTATGTCTTTTATGTGAGAGAGGTAGGGAACAGGAGGAGAGGTGTTAGGCTAGACAGAGTTGAAGGGTAGAGTTTGTCTTTTATATGAGAGAGGTAGGGAACAGGGGTAGGGGTGTTAGGCTAGACGGAGGTCGAGGAGTAGAGTAGGGTTTATAGGAGAGATATAGGAAAACGAGGAGAGATATTAGGCTAAGCAGGTTGAGTATGCGTTTATAAGGAGAGACGAGAAAACGGAGAGATCCTATGCTACGATAGACAGGTGTTAAAGGCAGCATGTGTTTTATATATGTTAGATAGGAAACCAAAGAGATACTCAGCTAGACAGGGGGCAGGAGGGGAATACGTTTTATGAGAGGTAGCGGATACGGGGAGAGATGCTATACTACACAGAGGTTGAGAGTAGAGTATGCGCTTATATGTATGAGAAGTATAGGAACAGGAGGAGGGGTGTTAGGCTAGACAGAGGTTTAGGAGAAGAGTATAGTTTATATGAGGGGTATAGGAAAACGCGGAGAGGTATTAGGCTAGACAGAGTAGAGTATGGTTTATATGTGAGGTACAGGGAAACGAGGAGAGGAGTTAGGCTAGGCAGAGGTCGAGGAGTAGAGTATAGTTTATATGAGAGGTATAGGGAAACGAGGAGAGTCGGTAGGCTAGACAGATAGTGAAGCAGTAGGAATATGGACTTATATACAGGAGAGATAGGGAATAGGAGGGGAGGTGCTAGACCTTGAAAGCGACTTTAGACATGAACTTCGTGGAAAACTGTTTCATGTCAATGTTAGAGCGCTAATTCTAGACATGCCCATCACGTAACCTATTCAGGGAAAAGGTGAATCGCTCAGGGAAAAAGGTGACTGCGCAGGGAAAAAGGTGACCCACAAAGGGAAAAAGGTGACCCGCAAAGGGAAAAAGTTACCCATAAAGGGAAAAAGGTGACCCATAAAGGGAAAAAGGTGACCCACAAAGGGAAACAGGTGACCCATAAAGGGAAAAAGGTGACCAGCAAAGGGAAAAAGGTGACCCACAAAGGGAAAAAGGTGACCCACAAAGGGAAAAAGGTGACCCGCAAAGGGAAAAAGGTGACCCATAAAGGGAAAAAGGTGACCCATAAAGGGCAAAAGGTGACCCACAAAGGGAAAAAGGTGACCCATAAAGGGAAAAAGGTGACCAGCAAAGCGAAAAAGATGACCCACCCAGGGGAAAAAGGTGACCCACAAAGGGAAAAAGGTGACCCGCGCAGGGAGAAGGGTAGGGAAAAGGTGACCCTCTCACGGGAAAAGCTAACCCACTCACACTAACAAGTAAGTAATTCAGTTAGTATCACAGGGTAGGACAGATCCCGGGAAGCGGATATAGCATAGTTCCGTATGATGCTACAGGTAATTCAGATAGTATCGTGGGTATTTAGGATAATTCAAGTATCATAGGTGTTTAGAGTCACTCAGCTAGTATCACAGAAGGCTGGATTGCAGAGGCAGGGCGTATCATAGATGTACATGATTTCACAGGCAATTCAGCTAGTATCGTGAGCATTTAAGCTAATTCAGCTAGTATCACAGGAGGCTAGATTCCAGAGGCTGACTGCATCATAGCTGTGATGATTTCACAGGTAATTCAGCTAGTATCATAGGTATTTAGACTAATTCAGCTAGTATCACAAGGATGATAGATTCCAGGCTCGGTTATAACATAGTTTCGTATTTCACAGGTAGTTCAGGTAATATCGTAAGTATTCGGGGTAATCGACATAATTTCACAGATATTAGTGATAATTTTGATCAGCGATTTGTATCACAGCTACTTAAGGTAGTTGCAGGTGATTTAGGTTGTATCAATGGTATTTGAGTTATTTTAACAGGTAATTCAGATAGTATCATAGCTGTTAGTGTTAATTTCTATCAGGAACTCGTATCAGAGCTATTTAAGGTAATTTCACATGATTAGGGTAGTATCACAGGTATTTAAGTCATTTTAACAGATAATTCAGATAGTATTACAGGTATTCATGGTAATATAGAGAGGAATTAGATTATAAACATTTCTCATCCAACGTTACAACAATTTATATACTCTTTTCTAAATCTTGCAAACCTTTTGTATGTTAAACTGCTAGCTTGCGAGGTTAAGAGGGATAAACTCTATATGGTTTACAAACTGAAAAGTTTTACGTCAACATACCTTTAATTTAGTTCGTTGTACGTGCCTCTCCCCTTTTATCTAGGCTTGAGACTAGAACTAGGATTGTTCCTAATGACAGGGTTAACACCTCCCCCTCCATCATCTTTCTTCATCGGACGTCTGCTAGTTGCATACACAGCACACGAATAAACTTCATTTTTTAAGGTTGTAGTCTCACGAGAAAATCTTCATCTTTGACTTGCATTCTCTTAAGCACTGTTTGTAATACTGCAATGTCCATACGCATAGGTAGTTACTCCATCCTCAGCAATAACTGTTTTATCATCAAAGGGACTCAATGTAATTTTATTCACTTGCACTGTGGTAACAGCATGCTTTCGTGATAGGATTAGATTCATAGGCGTTCTGATGATTTCACAGGTTTTAAGACAGTCTGTATAGCTGTCAAACGTAATGTACTGCTTAATAGCGCTACGTTTTATACCTTTAATCTTTTTTATCACCGAGCCTTGAATATCTAAGGCATACATCTTAGGTCGTAGTCCAACAAAGCTTAGGATGATTTTACCGTTAGCTTCATCTTTAAATTTTCCCAATACCTTCTTGTTCTGAGTAGAGTGGCATATACAATTGACAGGGTAATCAGCTGTATCGAGCTGCTCAAGAAAACGTAGCTTGTCCTGGTACACATCTGCAGTTGTAACACGATGAATGAATGAATCAGTGTCCATATGCATAAGCTTCAGGTTTTCAGCTCCATAATAAGGCAACAACACGTCGTAATGATAGTTATACATTAATGGCTTGGAGATGTCCAACACACTCATACCAATGTATATAGGCTTGTTGAATAGAATCTGACGAGAGGCTATATGTACAGCAGCTAGATTAGCAGCATATATCGTCCTGTCGATAAACGCAGGCTTCGCGATCAACTTTTCCAGAGTTTTTTCATTGGTCACCAGTCGTATATCCATACGGTTACGCAGGTTCTCCATAGTTTTTCCAAACATGGCGTTGTTAAAGAGCTTGTAGAGATCCTTCTCGAAATCATTTGCAGCTTGCTGTCGTAGCCTGTTGTTAAATTCCACATAAGGTTTCAACCACCGAGACTGTCGGAATTGTAGCACACGATGGATTTTTGTTAGTCGTAGTCCATAATTAAGAGCTTGCTTCAAAGCCACGTAATGCACTACATACTTCTTTCGAGATCAAAGATGAGGTATCAGTTTCTTTGTAGATGATTCCAACGGTTTCATACACTCAGGCAGGAAAGGTAGATCGTTGTATAGATCGTGAAGTTCTGCAGGATAGCCGATATCGACTTCTAATATGTAGCCATGAGGATCATCTACTTGTAGTCTTTCTAAGTTGATTTCTTCAGGCGAAACCCACTGAAATCCACCATAAGGAAGGCCGTGACACATTGCCCACCCATATTGGATATTGGCGTCCTCGTATGTGATAAATTGGGTTGGTCTCGACGGATCAAACTTCTCCATATAAGTGTTATTAGCCTCTGCATACCGATGGGAAACTTGGCATAAACCTCCTCTTATTCCTGATTCTACCATGAGCAGTTGATCATAATCTTGTAACAGTTCCAGTTGAATTCCTGTATACAGTAACATGGCATCCCATGTAAGTCCTGGAGAGGTAAAATAATGTGCAGGATCAACTTTATGTGTTTTGAGGGTTTGCTCTCTGAATGTCTCAAAGACATCAGCTAGAAGAAGCACATCTGAAATTAAGTAGAGATCGCTGTACTCTCCCAGGTTTCTTACATTAAACAGCTCCCATACGTTTCTAGCATGTTCGTAGTCAGTATCAGTAATTTCTTCTTCGTTTAATCTATTGTAGAAGGAGTCCTTAGGAGGCAAGCAGGTCTCGTTCAGGATATCCAATGACGTAACAAAATCATACGGAAATACACCCTTACGAGTCATCAAGTTCAAATTGTCTTCTCCGAAGTACTTTAGTGTTTCAGGATATGAGGTTAGAATTCTTACCAACTTATCCAAGCTTGTACTGAGGAATCGGAAGCTATCCACAAACCGAAGCTTTATATCTCCTACATACTTGGTGAATGAGATATAGCTTTCTTCAGAGCTAGGAATTACCTCCACACGTTCACTTGTACAACCCAACTCCTTGACAATGAAATGAGAGTCATATCCGCTAAGGTTATGCATGAAGACAGGGATATATTTGGGTGTTTTGCAGGCTAAATTGCATTCATTATGTAGACTTCCACGATATTCACCACTGATGTGATCGTGGTCGCGTACTTTGTAGTTCTCTTCTGTAAAGGGTTTACCACACAAGTAGCATGCCGTAGAAGACTCAAAATCCCTTTGTTGTTGGTCCTTAAGTTTCAGAGGCTTAGCAAATTTGTATATATTACCAATCATTGTTGCAAGAGATGCCAGGTACAGCATAAACTTCTGGGCAGCATCATAACCACGATATACATAGGGTTGCTTAGGAAGACCAGTTTCAATATGTTCAACACAGGATGAAGGTTTCACATAAACACAGATGCTCATTGGTGTATGCTCTTGATAAGGGGTTGTATAGAAAGTTTCAGGATTGGGTATACATGTATGGCATGGAGTGAGAATACTCTCAAAATCAGCATAGATGATATACGGTACTTTCAGCATCCTCTCAACATTTTTAAACCGTACAATTGATTTCTCCTTGGTAGGCATAACTACCCTTGCAACACCATGTTGATTACAGATGGCTGCATGTTCTTGTAGTTTTTCCAACCCGCTTCGCCCATATCGATCATCAAAATGTGTAAAACAACGCTTACAGGTATAAACACATCCATTACATTTAGTTTTCTGGCGTCGAATGAGTTTCTCAAAATTCTTTATATATACGTAGTGATGTTTTCCAGTACTGTCATTCAATAGTAGCAGGTCACGGTGTTCAGGTAGTTCAATATCAGCAACCTTAATCGAATACACTTCGTGTTTCTCATCCAGCCCGAAAACGTTAATAGACATCTTGTTAGGCTTCTCAAATTTAGGTATTTGAGAAAGTGTTGTAGGATAAGAAACACAGCTGAAGTCGTACTTATCTTGAAGTTGTTTGTATTTGTTCACACGCTGTGCATTCTTCCCTACGAATTTAGCTAGTACAGAGTACATGAAACATTTCTCGTCGGTAAAGTTCTGAATGTTTATACACGCTTCTTTAGCTCCGACAGATGACGGTAGTGGTATGTAGCTACTTCCTTGTAACGGGTTGTACGTGTTGATACGAAGTCGAACTCCCTCCACAGCAAGAAAAGCCCAGCTGTTACCCTTAAGTTGTGATTCCTCCATTTCAGTAACCAGTTCCTTGAATTTCGCTTCCAACGTTGACTCCAGATCAGTTTCTAGGAAAACAGGCTGATTCCGTGTTTTAAATGTTTTGTCACAGGTTTCTGCGATACTGTTTACAAATCGGCACTCGGCTAGCAGATTAATTTTAACACTCTTGTGAATACCAAGCTCTTTACGTACAGCCTGGATTATCCGTTGTTTTGCTTCATGCAGATACATATTCAGGTCCTTAGCTGATTCACATCGTATAAAATACGATTTCAATCGTCCTTCGAAGGATGTCTCGTATTCTTTCATATCACAGTCCTCCATTGTTGACAGTAACTGATGTTCAGTTGGCTCCAATCTTCTTTTCTTCTGAGGGCTGTTTATTTCACAAATATCTTCGTGTCGCTGCCCCTTATAACCATCTTTGAAGGTTACATTACAATGTTTACATTTGAAGAGCTTCTTGCAGCTCATCTCGTGTCTTCTCTTGTGATAACGTCGGAGGAACTTCTTCCCACATTTTCCGCATGCATATCTAGTAGCGCTTGGAATAATATCCTTATACGCTGAGTTATTCATCCTTATTCTTGATGTAATAACGTATTAATCACTGATCAATGAAATGTAGACCTCTTCACCTTGATAACACTTTAGAAAGCTGATTATTCTTGGAGAGAACACGATGATAACACCTCAAGACTAATTAGCACAATGAAGTCGAATGCCTTAGATCACCATATTTATAGAGGGACCATGAACCTTTTAGATCAATCATAAACTCTCTCCATAACCAGCTGTATATGATCGCTCAACGTGTATTAACCCCAACCACATAACCTCACGCCCAGAGACAGGATGTTTATGACGTCACACCTAAAGACAGGATGTCTGGCCGCATCAAACACGTTTAAACTCGTCTCATAACTACCTGCTTATGCTGTCACACCAGCAAGAGAAGTATTCCCACACGCTCATTCAGACATATATTTCAAATTCAAAGCCTACCACCACCACCACCACCACCACCACCACCACCACCACCACCACCACCACCACCACCACCACCACCACCACCACCACCACCACCACCACCACCACCACCACCACCACCACCATCACCACCTATTGTACCAAGGTTAATTCAAGCTGTATTATCACAATACTTAAAAGCAAAAGCTTAAAAGTAAACCTAGAAGATGCCCCCTTATTTAGTTAAATGTATGTATATACTGTATTATTTCATGTTTTCATTCCCTTTTCAATTCTTCCTTTCCATCTTCTTCCAGAAAGACCATTACATTTCACTACAATCACGAGCAAAGCAATTTTTCCAGAGTTACAGAGATTCTAAGCTTCTAGAATCGAACCCGGTAATACTATTAATAAATGTATTTTAGTAATTTAGCTCCCCCGCATCAGCATCAAGTATTTAATCTTTACTCGAACCTGATATGATTCATAGGCTTGAAGATATATGAAATTACCCCTTAGGGGTTCGATCTGAGTACTTTAAAGTAATTATTGTCATGATAACGATATTTAGGAACTAGGCACATTGTTTAGTTTTTACTTGACGTGTCTATCTAAGTTAGATTACCAGTTATTAAATTTGTAAGTAAATCTCATTGAATCGGTACTCGAACCCAGGACACCAGCAACGAACTTATTTATAATATTAGTTTTCTGTGTTAAACACAGCTGTACAAATTTACGCAATCAATCTAAGTGAGATATCCTAGAGTACAGAGGAAAATTAAGCAAATCATTAAAAAATCGGGATTCGACTTAAGGAGAACTGATTGGCAATTATACACAGCATTAATCACCCAGTACAGATCCTATCAATCATGCTTTGGTACACTCCTTTACCTCACTTATTTTCCGAGATAATAAAGATTTAAAAATCAAGGATCAAACCCAGGACGTCAGGTATCTAATCACACATTCACAAGATACTAGCTCATAACGTAAACGCAATAAAGTTTATTTGGCGTCTTTATCTTAATTAGCTTAGGAGTTATTAAATTTATAATTAAATTACATTTTATCGGTATTCGAACCCAGTACACCAGAAACAAAATTATTTACAATATTAGTTTGGCATGTTTAAAGGAGCTGCATACAGTTACAGCATCAATCTAAGTGATATATTCTAGTGTATAGAGAAAAATTAAGGAAGTCATTGAAAGATCGGGATTCGAACCAAGGACAGCTGATTGAAAATTATATACAGTATCAATTACACATTATAACAGCTATCAAACATGCTTTGGTCTATTCCTCTTCGTTTCTTAGTTTCCGAGATAATGGTGATTTAAGAATTAAGGAACGAACCCAGGAAACCAGGTATTTAAATATACACTCACAAGAAACTACCTAACGACTTTAATGCAATAATGTTTATTTGGCGTCTTTATCTTAATTAGTTTCTGAGTTATTAGAAGATGAATTTGTAATCACTCCTAGGATTCGAACCCAGGCATCCCGGCCAACTTGCAAAAATACCCTAATGACGCAGGGCATTCCAAGGAATTGAATAGTTTTCATCCCATTTTTCTATCTCTTTTCATTCACCAGATATAAGCGATTGATCAGTAGTATAGAAATGGGGTTTCTGTATCAATTAATATGCAAGAATGTGCAATTAATATGCAAATTAGCCCCACCCCACCTGCTTCGGTCGTGATTGTAGTGAAATGTAATGGTCTTTCTGAAAGAAGATGGAAAGGAAGAATTGAAAAGGGAATGAAAACATGAAATAATACAGTATATACATACATTTAACTAAATAAGGGGGCATCTTCTAGGTTTCCTTTTAAGCTTCTACTTTTAAGTATTGTGATAATAGAGCTTGAATTAACCTTGGTACAATAGGTGGTGATGGTGGTGGTGATGGTGGTGGTGGTAGGCTTAGAATTTGAAATATATGTCTGAATGAGCGTGTGGGAATACTTCTCTTGCTGGTGTGACAGCATAAGCAGGTAGTTATGAGACGAGTTTAAACGTGTTTGATGCTGCCAGACATCCTGTCTCTGGGTGTGACGTCATAAACATCCTGTCTCTGGGCGTGAGGTTATATGGTTGGGGTTAATGCACGTTGAGCGATCATATACAGCTGGTTATGGAGCGAGATTATGATTGATCTAAAAGGTTCGTGGTCCCTCTATAAATATGGTGATCTAGGGCATTGGACTTCATTGTGCTAAGTAGTCTTGAGGTGTTAACATCGTGTTCTCTCCAAGAATAATCAGCTTTCTAAAGTGGTATCAAGGTGAAGAGGTCTACATTTCATTGATCAGTGATTAATACGTTATTACATCAAGAATAAGGATGAATAACTCAGCGTATAAGGATATTATTCCAAGCGCTACTAGATATGCATGCGGAAAATGTGGGAAGAAGTTCCTCCGACGTTATCACAAGAGAAGACACGAGATGAGCTGCAAGAAGCTCTTCAAATGTAAACATTGTAATGTAACCTTCAAAGATGGTTATAAGGGGCAGCGACACGAAGATATTTGTGAAATAAACAGCCCTCAGAAGAAAAGAAGATTGGAGCCAACTGAACATCAGTTACTGTCAACAATGGAGGACTGTGATATGAAAGAATACGAGACATCCTTCGAAGGACGATTGAAATCGTATTTTATACGATGTGAATCAGCTAAGGACCTGAATATGTATCTGCATGAAGCAAAACAACGGATAATCCAGGCTGTACGTAAAGAGCTTGGTATTCACAAGAGTGTTAAAATTAATCTGCTAGCCGAGTGCCGATTTGTAAACAGTATCGCAGAAACCTGTGACAAAACATTTAAAACACGGAATCAGCCTGTTTTCCTAGAAACTGATCTGGAGTCAACGTTGGAAGCGAAATTCAAGGAACTGGTTACTGAAATGGAGGAATCACAACTTAAGGGTAACAGCTGGGCTTTTCTTGCTGTGGAGGGAGTTCGACTTCGTATCAACACGTACAACCCGTTACAAGGAAGTAGCTACATACCACTACCGTCATCTGTCGGAGCTAAAGAAGCGTGTATAAACATTCAGAACTTTACCGACGAGAAATGTTTCATGTACTCTGTACTAGCTAAATTCGTAGGGAAGAATGCACAGCGTGTGAACAAATACAAACAACTTCAAGATAAGTACGACTTCAGCTGTGTTTCTTATCCTACAACACTTTCTCAAATACCTAAATTTGAGAAGCCTAACAAGATGTCTATTAACGTTTTCGGGCTGGATGAGAAACACGAAGTGTATTCGATTAAGGTTGCTGATATTGAACTACCTGAACACCGTGACCTGCTACTATTGAATGACAGTACTGGAAAACATCACTACGTATATATAAAGAATTTTGAGAAACTCATTCGACGCCAGAAAACTAAATGTAATGGATGTGTTTATACCTGTAAGCGTTGTTTTACACATTTTGATGATCGATATGGGCGAAGCGGGTTGGAAAAACTACAAGAACATGCAGCCATCTGTAATCAACATGGTGTTGCAAGGGTAGTTATGCCTACCAAGGAGAAATCAATTGTACGGTTTAAAAATGTTGAGAGGATGCTGAAAGTACCGTATATCATCTATGCTGATTTTGAGAGTATTCTCACTCCATGCCATACATGTATACCCAATCCTGAAACTTTCTATACAACCCCTTATCAAGAGCATACACCAATGAGCATCTGTGTTTATGTGAAACCTTCATCCTGTGTTGAACATATTGAAACTGGTCTTCCTAAGCAACCCTATGTATATCGTGGTTATCATGCTGCCCAGAAGTTTATGCTGTACCTGGCATCTCTTGCAAAACAATGATTGGTAATATATACAAATTTGCTAAGCCTCTGAAACTTAAGGACCAACAACAAAGGGATTTTGAGTCTTCTACGGCATGCTACTTGTGTGGTAAACCCTTTACAGAAGAGAACTACAAAGTACGTGACCACGATCACATCAGTGGTGAATATCGTGGAAGTCTACATAATGAATGCAATTTTGACTGCAAAACACCTAAATATATCCCTATCTTCATGCATAACCTTAGCGGATATGACTCTCATTTCATTGTCAAGGAGTTGGGTTGTACAAGTGAACGTGTGGAGGTAATTCCTAGCTCTGAAGAAAGCTATATCTCATTCACCAAGTATGTAGGAGATATAAAGCTTCGGTTTGTGGATAGCTTCCGATTCCTCAGTACAAGCTTGGATAAGTTGGTAAGAATTCTAACCTCATATCCTGAAACACTAAAGTACTTCGGAGAAGACAATTTGAACTTGATGACTCGTAAGGGTGTATTTCCGTATGATTTTGTTACGTCATGGGATATCCTGAACGAGACCTGGTTGCCTCCTAAGGACTCCTTCTACAATAGATTAAACGAAGAAGAAATTACTGATACTGACTACGAACATGCTAGAAACGTATGGGAGCTGTTTAATGTGAGAAACCTGGGCAAGTACAGCGATCTCTACTTAGCTCCATATGTACTACTCCTAGCTGATGTCTTTGAGACATTCAGAGAGCAAACCCTCAAAACACATAAAGTTGATCCTGCACATTATTTTACCTCTCCAGGACTTACATGGGATGCCATGTTACTGTATACAGGAATTCAACTGGAACTGTTACAAGATTATGATCAACTACTCATGGTGGAATCAGGTATAAGAGGAGGTTTATGCCAAGTTTCCCATCGGTATGCAGAGGCTAATAACACTTATATGGGCAAGTTTGATCCGCCGAGACCAACCCAATTCATTACATATGAGGACGCTAATAACCAATTTGGGTGGGCAATGTGTCACGCGCTTCCTTTTGGGAGATTTCAGTGGGTTTCGCCTGAAGAAATCAACTTAGAAAGACTACAAGAAGATGATCCTCATGGCTACATATTAGAAGTCGATATCGAATAACCTGCAGAACTTCACGATCTACACAACGATCTACCTTTCCTGCCTGAGTGTATGAAATCGTTGGAATCATCTACAAAGAAACTGATACCTCATCTTAGACCTCGAAAGAAGTATGTAGTGCATTACGTGGCTTTGAAGCAATCTCTTAATCATGGGCTACGACTAACAAAAATCCATCGTGTGCTACAATTCCGACAGTCTCGGTGGTTGAAACCTTATGTGGAATTTAACAACAGGCTACAACAGCAAGCTGCAAATGATTTCGAGAAGGATCTCTACAAGCTCTTTAACAACGCCATGTTTGGAAAAACTATGGAGAACCTGCGTAACCGTATGGATATACGACTGGTGACCAATGAAAAAACTCTGAAAAAGTTGATCGCGAAGCCTGCGTTTATCGACAGGACGATATATGCTGCTAATCTAGCTGCTGTACATATAGCCTCTCGTCAGATTCTATTCAACAAGCCTATATACATTGGTATGAGTGTGTTGGACATCTCCAAGACATTAATGTATAACTATCATTACGACGTGTTGTTGCCTTATTATGGAGCTGAAAACCTGAAGCTTATGCATATGGACACTGATTCATTCATTCATCGTGTTACAACTGCAGATGTGTACCAGGACAAGCTACGTTTTCTTGAGCAGCTCGATACAGCTGATTACCCTGTCAATTGTATATGCCACTCTACTCAGAACAAGAAGGTATTGGGAAAATTTAAAGATGAAGCTAACGGTAAAATCATCCTAAGCTTTGTTGGACTACGACCTAAGATGTATGCCTTAGATATTCAAGGCTCGGTGATAAAAAAGATTAAAGGTATAAAACGTAGCGCTATTAAGCAGTATATTACGTTTGACAGCTATCCAGACTGTCTTAAAACCTGTGAAATCATCAGAACACCTATGAATCTAATCCTATCACGAAAGCATGCTGTTACCACAGTGCAAGTGAATAAAATTACATTGACTCCCTTTGATGATAAAAGAGTTGTTGCTGAGGATGGAGTAACTACCTATGCGTATGGACATTACAGTATTACAGACAGTGCTTAAGAGAATGCAGGTCAAAAATGAAGATTTTCTCGTGAGACTACAACCTTAAAAACGGAAGTTTATTCGTGTGCTGTATATGCAACTAGCAGACGTCCGATGAAGAACGATGATGGAAGGGGAGGTGTTAGCCCTGCCATTAGGAGCAATCCTAGTGCTAGTCTCAAGCCTAGATAAAAGGGGAGAGGCACGCACAACGAAGAAAAATAAAGGTATGTTGACGTAAAGCTTTTCAGTTTGTAAACCATATACAGTTTATGCCTCTGCACCTCGCACGCTAACAGTTTAACATATAAAAGGTTTGCAAGATTTAGATAAGAGCATATAAATTGTAACGTTGGATGAGAAATGTTTATAATCGAATTCCTCTCTATATTACCATGAATACCTGTAATACTATCTGAATTACCTGTTAAAATGACTTAAACACCTGTGAAACTACCCTAATCATGTGAAATTACCTTAAATAGCTCTGATACGAATTCCTGATAGAAATTAACACTAACAGCTATGATACTATCTGAATTACCTGTTAAAATAACTCAAATACCATTGATACAACCTAAATCACCTGCAACTACCTTAAATAGCTGTGATACAAATCGCTGATCAAAATTATCACTAATATCTGTGAAACTATGTCGATTACCCCGAATACTTACGATATTACCTGAACTACCTGTGAAATACGAAACTATGTTATAACCGAGCCTGGAATCTATCATCCATGTGATACTAGCTGAATTAGTCTAAATACCTACGATACTAGCTGAATTACGTGTGAAATCAGGCACAGCTATGATACAGTTAGCCTCTAGAATCTAGCCTCCTGTGTTACTAGCTGAATTAGCTTAAATGCTCACGATACTAGCTGAATTGCCTGTGAAATCATATACAACTATATACGTCCTGCCCCTGGAATCTAGTCTCCTGTCATACTAGCTGAGCGGCTCTAAACACCTATGATACCCGAATTATCCTAAATACCCACGATACTATCTGAATTACCTGTGACATCACATGCAACTATACACGCACTAAACCATGGAATCTGTCCTCTGTGATACTAGCTGGGTTATTCGAAGCACCTATGATACTTGAATAAGCCCAAATTGCTACGATACTATTTGAATTACATGTGAAATCATATACAGCTATGATGCAGTCAGCCTCTGGAATATATCCTGTGATACTAGCTGAGCGACTCTAAACACCTATGGTACTTGAATTATCCTAAATACCTACGATACTTTCTAAATTAGCTATGAAATCACACGGAGCTATGCTATATCCGCTTCCTGGAATCTGTCCTACCCTGTGATGTTAGCTGAATTACTTACCTTTTTCCCTTTGTGGGTCACCTTTTTCCCTTTGTGGGTCTCCCTTTTCCCTTTGTAGGTCACCTTTTTTGCTTGAGTGGGTCATCTTTTTCCCTTTGTGGGTCACCTTTTTCCCTTTGCGGGTCACCTTTATCCGTTTGACGGTCACCTTTTTGGATTTATGGGTAAATTTTTTCCCTTTGTGGGTCACCTTTTTCCCTTTGCTGGTTACCTCTTTACGTTAGTGGGTCACCTTTTTGCGTGAGTGGGTCACGTTTTTCCCTGAGTGGGTCACCTTTTTTGCTTGAGTGAGTCACCTTTTTGCTTGAGTGGGTCACCTTTTTCCGTGAGCGGGTCACCTTTTTCCCTTTGTGGGTCACCTTTTTGTGTAAGTGGGTCACCTTTTTGTGAAATTGGGTCACCTTTTTACGTGAGGGGGTTACGTGCTGCAGCTGTCTAGAATTTGTGTCCTGGGATTGACAACAAACAGCTTTCCAGGAAGTTCTCGTCTAAAGTCGCTTTGAAAGTCTAGCACCTCCCCTCCTATTCCCTATCTCTCCTGTATATAAACCCATATTGCTACTCCTTCAGTATCTGTCTAGCCTAACACCTCTCCTTCTGTGCTTTTACCTCTCATATAAACCATGCTCTACTCCTCTAGTTCTGTCTAGCCTAAAACCTCTCCTCGTTTTCCTATACCTCTCATATAAACCATACTCTACTCCTCAACCTCTGTCTAGCCTAACACCTCTCCTCGTTTTCTTATACCTCTCATATAAACCATATTCTACTCCTCAACCTCTGTCTAGCCTAACACTCCTCCTCCAGTTCCTATACTTCTCATACATATAAACGCATACTCTACTCTCAACCACTGTCTAGTCTAGCATCTCTCCCCGTATCCCCTACCTCTCATAAAGCGTATTCCCCTCCTGCCCCCTGTCTAGCTGAGTATCTCTTTGGTTTCCTATCTAACATATATAAAACACATTCTACCTTTAACACCTGTCTATCGTAGCATAGGATCTCTCCGTTTTCTCGTCTCTCCTTACAAACGCATACTCAACTTGCTTAGCCTAACATCTCTCCTCGTTTCCTATATCTCTCATATAAACCCTACTCTACTCCTCGACCTCCGTCTAGCCTAACACCCTACCCCTGTTTCCTACCTCTCTCATATAAAAGACAAACTCTACCCTTCAACTCTGTCTAGCCTAACACCTCTCCTCCTGTTCCCTACCTCTCTCACATAAAAGACATACTCTACCCTTCAACTCTGCCTAGCCTAACAGCTCTCCTCGTTTTCCTATATCTTTCATATAAACCATACTCTACTCCTAAGCCTCTGTCTAGCCTAACACCTCTCCTCTATCTCTTCCATATAAACGTATTTCCTATTTCCCTCCTTCAACCCTGTCTAGCATAGTATCGGTCGTCGTATTCCCTATCTCTCCCATATAAACCCATTTTCCTCCTTGAACCGCCCTATCTAGCCTCGTTTTCCCTATCCTTTCCCATATATGCCCAAAAAACTGTGCTCGATCTCTTCTAATGTATCTACTCACAAGGTCCTTATGAGAAGCGTCTAAAGCATAGAAGCTAGTGTACATTATTTTCAAATGAATTTTAATTCATTATATAGTAGATAAAGTAATTTGAGCTTTCTAAAGAAGAGCAGGAAGCACAAGGTCCTTATGAGAAGCGTCTAAAGCATAGAAGCTAATGTACATTATTTTCAAATGAATTTTAATTCATTATGTTGTAGATAGACGAGCAGGATATGCTTGAAACAGTGGGTATATACGTATTCATAGCATTTCAGCATTGACTTTTATTTGTAGCCAGATACATCCTTAGAATGGCTGCCTTGAAGGGAAGTAAAGTCGGTGGTCCCGTGTCGTAGATTTAAGGCACGTAAAAGAACCTCAAGCCTGATAAAGAGGCCTCTGAGCAAAATTACCGGTCTTTAACGCCCAATATGGAATGGGGCGCTAAGGACCGACAGCGGTTAAAGAGCATCCATGGATAAAAAAAAGTTACACGCTTTGAATGTTTCAGGCTTTTTGCAGCAAAGAGTGTCATGCTGACGTAAGTTTGATGCAACCTCATTCCTGCAAGTAGCGTGTATGCTCACTCTTAAGATTACACAGTTTCTCATTACGGAGCAACAAAAAGGAAAGGTGAGATGAGATGAGCGTTAAGGGCGCTAAACAGCGAAGGTCATCAGCGTACTTACAACGTATAAAATTTAAAATCCAGCAACTAAAATAAAGGACACAAACCCACTTAGAATAAAACACAAAAAAACAAGGTAGCAAATTCTGACAACCACAACACTAAAAGCATGGGAAATAAACCCGCTAAGTGTAAAGCAATAAAAGATTACAACGAGGTGGCAGGAACCGTAGAAGGCAAGAGAAAAGAGCGCCAAAAGTCCGCGGGGGAGAAGAGCCCACAGTAAAAAGGACAATATAAAATCACAAAACTAAAAGACACTCAGGGCATCAAATGCGCCGACTATAACCACTGTCACTAATAAAACGTAAAACACATTCTACAGCATGCGCATCGTCTGCCAAAACCTTGACTATGCCAACAGGCAGACACACAAACGCGCAATGGAACTAAAACCTGACACACAGCTAAAATGTGACGTACCATTAAGGGCGCATCACACTGCTCACAGAGTGGTGCGGGGTCTCCACTGAGCAGTGTCTATGACTAAAAAGGCAATGTCCGATACGTAAACGAGCTAAAATGACCTCTTCGTGACGAGAAGAACGAGAAGAGGTACCCCAGACTAGCCGGAGAGGTTTACCGCAACTGATTACCCCGGAGGGCTGTCCACTCATCGTGCCAAAGCCAGAGGATGCGGTGACGTAAAATAACAAACAAATCTGTGGAGGGAACAACAGAGGCAAAACATCTAGGTGATAAAATTGCCGATTTGGCAGCGGCTTTGGCAGACTCGTTCCCTGAGATGCCCACATAACCTGGAATCCGCACGAAGGAGACGCTAATTTCAGAAACACCAAGCGAGCGGTCAGATCATGAATGCGCTGTACGAGCGGGTGGTAAGTGTACAGCATGCGAATACCCTGAAGAGCAGCCAGAGAGTCTGTATAAACAAAACAATGCTGGATGTATAAAAGAGATTGATAAATACTAAAATTTTCGGCGGTAGAAATCGAACATTGCCCCGTAGACGAAAGGTAAAACTACGTTGACCAACAACAAAGGCACACCCTACTCCAACATCTGTTTTAGCCCCATCAGGATATATAAAATGCAATTCCTCGAATTGCGCCTGAAGTTCTAAAAAGGCTGATCGAAGGACTGAAGAAGGGGTCTCATTCTTCGGCATTGACGTTAACCCGAGGTGACAGTGGGCCTCAGCGCGCAACCATGGAGGAAACCGCGTTACCCCTCTGGGAAGGTTTGGCGCTGGCGTAACGTCCAAATGCCGAAGAAGCTGTCGAAACCGAACCCCTGGAGGGAGCAATGCAGAGGAGCTAACGAAATATTGTTGATCAAGCGAATTCTTCGAAAAATAACTCGAATGACGGGTGGTCAAGCAAGCTTGAGAGTCGACAGGTATAGCTGCATAAAAGCATCTCACGCCTGAAGGACAGCGGAGGCTCTGCAGCTTCAGCATACAGAACTGGGTACAGGGCTAGTTGGGAACGCCCCTGTAGTGGCTCTTATACCATGATGGTGAATGACATTCAAGCGATGTAACACACATAGACGCACCGATGAATAGACAGTGCAACCTAATCAAGCTTGGGTCGGACCAATGAGCGATAAAAACGCAGAAGGACGGTACGATCAGCTCCCCAGGATGTGCCACTTAAAACATGTAAAATATTAAGAGAACGGTGACACTTTGCTTTTAAAAACCAAATTTGCGAAGTCCAGCTCAGCTTTCGATCAAAGATCAACCACAGAAATTTCGCCACGTCTCCAAATGGAAGACTATCCGGCCCAAGATAGAGACAGGGCGAAGGGAAAGGCTTCCGGCGCCAGAAATTGACACAGACCGATTTCTCGGCGGATAAAGTAAAGCCGTTGGCGTTACTCCATGTGTAGAGACGGTCGATGTAGCTCTGGAGACGACGTTTGAGCAGACAGGTCCGCCGTAAACCGCAACAAATGACAAAATCGTCAACGAAAAGGGACGATGAAATACCAGGTGGAATACACTCAACTATGGGGTTGATAGCAATCGCAAAAATTGTGACCCTGAGTACAGAGCCCTGCGGTGCATCGTTCTGTTGAATAAAACGACTAGATGAAACCGAGCCCACACGTACACGAAATACGCGATCCGTCATAAACTCCCGAAGAAATATGGGAAGATGACCGCGTATATCCACGCGTGGAGTGTACGTAAAATGCCACCGCTCCAAGAAGAGTCACAAGCTTTCTCCAGGTCAAAAACCACAGCCACTGTTTGACGCTTCCTAAGAAATCCGTTCATAATATGCGTCTACAGAGACACCGGATGGTTTACGGTAGAGCGATGGTGACGAAACGTGCACTGAGCGTTCGCTAGAAGGTTCTGAGACTCAAGCCAATGTCAACCGCCCGTTGATCATGCGCTCCAACACCTTGCAAATACAACTGGTGAGAGAGATAGGGCGGTAGCTGGAAGGCAGTTGGCGATCCTTCCCAGGCTTAAGTATAGGGACGATGGTGGCTTCATGTCAAACGGAAGGAAACAATCCGTCCCACCAAATACGGTTATGGATCCGTAAGAGAAAGAGTTTACTGTTGGCTGAAAGGTGCTTTAACATCAGAACACGAATGCTGTCCGGCCCAGGAGCGGATGCCTAGTGAAATGGAGGGCGTGCTTCAGCTCCCTCAGTGTGAAAAGTTCGTTATAACACTCTTGATTAGGAGACCGAAAACTATAGGTCTCGAAATCCAGCCGGTCTTTGAGAGTGCGAAAGCCGGCGGAATAATGGCCAGAACTGGAAACCGCCTCAAAGGCAGCACCCAGAGTGTTAGCAATGGCAGCCGGATCCACTATGGTGACATTGGGAACCTGAAGGCCAGACGCAGTACAATGCAACACTTTACCGGAGAAACGACGCAGTTTATTCCAAACAACAGAGGAAGGCGTGAAACGATTAAAAGACTCGACAAAACGAGTCCAGGACGCCTTCATGCTATCCCGAATAACGCGACGATCCCTGGCACGCGATTGTTTAAGGGTAACCAAATTATCAAGCGTACGGCGTCGCCAAAACGCCCTAAGCGCTGCTCTACGGGCACGAACGGCGTCCCGGCAGTCCTCGGTCCACTACGGAACAGGAATACGCCGAGGGTGGGAGAACGAACGGGGAATTGTTCGTTCGGTGGCAGATAGTATCCTAGAGGTAAGGTGCTGCACCATTTGGTTAACGTCAGTGAAGGGCTGGTCCTCAAAGAACACGACGCTGTAATACAGTCTCCAGTCAGCGTTACTGAATTGCCAGGTAGGTTCCCTGGAACGCTGGACGTGGTGAGACAGAAGAGAAACGATGCAAGGATAATGATCGCTGGAGTGGGTGTCAGTGACGACGTTCCACTGCAGACGACAAGCAAGCCGTATGGAGCAAACGGCAAGGGTCAAGTGAGATAATGTACCAGAAGAATCAGAAAGAAAAGTAAGGCCACTTGTATAGAGAATGGAGCAGTTGAACTGAGCAAAAATGTCGGAAAGAAGCGTTCCACTTGTACAAACCCTTGGCGAGCCCCATAGAGAGTGATGGGCATTAAAATCTCCCAACAGAAGCAATGGTGTTGGGAGAGCGGTCAGGAGATCTCGAATGTCCGCGCTAACGAGGGGAAACAATGGAACTGAATAGACAAAGCAAACAGAAAAGAAAAAGCCGGGTAATTAAAGCCTAACGGCAACCGTTTGCAAGACGGACGTAAGTTTTAGAGTCTGAAAATGAACGTCGTTACGCACTAATAGCATGACGCCTCCATGAGCAGGAGTACACTCATCCGGTGCAAGATCGTAGCGAACCGGAGTATACCCTCGGAGATCAAAAGGGTCGTGAGGCCGAAGCTTGTTCTTCTGCAAACACACGACCATAGGTGAATGGAACGCAATAAAAGTTGCAGTTCCGCCCTATTTGATCGTACACCATGTAAATTTCAGGTCAAGTTAGCCATGAATAAAAGGGATAACCTTTCTACTTAGAAGGGCGGTTAAAAATAACTTTTGGCTTAACCTTGGGGCTCGGTCTTTGGTTAAGGAGTTTGTCAGACTCCATAGGCTCCTCGAAGGGAGGGCCCTCGCGGTCAGTACCAGGAACCGATTCAAACGCTGAGAATGGGTTCTGGGTGGCAATAGGTGAAAGGTGCCGTTTAACGCGGCTTGAGCCGACCTCCGAGGAGGAGGAGGAGGAGGAGGAGGAGGTGAACTTTTCTTACTGCGCACACGCGGAGGGTCTTTAAGAAAATCTTCCTTACTAAATTTCTGTTTTGATTGCTTCTCAGTGCCTTCAGACTTCAGTACCTTAAGACCAACTTTATATTGCTTAATAATTGTGCCAGAGATGGACGGCCGGATAGTAGTAGCAATCGTGGCAATCATGGCCCAGGTCTGAGTTTCGGCATCCTTCCGGGGTACTGGCGAAGCAACAACAGAACTGAATGTACCCGATCGCAGGAGCGCAGTTAGCGCGTTTAGTAATGTCTCCGGACTTCAGCGAAGGAGAGGTCTTCCTTTACGCGGATCTCCTGGAACGCCTTCTCTTCTAAGTACTGCGGACAGTTAGCAAATGACGCAGAATGAGACCCTTAGCAATTAACGCAGACGAGAGGTGATGAACAGGTACCATCGTGTGAGGGCTGACTGCATGAGGCACAGATGGAAACGGTACTCTTACAAGAGACTTGCGTTTGCCCAGAACGTTGGCATTTGAAACAACACAGAGGTATGATAATATAGGGCCTCACCGCAATGCGTTCGTACCCTGCTGAAATACTCCTGGGCAGATCGATGTCATCGAAAGTTATAAACAGGGTACGAGTGGGTACCAACGTTCCGTCGCGTTTAGCCTGAACTCGATGAACCGCTGTTACCTTTTGATCGGATAGATATTGGATCAGTTCATCGTCCGACATACCATCGAGGCTATGGGTGGTGACGACGCCTCAACAGGAATTCTAGGTGTGGTGCCTCTCAACACTGATGGGATAACCTTGGAGAAGCGTGACGCGCAACAAGGTCTACTTTGTTGATAGGACTTGCTATGAACTAACAACGAACCGTTTCGAAGTCGAGTGCAGGACTGAACCAAACCAGCAATAGAGTCAATGCCGTTCTATATAATATAAGGGTTCACCTTCTCAAAAGACTGTCCTTCGTCTGCTCGGGTAATGACCAAGTAACAACCAGTTGACGGTGGTGTTACTTCTGTTACAATTACTTTTCGGCGCTTGTTGAAAGTAATGGAGAAAAAGGGCTCCATAACGAAAGAAACCCTCCACCACTGCAACCGTCTCCGACCTCAGGCTCTGACTTCCTGGGCGTTACCTCGGCTTGGGTGAGTCGCCTATCCATACCGGTCTCACCCCAGCACCTCCTAGAACATAGACTTAGGACTCAATGGCCGTGGGGAGTCAGCAGCTAATGCACTGGCCCTCGCGGGACTGCAGTTGAACAGCGGATACGAACGCAGGCCCTACATGACGACCCCGGGTGGTGGGGATTACGCCATTAATCACTCACCCGCCCAGCTGCGCTCCCAGTGTGCGAGTATCTGTCAGGCTGTGTCCACGGAGGATTAAAATAAAGAAAATCGTAAAAGAAACCAAAAGGGTCCAACGGATTTATGGACCGATGTATGGGCGCTTTGCACGCAAGGTAGGCCGGCGAGGAGGGAAAAGATATTTGAATGTTGGTGGTGCGAAATGTTCGGAAATAGAAACCAGAGAAGAAAGAAATGATGGCCAGAGGCGGCATGGAATGAAATGCAAAGAACGCACGAGGGCCTACCTTGTGTCCCCCGGTCACGAGGACGAACCCATCTCGACGGGACATGGGTGGAGGGATATCGATGGCGCTGAGAGTCTCAGGACCCCGGCTGCCCCAAACCCGTACACACACGAATGATTCCTTCATTTCTGAAAACTATCGTGTGATTACTGGACTACATTACGAGGTTCCTTTTCTTCACACCCAATATAGAATGGGACGCTAAGGACCATAGTAGTTAAAGAGCGTCCATAAATAAAACTCAATCCAATTTAGATTCCTTTTCCATATATTAGAGCAACAGATATCGGTTCTATGTGTATATAACAAACTATAGTGCCTTTACTTCCACCAGGCAGGCGCGTCAAGCCCACATCGCCTCATCCGCACTCTACATACTCTCTCTTATATGCAGCACAGTCGACTTGTTGATACGTGAATGAATGCACTAACAATGATTTATCAACAATAATAAGCCTTGACAGATTTTAGAATAGTTAGTTCATTATTACACCTTAAAAATTTATTTTCGCACGTTTGAATACGCTTATACAGGACCTTAGAGATCTGTTCACTGAAATAGTTATATTTTGAAAGGAAAAGAAAAGGAGAAAATGTGAAGAATAAATCACCTAACAGATTTTCGGTAGCGGACAAACACCATCTTCACTGCATTCTTCGTCACTGGAACTAGAACTGCCGTCACGATATTCATGTAGATTTATCACTATGTTCTGAATGCGTTCATCTCGTAGTCCTTCCTTCATGAAGTCTTCCTCTTGCAATCGCTCCGCGTAGGCCACGCATTTTTGCTAATCTTGTTTTATCACGTGTTTAATTGCGTCCTCCAGCAGTTTTCTTACACCTTTAATTTTGAATGCAGAATTCTTGTCTGGTAGCTCTCTTTTTATTTGAGCCCGTTTGAGATTAAGGAGGATGTATTGCCAGTGACATGGAGGAAGCCGTACTACGTCATGTCCCATTTCTGCAGCCAGATCATCAAGCTCATATCTCCTTTAGTTGCTGCTGTGTTACCCAGCAATGCAAAAGATTTCAGCTATTGTGTATGTGTAGGATAATGCGATATATTCTTCCTTAGAAGCCATGACAACTTTTCAGCTTTCCATGAATTTGTATTGGAGACTTTTTCTTTAAGCATAAAGTGATTGCTCGCACTGTCAATCACTATCACACATCCTTCTTCTCGTCTCCCTCAATCTCATTCTCCCACAACCTCATTCTTAACCGCCAACCTGTAACAACATTTTCCTACCAACAAGTGGTTTAGCCCTAACAAGGGTAGGTACATTTTACAACACTCCTTCGGCTGCCCTCAGCCTGCCAACATGCTTCGTTCGTTTGTCTCCGAAGGAGAGGGGTAAACCACTCCTTAATCACTACATTATTCATCTCTTGATGATAATCACTACAATGTTTTGACAGAAACATTAAATTTTCACCTTCTATGAAAACATGTGTGATCGATCCAGCATGGCATATTATTATTAGACGTCATGGTTTAGCAAATGGAATCTTTAAACCATCGTTTCTCTTAGTATCCTGCCAAATAAAGCTTTTAGCATGGTTTTGATTTGCCCATGTTTCGTCAATGTAATAATAGAACTGGGTGGTATTCTTTCTTTATGTATGCATTGCTCTTAAAAATGAGGCTCACGTCGCAACAATATATTTTCTCTCCATCAAAAACTGTCACCTTCGTTACATTTTCGATATCCAAAGCCAAATTTTCTAAAAAGCTTCTGTCAAGAGGTATAGTCTATTTTGTCCTTTAAAACCACTTTTTCTGTGACAGGTTTTTGACAAGTAATATTTATTCTTGGAGGGGAAAAACATGGCTCTGGGGCCTGTAACTTTTCAATTACACCTTTCTGACTTCTTCACATATATGTTGCACAGTTCTTACCGACACTTATCAAGTTCTGCGTTTGTTTTTTGCGTATCTCTAAAAACCTCAAACATTTTCTTGGCCGTTTTCCAGAGCTTTAAAAACGTTATACCCTTTATACACAATATCTTTCTACTGTCATCTAAAACAATTCAAATTTTACGTCATTATGTATAAGTAAATCACACATAAATTCAGGTGCAGCTATTACGAGAGAAAATTCGAATGACACCAACTACCAAAGGGAGAACTGTTGCGATTGGAGAGGGAATGGTCAAGTGAGGCGTGGAGTGTAGGAAGAATGTCCTTGGTTCGCCTGGTCAGAGAGAAAAAAGTATAGACTTGAACATCATTGTCAAAATACGTCTGTGTTTGAAACTTAAGTGAAAACAAGTTTCCGTGTGTTGAATATTGAGAACATGTAGTATATGGATGCAATATTATTGTACTCCTGGATAATCACATCACATTTGCTAATACTTGTTTGAACGGCTATGACATATCTCTAAACTCGTATCAAATAAGTGAACTAAAAAGACTCAGCTCATATAATGAAAGGGGAAATGTAAACTCGTCCGAAAGTCGTAAACCATCGCATTTCGAAGGTGAGGCATATTAATCGAATATGCAAACTCGTCCCTAGTAGCCATTTCAGAACGCGGCGTTGCACTTTTATTGGTAGCGCGGAGGTCAACTTATATGTTTACGATGGGGTGTGGACATCAGTCATTCCTGGCTAGGGTTAGCAACAGTATTGTGTATATGCTGGGCTTATATGCAAGGGACATGGCAGCTGTTCTGGTAACGAATGAAAGAGTAAAAGCCAACTGTAGAAAATTATTACAAGTTTTCTTTTAATTTCAAGTTGTCCAATGGAAAAAGTAAATGGAAATGTAGGACCAATTTCAAATTTGCAGCCAGTGTATATACAGTCGGAGACGATAACATCGTCTGTCGGAAAAATGTGCATAATCACCCATGCCTTTATACTTTAAAATTACGAGATGAATTATCGGAAACTTGGAACGGAAAGCGGTGGATAAAATAAAAGTGCTACGCACTGAACTGAGAAACGTACCAATGGAAGGATTAACAAATCATTGAGCGAAATATGTACAATGCTAGGAGAAAACTATTACCTCTCCTTAGTAGTATTAGTCCCGGATGAGCCAATTGGATTAACGATAATCCTGCCGCTAGGGGCGCTAGTGTCGCTAGTGTCGCTGCGTGCTACGGCGGCAAGTTTGAAAAGCGCCATGAGCGGAAGGATTATCGTTATTGCAATTGGTTCATCCGGGACGAGTTAAAAGAATTGAGGATTAGGGAAAGATGAAGGAAAAACAGGAAGTGACGTGGAGTGTTTTGATTGGTAAAAATAAGACGAAATGTGATTGTTTGGTTAATTCGGGTGGAAGATGAAGGAAGGAAGATGAAAGGGTATGGAGGACACGTGATGGAGAGGAGCGGGGTGGCGAGGTGTTGTGTGTGCGGAGGTTGGGACTGAAAGAGGGAAAAGATGGGGAGCGAGGGATAAAAAGTATAACAGAAAGTGACGTGTGAAGTTGTGATTGGTGGGAATAAGAAGTGATGTTATTGGTGGAAAGGAACAAATGAAAGTTGTTGATTGGTAAGAATAAGAGAGATTATGATTGGTGGAAAGAAAAAGGTGTGGGAGTGTGGTATGTTGGAGGTGATGGGAAAGGTAAGTTTTGCTAGCAACAATATTTTTGCAAAGGCCTGTCGAGAACTCATCAGCAACTTCTGAACGTTGGATGGTGGTTTTGTTGAGTGGATAGAGAGATGGGGCGATATGAGATGCGGTGGCGAAAATGGGAACTAAACAAGATGGTTGAGACAAGAGGTTTAAGGACGAGGAAATTTCGAGGTTAGTGGTGAACATGGCGGTCGCAAGAGGTGGGGGCAAGGAGACGCGGTGGTGAGAATGGGAACTAAAAGAAGATGGCGGTAGCAAGAGCTTAGAAGAGCAGATTTTGAGGTTAAAATAGTGGGAGCTAAAAATGGCGGAGTGTCGGCGACAAGGAGATGCGGTGAGAACTAAACAAGATGGCGGACGCAAGAGGAGGGTAAGGAGATTTGAGGTTACAGTACCAAAACACCAATGGATATATTCCTACGCCAAGCAGGCCCGAAAAATAATTATGCGTGTGGTACTTACCTGTTACTGGTGTTGATGCGTCACCAAAAGCGCAGCAGCTTCACGCGACGCGAAAAAAATAAAAGCAAACTGTTTTTGAAAATGCTTAACCAGCTTTAAAATCAACCAACATCACTACGCACTGATATACCTAGGTTTTTTAAAGCGGTACAGACGCCCTTTGCACAGACGTAATTTAACTATACCAAAAACCTGGTACTGGACCATCGTAATGGTCGCTAGCGTACGTAGGAGCAGGGTTCTCATAGCCGGTTGAAAGCGGTCAAAAAAGTGTACGACGTAGGTGTTCACAGTAGCTGCTGTCGAGTCAACCGTCGAGGTGTGAATGAACGAGATCTGTTCTTGCCGGCAATCTGGTTCGGAGATGAGAGGCGCGGTGGTAAAAATGGGAACTAAATAAGATGGCGGAGGCATGAAGTTGAGGTTAAAATATGAGGTAAACGTGGAGAGCTTAAACTAAGATGGCGGTGGCGTGGTGGTGAAAATGGGAACTAAACAAGATGGCGGAGGCAAGAAGTGGAGGGACGAAGAGGTTTGAGGTTAGGGTCAACATGCGAAAGATGTCGAACGCAACAGATGGTGACGAGGAGATAGAATTGAGGATTAGGAAAAGATGAAGGAAAAACAGGAAGTGACGTGGAGTGTTTTGATTGGTAAAAATAAGACGAAATGTGATTGGTTCGTTAATTCGGGTGGAAGATGAAGGAAGGAAGTTAAAAGAGTATGGAGGACACGTGATGGAGAGGAGCGGAGCGGCGAGGTGTTGTCTGTGCGGAGGTTGGGACTGAAAGAGGGAAAAGATGGCGAACGAGGGATAAAAAGTATAACAGAAAGTGACGTGTGAAGTTGTGATTGGTGGGAATAAGAAGTGATGTTATTGGTGGAAAGGAACAAATGAAAGTTGTTGATTGGTAAGAATAAGAGAGATTATGATTGGTGGAAAGAAAAAGGTGTGGGAGTGGGGTATGTTGGAGGTGATGGAAAAGGTAAGTTTTGCTACCAACAAGATTTGCAAAAGCCTCTCCAGAACTCATCAGCAATTTTAAATAACTAGTGTTTCGGGGTTTTCTCTGGTTGGTAGACGAATGCAAGCTGTTTCTGCTTTTTCATAGGTTTTCCCTGGTTGGTAGTCGTTTGCTGTAGTGGTTGACGAAGCCCTTTGTAATTTTGGAGGTTTTTCAGGTTTTTCGTGGTTGTTCCTGCCCGGTAGGCAAATGATGAAGTTTTGCCTTGACGGCGCACGGATACTAGGCACACACTCGCACACACACACACATTCACACACACATACATTCGCTCACAAACTCCTTTCATTTTTCGGGCTTTTAAAAAATTAAATAGGCACACACACAATATAATAGTAGCGTATAAAAAAATTTAACAAACAAAATCCACACAATCACAAAATTGAAAATGTATATATATTTTAACACAAAAGTGTGCAGTGCAAAAGAAAATAAAAATTAAATAGGCACACACACATTTAATAGTAGCGATACTGCTTGATAAGGCACAAATTGCACGTTGTTTGTTGGGGCAATGCATGTTGAAAGTTGGCACACTGGGAAGTTGGTTCGCACAAAATCCACACAATGACAAAATTGAAAATGCATATATATTGTAACACAAAAGTGTGCAAGGCAAAAGAAAATAAAAATTAAATAGGCACACACACACTATAACAGTAGCGTGTAAAAAAATTTAACAAAACAAAATCCACACAATGACAAAACTGAAACTGTATATATATTTTAAGAAAAAAGTGTGCAGTGCAAAAGAAAATAAAAATTAAATAGGCACACACACACTATAATAGTAGCGTATAAAAAAATTTAACAAACAAAATCCACACAATGACAAAACTGAAAATGTATATATATTTTAAGACAAAAGTGTGCAGTGCAAAAGAAAATAAAAATTAAATAGGCACACACACACACTATAATAGTAGCGTATAAAAAAAATTAACAAACAAAATCCACACAATGACAAAACTGAAAATGTATATATATTTTAACACAAAAGTGTGCAGTGCAAAAGAAAATAAAAATTAAATAGGCACACACACACATTTAATAGTAACGATACCGCTTGATAAGGCATAAATTGCACGTTGTTTGTTAGGGCAATGCATGTTGAAAGTTGGCACACTGGGAAGTGCATGTTGAAAGTTAGCACATAGGGAAGCTCGGTCGCGCTGTGGTCAGCCGATTTCTTCGTCAGCATGGTTCCCACGGTCAGTTTTCATGCTATCGTGCAGTTTGCACGATGTGTACAGCACGTGCTTCCCCGTATGATAGCTTGTCGGCTTATTTCATGTTCATACTTCTTTTCAACGCATTTCGTTTAGCGGTATTGTTTATTTGTTTTTATGGCAATACGTTTTTGGCATAAGTTTTTTGCATTAATTTTATATAATGGATTGCGAAAATGGAAGTTTCTATGCGTATTTATGACAACTATGAAAATACAAGTAGAAGGACAGGCTTTTGCCACCTACCATGCTGTTGCTGATGGTGCGCTGGGCGGCCATATTGGACAGGGTGCGGTTGGCGGCCATATTCGACAGTTTATTGCAATGCGTGCAACAAGGGCACACACCCACTTGTTGCTCGCGTCGAAACTTTGTGCGTGATTTTTCTCAGATTTTATGCACCGCACATCACAAATACACTACACACGCCACTGATAGTTTTAATTTTCACACTGATGTTGAAGTTGTGGCAGGGCACTGTTGTTAACATCACACGCACTTAATAAATCACATAACCGTGCGGATATACTTAACTTTCAGCGAAAAGCGCTAGTGGGGAGTTCAAGCTGAACGACTATTAGCAACATGTAGCAAGCGTTATAGTTCTGCTCGCGATAGTCTTTTCTGCTACGATGTCGCTGGTGATGGTGCGGTTGGCAGCCATATTTGACAGTTTATTGCAATGCGTGCAACAAGGGCACACAGCTACTTGTTGCTCACGTCGAAAGTTTGTGCGTGATTTTTCTCAGATTTTATGCTCCCCACAATACAAATTGCTCGCGACGAAAGTTTGTGCGTGATTTTTCTCAGATTTTATGCACCGCACATCACAAATACACTACACACGCCACTGATAGTTTTAAATATTTCACACCGATGTTGAAGTTGTGGCGGGGCACTGTTTTTAACTCCACACACACTTAATAAATCACATAACCGTGCGGAAATACTTAACTTTCAGCGAAAAGCGCTAGTGGGGAGTGCAAGCTGAACGACTATTAGCAACATGTAGCAAGCGTTATAGTTATGCTCGCGTTAGTCCTTTCTCCTACGATGTCGCTGGTGATGGTGCGGTTGGCAGCCATATTTGACAGTTTATTGCAATGCGTGCAACAAGGGCACACATCCACTTGTTGCTCGCGTCGAAAGTTTGTGCGTGATTTTTCTCAGATTTTATGCTCCCCACAACACAAAATGACTACACACGACACTGATAGTTTTAAATATTTGACACTGATGTTGAAGTTGGGGCAGGGTACTGTTTTAACTCCACACGCACTTAATAAATCACATAACCGTGCGGAAATACTTAACCTTCCGCGAAAAGCGCTAGTGGGGTTGCAAGCTCAACCACTATTAACAACATGTAGCAAGCGTTATAGTTCTGCTCACGTTAGTTTCGGAGAAAACAGTAAAAAGAACGATTCTTATGTGCAGCGGAAGCAGCAGTACGTGAATGTCCGTGTGTTGATGAAGCAATATGGCTGACGCAGTTAAAGAGCTGTAAACTGCGCGATAACTTGAAAACGACCGTGAGAACGGTGCTGATAAAGCAGTCGCGTGACCGGAAGTGCACCGGAAATGACTGCGATTACAACTTGGCAAGTTGTGGCGAAATAAGTCGTTAGGATTTTTAATGAGGCATTTAACTCGACGCGCATGCTGAAACTGCGGTTTAATTCCTTGTTTAATTTCCTTTAACTTTTGGTAATGCAAACAATAATTACTCTGGGGGAATGCTTTATTTCTGATACATTCTATAACGGGCCAGGCGTTTTACTTTTCTAGTTTTCTTTTTTACTTTCTCTACTACGTATAGTAAGTAGGGTAAGTATTGTATTCCACCCAAAAATTCAATACCGAGATTTCACCGGAAATACATGTTTTGAGACCCCCTGAATCCAAAAAAATGCATTTTTGGAAACATGTCCGTGTGTGTGTCTGTGAACAGCATAACTCAGAAACGAACAGTCGGATAAGCACCAAACTTGGTATTTAGGTTCAGTATCTTCCAGAGATGCGACACGAAGGTTTCCAAGAAAATCCCCCTACCCCAGACAACCCTTTACATGGAACATTTTTCGAGAATTTTAATTTTTTGAAAAATGGTTCTAACGTTTTTGATTAAAATATGATATGTTCAAGATATTTTCAAGACAAATGAAATTTATATCTCAAATTTTCTGGGAATGTCTCCAAAAGAATTCTTATTGTGAACGACTTTTGCATAAGTGGTAAACCATAAGAGATATACAAAATTTTACTACACAAAAAATGTAGATCGCGTTAAAATACGCAATTTATGTCATATACATTTTTTTGGTGAGTGAACCATTTTTGAGATATTGCTTGTTATTCCCTTAAATGTTTCAATACTTATTTTCTCAAATGGGAATTCGTTCTTCAGTTTTTGTCTTGTATATGCAAAGAGTATTAATTTGAGGCAAAGAGAATGGTGATGCACATAGCAACCAGTTATTAAGAGATATGTATATGCTTAAAGGCTACTGTATTTCTATATTGCCCTTGTAAATACAAAACAAGGGGAACATAGTACGCCTTAAGCGACGGTCATATATTTTTAGCACGGGTCGCTATGTGTAAAATGTAATTCTCTTTGCATGTCAAAAGATCGTTTCTGCAAATGTTTATCTTGATTAATATGAAATAGATGGAGAATAAGAGTTTCTAAAAATAGTTTGTACAAGAGTAGATAGTCATGTGAGTGTTACACATCAGATTTTTTTTTTTAGTAATTGTGACATTTTATGTTTCGACTACTTCTAGATCGGCCTTGAAGGACATTGCAAATGACATGTATTGTTTAATTCATTTCCAACAGAAACCGTAAGGAACTGAAAAATAATAAAAATAAAATCAAGTCAGCATTAGAAAGATACCTTATCACTCACACCTTGAATGCAGAGGAGGATTTCATTCATTCAAAAAAAATGGTACTACTAATTTTACTCCAAAACTTAATGCAGTTTTGTAAATACTAAATATAAATATTTTAAATGTAAATAACATTTTGTCCTGGATATGCAAACAGAATAGAATGCGCCACATAGCGAGAAACGGTAGCGATAGTGGTTTTTGCTATAAAATCGTGCTATTTGACGTGATATAAGTTTTAGAGCAATACGCGCACATGTGCGGGTGTCTAGGTTTAGTATCTTCCAGCGATGCGACACGAAGGTTTTCAAGAAAATCCCCCCACCCCAGACTACCCTTTACGGAAGATTTTTCGAAAATTTTAATTTTCTCAAAAATGGCTCTAACGATTTTGATTAAAATATCATATAATTAAGATATTTTTATGACAAATAAAATGTATATCTTGAATTTTCTGGGAATGTCTCCAAAAGTATTCTTTATTGTGAACGACTTTTGCATAACTGGTAAACCATAAGAGATGGACAAAATTTTACTACACAAAAAATGTAGATCGCGTTAAAATACACAATTTATGTCATATACATTTTTTTAGTTGAGTGAACCATTTTCGAGATATTGCTTGTTATTTCCTTAAATTTTCCAATACTTATACTTTTTCTCAAATTCGTTATTCAATTTTTTATGTCCTGGATATGCAAACAGAATAGAATGCGCCACATAGCAACCAGCGCTTAAAAGATTTGACTATCGCTTATAACCTACCATGTTCCCCTTGCATCTACAAGAAAATTAGCAATAAGATTGACATCTCGATATCTCGATTAACATGAAGTAGATGGAGAATAAGCGTTTGTAAGAATAGTTTGTACAAGAGTAGAGAAAGTCATGTGAGTGTAACACATCAGTTTTGCTATAAACTCGTGCTATTTGACGTGATATAAGTTTTAGAGCAATACGCGCACATGTGCGGGTGTCTAGGTTTAGTATCTTCCAGCGATGCGACACGAAGGTTTTCAAGAAAATCCCCCCACCCCAGACTACCCTTTACATGGAAGATTTTTCGAAAATTTTAATTTTCTGAAAAATGGCTCTAACGATTTTGGTTGCAGCTTCGATACGTGTCCACGGAGATCTTAGTGCTAGGCAACTATACCTGTTTCTATACGTGAACGGCAGATTGCAGCTTCGATACGTGTCCACGGAGACCTTAATGCTAGGCAACTGTACCTGTGTTTCTATACGTGAACGTCAGATGGCAGCTTCGATACGTGTCCACGGAGACCTTAGTGCTAGGCAACTGTACCTCTGTTTCTATACGTGAACGGCAGATTGCAGCTTCGATACGTGTTCACGGAGACCTTAGTGCTAGGCAACTGCACCTCTGTTTCTATACGTGAACGGCAGATTGCAGCTTCGATACGTGTCCACGGAGACCTTAGTGCTAGGCAACTGTACCTCTGTTTCTATACGTGAACGGCAGATTGCGGCTTCGATACGTGTCCACGGAGACCTTAGTGCTAGGCAACTATACCTCTGTTTCTGTACGTGAACGGCAGATTGCAGCTTCGATACGTGTCCACGGAGACCTTAGTGCTAGGCAACTGTACCTCTGTTTCTATACGTGAACGGCAGATTGCAGCTTCGATACGTGTCCACGGAGACCTTAGTGCTAGGCAACTATACCTCTGTTTCTATACGTGAACGGCAGATTGCACGTTCGATACGTGTCCACGGAGATCTTAGTGCTAGGCAACTATACCTGTTTCCATACGTGAACGGCAGATTGCAGCTTCGATACGTGTCTACGGAGACCATAGTGCTAGGCAACTGTACCTGTGTTTCTATACGTGAACGTCAGATGACAGCTTCGATACTTTCCACGGAGACCTTGGTGCTAGGCAACTGTACCTCTGTTTCTATACGTGAACGGCAGATTGCAGCTTCGATACGTGTCCACGGAGACCTTTCGCTTCAGGTGACAAAATAACACTAGGCACTTGTGTGCCGTGGTGTAAGCCGCAATGACGGCATTGGTAGCGTGGATCTCCTTGGGGCTCTCCTCGGAGTTACCTCAACACCACGTACATGACCTGTTTCGTCACGGGTACGCAGGTCTGCACTACCGCTTGCTCGGCGTTGAGCAGGCCCAGGAGGCGATCGTACCGGTACACCAGCTAGCACGTGGACATGTTATCGCGCTGTGGTGTTGCGTGTGCGAGGTATGGAAACTCAAGGACGCAAAACATGCACGACCGAGGGTTAAAAAGTAGAACAAGTAGTGACGTGGAACGTTGTGATTGGTGAAAATAAGACGATCTCTGATAGGTGGACAAATTGAAATAACGTGTTGTGATAGGCGAAAATAAAATCAAAGGTGATTGGATGAAAAATGACGAGAAGGAATTAGCGGTGAATTTGTGAACTAAGATGGCGAAGATTTTTTTTTTAAAAAAAAAGACGGATAATATAAGTATGGCAACTGTAACGGTTTACGGCAAACGCGCGCCGCGCAATGCGTCACGCCGCGCAATAAAACAAAAAACATATTCAGCAAGATGCCCGGCGTGACGCATTGCGCGGCGCGCGTTTGCCGTAAACCGTTACAGTTGCAATACTTATATTATCCGTCTTTTTTTTTTTTAAAAAAAAAAATCTTCGCCATCTTAGTTCACAAATTCACCGCTAATTCCTTCTCGTCATTTTTCATCCAATCACCTTTGATTTTATTTTCGCCTATCACATCACGTTATTTCAATTTGTCCACCTATCAGAGATCGTCTTATTTTCACCAATCACAACGTTCCACGTCACTACTTGTTCTACTTTTTAACCCTCGGTCGTGCATGTTTTGCGTCCTTGAGTTTCCATACCTCGCATACGCAAAACCACAGCGCGATAACATGTCCACGTGCTAGCTGGTGTACCGGTACGATCGCCTCCTGGGCCTGCTCAACGCCGAGGAAGTGGTAGTGCAGACCTGCGTACCCGTGACGAACCAGGTCATGTACGTGGTGTTGAGGTAACTCCGAGGAGAAGCCCAAGGAGATCCACGCTACCAATGCCGTCATTGCGGCTTACACCACGGCACACAAGTGCCTAGTGTTATTCTGTCACCTGAAGCGAAAGGTCTCCGTGGACACGTATCGAAGCTGCAATCTGCCGTTCACGTATAGAAACAGAGGTACAGTTGCCTAGCACTAAGGTCTCCGTGGACAGTATCGAAGCTGCCATCTGACGTTCACGTATAGAAACACAGGTACAGTTGCCTAGCACTTAGGTCTCCGTGGACACGTATTGAAGCTGCAATCTGCCGTTCACGTATAGAAACAGGTATAGTTGCCTAGCACTAAGATCTCCGTGGACACGTATCGAACCTGCAATCTGCCGTTCACGTATAGAAACAGAGGTGCAGTTGCCTAGCACTAAGGTCTCCGTGAACACGTATCGAAGCTGCAATCTGCCGTTCACGTATAGAAACAGAGGTACAGTTGCCTAGCACTAAGGTCTCCGTGGAAAGTATCGAAGCTGCCATCTGACGTTCACGTATAGAAACACAGGTACAGTTGCCTAGCACTATGGTCTCCGTGGACACGTATCGAAGCTGCAATCTGCCGTTCACGTATAGAAACAGGTATAGTTGCCTAGCACTAAGATCTCCGTGGACACGTATCGAACGTGCAATCTGCCGTTCACGTATAGAAACAGAGGTATAGTTGCCTAGCACTAAGGTCTCCGTGGACACGTATCGAAGCTGCAATCTGCCGTTCACGTATAGAAACAGAGGTACAGTTGCCTAGCACTAAGGTCTCCGTGGACACGTATCGAAGCTGCAATCTGCCGTTCACGTACAGAAACAGAGGTATAGTTGCCTAGCACTAAGGTCTCCGTGGACACGTATCGAAGCTGCAATCTGCCGTTCACGTATAGAAACAGAGGTACAGTTGCCTAGCACTAAGGTCTCCGTGAACACGTATCGAAGCTGCAATCTGCCGTTCACGTATAGAAACAGAGGTACAGTTGCCTAGCACTAAGGTCTCCGTGGACACGTATCGAAGCTGCCATCTGACGTTCACGTATAGAAACACAGGTACAGTTGCCTAGCATTAAGGTCTCCGTGGACACGTATCGAAGCTGCAATCTGCCGTTCACGTATAGAAACAGGTATAGTTGCCTAGCACTAAGATCTCCGTGGACACGTATCGAAGCTGCAACCAAAATCGTTAGAGCCATTTTTCAGAAAATTAAAATTTTCGAAAAATCTTCCATGTAAAGGGTAGTCTGGGGTGGGGGGATTTTCTTGAAAACCTTCGTGTCGCATCGCTGGAAGATACTAAACCTAGACACCCGCACATGTGCGCGTATTGCTCTAAAACTTATATCACGTCAAATAGCACGAGTTTATAGCAAAACTGATGTGTTACACTCACATGACTTTCTCTACTCTTGTACAAACTATTCTTACAAACGCTTATTCTCCATCTACTTCATGTTAATCGAGATATCGAGATGTCAATCTTATTGCTAATTTTCTTGTAGATGCAAGGGGAACATGGTAGGTTATAAGCGATAGTCAAATCTTTTAAGCGCTGGTTGCTATGTGGCGCATTCTATTCTGTTTGCATATCCAGGACATAAAAAATTGAATAACGAATTTGAGAAAAAGTATAAGTATTGGAAAATTTAAGGAAATAACAAGCAATATCTCGAAAATGGTTCACTCAACTAAAAAAATGTATATGACATAAATTGTGTATTTTAACGCGATCTACATTTTTTGTGTAGTAAAATTTTGTCCATCTCTTATGGTTTACCAGTTATGCAAAAGTCGTTCACAATAAAGAATACTTTTGGAGACATTCCCAGGAAATTCAAGATATACATTTTATTTGTCATAAAAATATCTTAAATATATGATATTTTAATCAAAATCGTTAGAGCCATTTTTGAGAAAATTAAAATTTTCGAAAAATCTTCCGTAAAGGGTAGTCTGGGGTGGGGGGATTTTCTTGAAAACCTTCGTGTCGCATCGCTGGAAGATACTAAACCTAGACACCCGCACATGTGCGCGTATTGCTCTAAAACTTATATCACGTCAAATAGCACGATTTTATAGCAAAAACCACTATCGCTACCGTTTCTCGCTATGTGGCGCATTCTATTCTGTTTGCATATCCAGGACATAAAATGTTATTTACATTTAAAATATTTATATTTAGTATTTACAAAACTGCATTAAGTTTTGGAGTAAAATTAGTAGTACCATTTTTTTTGAATGAATGAAATCCTCCTCTGTATTCAAGGTGTGATTGATAAGGTATCTTTCTAATGCTGACTTGATTTTATTTTTATTATTTTTCAGTTCCCTACGGTTTATGTTGGAAATGAATTAAACAATACACGTCATTTGCAATGTCCTTCAAGGCCGATCTAGAAGTAGTCGAAACATAAAATGTCACAATTACTAAAAAAAATAAATCTGATATGTAACACTCACATGACTATCTACTCTTGTACAAACTATTTTTAGAAACTCTTATTCTCCATCTATTTCATATTGTTACAGTATTACTTATAATGTTTGTGTATTTATGTTTGCTTCATGCGTTGAAGCCATCTTGTGACGTCATTCATTTGTT
The DNA here is from genome assembly GCA_030765065.1 of Deroplatys truncata. NCBI lineage: Eukaryota > Metazoa > Arthropoda > Insecta > Mantodea > Mantidae > Deroplatys > Deroplatys truncata. The sequence goes on from CM060990.1 coordinate 406,436,578, forward strand.
TGGTTTGTAGCTCCATCTGGTGTTAGCAATTTGCGGCAGTATTAGTGTTCGAAACAATGCGACTGTTATTTGATTTAATTTTTGGTTTACTGTCCTCCGGCTAGCTATTATTTCTCGGTCGAACATGTCTCTTGATCAAGGTGTGTAAACGGAAAGGAATCTTTTATCCAAATATAACACTGATGAAGAAATTTGTTTTACACATTTATTGTCGAACACTTAACTATCACATTTATACATTGATCTTAACACTCGCCAAACTCAAACTGTTATAACAACTTCTTACTGATAATTCTTTTAATCCACGTACTTCAATCTTTTGTATAATTAACTTTACCATACTTTAGATCTTTCATAATTCTGCTGCGCGTAACTTGTGAATCTATATCCGATGTATGCCGTACTAATACTTTCGACGAACTGACTGACTGAAGACGACGTGTAGTGTACACAGATTTTTGATGAACTGAACGTGAGACAGTAATTTGTATCACAAATTACTTTAATGTAAATATTTATTTTTATATGAATATGTATTTTTATGTAACATTGATTTCAGAGGTTTAATAATTGTAATTATTAATGGTAAATAATAATTTTCGGCTCTACTGAAACTGTTAACAATAACACAATACTTTAGCAAGGGGGTGAGTTGTTTATCGTTACCGGGAACCAGGAAGTTACGTCATGTTTCGCGCCTTTTCAGTAAAAAAAAGCTTCCAGAACATTCTATAAAAGTAATATGTATTAGTGGTTTTCATTGGATAGTAAAATAGACGCTAATGTTGGCGCGTTTTATTAGCCAATGGTAATTCGTTTATAATCTTTAGGTGTAGCTTGGGGCAAGTCTATAAATAGTGTAGATTCAAAGCGAGCGTCCTCCAGTTCGGCAAGATTCTCGACACAGTACACATCGTCCTCCAGTTCGGCAGGATTTACGAAGCATTATACTTCGTCCGCACATTACACGTTGGCCGTTCAGTTCGTTAAATTACACGTAGTGAAAATCATTAAAGATCTAAAATATTACAAAGTCACTTATATACAAAAATTGAAGTACGTGAGTTAAAAGTGAGAAGTTATTAGAAACAGTTTCAGTATGGCGATTATCAAGATAAATTTGTGAAAGTGTTAGTGCACGTGCTCGATAATAAAACATTATAAAATACATTTCTTCACTAGTAATTTTTAGATAAAAGATTCCTTTTCCGCTTCACACCCTGCAAGAATTAAATGCCTACCTAAATAGCTGGCCGGAAGACAATATACATAACCTTAAAACTAATTCATATAGATTGCTACGCCAGATGGAGTTAGCAGGCGACCGACGAATGACGTCACACAAGATGGCTGCACGCGTGAGGTAAACGACATTAAGTGAGAAACATTATCCACCACGTGGGGACACAAATACACACTAATACTACTTCAAATTGGCGCATCAACGTGGAGCGACAACTAGGAAAGGAAGGCTAGACGACTAGGAAAAGTAGCAGAATTAACCAGGAAAAGGCGAATGCAGCAGTGGAACGATCTACAAGATGCAGATTCCAAGACAGCAGGGTAAATCAACTACAAAAACATCGAGACAACGTAGATTCATCACGAAACAACGCAGAAGCGACATACAAATTTAGGAGAATGGGGCAGAACGCTGGACATCAAAACTACAGCATCAGACAGCATCACAAAGTCAGGTGATTGTATTTTTTTTAGAAAACAAAAACAATGGCCACTAATAACATAAAAAAAACAATGATGGAGGGAGATAGTGTAACAGTTAGCTGTAAGTCAATACAGGTTACAAAAAAAAGCTCAAACAATGTAATATTGGAGGGAGGAAATATTAGTGCAGAAACTAAGAATAAAACAGCAGGAAATGTTAATTTTGATGCTAGTATGATGAAGGAAATGATGGAAATGCTGAGAAATTTTAGAGATCAATTTAGAGAAGATATGCAAAAGAGTTATAGAGAATTGAGGGAAGAATTAAGGGAAGATTTTGATAGGATTTTTGAACAAAACAGGAAATCAATTGAAAACATTGGTAGGAGTAATGGGGTATTAGAGCAAAAAGTAGATCAAAGCAGTAAAGATAGTAGTATGCCAGAAATGAGAGATGAAAATGATGAAGTAATAGTAAGTGAGATAGGAGAATTTGCAAAGAAAATGCTAGACATGAGCAAGGAAATAGGTAACAAAGAAAGTGAGGTTAATACTAAAAGTGAGGTTAATGTAGAATGTACAGAGTTAGGAAGTCAAATGAGTAGTATTACAAGTGAGCTAAGAGAGATAAAAGAGGTTATGAATGTAGATGTAAATCAGGCGCAGGTTAATTTCAAAGGGGAGATATCAGAAATACAGAAAGAATCAGAAATGCAAAGAAATAAATTGTACCAAGATGTTCAAAATGAAAACTCCAGTCCAGTACAGTTTAGTACAAATTTGTCAAAGTATTCTCAAAGTAAAGAGATAGCAGAAGAATTGAAAATGAAAGTTGTTGAAAGATGTATTGTTCAAGAAATTGTAGATTGTTTTCAAATGTTATCAGGGAACGAAATGTCATATGAATACAAGAGGTTATTCATTAACACAAATTTGAAGGTTAGGTTACGGCTACGAGTAATGTTTAGCCACACACAATTTGATCCAGGAGGGTAAATAGCAATGAGATGTAAAGTAAATGCTGGATAGTTGAAGACGACTTGCAAAGAAATGTATTGGAACGTAAGAGGGTTAACTATTTATATATGTCATTTGAAAGGAGAAATAAATTATATAAAAAAAAAAAAAAAAAGGAAAGAAATGTTTAAAAAAAAAAATAAATAAATAAATAAGTAAAATTTTTAGTATCTGTAACAATATTTGAAAATTAAGAATGCAATGATTGAAACTTAATATGATATGAAAGTAAAAGTACGTAAATACCATTCCAAGATTTGAAAATTAAGAATGCAAAGATTGAAACTTAATATGATATTAAAGTAAAAGTACGTAAACACAATTCCAAGATTTAAAAATTGAGAATGCAAAGATTAAACTTCATATGATATTAAATCAAAAGTACGTAAATACAATTCAAAGAGTATTGTTAAAATAAAATTTAGAATAACAAAAATTGGTAAAAATAAATAAAACAAATACTTATGTAGCAAACAGAAAAGGTGAAACATTGTCAAGATTTAAGAGATTTAAATATATTTGCAAAGTACAAAATAACAAAAAAATTGGTAAACATAATTAAAAATAATTGAAACAAATACTTATGTAGCAAACAGAACATGTGAAACAATGCCTAGATTTAAGAGATGTAAATATTTGTGTACAGGGTAAATATTTTTGGTAAATGTTTAAAATTACAAAAATTCTTGAATGATAGATTTTTTTGGTAACAATATAAGAAAGTAAACCATTTTTTGTAACAAAAAATTTATTGTAACGACAGATTAATATTAAAACAAATTAAACCAAAGCCAGTAAGTAGTGGCGAGATAAAACATATGTCGTGTGATAAATGCGTGTGAAGTGTTAAATGAAAGTGATAGCGTGTGTTACAAGATTTAGGAGACTAAAAACAAAATTATAAAATTTCTAAACAGGTTATAAATATTTATAATTATATTTCTAGTGGGGCATATGAGACGGTAATTTGTATCACAAATTACTTTAATGTAAATATTTATTTTTATATGAATATGTATTTTTATGTAACATTGATTTCAGAGGTTTAATAATTGTAATTATTAATGGTAAATAATAATTTTCGGCTCTACTGAAACTGTTAACAATAACACAATACTTTAGCAAGGGGGTGAGTTGTTTATCGTTACCGGGAACCAGGAAGTTACGTCATGTTTCGCGCCTTTTCAGTAAAAAAAAGCTTCCAGAACATTCTATAAAAGTAATATGTATTAGTGGTTTTCATTGGATAGTAAAATAGACGCTAATGTTGGCGCGTTTTATTAGCCAATGGTAATTCGTTTATAATCTTTAGGTGTAGCTTGGGGCAAGTCTATAAATAGTGTAGATTCAAAGCGAGCGTCCTCCAGTTCGGCAAGATTCTCGACACAGTACACATCGTCCTCCAGTTCGGCAGGATTTACGAAGCATTATACTTCGTCCGCACATTACACGTTGGCCGTTCAGTTCGTTAAATTACACGTAGTGAAAATCATTAAAGATCTAAAATATTACAAAGTCACTTATATACAAAAATTGAAGTACGTGAGTTAAAAGTGAGAAGTTATTAGAAACAGTTTCAGTATGGCGATTATCAAGATAAATTTGTGAAAGTGTTAGTGCACGTGCTCGATAATAAAACATTATAAAATACATTTCTTCACTAGTAATTTTTAGATAAAAGATTCCTTTTCCGCTTCACACCCTGCAAGAATTAAATGCCTACCTAAATAGCTGGCCGGAAGACAATATACATAACCTTAAAACTAATTCATATAGATTGCTACGCCAGATGGAGTTAGCAGGCGACCGACGAATGACGTCACACAAGATGGCTGCACGCGTGAGGTAAACGACATTAAGTGAGAAACATTATCCACCACGTGGGGACACAAATACACACTAAAACCACTTCAAACGACTGACGGACTTTACCTCAAACCTAGCCTCTATTTATACTCCCACTCCCCGATATGCCTAAAGATTATAACTGAACTGCAATTGGCTAATAAAACGCACCAACATTAGCGTCTATTTTAATATCCAATGAAAATTATGAATACATATGCTCTAGGGAAACATTCCAGAAGATTCTCAAGGAAAAAACGCGCCAACATTACGTAACTTCCTCGATTCCAATAATAATAAACAGCTCACCCCCCTCGCTGCATTATTGCACGCTATAATTGTCAGTTTCAGTAAGGCAGTATAAACTTACTTATCAACAATAATTACAGTCAAGAAACATCTCAAATCAATGTCACATAAAAATGCATATTCATATTACAATCATTATTTACATTTAGGTAATTTGTGATACAAATTACTGCATCAATATTAATCAAGATAAACATTTGCAGAAACGATCTTTTGACATGCAAAGAGAATTACATTTTACACATAGCGACCCGTTCTAAAAATATATGACTGTCGCTTAAGGCGTACTATGTTCCCCTTGTTTTGTATGTACAAGGGCAATATAGAAATACAGTAGCCTTTAAGCATATACATATCTCTTAATAACTGGTTGCTATGTGCATCACCATTCTCTTTGCCTCAAATTAATACTCTTTGCATATACAAGACAAAAACTGAAGAACGAATTCCCATTTGAGAAAATAAGTATTGAAACATTTAAGGGAATAACAAGCAATATCTCAAAAATGGTTCACTCACCAAAAAAATGTATATGACATAAATTGCGTATTTTAACGCGATCTACATTTTTTGTGTAGTAAAATTTTGTATATCTCTTATGGTTTACCACTTATGCAAAAGTCGTTCACAATAAGAATTCTTTTGGAGACATTCCCAGAAAATTTGAGATATAAATTTCATTTGTCTTGAAAATATCTTGAACATATCATATTTTAATCAAAAACGTTAGAACCATTTTTCAAAAAATTAAAATTCTCGAAAAATGTTCCATGTAAAGGGTTGTCTGGGGTGGGGGGATTTTCTTGGAAACCTTCGTGTCGCATCTCTGGAAGATACTGAACCTAAATACCAAGTTTGGTGCTTATCCGACTGTTCGTTTCTGAGTTATGCTGTTCACAGACACACACACGGACATGTTTCCAAAAATGCATTTTTTTGGATTCAGGGGGTCTCAAAACATGTATTTCCGGTGAAATCTCGGTATTGAATTTTTGGGTGGAATACAATACTTACCCTACTTACTATACGTAGTAGAGAAAGTAAAAAAGAAAACTAGAAAAGTAAAACGCCTGGCCCGTTATAGAATGTATCAGAAATAAAGCATTCCCCCAGAGTAATTATTGTTTGCATTACCAAAAGTTAAAGGAAATTAAACAAGGAATTAAACCGCAGTTTCAGCATGCGCGTCGAGTTAAATGCCTCATTAAAAATCCTAACGACTTATTTCGCCACAACTTGCCAAGTTGTAATCGCAGTCATTTCCGGTGCACTTCCGGTCACGCGACTGCTTTATCAGCACCGTTCTCACGGTCGTTTTCAAGTTATCGCGCAGTTTACAGCTCTTTAACTGCGTCAGCCATATTGCTTCATCAACACACGGACATTCACGTACTGCTGCTTCCGCTGCACATAAGAATCGTTCTTTTTACTGTTTTCTCCGATACTAACGTGAGCAGAACTATAACGCTTGCTACATGTTGTTAATAGTGGTTGAGCTTGCAACCCCACTAGCGCTTTTCGCGGAAGGTTAAGTATTTCCGCACGGTTATGTGATTTATTAAGTGCGTGTGGAGTTAAAACAGTACCCTGCCCCAACTTCAACATCAGTGTCAAATATTTAAAACTATCAGTGTCGTGTGTAGTCATTTTGTGTTGTGGGGAGCATAAAATCTGAGAAAAATCACGCACAAACTTTCGACGCGAGCAACAAGTGGATGTGTGCCCTTGTTGCACGCATTGCAATAAACTGTCAAATATGGCTGCCAACCGCACCATCACCAGCGACATCGTAGCAGAAAAGACTATCGCGAGCAGAACTATAACGCTTGCTACATGTTGCTAATAGTCGTTCAGCTTGCACTCCCCACTAGCGCTTTTCGCTGAAAGTTAAGTATTTCCGCACGGTTATGTGATTTATTAAGTGCGTGTGGAGTTAAAAACAGTGCCCCGCCACAACTTCAACATCAGTGTGAAATATTTAAAACTATCAGTGGCGTGTGTAGTGTATTTGTGATGTGCGGTGCATAAAATCTGAGAAAAATCACGCACAAAGTTTCGACGCGAGCAACAAGTGGGTGTGTGCCCTTGTTGCACGCATTGCAATAAACTGTCGAATATGGCCGCCAACCGCACCCTGTCCAATATGGCCGCCCAGCGCACCATCAGCAACAGCATGGTAGGTGGCAAAAGCCTGTCCTTCTCTTTGTATTTTCATAGTTGTCATAAATACGAATAGAAACTTCCATTTTCGCAATCCATTATATAAAATTAATGCAAAAAACTTATGCCAAAAACGTATTGCCATAAAAACAATTAAACAATACCTCTAAACGAAATGCGTTGAAAAGAAGTATGTACATGAAATAAGCCGACAAGCTATCATACGGGGAAGCACGTGCTGTACACATCGTGCAAACTGCACGATAGCATGAAAACTGACCGTGGGAACCATGCTGACGAAGAAGTCGGCTGACCACAGTGCGACCGAGCTTCCCTGTGTGCTAACTTTCAACATGCACTTCCCAGTGTGCCAACTTTCAACATGCATTGCCCTAACAAACAACGTGAAATTTATGCCTTATCAAGCGGTATCGTTACTATTAAATGTGTGTGTGTGCCTATTTAATTTTCATATTCTTTTGCAATGCACACTTTTGTGTTAAAGTATATATACATTTTCAGTTTTGTCATTGTGTGGATTTTGTTTGTTAAATTTTTTTATACGCTACTATTATAGTGTGTGTGCCTATTTAATTTTTATTTTCTTTTGCACTGCACACTTTTGTGTTAAAATATATATACATTTTCAGTTTTGTCATTGTGTGGATTTTGTTTGTTAAATTTTTTTATACGCTACTATTATAGTGTGTGTGTGCCTATTTAATTTTTATTTTCTTTTGCACTGCACACTTTTGTTTTAAAATATATATATACATTTTCAGTTTTGTCATTGTGTCGAATTTGTTTGTTAAATTTTTTTTATACGCTTCTATTATAGTGTGTGTGTGTGTGCGAGTATGTGCCTAGTATCCGTGCGCCGACAAGGGAAAACTTCATCATTTGCCTACCGGGCAGGGAGAACCTCGAAAAACCTGAAAAACCTCGAAAATTAGAAAGGGCTTCGTCAACCACTACAGCAAACGCCTACCAACCAGGGAAAACCTATGAAAAAGCAGAAAGAGCTTGCATTCGTTTACCAACCACAGAAAACCCCGAAAAACAAGTTATTTTTTTTAAAAAAAACGAAAAAAAAAAACAAAAAGAAAAAAAAAGAAAAAAACAAAAAGACGGATAATATAAGTATGGCAACTGTAACGGGTGTGTGTGTGTGCTTATTTAATTTTTATTTTCTTTTGCACTGCACACTTTTGTGTTGCAATATATATGCATTTTCAATTTTGTCATTGTGTGGATTTTGTGCGAACCAACTTCCCAGTGTGCCAACTTTCAACATGCATTGCCCCAACAAACAACGTGCAATTTGTGCCTTATCAAGCAGTATCGCTACTATTAAATGTGTGTGTGTGCCTATTTAATTTTTATTTTCTTTTGCACTGCACACTTTTGTGTTAAAATATATATACATTTTCAATTTTGTGATTGTGTGGATTTTGTTTGTTAAATTTTTTTATACGCTACTATTATATTGTGTGTGTGTGCCTATTTAATTTTTTAAAAGCCCGAAAAATGAAAGGAGTTTGTGAGCGAATGTATGTGTGTGTGAATGTGTGTGTGTGTGTACGAGTATGTGCCTAGTATTCGTGCGCCGTCAAGGCAAACTTCATCATTTGCCTACCGGGAGGAACAACCACGAAAAACCTGAGAAACCTCCAAAATTACAAAGGGCTTCGTCAACCACTACAGCAAACGACTACCAACCAGGGAAAACCTATGAAAAAGCAGAAACAGCTTGCATTCGTCTACCAACCAGAGAAAACCCCGAAACACTAGTTATTTAAAATTGCTGATGAGTTCTGGAGAGGATTTGCAAATCTTGTTGGTAGCAAAACTTACCTTTTCCATCACCTCCAACATACCCCACTCCCACACCTTTTTCTTTCCACCAATCATAATCTCTCTTATTCTTACCAATCAACAACTTTCATTTGTTCCTTTCCACCAATAACATCACTTCTTATTCCCACCAATCACAACTTCACACGTCACTTTCTGTTATACTTTTTATCCCTCGTTCGCCATCTTTTCCCTCTTTCAGTCCCAACCTCCGCACAGACAACACCTCGCCGCTCCGCTCCTCTCCATCACGTGTGCTCCATACTCTTTTAACTTCCTTCCTTCATCTTCCACCCGAATTAACGAACCAATCACATTTCGTCTTATTTTTACCAATCAAAACACTCCACGTCACTTCCTGTTTTTCCTTCATCTTTTCCTAATCCTCAATTCTATCTCCTCGTCACCATCTGTTGCGTTCGACATCTTTCGCATGTTGACCCTAACCTCAAACCTCTTCGTCCCTCCACTTCTTGCCTCCGCCATCTTGTTTAGTTCCCATTTTCACCACCACGCCACCGCCATCTTAGTTTAAGCTCTCCACGTTTACCTCATATTTTAACCTCAACTTCATGCCTCCGCCATCTTATTTAGTTCCCATTTTTACCACCGCGCCTCTCATCTCCGAACCAGATTGCCGGCAAGAACAGATCTCGTTCATTCACACCTCGACGGTTGGCTCGACAGCAGCTACTGTGAACACCTACGTCGTACACTTTTTTGACCGCTTTCAACCGGCTATGAGAACCCTGCTCCTACGTACGCTAGCGACCATTACGATGGTCCAGTACCAGGTTTTTGGTATAGTTAAATTACGTCTGTGCAAAGGGCGTCTGTACCGCTTTAAAAAACCTAGGTATATCAGTGCGTAGTGATGTTGGTTGATTTTAAAGCTGGTTAAGCATTTTCAAAAACCGTTTGCTTTTATTTTTTCGCGTCGCGTGAAGCTGCTGCGCTTTTGGTGACGCATCAACACCAGTAACAGGTAAGTACCACACGCATAATTATTTTTCGGGCCTGCTTGGCGTAGGAATATATCCTTTGGTGTTTTGGTACTGTAACCTCAAATCTCCTTACCCTCCTCTTGCGTCCGCCATCTTGTTTAGTTCTCACCGCATCTCCTTGTGGCCGACCCTCCGCCATTTTTAGTTCCCACTATTTTAACCTCAAAATCTGCTCTTCTAAGCTCTTGCTACCGCCATCTTCTTTTAGTTCCCATTCTCACCACCGCGTCTCCTTGCCCCCACCTCTTGCGACCGCCATGTTCACCACTAACCTCGAAATTTCCTCGTCCTTAAACCTCTTGTCTCAACCATCTTGTTTAGTTCCCATTTTCGCCACCTCATCTCATATCGCCCCATCTCTATCCACTCAACAAAACCACCATCCAACGTTCAAAAATTGCTGATGAGTTCTCGACAGGCTTTTGCAAATCTTGTTGCTAGCAAAACTTACCTTTCCCATCACCTCCAACATACCCCACTCCCACACCTTTTTCTTTCCACCAATCATAATCTCTCTTATTCTTACCAATCAACAACTTTCATTTGTTCCTTTCCACCAATAACATCACTTCTTATTCCCACCAATCACAACTTCACACGTCACTTTCTGTTATACTTTTTATCCCTCGCTCCCCATCTTTTCCCTCTTTCAGTCCCAACCTCCGCACACACAACACCTCGCCACCGCGCTCCTCTCCAATAGTTTACAATTCATGTACATTTCATTAGACATCATGTACTTTTCATGTTTTGTATTTCACCTGATAAAGCTGCTAGTCTGAGGAGAGACTTGCTAGGTCCTTCAACTGGAGTATGATAAACTAGTATTAAAATTCTCTCCAAAGAATATTGTAGCAGAATTTGAAACCTCAATGCACTATGCAATTAAGCTCGTTTGGCCACATAGTAAATTCGCAGATTGTCAATATCATAAGCCTGGTATCGAAATGTTACACATCATCGATTAGCTGTGGAATACAATAAGACTGATATGGGAAAATGGTTAAGATATTCCTTTTGCCTTGTCTCTTTGGTACCAGAGAACTTGCGCGAAGGTTTTGGGATTGAGCTGTCATCATTACGTCCAGAAGATTAACCGCTAGTAAAATGCTATTAGTATTTGGTTGATAATTACATATCAGAAGATACTACATTCTCTCCGTAAATATGAGCTAACTCCAATTGCGTTTGCCACACAACTAATGCATGTGATTTTTTATGCAACTTTAAACAAGAATTTTAACACTACTCGTCCAAACCTTTGGATTTTATTAATGTTCTAAAAGAATTTCGTACAGAAACGTACAGGTAGCGGCAAGGTATAAATACACAGAGAAGAATTAAACGAGCTGCCAGGAAGAAGCAACTACATGCATACAAAGATCTGGAAACTTACAAAACCGGGAATTTCTCCATGCCAGATTTTATTACAATTGCTTCTTATTTCAATTCAAGCTGAATTTTGCATGCTATATTTTATTGAAATTGTCTTTTTGCACGAGATGGATTTTTAGCCAAGCCACTTGCCAGTCTCACACCAGGATAAAATGGGAAGAAATGTGTCCTCCTTAGCATTTGGACGAGTTCACATTTCCATGATATGGCATTAAGTAAGCATGCGGACGAGATTGCATTTCAGATCATAGGTAATGATTTCAATCGGACATATATACTTCTCTCCCCATTGAAAGATGTTTGAGCCAAGTATACGATGCCCATTCATTATATGTTCATATTACGCAGCAAGTAGGAATGGGAGAAGAAAAGTAATGGAAATGTATAACAAAATAGATGTGTTTGTGTACTAATTATATTCTATTTATATCGTACATGTATCCATTACATCCTTTTTGTAAGTTATGCTTTACCTGCCTGCCTATTTGTCTGTCTCATTGCTATAAATTGATGTCTGACCAACATGCGAAAGAGATTTGTAGGCAAAGCCCTTATCATGTAGACTTAAGCAAAACAAATAATTTTCTGCAGGTATATTTGCAGAGAATCAAATCCCCAATCTACTGTTGGTAGCTCCAGTCACACCCCTTCTGGCTGACGAAAGCCATCGATCAATTAGCGGAACCTATTGAAGAATATCACTTCTCTTCAAGAATGGATAATTATCTCTCTTATGAATTTGCAATACATTTCGTACAGTGGTATAAACTTTTGAGTTTCCAAAGGGAAGTCTATGTCAGGATAAGGGTAATATTCATTATTTAGAAAACCAGTTTCGGATTAGTAATATTGCAATGATTGAACACTGAATAGTTTTTGGTAGAAACACTTATTCTTCCAGCCTTTGCACCTACTATGAAAAAGCGTGGCTTTTCGAGCTTGGATATTGCTGCAGCATTCCATATGAATTAACTGGTCAGAGGTACTGCAGACTGGGTATGAAGATTAGTTTTTTGAAAAACAATATGCAGAGGATTGAAAGCTGCAAACTTTGAAAATTATAAGAATATATGTCTTTTCAGAGTCATAAGGTTGAGTTAAGGACATTTACCATTTGATCCTTGACAATTTAATAGTAGTCTCTTCTCCTGCTTTAGGATGTATACAATTTGTAGAATGCTTTGATGTTATCCAATTCAATGAGTTGTTTGTGGCCGTTTGAAAATCAAAGAAGCATCAAAAGAGGAACCATTGCATTGAATGCTCCATTTGCGGCATGCACATTGCCTACATTATCTTGGGGATATGTCTATCCAGCATTGTATAAACAATGCGAATCCATTGGATTCAGCGCTGCAATGTTGCTCATCTTTGTTGAAATTACAGGCTTTCTAGTTCTGTCAATAGTGATGCCATTCAGATCCAAATGAATTTCATCATACACGAAAGCATCTGCTTTATTGGAAAGCTTTGCACTGGTTCGCGTTCCACTAGCCTTGGTGAAAGCTCCCTGTGTGTAAAGGTAACTTCTGCTAGGTAGAGTGTATAGGTCTTCAGCTTGACATTGTATTCTAATCTCGTCATTTACATCTAGTGCTGATGTATTGTAGGGTAGAAATAAATGTTCCTCGTCTTTATCATTTAACCGCGATTTTATCATTTAATGTAGTCAGTTCAGTTATGTTTAAGATAGCTATTATAGCGCTATGTAGCCTAATCTCTCGAGGAACCTTCGATTAACTGATGTTAACCTTACGAGAGTCGTCGGAGGCAGAAAATTACTCAAATCTCCAGAGAAGTGATCTATTATAAAATCCTCGATGGTTCTAACACTCGTTCCCATTACGACAGATCAGTTATAACCTGTGTCTGAAGTAAATATGCTTGCCGCTCTGATCGACTACACAAGGAATGATTTGCTCATAAGGTTTGTAGCGAGGCAGATAAATATATAGGATTTGAGGGTTCTTTCGAGATTTGAGGAGGAATAGAAGCGAAAACCCCGTATACGGAATGTCCACTTTTACCGTGATTGAAAGAGGCCGTTGCAATATTGCATTCGATATGTATGACTTTCACTTTAAATATAACTGCAAGATCATCAGATTCATCCAGTTCACCAGCAGTGAGTATCCTATCTTCAGGGAATCCTAGAAGCGATCCGGTAGATCTCTAACTTTAAAATCAATGGTATAAGGAAAATATTTTAACCTCCGTTTTCATCGCATTACTGTTGAGACAATGAAGTTGAGTTTACCATTCAATCCGAGTTTATCCTTGATAAATGCATTGATGGCTGCAATCTTATATTCTACAGGAGGAATTTCAGTCACTCCCTGACCATCACTGCAATATAATGCAATATAATATTACTGCCATTATTATTTGGTATCGAGTAGAATGCTGCAAAATTCAACAATTCTCATAGTATCCTGCAGCATCAAGACGTGGAGGTGGCTTTAGACAGGTGATAATTACTGGCTCAGATCACTGTAATTGTGTGAGTCATTTGGAACAATAAATCACTGCAACAGGCTTTGTATACTATAAATTACAGGCACATATGGCCGCAAATAACACTATTAAAATTCTAATATCTTCGTATATTACAAATGATTTTAACAAGGTTTCTGTCTCTTGAGGAGGTCTCAGGTTACCAAAGCTATCATAAAATCTATATTACCGTCTTTCCGAATAGCAATCAAATGTGCTCCTTCATTTGAAGCCTCCAGGTTTACAACAATACAGTATTTCCTTACCGATTGAGGATGCAGTTTGTTATTCACGTACACACCCCTAAAGTGAGTGATTTTGTAAACGTTAGCATGCCTTTCACTGTCAGTTTGCTTAAGGCTTTCTCCGGTATACGTACAAGCCTCCTCCGGGGGTTCTGAACTTTTTTAAAGCTGTGCCTTAGCACCCTTATTCTTTAAAGTGCCTGCAATTTTATCAGCTGTAGTTAAGACGCCATTATCAGTACCATTGGTAAATATCCTCCACATCTTCTCCTCCTCATCTTGTCAAGACCTTTTCCTTTAGCCTAAATCACCGTGTTATGTCTCGTTATTTTTGCAAGTTGTTTATCTGCGCCATTTTGTTTGTTAGCCGCGGAGGCAATCTGAGCAGTTCCTACAGTCCCTGCACTTAAAGCTGCAATGATGGATATTAATGTCAAAAATTCTCAAAGCCTCGTCTTCCTCTTCTTATTTTTCTCCTACAGCAATTTCACTCTTCACGATTGTTGTTACAAGTCTCGCCGCTAGCTAACTCCCCAGTTTCCACCTGCAGATTGAACACGACTACAGTCCTCTGCAAATACATTGTGAGCTAAATATCTTTAAGCAACGTCCTTACGTCGTGGTTCTTACAAGTCTTGTCTAGTTGGTCGAATCCCAGGTCTCCTCTCTACAAGCGATTCTGTAACCAGGAAAATACGCTTTAAAGGGTAACGAATTAACTAGCTGACTAATTAATAACACCGGAGCCTCTCTTACACGAGTTTCTTCCTGTTCCAGAGCTCATTATATATTGGCTCTTATATTGTCACGATGCATTGGTAAATAATAATAATAATAATAATAATAATAATAATAATAATTGTATTACTATTATGTTGTTATTCACACAATTACAAGTTTTGTAAACTATGGAAATAAAGGCTTCCACATGCTAAGTAGAGTTAAGAAACTCGCTATCCGAAAAGTGCAATGTCAGAAACCATTCACCTTAGGGTCAATGGTCGGGTTTCTGCTGAGTCGCGGCAGGTCATTTCCCCGAGTGGTATAGTTTTGCTTATCTATGCCAGGGTGTGACTTTAAATACTCCTAGGTTTAGAATTCGTGGTTGATTCATGCTGGACTCTGTGTCGAACGCCATTTTAAAAATCCACGTAGGACAAAGTATTATTTTAAAAGTACGAACACCATGCATATAACACCATCTTCTGTGGCTTATATAAGCATTCGATGCATTTTAACATTCGTATCCCTTAGCCGTCCACGAGTCTTTTAAGTTCCTTATTAAATGCTATAGTAACTACATTTGGGTGTACTATGTAAGTGTTTAGAATCACCTCGTCCATACTAGCACCTTCCTCTTGCAAGCCTTAAATGTTTTAGAACCTCCAGAACCTATGCCTGTCTTAATCCTTCTAGCCGGGCAAACTGCCCTTTTCTAGAAGTGGGTGCACACATAGCGAGAAGCTCAGGTCTATGATCCAGATACTGGGCCCACGAGTCATCCCCCGTAGGTGTTCGTGGCATGTGCGTGGTGACACCGGCGTCTAGAGCCGCCTCTACGAGTAGAAGCTGTAGCCGAAGCAGCGAAGCCGGGGCGCACCGTGACATGTTGTGGAGACTCACGGGTCTCCAACACATCAGGGTAGTCACTCCAGTAAAAATAAACTCCAGCCCAGAAACCCCCGTGACAACTGGTACAGCCGTCACGGTGGAGCAGTTACCCCCATGACCCTTAGTGGCGCCCCTTCTTAACCGTGACATGTGGTGGAGACGCAAGGTTTTCCAACACAGCGGGGCAGTCATTCCCAGGAAACAGACCCATCCTAAAACTCCCGTGATAATATATGAGCATAACACATTTTTATAGACTTAGTTATCAAGATGGAGCCTGTGAAGCAACAATGTACCTCATCTATTCAGATACTAAATTTTGAAAATGATGTGGGAAATCAACGATAAGGTAGTCTCTTTTCCAGTGGCTAGCTAGCTTCTCGGCAGCCCCGGTGCAAATTTCCAAACATGAATTCAGGAGTCTTAAATGGTATTTATATACGCATTATACAAAATTAGAGTTATTCATTCATTATCTGTTTACCCTCCTCTTATGTAGGATTTACACCCCCAGGACTTACAAGCGGGTGCCTGGGGTCAGAGGAGCAGACACTCATGGATCAGACAGAGCATCCAGGATGGGTGAAGGAAGTAGATGAAACGAAATGTTGGTGAAATGGATGAAAGGAAAGGTGATGATGGCGGGGAAAACCGGAGAACCCGGAGAAAACCCGCCCAGACGCCGCTTCGTCCACCACAAATCCCACATGCAGGTCCCTGGGATTGAACCCGGGCCGCTTCGGTGGGAAGTGAGCGGTCTAACCATTAGGCCACGGCGCCGCCTTAAACTTAGAGTTAACCATACATAAATAATAACATAGTATTGCTACTATGTTACTCTATGGCTGGATGAAAACACAAACTCAGGCTCGTACATCCAGTAGTTTTCCTGAAATTCCTGCATATATTCCTAAGTGTAAGAGTAGATATAGTATGTATGTTCTGGCGCAGTAGAGAGATGCCGACAAGCGATAAAGTTCTTTGTTCTACGCCGACAAGCCCGCCCCCTCCCTTTGAGTGCTTACATGCCGCCAGGTCTCGTGTCGTTAGGCCCCGCCCCCTCTCGCTTTGTGCGCTTACCTAATGCCGACAGTGTCTGTGCTAACAGGTCCTACCCCCCTCCCCAATGCGTTCTACTGTGGCGTCATGACTTGAGGGAATTGTTTTCTCGAGTCCTGCCGCCCCTCGGCAAATTAATTAGGTAATGTTCGTCAAACATTTTTTTTAAGACTACTAAGGTCTGCACATTGCATCCTCGAGCAATTAAGTTTTTTGAATAATGAATTGTTGACTCGAGCGTGAGTATAAGTAGTCTGCTCACGGGGACAGTCTGTCATGTAATGAGAACACGCAGCCTTCTTCTATCTGGGGAAAGCGCTTGTCCATTAGCTGAACATGTTAGACGCTTTCACCACATTAATAGGCTTTTAAGTTTACATTACGGATCTGTTTACATACATTAGCGAACGACCTACTTCAGCCCGGATGTAACGGTGACCTCCATTAGCTGACCCGTTAGACGCTTTCACCACATTAGCGAACAAGAGCCCGGCATGTAATGAAAAAACCCGTAACTTACTTCTGTCTGATTGTAACGGTGACCTCTATTAGCTGACAACTTTAGACGCTTTCACCCCATTAGCGAACAATGTCAGTAATTGTTTTCCTAAGTGCTCTACAAACTCTCACCACTTCAGCTTTAGCGGGGGAAATTATATAAAAGCAGCAGCTTCTCCAATGATTTTCACAGTATCGTAAGAACACTGCGATCTAAGCACTCTGCAAACTTTATTCTTTCAACGTTGAAATTACATCGAACAGCATGTCTGGTAAGTTGTATCACCAATTCATCTTCATTAAAAAGTTAACTTATTACTTAGTACATTTAACTTATATTTGCGTTCTTGTTTTTAATGACGGTCCTTTATTTGTAAATAGCTGAGTATTCTAAAAGTTAATAGCTAGACAGTTGAATTTTTTCTGAAATGTGAACAGTTTATTTAAGTATTCATTTTAGACAAGCTTATTCTACATTTAATAGCTAACTGCGCGAATTCTCAAAAAATGTGAACAATTTAGTTAAGTATTCATCTTGTTGAGTAATTATTATTCCAGATATTTAAATACAGGGTTTCACAGAGTGAATTATATTCCTTTCTAGACAAAATACAATTACTTGATTACCCTACGATTTGAATAAAGAATGTTCTGTATAAATATTCTTCCGAGGGTAAGCGGCGGTATTCGATCCGGGGACTTCATGTTTGCATGCATTGATCGAACATTCATCAGTTAATGTTTCATTCCTCTTGTGCAATTAATTTAGTAAAAACTTCCAGTCTGTTTCCATCACGTTCAAAAGAGATATTTTCCATGAGTGTGTCAAATAATACAAATGCTTTATTTTGCCACAGAAATTTCTCAGGTGTTTAAAAATACATCGACATTTCCCTGTATAAGCAATGCGCAATAAAGTAAATTAACTTAATAATATAACTTTTCTTTAAAAAAATAAGTAAATAAATAAATAAATAAAAATCTAACGTGTAAATTAATTACGTTTTCAGCATTCAGTTCTGCTAACGTAGCTGAGGCATACATCCAGCTCTAGCAGGATCGTTCCCCAAATACAGCTATGATTCAGGCACCCGAACAACCGAATGGTAAGCATTCTTCAGAGTTTAAAAAAATTAATGTAACAATTCATATTAACTTCTTGTTCATATTCTTTATTATTATTATGATTATTATTATTAGTATTATTTCCAGGAAGCGGTGTTTATTTCGATGTCTGTCATCCATCAACCGCTGCAATGGCACCAGCAGGCTTCCAAACCTTCCTGGTGCCAAATCATCATGGATGGGACTCTGGCCCGTACATACAGCAACACTCGAATGATAAGAATTTACAGACCAGTGTTTGAGCAATTGTAACTAAAAATTATTTAATAGTAGGTATACAAGGGCGATTCTAGCATACAAAGACCTACCTACGACAGCATAGAGTTCTGGATTGTATAAGGAGAAAAGGATATATTTAAGGGGAGTTTCTCACCGCATATGCAGTCACATAACTCTTTCAGTCTCCCAGAATACCGTGTAGTTTCACGCCTGTGTTCAAAACATCTATTTTTCACGTATAGCGTATAGATTCTTTAGAACTCTGTACTTAAACATGCTATACTATTAATAATATTATTATTAATATTATTTATTTTTTCCAGGAAATGGACTTTATTTCGGGGGCGGCATCGCTCAACATGCAACCCCTGCACCGGCACCTCCAGGCCTCGCAACCATTGCACCTGCACCACAACGCTTCGCGACCGCTGCACCACCACCCCCAGGCTTCCAGACCTTCCTGGTACCAAATCAGCAGGGGTGGGGCTCTGCCCCTTACATGCAGCAAGCACCGAACGGTAAGAGTTTTTCAATATTTTATGAACTTCTTGCTTTACACATTCTATATTATTATTAATATTATCATTATTATTATTTTTTCTGGAAGTGGACTTTATTTTGGGATGAGTCAGCCATTGTCCGCTGCACAGGCACCGTCTGGCTTCCAAGCCTTCATGGAGTCAAATCAGCAGGGTTGGGTCCCTGTCCCATACATGCAGCAACCACCGACAGGTAAGAACATGTTTCAAAATTTTATGAAGTTCTTTTACACATTTTATATTATTATTAATATTGTTATTATTATTTCCAGGAAGTGGTCTTTAATTCGGAGACGGGTTTGTTCCTCACGCACACTCTGCACCACAAGCTTTCCCTGCATCAAATCAGCAGGGGTGGGGCCCTGCCCCGTACATGCAACAACCACTGAATGGTAAGAACCCTTCAACATTTTATGAACTTCTTTTACACATTCTATACTGTTATCATTATTATTATTAATATTATTATTTCCAGGAAGTGGACTTTATTTCGGGCGCGGTATCGCTCAACATGCGAGCGCTGTACCATCAGCCTTCCCTATACAAAATCAGCAGGGATGGGGGTCTGACATATGTGTGCAGCAACAGTCGAATGGTAAGAATCCTTCAACATTTTACGAAGTTCTTTTACACATTGTATATTATTATTATTATTATTATTATTATTATTATTATTATTATTATTATTCCAGGAAATGATCTGGGTGACGCTGGAAGCCAGCCTATGGACCTGGCAACACAGGGATCAGCATCGCCAGAGATTGGTGAAGACTCGACCACTGCACGGTCCGCCTCCTCATCGCTCGACACTCTGGAGGAAGTTATACAAGGTGAACCATCGACCTCCTCAGTCGCAGGCAATGAAACCTCTGCACCATCGACCTCCTCAGACGCAAGCGATGAAGCCGCTGCACCGTCAACCTCCTCATCATCATCCAATGATGTAGAACCAGTTAATAGAAAGAGAGGACCGACATCGGATGGGAGGGAACAGCCTACAATAAAAAAAGTCAAGGTTAGTGCTAGCAATTGCCAGGGTCTAGAGTGCAATACCATCCAATCGGCATTCAAGGGACGTATTTTTAATAGTAGAATAGAAAATACATTAGAAATACTCGAGCCCAGAGTCTTTTTAGATGAGTGCAAGGAGCTTATTATTAAAGAAGCGGAAAACGTTTTACAGAAAAGCAGGAGTGGATTAAAGATGCATTGTTCCATGGAACTTGAATATTTAATCCAGAAACCTGATGAAGAGAAGCGTCTTCCCACTGGCTTTAATTCTAAGCCTGTACTGATTCTTCCATCAAGCGATATCAATCAGATCTTCTCTTCAATTGCGGGGGATATTTTGGAAAACATTTCTACATTTGAGGGGGGAGCATCGTCGAAGTCCTTGTCAAAGGTACTCAGACTGGTGATGGGCTTTACACACTACGATCCTTTACATGCAGGTTCATACATTGAACTACCACAGAAAATTGTGAAAAAACATGCAGTCATAAACATAAAGAATGAAGACAACTTCTGCTTCGCATGGTGCATGCTAGCCTCTAAATACCCTGTTAAACGCGACGGCCAGAGAACCACAAAATACCCTGAGGAACTGCTTTTCGAGGCATTCAATTATGAAGGTATCGAATTTCCGGTACCCTTACATCAAATTGAATGCTTTGAAAAGCAGAATAATGGAGTATCCATTTCACTGTTTGGTATAGAGGAGAATGATAACATTATTCCCCTATACCAAACACCTGAAAAGAAGCAGCACCATGTAAACATGCTATATATTGAAGAGGATGATAAGTCGCACTATTGCCTCATTAAAGACCTGTCCAGACTAGTAAGGAGCCAGACAACGAAGAACTGTCGAAGGATGTGGGCATGTGAGGCATGCCTCAAGAGATGCACCAATGAAAAGGCTCTGGAAACGCACCGATTAAGATGCGGAAAATGCCAATTGCTTAAAATGCCTCAACAGGATGAGTACCTTGAATTTAAAGCATTCTCTAAAAGCGTTCCTGTACCATTTGTTATATACGCAGACATTGAATCTGTTCTGGCGAAGGTTCACTCTTGCGAGCCCTCAAGCAGCTCGAGTTGGACCCGAGCCATACAAGAGCATGAAGCAATGTCTATTGCCTTGAAGGTGGTATGTAGACATGACGAGACCTTGTCAAAATTCTCCCTCTTCAGAGGTCCGAATGCCGTCGATGACTTTGTCAAACAATTAAAATCAATTGCTGATGACGTCATCGATGTGTATTCCAATCCTAAACCCATGGATTTAACCCTTGAAGAGCAACAGAATTTTGACAATGCCTCTGAGTGTCATATATGCCTTGCTGCTTTCACTGTGGGCGATTTGCGTGTGAGGGATCACGATCATGTGACAGGGAAATATCTGGGTGCTGCTCATAATAGATGCAATTTGAATAGAAAGGTCCCTGATTTCATACCGATCTTTTTTCATTGTCTATCTAATTATGACAGCCACTTCTTGATAAGACGCCTGGCGTATGATAATAAGCCCATATCGTGCATCGCTCAAAGTGGTGAAAGGTATATAGCGTTTAGCAAACGATACAGGAACATCAGCTTCAGGTTTCTGGACAGCTTTAAGTTTCTTGACGACAAGTTGTCCAGCCTGGCTGACATGCTGGAGGAGAGTGACTTTAAAATAACAAGGGCAGAATATCCTGTTGAGGAGCATTTTAAGCTGGCGAAGAGCAAGGGAATATTCCCGTATGATTACGTTTCAAGCCTAGACATACTCAAAGAAACTTCTCTACCACCGAAGGATGCCTTCTACAGCACTCTCACTGACAGTCACATCACAGACGAGGAATACAGGCATGCTGAAAAAGTCTGGGATACCTTTAATATCCAGAATCTCGGAGAATACAGCGATCTATACCTGAAAACAGATATACTGCTCTTGGCGGATATTTTCGAAAAGTTTCGAGATCTCATCCTGGGGATGTATAAACTTGACCCAGCATGGTTTTATACATTACCAGGACTCGCCTTTGACGCTATGTTGAAGATAACAAAGGCAAACATTTCCTTAATATACGACAAGAGCATGCTGGAATTTTTCGAGTCGGGAATTAGAGGCGGACTGTGCACAGTGGTGAAGGGCTATACCAAAGCTAACCACAGGTACATGTCCAACTTTGATCAGCATGCTCCTGTTAAACACCTGTCCTATTGGGACATAAATAACTTATATGGAGCTTCTATGGGGTCTGCCCTCCCGTACAAAAATCTGAAATGGCTCACCAGAGAAGAAATTGATAGTATAAACTTCGCTGAAATCAAAGAAGACTCAGAGACTGGTTATGTGCTAGAGGTTGATATCGAATACCCCGACCATATCCACGACGCCCACAACGAGCTTCCTTTCTGCCCACAGAGTGCGATACCACCGAATGGCCAATACAAGAAACTGCTTGCGACATTAGAACAGAAAGGCAAATATGTCTTGCACTACAGGGTGATGCAGCAGTGTATTGAACAAGGTCTAACTGTGAGACATATTCACAGAGTGGTATCCTACGACCAGTCTAACTGGTTGAAAACATATATCGACGTGAACACAGAGAAAAGAATTCAGGAAAAGTCAAAATTTGGCCAAAACTTATGGAAAAAGATGAATAACGCCGTATATGGGAAATTTATAGAAAATGTGAGGAAATACAGTGATTTCAAAATAGTTGGAAGCTGGAAACAGGCAAAGAAGTTGATAGCACGCAGCACTTACCTACGCACCATAATTTTTGAGGAAAATCTTGTAGGAATCGAGCTGGGTAGAGAGGAAGTGCATATGAACAAGCCAATCTACATAGGACACGCAATTTTGGACATTTCAAAATTTATCATGTACGACTTCTTTTACAATATCATGAAACCAAATTTAAAAGACTTGCTGCTGAATTACATGGATACAGACTCATTCATTTTTGAAACGAGTTCTGATATTTATGATTTCATCAGGGAGAACCCCCAATATTTCGACACTTCAAACTTCGAAAAGGATCATGCATATGGCATTAAGCAAGCCAATAGGAAAAAGATTGGGTTGTTCAAGGATGAATTGGGCGGCTTGGTTATGGAGGAGTATGTCGGTATAAGAGCAAAGTTATACGCCTACAGATACGGAGGGCAGACAATTAAGAAAGCTAAGGGCATCACCAGGGCAGGCATGGATAAAATCGATTTCGGCCATTATTTTGAATGTTTAAAAGACCATAGCCTAAAAATTTATTCGATACAAAAAACATTTCGGAGTAAGCACCACAAAATTACAACAATTGAAACAAACAAATTGGCTTTGAAGGGGGGGGTGACGATAAGAGGAAGTTGATGGAAGGAAGCTATAAGACTTTAGCGTGGGGCCATTATTCCCTTAGACCCGGTGATTGCTAGTGCCTAAACTTTTAAATAATGTATATATTGTGTAAAATAGATATCAAATGTGTGAGGGTTTTTTGTGTAACACTTTCCCTCAAAAAAGAAAGAAAAATATGAATGCTTTTAAAATAAAAATACTCATGATTTTACAATCATAAAGCTTTAGTCTTTATTAATTCTTCACATATTACACCAAGTCCTTTATATCAATCCATTGAGTATCTGGAAAACCATACCACTTTACAAGAACTTTGTTTCCACGTTTACGTATAACCTTTTCTACTAAATATGTATTAGGATAGTTAGTCTTTTTTAGTTCATGTCCATAAAAGCCACCTTTTATGATTTCACCATTCCTATCCTTTAGTATGTATGTTGTAGGCTTGGTACGGTTCACACGAAATACTTTGAAGATTTCAACGCTCCAGTTAGATTCATAACCCTTTTCAAAATGTCCTTTATGTTTAGATATCCTGACATAATCACCAACACTAAACTTCCTTGAAGCCATCTTCTCTCTTCGTTCTTGATTATAATTATACACAGTCAGAAGAAGATCGTTGTTTTTCACTTCATTAGGTTTCATGCGGATAGTTGAATGAAAAGTATCATTGTACTTTACAAGGATTCTAGGTAAAAGATCTAGCCACTTGTATGAGCCTTGGACTAAAAATCTCGGTACATCATATTCTTCAAGGTTCGAATTAAACGTTCAACAGCCGCAGCCTTCACATTGGTATAGGTGCTGTAGTGGTTAATATTATACTTAAACATTAGCCGTTTAAAGAATTTGTTATAAAATTCTTTCCCGTTGTCACTTTGAATATTCCGGGGAGGGACATCCATTTCTTGTAATATATCCTCCATTGCCTTTGCAACATTAACTCCGCTCTTATCCTTTAAGGGTTTTGCATATGCCATTTTAGAGTAAAAGTTGACTGCGATCAGAATGTATTTGAAATTTTTGTTCACTCTTGCATATGGTATCATTTCAATCAAATCAATTTGTAATAAATCGTTCATACCTTTGCTGATAATTTTGCGTCGTAAATAGTTCCTCCTCGCCGACCCGTGAAGCTCTCTGGCGATATTCTGTTTGGCTGTCATGCTATAACTTTAGATGCTTTCAACTCCCTGATAATTTCCTCAATCTCTTGAGTGTGACTATTATTACCAGCGTCCCTCGAAGCAATAAGTAACCTCAGCCTATTCACTAATGTGTTAGGGTTTATCCAAAAAACGTAGTCAACCTCCTTATCAGACTTATGCTCCTTCCATGTCAGTCCTAGACCTGAATGTGTATTGAGCAAGGGGCGTATTATATTCTTGTATTTATACGATTTACCAGATTTCAAACGACCGTGTCTGGTGTAACCAGATCTATGAAGAAAAGTACTTTTCATAATCTTAGCGTACGTTTCCAAGTCTTCACTGGTGTATGCAGAAATCTGAGGCGTTCGCTTAAAGATGAGCTCCGTCAAACCGTCTCTAGACTCATACGTTTCATCACCTATCAATATTTGATTATTTATAAAATGAATATCTTTATTTCCAAGCATATAACTTCCATCCTGATATCTCACCCCGTACAATGTATCAATGCGGTCCTTGTCTTTTGACCGAACGTGTTGAAGGAAACTAGAAATACTTGTAGAATCATCATCTTCATTCTTGACTGTCTCCACAGCCAACCCTCGTTGACTGTCCAAAATATCCTTGAGGGGAGCGGTTACAGGCTTCAAAGCTTCGGACATGATATGCTGAGTCTCAAACCTGAGACCTTTTAGAGCTCTCAGTTTTTCTTTTACAGCCCTGGTATGCTCGGCTACAGACTCTTTAAGTCTTATGCTTTCACTATCCATCTTACAAATGACGTGAAAATAGACGATTACAGTCAATTTATAGTCTGCGTCCACCTTGAGTTCTCAGCGTATCGATAGCCTTAGCTAACATCTCTATCGAAGTTCTTAGTTGCTCGGTTTCTTTCTTATGTTCCTGCGTATGTGACTTGAACGCTTCAGCAAAGATTGCCGTATTAGCGTACAGGCTTCTAGTTGATTCTTCTAGACTCGTCATTTGCTGCACATTAGTTTTGTAAGCGTCCATCATCATATTTACATTTTCCTCCACTTTCTTAAGTTTATCATTGCATGAATCAGTTTTGTGAGTATTCAAAACCTCTGTCTTTAACTTTCCGACTGTAGCCTCTAAATCTGAAACTCGCTTCATCGCTAACTTTTCTAAATTGCTAATTTTCTGATTGCAAATATTCTGAAGATTTGTTTTTTCTCTATCAAGCTCTGCGGTAACTTGTTTAATGGAGTCCATTACAGAATCCACTCTGTCTTTTGTAGAGGTTGTTAGAGTATCCACTTTACTCGTAGTTTTATTCAGATTTGCTGTGATGTCTAGCAGCTTTTTACCTATTTGCATCTCGATTTCCTTTGGTAAGTACCTATTTAACTGCTGTCGCGTCTCGTTCGATTTCCTAATGATCATAGCTCTAGCATATCTTTTATTTACAGCATCTGTATCTCCGAGAGGATCTGCTATATCAGTGATTCTCTTATTGTCGAATATAATGTTACCATTACCATCTCTCGTCTGCGTGCGTGAATTGACATATCCAGTGATGAACTTTTTATTCACAACATCGTTATCGTGAACAGGATCTAGCAATACCTTCAATCTAACTTTATCAATCACAATGTTATTTTCCTTATCTCTCTTGAGGATATATCTTGAAATCAATTCATCGAACAGGGTCTTGGCCATAACCTCAACATTGTTAGCAGCTTGCTGAGAGAAATCTTGCATTCTAATTTCGAGAGCATCCACATAATTCTTATTGGAAGCATCATGATTATCTTCAGGATCGTGAACGTTACACAATCTCTTATTCTTGAATTGATAATTTCCTTTGACATCTCTATTTATGATAAAACGATCAAACACTCTTCTAACTGGACCAGTTCTCTGAGAACCGAACCTATCGATGCTCATGGTTAACTACGAATGATCATTTTCTTTTTTGTCGAGCTTAATATATACATCAAAACCATTCCTATATCGTCCCTCATTCATGTGAAATTCAGGAACTAACACAACAAAGGGTCTTCCTTCTGTAGAGCTCTCCCAAACGTTCTTACATAGATCTTTAAATTCGTTGTAGGTCATGTCGGTATTTACATAATCTTCGTAAATGTGCTTTAAGTTTAAATTGTCTTGCCTGAAGAGTATTATCATGTTTGTATTATCGCGAATTAAATGTTTTGGAACTTTAGCATAGGACTGTGCTAGATATACAGAGTCGACATTTCGATGTCTACCCATACTGTAAAAGGATGCTATCTTTTCCGGCTTTTCAGTGATGACGTCATCAAATATAAAGATTGAATTTTCTTCGACTTCAGAAGGATGCAAAACATCATCCCCGTTGTCGAAGGTGTTCACTTCTATACCTTCGATGTTTCCAAGCACTTTAATTAGATATTGGTACTTTGGTTGATAGAGAGACTTTGAATAAATATATAAATTTTCAAAACGTAGTCCATTCTCATGGAGTAGCATATTGAGTAATACGTTTGTTTTCCCTGCACTGGAGCTCCCTAAAATAAGAGCTCTGACATTAGATGGAAATAACTTGCCATGACGATCACTTCTAAAGTCACTTTCAAAGTCTAATACCTGAATAGGTAGAGAGCAGTGCTGCTTAACAAGCTCCATGTTAACAACTAACTTATAACATGTATGTGCATTGTTTATATATATTACCGTTTGTAAAAGTAGTTAATGATTGACTGCAATGATATAAAAGGGCTAATGCATTCAATTACTCGTTTAGTCTATCATGAGAGCTAACAGAGGGAGGTCGTTGCAGTATAAGCGAGGCTCTGGAATTATTAATTCCATAATTAATTCGCTCCCCTTTGAAGCTCACTTACCTGGATATAGATATTGCGGGCCTGGTACTAAATTGGAAAAACGTCTAAAAAGAGGAGACCCGGGAATTAACCAATTAGACACAGCTTGCAAACAGCACGACCTCGCGTACGCTGAGAATAAGGACACCGCTTCAAGACAAATAGCGGATAAGATTCTTGCAGAGAAGGCTTGGAAACGTGTGCAGTCATCCGATTCAACTTTTGGTGAAAGGTTAGCTGCAAGGCTAGTAACTGCAATCATGAAGGGAAAGGTTGCAGTGGGAGCCGGAAAGATGAAGAAGAAGAGAGGAGGGTTTTTACCGTTGATTCCCATCATTGCTGCTTTAGGCGCTGCAGCAGGTGGCGCTGCTCAGATAGCCTCTGCAGTCAATAAAAAAAGGCTGCTGATAGACACTTGGCAGAGGTTGCGAGGCATAACAAGGCGATGGAGACCCGAGGAAAGGGACTCCAGAAGAGAAGGTGTAAGAAGAGGAATAAAAGAGGATTCTTACCTGCAATGCCGCTGATGTCGTCTTTAGCCGCTGCATCTAAAATAGCGAGGTCTTTGAAAAAAAGAGGATCTAAAGGCGAGGGTTTAAAGAAGAAGGCAAAAAACGGAGGAAGAGGATTGTACATATACCGGAGGAAGCCCTAAGTAACGTAGCCCTCGAATATTATGCTAAACGTTTAAAAATTCCTTATTTTAGAGGGGTTTATATGATTGACAAACTTCCTTTAAAACCACACTGCAAAGAGAGACTTATTACCAATCTCGATACATCAGATAATGAAGGAACACACTGGGTTGCTATAAGGAAAGAAGGTGATGTCGCATACTACTTTGATAGTTTCGGTAATTTGAAGCCGCCTCCTGAGATTGAGAAATATCTACAAGACGTTAAAATCTACTATAATACACAGAGATATCAGAATTTCGATTCAGTCATCTGCGGACACTTGTGCTTGCAATTTCTTTTATCCTAGAAGCTGCTTCATCGTCAAGATGAGTTATACAGTTACAGTGAGTGGGTCAGACACTGTTATTTCAACGTATCTAAACCCTCCTCTACAGCTAGATCCTCCAGGTCATTATGAGATTGCTCTCTTGAATTTTGAAACATTCTATTCAATACCAAATGTCGATGGAAGTAATAATAGATTTCATTATATTCATAATGGTAAACCTGAAACCATTGTCATCCCTCATGGAACCTATGAGATTGCCGATATCAATACATTTCTAAAGGATAAACTAGAATTGAATGATGAAGTCTTCTTCATAAGGCCTAACAATAATACAATGAAGGCTGAAATTAAATGTCCTTATACAATGGACTTTTCTAAGGAAAGATCTATTGGTTCGCTTCTAGGATTCACAGACACTAAAATAATTCCTGCTGGAGAAGCGCTCGAATCTGACGATCTTGTGAATATATTTAAAGTGAGTATCATACGTGTGGAGTGCAGTATTGCAACAGGCTCTTTCATTGACGGTAAAAGCGGACATTCGCTCTACGAGTTTTTCCCTTCTGTTCCGCCAGGCTATCATATCTCTCAAGAACCTTCGAACCCAATATATTTACCGGTCATAGATACAAACTATATAGACCAGATCACTATTCGAGTGGTAGATCAACACGGGAAGGCTATCAACTTCAGGAACGAAGTTATCACTACAAGACTCCACATAAGACGTAATGGCAATACATTTTAAAAGACACCACAAATACTATAATAGACGACGTACACAGCGATCGAAGCATACTACCTCTCCAACTTCCGAGGAGTTAACACGTGCTAACCGTAAGTTCCTCGAAGAGTTAGGTTACAGGACGCTATAATGGACATCTTAAACGTAACAGAAGTTCCAGCCTTTGACGACAAGATCACCAAGGAGGAGGAGCATATTTTTCTTCCATACAACACCTCCGCTCTGGATGTAAACGATGAAATTAGAATACCATGTCAAGCTGAAGATTTGTATACGCTACCTAACAAGAGTTATCTCTACATCGAAGGTGCTCTCACCAAGGTAGATGGATCCCCTACTACTACATCGAAGCTCACTAATAATGCTATAACCTTCATGTTTGATGAGATACGTCTAGATATGAATGTTACAACTATAGACAGAACAAGGAATCCTGGAATTACTACAACTATACGAAATTATGTGACTCTCAACCCTATGGAATCGAATCGTCTGCTGAATGCTGGATGGGCCTATCCTGGTGAAGAAGTTGATATAGTACACGCGACGAATGGAGCTTTCAATGCTGTAGTCCCTCTCTCGATGCTCCTAGGATTTGCTGATGACCACAAGGAACTTATACTCAACAGCAAGTTTGAATTGATTCTCATAAGATCCAAAGATTCTAGAAACTGTGTCCTGAGTTCGAATGGAGAGGAAGCTAATGTAAAGTTAACTAGAATCGAATGGAGGATGCCTGTAATTCGCCTTTCCGATGCTGAAAGAGTTCACATTCTAAAAATTGTCAAGTCTGATAAACCTCTACACCTTGCCTTTCGATCTATGGATCTTCATACCCAGCCTGCTGTACCCCAGACAAGATCTTTCACGTGGAATGTAGCAACAACATCTAAGCTCGAGAAACCTCGCTTCATCATAGTGTGTGCTCAGACTGCAAGATTGGGCGATTATAGCAAGAACAGTTCCGAGTTTGATCACTGCAACATTACTAATATGAGACTATTCCTCAACAGTGAATGCTACCCCTACCATGATTTGAACTTGGACTTTAAAAATTCAAAGTTTGCTTCACTATATGAAATGTACTGTAAATTTCAAAGTTCCTATTATGAAAGAGAGAATTATCCCCTCTTGAAGAGAAAGGATTTTCTTCACCATGCACCATTATTCGTAATAGACTGTTCTCACCAACCCGAGGAGGTTATAAATGGAGCTGTGAACATCAGAATCGAGATTCAAGCATCTGTAAATATACCAGCCCAGACGTCACTGTACTGTCTGATTCTACACGACAAAGTATTTACCTACAAACCTCTTTCTCACTTGATGCAAGCACTTATATAATTATGCATACGTTTGGGTGAATGGTTTTTGTAAAGGAATGTACAAGGATATGTTTTATGAATAATAAATTGAATTCATATACTAAAAACACTCTTTTATTGACTTTAGCATGCATTTCAAGCATTTTCCTTCTTCCCCTCCTACTCCCTGAAAAACTAATTGCTCCTGACTTGCAGAAATTATTTAAAATATTCAAATGTCTTTCAATATAGGGCGATAGCCGTTTTAGGTTCCTTACACCTTCAATGTCTAAAGATATTACATTATTATTTAAACATGTATTTATGAAATGAATTGAACTGTCAAAAAATACAATAATATTCTATGCATAAATTACATTGTCGCAATATTCATCACACGCAAACTTTTTTTCTTGACGTAGGTAATCTTCAATCATTGAAATGTTTTTGGATATTATATCCCAGTCTGATTTTGTAATGTAAACAATTGATTTATCACTTTCACAATTTATGTAGAGGGAGGGTATGTCATAGTATAGTCCAATGTTCACGGAATGGGAGGGGGAGATGCTGACGTCATCAAACGCCTGTGATCGATTCTCCGTGCTCCTCCGGAATATCTTCAATGAATAAGAAGACCCTTGGACCATCGTTGAGGATCCTCCTCTTACACCTACTCTTCTGCTTTCTCTTCGCAGTCTCGTTCTGCCTCTTCCTCCGCTGCCTCCTCGCACCCCTGCAACATTATTCAAAACAATGTTAGAAATAGGTTTGGTTAATGATTTCATGCCTTCTGAAAGAGAAAATACAAATATTCGAAGAATCCTCTCCCCTTGCCACACAAAAAAGTACTATCAAAGTGTGTCATACTCACTTCAAGGGTTTGCATGATTCTGTGTGTATCTCGGGCGAGCAATCTGGAATCGTCTGATTTATCCCCTCCTATACCATCGTTGCTTTATCATCATCAGGGGTAGTAGTAATGTCGGGTAGTGGAACAGCATCCTCGTCCATAGGCTGCGTATTGGTCTCTGCGACTGGATATTCCTCTATATTGACAATACGTCTCTCAGGATCCAGCTCCTCTATTGTCACGGGTACCTTAGGCTCAGTCATTCGCAGTCTGTAATAATTTAATTTTAGGTTAGACATAGAGTAGCATTAGAAGCAGTAAATGAAAATGTAATTTAACATTTCTTCTACTTACTCGAGTTTTCTCCTCCTGCGCTGGTAGACCTCGCAGTTATCGTTACATAGGAAGAAGGATGTCATGCGTTCATGCTGGGCTGGGTTAGTACAAAGTACAGAATGCATGTATCCCGTGCACGACTCTGTATCACATTCAGTTAGATGTTTCGAGACGAAGACATCGTCAACTTCCTCGACATCGCTAAGATCCTCCACATCATCACCCATGCTATTTTCACTGAAAGAATAAAATAATTTCAAGTTAGGTTTCATTTAACATACGTACAATATATTACCGAGTTATAGAAATATATATATATTACTTACATGTTCGCTCCTCGATAAACAGGACAGCTCTCTGTACACACTTCCAGTGTAGTCATCTGATCATGATGCGATGGTTGAGTACACAACACTGAATGCATTAAACCATTGCATGTTTCGGAATGGAAGTATACGTAGTGAAAATAATCTTCTCCGCACTCGCTCCAGTAATGATTCATCTCAGATGCACGATTATCACCAGCCATTTCGATTATCACTGAACGAACAATAAATTGATCGCTCTGGCTGCCGACGTTCCTTATATACTGTTGACGGTGACGTCACGCGGCTGTGGAGGGGGATGAATGCATGTTGAGACCTGTTATTCGCCTTCGTGCAGAAGCCGGCTGTCTATTTTTGAATACAAAGGCCTTTTTTATAATAACATTTATAATATTTTACTCTAATGTTATCCGTATTTATTTTATTTTAATAACATATGTAGTATTCACCGATCAATGAGGCGCTTCTGAATTCTGAATACTTTATTCGCAATATTTTATTGAAAGAAATAAGAACTATGAAACTTAATCATTAATTATCAGGGAAAAAATTGTCTAGACTTGGGTTTTTCTACAGTTTGTGATGGAAATTCTACGAGCTAAAAGGTATTTACATTGAGTGTCTGGATGTTTTTCAGAGCACTTAGGAAAACAATTACTGACATTGTTCGCTAATGGGGTGAAAGCATCTAAAGTTGTCAGCTAATAGAGGTCACCGTTACAATCAGACAGAAGTAGGTTACGGGTTTTTTCATTACATGCCGGGCTCTTGTTCGCTAATGTGGTGAAAGCGTCTAACGGGTCAGCTAATGGAGGTCACCGTTACATCCGTGCAGAAGTAGGTCGTTCGCTAATGTATGTAAACAGATCCGGAATGTAAACTTAAAAGCCTATTAATGTGGTGAAAGCGTCTAACATGTTCAGCTAATGGACAAGCGCTTTCCCCAGATAGAAGAAGGCTGCGTGTTCTCATTACATGACAGACTGTCCCCGTGAGCAGACTACTTATACTCACGCTCGAGTCAACAATTCATTATTCAAAAAACTTAATTGCTCGAGGATGCAATGTGCAGACCTTAGTAGTCTTAAAAAAATGTTTGACGAACATTACCTAATTAATTTGCCGAGGGGCGGCAGGACTCGAGAAAACAATTCCCTCAAGTCATGACGCCACAGTAGAACGCATTGGGGAGGGGGGTAGGACCTGTTAGCACAGACACTGTCGGCATTAGGTAAGCGCACAAAGCGAGAGGGGGCGGGGCCTAACGACACGAGACCTGGCGGCATGTAAGCACTCAAAGGGAGGGGGCGGGCTTGTCGGCGTAGAACAAAGAACTTCATCGCTTGTCGGCATCTCTCTACTGCGCCAGAACATACATACTATATCTACTTGTAAGGTATAAAATTTACAAGTATTGCATTTGTGTTCTTGTGTTGTGTTAATGCAGTTACATTTGTGTTCAATGGGTCGATGTTTATAAATTTGAAAATCTGCATTTTGAAGTGGGATTTGATTACTGAAAATGGATATAGCAACAAGAAGACATCTAACATGTTTATGGTATAAATTTATTTTAGAGAATACTACTCCTATAATAGTTACTGTCTGCATTGTAAAAGTAATGTGATGTTAAGGGTACACATCGTAATGCCTTACCATCTTAGACAATCTTACATAGCACAGCTTTGGTATAGTTACAGAGGAATACACTGAGTGTAAGCTATTTACTAATTTAATTCTGACAGTCATTGTAGCTATTTTTCGCTTTAATGAGTGATACTTCCAGTCAAAGGTTTACTCGGAGCTCTTGTCCAGGATTTGGGAGTCAGTTTAAGGGCACACGTGGAGTAGCCATTCATATAAGCCGAGCATGTCCTGTGCAACATAGACAAAATATTTTATCTCGTCAAGGTAGTAAAAGTAAGATAAAACTCGTGTGCAACACATTCTGTTCTACCTCAGAACTCAAATATACCCGATGGTTCAAGAGAAACTTCGGATATAAGTGGTCAGTTACCCCAATGTGATGATTACTGTATTAAAATATTTAATGCTAACGTGGAAATCAGTGTTTGATATTGAGTTTCATACTCACGAAAGCTTCTCCAGAAATGTTAAATCTTTTATAGACTTCTTATCCAAAGCCCTAGAATTACGTTCCGGTCCAAAACACTCTACAGTGTGATATTACCAACTGCGTACGTCAGGGTAATAATCCACAACGTTATAAACATTCCATTAACCCAGAACGCGCAACAAAAAGGTTTCGAGAAAGGAGAAGGCAAAATTACGAATATAAAAAATGCAATTTTTGTACTACATTCAGGGAAGGAAAGTAGTTAAGAGCAGTCCTTAATGAGAAACATACGTCATGTAAAGTAGGTATAATTAAAATACGTCATCATTTCAATGTTCAGTTATGCACTCCTAATTCACATATACGTCCAGACTATCCTCTTGTGCCTACCGTGGCGGAGCAAGCCGCTTTAGATGACACTGAAAATGATGTCGTCACTGAACAAGAATTCGCATTAGCTATTAGCAGAATTGCTATCGACACTGCCCCTAGGCCAGACCGTGTTATTATAAGAGCCTTAAAGGATGATATTTGTCATGTTATCTTGGCTAAGCTTATCAATATCATGCTAGCCAAACATTAGTTCCAGACTGTCTCAAACAAGGCAGAAGGGTGCTAATATATAAGTGTGGCAACAGAAAGAATCATAAGATCCATCTTATGGAGAACAGTAACTATTTTCTCTGTAGTAAGAAGAGTAGAACGTATTTTGGATAGACGTTTTAGAGACGTAGTCAGTTTCGATGATAACCAAAGAAGATTCACAAATACCCCTGGAATTTTAATTAGCGCATGTATCCTTGAATCGATTCTAGCTTCTGCGAAGTCCGTAAAAAAGACGCCTCATTAGGCTTTCTTGATATCAGTAAAGCTTTCGATAATGTGGGACACCAACATCTCCAAAGCACACTCCAATCTCTGGAAATCCCCACAAAATTGTCAGAGGTTATTTAGTAATTGCACAGCAATAACGCCACACATATAGAAACAGAATTTGTAAAAGTAAGCCTATCAATATCAAAGTGGTGTCCGCCTCTTTCTCCTAGTATCTGTAATATTTCAACTGGCCATATCATCAGCAAACTCTCTTCTCAGAGTGTTCAAGAACAACATGGATTTTCAATCGCAACTGGACTACCAAGCACAACAGCTTTGGCCATCGCTGACGACACCATAGTTATTGAAAAAATTAGGATTCACCCCTAATATATCTGAACCTTGTATCAAGATGTTAAAATAGATTGGTCTACAAATTAACGTCAAAAAATCTAAATGTGTTTCAATTAAAATGACACTATTAACTTAAACTACTATCACAACGCCGATGCAACTATTAAATACCTTAGAGTCACCTATCATAATACAGCTATATTTGACAGGGTTAAAGCATGGATAAACTAAAGAAAAAGCTTAACATCCTGGCATCATCACCTTTACGGCAGTCATACCACAAATTAAACGTGCTTTGCAATTTCATCTGCCTTCTCTGGTTCATCAATTTCAGACAACACACATTAACAAAAAACCATCTAAATTCCTTTCTGATGCTGACAAAACCTATTAAATTACACTAAAACAAAGATTATAATTTCCTTCTGATATCCCGTATCTATGTTATAGATATATAGAAAGTACAAAGGACTTTACAAGTCCGACTGGGAAACCTATTTGCAACATATTAATGCCTGTCTCAATTTACAGAGAACACGCAACACCATTATCAATACCTGCCGTGACTTACCGTTTGAGATAAAAACATGCTTGCAGAAACTCGAACTTGAGAATATTCCGAATGAACTAATGAGATTTAAGGTACCTATAAAACAACTGAGAGAGTGGAATTTCAATGCTGGTGTACCCCCTCTCAAAAAGGTAAAGTGGTTGTACCATACCAGCAATGCACTGGATGCGATAACCTGACCAGCTTACCCACAGCGAATGGAAAATCGCATTCAAATGACTGATGCTGCGTGCTATTACACAAAGGTCCCGAGACAGTTACCACTGTTGCCGTTGCGATAGTGAGATGGAAACCCTTGGCCACGTTTTGGGTACCTGTCCTTTCGGTGAGACACTGCGAAATTATCGGCATCATAAAATAAGACAGTAGGTTATTAAAGTGAGAGCTGGCCCATTTTTGGGGCATATATGGTAAAGGATAAGGAAAACGAGGCTAGATGCGACGGTTCAAGGAGGAAAATGGGTTTATATGGGAGAGATAGGGAATACGACGACCGATACTAGGCTAGACAAGGGCTGAAGGAGGGAAACGGGTTTATATGGAAGAGAGAGTGGAGAGGTGTAAGTCTAACCAGGGTTGAGGAGTATAGTATGGTTTATGTGAGAGGTATAGGAAACGGAGGAGAGGTGTTAGGCTAGACAAAGTTGAAGGGTAGAGTACGTCTTTTATATGGGAGAAGTAGGGAATACGAGGAGAAGTGCTAGGCTAGACAGAGGCTGAGGAGTAGAGTATGCGTTTATAGGGGAAAGATAGGGAAAACGAGGAGAGCTGTTAGACTAGACGGGGATTGAAGGCTAGAATAAACCTTTTATATGCGAGAAATAACAAATCGAGAAGAGGTATTAGGCTAGGAGAGATTGAGTATGTGTTTATAAGGTGAGACGAGACAACGGAGAGAGATCCTATGCTAGGATAGAGAGGTGTTAAAGGTAGAATTTGTTTTATATAGGTTAGGTAGGAAACCAAGGAGAGATACTCAGCTAGACAGGGGGCAGGAGGAGAATGCGCTTTATGAGAGGTAGGGGATACGTGGAGAAGTGCTAGGCCAGACGGATGTTGTGGAGTAGAGTATGCGTTTATATGGAAAAGATAGGGATTACGGAAGAGATGCTAGACTAGACAGAGGTTGAGAGTAGAGTATGCGTTTATATGTATGACAGGTATAGGAACAGTAGGAGAGGTGTTAGGCTAGACAGATACTGAAGGAGTAGAAATATGAGCTTATATACAGGAGAGATAGGGAATACGAGGGGAGGAGCTGGACTAGTCAGGACTTGAAGGGTAGAATATGGCTTTTATATGGGAGAGATAGCAAACCAAAGAGAGGTATTAGGCTAGGAGGATTTGAGTATGCGTTTATAAGGAGAGACGAGAAAACGGAGAGAGATCCTATGCTAGGAGAGAGTTGAAGGAGTGGGAAATGTGCTTTATATGGGAGAGATAAGGCATACGAGGAGAAGTACTAGGCCACACATGATGAGTAAGGTATGCGTTTATTTGGAAAAGATAGGGATTACGGGGAGAGATGCTAGACTAGACAGAGGTTGAGAGTAGAGTATGCGTTTGTATGTATGAGAGGTATAGGAAAACGAGGAGAGCTGATGGGCTAGTTAGGTACTGAAGGAGTAGGAATATGGGATTATATACAGGAGAGATAGGGAATAGGAGGGGAGGTGCTAGACTTTGAAAGCGCCTTTAGACGAGAACTTCATTGAAAGCTTTTTGCTATCAATGCTAGAACACTAATTCTAGACAGCTCCAGCACGTAACCCACTCATGTTAAAAAGGTTACCCGCTCACTCAAAAAGGTAACCCACTCACGCAAAAAGGTAATCCGTTCAATCAAAAAGGTAACGCGCTCACGCAAAAAGGTAACCCAATCACGCAAAAACGTAACCCGCACACGCAAGAATGTGACACACTTACGCTAAAGAGGTAACCCACTCACGCAAAAAACTAACCCACTCACGCCAAAAGGTAAGTAATTCGGTTAGTATCACAGGGTGGGACTGATTCCGGGAAGTGGGTATAACATAGTTCCGTATAATTTCACAGCTAATTCAGATGGTATCGTAGGTATTTAGGATGATTCAGGTAGTATCGTGGGCATTTAGGCTAATTCAGCTAGTATCACAGGAGGCTAGATTACAGAGGCTGACTGCATCATAGCTGTGTATGATTTAACAGGTAATTCAGCTAGTATCGTAGGTATTTAGGCTAATTCAGCTAGTATCACAGGAGTGTAGATTCCAGTGGTTGGGTATAGCACAGTTTCGTATTTCACAGGTAAATCAGAGAGTTCATAGGATTTAGGATAATTCAAGTATCATGGGTGTTTAGAGTAATTGAGCTAGCATTGCAGGAGGGTAGGTTCCAGGGGTTGGTTATGACATAGTTTCGTATTTCACAGATAGTTCGGGTAATATCGTAAGTATTTGGGGATAATCAGTATAGTTTCACAGACACACGTAATAATTTCGATCAGCGATTTGTATCACAGCTATTTAGGGTAATTGCAGGTGATTCAGGTTGTATCAAAGGTATTTGGGTCATTTTAACAGGTAATTCAACTAGTATCATTGATATTTAGGGCAAACCAGATAGTATCACAGGTGGTCTTGCTAATTTCGAGCAGGGATTCGTATCAGAGCTATTTAAGGTAATTTCACATGATTTGGTGGTATCACAGGCATTTAAGTCATTTTAACAGGTAATTCAGATAGTATCACAGGTAATATAGAGAGCAATTAGATTATAAACATTTCTCATCCAACGTTACAATACTTTTATATATAGTTTTTTCTAAATCTTACAAACCTTTTATATGTTAAACATTAGTGTGCGAAGGGGAGAGGGATAAACTGCATATTGGTTTACAAATTGAAAAGCTTTGGGTCAACATACATTTATTTTAGTTCGTTATAGGTGCCTCTCCCCTTTATCTACGCTTGAGACTAGCACTAGGATTGCTCCTAATGGCGGGATTAACACCTTCCCTTCCATATTTTTATTCTTCTTCTTTCTTCATCAGGCGTCTGCTAGTTGCATACACAGCACAGGATAAACTTTATTTTTTTAAGATTGTGGAGTCACGAGAAAATCTTCATCTTCGACTTACATTCTTTTAAGCACTGTTTGTGATACGATAATGTCCATACGCATAGGTTGTTTTTCCATCCTCAGCAATAATTCTTTTATCATCGTATAGAATCGATGTAATTTTATTCACTTGCACTGTGGTAACAGCGTGCTTTTGTAACAGGATTAGTTTCATGAGCGTTCTGATGATTTCACAGGTTTTAAGACAGTCTGTATAGCTGTCAAACGTAATGTACTGCTTAATAGCGCTACGTTTTATACCTTTAATCTTTTCTATCATCTATCCTTGAATATCTAAGACATATACCTTAGGTTGTAATCCAACAAAGCAATGAATGGTTTTGCTATTAGCCTCATCTTTAAATTTTCCAAGCACCTTCTTGTTTAGAGCTGAATAACATATATGGCTTCCAGGATAATCAGCTGTATCCAGATGCTCGAGAAAACGTAGCTTGACCTGGTACATATCTTCTGTTGTCACATGATGAATGAATGAAGCAATTTCCATATACATAAGCTTCAGGTTTTCAGCTCCGTAATATGGCAACAACACGTCATAATGGTAGTGGTACATTAATGTATTGGAGATGTCCAACACACTCATACCAATGCTTATAGGCTTGTTGAATACAATCTGACGAGAGGCCATATGTACAGCAGCTAGATTAGCAGAATATATCGTCCTGTCGATAAACGTAGGCTTGGCGATCAGCTTCTCTAGAGTCTTCTCATTTGTCACCAGTGGTATATCCATACGGTTATACAGATTCTCCATAGTTTTTCCAAACACGGCGTTGTTAAAGAGCTTGTAGAGATCCTTCTCGAAGTCATTTGCTGTCTGTTGCCGTAGTCTGTTGCTAAATTCTTAACATGGTTTCAACCGCCGAGACTGTCGGAATTGTAGCACACGATGGATTTTGGTTAGTCGTAGTCCATGACTAAGAGCTTGCTTCAAAGCCATGTAATGCACTACATACTTCTTTCGAGGTCCAAGATGGGATATCAGTTTCTTTGTAGATGATTCCAATGGTTTCATACACTCCGGCAGGAAAGGTAGATCATTTTGTATATCGTGAAGTTCTGCAGGATACTCGATGTCAACTTCTAATATGTACCCATGAGGATCATCTTCATGTAGTCTCTCTAAGCTGATTTCTTCAGGCGAAACCCACCGAAATCCACCATAAGGGAGGGCGTAAAACATTGCCCCCCATATTGGTTATTAGCGTCCTCGTATGTGATAAATTGGGTTGGTTTTGACGGATCAAACTTCTCCATATAAGTGTTATTAGCCTCTGCATACCGATGGGAAACTTGGCATAAGTGGGTTACCTTTTTGCGTGAGTGGGTCACCTTGTTGTGTGAGCGGGTTGCCTTTTTAGCGTGAGTGGGTTACCTTTTTGCCTGAGTGGGTTACCTTTTTGTATGAGCGGGTTACCTTTTTGCGTGAGTGGGTTACCTTCTTGCGTGAGTGGGTTACCTTTTTGCGTGAGCGGGTTACCTTTTTGAGTGAGCGAGTTACCTTTTTTGTGTGTGTGGGTTACCTTTTTGCGTGAGCGGGTTGCCTTTTTGAGTGTGCGGGTTACCTTTTTAGCATGAGTGGGTTACGTGCTGGAGCTGTCTAGAATTAGTGTTCCAGCATTGACAGCAAACAGTTTTCCATGAAGTTCTCGTCTAAACTCGTTTTCAAAGTCTAGCATCTCCCCTCCTATTCCCTATCTCTCCTGTATATAAGCCCATATTCCTACTGCTTCAGTATCTGTCTAGCCCATCAGCTCTCATCGTTTTCCTATAACTCTCATACATACAAACGCATACTCTACTCTCAACCTCTGTCTATTGTAGCATGTCTCCTCGTAATCCCTATCTTTTCCATATAAACGCATACCTTACTCCTCATCATGAGTGGCCTAGCACTTCTCCTCGTATGCCTTATCTTTCCCATATAAAGCACATTTCCCACTCCTTCAACTCTCTCCTAGCATAGGATCTCTCTCCGTTTTCTCGTCTCTCCTTATAAACACATACTCAAATCCTCCTAGCCTAATACCTCTCCTCGGTTTGCTATCTCTCCCATATAAAAGCCATATTCTACCCTTCAAGTCCTGACTAGTCTAACTCCTCCTCTCGTATTTCCTATCTCTCCTGTATATAAGCTCATATTTCTACTCCTTCAGTATATGTCTAGCTTAACACCTCTCCTACTGTTCCTATACCTCTCATACATATAAACGCATACTCTTCTCTCAACCTCTGTCTAGTCTAGCATCTCTCCCGTAACCGCTATCTTTTCCATATAAACGCATACTCTACTCCTCAACATCTGTCTGGCCTAGCACTTCTCGTATCCCCTACCTCTCATAAAGCGCATTCCTCTCCTGCCCCCTGTCAAGCTTAGTATCTCTCCTTGGTTTGCTACTTAACCTATATAAAACACGTTCTACCTTTAACACCTCTCTATCCTAGCATAGGATCTCTCTCCGTTTTCTCGTCTCTCCTTATAAACAAATACTCAAACTCTCCTAGTCTAATACCTCTCCTCGATTTGTTATTTCTCCCATATAAAAGGTTTATTCTAGCCTTCAATCCCCGTCTAGTCTAACAGCTCTCCTCGTTTTCCCTATCTTTCCCCTATATACGCATACTCAATCCTTCAACATCTGTCTAGCCTAGCACTTCTCCTCGTATTCCCTACTTCTCCCATATAAAAGACATACCCTACCCTTCAACTCTGCCTAGCCTAACACCTCTCCTCCTTTTCCTATACCTCTCATATAAACCATACTCTACTCCTCAACCCTGACTAGTCTTACACCTCTCCACTATCTCTTCCATATAAACACATTTCCCTCCTTCAGCCCCTGTCTAGCCTAGTATCGACCGTCGTATTCCCTATCTCTCCCATATAAACCCATTTTCCTCCTTGAACCGCTGCATCTAGCCTCGTTTTCCCTATCTTTTCCCATATATGCCCAAAAAAGTCGGCCAGCTCTCTGTATAATAACCTACTAAGATCCACTATTGCTAAAGCCTTAAAAGCAAAAGGCAATACAATATTTGAAGAAG
Organism: Deroplatys truncata; assembly: GCA_030765065.1. NCBI lineage: Eukaryota > Metazoa > Arthropoda > Insecta > Mantodea > Mantidae > Deroplatys > Deroplatys truncata. Next base: position 406,478,462 of record CM060990.1, read on the forward strand.
TATATGGACCTTCCCAAGACGGCTGCTCTCGTCGGAATGAGATAATCGCCATCCCAAAAGGCCATTCGGATATATCACTGACCTAACAGTAAGAATGGAACAGGATGAACTTCATCCAGTTGAAGTACATGCTGCAAAGTGTCAAATCTACGAGCCTACCATCTCCCACTACCTTGAGAAGTACAGTTTACCATCAGTTGAAATGACTGAGCAGAAGATTGGGACATAAGGAACCATACCTGACCACTTTGCTAAGTTTCGTAAAAAGTTAAGTCTGAAGGTAAATTTTTTTATAACATTGTAGATTTTGCCTTAAATGTTCAATCAAAATTCCCCAAGATCATCTATACTGAAATTAATTTCACTTATAGCCTATGTTTAAAAGAAGGGACGTACTTTTGAAACATTTCCCCCCTAAAATAGAATTTTCATCTTTTTTTACACAAGATTGCACTTTGTTTCAGTGATAACCATTTGTTGTCTTCTTTTGTTATTCATGTTTTATATAATCATTTGTAAAATATTAAGCTTTGTCTTTTTGGAGTCCCTACTTTTTGCAGAGCTGGAAGCTTTCTTTCTGAATAAAAATATGCATAAGTAAACACTTGGTTTTAGAAATTTGAAATCGGATGGTTTCAAATAAGAGATGTTAAGTGTTTGATTTAGCTCTGTATTTGTGTAAAACGTATGGCACTGAGTTATTGTTATAATAATATTATCATAATCAGAACTAATGTTATTTTGAATTTAAAGTGTTACATTACTAAAATAACCATATGAATTTCAAAATAAAAATAATTTGTCCCTGACATAAATTAATCGAGCTTTTAATTAAAGTAGATAATTATATTCGATTGCGTCACTAGAAGGAACTATTGCAGTAAACGTACAGAAATTGTAAAAGAATAGCTTAGAGTAATAAAACCAAGGATTAAAATTTAACAAAGCTTAAAATCCAAATTTCCTTGATATCAAGAAAAGGAAGTTATGTTTTCAACTGTAAAAACATTATTAAACTTTCTTGGTTGCATTTTGGGAAGTAAATGAACGATTTTGTCACCGCTAATCCGTCACCACTTTAATTTTCTTTTCACAAGAGGGTGAAACCATTTAGGCGTTCTTGAATCATAGAACTTCTAAAGGAGTTCTTAATCTGTTTTCCTTTAGAAAATGATTCTTCAGCTTTAATCACTGAAAAAACAGGAACAGCTAAATACGAGCATCAACAATCAGAATATACAGTATGTTAGGCAGAAGCCAAATAACAATGTTTAATTAGCAGTAGATTAGCAAATGTTTCACGTCAGTAGCATATATAGGGGGAAGCTGGCGCAGTTTTGCGTTTATATGGGAAAGGATAGGGAAAACGACGTTATATGCGATGGTTCACGGAGGAAAATGCGTTTATATGGGGAAGATAGGGACTACGAGGATCGATGCTAGGCTAGATAGACGTTGAAGGAGTGGGGATGCGCTTCATATGAGAGATACGGGGATTACGAGGAGAAGTGTTAGACTAGATAGAGTTTGAGATGTGGAATATGCATTTATATGGGAAAGATAGGGAAAACGTGAACAGATGCTAGGATAGACAGATGCTGAAGCAGGGGGAATATGAACATATATACAGGAGAGATAGGGGATACGTGGAGAGGTACTAGACTATTCAGGGTTTGAAGGGTAGAGTATGGCTTTTTATATGAAGAGACGAAGAAAAAGAGGGTATATGCTAAGTTGAGAGAACCTTCAAGGAGGAAAGATGCGTTTATATGTAGAAGATAGGGAAAACGAGGAGAGTTCTGAGGTAGAGCAGGGACTGAAGGAGGGAGAGATATGCCTTATACGACAGAGATACGGCATACGAGGGGAGGTGCTAGTGTAGACAGAGTTTAAGGAGTAGGGTATACGTTTATATGAGGAATATATGGAAAACGGGGAGAGATGGTATGATAGACAGAAGCTGGGCCACTTTTGCGTTTATATGGGAAAGGATAGGGAAAACGAGGGTAGATGCGACGGTTCAAGGAGGAAAGTGCATTTATAGGGGAGAGATAGGGAATACCAGGTCTGATGCTAGGCTAGTCAGATGCTAAAGGAGGGAGGGATACGCTTTATACGAGAGATAGGGAATACAAGGAAAGATGCTATACTAAACAGGACTTGAAGGATAGAATATAACGTTTTATATGGAAGAGATAGCGAACCAAGGAGAGGTATTAGGCTAGGAGGTTTGAATGATAGAGTAGGCGTTTATATGCGAGAGATAGGGAATACGAGGGTCGATGCTAGGCTAGACAGGGTTGAAGTAGGGGAATGCGTCTTATATGAGAGAGGTAGCGGAATATGAGGAGAAGTGTTAGACTAGACAGGGTTTGAGGTGTGGAGTATGACTTTTATGGGATAGATAGGGAAAGCGTGAGCAGATAATAGGCTAGACAAATGCTGAAGGAGGGGAATATAGGCTTATACGGGAGAGATACGGAATACAAGGAGAGATGCTAGACTAGACAGATGCTGAAGGAGGAGGGGATACGCTTTGTACGGAAGAGATAGGGAATATGAGGAGAGGTACTAGACCATACAGGACTTGAAGGGTAGAATATGGCGTTTTTTATATGGGAGAGCTAGCAAGCCGAGGAGAGGTATTAGACAGGGAGGTTTGAATGACAGAGTATGCGTTTATATGGAGAGACGAGGAAAACGAAGGTAAGTGCTAGGTTGAGAGGGTCTTCAAGGAGGAAAATACATTTATATGAGAGCGGTGGGGAATACGAGGAGAGGTGCTAGTCTAGAGCGGGATTGAGTAGTAGAGTATACGTTTATGTGAGAGAAATATGGAAAACGGGAGTGGTACAAGGATAGACAGGGGTTGAAGGGTGAGGATGAATGTAGGTTTATACAGTAATATAGAGAGTAATTAGATTATTAAACATTTCTCATCCAACATTACAACACTTTTATATACTTTTTTTCTAAACCTTACAAACTTTTTATATGTTAAACAGTAGTGCGCGAGACGGAGAGGGATAAACTGTATATCGGTATACAGTGAAGTATACGTCCTAACCTATCCCCACCTTGAATGCTCTGGATCTTCTCATTGTCTATTCATTCCTATCATCTAACATAATCACGTAACAAGACGTAACACAACGTAACATAACAGCATGACAAGACGTTACACTACGTAACATAAGTACGTAACCATGTGTCAAGACGTAACACCACGTAACCCGAAGTCACACAGTGAACATAAGCACGTGTCCACGTAACATCACGTGACATGTCGTAACCAGAAACGTCACACGACGTAACAGCACGTAGCAACTATGTAACCACCTAACAAAACGTAAGAACAACACGTAACCAACCCATTGCTAAGGTAATCTAAGCTAATCCATCCTTCATAACTTAGACAATAAGTACGAGAGCCTAGCCTAGATTAACCTGACCAATCCCAAACGTTCCTCTCATCATCTATTCCACTCAGTCATCGTCTAACCTAATCTGGCTAACCAGAGATAACCTCGACTTTCTTTTAGTGAAATTGCAATGTTTTATTCAGGTTTTATTATTCGAGAGTTTTAATTGAAAAGTTTACGCCAACATACCTTTATTTTAGTTCGTTGTAGGTGTCTCTCACCTATTTATCTAGGCGTGAGACTAGCACTAGGATTGCTCCTAATGGCAGGGTTACCACCTTCCCTTCCATCTGCTTCTTTCTTCATCAGGCGTCAGATAGTTGCATACACAGCACACGGATAACCTTCATTTTTTTAAGATTGTAGACTCAAGAGAAAATCTTTATCTTTGACTTACATTCTTTTAAGCGCTGGTTGTAATGGCGTAATGTCCATACGCATATGTCGTTATTCCATCCTCAGCAATAACTCTTTTATCATCAAACGGAGTCAATGTGATTTTATTCACTTGCACTATGGTAAGAGCATGCTCCCGAGACAGGATCAGATTCATGGGTGTTCTGATGATTTCTCCGGTTTTAAGACAGTCAGCATAACTCTCAAATGTAATGTACTGATTAATAGCAATACGTTTAATGCCTTTAATCTTTTTATCATTAAGCCATGGATATCTAGGGCATACATCTTAGGTCGTAGTCCGACAACGCGCTGGATGATTTTACCATTAGCCTCATCTTTAAATTTTCCCAACACCTTCTTGTTTAGAGCTGAATAGCATATATGGTTGACAGGGTAATCAGCTGTATCTAGGTGTTCGAGAAAACGTAGCTTGTCCTGGTACACACATGAATGAACGAATTAGTGTCCATATACATGAGCTTCAGGTTTTCAGATCCATAATATGGCAGCAACACATCTAAATGATGGTGGTACATTGGTGTCTTGGAGATGTGCAACAGACTCATTCCATTGTATATAGGCTTGTTGAATAGGAAGCCATATGCACAGCAGCTAGATTAGCAGCATATATTGTTCGATCGATAAACGTAGGCTTTGCAATTAACTTTTCCAGAGTCTTCTCGTTTGTCACCAACCGTATATCCACACGATTACGAAGGTTTTCCATTGTTTTTCCAAACATAGCATTGTTGAACAGTTTGTAGAGATCCTTCTCAAAATCATTTGCAGCCTTTTGTATTAGTCTGTTGTTAAATTCCACATACGGTTTTAACCACTGTGACTGTCGGAATTGTAGCACACGATGGATTTTTGTTAGTTGTAGTCCATGACTAAGGGCTTGCTTCAAAGTCATGTAATGTACTACATACTTCTTTCGTGATCCAAGGTGAGGAATCAGGTTCTTTGTAGTCGAATTCTTTGGTTTCAGACACTCGGGCAGGAATGGTAAATCATTATGCAAATCATGGAATTCAGCAGGATATTCGATGTCAACCTCTAATATGTATCCATGAGGATCATCTTCTTCTAGACTTTGTAAGTTTATTTCTTCAGGTGAAACCCTCTGAAATCCACCAAAAGGAAGGGCGTGACACATTGCCCAACCATATTGGTTATTAGCGTCCTCGTATGTGATAAATTGGGTTGGTCTCGATGGATCAAACTTGTCCATGTAAGTGTTATAAGCCTCCGCATACCAATGTGAAACTTGGTATAAACCTCCTCTTATGCCGGATTCCACCATGAGTAGTTGGTCATAACCTTGCAACAGTTCCAGTTTGCGGCGATCACCTCCTCATCCGTTGCTGTAGCTTACCTTGATGCTTCTCCCGTTGCTTCCAGAAGTTCTCAGCGTGTTGGTTCTTCAATTTATCCTCGGCTAGCTGCAGTAATTTTCCTTAAATTATATGGGAGCATGGACTTATCCTCGGTAAAGGAAAACGTAGATCTCGGGTGGTGATATAGGAAGACATAGACTTGCTTTGTTTATGAAAAGATGACACTGCCGTTTCTTTTTATTTAATTTAACACTCGTAGTATACAAAACTGGTATTGCCGCTGTAAAATACTGTCCACCGCTGTTAGACTATGGCGTGGATATGTCACGAAATATAACTATTCTTATTGTCGCTTTCAGAGTAGCGGATCTTAGGTGTGTTGCTAAAACTATTTTGATTCCCTGTTTTGGCGCGATATCTCACACATCCTGTAGCATCTCTCCCTGACCACACATGACATAAACTGCCCCGAATTTTCCCCAAACAGATCCATTTATAGTCTCAGGCTCCTGAGGCTGCTTCCTTTCCTATTGGTCCATTTTTAGCGCGACTCGACGCGTCTAACTATTTCGAATAAACTTTCAGGGATCTCATTGGTCCAATTTTAATATAAATCGCGGCTTTTCCTACATTTACCGTTAAGGTTGTCTTTCTCACTCACTTGGTCACGGCGAATTATCAAATAATGGGACAAAGGCTCTACACCCTCGCTGTAGGAATAATAGCACGGCGACCGGAGAGAGGTAATAAAACTAGGTTTTCTGCCTTCGAAAGCACTATTCCTGTAGCTAAAACATTCCCTCGTGGACAGTATTTTAACATAGCGCTTAAATTATTTACATTAAACCATTTATAACTCTACTAATATTAATAACCTAGATAGATACATAACGTTAAATCACCCTTCTTAAAATATACAAGCAGTATGAGAAAAAGATATTTACATAATACGATTTAACATCACTAAAAGTTAATTAATAAGTTATCTGTAATTACAGTTCTTGGGCTCGGCCTAGAGTTGCCGTTTCAGATTGCCCTGTTCTGGAAAAGAATAAATTTTTTAACACTTGATACAATTTTCTTTTACAGAATAATTCCTCTGATTATGGCCTTTGTTCGTTTGTTTTGTTGACAGAGACCCTTCGCTATACCTGCTCCTTCACAAGGGCTCTGACAAACCGGTGATGTTTATATTTGGGTCATTCACTCTACACTCTCCCTTTAAAAACAGGTTTCCGAGAGACATTCTTATACACAATACATTTCCCGCACACGAATAACTTGTGACGCATACAAATACTCTAATACCCAATTTAAGTTCTAAAATTAAATCTATTTACATACATATTGGTACATAATTATTATGCCTTTATTTATTTCTTTACATCCTTATTTATCGGGTGTATTACCTTTACTATTTGTTCACAGGGGTGTTACCTCATTTCGAGTAAAACTAACCTGATTCTTTTCATTATATTCTTCACCCTTCTCATTCTCTAAACATTTGTACGGTTTGAGCAACTGTTTATGGTATCTCCCTACGATCTTGGAATTCTTTATTTCTTGTAACTCAAATGTATCCGAGCCAAAAATGTTGATCACCCGGTATGGACCTTTAAATAAATTTTCCATTCTATGATACCTTTTGTTCAGAATGCTAGACTTTTTCTTGTCCCGTACCAATACTAAGTCTCCCAATTTGATCAACCAGTGTTTTCGTTTCTTTTTCTTAAACTTTTCTTTTCTTTTCTGCGCCTTATTGGCCATTCTTTCAAAAGCTTTCTTAAACATCTCTTCTTCCGTTAGTGCTTTCGGATCTTTAGCTTCTAGTGTCTGTGGTAATTCCCCTTCAAGTGTTTCCATTAATTTCCCCTTCATCAGCTCGATGGGCTTATAACCGGTAGTAGGGCTCACACTTTCATTTAAAATACTTTCGATGCGCTGATAGTGATTTGCCCAATCACTGTGTTTTTTATTGGCCAAAATTCTCAAATAAACCGAAATGTCCCGTATTATTCTTTCGCAGGGATTGCTTTGTGGGTGGTATTTTGAGCAATGATACAACGTGATTTCGTTTTCTTTTAAGGTGTCTACAAATTTTCTGCTGGTAAATATTGAAGCATTATCACATAAAATTGCCTTCATCTTTCCAAATTGTGGAACATACGACTTCATTATCTTCCTTAGGCATGTTTCACTTGTAATCTTCCTGACTGGGTAAATTTTCACAAATTTTGAAAATACATCTATTAACACCACTATATACCTAAATCCAAATTTACTACAAGGCATCTCACCATGACAGTCCAAGGTCACTAACATGCCTGGTTTTTCCCTTAGTATGGAGTTTGTCTCGTATTCATATTGTATATTCAATGGCTTTGCTTTTTGACATTGTAAGCATGTCGAAATTATTCTCCTTACTTTATGGTGTAATTTTGGAATATACAGATTTTCTTGGATCATTAAAGCTGTGCGTTCTGAGCCAGAATGTGCTAGAGCTTGATGGAACGTGCTTATGAGTTCATTCTCCATGTTCTTAGGTATATATGTCTTCCATTTCTGTATTTCGCTGCCATGTAGTTTATATAACACGCCCCCTTTTACCCCTATGTTTCCCTTGATATTTTCATCTATTTCTGGGGCCCTTTTTATTAATTTATTTAACTTCTCATCTCGTCGCTGCTGGTCCCCTATTCCTTTTAATTCTTTTATCAATCCTTTACTCAAGGGTATTTCAATACTCATTAATGTTACTTCATTTTTAGGGCGTTCTATTCTCTCCGGTATTTCACTGTTGTTATGTAATCTAGACAGCAAATCGCTAAAAACATTTGTTTTTCCTGGAATGTGTTTCACCTCAACATCATACGAAAGAATCTCATGGATGTACCTAGATAATTTAGTACTCGTAAGCCGACAACGTTTCATAAATGAAAGACTCACATGATCTGTGTATATAATAACCTTCTGTAGATATATATATGATCTAAATTTCTGTAGTGCGTAATACACAGCACAGATCTCTAATTCGGTGACCGAAGCATTTTTCTCTATTTGACTTAAACCTCTTGAAGCGGTACTTATCACGTGCAGTTGATTTTCCTCATCTGATTGGGCTAGGACACACCCATACCCGTGACCTGAAGCATCCACGTAAATTACATATGGTAGGTTGTCCTTGGGTCTCTCTAGTAGAATTGATTTCGCAAATAGTTCTTTTATCTTTTCAAAAGCTTTCTGGTGTACCTCGTCCCATTTCCATCGCACTTTCTTTTTAAGTAATTCGCGCAAAGGCGCTATTTCTGCGGCGTACCTCAGGATAAATTTGCTTTGATAATTTAGCACTCCAAGAAAGGACCTAACCTGCTTAACACTCTTGGGCGCTGGTATTCTTCTCACAGCCGCTACTCTTTCTTCGTTTGGCTTCATTCCTCTATCATTAATTACATAGCCTAGAAATTCCACCTCACGGATGCAAAATTTGGATTTATTAATGTTCACCGTCATACCGTTTTCTCTCAGCTTTCTAAGCACATAATTCACATGTTTAATATGCTCATCAAAATTTTCATCAACTATTAGAAAATCGTCGATATATTGGATCAAAAATTCGTCGGCTGAGTCGCCAAATATTTTATCGATGGCTCTTAATAGTCCACTACATGACGTAAGCATACCAAAAGGCATTCTCAAAAATTCGAACTGTTTCCCAAAAAATAAAAAAGAAGTATACTTTCTAACATCCTCGTAAAGCTCAATCTGCCAGTATGACGCCGTTAAATCAATAGTGGAGAAATACTTGCCTTTGGTTATTTTTGACAGCAATTTTTCTACACTTTCGCTCCGAAGTCTGTCTGGTTGTGTATATTTATTTATCCTTCGAGCATCTATTGTCATCCTAAGTTCGCCATTGCGTTTCGTCACCCAACATAATGGACTGCTGTACGGAGAATTTGACGTTTGTATTATTCGGTCTCTCAACATCTTATCGATCACCTGTTTGGCTCTCTCCCTTAATGCAATCGGAATATCCCGATACTTGTGTGTGAAGGGTGCAATATCTTGTACCTTAAAACTGTGTTTGTATGCTTTGCACTTGCCTGGGACGTCCGAAAATACCGCTTTGTTTTCTTGTAACATTCGCCTTAATAGATGCCTTTGTGTCTCTGTGAGGTTCTCGGCAAGGGTCACTTTCTCCTCTACTGCTTCTACCTGGCTGCCGGTATCTTGGAATTCTTTATTTCGGGCGTAACCATAATCTTTCTCATTGTGCTCCGTATACCCGTTGTAAAACCTGTCAGCGAACGCATGCATCTCATCGGTTTCTTCCCCTTGTACTATAGCAATTAATTTCTCACTCCTACCTGTTTGTAATAATTGTACGAAAAATCTTTCTTCGGCTATATCTTCTTCTCCTTGGGTTTTGTTATAAGTATCCTGCTTCATACCCTCTACAAAAGGGATTTCTAATGTTTTTCTGTTCTTCTCTATTTTCAAAACTTTATCAGCAAAATCAACCCTAGCTCTTAATTCAAACAAAACGTCACACCCAATCAAAATGTCACAAATCAAATTATTGATTACCAGAAAAATAAACTCAAAATTTTCTTCTCCTATTTTCATGTTCAACATTACTTGCATTTTTATTCGGGTAACCTCTTTGTTAACTGCTACCCGGCATACCGTGTTCCTTATGGGTAATGTCATTAGCTTAATTCCTTTATTTACCAGGTTCTGATATAACCTCAGGCTGCATACACTCACATTGGCTCCAGAGTCTATTAAAGCGTTATATTCTTCATCCAATAATACTACCTTTATGCTAGGGGAATCTGTCAGATCCTTTTCCGAGTGATTTTGAATAGTAGTTATCAGTTCTCCCAGTATAAATTCATTTTTGAGCCCTGTTTCACATTTTCTGTTTATTTGAGAATTTTGCGCGCTTAGAATCCGCTCCGAGCTCTTGAATGGATCCTGTCTTAGTTTTCCGGGTTATCGACACTATTTGGTGCTCCGCTAGTCTCTTCCACATTTCCCTCTCTCTGCATTTGCCTATAGTTTCCTCTGCTTCCTCTAAAATGTCCCCGGGAATGTCTCTCTCTCCTTTCGTTTCTTTCTGGATAATTTTCGTCATACCTTTCTCCTACATCACTTTCCCCTCGGTCAGAAAAATAATGTTCTCTGGATCTGTTTTCATTGTTTCTGCCTCTCCTATAATTAAAACAGCCACTATATCTTGGTCTGGTTTGTATAGCATTTATGTGATATTGGTTATCACCTTCCCTCCTGAAACGGTTATTTTGACAGTTTCTGTTCCCGGATTGAGGTACGTCGTTCCAGTATCTCTCTCTGGGGTTATAGTTCCCTCTCGCGTTTCCTCTCCAATTCGCATTCCTTGAATTATCCGGTAATGTTCGAACTGTATAGTTTTGTACGTGGTTCCTACTACTTGTCTCGAATGATGATACCAACTCAATCAATTCGGGAATAGAATTTGGCTTCGCAATGAGTAGGTAATGGTGTATACGTTCTGGATAATGTGGTACAATCATATTAATGAAATCCCTCTCGCTTATGGGTGGCTCGATTAGTCTACTACTCTGTGCTTTAGTTAGCAAATAATCTACCATGCTTAGGTTTCCGCGTTCATCGTACTTGCCATTAACTAGGATAGATCTCACCTGGTTCTGAGTATTAGTACTCCAGTACTTATTCAAAAATGCCCTTCTGAAATATTCAAAATTATTATTCTCCCCCAAAGTCAATCTTACCCATTGGAGAACCCTTTGACGTAAACCTTTACGAACGATTAACATCTTTAGCTCGTCCGGAATCTGCTTCAAACGGAAATACTCCTCAAGGTCATTTAGGTATTGTTTAGGATTATCAGCCGAATTTTCCTCGAAAGTAGGTACCCCTATCTCATTTAATAAATGGTAGTTTGCATTACTTGCATGGTTAGATGTACATTGGTGCCCTGAATTAAAATTATATGGGTCGGCAGCTGGACTTTGGCCTCCATTTACCTCCCTAAAAGTGGTGCTAGTTTCACTGGGTGAGCTATCATCACTCTGTCTCACACTTATCCCTAGTCTACCAATAGAGCGTTTTAACTCCTTTACACAATTTTCATGCTCTTCCACCCTCTTCACAATTTCATGATGATTTGAGAGCTGTTCAGTCATTTTTGACGAAAGTTCATTCATCTTTCCCTGATCCTTTTCTAACACTGTTCTAAATTCTCTGAACTCCCTTTGAATGTTAGATTCTAATGTACTTTGTTTTTTTTCTAAAGAAACATTTACAGCTCTTAAGTCATCATCCAATTGCTCCTTTATGGCTAAGCTGGTAACACTTAATTCTGTTTCTACATCCTTCCTTAGTTTTTCTACATCGTTTCTTAGACATAGTTGTCCTGCCTGAATTTCTTGCACTACCTTCCCTTGCTGACTGAATTTGGAGTCCAATTGACTTTGTAATCGGGTGACCTGTTCACCTAAATATTCCCTCATCTCCTGAGCTAATTCCCCTCTCATCTTCCTGTTTTCCTCTCTGACATATTCACCTATATGTATACTCTGCTCATTTAATTTCCCTTCTAAATTTTTACTTTGTTCACTTAATTTTTCTAAGTTTTTACTGTGCTCACCTAATTTCCCCTCTAAATTCTTACTTTGCTCACTTAATTTTTCCAAGTTTTTACTCTGCTCACCTAATTTCCCCTCTAAATTTTTATTTTGTTCACGTGAGTCCTTCCTCTGCTCATTTAAGTCCTTACCCATCTCGTCTATCTTTGTGCTCAAATGTTGAAGCAATATTAGCAGCTGGTTTTGACCTGCGTCAATGACCTGCTCAATCGGTGATTGCCTTTCTAGCCTAACTTCTACTTCTGCTGCACCCATATTTTTTCCATCTGTTGTTATGCTGACAATAGCCTCCCCATCCAGTTCTTCTGAACCTTCCCTTGACCTACTCATGGTTCCGTTAGCAAGTTCTACCTCCCTAGTAATGACTTTACCCCCTCTCAATAGCATGTGTTCACCAAAACTGAGTCACTACTCTGCATGCCTTTTTGTTTGTTTTTGAATAAATGTTCTAACCTGTATTTTTTTTTATGTTAACTGATGCGTTCCGGGTTCGAATCCTGGTGAAGTTCTAGAAGCGATGCTCTCAGCTGTTTTGTTGTCCCACGTAGGTAGACTAGAAGTTCGCGTTGTAATTTTGTTCTGCTGTGCCCCTTTCCTCTGAAGATTCTTCGTCTGTTCGTTGTTTCCTGGTCCTCCGTTTGTGTCGTTCTTCCCTTCGAGCTCCACGTTATGGCGCCAGTTTGCGGCGATCACCTCCTCATCCGTTGCTGTAGCTTACCTTGATGCTTCTCCCGTTGCTTCCAGAAGTTCTCAGCGTGTTGGTTCTTCAATTTATCCTCGGCTAGCTGCAGTAATTTTCCTTAAATTATATGGGAGCATGGACTTATCCTCGGTAAAGGAAAACGTAGATCTCGGGTGGTGATATAGGAAGACATAGACTTGCTTTGTTTATGAAAAGATGACACTGCCGTTTCTTTTTATTTAATTTAACACTCGTAGTATACAAAACTGGTATTGCCGCTGTAAAATACTGTCCACCGCTGTTAGACTATGGCGTGGATATGTCACGAAATATAACTATTCTTATTGTCGCTTTCAGAGTAGCGGATCTTAGGTGTGTTGCTAAAACTATTTTGATTCCCTGTTTTGGCGCGATATCTCACACATCCTGTAGCATCTCTCCCTGACCACACATGACATAAACTGCCCCGAATTTTCCCCAAACAGATCCATTTATAGTCTCAGGCTCCTGAGGCTGCTTCCTTTCCTATTGGTCCATTTTTAGCGCGACTCGACGCGTCTAACTATTTCGAATAAACTTTCAGGGATCTCATTGGTCCAATTTTAATATAAATCGCGGCTTTTCCTACATTTACCGTTAAGGTTGTCTTTCTCACTCACTTGGTCACGGCGAATTATCAAATAATGGGACAAAGGCTCTACACCCTCGCTGTAGGAATAATAGCACGGCGACCGGAGAGAGGTAATAAAACTAGGTTTTCTGCCTTCGAAAGCACTATTCCTGTAGCTAAAACATTCCCTCGTGGACAGTATTTTAACATAGCGCTTAAATTATTTACATTAAACCATTTATAACTCTACTAATATTAATAACCTAGATAGATACATAACGTTAAATCACCCTTCTTAAAATATACAAGCAGTATGAGAAAAAGATATTTACATAATACGATTTAACATCACTAAAAGTTAATTAATAAGTTATCTGTAATTACAGTTCTTGGGCTCGGCCTAGAGTTGCCGTTTCAAGTTCGATTCCAGTATACAGTAACATGGCGTCCCATGTAAGTCCTGGAGAGGTGAAATAATGTGCTGGATCAACTTTGTGCGTTTTGAGAGTTTGCTCTCTGAATGTCTCAAAGACATCAGCTAGAAGAACATCCGAGGTTAAGTAGAGGTCACTGTATTCTCCCAGGTTTCTTGCATTAAACAGCTCCCATACATTTCTAGCGTGATCGTAGTCAGCATCACTAATTTCTTCTTCATTTAATCTATTGTAGAAGGAGTCCTTTGGAGGCAGGCAGGGTTCATTCAAAACATCCCATGATGTAACATAATCATAGGAAATACACCCTTACGTGTCATCAACTTGATCTTGTCTTCTCCGAAGTGTTTCAGTGTTTCAGGGTACGTTGTTAGATTCTTCACCAGCTTATCCAAGCTTGTACTGAGAAACTGAAAACTATCTACAAACCGAAGCTTTATATCTGCTACATACTTGGAAAATGATATATAGCTTTCTTCAGAGCTAGGAATTACTTCCACCCGCTCACTTGTACATCCCAGCTCCTTAACAATGAAGTGTGAGTCATACCCGCTGAGGTTGTGCATGAAGACTGGAATATATTTAGGTGTTTTAATGCTAAATTACATTCATTATGTAGACTTCCCCGATATTCACCACTGATGTGATCATGGTCGCGTACTTTATAGTTCTCTTCAGTAAAGGTTTTTCCACACAAGTAGCATACTATAGAGGCGTTGAAATCCATCTGATGTTGATCTGTATGTTTCAGAGACATGACGGATTTGTATATATTATTACTTTCCTTTGCAAGGAACTATAGGTATTCCATAAACTTCTGAGCAGCATCAACACCACGATATACATAGGGATGCTTAGGAAGACCAGTTTCCAGATGTTCAACGTTGGTTGACGCTTTAACGTAAACGCAGAAACTCATGGGAACATGCTGCTGACAAGGGGATGTATATGAAGATCGGGTATGCATGTATGACATGGAGCGAGAATGCTTTCAAAGTCTGCGTGGATGACGTAAGGTAGTTTCAACATCCTTTCAAAATTTTTAAATTGTACAATTGATTTCTCCTTTGTAGGCATAACTACCCTTGCAACACCATGCTGATTACAGATGAAGGCATCTTCTTGTAGTTTTTCCAGTCCACTTTGTCCTTATCGATCGTCAAAATGTGTAAAACAACGCTTGCAGGTATAAACACGTTCTTTATGCATAGTTTTCTGACGTCGAATAAGTTTTTCAAAATTCTTTATATAAACGTAGTGATGTCTCCCACTACTGTCACTCAATAGTAGGAGGTCACGGTGGTCAGCTAGTTCAGTCTCAGCGACCTTTATCGGATACACTTCATGCTTCTCATCCAGGCCGAAGACGTTGATAGACATCCTGTTAAGCTTCTCAAATTTAGGTATTTGAGAAAGTGTAGTAGGATAGGAAACGCAGCTAAAGTCGTACTTATCTTGGAGTTGCTCGTATATGCTCACCCGTTGTGCATTCTTCTCAACGAATTTAGCTAATACAGAATACATAAAGCATAGCTCATCAGTTAAATTCTGGATGTTAATGCAGGTTTTCCTTGCTTCAACAGATGGCGGTAGGGGTATGTAACTACTTCGCCGTAATGGATTGTACTTGTTGATACGAAGTCGAACTCGTTCCACAGCAAACTAAGCCCAGTTGCTACCCTTAAGCTGAGACTGCTCCATTTCAGTAACCATCTTCTTCATTTTCGTTTCCAACATAGAGTCCAGATCCGTTTCTAGGAAAACAGCTTGATTCCGTGTTTTAAATGTTTTGTCACAGGTTTCTCCGACACTGTTAACAAATCTACACTCAGCTAGGAGATTAATTTTCACACTTTTGTGAATACCAAGCTCTTTATGTACAGCCTGGATTACCCGCTGTTTCGCCTCATGCAGGTACATATTCAGGTCCTTAGTTGATTCACAACGTATAAAATATGATTTCAAGCGTCCATTGAATGAAGTTTCATATTCATTCATGTCACAGTCATCCATGATAGAAAATAACTCTTGCTTAGTCGGTTCTAATCTACGTTTCTTCTCAGGTATGTTTAGTTCACACGCATCTTCGTGTCGGCGACCCTTATAACTGTCTTTGAAGGCTACATTACAATATTTACACTTGAAGAGCTTTTTACAACGTAGCTCATGTTGTGACGGTTTTATGTTTATTTTATTTGTTAGCCCCACGTTTGGGAGCCAAATATGTGACGGAATTCTTTGTTAAGTTTGAAAGCTCCACGTTGTGGTAGCCAATTTGTGGCGGTATTAGTGTTTGTTTTAAAGAATGCTACTGTTTATTTGCCGCACGTATAAAAGACAATTTGTCGCGGTCACTTCGTGTTATCTTTTACTGAGCGCCTATTATTGTATTTAATTTTGGGTTCGCTGTCCTCCGGCTAGCTATGATCTTTTTTGGTCGAGCACTTATCTTATACAGGTGTGTAAACGGAAAGGAGTTTTTATCCAAAGATAACACTGATGAAAGGATTTGTTTTACACGTTTTATTTACTTAACACATTATTCACTTTCACCTATTAATCGTGACACTCGCCAAACTGAAACTGTTATAATAACTTCTTTACTGCACATTATTAATTCACGAACTTCAACTTTTTGTGTAATTAACTTTATGACACTTGAGATTTTTCAGAACTTTGCTACGCGTAACCTGCGAATCGATAAACTATGCTCTGTATTCACCATGACTGCTTTCGTTGAATTCAGCGACATGTAATGCGCAAATGTTTCCGATGGACTGGAGACGACGTGTAATGTACAAATGTTTCCGAAGGACTGGAGACGACGTGTAATGTACAAATGTTTCCGATGGACTGGGAGGAATCTACCTAACACTTAGCTCTTTTTATACTCCCACACCCCGTTATGCCTAAAGATTATAACCGAGCTGCTATTGGTTAATAAAACGCGCCAACATTAGCGTCTATATTTATATCCAATGAAAATTACGAAAACATATGCTCTAGGGAAAATGTTCCAGCAAATTCCTAAGAAAAACGCGCCAATATTACGTCATTTGCTCGTCTCTAATAATGATAAACAGCTCACCCCCTCGCTACATTATTGCACGCTATTATTGTTAGTTTCAAAAAGGCCGTATAAACCCACTTCTCAACAATAATTACAATCAACAAACATCTCAAATCAATGTCACACAATAATGCATATTCACACTATAATCACTCTTTACATTTACATAATTTGTGATACAAATTACTGCGTCAATGTCGTCTTTTATCATATCCACGGAGGAAATTCTTACAGAATTTACCACAAGAATATCCTGAGGCACCAGGAATGATATCCTTATATGAGGACTTATTCATTTTTATTCTTGATATAATAACGTATTAACCTTTCTTCAAGGAAATGTACGCCCTTTACCTTGATAACGCTTTAGAACGTCGATTACTTTCTGAGAGAACAGCGATGTTAACACCTCAGAGATGATCAACAGAATGAAGTTCAATGCTAGAGATCGCTCTATTTATGGAGGAAGCACGAACCTTTTTGGATCAATTATATAACGTATTAACCTTTCTTCAAGGAAATGTTCGCCTTTTCACCTTGATAACACTTTAGAAAGCCTACTATTCTCTGAGAGAACTACGTTGTTGTCACCTCAGAGTTATTTAGCAGAATGAAGTTCAATGCTCGAGATCACACTATTTATAGAGGAGGCACGAACCTTTTTAGATCAATTACATCCTGAATATTAATACTAAAAACAGTGATGAAGCGTGTAAGCTCTTATATTTCAATTCGTGTTACACTGATGTTCGAGCATCTCCGTACAGGTTCGAGTGCTTACAGAAAGTGTAATGTATTGCGAGGATGATGTATTGCTCGGCTATAATCGTACAGATTCGGGTGCTTGACTCGTGAAGGTGATGAACGATCCGTTGACCGAGCAAGAGGCAAGCATTTCCCCTGCGCAACAAATCTAGAAGCACAAAGATGCGAATGAAAGGAAATCGTGATAGCATACACCCCTCCGGCATTCGCCGCAGACCAGGGAAAACCATAAAGAATCCATGACCAGAGTGAGCGACCAACGGGAATCGAACAAGGGAGACCTTCAGATTGTAGACGCTAAAGATGTAAATTATACAGAATGAAAGAAAATCGCGATAGATGAGATACCACCCAGGCATTCGCCTACAGACCAGGGAAAATCATGAAAAAATCCGAGACCAGAGTGAGCGGTTGACGGTAATCGAACCAGGGAGACCTTCAGATTGTACATGTGAAAGATGTAAATGAAATAAAATGAAAGAAAATCGTGATAGCATACACCTCTCAGGCATTCGCCTACAGACCAAGGAAAACCATAAAAATATGATCTCAGAGTGAACAACCAATGGGTATCGAACTCCTGAACACTAAAAGCACACGCAAAGATGCAAATTATATAGAATGAAAGGAAATCGGAATCGATGAGAAACCTCTCAGGCATTCGCCTGCAGACCAAGGAAAACCATAAGAAATATGATGTCGGAGTGAGCAACCAATGCGTATCGAACTCCTGAGCCCTAAAAGCACACGTAAAAGATGCAAATTATATAGAATGAAAGGAAATCGGAATCGATGAGAAACCTCTCAGGCATTCGCCTGCAGACCAAGGAAAACCATAAGAAATATGATGTCGGAGTGAGCAACCAATGGGTATCGAACTCCTGAGCCCTAAAAGCACACGTAAAAGATGCAAATTATATAGAATGAAAGGAAATCGGAATCGATGAGAAACCACTCAGACATTCGCCTACAGACCAGGGAAAACCACGAAAAATCTCAGGTCTGAGCGAGTGGTCGAAGGTAATCGAACCAGGAAAACCTTCAGATTGTACACGTGAAAGATGTAAATCAAATAAGATGAAAGAAAATCGTGATAGATGGGATACCACTCAGGCATTCGCCTGCAGACCAGGGAAAAACCATGAAAAATCCCAGGATAGAGTGAGCGACCGACGTTAACCCAAACAAAGGAGCCTAGAAGCACACGTGAACGATGTAAATCAAATAAAATGAAAGAAAATCGTGATAGATGAGTAACCACCCAGACATTCGCCTACAGACCGGGGAAAATCACGAAACATGTGATGTCAGAGTGAACAACCAACGACAATCGAACGAGGGAAACCTTACGCTTGTAAACGTGAAAGATGTAAATCAAATAAAGTGAAAGAAAATCGTGATAGATGGGAAAACCACTCAGGCAGTCGCCTGCAGACCAGGGAAAAGCATGAAAAATCCCAGGAGAGAGTGAGCGACCGACAGGGAAATCAAACAAAGGACTCTAGAAAACACGCGAAAGATGTAAATCCAATAAAATGAAATAAAATAGAAATCGGTAAGAAACCACTCAGGCACTCGCCCGCAGACCAGGGCAACCCAGAAAAATCTAATGTCAGAGTGAACATCCAACGGCAATCGAACCAGGGAGATCTTGAGATTGTAAAGTGAAAGATGTAAATTATATAGAATGAAAGGAAATCGCGATAGATGAGATCTGAGCCAGGCATTCGCCTGCAGCCCAGGGAAACCCGCGAAAAATCTGAAGTCAGACTGAACAGCCGATGGTAATCAAACCAGGGAGACCATCGGATTATACACGTGAAAGATGTAAATGAAAGGGAAAGTAAATCGTGATAGATGAGAAACCGCCCAGGCATTCGCAGGCAGACCAGCGAAAACTGCGAGAAACCTAAGATCAGAGTGACCGTCCTTACGGAAATCGAACCCACGACCTCGAATGCAAGTCACAGACGTTATCGTCTGAACCAGACCGTAAAAACAGGTTTATACCATACAACTCATAACAATAGGATGCCATGCCAGATGACGTCATACCTAAAGACAGACTGTCGGGGGTCAGTCGACATGTTGAAACGCGCTTGATCGTTCAGACAGATGTTTACATTCAATGCCTACCATACCAACACCTCAATCCATTACACAGCAAAGTTAAAATAATTTTTATTATAATACTTTCTCTCCTTATTTAATTAAATTCATGTATATACCCTATTATTTCATGTTTTCAGTACTTTCATTCCCTCGTACCTCTCATTCACCCTAAAGAATCAGTACACAATATGGCATTTTTATACGCTTAATATCCATTTATCACAGAAAACCATGCTTAATTCGCAGTTATCGCAGAAAACCGCTCACGAGCAAAGTAATTTTTCTCCAGAGTTACACGTATTTTAAGCTTGTAGGATCGTATTAGAAAATTTATCATATTTTTTCAGTTCAAAGTGGGTGAACATTTTTAAAGTCATCGATTCCAGCTGTTTACATTTAGTGTAAAGATTATCATATTTCATTTTTAAAGCCGTGTTGTAAAATACAATGTCTCGCAATCCATTTTTAAAATCAAATCATATATGCGTTTAATGCATATAATGGATGTTTTCACATACCCAATATGGCTGTCATGCGAGTTAAACACTTCAATATGGCTGCTTCCTCACAGCTACTTCCGGCATCTTCATCGTTCAGCGGAAGAGCAAGCTTTCCACTCTCTCACCTAGATGGCACGCGCGCTGGAGGAGACGAGCTGTAGCGTGAGACTAGTGAGGGGAAGCTGCCGCTCCAAGCGAGAGTGGGGCGGGAATAAACAGGTCTAATTAGGGATGCAGTATAGAGGGCACTTCAGTGTGCCCGAGAGGCTCGTCCAGGGAGGAAGTATAGCTCTCGCATTCACTTTAAGACGCGTCGACGTATCGCGTGTTCGTTACGTTATTTTTACCTTATTTAGTCATGCATTCATCCAAGAGATGCAATTTCGTCAGGACGACAGTAGTCAAATGTGTATTACAAAGAAACTAGTTTTATTAATAAACCTTTATTCGACATATTTATCTTAATTACTTTTTGATGTTATTCGAAGATGAATTTGTATTCATGTCACGGGATTCAGCCCAACATCACCAGGTCAACTTGGAACAGCAGTCAATGACGCATCACATTCCAAAGTTAAAATCACCCTTTACCGCATATCGATATCTCTTTCCATTCAGGAGATATAAGCATTTAACGGTAATAATACATTTTTTGTGACGCAACGCCAATTAAAGTGGTCAGTAATCGAATTAATTACACCACAGTAGCTATAACATAGCGACTCTGGACCACAAAGCCGATGCCGACAACTGATAAGATCCTTTACTCTATGCCGCCAAGCCACGCCCCCTCCCTTTGAGGGCTTACATGCCCTCATTTTCTAAGTATGTAGGAGATATAAAGCTTCGGTTTGTAGATAGTTTTCGGTTTCTCAGTACAAGCTTGGATAAGCTGGTGAAGAATCTAACAGCGTAACCTGAAACACTGAAACACTTCGAAGAAGACAAGATGAAGTTCATGACACGTAAGGGTGTATTTCCCTATGATTATGTTACTTCATGGGATGTTTTGAACGAACCCTGCCTGCCTCAAAATGACTCCTTCTACAATAGATTAAATGAAGAAAAAATTAGTGATACTGACTACGATCACGCTAGAAATGTATGGGAGCTATTTAATGCAAGAAACCTGGGAGAATACAGTGACCTCTACTTAACCTCGGATGCTCTTCTAGCTGATGTCTTTGAGACATTCAGAGAGCAAACTCTCAAAACGCACAAAGTTGATCCAGCACATTATTTCACCTCTCCAGGACTTACATGGGACGCCATGTTAGTGTATACTGGAATCGAACTGGAGCTGTTGCAAGATTATGACTAACTACTCATGGTGGAATCCGGCATAAGAGGAAGTTTTTTCCAAGTTTCACATCGGTATGCAGAGGCTAATAACACTTACATGGACAAGTTTGATCCGTCGAGACCAACCCAATTCATCATATACGAGGACGCTAATAAACAATATGTTTGGGCAATGTGTAACGCTCTTTCTTTTGGTGGATTTCAGTGGGTTTCACCTGAAGAAATAAACTTACAAAGACTAGAAGAAGATGATCCTCATGGATAATTATTAGAAGGTGACATCGACTATCCTGCTAAACTCCATGATCTGCATAATGCTTTACCATTCCTGCCTGAGTGTCTGAAACCAAAGGATTCGACTACAAAGAACCTGATTCCTCACCTTGGATCACGAAAGAAGTATGTAGTACATTACATGACTTTGAAGCAAGCCCTTAGTCATGGACTACAACTAACAAAAATCCATCGTGTGCTACAATTCCGACAGTCACAGTGGTTAAAACCGTATGTGGAATTTAACAACAGACTATGACAAAAGGCTGCAAATGATTTTGAGAAGGATCTCTACAAATTGTTCATCAATGCTATGTTTTGAAAAACAATGAAAAACCTTCGTAATTGTGTGGATATACGGTTGGTGACAAACGAGAAGACTCTGGAAAAGTTAATTGCAAAGCCTACGTTTATCGATCGAACAATATATGCTGCTAATCTAGCTGCTGTGCATATGGCTTCCCGACAGATCGTATTCAACAAGCCTATATAGATTAGAATGAGTGTGTTGGACATCTCCAAGACATTAATGTACCACTATCATTATGATGTGTTGCTGCCATATTATGGATCTGAAAACCTGAAGCTCATGTATATGGACACTGATTCGTTCATTCATCGTGTGATGACTGAAGATGTGTACCAGGACAAGTTACGTTTTCTCGAACACCTAGATACAGCTGATTACCCTGTCAACCATATATGCTATTCAGCTCTAAACAAGAAGGTGTTGGGAAAATTTAAGGATGAGGCTAATGGTAAAGTCATCCAGCGCTTTGTCGAAATACGACTTAAGATGTATGCCCTAGATATACATGGCTTAATGATAAAAAAGATTAAAGGCGTTAAACGTAGTGCTATTAATCAGTACATTACATTTGAGAGTTATGCTGACTGTCTTAAAACCGGAGAAATCATCAGAACACCCATGAATCCGATTCTGTCTCGGGAGCATGCTCTTGCCACAGTACAAGTGAATAAGATCACATTGACTCCGTTTGATGATAAAAGAGTTATTGCTGAGGATGGAATAACGACATATGCGTATGGACATTACGCCATTACAACCAGCGCTTAAAAGAATGTAAGTCAAAAATAAAGATTTTCTCGTGAGTCTATAATCTTAAAAAATGAAGGTTATCCGGGTGCTGTGTATGCAACTATCTGACGCCTGATGAAGAAAGAAGAAGATGGAAGGGAAGGTGGTAACCCTGCCATTAGGGGCAATCCTAGTACTAGTCTCACGCCTAGATAAAAAGGGGAGAGACACCTACAACGAACTAAAATAAAGGTATGTTGGCGTAAACTTTTCAATTAAAACTCTCGAATACTAAAACCTGAATAAAACATTGCAATTTCACTAAAAGAAAGTCGTGGTTATCTCTAGTTAGCCAGATTAGGTTAGACGATGAGTGAGTGGAATAGATGATGAGAGGAACGTTTGGGATTGGTCAGGTTAATCTAGGCTAGGCTCTCGTACTTATTGTCTAAGTTATGAAGGATGGATTAGCTTAGATTACCTTAGCAATGGGTTGGTTACGTGTTGTTCTTACGTTTTGTTAGGCGGTTACATAGTTGCTACGTGTGGTTACGTCGTGTGACGTTTCTGGTTACGACATGTCACGTGATGTTACGTGGACACGTGCTTATGTTCACTGTGTGACGTCTGGTTACGTGGTGTTACGTCTTGACACGTGGTTACGTGCTTATGTTACGTAGTGTAACGTCTTGTCATGCTGTTATGTTACGTTGTGTTACGTCTTGTTACGTGATTATGTTAGATGATAGGAATGAATAGACAATGAGAAGATCCAGAGCATTCAAGGTGGGGATAGGTTAGGACGTATACTTCACTGTAAACCGATATAAAGTTTATCCCTCTCCGTCTCGCGCACTACTGTTTAACATATAAGAAGTTTGTAAGGTTTAGAAAAAAGTATATAAAAGTGTTGTAACGTTGGATGAGAAATGTTTAATAATCTAATTACTCTCTATATTACTGTATAAACCTACATTCATCCTCCCCCCTCAACCCCTGTCTATCCTTGTACCACTCCCGTTTTCCATATTTCTCCCATATAAACGTATACTCTACTCCTCAACCCTCTCTAGACCAGCACCTCTCCTCGTATTCCCCACCGCTCTCATATAAATGTATTTTCCTCCTTGCAGACTCTCTCAACCTAGCACCTACCTTCGTTTTCCTCGTCTGTCCATATAAACGCATACTCTGTCATTTAAACCTCCCTGTCTAATACCTCTCCTCGGCTTGCTAGCTCTCCGATATAAAAACGCCATATTCTACCCTTCAAGTCCTGTATGGTCTAGTACCTCTCCTCATATTCCCTATCTCTTCCGTACAAAGCGTATCCCCTCCTCCTTCAGCATCTGTCTAGTCTAGCACCTCTCCTTGTATTCCGTATCTCTCCCGTATAAGCCTATATTCCCCTCCTTCAGCATTTGTCTAGCCTATTATCTGTTCACGCTTTCCCTATCTTTCCCATAAAAGTCATACTCCACACCTCAAACCCTGTCTAGTCTAACACTTCTCCTAATATTTCCCTACCTCTCTCATATAAGACGCATTCCCCTACTTCAACCCTGTCTAGCCTAGCATCGACCCTCGTATTCCCTATCTCTCGCATATAAACGCCTACTCTATCATTCAAACCTCCTAGCCTAATACCTCTCCTCGGTTCGCTATCTCTTCCATATAAAACGTTATATTCTACCCTTCAAGTCCTGTTTAGTATAGCATCCTTCCTTGTATTCCCTATCTCTCGTATAAAGCGTATCCCTCCCTCCTTTAGCATCTGACTAGCCTAGCATCAGCCCTGGTATTCCCTATCTCTCCCCTATAAACGCACTTTCCTCCTTGAACCGTCGCATCTACCCTCGTTTTCCCTATCCTTTCCCATATAAACGCAAAAGTGGCCCAGCTTCTGTCTATCATACCATCTCTCCCCGTTTTCCATATATTCCTCATATAAACGTATATCCTACTCCTTAACCTCTGTCTACACTAGCACCTCTCCTCGTATGCCCTATCTCTGTCGTATAAAGCATATCTCTCCCTCCTTCAGTCCCTGCTCTACCTCAGAACTCTCCTCGTTTTCCCTATCTTCTACATATAAACGCATCTTTCCTCCTTGAAGGTTCTCTCAACCTAGCATATACCCTCGTTTTCTTCGTCTCTTCATATAAAAAGCCATACTCTACCCTTCAAACCCTGAATAGTCTAGTACCTCTCCACGTATCCCCTATCTCTCCTGTATATATGTTCATATTGCCCTGCTTCAGCATCTGTCTATCCTAGCATCTGTTCACATTTTCCCTATCTTTCCCATATAAATGCATATTCCACATCTCAAGCTCTATCTAGTCTAACACTTCTCCTCGTATTCCCCGTATCTCTCATATGAAGCGCATCCCCACTCCTTCAACGTCTATCTAGCCTAGCATCGATCCTCGTAGTCCCTATCTTCCCCATATAAACGCATTTTCCTCCGTGAACCGCCGCATATACCCTCGTTTTCCCTATCCTTTCCCATATAAACGCAAAACTGCGCCAGCTTCCCCCTATATATGCTACTCACGTCGGTCATGTTTTTTTTTTTAATTTTAGATATCAAGGAATTTATAAGTGATAAGATTTGTGATATAAAGGAAAGGTTATGTCGTCATAAATACGTTTCTGCAAACCTTTCAGCTGCCTTTTCCAATTGATCATCAAAAGAAGAAGCCAAAAAGAGGGATAACTTACCCTATATGTACCTACCACTAATTTCATATACTTGAACTTAAAGTTCTGAGTAAATACTATCTATCATGAGATAACAGGTTATAGCCGGGGCGGCGCATGCGCATTATAGTAGGATAACTCGCTCATCTGACTGCTATATGCGTAACATACTAATAACGCGAAGGACGTGCTAGGAATTCCCCAACGAGTTATATTAGATGGAGAGCACACTGCAGTAAATCATTGTTGCAAAAAGTGTATTTAGCGGTTGCCACATTGAGAATGGTAAACAGTGAATATATGGTTATGCATATCATGGAATGATATAGCATACCCCAAAAGAAGCTTAAATACCGGTATTTACTGACACGCACATGGGTGCATTAATACAATAGCTTCTCATTAAGACCAAAACCAGACTTTTGGACAGGCAAAACCAGACCAAAACGCTGAAATTATTACACTTTCTATTGATACCTGCATTTCCGTTGTTTCAAATGTAGCTGATGAATGGGTGATGGTAAAAATTGAGACGAGCATTTTAATGCTGACTTATATACAAACTAAACTTCACAATGTATTAAAATAACTTATGGGTACAAGAAATAGAAAGATAGGATTTTCATATGAGTACGTTCCTACCCCCTTTTAAAATAAGCAAGAATTTTAAGACAGCCCTAACTTCACGTTGTTTTCAGTGAATATCATTCGATTGTACGCAGCTTACCAAATACTTTCGACTTTTTCGTTAAGCGAGCGGGTGTATTTATCGCGTTTGGAAAAACAACTGCTATTTCTTACTATACTGGATCCGCTCAAAGAAACACACCTTTGTATTATTACTCCGCCCAGGACGCAAAAACCATGCAATCTAGTGACTACAGCACAGGGAGGGTGTTACCTTCGTCCATGTCTTACGCGTATCTTGAAATACCAGTATGAATAAATTTATGCATAGAACTTTAGTTTGCGTTTAGGTAAGTTATGTTCACATATTAAAATGAACACTGTGAAGGTATATAAAAAGCAGTTTAAAACATATGCATTCAAACGAACTCACAAATTTAAGGACTTACGTTCATCAGGTTCACAGTCGTCATCATTGGCAGTAAACTAGATCTGCCTAGACAGAATCCGAGGTTGCTATAAACTGTCAACGCATACATTTGAAGTACAATGACTCTCGTTAACCGGTCCCATCCAGGTAATATGTATTTCTGTTTATCCTGCTTTAGTGGCTAATGTTTCTCAGATATATACGCCTCCACAGCGCTATATAATCCCTAACCATAATAACAATGACATTATTTCTTTTCACAAAAGAAAAATCCAGTTGCTTATAGCACAGAATGGAAGCTCGTTCGCTTAAGTCCGGTAAATATGGCTTACTGTTAACAGCGCTTAACATTTTGTTATGGGTAGTTCATTGTCAAAACCAAAGTTACGCAGTTCATAGCAAATCGCTTACATGACAAAATGTTTACCTTTCCTAAAACTCTTTTAGGCGTTTTGCACAGCGTTTTAACACAACAAGCCTCCTTGTATTCATTTTACATATGTACGGCACTGACTTCTGGAGCATCGATATAATCTGCAGTTAATTTCACTAAGTCGTTCACTGGACCCGGATTGTGCTCCATTTACTTGTGAAACACATATAAAATGTGTTGTTTTTCACCAGTTTGCAATAGCTTAATTTTAGAGTTCTTTTTGTAACACAGAACTCTCATTTTAGCCACTACCGCACTCATACAAGCCACACGCTTGCCACCATATTCCTCACTGAAATTCGGTTTGTTTTCACCCACAGTCACGATAACTGCTTAGTTTAAATAAAAACATAGGTTCCCATTTAAAAATAACACTGGAAATGTAGCATATTACAATGGTATCATTCAATATATCCATTATCAAATTTTAAAAGTGATACATAAAGAAAACATGCACTCTACTTTTTATCCTTAGACTGAGATTGCGCTATACCGGGCAAATCACATAAACTTTGCACCGCAAATTTTTCGGAAATGAAAAGTGCTATTGATGTGCAGTTTTAACAGCATTGATTGGTAGTCAGGGGCTCATACATCTAGGCTACAAATATATTTTAATAATACTGAGAAGGTGTATTTTTTGAGCAAATATGCAATTTTTAAATGGAACAATGCCTAGTTACATTAACAGAATTAAGATAGGGTAAATTAGAATGTCAGTGGCGTTTGTTTTAAGACTATAGTGCAAGTGGTTTACTAGAAATCTTATTTTGAATCTTTTACGCACCGACACTTGTAAAACCTGTGGTAGCACAATCTAAAGAAAAACAAAAGGGAATTACAATACTTCTGTGGATTCTTACAAGTAAAGTGAACATAGCCCTTCAATGGTTGTGTTGAAAATGACCACCGGCAGCTTCAATACACGCTTCTAGTCTGCTATGGAAAGACTGCTGCACACGTTCTAGCGTTTCAGGGGAAATTTCAGAGCATGCAGCAGTAATACGTCGTTTCATATCGTCTGGTGTAGTTGGTACATCCTTGTAGACAGTGTCTTTCAGCCCTTCCACAGAAAAATGTCTAAAGGGATCAGATCCCGTGAACGGGCCGGCCAAGGTACAGGTCCTCTTCGTCCAAATCAACGGCTTGGAAACAATCTGTTAAGACAAGCTGCAGTACTTCGTGCACTATGGGCTCGACAGCCATCATGTTGGTATAACAGGTTCCTCCTAGTCTACAGAGGAACGTCTTCTAGCATCTGTGGCAGCTGGTCTGTCAGGAGGCTGCGATACTTGTGCGAGTTCATTGTTCCTTCTATGAACAAAGGGCCTATGAGCTGATGCTTCGCTATCCCACACCACACGTTTAAACTTCATGGACGCTGACGTTCCACCTGATGAAGCCAACGGGGATTGTCAACAGACCAATAGTGCATGTTTCTGTGGTTTAGCTGGCCATGATTAGTAAATGTTGCCTCATCACTAAGCAAGATACATGATGAATCTGGAGTATCATGCCTCCATGTACAATGTCTCCAATGCCCATGTACGCGATTCTCAAAATGGTTTCCATGCAGCTCTTGATGGAGAGAAATGTGATAGGGATGGAACCTATATCGAAAGAGAATGCGCAGTACACTTGCCTGACTTATGCCAGTTCCACGTGCGATTGTGCGGATTAATTTGCGGATCTGCTGCAACGGCAGCCAAAACATTAATGTCTGCCTCTTC
The DNA here is from genome assembly GCA_030765065.1 of Deroplatys truncata. Lineage (NCBI taxonomy): Eukaryota > Metazoa > Arthropoda > Insecta > Mantodea > Mantidae > Deroplatys > Deroplatys truncata. Next base: position 406,506,980 of record CM060990.1, read on the forward strand.
TCCAGGAACTTGTTTGTTTCTGTTACGTTTTCTAGATGTTACAGTACCACTTTGACGCAATTGGTTGAAGAGATTGATAAATAATTGCCGAGATGGTTGATGTCTGTTGGGATACGCTTCCGCGTACACCGTACAGGTTCGAACTGCATTCTTCCTACACTCTCCATACGCCATGAGCATGTCGGCTTTTTCTGCATTAGTAAACCCCATCTTCCCCTCACGACCTACTGCTTGAACTGTAACAAACTAACAGACCAGAAACTCGCAATGCAATCAATGAACAGAAAAAACAATTCAAACATAACAACATCGTACCTAGGAAGCAAGCAGGTTGAATGGGACAAACAATTATCGCGGTGTAAACTTTTCAAAATACGATTTCTCGTAAACCACTTGCACTAGAATCCTGCAACAAAGACCATTGACATTATAATTTACTCTATCTTTATTCTGTTGATGTAACTAGGCACTAAAATTGTATGTTTGCTAAAAAATACACCTTCTCAGTATTATTTAAATCTGTTTATAGGCTAAATGTACGAGCCCCTGACTACCAATCAATGCTGTGAAAACTGCACATCAATAGCACTTTTAGGTGATTCACCCTGTGTATATATAACTTCATTAATAAAATATTGTAACCATCGAATTGTGGTAAAACCGCTCCTCAGGTTTTTAAACGAAACAGTTTTGAAGATAAAACAGTATGTGGGGCATGCCATGTCCAGACGTTGGGGTTTCTGTTACGAAATCGTTATATTACGTGCAGTGAATGTGCTGGCAGAAAATCTGTTTACCATCCATCAACACGTCGGAAAGCTGTAGACGACAGCACACGTTTTCGGAATACACGGCCAGCTACCCATATTTTTAGATATGGTGAGTGAGTGAGGTTTAAGGGCCCGTTGACAACTAGGTCATTAGGGCCCGAGGTCAAAAATTAAAACCATAAAAACCTAAAAGTCATATGCTAAAAGGTAAAATGAAAGTTAAATAGTATCTAGGCATAGGCCTAGAAGTTTAAAAAAGAAGATAAAAAGGATAAAAGCAAATAAGAAGCTTACACCTGGGTATGAAATCCAATTGCTAAAAAAACCGCAGTGCCTGATCGACAGCCACAGGGTCATCGCCTAAAACAGAACGCAGGGTGGAACCTAGGTCAAAGGACCGGCGCTCACGAGCGTATGGACAACTAAGTAAAATATGTGACACGGACAGGGGCACATTGCATGTCGAACAAACAGGGTCCGAGTCACTGCATAAGAGATATCCATGAGTGGCGCGGGTATGACCCAAGCGTAGACGAGTCAGAATAACTTCAGATCGCCGTGATTCCCTGCAAGAAGTGGGCCAGGATTGGGCGATGTACCTAATAGTACGCAGTTGTGTGCAACCCAACGCCTCCCATAACTCTTGCCAGGCCTAAAATATTTTACGTCGGAAGTACCGCTGGATATCTGTGTAAGACACAGTCGTTGTAGAATACTCCGATAAATGACAGGCGGACTTTGCAGCCGCATCTGCCTCCTCATTGCCGGCAATGCCCACATGGCCAGGGGTCCATGCAAAAACTAGCTGGTATCCGCGACAAAGCAACTAGGAGACGAGATTCTGAATTTTCACGACGAGGGTGGAGGACCCGAGAAACTGTTGCAAGGCTTGAAGGGCGCTCAAAGAGTTGGAGCAGATAAGAAAACACCCTGGATCTAAAATGGAGTTAAAATGTAGGAAATAATATATGGCAGAGAATTCGGCGGTAAAACCGGAACTGGCGTCCAAGTAGCCATACCAGTGAGTCGCACCGTTAAGGACGAAACCGCAACCTGTAGCACCGCCCACCTGGGAACCATCAATAAACAGCGGAGTGTAGCTCCGGTAACTTCCCAGAAGCTCGGCGAAAAGTTGACGAAACACCGACGGTGTGGTAAGGAGCGCGCATTGTCCGAAAGTGCTAGGTCAAACCGGGCATATTGGAGTTGCCACGAAGGACACCGTCCGAAAGAGATTCGCTCCACAGGAGGCAGTCGGAGGTCACGTGCAACAATAAGGTCACGAAACCAGATACCGCTGGGGCGGGAAGAAGTAGTATTCCGCACATAAGGAAGAGCGAGATCCGGGTGTAAAACAGAGTTAAAACACGGGTGACATGGATGAGCCGCCAACCTTGCAACATAAGAACAGAGTAAAAACGAGCGTCGAATATACAATGGGGTTTCGCCAGAGTCAGCGTATAGACATTCGACACGACTAGTGCGGAAAGCCCCAGTAGCAAGACGGATACCAGCATGATGAACAGTGTCTAAGAGACGGAGTTTAGAGGCGGACGCAGTGACGTGGATAATACTGTCATAATTTAGTTTGGACCGAGTCAAGGAGCGGTACAATCGCAACATTACGGTGCGATCGCCGCCCCAAAATGCTCCAGATAAAACCCTTAGTACGTGCAGCGATCGCACGAAGCCGGCGAATATGGTACTCCCAGTTAAGTTTGCTGTCGATGTAAACACCCAAGAACTTGAGGTGCAGCACAAACGGCAGTGGCGTGCCGAGCAAATGAAGACCATGAGGAGGATGTACACCACGAAGGCGATGAAATTGAAGACACTGTGTTTTCGTAGGTGAAAAGCGAAAGCCGGTGCGAACCGCCTAGTTTGCAAACGATGTTATGGCCAGCTGCAGTTGACGTTCGATGTGATCGAGACTATAAGAACGACAATATATAGCAAAGTCGTCAACATACAGAAACATGGAACATCACTACGAACAACAATAGGGATGCCGTTAATTCCTACGGCAAAAAGAGTGACGCTAAGAACCGACCCCTGAAGTACACCATTCTCCTGAATCCGCTCTTGGGACAGCATGCTTCCAAGGCGGACACGAAAACGGCGAATGTATAAAAAATTAGAGATAAACACAGCTAGATGATCGCGCAAACCATAACCATGCAGCGTATGGAGAATGCCATAGCGCCGGGCAGTATCATACGCCTTCTGTAGATCAAAGAAGACACTCACAACTTGCTGCTTCAGGATAAATGCATCTAACACATACGCCTCCAGGCGTGTCAGATTGTCGACACTAGAGCAATGACGACGAAATTAGCACTGAACATTCCAGAGGAGATTATTGCTCTCGAGCCACACACCAACGGAGCGTTAACCATGCGTTCAAAGGTCTTACACACAACATTCTTCAGACAAATAGGTCAGTAGCTAGAGGGTAGCAACAGGTCTTTACCGGGTCGAGGGATAGGAATGACAACACCCGCCCGCCACGAGGACAGGAATTCTTGCCGATGCCAGATGTGGTTGTATATGCCGAGTAAGAATGAAATAGGCTATGGGGGAAGATGAAGTAGCATTTGTTGGTGGATGTCATCGGGACCAGGGGAAGAATCCCTGGCGACAGACAGAGAATGCGCCAGCTCCGCAACGGTAAAAGGTGCGTTGTACGACTCACTACAGCTATTGTTAAAATCAAGGACCAACCGCTCCGCAGAGGCTTTGATGGGCAAAAAGGAGCTATCATAACTAGCCGTTTGGCTAATAGTAGCGAAGGAGCTGGCAACAGCTTCGGCTATATCCGGTTCACTGGTATAAGACCGGGAATGATCTCCCGGCGACACCTGCCATACATACGCCGAACTGCAGTCCACACTTGTTGTGCAGATCTACGACGGGAAAGGGGAGAGACATAGGTTTCCGAAGACTTGCGTTTGGCATTGCGAAACAAAAAAGTGCCCTAGACCGAGAACGCTTAAAAGCACGAATTTCTCTTCAGTAGGATGTAATTAAAGACACACAGGGCACGGCTGCACGCTTTAAGAACCATGTGGCATTCCGAGGTCCACCAAGGGACAGGAACGTGACATGGGACGCAAGAACCTCGAGGAGTGCTGGAATCCGCTGCGAGTAAGAGAGAACAAGTAAAATACTCCACCATTTCATCTATGAAGGCAAAATCATTATCGGTGAAATGAATGTGGGAACGAAACCTCTCCCAGTCATCCTTAGAAATTATCCAGGGAGGATGTCACGAGGGTAGAGAATGGTGACCGGATAAGCGAATGAAAGTGGGATAATGATCACTGCCAAAAAGGTCCGAAAGCCCTGACCAATCTAGGAGGGGAAGTAATGCCGGGCTGCAAAAAGAAAGATCCAAGGCGGAATGGGTGTTATAGGCAGAGGATAAGATGGTAGGGGCACCAGTATTTAACAAAAGTAAGCCGGAGATATCACAAACGTCTGCTATAATGCATCCACGAGCATCATCAGTGTCTGAACCCCAGAGGGAATGTTTGACATTCAAATCACCAACGTTCCCCCCGTAGCGGTGGGGGAATCTGTGCCAAACGCTTCCGAAATTCGTGCGCTTGAACGCCACTGAGCGGTGGCAGATAGACGCTGTAAATAGAGAAGCAGACGCCCTCCAACTGGGCACGCACAGCCACATCCGACAATGTTGTTCGCAGCGGTATGTTGTTGGCACAAATATTATGCGCCACCAACATAGCAATCTCACCGCTGGCACGCTGTCCAACAAAGGAGTCGTGCCTAAAACAGGAAAACTTCCGAAGATGCAAATGGATTTCCTGAAGACAAACGATTGAGGGAGAACGTTGGGAAACTAAACAACGTATGTGCGGAAGGCGTGCCGGGAATTCATTAACATTCCACTGGAGTATTTTCATAGGAAGAAAAGGCTAAGGGGTCCGCTTAAGTTTGTTCCTCACCTTGACGGATTCTGGACCGACGACAGTAGAATCTTCATCCTCTGGCGAACCGTCCGATGCCCGGGAACCAGAAGAGCCCCTGCGGCTCGCGGAGCGGGACCGGAACTTCACAGAGGATGTGCGACTACTCGGTCTATTTTGAGATCGAGAACAAACACTCTCAGCAGACGACGCTGACGAGCGAGAACTGGTGGACCGCTTGAAGGCTGGTGGCGACACGGCTGAAGACGAAGACTATGCCGCAGGGTCAACACGAGACGATGGAGAGGTACTCGTTAGCAACTCCGTTTGTGTCGAATCATCGATAGCGCGCACGGATGGTAAGCCAACAGTGGCAACAGGAGAGCGGCGGACGGTTGATGAATAACCAGTGGTGGTTGCAGGTTGAAGTTGCGCAGAGTGCCACCGTGCTTCTGGAAAGATGAGGCGCTCCTTAACGCGCAGCTCCTGTACACACTTTTCGTCCAAAAGCTTCGAACACTCTCGCGAGCTAGATGGATGACATCCTCCATAGTTAACACAACTAGGGTCTTGAACACAGGCCGCGCCATCATGGGCAAGTCGGCCACATCGCTCACAAATAGCAGAATGGGTATACGAGCGAGTAGTATGCCCAAACCTCTGGCATCGAAAATAGTGCATGGGGTTTGGGATATATGGGCGTACCGCAACACGTTCGTAACAACTCCAGCAACACAGTACCTTTGAAGGTGAGAAACACCGTCCGTAAGGGGTATTCTTTACCGTCCTGCTTGCGAGATAACCGGTACGCCTGACAGACGCGTTGATCAGAGATGCAAGTGACTATTTCCTCGTTGGAAAGATCGTTGAGACCGGAGGTGGTGACAACTCCCCTACAAGAGTTTAACGATTTGTGTGGGGCTACTCAACAAACTCGCCTTCAACAGCTTCTGGGACTGCTCGGCATTATTCCTCTCGATGAACAACGTACCGTCTGGAAGTCGCGTCGCGTTCTTTACCTGGCCAAAGATCCGATCCACCTCACGTTTGATGTAAAAAGGGCTAAGGTCCTTAAAGGTTTTACCATCACTGGCTAAGGTCACAACCAAAAACGAGTCAATGAAGAGGGTTTTGCGCGGATACATGATGAAATAGACCCCCATCCGGAACCGTTGGCGTCAGCCTGCCATCCGGGGGTTAAAGAAAAAAGGACACAATTTCTTCACGGTCTGCGCCGTCGTGGGAACCCTCCCAAGACCGATCTCAAGGCGTACTTCAAAAGGGCTACTCACCAATCTCCACTGCTGATCCATATGTGTAAGCCATTCACCACACACACCCCGGCTTTAAGCCCCTATTATGGGAATAACTACCCATGGCTCCCCACTCTAGGCCACGCTGCGCGTAAGACACAGACACGGCTTCAGGGGACTTTTGGTTGATTACACCGGGGTTCCGTCAGCGGTAACACGTCCGACCCGTGATACTAATCCAGGGACACTCGGTCGTCGGAGAATTAACACAGGCCGGGCCCCCAGAGAGCTACGTGGGTGTACCTGACGGCGTGGACGTACTCCGCACCTAAGGTTACACACAGGGGCAGTGTGAGGGGTCCGCCCGACCTTCGTGCCTGAGACCCCCGTAGAGCACACATGTCGGAAGCCGCGCTGAAAGCGTGGAAAAGAACTACGGAGACAGAAAAGATCCCTGCTGGTGAGACAGGTGTTAATAAACCTAAGACCGTAAAAACTAAGAATAAGAATAAACCTAGAAGAGGAAGAGTATCAGTAACAACAAACGAAGAGCAAATAAATAGACGTGGCACAATAGATGAGGGTGAAGGGGATGATATGGTGGCTCGGATACCCGGGTATACCTAACCCGTACTCACATAAAGTGAGCCCGTGGGGTATATATATACATATATATATAAATCATTGGAATTCTCCTCAATCAACTACTGTTCCGTTCGGTAGTCAGTGCCTTCTGTTACCTACGTCTCCGCGGCGTACGTACCTGGCGGGTCTCGAAGTTGGGACTTCTCGTATTTCCGCCTGGAACTGTTCTGCCGCCTTCTTCTTTCTCCTTCCGGCTGCTCGGATCTTCCACTTAGGTATTACTGAACTGCGTAAGAATCTAAATAGCCTTTCAGGGTGTAGCGACGAAAAGTCAATGGGCATTATATTGTCGAACACACTTTATATAACTCCACGACTTTTCACAGGCAATAATGATTCATTAGGTGAGTCGACTCGAGCACGTTCTGAAAATAAGCTTGCTTCATTGAGGGAATCTCCACGCGTCTACTATAAACACTCTTTGGTGGTTTCGCGCTCTTAAAGTCTAACTCACAATCGTCCGTATCCTTTGTTGTACACACCCAGTTACGCATTCCGTTAATCACATGTGGTTTTTTTCGCCATTGTGATCTCCAGTCTGTTTATTGTGCTTTATGCTTCACTTTGCACACAGTTGCATTCTTTGTGACCGTTTTATGTTATACGGGTATAACTCAATGTCGCTGTAACACGAGAATAAGATTTTGAATGATTGATGACGGATGCGAAATGACGGCGGGGACCTCAGGCCTGTCATATTTATAACCTTTTTAAACTATCACCAACGTCTTAAACGTATCTTCTGATTGGCTAGTTACATCGCGGTTAAATCTCAAAACTTCCGGCGATTTTACTAGTTGCAAAAAATCCACATTGGTTAAAATACCAAACGTTCTCCTCGCTCTCGCTCGAATTTGGCTCGCTGCACAGCTACTAATACACAGTAACTGTTCTTTAAGGCATATTGAACAAAGACCCTTTGATTCCGCTGGAAGCTGCTTGAGAGGATACAAGATTTTTATTAAGCGTAATTTAGCTTAACAACTTGCCCAGATCCACGATACAATAATGTTACAAGACAATAGTCATACATACACAACGGTTACAAATGAAAATATTTCGGAGTTTACATGTGAAGAAAATGACTATGTATGCATAAATAATGAACAAAATAGCCTCAATTGTTCAATTGTATCATTAGCGTACCGGGAGGAAGTTTCCGCTTCAAACTGCCTCAAATAATTAAATTACAGTTTTAGAGAAGCCACGGGAAATTCTTACTGCATTGTTTTAGTTCCTCAAAAATCATGTACTCCCTGAACCGAAAAACGGAGTAATGTCTTGAACGCCAAATGTTTCTTAATCCCACAAGGTACTGCATCTTGTTTACACCATACGCAATGCAGTTGAGTAGCCGCTGCAGCAAGTTGTTGTACGGCATTATTAAGCATGCTACTTTCCATGTGGCTTCTCTGTGGCGTTGTGGCAAAACCGTAGGGTAGTTTTGTGGTTAAGACCGCAGGTTTGCTTCTCGCATGTAGCAAATGCTTTCTTTTTCTTCTGTTAATAATGTTTAATCAACATGTAGTGACTACTTATTTCCGATACAATGCATTTCATACACAGTATTTGGTAAAGTTCACAATAGAATATTTATTACGATGCAGAATACGTGGTTACACAATTTCATCATGGTCGCATATCTGTATCTTGCTGCATATCAAGGGACGGTCTAGGTGTGTTGTGACAGCTTGACGATACACTGAACAGTGCGCAATACACGGTAATACCTGAGAATACTTTGATTCCCTCTGTGAGGATGACATATCCTGATGTAATTGTTGAATTCGTACAGGATAATCAGCCTTTCCACATATGTCCAAAGGTTTCATATTGGTTCTCAGATAGACAGGGTATCAGAGTGATAGACTGACCTCCCTGTTCTCCAGATCTGAACCCTATTGAAAATGTGTGGGCTGAGATGGTAAAGGAGCTGCGCCCGAATTGCCCCGCAGATACACCAAGGACAAAAGTTGGCTTCTGGGCACAAATTCAAGAAGCCTGGTATATTGTAGCTTCTTGCCCACGTCAGTACAGCCATTTAATTTCATCTATAACCCGAAAATGACGGCAGTTATACGTGCTCAGGTTTCATACACCCGATGTTAATTTTGTTTATTTCTATGTGTTTTAGTTTTAGAAGATAATAGTTTATTTGCATTTATTTCATTTGTTATTTAAAACGAGTGTGTGTTTGTGTGCATTTATATGCCTAAAGCTTAAGCTCCTAAAGTTATATTAATGCCATATTATGTTCTACACATTTTCATAAAATTAACAATATAAAAATAACAATAACCAATGCGAGATTTGAACTGAGGAGCTTATGAGCAAAAGAAGTGCCTTCTTAACCTCTCGGCCAATGGAAGCTTTCCGGTGATGTGTTTTTAGTAACTTATAAGTGTCACCACCGAGAAACGCCATTATAAGGTAAGGATTGCGCTCACAGGGCAGGGAGCATTCTACATTTCCTGCACGTGCGTTGTGAACACAGCTGTTACTAAGGTACAGAAGCCTTCCGATCATCACTTGGAATCTGGGGATGACTCATTTTTTGTCCATGGGTGTACATCATTATTTTCATTATGTCATTCACCACATATTATCACACTAGCCACTAATTCCTTTAAAAGTTTTCATCTCTTTTCCGGGTCAGATACCTGTTTTCCCCCTTTCTTTTAACATATGTATTTCACTTATAACAGCACAAGGAAATTTCTTTCAGGCTGCCCTGCCGGATTTTAAACAAAACAGTTTACTGCCCTGCTGGGTCATCCTTACCCTTCACACACAAACTTCTGTCACACTCTTCGCCTCACTAACCCTTCTACCTGGACCAATGTTCACATTTTTCCCAATACTTTCGTTTTTCATTCGCCTTTTCACTCATTAACCACTAAGCTTTGTGCTGATTTGCTTTCTGACCGCTCTTTACATTACATTTTCCAATCATTCTTTTATTTTCTTGCCTGCATTTAGCTTCACCACAATTCTATTTCTTTTCACTAGAAAGTTGTTATTCATACAAAATATCCTTACCTTCTAGTTTGCTTTACACCTTGTCCCTTAGAACCTTACCAACCTTTACTTCGTTTAACTACCCCTCTCTTATCCAGCTAACTTCCCATATTATTAATTAATCAATTAATAAAAATAATTGCTTTAATCACACTGTTTAGCGCACTACGCTCCCTGCTATTAAAACATAACTCAAACATCTCGTCTACTTGCACACATACGGACGTAACAACTGTTTTAGATGTTTTTCCACCATTTTAGCATTCTGTGCATCTGAAAGCAAAAGTGTGTCCATCCCCATATCTCTCTCAACTTTGTACGAACACTTGAATAGCATGGTCTTACTATGATTAATTTCTTTATTGCATTAGACATATGTCTGTTCCGTACTGAGATAAAACCATTTATCTGAATTTCCCATTTCTTGCTTTACTGGGCCTTATTTTTTGCTTTTCTTTGGCCGCTTTTACTCTCATTCTTTCGGCTGCTAATTTTAACGTCTCGGTCTCGGACAAACTTTCGGCTCCTGCTAATTCTACTATTTGAGGGATGCTACTGTCCATAGTGTCGATGTGTTTCCCCCAATAAGTTCTATCGGTTTAAATCCAGTCACTTCGTTCACCGATTCGTTTAAAAATTTCTGTTTTGGGGCACATCTCAACCCAGCAAGTCTGAGGTAAATTGTTATATCCTCATTGTCCTCGCAGTTGGATTACTATTGGGCTGATGACGCTTATGGTGGTAAAAATTAATAGTGTTTTCTTTCATCGCATTTGTTAACTTTTTCCCTTTAAATATTTGGTTAATGACTTCGCGCGCCTCCTATTGTAAGACTAACGGCAGCTCTCTATACCTGCGATTATAAGGTTTCACATCCTTCATGATAAAACTATGCTGGTACTCAGTAAAATAAATTGAGTTCTATTTATGGACGTAACTACTATGGTTCTTAGCGTTCCATTCTGTATTGGGCGTGAAAGACCGAAAATGTTGCTCAGGGGCCTCATTATTAGGCTCGAGGCTCTTTTACGTGCTGTGAATCTACGACACGGGACCACTGGCTTTATTTCCCTTCCGAAGGAAGCCATGTCAAGGAATTTTACGGCTGAAACAAATCCATCGTCCTCCACCGGGTTTGAAGCCACGACCCCGGGAATTACAGACTAGCATGGTATCCCTAGACCACAGAGAACGATTTTGGTACGCAGTAAATTTCCCTGAAAAATTACTAAAAGTATTGGTTTTCGCAAGCAATATTTCCTTTAAGCAGTATCTCTGTTCGTCTGTTAGCAAATAGGCATATTCTGTGTTTTTCATCCTAACCGATCGGCTCTCGTCCCTGCACTTTACGGAATGTGAGTGAAACACTATCTCTCTCTGTCTCTTGCCCCGGAGGACCTTTCTCCACGTCATACCTGCCAGCAATGTTTACTTTCTCATTCATATCAACTGTAGTGATCAGAGTCGCAATTTTTGTCCAACGTCTAAATATTGTACAATTATTATAATTATTATTATTATTATTATTATTATTATTATCTCCTTCTTCTCCTTCTATTTCTTCTTCTTCTACAGCCAACTCTCCGGAGTTTGAAATACTTCGTTCTTCCTAACAGAACATACGAATAGTTCGAAGACTTGCTTTTCGTCTTTATTCATCCTGACATTTTTACCTGCAAAATTTACTATAGCCTTCAGGTCATATAGCATGTCACAATCGATAATGGCATCACAGATTAAATTGTTGATAACCAAGAAAATGTTCCGAAATATTTCTCTTCCTGTCTCCAAGCGCAACAGAGTTTGAAACCTAATTGTCTGCGCCGTTTTACTAACAGCTACTTATATACTAAGTTAGAAGTAGGCAACATCAGTAACTTGATATTTTTTCTTAATAAGTCGTGAAAGAAATTCATACTGTAGACACTCCCAATGGCGCCAAAACCTTCGTAAACTTAATATACCTACAGTTTTGACTTATACTGTTATAGATTCCGTTACATTTTCATCAGAATAATCCGTAAGCATTACCAATTGTTCACCGTGATCTTTAAAACATAATTTTGACCTTAGCCCCTTGCAATGTACAACTCAAGAATTTTGTGCAATTTTTTCCAGGTTCACTAAAAGATTGCTAGTTAGTTTTCCTGCTTTCCCTCACTCTCCTAAGCAGCTCCATTTTGTACAGGTGCCCCAAAAGTCTTGTGGTTCATTACAGGGAGCGACCTCCCCTGCCGCGAAAATACCTGTTGCTCCCGCGCAAACTACTTCCGCCATTATTAGGCTGTTTTCCTCTTGACGGTGATATTGATCGTCGGAGTCGTTTTACCTTTGCGAGTCCTTTGGTTATATCTGTTTCAGTGTCCCCTGTAATTATATGACCTTCTATAAGGGTCTTGCTTAGCTCTTATCAAATTAATTTTATGCTCGCGCCTATTGTCTCTCTGTCTTCCTTCGAATCTCGGCGGGTCGCTTTGGAATCTATTTCTATTTATTCATATTTGCGGCCGCGGCGTTCGTTTGAGTTCCTCACTCCGTGATATGTATGGTGATGGCCCTCGCATTTCTTTGTTCATTTTCCTGTGGTCCATAATTCAATTCTCTCTCTCAATTACTGTTCTCAAAGACCGAAACTACACTGCCGTTTGTGAAAATTGCAACACCAAGAAAGAATTTCCCGAATAACCCCAAACTTGTAAGTGTACACGTAGGGGTACACGTAGCCCGAGCAGGGCTCTCTCATGCCGATCCGACAAGGCCAATGTAGCGCCCAGTGTAGTCAGTGCAGAGCTGTCAAACTAAGTGGAAACAATAAAGTCAGTACCAGTATGCCTCGTCGACGTCAAAGGGAGACATATCGGAATGTGAGTGAGTTCGAACGGGACAGAATGATCGGTCTCCGGGAAGCGGGTTTGTCATACCCTGACGTTTCGGCTCGTACAGGGCATGCTGCTACGACAGTGATGCGTGTGTGGAAGCAGTGGTTAGATGAAGGTCGTACGCAGTGAAGAGCGGGTACTGTACCACGGAACATGACCACAGCACGGGATGACCGTCATCTTGTCCGCATGGCCATAACGGACCATACAGCTTCATCCACAATGTTGGCTCGACGCTGGAGCACTGCAACAGGTGTGAACTTGTCTGCATCAACGGTTCGTCATCGTCTGCTGCAGGTTGGACTGGTTGCATGCATGCCATTACCTCGGCTTCCATTGTCCAGAAACCACAAGCTCCTCCGACTACAATGGGCACGTGAACACCGCCACTGGAGTGCTGAGTGGCAAAATGTAGTGTTTTCGGACGAGTCCTGCTTCAACGTGTCCTACAGTGATGGCCTCATACGTGTCCGGCGGTACCGTGGTGAACATAAGCTGGAGGGCTGCATTGTTGAGCGGCATAGCGGACAAACACCAGATGTGATGGTTTGGGACGCCATTGGTTACAACAACCGATCTCGCCTCCTACGAATTGAGGGCACTTTGAACAGCAACTGGTACCTAACGGTGGTTGTAGAGCCTGAGGTACTCCCCCTGCTTCAGGCATATCCACAGGACACATTTTAAAACAGGACAATCTCGGGCCACAAATTGCGAGGAATGTGCAAGCCTTCTTCGAAGAGCGACGGGTACCATTGCTTCCCTGGCCTGCACATTCGCCCATCGAACATGTCTGGGATATGGTTGGTCGGCATCTGGTGCGTCACGGTCCTCCAGTAACCAGTGTCACGGATTTGTGGACTGAAATACAAACTGCGTGGAGGTAAATTCCTCAGGAACTTATTCAGAATCTTTTTGGTTAATTCCCACGACGTATAGCAGCTCTAATTGCAGCGCATGGAGGTCACACCAAATACTGAATATTAGGGCTCAAATGTCATGTATAGATTTGAAACGTTTATCATTTGTTACTTGTCATGTACCTAACCCGTGGTATTAAATTCATTGAATTCATACGTTTCCTTCTTGGTGTTGCAATTTTCAGAATCGGCAGTGTATATAAATTATCTCAGCCATATCTTGGATCTAGCTACAAATAAATAATTGGCGATCTGAGGCGGAAAACATTGAATAATCTGATTGATAAAATCTGCTTCGCTGACCGGCGGCTCAACAAGGCTGACGATTTCGCGCAAAAGTTAAAAAATAGTCAGTCACTGACGGTTTCCCATTCATAACGTAGCTACCATTACTTAGCACGGCCTAATTTTGTTCTGGGTCGTAGGAATTAGTACTTATTTAGGAATATGTGTTTAAAGTACAGGTATGAGCAATTTTCTTACAAAACAAGTTTTAACCACGTTGAAGATCTGTTCTTAAGTGCCTTATACACGATAAGCATTTTTAACTGTTCCGGTAGGTATGAAATTTATCTAAAGGTAGTGACCCAAATAAAAAAGGAATTCTCTGGGTTTTACACCCTCTGACTCATCAAAGATTGGAACATCCAACTCATTCAATAATTGCCCATATTAACTTAAATGATCCGCAGTAGGCGTGGCAAGATGAAAAGTACTACGTGAATGACAAGGTTCAGTGTTTAGAATAGTTGTTCCGAGCACATCACTCATTCCATTGCTTACACTATTTACAGTGGAATTTTCTCTTCTATCTCTTCCAACTGCACTAGTCATACTACCATAATGAACATTTGTTGATTCTATTTCTACTCTTCTCATAGACCCCCTGAGGTCACCTACCCACTTTTCATCATTTTTTGATTTCTTATCTACTTCGAGATAAAGCGATAGCGCTTTCTAAATTTTTTCATTTATTTGATTTATTGCCCTGCTCTCGGCCTCCAATTCAGCATTAACTGATTTTAAACTTTCATTTACTTCCTTGTGCACTGCATCTTTACCAGCTCTTAGTTCATGCGCAAGTACTTTTGTGGTTTCTACATTATTTCTATCATACCTCTGTTTCTCACATTCAAGTTTCTCGTTTACGTCACTCGTAAAAGAACCTAATCCTTTTTGGATTTCAGCAATGCTCGCCTGTTGGGAATTTAAAACTTCCTTCATCTTTCCTTCAAATTCCTGGTGCCTAAGTCTAAATATTCCCCCACTTTTGAATCCTGACCCCTAAAACCTTCCTCTAGCTTATTATTCAACACTTTAGTTGAATCAGTTGCATGCTTCCTGAATTGTTCCCTTATTTCTCTATTCTATGTATTTACGTGCTCTTTGAGCTCCCTTATCTGACAGCTAATTGTGTTTCCTGATTTATTACTTTGATTGCTAACTTGTTCCAACTTACTGGCTATTTCATTTATTTACTCTAGAAGCTTCTTGAAACCGTCTCCCGTAATATTTACCACTCCGCTATTGCTTTCATTTCTCATCTCTATGACCTTTTTCTCCGAACTCTCTTCACCATGAATAAATTTGTTGTAACTTGCTCTTTCCACTGCAACGTGCTCTAACTGTACCTGTTTTTGTTACCTTGTCCTAAAACCTCTCCTGAATTGTTCCTGATATTTTCCCACTGCGAAAGAGCATCTACCTGACATTTATCCTTCATCTATCACACCAACTTTCTACTCATGCACACCACAACAATAATATCACATACATACACTTTCCTTTTTATTAATTGTTACAATTTCACCTTTCGATGCTTTCTCTTGCTGTATTGACGCAATTCCTATGCTGCCGGCGTCGTTGTTCCTCTTGTAGAATGTTGCAAGTTTTATGCGCCGCTCCTCCAGAGTGTTGAATCTACCTCGTCCGTCCATTGTCGGCTGTCCCCATTGTCGTTTCCATCGGGTCCCATGCTTGGGAAACCATTCTGCGGCGCTCACTGCAACCTGATGCCTGCGTCTCTGCAGCGTACGCACCTGTGTATCTCAAAGTCGGGAATTCTCCTTGGATCTCCGCCCGGAACTGCTCTGCCGCCTTTTTATTCTTCATCCGGCCGCTCAATGTTACACGAAGGTGCTATTGAACTTCGTGATAATCTAACTGTCTTCTGTGGGTGTAGAGGCAAAAAGACTACGGGCGATATCTTACCGGACACATTTTATTTTACTTCTCGTCTTTTCGCAGGCAACAATGATTTATTAGGTGAGTCGACCCGGGTAAGATCTGGAAAATTACTTCGCTTCATTGAAGGCATATTCACGCTTCATCTATAAACAATTCCTTGGTAGTTTCACGACGTTGAGATCTAACTCTCAATCATAGGTACCCTTTGTTATACGCGTCTAGATACACACTCCGTTGATTACGCGGTTCTTTTCACCACTGTGCTCTTCACTTGGTTTATTGTACTTTATGCTTCATTTTGCACACAACTACATTTCTGGTGCACCTTTTCTCTTAGATAGGTATCACTCATTGTCGCTGTGGTACGTGGATCAAATCTAGAATGACCGATGGGGGATGCGAAGTGACGCTGGGGACATCTGGCCATTCATATTTATATCATTTTTAAACTATCGCCAACATTTCAAACTTATCTTCCGATTGGCTGGTTACATCGCGGTTAAATCTCAAAACTCCTGGTGATTAACAAAATGTCAACTTCCCCTTGGTTAAAAAAATACCCATTGGCTGAAGTATCAAATTTCTCCCAGCTCTCGCTCGAACTTGGCTCGCTGCATAACTACCAATATACAATGAACGTCCATAACGGTACATTGAGTAAAGACGCTTTCACACCTCTGAAAGCTGCTTGCGAGGAAGCAAGATTTTCTAGCGTAATTTAGCTTAAGAACCCACCCAGGTCCAGGGTACAATAACGTTACAAGACAACAATCAAGGCTTACAAATGAAAATTGCAATGAAGAAGTGACCATACTAAACCATGATACCCAAATGCTGAATAAAACTAGCTGCGCCCCCGCTCCATCCTTTCCTTGCTCACATTCTAGGTAACTTGAATGCAAGGAAAACTAACATATTAAGTACTCAATTTACTTCATCAGGAGAATGATCTCCAGCAGTGGTGGCCGGTGGTCCCAAAAGGAAGTGGGGCCAGTGAATAGTGTTTGGTAAAGCCCGAAATAACTAATCAGTACATGTAATTTGGATTATTTATGAATGTACTGGAAGTAGTCATTAAAATTATAAGCATCAAATTATTAACGAATTAATTAACGCATTACTTAAGGAACGAATTAATTAATTTAGAATGAAGCACATAAAACTTTGAAGATTACAGTTACCGCTGAAACTCAAGTTTCTTTAAGTTTAACGTCATTTAACCGGGTAGATATCGGACGATAAATACATGAAATGGGTGAATAGATGCTCAGAGACAGATATCAGAGATACACTACATTTATTTATTCAGGATAAGGTAAAATCCCCCATTGTTCCCATTTGGTAACAATCCTGAAATCATTGCATGTCCTGTACTCTCTATGAATTTACTATAAATGGCGTCATTAGTTTTCTTCCGGTAGACTGGTCGTATGATATATGTAGCTTTGTGAATATGTGTCACAGACAAGCCTAATTCAACGCACTGCTCATATCTCTGTAGTGAAAGAAGTATTTGCTCTTCTTTTCTAGAGTTGCGAGCAGATAATATTACCTACTGTGGACAGAGAGGAAGGTCATTACGGGGATCATGAATACATTTGGGGTATCCCAGGTCCACTTCAAAAACTATTTTTGAATCTCCTGTGATAAACGTAAAGCCTATGCAATGTATTTCTTTCTTATTCAGTCATCTGAGATTTTCATGGAACATGTCAGAAGTCATTGCGTTCCCAGTACAAATTATTAATTTTCCAAAGGAGTCAAAGTTATCCAAGCAGCTGAGGTTGACCTTAGGGTAGCGCTTTACCACGGTAGTAGCTTACATAGAGGCTTTCCAGGCCACTTTTTTCGTTTATATGGGAAAGGGTAGGGAAAACGAGGCTAGATGCGGAGGAAATGTGTTTATACGGAAGAGATAGGGAATAAGAGGAGAAGTGCTAGGTCAGACGTGTTGAGGAGTAGAGTATGCGCTTTGTATGAGAGAGATAGGGAATACGTGGAGAGGTGCTAGTCTAGATAGATGCTGAAGGAGGGGAATATAGCCTTATACTGGAGAGATATGGAATACGAGGGAAGGTGCTAAGATAGGCGAATTTTAAAGGTGGAATGTGTTTATACAGGAGAGATAGGGAATACGAGTGAAAAAGCTAGGCTAATCAGAAATCGAGTAGAGTATACGTTATACGGGAGAAGTAGAGAAACTATGATAGGTGTTAGGGAACATGGTTAAAGAAACTGTAATACAAATAACCGCATTATTCAAGAACTTTAACAACAAAAAGACTCAAGTATAGATCATTTGTAAGGTATTCGAGGAGGGGTCTTTAGTGGAAAACCCCCCAAGTCATTAGTACAGAAATGGAGCTTGAAAATCACTTAATATGCAGGAATGTGTATTCATATGCAAATTAGGTTTCCCCTCACTCCCTCCCCATCCTCTTCCCACCCCTCACCACCTCCTGGTACTTTATGCTTGCAGCTGAGGGTCATAAATGTTGTTGAGTATAATGGAAGCTTGACAGGAAAGCAATTAAGGCTGTCAATCACCGGTCAAAATGAACAATAGAATAATAAATTATCTTCTGTAACAAAAGCGGAGACGGTATTCTACCCACTCCATAGCCACACACGTGTGCACTTCTACACTGAAACAACCACTTCCCAGTCGCATTGTTTAACGACCACGTGCAAAAGAAAAATGGTTATCCAGCGCCTGTCAAAATGAACAATAGAGTATGCTGGGGTATTTTAAACAAAGGATCAGACGCTATTGTCCCAGCTCTATTGAATTCCCTGATTGTGTACTTTTAGGAATGCCACCTCGCAGTCGCATTGTATGAAGAACACATGCAAAAGAACAATAGAACAGGCTTGACCTGAGCTAACAAAGGGGCAGATGCTATTGTATCCCTTTCTATTGTCCAGAGCAAGGCTTCTTTAGAAAGAACACCCGTGTAGCATCCCGCTTCCACATCCATATAACAAAAGAAACTAGCGGAGGCTTTATAGCTAGTCCTGTCTTTGTATGTCCGTGTGAAAGACATAGAAGTCAGTTTACCTGCTAGACCATAAAAAGTTCTACAACCGCTCGAGCCCGCCATCATGCCGCCCTCACTCCCGAAGGCTACTTCTCTCTGAGAGTCTTCACGAAGTCCTACGGATATACCCGAACATAGTTATACAAGCTCTCTATTAATGCAGCTGACTCTTTTCAAGCAGCGATATCACAAAGACGTGCTTAATATATTTCATTACCTCTATTAAACCCATGTGTATACTTAGATATCCATAGATCGGTGTTCGATTCTTACTGCAATCAAAAAGTTTAATGTTTTAATTGTTAATGAGGAATTGATGCTTTGATAATATTATATTATTACCCTGATTAATGAAAGGGTATTCAGAGGGTCCTAGTTCGATTGTTACCGTGAGAAAATCTAATTCTTAATAAATATTAAACTATGAGAGGATATGCGGTCAGATTAAAATGTATTCAACGAATACAATTGTTTATATATTCCGATGCCTAGACACGATTCTTTATTTTCTTTCTTCTTCTCTCTTTTTCTTCCTTTTCCCTCTATCTATCTATCTATCTATCTATCTATCTATCTATCTATCTATCTATCTATCTATCTATCTATCTATCTATCTATCTATCTATCTATCTATTTATCTATCTATCTATTTATCTATCTATCGATCCATCTATCTATGTATCTATCTATGTATCTATCTGTCTGTCTGTCTGTCTATCTCTTTCTTTCTTCTTGACATATATATATATATATATATATATATATATATATATATGCATTCATATATACACATGCACAGAACCATTACACATACATATACACTCATGAACATAGACCTTACACGCACACGTATACCAGTGTACTTGCACATACACACACGCATTCACACACCTCATACGTATACAGACATAAACACACACACATACACCAATGCACTTACACACTCGCACAGCCACGTACATACATATACCAATACACATACACACACACCCATACACACACACTCAAGTACATACACCAGTACACTTACACACTCACACACTCACGCACACACACACCCATACACACATACACACGCACATACATACGCCAATGCACTTACACACTCGCACACACACGCATACGCCTACAAGCATAGACACATACACCAGTGCACCCATGTGCACGCACACACGTTCACACACGATAGCATTGGAAATTGTTGCCTTTACAGAATTCAAAATCTTTGTATATTTCACTGTAACCTAGCAAAATGTAATTCTTTTCAGGCTACCACCTTCACATGACTTCCATCACAACGCATTTTTATAGCTTGTGTAAAGACATTATGGAGGTACTCAGAGAGAGAGAGAGAGAGGGGGAGGGAATTGAAGCAAGTAGGGATGGAAGTGCTGGGAGCCTGTACGTATGCGCAGCAAGAGATGATGTCATTGGGTACAATAATCACGTGACGTGTATACACCCCACCATGGCATTGCAGAGAAAGAGCGAGAGAGAGGGGGGTTGAATCAAGTAGGGATAGAAGTGCCGAGAGCCTCTGCGCATGCGCAACAGGCGATAATTCCACTGGTGTAATAATCACGTGATGTGTATACCTCAACCATGACGATGTACTGAGATCGCCTGGAGGGTTTTAGATCCCTATATAAACAGATATCAGCGCATGCTAGACACATTGTGAGCTGATTAACTCTACATTTAAATTTTAAAGAACTTTAAAAAGCAACGCGAGGTGTTTTTAATTTAAGAAGAGGTGCGGGCTCTCTACACGTACAGCATTCCTCAACACGAAAGAATGCAAGGTGAGTGAGTTTTTACATAACTATACAAAATCACTACTGGCTTTTACAATGCATTTAATTTTGTTTAAACGACGCAATGCATGAAAGACGATCCATTGCAAGAGTCATATTTTTTAATCTGAAATTAACACACACATGGATTTCTCTACACATTCATTCTCCATTAACATTCGTACGATTTTCTCAACTCATTCTTTGTGTCACTATACATTCACACGATTTTTTCTACTCATTATGTGTTTCTCTGCAGGTTCATCTTCCATTAACATTCACCGATTTTCTCTACTCATTCTTTGTTTCTCTGCAGGTTCATCTTCTATTAACATTCACACGATTTTCTCTACTAATTATTTGTTTCTCTACAAATTCATCTTCCCTGAACATTCACACGATTTTCTCTACTCATTCTTTGTTTCTCTACACATTGATACGATTTTCTCCGCTCATTCTTTGTTTCTCTACACATTCATGGCATATTTACAAAAAACATTTGGTGATGTAGCACAACACACTTTAGTTCTAATATAAAGAAATGTATAACTTGTCCTTTAACTTGAATAAATCGTCGAAAATAATAACTCATATCAATATCTGTTACAGATAGTTTAGCAAATAGACTCAACAAGATGGCTGAAGAGCGTAGTTTCCTACCGACTCGGCGAATTCAAGATCTCGAAATAGGTCTTAAATATGAGACAAAGTCCTAGGACTCAAACAAGATACGGTACCAGGATCGTATCTTCACTGGAGGATTGTCAAGTGTTCTTGCCTGAGCGCTATAATTCGTTAAGCGATCAAGAGCTTGCAGAAATACCTGCAAAGATACACCTTGAATATAACGGTATAGCAGAGATGGGGAAATTTAAGACGTGTAAATTGTCTTTTGTATCTGCAGCGAAGGTATGTAGAAATGCCAAACTTAAGTATTGAACGTTCTCCTATTTCAGTATGAAAAAATTCATAAATAAAACAGCAGATTTGTTTATATTACATATAAAGATATAAAAGATGCATTGTATAGAATTTTATAATATCACATGTTTTGAATTTAGTTATATCCATCGCATTTAAATAACGATCGATATCCGAATGTTTATACAAATCTTTTATGTTGCATTTTAAGTGTGCACTAACAAAAAATGTAATTCTTTTCAGGTTACCTTCACTTTCAAAAGCATGTTTTCTAAGGCTTTCATTGTGTAATGTTTCAGACGATGCAATAAGGGGAAGAAGAAGAGGAACAGCTTTGCAGACCTGCAAAGGGGTCTAACGCTATTGGAGCATAGAATAAACAACATCGACACCCCCAAGAAACGTGTCGGTAAGAAGCGGGTGCCGAGAGGTCTTCATCTCGAAAAGGCACAATGTTAAGATAGGATTCTTCTACGATCTGCCAGTGCTTCTTGTAAAAACACAGATAAATTTGTATACATGACTATTCAAGACTGTGAGATAATTCGAGAAAGTCTTCCTACATTCAAAGTATTCATCCTATCAAGAAAGTGTCCGCGAGTGGAATATTGTGAAAATATTGTTTTCTCTTATAATATTGTTGCTTATATGCAAGAGTTCGAAATAAAGTTCTTGAATACTAATTTAAATGATTGTGAAATACTTTAAATAGCGATGAAATTTGCAGACTAAAAAGATTTTAATCATTTATAGATTACCATTTAGGTAACCTAGCTGTTGCAAATGTGATGCCATATGCTGGAACGACGAGTTGGAGGAGGAAAGTGGTGGAAATTCAAGATAAATAATAATAAAAAGGAATGAAGGTATCCTTTTTCATCATGTTTTTATTCATTAAAAAATCCTTACATTCCTAATGAAAAAATAAAATCCTTACAATTATTAGTTTAAAATGTAAGTTACATCACATGAGTCAGAGGCTTGTATGGAAATAATTTATCATGAATTATTAAACAATACAATGAGGTCTGTGCAGGAATATTTGCACTAGCGTGAATTTCTATTCTGATGTTGACAGCACCATTTACAACTTCCTCTGGTTGATGTGAGCAATCTATAACAAATATAGGAGCAAATGTAAGAAAATCTTTTCTCTTCAATAAAGGATAATTCTCTTTTTCATAATAAGAGTTTTGAAACTTTGAGTACATGTCATACAATGATGCAAAGCTCGAGTTTCCAAAGTCCAAATTTATGTCATGACAGGGATAACATTCAGTATTAAGATAAAGTCTCAAATTAGTTTTGTTACAATGATCAAAAACGTAACCGTCTTTAGATACATTTCTCGATCTTAAAGTCTGAGCACTCAAAATGACAAATATCGGCTTCTTCATTTTTGATGTGGTGGCAACATTCCTGGTGAATGATTTAGTTTGCGGCACGGCAGGCTGAGTATGCAGATCCATGGTCCTAAATGGGTGAAACAGAGTCTTATCCAGCTTGGCAGTCTTGAGGATCTCAGCATCAGAAAGTCGAATCACAAGCATTCTCCACTCGATTCGTGCAGGTTTAACAGCAGCATTCTCTTCACCCTGAGGCTGCATAATACAGTTTTTAGAATCCTTGGATCGAATCAGCAACAACACCGACCGTCTATTGTGTATAAGCTTTGCTACTTCATTAGATTTTAGTAATAGTTCCATTGATGTATACATAATTTCACTAGGTAAAGTATGTAAATCCTCTGCTTGACAAGGGATTCTAATCTCGTCATTAGCGTCCAGAGCTGATGTATTATACGGTAAAAACACATGTTCCTCTTCTTTAGTGATCTTGTCGGCGAATATAGGTGTCCCAGTAACATTGGAGATGTCCATGCTTATAGTATTCGGAAGCCCAATGCCTGGAGGAACTGTCGATTACGTGATGTTAATCCGCTGGGTGTCAAGGGTAGAGTATGAAGCGTGCGTCGAATCCATCCATTATTATATCCTCGACGTCGCTGACTTCTAAAATCTATTGGCATTGCAACGGATATGAATCCTTATGCTTATATCTTCGTTTCTAAAGTCAATGATATTACCGTTCTAGTCCACTACACGAAGACTAATTTGCTCTATAGCATTGGTGTTTGTGATTTGAAGGTAAATTGGATTTGACGGCTCTTGAGAAATAGGATACCCAGGCGGAACAGACGGGAAAAACTCGTAGATCCACTTTTACCGTCGATGAAAGAGCCTGTTGCAATACTGCACTCGATTCGTATGATGCTCACCTTAAATATATTCACCAGGAAATCAGTTTCAGCCAGCTGATTAGCTAGAATAACTTTACCGCTGAATCCCAAGAGCGAGTCTATAGAACGATCATTAGAAAAATCAACAGTGAAAGGACATTTAATTTCAGCCTTCATTGTATTATTATTAGGTCTAATAAAGAATACATTCTCATCCACCTCTAGCTTATCTCTGATGTATTCATTAATATAAGTAATCTCATAAGTTCCGTCAAGTATATCAATGACCTTAATTTCATCATCGTGTATGTAATGAAATTGATTATTTCTCCGATAAACATTGGGAATGGAATAGAAGGTTTCAAAATTCAATAAAGCAATCTCATAATGATCCTTTGGATCTAACTGAAGAGGAGGATTCAGGTATGTAGTAAGAACAGACTCGTTGCCACTGACGGTAATAGTGTAACTCATTGCGATAGAAATTGCAAACACAAGTGTCCGCAGATAACTGAGCTGAAACTCTGAAACCTATCAGTGTTATAGAGAACCTTAACGCATCTGAGGTACCTTTCTATCTCTTTTGGAGGCTTCAAGTTTCCAAAGCTATCAAAAAAATGACAGTTTGCTATCCTTCTTTATAACAACCCAATGAGTGCCTTCATTCTCTGAACTATCGAGATTGACAATAATTCTCTCTCTGTAACGACGTCTTGAGGGCACCTGCTCGATCATGTATATACCTCTAAAATGAGGAATCTTTAAACGCCGGGCATACAACTCGAGATCTATGTTACTCAAGGCTTTTTCCGGGACAAGTATAGCCCTCTGCCGGAGTATTTTGAATTCCATTTCTGGCTCTGTCTCCTCTTCCTTTCGGTGTTCCTCGCCTTATTCTTCTTCACTCGAAGACCCCTCCCTCTTGCTTCAATTTCTCTGTTATGTCTCAGCATTTCGACAAGTTGTTTATCTGCTGTCTTTTTCTTATTTACGACTGTAGCAATTTATGATGCACTTCCAGCGGCGGCTCCTACGGCTGCGATATTTGGCAAGAGAGGTAGAAATCCTCCTCGTTTCTTCTTTTTGGATCCAGCGCCAACAGACACCTTACCCTCAATTTCTCTGTTATGCCTCATCATTTCGGCAAGTTGTTTATCTGCTGCCTTTTTCTTATTTACTGCTGAGGCAATTTGCGCTGCACCTCCAGCGGTTGCACCTAGAGCTGCAATAATTGATATGAGAGGTAGAAATCCTCGTTTCTTCTTCCTGGATCCAGTACCAACAGCTACCTTTCCCTTCATAACTGTTGTTACTAGTCTCGCCTCCAACTTTTCACCTAATGTAGTATCAGATGATTGCACTCGTTTCCACGCCTTTTCAGCCAAGACCTTGTCAGAAATGTTTCTCGAAGCAGAGTCCTTATGCTGAGCGTAGACAATGTCGTGAAGTTTGCACACTTCGTCTAATGGGTCGATTCCGGGGTCTCCTCCCCTTAATCTTTTTTCTAGCTTTGTCCCGGATCCGCAGTATCTGTAAGCAGCAAATGTGTTTCAAATGGTAGCCACTTAATGAGAGAGTTAATTAATCCGGAACCTCTTGCGACCTTAACCCCCTTAGCTCTCATGGTATACTAATTGATTTTATTGCTGCATAGTTCTTTTATTCCTTGCATTCATTAGCATATATACATTAAGAGTGATTTACTTTATTTAGCTTGCAAGATGAAGCTGGTGAAGCAAGGTTGCTCGCTACCTATTCAGGTGCTAGACTTTGAAAGCGGCTTTATACACAATCGTCACGGAAAGCTGTTTACTGGAAATGTTAGCTGTTCCATTGTATTTAAACAAATAGAGTAGAATCACAGGTGTTCGTGATAATTTCAATCACTGATTTTTATCGCTATTATTTAATGTAATTTCAGCTTATTCATGTAGTATCCAAGGTATTCGAGTCCATTTTTTAAAAGTAATTCAGTTTAATAAATGTGATTACTGAATCTGCAACTAATGGATTAGCTACTGCTGTTACCACACGACGTCTTATTGCTACCGCTGCTAGTGTTGTGGCCGCGACTGATGCTGCTGCTATTGTTGTAGCAGATGCTGCTACACCTGTAGCACCTGTTACAGCTATTGTTGTATAGCCGCTGTATCTGCTACGATAGCTGCTGTATTTGCTTCTACTACATCTATTGTGCTGACTGTGTCTAATGTTGCTACAGCTGCCTGATCTGATGCTGCTATTGTTTTAGCTGATGTTGCAGTGTTGTATTTACTACTACAGCTCTCGTATTTGCTGTTACAGCTGCCGTGATGACTGCTGTTGCTGTGGTGGGTGAATCTACAGCTGTAATATCATTACTGTGATGCTTGCTGTTGCTAAGACTGCTAAATCTATAGCTGCTGGTTTAGCTGCTGCTGCTACAGCTGTTATCTAACCGGTTGTTGTCGCTACTATTGTAGCAAATGTTGCTACAGCTATAGGATCTGTTACATCTATTGTTGTACAGCTGCTATATCTGTTACGGTAGCTGTTGTATTTGCTTCTGCTACAGCTATTATGCAGGCTGCGGCTGATGTTTCTGTAACTACAGGATCTATCGCTGTTATCGTTGTAGCTGCTGTTGCTATAGATGCTGTATCTGCTACTACATCTGTCGTATTTGCTGTTGTGATGCTTACTGTTGCTGAGGCTCCTGAATCTACAGTTGCTGGATTAGCTACTGCTACTGCTACAGCTGCTGTGTAGCCGGTTGTTGCTGCTGTGGCTCTTGCTGCAGTGGATGTTGCTGCAGCTGTCGAATATGTTGACGTAACTCATGCTTTAACCAATCACGAACGATTATTACTGGACATTTATCGAAATGAAAACTTTATTGTAATAGATAATTCATAGTATCACAGATTACACTACCTTTATATACTTTTCTAGACCCTACAAGCCTTTATATGTTAAACAATTAGCGAGTGAGACGGTAAGGATGAAACAGTGAGAGTGCATAGAAGTAGCATAACTAGTGCATCCACATGGTTGAGTAGATATTATAACATATTTAGACAGCTTTATTGTTTTATATGTTTATATTTTTGTTCAAGTGTAGCGGCTTTATCAGTTAAATCATTGCTTCATTAAACAAGAATTGTAAGGGTAGACGTCTATCCCCTTTATCTAGGCTTGAGACTAACACTAGTATTTGCTCCTAATGGCAGGGTTACCGCCTCCACTTCCATCTTCTCCTTTCTTCACCATTTGTCTGCTATGTGCATACACAGCGCATGAGTAAACTTCAATTTTTTAAGATTGTAGACTCGCGGAGAAAATCTTCATCTTCGGGTTACATTCTCTTAAGCGCTGTTTGTAATGGTGTAATGTTCATACGCATAGGTAGTTATTTCATCCTCGACAATAACTCTTTTATCATCAAGGGGATTCAATGTAATTTTATTCACTTGCACTGTGGTAACAGCGTGCTTTCGTGATAGGATTAGATTCATGGGCGTTCTGATGATTTCACAGGTTTTAAGACAGTCTGTATAGCTGTTAAACGAAATGTACTACTTAATAGCGCTACGTTTTATACCTTTAATCTTTTTATCATAGAGCCTTTAATATCTATGGTCGTAGTCCAGCAATGCGTAGAATTATTTTGCCATTAGCCTCATCTTTAAATTTTCCCAACACCTTTTTGTTCTGAGTAGAGTGGCATATATTGTTGACATGGTAATCGGATGTATCGAGATGCTCAAGAAAACGTAGCTTGTCATGGTACACCTCTTCAGTTCTTACACGATGAATGAATGAATCAGTGTCCATATACATAAGCTTCAGGTTTTCAGCTCCGTAGTAAGGCAACAACACGTCGTAATGATAGTGATACATTAATGTCTTGGAGAAGTCTAGCACTCTCATACCAATGTATATAGGTTTGTTGAACACGATCTGACGAGAGGCCATATGTAAAGCAGCTAGATTAGCAGCATATATTCTCCTTTCGATGAACGTAGGCTTGGTGATCAACTTCTCCAGAGGCTTTTCATTTGTTACTAGTCGTATATTCATACAGTTACGCAGGTTTTCCATAGTTTTTCCAAACATGGCGTTGTTAAAGAGCCTTTAGAGTTCCTTCTCGAAACCATTTGCAGCTTGTGCCTTAGTCTGTTGTTAAATTCAACGTAAGGATTCAACCACCGAGATTGTCTAAATTGTAGCACACGATCGGTTTTACTCAAACGTAGCCCCTGATTAAGAGCTTGCTTCAAGGCCATGTAATGCATACTTCTTTCGAGGTCCAAGATGAGTTATCAGTTTCTTTGTAGATGATTCCAATGGTTTCATACACTCAGGCAGGAAATGCAGATCGTTGTGTAGATCACGAAGTGCTGCAGGATACTCGATGTCAACTTCTAATATGTACCCATAAGAATCATCTCCTTGTAGTCTTTCTATGTTGATTTCTTCAGGTGAAACCCACTGAAATCCCCCATAAGGGAGGGCGTGCTAAATTGCCCAACCGTATTGGTTATTAGCGTCCTCGTATGTAATAAATTGGGTTGGTCTCGACGGATCAAACTTCTCCATGTACGTGTTATTAGCCTCTGCATATACATGGGAAACTTGGCATAAACCTCCTCTTATACCTGATTCCAACATGAGTAGTTGATCATAATCTTGTAACAGTTCCAGCTGAATTCCTGTATACAGTAACATAGCATCCCATCTAAGTCCTGGAGAGGTAAAATAATGTGCTGGATCAACTTTGTTTGTTATGAGCGTTTGTTGTCTGAATGTCTCAAAGACATCAGCTAAAAGAAGTACAGGTCGCTGTACTCTCCCAGGTTTTTCACCTTAAACAGCTCCCATACATTTCTAGCATGATCATAGTCAGTATCAGTAATTTCTTCTTCATTTAATCTGTTGTATAATGAGTCCTTAGGAGGCAAGCAGGTCTCGTTCAAAACATCCATCACGTGACAAAGTCATATGTCATTAACTTCAATTTGTCTTCTCAGAAGTACTTTAGTGTTACAGGATATGAGTTTAGATTTTTTATCAACTTATCCAAGCTTCTACTGAGGAATCGGAAGCTGTCCACAAATCGAAGCTTTATATCCCTACATACTTGGTGAATGAGATTTAGCTTTCTTCAGAGCTAGGAATTACCTCCACCCTCTCACTTGTACAACCCAGCTCCTTAACAATGAAATGGGAGTCATATCCGCTGAGGTTGTGCCTGAAGACTGGGATATATTTAGGTGTTTTGCAGGCTAAATTACATTCATTATGTAGACTTCCGCGATATTCATCACTGATGAGATTGTGGTCGCGTACTTTATAGTTCATTTCAGTAAAGGTTTTTCCACACAAGTAGTATGCCGTAGAAGACTCAAAATCCTTTTGTTGCTGGTCCGTGGGTTTCAGGGGCTTGGCTGATTTGTATACATGATTAATTTCCTTTGCAAGGAACGATACGTATTCCATAAACTTCTGAGCAGCATCAGTACCATGATATACATGAGGCTGCTTAGGAAGACCAGTTTCAATATGTTCAACACAGGATGGTGGCTTCACGTAAACACAGAAGCTAATTGGTGTGTGCTTTTGATAAGGGGTTATATAGGAAGTTTCAGGATTGGGTATACACGTATGGCATGGAGTGAGAATACTCTCAAAATCTACATAGATGACATAAGGTAGTTTATACATCCTCTCAAAATGTTTAAACTGAACAATTGATTTCTCCTTGGTAGGCATAACTACCCTTGCCACACCATGTTGATTACAGATGGCTGCATGCTCTTGTAGTTTTTCCAACCCATTTCGTCCATATCGATTATCAAAATGTGTAAAACAACGCTTGCAGGTATAAACACGTTCATTACATTTAGTTTTCTGCCATCGAATGAGCTTCTCAAAATTCTTTATATACACATAGTGATGTTTTCCACAACTGCCACTCAATAGTAGCATGTCACGATGTTCAGGTAGTTCAATATCAGCAACCTTTATCGGATTCACTTCATGCTTCTCATCCAGCCCGAAAACGTTAATAGACATCTTGTTAAGCTTCTCAAATTTGGGTATTTGAGAAAGTGCAGTAGGAAAAGAAACACAGCTGAAGTCGTACTTATCTTGAAGTTGTTTTCGCTTCCAGCGCTGAGTCAAGATCCGTTTCTAGAAAAACAGTCAGATTCCGTGTTTTAAATGATTTGTCACAGGTTTCTCCGATACTGTTAACGAATCGACACTCAGTCAGCAGATTAATTTTCACACTCTTGTGAATACCAAGCTCTTTATGCACAGCCTGGATTATCCGTTGTTTTGCCTCATGCAGATACATATTCAGGTCCTTTGTTGAATTGCATCGTATAGAATACGATTTCAATCGTCCTTCGAACGATGTCTAGTATTATTTCATATCCCAGTCCTCCACTGATGTTTAGTAGGCTCCTATCTTCTTTTCTTCTGAGGACTGCTTATTTCACATACATCCTCGTGCCGCTGACCCTTATAGCCATCATTGAAGGTTACGTTACAATGCTTGCATTTGAAAAGCTTCCTGCAGCTCATCTGATGTCTTCTGTTGTCATAACCTCGGAGGAATTTCTTCCTGCAATTAATACAAGAGTATCCTGATGCACTAGGAATTATATCCTTATATGCAGAGTTATTCATCCTTATTCTTGATGTAATAACGCATTAATCACTGTTCAATGAAATGTAGACCGCTTCACCTTGATATCACTTTAGAAAGCTGATTATTCTTGGAGAGAACAGGATGTTAGCACATCTAGACTCATTGGTACAATAAAAAGTAGTGACTGAAGGTATCCTAATTATAGACGTGACACGGACATTTTTAGAACAATCATATACTGAATTTTTAATAATAAAAACGATGATTAATGACGATACTTCTTCTATTGAAGACGAAAAGTCATGGTGGGGGTATCTATACACGTCACGTGATTATTACTCCAATGTAATTATCACCTGTTGCGCATGCGCAGAGGCCCTCGGCACTTCTATCCCTACTTGCTTCAATTCCCCCTTCTCTCTCTGCAACGCCATGGTGTGGGGATGTATACACATCATGTGATTATTGTACCCAATAACATCATCTCTTGCTGTACATGCGCAGAGGCTCTCAGCACGTCTATCCCTACTTGCTTCAATTCCTCTCGCTCTCTCTCTCTCTGAGTACCTCCATAATGTCTTTACACAATCTATAAAAATTGCGTTGGGATGAAAGTCATGTGAATGTGGTATCCTGAAAGAATTACATGTTTCTAGGTTACAGTGAAATGAGACAAAGATTTTTGAATTCTGTAAAGGCAATAATTTGCAATGCTATCGTGTGTGAATGTGTGTGCGTGCACATGAATGCTTGCGCATGCGTGCACTGGTGTATGTGTCTATGATTGTAGGCGTATGCGTGTGTGTGCGATTGTGTAAGTGCATTGACGTATGTATGTATGGGTGTGCGTGCGGGTGTGTAAGTGTACTGGTGTATGTGCGTGCTTGAGTGTGTGTATGTAAGTGTACTGGTGTATGTATGTACGTGGCTTTGCGAGTGTGTAAGTGCATTGGTGTATGTGTGTATGTTTATGTTTGTATACGTATGAGGTGTGTGAATGCGTGGGTGTATGTGCAAGTACAGTGGTATATGTGTGTGTGTAAGGGCTATGTGCATGAGTGTATATGTATGTGTAACGGTTCTGTGCATGTGTATATATGAATGCATGGATGTATGCATGTCAAGAAGAAAGAAAGAGATGGATGGATGGATAGATGGATGGGTGAGTGGGTGGGTGGATGAGTGGATGGAGGGAGGGACGGATGGAAGGATGGATGGGTCGGTGGGTAGAGGGAAAAGCAAGAAAAAGAGAGAAGAAGAAAGAAAGTAAAGAATCGTGTCTAGACATTGGAATGTGTAAACAATTATATTTGTTAAATACATTTTAATCTGACTGCACATACTCTCATAGTTTAACATTTACTAAGCATTAGAGTTTTGCAGGGTAAGATTCGAAGTAGGACCTTTGGGTATCCGTGAACGTATTTCATTAATCAGCGTAATGATATATAAAAAATTAAATTCTATTTGTTAAATACATTTTAATCTGACCACACATCCTCTCATAGTTTAATATTTATTAAGCATTAGATTTTCGCACGGTAACAATCGAACTAGGACCCTCTGAACACCCTTTCATTAAACAGGGTGATGATATAATATTATCAAAGCATCAATTTCTCATTAGCAATTAAAACATTAAACGTTTTGATTGCAATAAGATTCGAACACCGATCTATGGATATCTAAGTATACACATGGGTTTAATATAGGTAATGAAATATATTAAGCACGATTTTTTTGTAACGCTGCTGTAAAAGAGTCAGCTGCGTAATCAGAGAGGTTGTATAAGTATGTTCGGGTATATCCGTAGGACTTCGTGAAGACTCGGAGAGATGTAGCCTTCGGCAGTGTGGGCGGCATGATGGCGGGCTCGAGCGGTGGTGGACTTTTTTATGGTCTCGCAGGTAAACTGACCTCTCTGTCTTTCACACGGACAAACAAAGACAGGACTAGCTATAAAGCCTCCGCTAGTTTCTTTTGTTATATGGCTGTGTTAGAGGGATGGTACACGGGTGTTCTTTGTAAAGAAGCCTTGCTTTGGATAATAGAAAGGGATACAATAGCATCTGCCCCTTTGTTAGCTCGGGTCAAGCCTGTTCTATTGTTCTTTTGCACATGTTCGTCAGACCATATGACTGCGAGGTGGCATTCCTAAAGGTACACACTCAGGGAATTCAATAGAGCTGGGACAATAGCGCCTGATCCTTTGTTTAAAATACTCCAGCATACTCTATTGTTCATTTTGACAGGTGCTGTATAACCTTTTGTTCTTTTGCACGTGGTCGTTAAACAATGCGACTGGGAAGTGGTTGTTTCAGTGTAGAAGTACACACGTGTGCGGCTATGGAGTGGGTAGAATACCGTCTCCGCTTTTGTTACAGAAGATAATTCATTATTCTATTGTTCATTTTGACAGGTGACTGGCAGCCTTAATTGCTTTCCTGTCAAGCTTCCATTATACTCAACAAGATTTATAACCCTCAGCTGCAAGCAGAAGGTACAAGGAATAGGGGTGGGGGAGGGAGTGGGTGCAAACCTAATTTGCATATGAATACACATTCCTGCATATTAAGTGATTTTCAAGCTGTATTTCTGTACTACTGACTTAGGGTTTTTTCCTCTAAAGACCCCTCCTCGAAAACCTTACAAATGATCTATACTTGAGTCTTTTTGTTGTTAAAGTTCTTGAATAATGCAGTTCTTTGTATTACAGTTTCTTTAACCATGTTCCCTAACACCTATCATCGTTTCCCTACTTCTCCCGTATAACGTATACTCTACTTGACCTCTGATTAGCCTAGCTTTTTTACTCGTATTCCCTATCTCTCCTGTATAAACGCATTCCACCTTTAACATTCGTCTATCCTAGCACCTTCCCTCGTATTCGCTATCTATCCAGTATAAGGCTATATTCCCCTCCTTCAGCATCTGTCTAGACTAGCACCTCTCCACGTATTCCCTATCTCTCTCATATAAAGCACATACCCTACTTCTCAACATGTCTAACCTAGCACTTCTCC
The DNA here is from genome assembly GCA_030765065.1 of Deroplatys truncata. NCBI lineage: Eukaryota > Metazoa > Arthropoda > Insecta > Mantodea > Mantidae > Deroplatys > Deroplatys truncata. The sequence continues at coordinate 406,540,226 of CM060990.1, forward strand.
TCGTATTCCCTATCTCTCCCATATAGACGCATTTCCTCCACATCTAGCCTCGTTTTCCTATTCTTTCTCATATAAACGCAAAAACGTGGCCTGGAATGCCTCTATATAAGCTACTTACGGTGAACATGCCACCTCTAATACTAGACTTGAAAAATTCAATCATGCACTTATCCGATATTCATGGCAACGTTGTTTTTGTTGTCTTCAACATGGCATCGAATGCAAATTCTGGTAATGTACAACACTATACTGGATAAAGATTATACATTTCTAGTAAGAGATCTCCAAAATTTTCAAGAATATCCGTAAACAGCAATGTGTAAGTATTTAGGTAAAGATAGGTGTATTTTCAGAGATTCCTGGTATTTTAAGTATTTGGGTAAAGATCACTGTGTCCTCAAAGATTCCTGGTATTAATGGTTTTCCAGATCTAACAACATAACTGTACTGCTCCTGGGCCATGTCATCGAATTCTTGAATGTCAAGAATTTGCTATGCTTTCGGCTTCTCAACATTGTCTAATGACCCTTCTTGATCTTTAGTTTGAAATGAGCAGGGTTAGGATATTTATCTCTGGTTATAGCGAAATGCTGTTCCGTCAGTATGTCGGCAAGGCTAGATTGTTTGTCCTCCAGGAATTTATAATTACCAAGTTAACGAAGCTAAATGTTCCCACGCTTTTTACTGATTGCTGTATACATTTCAGATGATTTTGAACGCATTATATCGGTTCATTGCCATAATTGAGATGCTTCAGCAAAAGCGGCTGTCGTAATTAAACAAGGAAGGGAAAACATTGCAATAAAATTAGGCAATTATAGATTTAAAATGAATCTACTGTGTACAGCCCTTACGTATTTGTCTAGGGTATGGCAATGAACCGTGACCTTTAATGTCAAATCCTATTTGGCATATCTGAAAATGATCAGCATTTCTTAAATCGGAAAGATGGATTCTGACAGAAAACTTCAATTGCATTGTCGGGATTTTAACCATAGTAGCGATGCTAGCTTAGTTGGTGGAGCAACAGCTTGGAAAGCTTAAAATCCAAAGATCAAAATTTTCCAGTCGAATCGACCTTTCCAATTTCAGCCTAAATACTGCTTGTGTGGAAGAAACTTTAATTACAATCGATTGATCTAATAGTTAAGTATAAAGCCTGGGACTTAAAGTGCTTATGAGATTGTAAATTGACACTGGAGTATGTTATCTCAAAATGAATTTGATAACGCCTTGTGGTTTACCGGAAAGAAAGTGAGTCAGAGGAGTATTTAATGTTCCGCCAGCATGTTTGCCATTGGGCTCAGCTAGTACAGCAACACCACAGAAAGCTGAAGATCCGTGCTTTAAATCTCGTAATGTTATTGAGTTTTTCAATCTAATTTTACATTTCCAACTTAAACCCACAGACCGCTGCTGTGGAAGGACAATTAGTTATCAATCCTAAGGTCTCTTCATTCTCGGAAGTGATTTTCAATCCCTCAATACTTATTATACAGTAATGACCTCATCAGCAGTTACCCTTAATTGAAATAAGAATTAATTAATTGTATTTTCTCTTTAAAGGGCATGAAGTTGAACAGTGTTGGATGTTGGATCATGCCAATAAATACAATATATATATATATATATATATATATATATATATATATTAGTATTTCCTCATTATCTTATGTTGATGTATACCTCTGAGTGCTCGAGGGCTCACAAGAATGGACTTTGGTAGCACAGATTCAATTTCTGCATATTATCAAAGATACAGGAAACAGTTTTGAAAAAGTACTACATTCGATGACATAACCAGCATAGGGCATTTGAAGTAGTTGAGACTTCCTACATTTCAAATTGCGTGCGTTTAGTAACTTCTCCAAACCACAACGTGTTATGCTGCTTCGCATAATTTTGCCTCTATATTTAGTCACATGTGTGTTCAGAAGTCACCAAATGTTGGTAATGAAGCATTGGTGATATTTTCCATTCTTTTCAATGGATATGAGTAGGATATATAGGAGAGAGCTGGCGCAGTTTTTTGCGTTTATATGGGAAAGGATAGGGAAAACGAGGCTAGATGCGACGGTTCAAGGAGGAAAATGCGTTTATATGGGGGAGATAGGGAATACGAGGACTGAGGCTAGGCTAGACAGTGGTAGGAGGGGGAGTGCGCTTTATATGAGAGAGGTAGAGGAATATGAGGAGAAGTGCTAGGCTAGACAGAGGCTGAGTAATGTATGGTTTATATGAGCGGTATAGGAAAACGCGGAGATGTGTTAGGCTAGACAGGGCTTGAAACGTAGTGCATGGTTTATATGAGAGATATAGGAAAACGAGGAAAGGTGTTAGGCTAGACAGAAGTCGAGGAGTAGAGTATGGTTTATATGAGAAGTATAGGAAAACGAGGAGAGGTATTAGGTTAGGAGAATTGAGTTTGTGTTTATAAGGAGAGACGAGAAAACGGAGAGAGATCCGATGCTAGGATAGACAGGTGTTAAAGTTAGGTTAGATAGGAAACCAAGGAGTGATACTCAGCTAGAGGGGGGCAGGAGGGAATGAGCTTTTGAGAGGTAGGGGATACGGGGAGTGGTGTTAGACTAGACAGAGGTTTAGAGAATGCGTTTATATGTATGAGAAGTATAGGAACAGGAAGAGGGGTGCTAGGCTAGACAGAGGTTGAGGAGTAGAGTATAGTTTATATGAGAGGTATAGGAAAACGAGGAGAGGAGTTAGACTAGACAGAGGTCGAGGAGCAGAGTATGGTTTATGCGAGAGTCATAGTTAAACGAGAGAGGCGTTAGGCTAGACAGAGCTAGAGGAGTAGAGTATGGTTTATATGAGAGGTATAGGAACAGGAGGAGAGGTGTTAGGCTAGACAGGTAGTGTAGCAGTAGGAATATGGACTTATATACAGGAGAGATAGGGAATATGAGGTGCTAGACTTGAAAGCGACTTTAGACGTGAACTTAGTGGAAAACTGTTTCATGTCAATGTTCTAGACATACCCATCACGTAACCTATTCAGGGAAAAGGTGACTCGTTCAGGGGAAAAAGGTGACTGCTCAGGGAAAAAGGAGGTCCACAAAGGGAAAAAGTTGACTAGCAAAGGGAAAAACGTGACCAGCAAAGGGAAAAAGGCGACCAGCAAAGGGAAAAATGTGACCAGCAAAGGGAAAAAGGTGAGCCATAAAGGTGAAAAGGTGACCTGCAACGGGAAAAGCTAACCCACTAACACTAACAGGTAAGTAATTCAGCTAGTATTGCAAGAGGTTGACTGCATCATAGCAGTGTATGATTTCACATGTAATTCAGCTAGTATCGTATGTATTTAGGCTAATTCATCTAGTAACACAGAATAGATTCCAGAGGCTAACTGCATCATGGCTCTGCATAATTTCACAGATAATTCAGCTAGTATCGTAGGTATTTAGACTAATTCAGCTAGTATCACAAGAGGATAGATTCTAGGGTTGGGTATAGCTTAGTGTCGTATTTCACAGGTAATTCAGCTAGTATCGTAGGTATTTAGGCTAATTCAGCTAGTATCACAGGAGGCTAGATTCCAGGGTTGGGTAGCATAGTTTCGTATTTCACAGATAGTTCAGGCAATATCGTAAGTATTTGAGGTAATCGACAGAGCTTCACAGATATTATTGATAATTTCGATCAGAGATTTGTATCACACCTATTTAAGGTAAATGCAGCTGATTCAGGTTGTATCAATGGTATTTGAGTCATTTTAATAGGTAATTCTGATAGTATCACAGGTGCTCGTACTAATTTAGAGCAGGAATTCGTATCAGAGCTAGTTAAAGTAATTTCACATGATTCGGGTAGTATCACAGGTATTTAAATCATTTTCATAGCCAATTCAGCTAGTATCGTGAGCATTTAAGCTAATTCAGCTAGTATCACAGGAGGCTAGATTCCAGAGGCTAACTGCATCATAGCTATGCATGATTTCACAGCTAATTCAGCTAGTATCGTAGGTATTTAAATCATTTTCATAGCCAATTCAGCTAGTATCGTGAGCATTTAAGCTAATTCAGCTAGTATCACAGGAGGCTAGATTCCAGAGGCTAACTGCATCATAGCTATGCATGATTTCACAGCTAATTCAGCTAGTATCGTAGGTATTTAGGCTAATTCAGGTAGTATCACAGGAGGCTAGATTCCAGGGTTGGGTATAGCATAGTTTCATATTTCAAGGTAATTCAGAGGGTATCGTAGGTATTTAGGATAATTCAAGTAACTTAGTGCTTAGAGTAATTAAGCAAGCATTACAGGAGGGTAGGTTCCAGGGGTTGGTTATAGCCTAGTTTCGTATTTTACAGATAGTTCAGGTAATATCATAAGTATTTGGATAAACAGCATAGTTTCACAGATGCTCGTAATAATTTCTATCAGAGATTTGTATCACGGCTATTTAAGGTAAATGCAGCTGATTCAGGTTGTATCAATGGTATTTGAGTCATTTTAATAGGTAATTCTGATAGTATCACAGGTGCTCGTACTAATTTAGAGCAGGAATTCGTATCTGAGCTATTTAATGTAATTTCACACGATTCGGGTAGTATCACAGGTATTTAAGTCATTTTAACAGGAAATTCAACTAGTATCACAGGTACTCATGGTAATATAGAGAGTAATTCGATTATAAAACTTTTCTCATCCAGCGTTACAACAATTTATATACTTTTTCTAAATCTTACAAATTTTTATATGTTAAACAGTTATTGTACGATGCAGAGAGGGATAAACTGTATATGGTTTACAAACTGAAAAGCTTTGCGTCAACATACCTTTATTTTAGTTCGTTATAGATGTCTCTCCCCTTTTATCTAGGCTTGAGACTAGCACTAGGATTGCTCCTAATGGCAGGGTTACCACCTTCCCTTCCATCTTCTTCTTTCTTCATCAGGCGTCAGCTATCTGCATATACAGCACACAGATAACCTTCTTTTTTAAGATTGTAGACTCACGAGAAAATCTTTATCTTTAACTTACATTCTTTTAAGCACTGTTTGTAATGGCGTAATGTCCATACGCATATGTCGTTATCCCATCCTCAGCAATAATTCTTTTATCATCAAACGGAGTCAATGCAATTTTATTCACTTGCACTGTAGCAAGAGCATGCTTTCGTGATAGGATCAGATTCATAGGTGTTCTGATGATTTCACAGGTTTTAAGACAGTCTGTATAGCTGTCAAACGAAATGTACTGCTTAATAGCGCTACGTTTTATACCTTTAATCTTTTTTATCATTGACCCTTGAATATCTAAGGCATACATCTTAGGACGTAGTCCAACAAAGCGTAGGATGATTTTGCTATTAGCCTCATCTTTAAATTTTCCCAATACCTTCTTGTTCTGAGTAGAGTAACATATATGGTTGACAGGGTAATCAGCTGTATCGAGATGCTCAAGAAAACGTAGCTTATCCTGGTACACATCTTCAGTTGTTACACGATGAATGAACGAATCAGTGTCCATATACATAAGCTTCAGGTTTTCAGCTCCATAATAAGGCAACAAAACGTCGTAATGATAGTTATACATTAATGTCTTGGAGATGTCCAACACACTCATACCAATGTATATAGGCTTGTTGAATACAATCTGACGAGAGGCCATATGTACAGCAGCTAGATTATCAGCATATATCGTCCTGTCGATAAACGTAGGCTTGGCGATCAGCTTCTCTAGAGTTTTTTCATTGGTCACCAGTCGTATATCCATACGGTTACGCAGGTTCTCCATAGTTTTTCCAAACATAGCGTTGTTAAAGAGCTTGTAGAGATCCTTCTCGAAATCATTTGCAGCTTGTTGTCGTAGCCTGTTGTTAAATTCCACATAAGGTTTCAACCACTGAGACTGTCGGAATTGTAGCACACGATGGATTTTTGTTAGTCGTAGTCCATGACTAAGAGCTTGCTTCAAAGCCATGTAATGCACTACATACTTCTTTCGAGGTCCAAGATGAGGTATCAGTTTCTTTGTAGATGATTCCAATGGTTTCATACACTCTGGCAGGAAAGGTAGATCGTTGTGTAGATCGTGAAGTTCAGCAGGATACTCGATGTCGACTTCTAATATGTACCCATGAGGATCATCTTCTTGTAGTGTTTCTAAGTTGATTTCTTCAGGCGACACCCACTGAAATCCACCAAAAGGAAGGGCGTGACACATTGCCCACCCATATTGGTTATTAGCGTCCTCGTATGTGATAAATTGGGTTGGTCTCGGCGGATCAAACCTATCCATATAAGTGTTATTAGCCTCAGCATACCGATGGGAAACTTGGCATAAACCTCCTCTTATACCTGATTCCACCATGAGCAGTTGATCATAATCTTGTAACAGCTCCAGCTTAATTCCAGTATACAGTAACATGGAGTCCCATGTAAGACCTGGAGAGGTAAAATAATGGGCAGGATCAACTTTGTGTGTTTTAAGGGTTTGCTCTCTGAACGTCTCAAAGACATCAGCTAGGAGAAGTACATCCGAAGTTAAGTAGAGATCGCTGTACTCTCCCAGGTTTCTCACATTAAACAGCTCCCATACATTTCTAGCATGATCGTAGTCAGTATCAGTAATTTTTTCTTCATTTAATCTATTGTAGAAGTAGTCCTTAGGAGGCAAGCAGGTCTCGTTCAGGACATCCCATGACGTAACAAAATCATAGGGAAATACACCCTTACGGGTCATCAACTTCAATTTGTCTTCTCCAAAGTACTTTAGCGTTTCAGGATACGATGTTAGATTTTTTACCAACTTATCCAAGCTTGTACTGAGGAATCGGAAGCTATCCACAAATCGAAGCTTTATATCTCCTACATACTTGGTGAATGAGATATAGCTTTCTTCAGAGTTAGGAATTACCTCCACACGTTCACTTGTACAACCCAGCTCCTTAACAATGAAATGAGAGTCATATCCGCTAAGGTTATGCATGAAGACTGGTATATATTTAGGTGTTTTACAGGCTAAATTACATTCATTATGAAGACTTCCACGATATTCACCGCTGATGTGATCATGGTCGCGTACTTTGTAGTTTTCTCCTGTAAAGCCTTTTCCACACAAGTAGCATACCGTAGAAGACTCAAAATCCTTTTGCTGTTGTTCCGTAAGTTTCAGAGGCTTAGTAGATTTGTATATGCCATCTATCATTTTTGCAAGAGATGTCAGGTACAGCATAAACTTCTGAGCAGCATCAGCACCACGATACACATAGGGTTGCTTAGGAAGACCAGTTTCGAGATGTCCAACACTGGATGTAGGCTTCACGTAAACACAGAAGCTCATTGGTGTGTGCTCTTGATAAGGGGTTGTATAGGAAGTTTCAGGATTGGGTATACACGTATGGCATGGAGTGAGAATACTCTCAAAATCAGCATAGATGACATAAGGTACTTTCAGCATCCTCTCAACATTTTTAAACTGAACAATTGATTTCTCCTTGGTAGGCATAACTACCCTCGCAACACCATGTTGAATACAGACGGCTACATGTTCTTGCAGTTTTTCCTGTCCACTTAGTCCATATCGATCATCAAAATGTGTAAAGCAGCGCTTACAAGTATAAACCCGTCCATTATGGCTAGTTTTCTGGCGTCGAACGAGTTTCTCAAAATTCTTTATATATACGTAGTGATGTTTTCCACTACTATCATTCAATAGTAGCAGGTCGCGATGTTCAGGTAGTTCAATATCAACAACCTTTATCGGATACACTTCATACTTCTCATCCAGCCCGAAAACGTTAATAGATATCTTGTTAAACTTCTCAAATTTTGGTATTTGAGAAAGTGGAGTAGGATAGGAAACACAGCTGAAGTCGTACTTATCTTGAAGTTGTTTGTATTTATTCACACGCTGTGCATCCTTCCCTATGAATTTAGCTAATACGGAGTACATGAAACATTTCTCGTCGCTAAAGTTCTGAATGTTTATACATGCTTTCCTTGCTTCAACAGCTGACGGTAGTGGTATGTAGCTACTTCCTCGCAACGGATTGTACTTGTTGATACGAAGTCGAACTCCTTCCACAGCAAGCAAAGCCCAGCTGCTACCCTTAAGCTGAGACTCCTCCATTTCAGTCACCAATTTCTTGAATTTCACTTCCATCGCTGACTCCAGATCAGTTTCCAGGAAAACAGCTTGATTCCGTGTTTTAAATGTTTTGTCACAGGTTTCACCAATACTGTTAACAAATCGACACTCTGCCAGCAGATTAATTTTAACACTCTTATGAATGCTAAGCTCTTTATGCACAGCCTGGATTATCCGTTGTTTTGCCTCTTGCAGATACATATTCAGGTCCTTAGGTGACTCGCATCGTATAAAATACGATTTCAATCGTCCTTCGAATGAAGTTTCGTATTCTTTCATATCACAGTCCTCCATTGTTGATAGCAACTGATGTTTAGTTGGCTCCAATCTTCTTTTCTTCTGAGGGCTGCTTATTTCACATATATCTTCGTGTCGCTGCCCCTTATAACCATCTTTGAAGGTTACATTACAATGTTTACATTTGAAGAGCTTCTTGCAGCTCATCTCGTGTCTTCTCTTGTCATAACCTCGGAGGAACTTCTTCCCACATTTTCCGCATGCATATCCAGTAGCGCTTGGAATAATATCCTTATACGCTGAGTTATTCATCTTTATTCTTGATGTAATAACGTATTAATCACTGATCAATGAAATGTAGACCTCTTCACCTTGATACCACTTTAGAAAGCTGATTATTCTTGGAGAGAACACGATGTTAACACCTCAAGACTAATTAGCACAATGAAGTCCAATGCCCTAGATCACCATATTTATAGAGGGAGCACGAACCTTTTAGATCAATCATAAACTCGTTTCATAACCGGATGTATATGATCGCTCAACGTGTATTAACCCCCCCCCAGCCATATAACCTCAAGTCCAGAGACAGGATGTTTATGACGTCACACCCAGAGACAGAATGTCTGGCAGCATCAAACATGTTTAAACTCGTCTCATAACTACCTGCTTATGCTGTCACACCAGCAAGAGAAGTATTCCCACACGCTCATTCAGACATATATTTCAAATTCAAGCCTATCACCACTACCACCACCATCACCACCTATAGCACCAAGGTTAATTCAAGCTGTATTATCACAATACTTAAAAGTAAAAGCTTAAAAGGAAACCTAGAAGATTTTTCCCCTTATTTACTTAATTATTTCATGTTTTCATTCCCTTTTCAATTCTTCCTTTCCATCTTCTCACAGAAAGACCAATACATTTCACTACAATCATGAGAAAAGCAATTTTTCCAGAGTTACACAGATTCTAAGCTTCTAAATCGAACCCGGTAATACTTTTAATAAATGTATTTTAGCTCCCCAATATCAGCATCTACCATTTAATCTTTACTCGAACCTGATATGATCCATAAGCTTGAAGATATATGAAATCGCCCTTCGGGATTCGATCTGAGTACTTTAAAGTAATATTTGTCGTGATAACGATATTTAAGGACTAGATACTCTGTTTGCGTTTACCTTGACATGTCTATCTAAATTAGATAACGCGTTATTAAATTTTTGCAAGTAAATTTCATTGAATCGGTATTCGAACCCAGAACACCAGGAACAAGATAATTTATAATATTAGTCTGACATGTCAAACAAAGCTGTATGCAGTTACATCATCGATCTAAGTGATATATTCTAGTGTACAGAGGAAAATTAAGGAAGTCATTAAAAAATCGGGAATCGAACCAAGCACAACTGATTGACAATTATATACAGCATTAATCACCCAGTACAGAACCTATCAATCATGCTTTGCTGCACTCCTCTACCTCACTTAGTTCCCGAGATAATGAAAAGTTAAAAATTAAAGATCGAACCCAGGACGTCAGGTATCTAATTACACATTTACAAGATACTACCTAATAACAGAAACGCAATAAAGTTTATTTGGCGTCTTTATTTTAATTAGTTTAGGAGTTATTAAATTTATAAGTAAATTCCATCGAATCAGTATTCGAACCCAGAACACCAAGAACAAAATAATTTATAGTATGAGTTTGATATGTTTAAGAGAGCTGCATGTAGTTACAGTATCAATTTAAGTGATATTTTCTAGAGTATAGAGTAAAATTAAGCAAGTCATTAAAAAATCGGGATTCGAACTAGAGACAACTGATTAAAAATTATATACAGTATTAATTACACATTATAACAGCTATCAAACATGCTTTGGTCCATTCCTCTAGCGTTCTTAGTTTCCGAGATAATGAAGTCTTTAAAATTAAGGATCGAACCCAGGACACCAGGTACCAAAATATACATTTACAAGAAACTATCTAATGACATTAATGTAATAAAGTTTATTTGACGTCTTTATCTTAATTAGTCTCTGTGTTATTAGAAGATGAATTTGTATTCACTCCTAGATTCGAACCCAGGCATCCCGGTCAACTTGGAACAATGTTCTAATGACGCGGCGCATTCCAAAGAATTGTTTAGTTTTTATCCCATTGTTCTATCTTTTTTCGTTCAGGAGATATAAGCGATTAAACAGTAGAAATAATATGTATGTTTGAGCACACAGAGAGATGCCGACATCTGATAAAGTTCTTTGATCTATGCCAGCAAGCTCCGCCCATTTTATTTCTACTGTTTAATCGCTTATATCTCCTGAACGAAAAAAGATAGAACAATGGGATAAAAACTAAACAATTCTTTGGAATGCGCCGCGTCATTAGAACATTGTTCCAAGTTGACCGGGATGCCTGGGTTCGAATCTAGGAGTGAATACAAATTCATCTTCTAATAACTCAGAGACTAATTAAGATAAAGACGTCAAATAAACTTTATTACATTAATGTCATTAGATAGTTTCTTGTAAATGTATATTTTGGTACCTGGTGTCCTGGGTTCGATCCTTAATTTTAAAGACTTCATTATCTCGGAAACTAAGAACGCTAGAGGAATGGACCAAAGCATGTTTGATAGCTGTTATAATGTGTAATTAATACTGTATATAATTTTTAATCAGTTGTCTCTAGTTCGAATCCCGATTTTTTAATGACTTGCTTAATTTTACTCTATACTCTAGAAAATATCACTTAAATTGATACTGTAACTACATGCAGCTCTCTTAAACATATCAAACTCATACTATAAATTATTTTGTTCTTGGTGTTCTGGGTTCGAATACTGATTCGATGGAATTTACTTATAAATTTAATAACTCCTAAACTAATTAAAATAAAGACGCCAAATAAACTTTATTGCGTTTTTGTTATTAGGTAGTATCTTGTAAATGTGTAATTAGATACCTGACGTCCTGGGTTCGATCTTTAATTTTTAAATTTTCATTATCTCGAAAACTAAGTGAGGTAGAGGAGTGCAGCAAAGCATGATTGATAGGTTCTGTACTGGGTGATTAATGCTGTATATAATTGTCAATCAGTTGTGCTTGGTTCGATTCCCGATTTTTTAATGACTTCCTTAATTTTCCTCTGTACACTAGAATATATCACTTAGATCGATGATGTAACTGCATACAGCTTTGTTTGACATGTCAGACTAATATTATAAATTATCTTGTTCCTGGTGTTCTGGGTTCGAATACCGATTCAATGAAATTTACTTGCAAAAATTTAATAACGCGTTATCTAATTTAGATAGACATGTCAAGGTAAACGCAAACAGAGTATCTAGTCCTTAAATATCGTTATCACGACAAATATTACTTTAAAGTACTCAGATCGAATCCCGAAGGGCGATTTCATATATCTTCAAGCTTATGGATCATATCAGGTTCGAGTAAAGATTAAATGGTAGATGCTGATATTGGGGAGCTAAAATACATTTATTAAAAGTATTACCGGGTTCGATTTAGAAGCTTAGAATCTGTGTAACTCTGGAAAAATTGCTTTTCTCATGATTGTAGTGAAATGTATTGGTCTTTCTGTGAGAAGATGGAAAGGAAGAATTGAAAAGGGAATGAAAACATGAAATAATTAAGTAAATAAGGGGAAAAATCTTCTAGGTTTCCTTTTAAGCTTTTACTTTTAAGTATTGTGATAATACAGCTTGAATTAACCTTGGTGCTATAGGTGGTGATGGTGGTGGTAGTGGTGATAGGCTTGAATTTGAAATATATGTCTGAATGAGCGTGTGGGAATACTTCTCTTGCTGGTGTGACAGCATAAGCAGGTAGTTATGAGACGAGTTTAAACATGTTTGATGCTGCCAGACATTCTGTCTCTGGGTGTGACGTCATAAACATCCTGTCTCTGGACTTGAGGTTATATGGCTGGGGGGGGGGTTAATACACGTTGAGCGATCATATACATCCGGTTATGAAACGAGTTTATGATTGATCTAAAAGGTTCGTGCTCCCTCTATAAATATGGTGATCTAGGGCATTGGACTTCATTGTGCTAATTAGTCTTGAGGTGTTAACATCGTGTTCTCTCCAAGAATAATCAGCTTTCTAAAGTGGTATCAAGGTGAAGAGGTCTACATTTCATTGATCAGTGATTAATACGTTATTACATCAAGAATAAAGATGAATAACTCAGCGTATAAGGATATTATTCCAAGCGCTACTGGATATGCATGCGGAAAATGTGGGAAGAAGTTCCTCCGAGGTTATGACAAGAGAAGACACGAGATGAGCTGCAAGAAGCTCTTCAAATGTAAACATTGTAATGTAACCTTCAAAGATGGTTATAAGGGGCAGCGACACGAAGATATATGTGAAATAAGCAGCCCTCAGAAGAAAAGAAGATTGGAGCCAACTAAACATCAGTTGCTATCAACAATGGAGGACTGTGATATGAAAGAATACGAAACTTCATTCGAAGGACGATTGAAATCGTATTTTATACGATGCGAGTCACCTAAGGACCTGAATATGTATCTGCAAGAGGCAAAACAACGGATAATCCAGGCTGTGCATAAAGAGCTTAGCATTCATAAGAGTGTTAAAATTAATCTGCTGGCAGAGTGTCGATTTGTTAACAGTATTGGTGAAACCTGTGACAAAACATTTAAAACACGGAATCAAGCTGTTTTCCTGGAAACTGATCTGGAGTCAGCGATGGAAGTGAAATTCAAGAAATTGGTGACTGAAATGGAGGAGTCTCAGCTTAAGGGTAGCAGCTGGGCTTTGCTTGCTGTGGAAGGAGTTCGACTTCGTATCAACAAGTACAATCCGTTGCGAGGAAGTAGCTACATACCACTACCGTCAGCTGTTGAAGCAAGGAAAGCATGTATAAACATTCAGAACTTTAGCGACGAGAAATGTTTCATGTACTCCGTATTAGCTAAATTCATAGGGAAGGATGCACAGCGTGTGAATAAATACAAACAACTTCAAGATAAGTACGACTTCAGCTGTGTTTCCTATCCTACTCCACTTTCTCAAATACCAAAATTTGAGAAGTTTAACAAGATATCTATTAACGTTTTCGGGCTGGATGAGAAGTATGAAGTGTATCCGATAAAGGTTGTTGATATTGAACTACCTGAACATCGCGACCTGCTACTATTGAATGATAGTAGTGGAAAACATCACTACGTATATATAAAGAATTTTGAGAAACTCGTTCGACGCCAGAAAACTAGCCATAATGGACGGGTTTATACTTGTAAGCGCTGCTTTACACATTTTGATGATCGATATGGACTAAGTGGACAGGAAAAACTGCAAGAACATGTAGCCGTCTGTATTCAACATGGTGTTGCGAGGGTAGTTATGCCTACCAAGGAGAAATCAATTGTTCAGTTTAAAAATGTTGAGAGGATGCTGAAAGTACCTTATGTCATCTATGCTGATTTTGAGAGTATTCTCACTCCATGCCATACGTGTATACCCAATCCTGAAACTTCCTATACAACCCCTTATCAAGAGCACACACCAATGAGCTTCTGTGTTTACGTGAAGCCTACATCCAGTGTTGGACATCTCGAAACTGGTCTTCCTAAGCAACCCTATGTGTATCGTGGTGCTGATGCTGCTCAGAAGTTTATGCTGTACCTGACATCTCTTGCAAAAATGATAGATGGCATATACAAATCTACTAAGCCTCTGAAACTTACGGAACAACAGCAAAAGGATTTTGAGTCTTCTACGGTATGCTACTTGTGTGGAAAAGGCTTTACAGGAGAAAACTACAAAGTACGCGACCATGATCACATCAGCGGTGAATATCGTGGAAGTCTTCATAATGAATGTAATTTAGCCTGTAAAACACCTAAATATATACCAGTCTTCATGCATAACCTTAGCGGATATGACTCTCATTTCATTGTTAAGGAGCTGGGTTGTACAAGTGAACGTGTGGAGGTAATTCCTAACTCTGAAGAAAGCTATATCTCATTCACCAAGTATGTAGGAGATATAAAGCTTCGATTTGTGGATAGCTTCCGATTCCTCAGTACAAGCTTGGATAAGTTGGTAAAAAATCTAACATCGTATCCTGAAACGCTAAAGTACTTTGGAGAAGACAAATTGAAGTTGATGACCCGTAAGGGTGTATTTCCCTATGATTTTGTTACGTCATGGGATGTCCTGAACGAGACCTGCTTGCCTCCTAAGGACTACTTCTACAATAGATTAAATGAAGAAAAAATTACTGATACTGACTACGATCATGCTAGAAATGTATGGGAGCTGTTTAATGTGAGAAACCTGGGAGAGTACAGCGATCTCTACTTAACTTCGGATGTACTTCTCCTAGCTGATGTCTTTGAGACGTTCAGAGAGCAAACCCTTAAAACACACAAAGTTGATCCTGCCCATTATTTTACCTCTCCAGGTCTTACATGGGACTCCATGTTACTGTATACTGGAATTAAGCTGGAGCTGTTACAAGATTATGATCAACTGCTCATGGTGGAATCAGGTATAAGAGGAGGTTTATGCCAAGTTTCCCATCGGTATGCTGAGGCTAATAACACTTATATGGATAGGTTTGATCCGCCGAGACCAACCCAATTTATCACATACGAGGACGCTAATAACCAATATGGGTGGGCAATGTGTCACGCCCTTCCTTTTGGTGGATTTCAGTGGGTGTCGCCTGAAGAAATCAACTTAGAAACACTACAAGAAGATGATCCTCATGGGTACATATTAGAAGTCGACATCGAGTATCCTGCTGAACTTCACGATCTACACAACGATCTACCTTTCCTGCCAGAGTGTATGAAACCATTGGAATCATCTACAAAGAAACTGATACCTCATCTTGGACCTCGAAAGAAGTATGTAGTGCATTACATGGCTTTGAAGCAAGCTCTTAGTCATGGACTACGACTAACAAAAATCCATCGTGTGCTACAATTCCGACAGTCTCAGTGGTTGAAACCTTATGTGGAATTTAACAACAGGCTACGACAACAAGCTGCAAATGATTTCGAGAAGGATCTCTACAAGCTCTTTAACAACGCTATGTTTGGAAAAACTATGGAGAACCTGCGTAACCGTATGGATATACGACTGGTGACCAATGAAAAAACTCTAGAGAAGCTGATCGCCAAGCCTACGTTTATCGACAGGACGATATATGCTGATAATCTAGCTGCTGTACATATGGCCTCTCGTCAGATTGTATTCAACAAGCCTATATACATTGGTATGAGTGTGTTGGACATCTCCAAGACATTAATGTATAACTATCATTACGACGTTTTGTTGCCTTATTATGGAGCTGAAAACCTGAAGCTTATGTATATGGACACTGATTCGTTCATTCATCGTGTAACAACTGAAGATGTGTACCAGGATAAGCTACGTTTTCTTGAGCATCTCGATACAGCTGATTACCCTGTCAACCATATATGTTACTCTACTCAGAACAAGAAGGTATTGGGAAAATTTAAAGATGAGGCTAATAGCAAAATCATCCTACGCTTTGTTGGACTACGTCCTAAGATGTATGCCTTAGATATTCAAGGGTCAATGATAAAAAAGATTAAAGGTATAAAACGTAGCGCTATTAAGCAGTACATTTCGTTTGACAGCTATACAGACTGTCTTAAAACCTGTGAAATCATCAGAACACCTATGAATCTGATCCTATCACGAAAGCATGCTCTTGCTACAGTGCAAGTGAATAAAATTGCATTGACTCCGTTTGATGATAAAAGAATTATTGCTGAGGATGGGATAACGACATATGCGTATGGACATTACGCCATTACAAACAGTGCTTAAAAGAATGTAAGTTAAAGATAAAGATTTTCTCGTGAGTCTACAATCTTAAAAAAGAAGGTTATCTGTGTGCTGTATATGCAGATAGCTGACGCCTGATGAAGAAAGAAGAAGATGGAAGGGAAGGTGGTAACCCTGCCATTAGGAGCAATCCTAGTGCTAGTCTCAAGCCTAGATAAAAGGGGAGAGACATCTATAACGAACTAAAATAAAGGTATGTTGACGCAAAGCTTTTCAGTTTGTAAACCATATACAGTTTATCCCTCTCTGCATCGTACAATAACTGTTTAACATATAAAAATTTGTAAGATTTAGAAAAAGTATATAAATTGTTGTAACGCTGGATGAGAAAAGTTTTATAATCGAATTACTCTCTATATTACCATGAGTACCTGTGATACTAGTTGAATTTCCTGTTAAAATGACTTAAATACCTGTGATACTACCCGAATCGTGTGAAATTACATTAAATAGCTCAGATACGAATTCCTGCTCTAAATTAGTACGAGCACCTGTGATACTATCAGAATTACCTATTAAAATGACTCAAATACCATTGATACAACCTGAATCAGCTGCATTTACCTTAAATAGCCGTGATACAAATCTCTGATAGAAATTATTACGAGCATCTGTGAAACTATGCTGTTTATCCAAATACTTATGATATTACCTGAACTATCTGTAAAATACGAAACTAGGCTATAACCAACCCCTGGAACCTACCCTCCTGTAATGCTTGCTTAATTACTCTAAGCACTAAGTTACTTGAATTATCCTAAATACCTACGATACCCTCTGAATTACCTTGAAATATGAAACTATGCTATACCCAACCCTGGAATCTAGCCTCCTGTGATACTACCTGAATTAGCCTAAATACCTACGATACTAGCTGAATTAGCTGTGAAATCATGCATAGCTATGATGCAGTTAGCCTCTGGAATCTAGCCTCCTGTGATACTAGCTGAATTAGCTTAAATGCTCACGATACTAGCTGAATTGGCTATGAAAATGATTTAAATACCTACGATACTAGCTGAATTAGCTGTGAAATCATGCATAGCTATGATGCAGTTAGCCTCTGGAATCTAGCCTCCTGTGATACTAGCTGAATTAGCTTAAATGCTCACGATACTAGCTGAATTGGCTATGAAAATGATTTAAATACCTGTGATACTACCCGAATCATGTGAAATTACTTTAACTAGCTCTGATACGAATTCCTGCTCTAAATTAGTACGAGCACCTGTGATACTATCAGAATTACCTATTAAAATGACTCAAATACCATTGATACAACCTGAATCAGCTGCATTTACCTTAAATAGGTGTGATACAAATCTCTGATCGAAATTATCAATAATATCTGTGAAGCTCTGTCGATTACCTCAAATACTTACGATATTGCCTGAACTATCTGTGAAATACGAAACTATGCTACCCAACCCTGGAATCTAGCCTCCTGTGATACTAGCTGAATTAGCCTAAATACCTACGATACTAGCTGAATTACCTGTGAAATACGACACTAAGCTATACCCAACCCTAGAATCTATCCTCTTGTGATACTAGCTGAATTAGTCTAAATACCTACGATACTAGCTGAATTATCTGTGAAATTATGCAGAGCCATGATGCAGTTAGCCTCTGGAATCTATTCTGTGTTACTAGATGAATTAGCCTAAATACATACGATACTAGCTGAATTACATGTGAAATCATACACTGCTATGATGCAGTCAACCTCTTGCAATACTAGCTGAATTACTTACCTGTTAGTGTTAGTGGGTTAGCTTTTCCCGTTGCAGGTCACCTTTTCACCTTTATGGCTCACCTTTTTCCCTTTGCTGGTCACATTTTTCCCTTTGCTGGTCGCCTTTTTCCCTTTGCTGGTCACGTTTTTCCCTTTGCTAGTCAACTTTTTCCCTTTGTGGACCTCCTTTTTCCCTGAGCAGTCACCTTTTTCCCCTGAACGAGTCACCTTTTCCCTGAATAGGTTACGTGATGGGTATGTCTAGAACATTGACATGAAACAGTTTTCCACTAAGTTCACGTCTAAAGTCGCTTTCAAGTCTAGCACCTCATATTCCCTATCTCTCCTGTATATAAGTCCATATTCCTACTGCTACACTACCTGTCTAGCCTAACACCTCTCCTCCTGTTCCTATACCTCTCATATAAACCATACTCTACTCCTCTAGCTCTGTCTAGCCTAACGCCTCTCTCGTTTAACTATGACTCTCGCATAAACCATACTCTGCTCCTCGACCTCTGTCTAGTCTAACTCCTCTCCTCGTTTTCCTATACCTCTCATATAAACTATACTCTACTCCTCAACCTCTGTCTAGCCTAGCACCCCTCTTCCTGTTCCTATACTTCTCATACATATAAACGCATTCTCTAAACCTCTGTCTAGTCTAACACCACTCCCCGTATCCCCTACCTCTCAAAAGCTCATTCCCTCCTGCCCCCCTCTAGCTGAGTATCACTCCTTGGTTTCCTATCTAACCTAACTTTAACACCTGTCTATCCTAGCATCGGATCTCTCTCCGTTTTCTCGTCTCTCCTTATAAACACAAACTCAATTCTCCTAACCTAATACCTCTCCTCGTTTTCCTATACTTCTCATATAAACCATACTCTACTCCTCGACTTCTGTCTAGCCTAACACCTTTCCTCGTTTTCCTATATCTCTCATATAAACCATGCACTACGTTTCAAGCCCTGTCTAGCCTAACACATCTCCGCGTTTTCCTATACCGCTCATATAAACCATACATTACTCAGCCTCTGTCTAGCCTAGCACTTCTCCTCATATTCCTCTACCTCTCTCATATAAAGCGCACTCCCCCTCCTACCACTGTCTAGCCTAGCGTCAGTCCTCGTATTCCCTATCTCCCCCATATAAACGCATTTTCCTCCTTGAACCGTCGCATCTAGCCTCGTTTTCCCTATCCTTTCCCATATAAACGCAAAAAACTGCGCCAGCTCTCTCCTATATATCCTACTGATATGAGATTCATAAAATGCTCTATTTTCTCACATAATTAGTACAGTGGAACGATGCTGTGATAATAATGTAGTACAAAACTACGATCAATGCCTTCTTTTTTTGCTTTACAAAATCTTCAATTTCATGAAGTGACACTAGTAATTAAATACCCTCATAATTAAAGACTTTAAAAATCATGTCAAAATCATATTAGGATGTTCGGTCTCAATAGTCTTTGCGCAGTATCTGTAAGCCAGCAGATATCATGCAAAATGGTAACACCGCTGTTTTTTACGTTTATAACAGATGTCTTATTCCTGATTTTTAAAGGTAATTCACCGTGTGCTGCAGCATGCGGCGCTTCGTATAAAAGGCACTATTCACCAAAAAATGGATCGAGAACAAAGATTATGATGGCTACTGTCCCTAAAATTCAGAGTATTTTTCAAAATTGCGTCTATTCTTTAATGGAAAAGATTGTTAAGATTGGTTGTCTGAAGAATGAGTTTGGTCTTGGAATCAAAGTAAGTTGAAATGGGTTCATTTTGAGTCGTATGCATAAAATGCATGCTTTCAGAGAGCAGTTCATTCTTAATCCGTAGTTATTCTTTGTATGATAAATTTCACTTCATTAAAGTGTGTGTACAAATCATTGGAAAGTCTCATGGGTCAAGTATCTGTGACGTATTTTCGATCCGAGTATTAAAATTACTCCTTTGAATACTCAGTCAATAATTATACATTCTAAACCTGGATGAGGCTGACATTTTTCTTTCCTGCTTTGCTGCGGGGATATCTGATGCGTAGGGCTAGGAAGTTGAAGCTCTATAAAGTGCCTAAAAAGACCTTTAGATGGACCTAAGCTTACCCTAAAAAGGACCTAAAGACAGGAAAAATGACGTAAAGAGATATCCAAAAATTTTTATAGTTCCAGTTTCAATTATATATTTAGGGAATATAATGTTTCAAAATACAAAATTATATAAAATGTGAAAAAACTACATGAAAGACGATGTAAATTAATTTGTAATTTCAATTACGCATTTAAAGGATATAAAATACAAAATTATATACATTGTGAAAATATGACATGAAAGACGATCCAAATTAATTTATAATTTCAGTTTCAATTATGCATTTAATGAGTGATGAATATAATGTTTCAAGAATACAAAACCATATACATAGTGAAATAAACTACATGAAAGAATTGTTTCCTCTGAATTAAGTGAACCCGCTATGGACATTCTGGAGAAGGAAACTGAAATATGGTGTAGCTAGAATCATATTTGGCTTAACCACATAGGGTTACAGAAATTGGAATTTCGGAAACCTTACCTCAGTTGGCATTGCAGTATAGCACAATAGTCTTCTCCAGATTCTTGGGTGTAACGGATCGTCAGTTTTCTGACAGCACTTTGTGAAATATTGAGAAACTTACATCAACGGAAGTCATTGGTGCACAGTTGAGGCAAGTGAGATCTCGTGGAGAAAATTCCTCTTCAAAAACACTCACATCACAATCTTCTTCTTTCAATATTTCACTTACCTTGCGCATGGTTTTATATCCCCGGTTTCTTTCAAGCACTTGTTTCATCTTCTGGCTGACCGCTTTTCCAGCTTCACATTCGCATTATTCCAATTGTTGCTGTACATCACTCGCCTTTGAGAGAACTGAATGAATGGTTTCATTACGTTCTTCCAGGTACTTTATGCTGTCACTAAATGAGCAAAATTGCTGTTAATGTACGCCAGGCTACCCTTCAGCTGAGGTTTAGCCATTAGATCTTGCGACATAGCAATGGAAGCAGCATCTTCTCTATCCAAGCTATCAATCACAGATTTAATGGCATCATGAGTGCAGTAATACATGCAAGCACTTAACCAAGTACCCCACTGTGTCAGCTCTGGTTCCGGAGGGACATTCTCACGAAAATGTTGCACTCTAGATGGGAATTTTAAGAACAGCTTCTTAACACTGGACACAGGTATGTCAACATCCGTAAAAACTTTACGCATTTCTTCGTTCACTCGATGCAAAGCATGCGCGAGGTAGGTTACATGAACAAACTTTGGATAAAACGCTTTAATTGCCTTTCCAGCCGTTACCATGTATGGTGCTGCATCGGCGAGAAAAAGCAGAACATTGTCGTGTTTTATTCCCTGTGGCCACAATAGAAATAGTCTTGTGCCATGCAGCTGGCAAATAGTTTGGTGATTCACCTTCTCCAGGATTTCCATTGCAAGGAGAAATATTTTCACAGGGTTGTCCTCCTCTAACATACCAACAATCACATTTGCAACGAAACGGCCCACTTCATCGCTTGTTTTGCCAATAGGTACGAATGGTGACTTATCCGCGGCGTAGTCGCGGGTTTTTTCAGTCGTGTCTTCATAGCAGCGGAGCACGTACTCCTTCCGAAGGGTAGACTCGTAAAGAATACTCCGATTAGTATACTGTTCTATAAACGCATTTTTCCTAAAGGAATGATGGCAGTGACTAAGGCACTACAAGGATCTTTGTAAAACGGAGACGACTTAGAACATTCACTTCCGCTTTGTCCTAACAGAAGTTGCTATTTCAGTTTGTCCGCGGCCCGTGAGGCTGCTCTCGCGTGCTTTTCACGCCCAATATGCTGTTGGACAAGG
Source organism: Deroplatys truncata (assembly GCA_030765065.1). NCBI lineage: Eukaryota > Metazoa > Arthropoda > Insecta > Mantodea > Mantidae > Deroplatys > Deroplatys truncata. The sequence continues at coordinate 406,562,079 of CM060990.1, forward strand.
AACCGCTTTTCCGCACTAACTTCTATCTCGCAATATTTGCAAAAAAGAATCCTTGCATCAGTGGAAAATACCTCCGCTCCAAATGCAGATACCAGCTGTTGCAAATTAGAAGTTTTACTAAGCTTAGATTTAGGCCTGTTTATGGTTTGGATTTCTTCCATAAATTGTGAAACTGCTGATAAACATTAAGATTTGAATATAACAAAACAACCCCACCCCTGCTTGAGGCTATTGGCACGATGCTGGTAAAAATAATGGGATATATAGCGAGGTTACACTAGTTTCTCACAGGAAGTCACCCCTCTGCTGGGGGATACATACAACACAATACAATAGAATACAATATAATTGTATTGTGGGAGTACCAGGGAAACGGTCCTCTCAATATACTGTTAGATTAAAATACCTGATGCTGCAAGTCATAACAGTTCTGCATACAACTCTAGTGCTTATTTGTTAAAATAAATTGGAACTGATACTAGACAAGATTCTACTAGGCAGATAAAAAGCAGTTGAAAGAGAAAAATTACAAAAAGAAAGCCGTTAAAGGCAAACAAATGCTATAAAGGAGCTGTAAGCCAAAAACGCCAAAAAGGCAAAAAAGAACAAATAAATCTCACAATTGTCAGGCTTACATTGACCTATAGTGAACATATTTCCTGCTAGGCCATGTGTCTTCGGACACTGAAAAAAAAGAAAAAGGAAAGGATTTGTCCTCAAATTCCTAGTCCTACTAATGAGTATCTGTGCTCCTAAGTTGATAATAAACGAGCGTGTCTCCAAGATGTCGCCTGTTCTGTCTTCTTGTTCGAGAAATGCTTGACCGTAAAGATTAGAGATTGATCATTTTGAGTGTTAACTGGCACAGTAAGCTTGACAGCCTGTGGAGTACCCTGTTTGACCACCAAATCCAAGGGCTTCTCTTGAATATTTGGAAATATATTTTTAAAACACAGATTAAGTGTCAGGTGTGTAATTTTTCTAGAAAACATTTTATGTGCTTGTTTAAACTATACACACATATTAATTGAGGAAATTTGCAAATTGGAGTATCCACTATGCCAAATAATTCTACGATATCATTGTTCTAGTAAATGCTGGTGAAAGTTCATGAGCAGCGAGAAGATACGATATAACCCTATTCCGACACCTTGTGCTTCACTGTGCGGTCTAATGTTTCATCACTGAAAAATGGCAGCAGAGGATTAGTCCGCGGTGCGCGTTAATTGTTACATCCAGGATCCATTAGATTGTGAAATCTAAGAGTTCCTCCCGAATGTCTGGGAAAAATGCTCAAAACACTCATTAACTATCTAGATTTAATTTTGTTGACTAGAAAAGTATTTGTTACGAGATTATTTAAAACGATACTTGCCTATTAATACGGGTTCTTCGTGAATTTGAGCATTCACTACACCAGTTGCATCTACGCCACCAGCTGTTTGATTATAAGCCAGTGAAGCATTGGTGAAGATAGCCAACATGTAATCTTGCAGACACCCTGTATTCACACGGGGAGTTGAGGCTGATCTATTCATTTTGCTTAGAAAAGTTAAATTTTTTTTATAAATCTTGGTTTCTATCTCCAATATAACAACTGTTTTAAGTTCTTCCGATATGATTAACATTATTGTTATTATTATCATTATAATCATTATTAGCAAAGTGCGGCAACTTGTAGAAAAGAAGTGATTACTAAGATGAGATTCGCTGTAATTTGTGGAAGTCATCGCAACCTTTTCCAACATTCTACTTGCATTAGCTGAAGAGATATACCTTAAACATACACGGAAATCAACTCCGACTCTTTTTAAATAAATTTCAAATTACTATTTACGAAATCACTGCAAAATAAAGCTACAAAAGTACGTTTTCAGTTAAGAAAGACATTGATATAAAGTCAGTTAAGAAAACAATGGAGTTACATTTATTTTTTCCACCTTGTTGTCCATTGCTTTTAGAATTAAAATACCTGTTACGTATTTTGGTCGCGTTTTACGAAATGGTAAGTACTCTTTTTTCGATGTTACAATTAATAATGTTACAATGTCACGTTACACATTTTTCATGAGATAGGTTTGAGGAAAGTAGAGTATCTAAAAATATTTAGACTATACCACACAAGACATTCGCTGCATTTAAACTGAACTCTTTGTTTCGTTTACCGCCGTTATTTTGTGATCCTGGATAAGTTGCGCATAGGCCAAGCTGTGGGATAATTAATTTGTACAGCCATAGGGACATTTCATTGACATTCAATTGCTGTTTGAAATTAAGACTTACTGCCTAACGCATCAAGAGTCCTTTTTATCTAGGTTGCGTTCGGTCTCTCCAATGTTCTGATGTTTTGCAGGCATGGGATACAATTTGAAATGGGGTAGCGGTTTTTTTTATAAAATAACATTTGAAGCTATCGAACTAATGTATCTTAGGTCGTTTATTTCTATTAATCTATCGCTGGAATCTCAATGCATTTCTAATTCCAAAGCTGCCTGAAAAATGTCAGAAACATTTTTAATGAACACTGTAAGGGGTTTCTGGAAAAATCCCATGCGCTGAGGCAAAAAGCATCCATTAGCGCCTTTCTGAAGGATTTAAGTCTACCTACCTACCCATCTACACACCTACCCACCCACCCACCCACCCACCCAACTATCTACCTACCCACCCGCCCGCCCGCCTACCACCCGCCTACCCACCTGCGGGGTAGCGGTTTTTTTATAAAATAGCATATGGAACTATCAAATTAATGTATCTTAGGTCGTTTATTTCTATTCATCTATCGCTGTAACCTCAATGCATTTCTAATTCAAAAGCTGCCTGGAAAAGTCATAGAAATATTTTTAATGCATTCTGTAAGGGGTTTCTGAAAAAAATCCCATGTACTGAGGCAAAAAAGCATCCATTAACGCCTTTCTGGAGAAGTTAAGTCTACCTATCTACCTACCCGCCTACCCACCCGTCCACCCACCTACCTACATATACATCCATACGAGACACTTTTGTTTTAAGCTTTAAAAGGAATTCGTTTTCTGAATGCGTGCATTTTTCTATGCCCCTACCACAATCTAGCCGCTCAATTTACAAACTAATGGGGAGAAAGGCATGCACCAGGAAGCTGTCTAGAGGGAGAAATCAGTGTTTGTTTAGACATAATGTTTTTTGTTCCAAAGTAGGTGTATTTTAGATCACGCTGTTTTCAGCTCTTACATGAGATATACAATTTCTTAATTTTTAAAAAACACTGAGATGTGCGTTCTTTCAAATGGAAATGCTAGAGTTGTGTTTCTAAAAGAACCCCGTTTAATGGTATCAGATCACTATGATGTTTTTATCCGTCTGCCTCCCGTATGCTGTCGGTAAGGCTAAAAACAGAAAGAGGGATGTTTACCAGGGGATGAATATCTCTTATACCCACCGCTAGAACTCAGCATCATACAGCAGAGGATGTGGAGCTTCACGTGTTTGTAAGATTTTCCAGACAGCGAGCCGGTTGAGAAGCTTTGAGGGGTCCATCTCTCTCTTAACTAGGCAATATCGCGTGCTTTATTTAAAACTAAATAAACAAATGCACTTCACGTCAGTCTTAGGATGGGTACTTTACAATCGCTGAATCACGTGCAGGGCCTATGCTTGGTGAGTTTAAAATACAACTGAAACATTCTAACCGAAGGGAAAAATGGTACATATTCTTTGGACATTTTGAATAGAGCATTGCTCTCATAATTTTATGGGTCAAGAGGCGGTTTTATTCCATAAAATGTAAAACTACTTCAAATCAATTACACAGATATGTAAAATTCATCAGGTTAATTATCCAATACTTATTAATAATGAGAGGTCAATGATATTTTCGAATATTCTTGCATCCACGTCTTGACCACAGCCAAACGAAAAAACGATAGGTTAATTTGAAACAAGCATACAGGAAGTTTTGAATAGTTTGGACATCTCCGAGCAGGTTGCGCAATGTTGTGCTATCACTTCCTTGGCTAAAAGGCATAAAAATGGATCAAATATTTTGCCCAGATGAAGAAATACCTGCATTCGTATTGAAATTGCAATGTCCGTTGATATGTATGCAATATGTATACTGTTGATAGGTACAATTTATTGTAATTCTGAATATGCAAATAAATTAAATCAATCAAACTAATATGCGGGTGGGTTTTTCTACAAAACTTTAATTTTCTTAGATATACGAAGGTGCACTTGTTTTCATTTCAATATGCAAGTTAACTAAGTCAATAAAATCTAATAAAAACCAAGAGATGTACAAAATAATTATTATACCATGAGAATTCCTGAGCAAAATATAGCAGGAGGTCATATATTGCATGTATACATTATTTTAGTGTTAAAATACTTTTAAAGTGTGCAAATTATTCAAAAATGATACTCGGCATTCAAAGCGATATTCTTTGAGCTGTTCCACCTATCGATTTCCTTGATTTTAATATGCCGGCTTCCTTTAACATCCATGTACCGGGCGGTTTAATTTCGTATGTCGAACAACCACAGTTCATTTCAGAGAAAGGAGATCTACATCATTGAACTATGAGAACATTGAAGTGGAGGGAAGAGATTGGGGATAGTCCGGGCTGTGAAAATTAGATCGGACTACCTTTTTCGGCAACACCCTTTCTCTGCGGTATCCTTTGTCAGTACCTTTGGTCCGCAAACCCTATTTATATACTACTGCTTTCTATCGACATTTATTACGTCACAACTCGAGAAAATTATATCCTTTCTTGTTTTTGTTATGTTTGGTTTTCGATTCAAGGTATTTTCAGCAACCTAAACGCTAGACTTTCTTCTAAGACGCTGTTGGGAAGAAATATGCGGGAAATTCCTTCTTTAAATGGTTATGTTTAGATTGTTCTGTAAAATTTAAAAAGATATTGGAATAGATTTTGCGGTCAAAATTCAAGTTGCTTATTAGATTATGTTGTTTCTAAGTTCCCTAGCCTTTTTATTTGAATGACTTAAAGTGAATACCTAAGAGATATTTGAATGTCCTTTTTGTTTATGTTTTTAAAACGATACGATTGAACTAAACACTTGCCATCTAGCTATGGTGCTGCTTTGTTTTTATGTTTCAACATTGAAGTACTTGCGGATTTGTAATTTCGTTTAGTTACATTATGGGCACTTTCTGTTCCCCTATCATATGTGGCAAGCTTCTTACACTTGTGCACTTAATTGAGATTTTTCAAGTTAGCGAAGCATTAAGCATTCCATTGAGAAGTGCATGCTGCAAACTATAGCAAATGGATTTGTACTGTATAAAATGTCGCAGTTCAAAGAACGAAATCTTAATTAAAAGTCGATAATTCACCTTTAATTTTATGCATCTAGTGTAAATGCTGCTTGTAATTCCGGACTCCCGTAATAAAATGAGCACAAAATCCTAATATAATACGGTCAAATAAGAACCATATATTAGGGAGGGATTTGGACAACCAAACACCACGAAATTTATCTGATGCCTTTTACCAGTTCTTGTAACTGTGTTTGGTATGTCCTCTGAAACGGCAATAGAACAAATGGCGGAGCTATAACCTGCTGTTTACCCTTTGTAATCAGCCGACGATTAGCAACCTCATCAGATTGTGTATAGCATGTAATTACTCTATATGCCTAACAGGCTGTGTCACATCCTGAGGAACTTCTGATAAACTTATAACTACACTTTTTTCCGAAAATAACGATTCTTTGTTATCTGCCCAGGACCTGCGTGAAGTGACGGGTTTCATCTATAGCCTTCGAAATATATAGGACTAGAGGTAAATATTTGAAGCTTTTATTCATGGAGCGTCACTCGATTGAGACTTAGTACAGGCAGAGATGCTTTCTCAGGTGTTCAATAACCCGTTTAATTACACATATATACTGAAACTGTGAAAGAAATTAATGAAATAATACTCAAATTAGCGCAGGATCCACTGTACTGAAAGTACCCGACATTCGTATTTGAGGTATCTCTGTTGAACTGTTCGAGGCATTCAGACACTTCAACCGAACCGACAGTTTTAGCTGGAGCTATAGAGGTTATTAGACATCAGGGAATGCTAAGGACTTACTTGTGAACTCACAACATATGACTGTGCTAATGCTTGCTATGCATGTCTGCTGAAATCAACTATTTCAACACGTATACGTTTATCATGAATTCTCCTAACGCTCCGCAGTTGCTATTCTTAAGTTATTCGTATACAGAGTGGTGACACTACTTTGGTCAAAATGATATGGCTCTGAGACACTGGTCCAACGCGTGAAAAAAACAATCTTGCCTTTCTGTAAGTTTTATCGTTTGGCAACAAAGTTCGTTTACCGGCAATGTAAATGACAACGCAGAAAGCTACTGGTTGGCTCTCTTATGCGGCCTGTGTTGTGTCCTTGTTGGATGGCTTGTGCTTTTCTATATAGTCGTCAAATTGGTTATGGCAGTAGTAAAATGATGTTCATTCCAGAACAATAAGGCATTGTTCTGATCAGAACAATAGGATAAATGATCCTTTGTTCAGTTCCGCCGGCTCCCGCCCCCCTCGTTTGTGGCCTGACCTGAATGCCGCGCGGTAGAGGATTAGAACAATGGTCTATTGTCCTTTGTGTCCTAATCTGAATTCCGCCCATGAGAGTAGAACAATGGGCTAGTGTCCTTTGTGGCCTGGTCCGAATGCCGCCCGGTGGAGGATTAGAACAATGGGGTATTGTCCTTGCACGAGAACAACGGGTTATTGTTCTCGTCGCTACTGGAGGTTGCTCTTTGTGCGCTACTGATACCGGTAGCCGGAAATCGTCGAACAATGGGCTATTGTTTTCGTCGCGTGCCGCCAACATCGCTCCCGCAAATCCATGGAGGAGATACGTTCTTAAATATCTGTGTCAATCAACCAGGTAATGTTCGTCCATGTATAACATCATCTAACATTATTAAAAAAATCAAGAATTTATACTGCTAAAGTCTCGGCATCGGGCCTCTAAAGGGTTGCACGCAGACCCTCGATCGAAGTACCCCGTGACATGTAAATAAGTGTATATGAATTGACTCGCACACCTGGTTGCTATCGTATATGTATGTGTTAAGGTGATTATTACGCGTATATAGGTATTATCACCAATAACACTTGTTTATTTATTGCTTTTGAAGGAAAACTTCTTTTGGGCTTATAAGAATGTTCCATCACTTAAGTGAATTAAAAGAAATCCATGACTGAAAGGACGATTTAGCGTAAATAGCTAACACGAGACGCTATCGGGTGAATCTTTCACGGAATACCCGAGGGACGGTCCATCTCCTGCCGGCGCTGTAACACTAATGATGTCTCTTCCTGACCGCTTCTCTCTTCACTTAACATCCCGCCTCCGCGCGACACCTGCTTTCCTTACAGCGCTCTAGCAGACAGCTGCGGAAGTTCACTCTTCCGGCCTGCGAGGAAGAAGGCGGAAGTCTGCCATCTTGGGGTTTTTAACACACGGAGAGCGGGCATGCTGGCTCATTATTATCGCGGGGAAATAACCAGCATAACTCATTTGGAAGAGTGATAAGGAACTTCGCGCTTCAAGGTTTTCTTTTCTAAGGCATGTTTAAATTAGGGTGGGCTCTGAAAAATAAACTAACAAATACGGATTAACAGTACAGTTAAATAATCCATACGTTATTTATAAATAAATAATTAAATAAATAAATATTGAAGTATGGAGAATACCCTAAACGACACATTCCCTTGTTGCTCTTTTAATTAACCCTAGTTAAAGAACGCTCTTAAATAAAACTCAATATTAACATATAAAGACACTCTAGGCAAAATACAGAAGGTCTTCATGCATGCAGTCTTCGATAAGTAAAATAACATGTACACGGACTTTAAAACAGGCTTTGTCGATAAAGCACCCCACCCACCACGCAAGCAAGTGCATAGGGAGGGAATTTAAAACAGGCATTGTGGATAAAGTACCCCCATCCACTCGTGCAAGCACGCTCATAGACAGGGACTTTTCAAACAATCGTTGTCGATAAAGTACCAAGTTTAAGACATGTAAATTGTCTTTTCTTCCAGTTAAACTTTAAAACAGTCGTTGTCGATAAAGTACCCCACCCACTACGCAAGCACTGCCATAGGAAGGGACTTTAAACCAGTCATTGTCGATAAAGTACCCCACCCACCACGCAAGCACGCGCATAGGCAGGGACTTTAAAACAATCGTTGTTGGTAAAGTACCACACCCACCACGCAAGCACACTCATAGGTAGGGACTTTAAATCAGGCATTGTCGATAAAGTACCCCGCCCGCTCACGCAAGCACACGCATAGTCAGGGACTTTGAAGCAGCCATTGTCGGTAAAGTACCACACCCAAACAGCGCAAGCACGCTGTTTCTCTCTCCTTTGCGCTAGTACAATGCTGCAGTAATATAATTACGAATTCACAGATACGTTATGCCAGAGACGCCAACGATTTATATAGCGGTTTACACACCCCTTGCAAAATATGTTGTATATCCCTGAAGAGGGTATACCGTGGTGCGCTAGGATTTTACCAGTTAGAATAGCCCAAACTTATACACGCGAGTAGATTTCCCCTACAAACACTGGGAATTACATCAAGAGAAACAAAACTTTCTTTTCATTACTGACACTAAAATTATTGTTAAATAATACGTTATTTATGAATAAATAAATGATGAAATATGAACCATCCAAAACAGACTGGTGTTTCAACCGCCATGTCTAAAAATTACTGATCACGCATCGCTCCAAGGCAATTATAAATAAATAGCGAGCTTCTTTGAGAGGTAGCGTGTCTACTTCAGATTCGAGCGGTCCCGAGTTCGAATCTCGGTTAGGTGAGTAACCGGACAAGGGCAAACCTTCGCATTAAGAGTCTTTATAAGCGCAGGTGTATATTGCGTGTTTTTCAAAATGATTTCTCATTCGCCTGCAAAGACCGTTCTTATCAGAAAAAACCTCCGCATATAGATAATGCTGTAAATCTTATAACTTGTTTAGTCGCATTTTATTTATGTACCTGTCAAATACAAGAATTGTTTGTATGATACCGATAATAAACTGATTTTTATGGAAAGTTAAACAATGAAATATGATTTGGAGAGGGCGATAAGAAGAGTGTGGTATTGAGAATTAAATGGGAGAAAGAATTCAACTTAAGCATTCATTCATTTATAGGACATTATCTTAAATATATGAAATAAGGTGATCCAGAGCCGTATGTGGAGTTGTCCTTTGTGTCGGAACAGACTCCATATTTTGATCTTGAAGAAAGAAGATCCGTAACTAGTGCCGTCTGTAATCAAGATAGTCCTCTAAGACGACTACGAAACCAAAGTCGTTTGCGTGTAACACACTAACTAATCGACCGGAATGGTTCAGACGGCAACGTGTAAACCGCAGTCGGAGGTTGTGAGTCTAATTCCCAACAGCTGGCACTCCGAAACCCGGGTTTTTTCGGGGCTTTCCGTGGACGCTAGGAGAATGCTGCGAAGGTTCATTACAACCGCGTGATGTTATGCTGTTAGGACGGTCCAGGAAGCATGACAGGCAAAGGGCTGGGTCCCTACCTTTTAAGGATTTGAACCTGGGGTCTGTTCCAAACAACCTCGCGTCTACGGATACTGTGACCAATTGCTGTCTAGATGACTAATGTTTCCAGAAAGCATCATTTCCCGCTGCTATGCATAGGTCGAGGTTCCTTCTGCTGTTCTCATCCGAGATATATACATAGTTGCGTGTTATGAATTCATGGATTCGCTTTTAATTCCTTCGAGCGTTAGCATTCACGTATTCATTTAATTTCTTTTACAGTTTTAGTATTAGTTATTGACAGAGAAAGTCGGTGCAACCAACTTATGAGAAACTCAATTTTTCATACATTACATATGGAGAAAAACGACTCATTAAATGCTGTATATGTGGTCGGATTTTTAAGAATAGTCCTTTGTCAAGATTTAAGCTTCATAGAGCAAGATGTGATCAGATGAGATGGGGTTTAAGACCGCTAAACATCTAGGATTATCAGCGCCCTCACAAGGTATAAAAGTTAAAATACAAAAATAAAATATAGGTAAAAGACCGCATAGAAAAACACCATAAACAAGCCATTGAATTTTAAAACCTCCACAAAAACATGGTAAATAAAACAATCACAAGAGTAAAGCGACGTGCCAGGAACTGTAGAACGCAAGGGACAAGGGCGCCATACCTCTGCCGGGGAGAAGAGTCCCCATTAAAAACACACAGTATAAAGTCACAAAACTAAAAGACGCTCAGCGCATCAAATGCGTCGGCTAAAACCAATTTCAGTGATAAAACGTAAAAGACATTCTACAGTATGCGCGTTGTCTGCCAAAACATTGGCTAAACCAATAGGCAGAGATACACGAACGCACAAATGAGCTAAAACCTGACACTCGATTAAAATGTGACGCACCGTTAAGGGCGCAGCACATCGCTCACAGAGTGGTGCGGGGTCACAACAAGCAAGTGTCTATGACTAAAAAGGCAATGTCCGATTCGAAGTCGTGTTACAATGACCTCTTCCTGAAGAGAAGTACGAGAAGAGGTGGCCCTGACAACCGGGAGAGCTTTAACCTCCCGCAACTTGTTCCCGCGGAGAGCCGTCCATTCACTGCGCCAAAGCGAGAGGATGCGGTGCCGTAAAAAACACAGATATCAGTACCGGGAACAACAGAGGAAAACATTCTGGGCGATAAAATTGCCGATTTGGCAGCGGCGTCGGCAGACTCGTTCCCTGAGATGCCCACAAAACCTGGAATCCACAGGAAAGAGACGCTGATGCCAGAGGCACCATGCGAGTGTAGCAGGTCATGTATGCGCTGTACGAGGGGGTGGTAATTGTACAGCGCGTTAATACTCAGTAGAGCACTCAGAGAGTCCGTACAAACAACACAGTGCCGTAAGTCGTGCCGCTGAATGTATAAAACAGATTGTTAAATACTAAAACGTTCGGCGGTAAAAATCGAACATTGCCCAGGTAAACGAAATGTAAAACTATGTTCACCAAAAACAAAGGCACACCCTACTCCAGTACTCCAGCATCAGTCTTATACCCATCAGTATATATAAAATGACATTCCCTGAATTGCCCCTGTAATTCTAAAAACGCTGATCTAAAGACTGAAGGAGTCTCATTCTTTGGCATCGACGATAACCCAAGGTGACAGTGGGTCTCAGCGCGCAACCATGAAGGAAAATGCGTTTCCCCCTAGGAAGGGCCGCTGGCGCAACGTCCAAATACCGAAGAAGCTATCGAAATCGAACCCCTGACTGGAGCAAAGCAGAAGAGCTAATGAAATATTGCCGATCAAGCGAATCCTCGAAAAACAACTCGAAGGACCGGTGGTCGGGCAAGCTTGAGAGTCGACAGGCATAGCTGCACAAAAGCATCTCACGCCGGAAGGACAGCGGAGGCTCTGTAGGTTCAGCATATAGACTAGGTACAGGGCTCTTAGGAAAGGCCCCTGTAGCGATTCTTATGCGATGGTGAATGGCATTCAATCGACCTAACACAGATGGACGTGCCGACGAATAGACAATGCAGCCGTAATCAAGCTTGGATCGCACCAAAGAGCGATAAAGATGCAGAAGAACGGTCCGATCAGCTCCCCAGGATGTGCCATTTAAAACACGTAAAAGATTAAGAGAACGGCCAGACTTTGCTTTTAAAACGGAAATGTGCGAAGTCCAGCTCAGCTTTCTGTCAAAGATCAACCCCCAAAATTTCGCCTCGTCTGCAAACGGAAGTATCCCCGGCCCAAGATGTAGAGAGGGCGAAGGGAAAGCCTTCCGGTGCCAGAAATTGATATAGATGTATTTTTCGGCGGAGAAATTAAAGCCGTTGGCGTTACTCCAGGCTTAGAGACGGGCGATACAGCTCTGGATACGGCGTTAGAGCAGACAGATCCGACGTGAACTGCAATAAATGGCAAAATCGTCAAGGAAAAGGGACGATGAAACACAGGTGGAATACAATCAATAATGTGGTTGATGGGCATTAAAATCTCCCAAAAGAAGAAACGGTGTTGGGAGAGCGGACTGGAGATCTCGAATGTCCGCGTGAGCGAGGGGAGACGATGGAGGTGAAAACACAAACCAAACAGAAAAGAAAAAGCCGGGTAATTGAAAACTAGCGGCAATAGCTTGCAAGTCGGACGTTAGAGAGTGAGAGTTTGAAAATAAACTTCGTTACGCACTAATAGCATGACACCTCCATTAGCAGGAGTACCCTCATCCGGTTCAAGATCGTAGCGAACCGGAGTATACCCCCGGAGATCAAAAGGATCGTGAGGGCAAAGCTTACTATCCTGAAAACACACGACCATAGGTGAATGGGAACGCAATAAAAGTTGCAGTTCCGCCCTATGCGATTGTACACCACGTAAATTCCTGGTCAGGATAGCCATGAATAAAAAGGATAAACTGTCTGCTTAGGAGGGCGACTAAATATTACTTTCTGCTTAACCTTTGGGCTCGGGCTTTTAGTATGGAGTTGGTCAAACTCCATAGGCTCCTCGAAGGGAGGGCCAAAGCTCAGTGCCAGAAACCGATTCAAGCGCCGTGAATCGGTTCTGGGTGGCAATGGGTAAAGGTGGTCGCTGAGCGCGGCTTGTCCACGGAGAATCCTGGGACTGCGACCTTCGAGGAGGAGAAGGTGAACTCTTTTTACCGAATGCACGCAGAGGGTCTTGCAGAAAACTCCCCTACGAAGTTTCTGCTTTGTTTTCTTTTCAGTGCCTTGCGACTTCAGTACCTTAGGACTAGCTTTGTTTGGCTTGATAACCGTGCCAGAAAGGGACGGCCTGATGGCGGTCAATGCAGTCATGGTCCAGGTCTGTGTTTCGGCATCCTTCCGGGGTACAGGAGAGGCAACAATAGAACTAAAAATCCCGATCGCAGGAGCGAAGGATGGCGCGCGTGGTAACGACTCCGGGCCTTAGCGAAGGAGAGTTTCTCCTTTACCCGGATCTCTCGGATCGCCTTCTCGTCCAAGTACCGCGGACATTTGGCAAATGACACAGAATGAGACCCTTTGCAATTAACGCAGACGGGAGCTGTTGAACAGGTACCTTCGTGTGAGGGCTGGCTACATGATGCACAGATGGTAATGGCACTCTTAGATGAGACTTGCGTATGCCCAAAACGTTGGCATTTAAAACAACGCATAGGTCTAGGAATATAAGGCCTAACCGCAATACGTTCGTACCCTGCTGAAATGCTCGTGGGCAGATCGACGCCATTAAATGTTATAAACAGGGTACGAGTGGGTACCAACACTCCGTCGCATTTAGCCTGACTCGATACACCGGTTGTCACCTTTTGGTCTGCAAGATATTTCGACAAGGTCTTCGTCCGATATACCATCGAGGCTATGCGTGGTGACAACGCCCGGACAGGAATTCAAGGTGCGCTGCTTCTCAACACGGATGGGATAACCGTGGAGAAGCGTAGCGCGCAACAAGGTCTTAGTTTGTTGATCGGACTTGCTTTGTACTAATAATGACCCATTTCGAAGTCGAGTGACGGATTGAACCGCACCAGCAATAGCATCTATGCCGTTCTGTACTATAAAATGGTTCACCTTCTCAAACGATTGTCCTTCCTCTGTTCGCGTAATGACTAAGTAACTACCAGATTTCGGTGGTGCTACTTCTGTTACCAAAACGTTCCGGCACATGTTAGAAATAATGGATAAAAAGGGCTCCATAGCGAAAGAAATCCTCCACCTTTGCAACCGTCTCCGACCTCGGGCACTGACTTCCCGGGCGTTACTCCGGCTTGGGAGAGTGGCCTATCTATACCAAACTCACCCCAGGTTCACACCTCCCAGAACATAGAAAGAGGGACCCAATCGCCGTCAGAAGTCAGCAGCTCATGCAATGACCCCCCGCGGGACTGCAGTTGAACAGCGGATACGAACACATACCCTACATGACGACCTCGGGTGGTGAGAATGACGCCATTACACACTCGCCCAGCTGCGCACCCGGTGCGCGGGCATCCGTCAGGCTGTTTCCACAGAGGATTAAACGAAAAGTGTAAAATAAAACAAAACTGTGTGGGCGTTTCGCACGCAAGGTAGGCCGTCGAGGAAGGAAAAGAGATGTAAGAATGAATGGTCGTGTTGCGAAATGTGCACAATAGAGAGATCAAGAAAGGACGATGGCGAGGGGCGGCATGGAACGAAATGTAAAGAACGCACGAGAGCCTACCTTGAGTCCCCCGATCACGAGGACGCACCCACCTCGACCGGACGAGGGTGAAGGGATGTTGATGACGATGAGTTGCTCGGGCACCCCGGGTACGCCAAAACCGTACTCACATAAGGTGAGCCCCTTGGGGGATGTAGAGCAAGATGTTATACTGAATCGACTCTCTCTCCTACACTTGAGTCTCCTGTAGGCGAGGAATCAGAATACAACGGAAGTCGCGTGCTTAGTAATTTTACGCTTCCATATTATGAGAATTCAGTGATATCTACGCATGAAGATCCGAAGATGTATAGAGGGAAGTGGTATACCGGATCGGGTCTCTGTCCACTTGAGTCTATTGCGGTTGAGGAATCTGGATACAGCGGAAGTTGTATGTTTACTAATTTGAAGTCTCCATATGATGATAATTCAGTGATAACTGCGCTTGAAAATCCAAATAGACTTGTAAATATATTGAGGTTAATAATTACGTCGAAAGAGGCTGGTATTAGCGATCATACGATGGAGAGTGAAGAAATTATAAGTAAGCTGAAAGCATCCAAAGTTTTAGCATGACAGGATCAAGAAATAGTGTTGACCATTTTCGAGGATAGTTAATAGGAACTTTGAAATATCAAGAACTTATACTTATAACATACATTATCCAGACATGGCTGAGATGTTTAATTTCTTACGGATAAAGTGTTTACATTCAGGTTTCTTTCTTTGTGATGATTATGATTATATAATTGAGCGTGTAGAAGGTCTAGACTATCATCATTGTATTTAGGAAATATGTATGGTTTTTGTGAAGGAATGTTATAGGATAGTGTTTATAAAATAAATGTTTATATTACATAGTTCTGATTTTTGTTAATCTTATTATACATCTCATATCACACTATCACATATTAGATGGTTCTGGCTTGTAGTTTTCCATTTATTCAAGTGTCTTCCAGAAATAGTTCCATAATTGTTTTTAGATTTCATGCAGCTTCAATGTTTTTAGATACTGCATACTCCTTTAAACAATTATGACATTATTTATGAAATGAATAGTATTGGCAAGTAAATTAATAATAATGAACATATAATTTATATTATTGCTATATTCTCCACTCGCAATTTTTCTTTCTTGCAGGTTCCACGCTACCCAGTGCTGCAATTCTTCATTGAATAAGATCACTGGGAGTTGCTGAGAATGTTCCTATGACATTTCTGTTTATGTTGTTTTACGCTATCTTGTTCTTCCTCTTCATTTACCTTCGCCCTTGCAGTCCTGTAATATTCATTCAAATTATTTGCAGCTTGTTGTATGTATATGCTTTGAGGTAAAGAATCATGGAAAGGCCTATTAAACGTCCTTCTGCATGACCTCACCCAGAATCCAACCTAGACGTTATTTACACATATTTGTTTTAATACAGTGAAGCATACTTTAGGCAAATGTTATCCTAGTGAAGCGTGAACTTATAAACTCAAATGTTGTAACTCTAAATGAAGCATTGAAAGGTCAGCTGAATTATTTCTACATACCTTAATGGGAAGAAAAGTCAGTTTACATGTCTTAAACGTGCCAGCTGGTACTAATCCATGATATACCATTTGACACTTCCCTGGCATTTCCTCCAACTGTTGGCTTGTTAGGATTGAATATCATGCCGGAAGAGAAACCTGCTTTTCGCCTAATATTGCAACCACTCTAAGACCGTATCTCGTATCAATTTTTCTAGGCTTAGGAATTCCCGGTGTCTGTAGGGGGAATCCACTCGCGTGTATAAGTCTGGGCAATTCTTTTGAAGACATGTATTACTAAAAACCAACTCAAAGGGTATATTTGAAACATTCATTTGTATATGAGTAGTGAATACCCCGTGGCGGTCAGATGATCAAAGTCCACCCTGGCGCCAGCAAAAGGTCAAGAGGGTCAAGGACGCAGCCGAAGGTCGTTACGGTTGGTTGCCCTTTTGGCACCGACCTTTGTTTTGTCCTTGTCGTTATCGCTTTCTTTTGGGGCTAGTTGCCAAGAAGGTCAAAAGGAACGCGTGATCCTTTTGACCTTCTTGGCAACTTGCCCTTTTAGAAGAAGGCGATGACGACAAGGTCGAAACGAAGGTCGGCGCCAAGAGTTGCAGCCAACCGCGTCGACTTTCGGGTGCGTCATTGACTCTTTTGACCTTTTGCTGGCGCAGGGTGCAACCTTTGATACGTCCAACCGCCGGCGGGGCTCCTTTTTATTTTTTACACAAGTACAATATAACATACAATGGTACAATTTATTACTAATTTTTATTTTATACTACATTAAAACAAGTTACTTTTTTCTTTTTCATCTAAGTGAAACAGAATAACCTTGATGTGTGTTACTACACTGTTGTCGCTACTGTTGCTAGCTGTAGAGAAGTTTGACATTGTTGTTACTGCTGTTGCTATTACAAGAGTTTGATGGTTTACTGTTGCTGTTGTTTTTGCTATTACGAGGGTCTGGTTTTTCGCTTTTGCTGCTGCTGCTGTTAAATTCGAAACCGTCGTCGGTTTCAGAAGTGTCAGATGCATCGCTGCAGGTGTTGCTAAACACAATTAAGCGAATGTGCTTATTTGCTTCTTTAGTGACGCATGTAAAATTAAGGTGAAAGAAATTGTTACTTACATCGTGCTGTAATTTTGGCACGTACAAAGCGCCCATCAAGAAGTCAGTGCACCCATGTTCTTCGCACTGAAGAATGTTGAATGTTCCACGTTGAGTAAGACACTGATCTAGACTAGGTATTTTTCTTGTATTTAACGTGATTGATAATCTTGCTGCATGTGCATCAGAAGCGTTTATTAAGCAACTTCTAAACGCGACATGTAGTATATCGGCGTTAACTGAATAGGAAATATTTGTTCCTAGTTTTATAGCAACTGAGTTTTCTTCTTTAAAACAATCGTTTTGATTTCCATGGATAATATTTTAAAAGATTGATTGACATACTTACCATTTGCGTAGACTAGCTTGGTGGCGTTAAACACAAGCTGCGTCCAGATGTTGTGTCCTTCGTTGATAGAATCAGACAGATGGTCCAGGTTACCGGTGTTGTGGTTTTTCACCGAATGGTTTTTATTGCTTGGTTGAACGAAGGTTTTATTTTTGAAACCCAACTTTTGTAGACTATGATGACGTTTATTGCTTTTTCATTTTTTAAGTTGCTTTAGAATAGATGCTTTACTATCTTCCGCAAAAGAAGAAGGACATATACACTGGGCTGGTTGGTTGTAACACTTGGAACACTGACACTGCACGTGTTTGTGCTTACACAGTGAATGCGGGCAAAACATTTGTGGAACTGGCTTGACATTGAAGCTGTAATCTGTATTTATACGGGTTGATGGGTTATAGTTTGATGACGTAATATTAACAGCGATAATGAAGTAATGAACAAACAGTTATATTTTACTCTACAGCATCTTCTTCAAAGCTATAGAGATGTCGTGTTCTTTCATTGGTGAGCGCTTCCTCGCCGTTGTATACTAGAAAGAATTTATTCGTGTTCATAACGGTTAGCTGATGGTGCGTTAATTCATCAAAACGCTGTGGTAGATATAAAACACCACCTCCTTCCAGTTTTACAGCAATGCGCGAACGAATTTGGTTTTTATACCTTGAATTCCTTCAATTACGTAGCGCTTACCCACTTCTAGATCGTTTGCCGTTATGGTTTGTGCAAACGCCCCACTACCACCACACGATCCTTTGCCGATGCTGTTAAGAGTGTAAAGCAGTTCACGAACAGCTATGTTGATGGTATTGGCTAGTTGAACGACGTTGCAGACGAAGTACTGACTACCAAAGAAACTGATGTATGAGGTATATATACTCTACCGCGTTAGTAACACGTGACGTACATGTTTGAAGCACGTGATCACATTCGAATACAAGCTGATTGTGTAACACCACGCTTAGCAACAAGTAACGATCATGTTTAATACACGTGATCACAGCTGCATGATGATTGAGTAACACGGTGCTTAGCAACAAGTGACGTACATGTTTGATACATGTGATTATAGTTAGCTGCAAGCTGATTATGTAAATAAAACCTTATTTCGTAAAAGTCTTTAGGAGTAGCACATAATATATATTCTGTGTACGTAGAATACGCCATCGTTTCTATTTTACCTTCCACTTTCTGCAAGTAAGTTTCATATGCGGTGATTAAATTTCTAACTTCAGCAGTTTCTTTTACTCTATAAAAATGTCGTTAACCACAGGGTAGAGCTTAATTAAAGCTTCCCACTCTTCTTCTATTAAAGACACGCTAGCAGAATTATCATTTTGATATTGTTTTAAAATAATATTAGGAGTACCAAACACATGTTTTACATCTAATTTCAATTCTTCACTTAAACTTAAATCCCACTTAATTGTTTCTATTTAGTATTATTGTCAATATTGATGATGCACGTAATTATGTTTTTCCAGTCCGATAGGTTATTAAGAACAATTCCGCGATCTTCACCACACTTAGCTATAGTAACACATAGTTCATAAGGAATAGCGGTGAAAATCCCACACAGAGAAATTTCTTTTGAGCGCGGACCAGGAAGTATATGCTGCTTCTTACACCAATTAAAGATGATGATGATAGTTGTTTAACGTCTTCATTAATTCTCAACCTTTTAGACTCCGGTTCAGCCGTACTGGAAAAATAAAAAAATATGCCAGATGCGGGATTCGAAACCGCGCTCCTTACGGAAATAAAGCTTAAAGTCTATCGCCTTAGACCGCTCGGCCAATCTGATTACAAATGCTTATACACTTACCTTAAGGCCGATGTAGACATGACGACACTTCTTCTTGTACTGTGATGAAATCTTGGAATTGCGTCGGCTTAAGTAGTTTCAAGGTGCGTTCTAAAAGACAATGATACTTGTTTTACGCATCATATTTTAAAGCGTGTTCTAAAACAAATGATTAATGTATACGTCATAGGGTATGTATTTTAATACTACTTCATGGTTAGGATTGTGAGGTAGATGAGAGTCGTTTGGTTTTGGATCGCAAGAATAAGCATTTAGTTTATCTACAGTATGCGCGTACCATTGTGCAATACTTGATACGGATCTTTGAGCACAATTAAGAGATTGAATTTTATGACAAGGATAAATCCAAGACTGTGTGTGGAACGCTACTAAAGATTCACCAGTAAATCCTAATTCTACTATGTTAATTACGGTTTTAATTATAACAGTGCGAACAAATTCTGCTCTGTGTTCCCCTTTTGTAAAAATAACAGTAAAAAGAGCTGTGCTGCGTTTTAATATAGAAGAGAATTCGTCGTAGTTAACATCGCCATCATCCCATTTTAATCCATGAATTTTAGAACTAATCTTATTGTTAGTCGAATTAACTTTATCAGATAACAAATGGGATTCGTGAGGTGGTTTAAAGACCCAAGTTTGTACTCCACAACTTGAACCACATATGGAAACTTCTTTAATTATATACTGCAGTTCATTATTTACAAAAACGTTAAAATAAATAAATCCCGCTCCTGTAGAAATGTTTTATTCTTCACTGCTAAACTTAAAGTGAGCAGAAAACAAAAATGGCACTTACCTTATAGTATTTGTTTGCAGGTTTGTTGAATTGCAGTTGAGATTTTATATGTATTATTACGGAAACATACATCCTTATAAATTTTTTACAATGAGACGGTCGTTATACGCGTAATCGGATATTCTAAATTTGGAATAAAGCCGTGTGTAGATAAATTACAACATTGGTGCGTTATATAAGCAATAACGAAATGACCACATGTTGAACTAGTGGAGCTTTGTAATCTTCGCTTAGAATAACTCAAACGATTACCGCAATTGTGTCTTTAAAAGTGTATAAAATAAGAAGAAAGTGGGGGTACTCCGAAACTATCAAAAAATTCTCCCTTTCCACATTTTGAAATAACAATACCTATCCAGTGTGTACCAGGTTTATTAATAGGGTCCGTATTTGCTACCAAAACAATTGGAAACGTTTTGTTTATACGTTGAGGTAATTGATCGGACGCAAAAATGCCTAAAAAGTGAGCTTTTGTATAAACATTGTTTGATAAATATTTACGTATTTGTTCAGTATTCATGTCACATAAATAGATCTGTTCACGTCAAATTCTAACAGTCGTTGATATTCTGATAAAACGATCGTGCAAGCTGGTTCAATTAAAGCTTTTTTAAAACTTAAATTTATTGAAACATTACCGTGATGTAATCCTGAAACATGTATTTCGCTAGCACTTTTATCTGGTGTTAAATCAAACATAAAAATGTATATCCATTTAAATAATCACTTCCGGGTTATGGTATGCCCTTTATCTTCAGGCTTTAGATCTAACGCTTTTGCGATAGTGTTAAAAGCTTTTATAAGTTGTTTATTTGTAAAATCCGGTGTTAACGGATGTGCTGGATATGGCTGTTCATTTACAAAATGTTGGAAAAAATTTAAATTAAAATGTAAACAATTAAACGCGTTTTTGTTATAATCACCACTGTACGCGTTATCTGAGACAAACACAACTGTTACTCTGCGAGGTGTTTTACCTACTAAAATATCGTGAAATTGCTTACTTATTGTTTCTTTAGGAATGTTAAAAGCCTGAACATCACCTTCATCTAATGCCATTTTTCCATTTTTCGTAGACAGGATATCTTGATGAGCTAAAAGCAAGGAAGGGGAAGGAAAAACACACGCTATGTTAAGCGTTGCGCTTGTTATTATAGTCTTTACTTTAAGATCGCCAACAGATATAAGATGAAATTCAGGTGTGGATGGTGTTAATTTTATAGTCATGTCAATATTGTTTGGAATATATTTCTTTTGGGAAAATAACGAGCACGATAATCGTCCCATTAACTCAAATTCCGTGCTAGCTTTGGTATGTTCAAAACGCCATTTTAAACCTTCGTTAGAATCAAAAAGGTCGAAATTACCCGCTGTATCCTTTTTCCAAAGAGCTGTTTCTAATCACGTGTTTTGCGAATCAGGTGAATAGTTGAAGAGTTGCTCTATATGCGTCTTATAAGGTTAGCCGGGTTGTGGATGTGTAACCGTAACATTATTTAAAATTGCTTCCATTTGCTTAAAGAGCGAATTTAGAGTATTATTAACAAGAGTGATTTTATCTGTATCGTTAAAATTTTGTTGTCATGACTAACAATTTTGCAGCGTATGTATAACTCTATTTGAGAAGGATCAATGTAGGCATCGGCATTGCCCTTATAGTGAAAGACAATTGGAGAATTATAAGAAATTACATTTTGAGGTTCTAGTTCAATTACCGAGTATCGATTTACACTTGTTTGTATGGGACGTTCTTCAAATATGTTAAACGCGGAATTTACAAAAACCTTTGACATTATGAAAAGATACCACGGGTTTGTATTCTTTTGGTTGATTTATTTTTACGTTTTTGCTTACGTTTCTTGTTGCTTTGTTTTACCGTAAACTGCGAGTTGTCGTTTGACTACGAGATCGAGTAGGGTAAGGAGTGAATCTAACTTCCTTTTCAGAGTCGTCGCTCTCCGAAGTTTCTCTGTATATTCTTTTCTAGTTTTATAGCTCTTTTTTTGATTTTCCTGTAGCCTTTATGGGTGAATGTTTTGTTTATCTTTGAGCATCATCTTTGGATTCTAATAACTTTGCTTCTTCTTTCATAGCGTGAAGACAAGGTTTACGCAGTTGTGACATTATATCGTAATAACTAGTTAGTTTATGCCTAAGCGAACACTATTTTTCATCAGAAGAAACGTTTAAAAGTTTTATTTTGTCTATATCTTCTATTAAACTAGATAGAGTTTTATCTACAACGTGTAGCTTTTTTCACTTTCCGGTTGCAAATGTAACAGCATGATTTGTTTTGCGTATTTCATGATGGTATTAACTTTGACGCAAGAGCACTGCCTAACGCGCTTAAAACAGGAATAATGAAAGCAGATAAAAATCCTCCTTTTTGAATTAAAAGGTTCTTCTTTTTCTTTAAAGACGTCTTTCGATCAACTAACTTTCTCCAAGTTGATTTATACCTTTTTAAACGCTTTACACATTTTATAGAGACGGGAATGGTTCCCTTACTAACGTTTAATATGCATTCAGTAAGTGCTTTATCTAAAGTAGAATCAACATCTATTAATATTGCTTTACGCGACCTGGAGTTTGCTTTACTTAAAACATACAAAGCTCCACACCTTTTAGCTATTGTAGACAAAGATAATTGACACACCTTTTTAAACGCCTCTGGAGTTAGTTTGGGCACTTTTTACATAGACATCATTGTTAGTGATAACGTTTCCGTGTATGTTTGTTTATATATATGTGTGTGTGTTATTTCGGTCTGAAGCAGGCAAGAGATTCTCCAGGTAAAACACCTGTTCTATACCGATACATATCTTGAGTTTGTTGTGTGCAGTCTAACACTAAATAACCGTGGGGACTTTCAGTGGCTTTGTTAAATGATTCTAAAAGAAATTTTGATTTTCTTGGCTCGAGTTGTTGAAATAGTTTATGTATTTGAAATTTATCTCTATTATTTTTAAATACAAGAATATAGTTAGAATTTAGCGACATTGTTCTAAACTTCTTTCTCTGTTGAAAAATGTTTTGCAAAACATACACTACTCCAAAATTTTTGGGATGAGAATCTTTTGTAAAAAAAACTAGATACTTCATTGTTGTCAGCCTCATACATTAAGTCGTCTAAAACAAGTAAATCTCCAGCTTTAACATTTTCTTAATCAGGTATACCTTCATGCCTGCGCACGTTTAACGTACAATTGTGAAACTCGCGTCCAATTTTAGGTGAGTACTCGCGCGAATGACACCACAGGCGCTTTTTATAGGATTATAAAACAAAGTATTAGCGTGTTTTAACAAATTTTTGACAAATGTAGACTTGCCGCAACGCGAAGGACCAGCAGCCTGTTATGTACTTGGAAACTTAAATTTTACAATGTCTGAATCTATAGCTTCTGTAGGTGCAGACGTCTCGTTAGTATTAATATGATCATCATTGTCGTCGTTTATAGTATCGATGTTAGCGTAATTGCTAGTACTATAGTTGTCATTATTTTCTGTTCTACCATCTTTCATTTCTATTCCATCCTTACCCAGGTCAACACGTTCAAAAGGTATTTAAGTGTCCTCAAGTTGAACATCTCGCTTTTTCTTTCGATACGGTTTGTACCGTGCGTCTCTCCAGTCGCTGCTGTTTTGACTAGGGTTTTTCTTTAAAATAATTAAATTCAAAACTTTTTTATACTGTCTTCGTTTGGATAGGCTTTATATGTTGTGTTACTTTGTTCACATAATTGCTGTTGTTTGTTGTAAGGTGCGCACCGCGTATGCCTCCATTTAATAATATCTCTTGCAGTTGGTTTCTGGTTGTACTCTGTAGTTAAAAACGGCAATTCCATGTTGTTATTAAGCAATGCATTTTTATTCACCAGGTCTTTTTCTATAATGCCTGAATCATCTTGAAGCGATTCATAATCAGTTGGGACTGTAGTACCGTTAGACTTTAAATAAGGCTTATTTGCTAATATACGTTTGGAAACCGAACCTTTAACTCGTTTACAATTATTTTTAAAAAGGTTTTGAAACAGCGAGCGTTTAAATGTTTTACCGCGGTCATCTATAGGGTTAGAAAATGCTTCAATATTTAAAGGTTTGTACCTTGACAATTTAATTTGCTTGTTTAAGCCTTCCTTAGCTGATCTTTTACCTGCCTTTCTATTATCAGTATGTAATCTTGAATGTTTAACGTTATATTTAAATATGTCCTGATTATTCATTCGTTTTGCACAAATTACGGTGTTGGGATCTAATCTTGAATATTTAGCATTATATGAAACTTGATCAGTATTTGCTGCTCGTTTTGTAACTGTTTCAGCATTAGTATCTAATCTTGCATCTTTAACGTTGCGAAAATGTAAGTCTTCATTAACTGATCGTTTTGGTATTCGCAACGATTCGGTATTACTTAATTGACTCACGTCATAATTTAAAACCTCTTGCTGTGGTAATGTTCGCGACGACATTATAATTACTTTGACAGTTTACACCACACACGCCGTTTTATATCCGAATGGAACCATTTCATACTCTGTGGTTTTTTACGCTTCGTAACCACCATACGAAAAGTTTTATTGCAAATTCTGTAACTAACCTCCATAACGGTTTGCGGGTAATTTGCGTGTTGCAGAGGTTAGTTGTTAAAGCATTATTTTTAATACAATATCACGCATAACCTGCGTATTTACTTTATTCAAATTGCTACAGTTTAACGTAATTCCTTTAATTTTACATATTACTTTAGTGTTTTCACCATATCTTATTCGATAACCATAACTCTTTGGCCCTGTGGATACAAATTGATCAATGTAGGCATCTTCTCCATACTTTTCTAGTTCGTTAGTCATACAACCCAAAAACGGTCCTGTAGGAGGTAGCCATTGTTCACGATGCCATGTTGTAATAATTGAATCAGTGTCAAAGTTCAACACACGTACTCCTAACCTTTTTAAATAAGAATAAAGTTCAATTCGATCGTGTGCTGTAGTATATGCAGCTATAACCACGTTTGGCGTCGGATTTTTCTTAGGACTTGACTTTACATTTTTCTATATTACATATATAATATCGTCTGTTGCTGGAAGATATGTTTGAACCTCAACACTTGGATTATTTAACAATTGTATTAATCGTGAATAATCTTTTATCAGTTCACAGGTAGGTAAATTATCTCTTTGACCGTACTTATCCCAAAATTAATTAAGCCTAAGCTTTGCTACCTCACGTCTACCAGGATTTGCATACATGGCATCAAAATCTAACTTAACGCCCACTTTTAATTCAAATTCACTAATAAATTTGCGCTTTTTAGCATCAGTATCGCAATAAGAAGGCCTACCCGAGGCTTCGGTTTTAATTTTTAAAAACTGGTTAACGTAATTTTCGAATAATCCTTTTTCATTTTTTCCAAATTGTATTGAACCATATATTCCCATATCTCAAAGATTTTTAAGATGCTATAATTTTCTTTAAGAAATACTTTTACTTCATCAATTATCCATGTACCCAAAAGACTTCTTTGATCATCATTGTGAAAAGAGTCTCCTAGATTTTGTAACTGTACACATAAAGCACACAGTGGAAACATTAATTTACCATTAACCCGTACAGGCAATACAGAATGGTATAGATTTACAGCAGGTAAATTGACAATAGGTAACAAGCTCCTTCTTTATATCAAATACATAATTCGAGGCTATCTGTTCAGCATACCATTTATCAAATAGATTTTTATCATCTATAGACATCTCTTCAGGGCAAAAGTATTTTTTATCAGGCATTGAACCAATATAATTTTTATTTTCACTTGTATTAAATAAATACGGAATGTACCATTTACCTTCGTTTAGACAAAACGTGTTTGAGAATTTTGCAAGTGCAAATGGAATGAAATTTAATGAATCTAAAAAAGTAATATTCCTGTACTTTAATTTAAATATCCGATTACCATTCATTATTAATTCAGGAGTCCATTTCAAAACGCCTACCATGTGTCAAAGTAATATGTGTGCGTCGTAAGACTTTAAATTGTGAGCAATAACTACCATGTTTGTAAACGTGGTGCGTGGTAAAGCAATGTAATCAAATAGTTCACGAACTGGATCATTTTCGAACACCCACTCTTTTATTCCGCAATATTTGCAATTGTGCATTTTTTCATAAATATCGATGCAGCGGTTACATGCTTGGTAAAGAACACATAAATTTGCTTCATGTTCATAGGTATTTTCTTGTTTTTCAAACGGTTTTTCTTGCATGCATTCAAAATCAATAAAAATAAAGCATTTTTACTCAGTTGTTTTCTACGATATTTTTATATAGCATTGATGGTTAAGATCGACATATTTATCACATATTGTACAATATTTTTCTTCACATTCATGAGGAACCTTTCTGCGTCTAAGATTATACATTTTATTACATTTAAGACAAACTTTCTCAACGTCACATACTGATGTATCTTTACGATAAAACACACCTTTCTTTAAATGATTGTTAAAACATATTTGTCCTTGAAAATCATGGTTACAGGTAAAACAGGTAATGTAATTGTCAAAGAAATTAACACATGAAAGATGACATTTGGAACAATTTAATTCGCAGCGATGCAGTTCTTTCTTGTTTTTTGAAACAAAATTGCATTATGTAGAATAAAACGTACATTTAAACGCCCTATGCAATTGCACAATAGCGTTAAAATGATTTTTGTGATATATTAAATCTATATACTGTTTTATGCACCTTTGATTTATACAAAAGTTTACTACCTGTATGACCGTCAAAAACGGTAAAACAATAATCTTTTAGACTTTTGTCAAATTCATTTACGTCCTCTACATTGTAGCTTGATGATGGTTTTTGAAAGAGCTGACACAACATCAACGCTTTTCGCTTTTGCATATATTCAGATTTTTTGACTGCATTATATTCAGGGTCGTTAGTAAGTTTTGCTAAACATACAGCTATTGCTCTGGGTAAACATAATGAATCGGAGTTATTAATAACAACAATACCTTTGTTTTTGCAACAAGTTTCGCATTCATTAAAACATTCACCTGCTATTATTTTTGTGTATATACACGTAAATTTTAATATCTCGGTTAAAAAGAAACTCTCATTACTTTGCAAAGTTGTTTCTATGGAATTTAATATAACCTCCACATTTAACTGGTCAAAACGTCTCACGGTAATGTTAAAGTTTCTGTTTGGATACTCCGAATTAGAAATGGATATACCAAAATAACTAGGCTCATTATTTAATAAGTATTCATTCACAAATTCTAAATATTGTGAAAACAACCAATGTATCCACTCCATTAAATCTATTTCCTCATCATCGGGGATAGGGTCAACTATCACCTCGGTTTCAGAATATCCTGAATAAAATCTGACTAAACTTCTATTTCGCACTCTAATAATTTTAAACGTCATAACTGCAACTTACCGAGACACGAATCAAGGGTGTATGCTGTTTTTTTTCTTGTAGACAGTTTACGCGTTTTTACACTTTGTTACTGTGTAATAAAATATGCACGTCTAGCACCCTTAAATATCGTACATAAAATGATGCAACATGGTAACTACAATCAATTTCGTTTGTTACACGTGCGGCATTGACGTCAATAACTGTTGAATTCTTGGCAGCAAAACAAAGGATTAAAGGTTATCATGCTTCACTGCATTGACGTCAGTAGACACTCATTCGCCTGTCTAATAAGCAACAGTTTAAATGTTATCATGCTTCATCGCATTGACGTCAATAACTTTTGAACTCTTGGCAGCAAAACAAATGATTATAGGTCGCTATGCTTCACTGCATTGACGTCAATGACTTTTGAACTTTTGGCAGCGAAACAAAAGATTAAAGGTTACCATGCTTCACAACATTAACGTCCTTAGTTCGGAATAAACAAAAGGTTGAATGTCAATACCGGTCATGACGCAAATCATATTTCGATAGGCGTATTCTTATCATACTTTACTCGTGTATATATATATATATATATATTTGAACAGATTAACACTTTACAGCCATACTATTTGTTACTGAACTCTACAGTAGAACCATCATCGCCTTCAAGTTTTGTATACATTTTTTGTAACTAACAGAAATGAACTTCAACTTCAGAATGAGTAACTCAGCTGCAAGTTCTGCAGGTGATACTAGTAGCGCCTGGTTGACAGCAAAGAGAAGTTATGCTGATCCATCTTTGCAGGTGTCAGGCGGAGTTAAACGCCACAAAAGCAGCATACTTCCGGTTCCTTGGTTCATTCCCTTAACCAGGGAAATTCTTCAAACTCTAAGAAAGTCGTTAATGCGAAAGAACTCAGTAACCGAACTTAACTTCCAGCTTCAACTACCAATAGAATATGAACTGGTAAAGCAACAGCATCTATTTGATATTGAAAAAATGAATTGATGCAACAAAAACAACATCAACTACTGCAGATGGTAGAAGAAGAAGCAACCGAACCATTGCAACAGTCACCATTAAATGATAATGATAAGGAAGAAGATGAACTGTTGCAGCAACAACAACGACAGCAGGAAGAAGAAGAACTGTTACAGCAGCAAATACTGGAAGAACATTTGCACCAGCAGCAGCAACATCGACAGGAAGAAGAAGAACTGTTGCAGCAGCAAATACTGGAAGAGGTGTTGCAGCAGCAACATCAACAGGAAGAACAACAACAACAGCACCTTGAAGAGGAAGTTATACAGCAACTTTCGCAACTGTCCAATCAGCAACTTAACCAACAGCCGATACAACAGCAACAGCAGCAGCAGGTATTAAATAAAAATTTCCAAAATATAATTCACATTAATGAAACTAATATTAATCAGCTGATTACCGATCTTCAAAATGTTTTAGCAAATGCGACCGACATGTTCAAAGCTAACCAACAACAATAAGACAATGCTGACATTAGTGCCAATATTGAACACCGATCGACTGTTTTATTAGATCACTTAAACGAACTTGGTTTAGGATACAATATCGAATTAGATGGTCGTAATAAAGACAATCTTACTGTCTATGACGTTGACGATGACGCTGACAATGTTACTAAAGCTGACAATGTTAATGAAAATGACAATAATGATAATGATCAAGACAACAATGCGTTTCAACACGAATTCTTAAGTAATGCATCAATACACCCGATCCTTACAAAGACAGGGATACTCATTATGAACGCCGTACCGGTCACTATTCCCACAGGACGAATTAGGCATATCCACACCGGTTTAAAGATCCAAATACCAAAATCCTGTTACGGTACAGTGTGTAATTATAAGACGTTATTAGAACAAGATGTGACAGTATTTACCAAAACACTGTGTGACGAAAGCCCGCACATGCTGTCTATAGACGTAAAAAACAATTCGCCGATGACGTATACCGTAGCAAGAGGTACGGCACTGGCGTTAATCACCACTTACGCGTGTAATATGCCTCCGCTACGATATACATTATTTGAAAACATAAATTGGGACGAATGTAACAGTTGGTAATTTTACCAATTTTTCCGCTTTCGTTTAGTAGTGTAAACCCTAATTGTTTTCAAATATATATAATCGCAAGAAATATCACAGCTGCTTCTATTAATATAGTAAAATAGTAAAAACATCTGTAAATATCCTCACAAGAAATATATATGAACAAATGTATAAACTTGTTCAATTTATAAAATAAACAAAAATCGTACAGGTTGTTTACCTAATTTGTTATAATGCAAATTCGTCATCTTAAATTCCTTCCTCTTTCTTATCCTCGTTTGTTAATTGTAAGTTGTCGTCGTGATTAACATAGAAATCCTCTTCTTGCAACTTTTTATTCTTACCAGTACATACGTTAGAAATTGTTAGGTTATGTATTAAATGTTTTAATCCAAAAATCTCTTAATGCATATTGTTCACGTTGGTTTTTATCCTACTAACTATAAGTTGATATTGTGTTAAATTGTGTGTCTAATATTTAAAGCTTTTATTTTATCTTGTAATTCATCATTTGATTTTTGCAAGCTTTCTTTAAGCTTATCATTATCATCTAAAGCGGTATCTAATTCGTCATTTAAATCCATAATTTTCTTACTACTCTCGGGCTCCAATTTTTGCTTAACTTCATTTATAGCTGCTTTACATTTTTCGGCTACAACCTTTCGTGAACTATTTATTGGTACACGACCTGTTTCTGAAGTAACCTACTAGCGCCGCATTCCGACCTAATATTTAACGTACCTTCGGCAGACCAAGTATCTCCGCGCTTAATTCTACCTGCAACCTGTTTACCACCTATATTTAAATTCCACTCACCATTTCCACATTGTTCAAATACATAAATACAATTATCTGTAAAATACGTATTCATATCCTCAATTACGTTGTATAACATTACTAACTCTTTGCTCTACAGTTAATTTCCAATCTAAACCTAATCCAAACGGTACATCGTATTTGTCTATTAATTTCGTACAATCTATCAGTTCCATTAATATAGAAGTATTATCGCTAGTTAGCATATTAACAGGTGTACCATAAAAGCTGCAACCTGTGTTATTGCGTCCTAATTTTTCTACTTATTAGCAAACATCGTTTACCACAAAACCTTCAGCGCATTCCATGTTGCCTACGTGCAAGTTCCCATAATAAGTTGCTCGCAACCTTTTCCAAAAGAGCATTTCGTTATAGGTTTTAAACAAGTATAAACATTATTTAAGCTCTCTATATTCATTAAAGTACCTGCAAACCTGCATTTACTATTTATTTTATGAACACATGAACAATTGGAAAGTAGTTCACAATCCTCCTGACATATAGTTGCATTTTCCAAATGTCCAGTATCGTCATTTATTGTAAAACTGCACCTACCAAAAGTTACGCAACTTGCTTTCGCACCTACTACCGCGCATAAAATAACAATAAACGCTATCACCACCACCTTAAGCAAGATGCACTCGTTAAATTACCCGTAAATCTTCACGTGCCAGCTATTTATAATGTAAAGTCACGTGATTAAAAACATGTATTACATTCGAAAAAGGTACTACCGTCTAACATGCTACTTAAGCGATTGACGTCATCGGTAATATCACACACAAATGACGTAAACCGTTATATCACATGATTTCTTTAACCAATCAAAATCATTAAAATCACGTGATTTCTTTATCCAATCAAAAGGCTTTTAAAAATATCATATATTCCTCAAACGACCACGTATTCCACTCAGTGTATTACCGTCGTGCAACGCGTCCGCATCAAGTGTTCAAACAAAAAGCAAGGTACGTAACAATTTTGTTGTAATCAGCAAAAAGTATATAACAGTATTGTGTTTTCACTTAGAATTATTGTTACAGAGTAGCGCAATGAACAGAAGAACACCTTGACGAAATACTCTGCAAGTATATAGACAACCATCAGCAACTGTCACAGCTTTCTGCACAAGAGCGTGAAACGTTGTCGCTGCTTCCAACCTTTCTTCTGCGCTGTCCTCCTCAAGACGTAAATGTAGTGTGGAACGAATTAAGTGAACAGTGTAAACACGCATCAACGGTGCACAATGCATTACAATTTACCTACGTGGACCACGCACATTGACGGACCTGCACCGTTTGTAAAAAATTGTCAGTTTTGTGTACCACCGTATGTAAAAAACACATAAATAAAAAGGAGCCCCGCCAGCGGTTGGACGCATCAAAAGTTCCGCCCTGGCGCGAAGCAAACAAAGGGTTCAAGAGGTCAATGACGTCACCAAAACTGGTCGACGCGGTTGGCTGCAACTCTTGGCGCCGACCTTCGTTTCGACCTTGTCGTCATCGCCTTCTTCTAAAGGGGCAAGTTGCCAAGAAGGTCAAAAAAGGATCACGCGACCCTTTTGACCTTCTTGGCAACTTGCCCAAAAAGAAAGCGATAACGACAAGGTCAAAACAAACGTCGGCACCAAAAGGACAACTAACCGCAACGACCTTCGGCTGCGTCCTTGACCCTCTTGACCGTTTGCTGGCGCCAGGGTGGACTTTGACCGTCTGACCGCCGTGGGGTATCCACTACTTATATGTTATCTCTACTCAGGAATCCCATCCATTAACTTGTAAAGTGCATATGACTCCAAACTGGAAAAACCCGAGCGCACCATGATTTACCCTCTTCAAAGGGTGTACAACATATTTTTCCAAGGGGTGTACAACTGAATAACTCATTGTCGAATTTCTCGAAGACCACTGGTGTGCGTCTTTAGAAAAAAGATTTTAAAACGAGTATCAAATTTATATTTGAAGTCTTCGCAATGGTTCGATCTCTCTGCCGGAGTATTCAACATATCTTTCGAAAGGGAATGTTTAGAAGTCCTCTCCCTATGTTATTTACACCTTTTCGCAATACTTATATATTTACTAAGAAAGGAGTGCATGTTTTGAAAGTCCTTGTATTTTTTTAGCTTGAGTTCAGAGTTCAATTTCCTGCTGGTTATAAATACCACTTTAGACATTGCATGCCTAAACAATCACGGGCCTGTTACAGGAGACTTCATTTTTTTGTTACGAGAATAAAAAAATGGAGTTTTTATTTATGATCGCTCTTTAACCAGTGTTAATTAAAAGAACAACATGGGAAAGTTTTGTTTAGGATACTCTCCATATTTCATTATTTATTTATTTATTTCATTATTTATTTATAAATAACGTATGTATTATTTAACTATAATGTTAATCCACATTTATTTCTTTTTTATTGTTCAGAGCCCACCCTACGTGTAAACAAGCCTTAGAAAAAACATCTTGAAGCCCGAAGTTCCTTATCATACTTTCAAATGATTTAT
Organism: Deroplatys truncata; assembly: GCA_030765065.1. Taxonomy (NCBI): domain Eukaryota; kingdom Metazoa; phylum Arthropoda; class Insecta; order Mantodea; family Mantidae; genus Deroplatys; species Deroplatys truncata. The sequence continues at coordinate 406,594,731 of CM060990.1, forward strand.
GCTAGTTATTTCCCCGGGACAATAATGAGCCAACATGGCCACCCTCCATGTGTTAAGAAACCCCAAGATGGCAGACTTCCGTCTTCTTCCTCGCAGTGAACCTCCGCAGCTGTTCGTTAGAGCGCTGTAAGGAAAGCGGCTGTCGCGCGGAGGGGGGGTTTAGGTGAAGAGAGAACCCGTTAGGAATGATGATGAAATGGAGTTTAAGGGCGCAAAACCAGAAAGGTCATTAGCGCCCGACAAAGTTAAAATGGAGGTAAAACTAGTTAAAAGACCACCATAAAATAAACGAAAAAATTAAAGGCCATAATAAAAACAACTAGAAGAATGGAATGAGACAGTGTCAGAGGCAGTAGAACGCGGAGCTAAAACATGGCAGGGCTAAAAACTAAAAAGTAGAAAACACACTAAAACCATAAAACAGTGCAAGGACAGGTCAAACGCTGTCCTGTAGATGGCCGCGTCGAAGAAAGGTTAAAACACGTTCTAGAGCTAGTACGTCATCTGCTAAAATGGCAGGCAGGGTGGCGCCCATCTGCAGGGATGAGCGAAGGACAGCAAAGGAGTGACACTGCTCTAAAAGATGCCTAACTGTTAACGGCGCACCGCAACGACCGCAAACGGGAACAGGCTCACGGCGCAACAAGTGACAGTGGCTAAAACGACAGTGCCCGATGCGAAATCTACATAAAATCACCTCCTCCCGCCGGGAGGAACGGGAAGAAGTTGTCCAGGTTGAGGGTACAGGTTTAATTAGCCGCAGTTGTTTATCCAGGACAGAGGACCATGCAGAAAACCAACACCAGACAATAGACCCTCGTAAAAATGGCTAAAATCATTTGCAGGGATAGGAGAGCTAAAATATCTGGGAGAGAAAACAGCACGCTTGGCAGCGGCATCCGCACTCTCGTTACCCTGAATGCCAGCATGACCAGGAACCCATACAAAGGAAAGGCTGACACCATCGGTGGTAAGCTGGCGGCAGCAATCCTGGAGGCGCTGAACGATGGGGTGGCAAGCGTACAGCGCACGAAGGCTAGACAGGGCACTTAGGGAGTCCGTGCATAAAATACAACTCAGTAGACCTCGCTGACGGATAAAAGAAAGAGTTTGCTCCAAAGCAAAAGGTTCAGCAGTAACAATCGAGCACTGATCAAGAAGACGAAAGCTAAAATGTTCTACACCAAACACGAAGGCACATCCAACTCCACGGTCATCCTTTGAGCCGTTGGTATAAATAAAACAATGGTTGGCGAAGAGTGACTGAACACCGAACGGGTGACCGGACCAGGGGTGGTGGACTTTGGAATGGACGTCAAATCAAGATGGCACGAGACGCCTGAAGGTAGCCAAGGAGGGAAATGTGTTTGGCCTCTTGGGAGCATAACCGGCAAGACGATGTCCAAAGTCCGAAGGAGTTGGCGGAAACGAACCCCTGGTGGGAGCAAGGAAAGGGGCCGAGAAGCATATTGCTTATCCTGCGAGTCCGCAAAGAAGGACGAGTATGTCGGGTGGTGAGGCATACTGGATAACCGGCAAGTATAGCCGCAGAGAAGAACGTCGCGACGATAAGAAAGCGGAGGTTCGGTAGCCTCTGCACAAAGACTTAAAACAGGACTGGTGCGAAAAGCACCAGTAGCTAGCCGGATACCCTGGTAATGAAAATGGGTCCAAGCGACGCAAGATGGAAGGCCGCGCAGCGGAATACACGATACAACCATAATCAATCTTTGAGCGAACTAGTGATCGATAAAGTCGCAAGAGGACTGTACGATCTGCACCCCAGGATGTTCCACATAAAACACGTAAAACAGAAAGAGAACGTTCACACCTTGCTTTCAGATGGGCTATATGTGACGACCAACACAACTTCCTATCAAGGAGTAACCCAAGGAATTTGGTTTCGTCCGCAAACGGGAGGAGTGCTGCACCAAGCCGGAGAGAAGGTGCAGGGAACTCCTTCCGGCGCCAGAAGTTAACGCAGATGTCGGCGTTCCAAGACACAGGTAAGGCGAGAAGTAAGGTAGACTGCGAAGTCGTCAACAAAAAGCGACGAGGAAATTCCGTGTGGAACACATTCAACTATAGGGTTAATCGCAATAGCAAATAGTGTGACACTAATTACCGATCCTTGAGGAACCCCGTTCTCTTGAGTAAAAAAAGAAGATAAAATCGATCCCACACGCACACGAAAAACCCGGTCCTTCATGAACTCACGAATGAAGACAGGAAGATGGCCAAAAAAACCACTGATGTAATGTACGAAGAATACCGGTTCTCCAACAAGTGCCATAGGCCTTCTCCAAATCAAAAAAGACAGCTACAGTTTGGCAGCCCTTCAGGAACCCGTTAAGAATGTGTGTCGAGTGATTGACAAGATGATCAACAGTAGAACGGTGCCGACGGAAACCACATTGCACGTTCGCGAAAAGGTTCCGAGATTCTAGTCACCGTGTCAACCCACCATTGATCATGCGTTCCATAACCTTGCAGACGCAGCTGGTTAGGGAAACCGGGCGGTAACTGGAAGGTAGATGGGGGTCCTTTCCAGGTTTCAGTATCGGGATAATGGTGGCCTCGCGCCAAACCCTAGGAAAGATGCCAGTTTCCTAGATACGATTGTACACCTGAAGGAGAAAGCGCTTACCATCAACCGAGAGATGCTGAAGGAGCAAAACGTGTATAGTATCAGGACCGGGAGCGGTATGTCTAGAGGACGCCAAAGTAGACTCCAGTTCGCGCAAGGAAAAAGGAAGGTTATACTCTTCGCGGTTACTGGAGCGAAACGAGATCTCTTGGGCCTCCACAGCAGCCTTACGAGCAAGAAAAGCCGGGTGATAATGGGCAGAGCTGGAAATTGCCGCAAATGTCTGACCCAAAATATCGGCGAGAGCATGGGGATCAGCATTCAAACAATGGCCAAAGCGAAGACTGGTGACATACGAAGGATTAGCCTTACCGACGACGGGCCTAAGCTTTTCCCAAACGACAGCGTCGGGCGTTGAATTACGGAAGCCGTCCACGAAGCGTGCCCAAGAGGCCCGCTTACTGTTGCGAATAACCCGACAAGCTGAGGCACGCAGATGTTTATAGTGCACCAAATTGTCCCACGTAGGGTGATGCCTAAATACCCTGAGAGCACGCCGGCGATCACGAACGATTTTGGCGCATTCCTCGGTCCAACAAGGGACCGGAAAACGTTTAGGGTTGGTAGACGTACACGGAATGCAACGGCGGGCAACAGAGAGAATGACGGAGATAAGATGCTCCACCAATAGGTCTGCACTGGAAAAGTCGCAGGAAGAAAAGTGAGCGAGGCGGGAATAAAGCGACTAGTCGGCTTTAGTAAACTGCCATTTGGGAATCGCGGTGGAATATAGGTTGACAAAAGAAGACTAATTAGGCACGGAAATTGTTCACTTGAGTGCGTGTCCGTTATAACGTTCCACTCCAAACGGTGGGCAAGTGCGCCGAGCAGAAACTTAAATCCAAATGGGAAAGGGTTCCAGTGGAATCAGAAAGGAAAGTTGGTTCGCCAGTATTAAGGACAGATAAGTGAAGTGCATCGAGAAGGTCGGCGAGTAAAATCCTCCTTGCGCAAGCCCTAGGAGAGCCCGAAAGAGGGTGATGGGCATTGAGATCCCCAACCAACAAATAAGGTTTCGGGAGCTGTGACAATAAGAAAAGAAGGTCAGCGGAAGCAAGGGAGGAAGAAGGAGGAACATACATGCTGCAGAGAGAAAAAGAAAAACCAGGAAGTGCAATGTGGACGGTAACAGCTTGCAAGGGAGTATTGAGACGGACAGGATTATAACACACGGTGTTACGAACAAGGATCATCGCACCGCCATGCGCAGGAGAGCCCTCCTCCGGTGAAAGATCAAATCGCTCCACGGAGTATCCCCGGATAGTAAAGGAATCGTAAGGGTGTAGCTTTGTCTCCTGTAAGCAAACGACAAGAGGCACAAGCGAACGCAACAGCTCGAGCTGGGCGCGTTGAGAGCGTAAACCACGTATATTTCACTGCAGAATAGCAATTACAAAAGCGATAAAAGGGCTAAAAGAAGGCGCGCGATAGTAAGAAAGGTGATCACCTGGTCGCCGCTGGGGCCCGGTTAAGTTTCAGCTTCTTCTTTTGCGAAGGGCTGCCTCCCTGTCTAGTGCGACTGACAACCTAAAAACCATCCCCATCATCCGCACTACTACCAGAATCAGAGCACGTCGTACGAGTACGGGAACGAGATCGAGAGCGATCGGAGGGATGACGATTGGGGGATGGCGAGGCAACCGGTCAGTAGAACGGACAGACGTTGAAAGTGAAGCTGTAGAGACGGTGCAACAAGAAGGAGCCTTTGGCAGCGGAGGCGAAACAAAGTCGGATGCCGCATCAGTTTGCGTACCAAAAGATACGCGAGGACGAGAAGCAGGGACAGTCTGAACCAAGCATCGCATAGGTTTGGGCACATAGAGACGAACGGGAGCTCACTCATAACCGCAGAAGATGTAAGACGGCAGCTCCGTGCTTTCAGAAGTCAAGAAGACCGTTCTAAGTGGAAACGGCTTGCCGTCTCTTGTCCCAATTAAACGGTACGCGCTGATAACACCTTGGTTCGATAAACAATTCGCTATGTCGTCATTGGAAAGACCATCCAAACTAGGGATCGTCACCACACCACGAGTACGGTTGAGCGACGCGTGTTGTTCAACTTTAACGGGGTAAGAACCCAAAAGACTCGCCTTAAATAACTTCGCCGGCTGGTCGGCAGTGGCCACTTCGATTAACAAATATCCGTCTCTACACCGGGTGGCGTTCTTTACAGTGTCACAGATTCTGTCTACCTCTTTCTGAATATAAAATGGGCTGATATCCTGCATGGTCTTGGTCTCCGCAAGAAGCCTCATAACAAAAAATCGGGGTGTTGAAAGGGTGGAGCGCAGAGGAGTCATGGTGATAGGGTCCACCTTCCGGAACCGTCGGCGTCAGCCTGCCATCCGGGGAATAAAAGAAAAGACACCAACATCTTCCGGTCTGTGCCGGCCTGGAGCATCCACTCCAGGCCCGATCTCGTGGAATACATCAGAGAAGTTACCCGCCACCTACCACTGCTGAACGGTATGCGACACTTGCACCACAGGCAGGCCCGACTTTATGCCCCTACCACCGGCATAACCACCGATGACTCCCCACTATAGGCCACGCCGCCTAACAGAGTCAACGTGGATTCAGGGGACCTGTGGTTGATTACGTCAGGCCCCAGACAACGGTAACACGTCGGGTCCGCCCGTACATCCCAGCGACACGCGGCCATCGAGGTGCCCGAGAGGACCCGACCCCTCAGGAGCTACGTGGGTGTACATGACTGCGGAACGGCTCCGCACCTTATGTCGTACAAAAGGGGCAGTGGGGCGAGTCCACTCAACCTTCATGCCTTCATAGGATTCTCTAAATAAAATGAGAATCAAAGTATTCCTATTCTTTACGGAGTAAAGTAAAATTTAATCTACTGTGGAAATAAATAAAAGAGTCAGTTTTTTCCAAACAAGAACAGAACAAGCAAATTATTAGTTTCCATTACACATCTGATACAACTAACGCACTCATTTAGAGATCAAAATCTAAAGTTTTCCCCGAAAATGCATACTAGGACATGTATTCAATCCCACAGATTTCTCTAAATACATTTAAAATCCCTCCAAAACAGGAATAAATCTAATACAATTTTGGGCTTTTAATTCAGCAGCAATCAAATAGCGGTTTCAAGATATAAAACACGTGTAATACACGTCTAAACATATTATGTAATACATCCCTTTAAGGAAATGGATGACATGATAAGATCAATCAAAAGGAACTTACCGCATTAACCGCAAAACATATACCTGTAAGACAGTGGAGTGGGCATTACGCAATATGTTATTGTGTTTTGTCAAGCGTTGTGTCTTACGTAATAGGTGAAAGCTGTTTTTGTTAATGCATTTCCAGCTAATGACTTTGGTAATGAGTCCTTAGGTTATTAAAATAGGTGAGTATGCAAATCGGCTGTGTTATTCAGGTTTGGGTTGGATTCTAATAGAGGATGGCGCATACAATTAAATGTGTATATCAAAATAGTGAGACCAAGTGAGATGAAATATTTAAACATCCTGAGGTTCGATTCTTGTTGCGCGTACATTGGAGATCCTAGGTTTCCCGTTGCAGAGTTGTCAGAGATCCTGGGATCTAATGATGTCGTGTGTCTCGATCCTGGAATATTAGAAATGCTGGGTAATCTAAACATTCTGTAAGATCATTAAAATAATTAGCTTCTTAGAGTGTTAAGGCATAACTGGTGCTCGAAAGATAACTCCATGTAGTCTAAGGGAGGGAGGGTAAACAATTTAACCTTTCAAAACATAATCACTTTAGAGGGTGGGGACGTGAGTATATAAGAAAGAAGATGCTTTTGACGTAAACATACTTCGAGCAAATGTCGATGGACGTGCGCTTATTTTAGTGATTATGAAGAAGCGATGGCTCATTACTGGGAATACTACAAAGAGGCCTACACTGGAAGTGTGCATTCCGTCACCTGTATCGACCTGTCACTTCACAAGCAGTTGACTTCCAGTTTGATGTACGGAGAATTGTGATATATACCAGAAGGCACAAACAATTATTGGCTTTTTGCTAGGAGATTCACACAGAGGTCTACAATGATAGGGTGCGTTCCGACACCTGTACCTGCACGCCTCTTCGCAAGGAGTTGGCCTCATAATTTGTATGCACGGGGAATTCTGATATACACAAGAAGGCAAAAACACTAATTTCAGTATTGTATACATTTTAATATGAAACTATTCGTTTATTGTTTTATGTTTCAGACCTCCTGGGAGTGTAGCATATTTCTGGTTAGAAAATAATTAAAATAATATTTAATGTTTTTAAGCATCAGCTAAAACTCTATTATTCTCAAAAGTCCTGAAGGAGATTCCTCTAAAAGTAATGCTGCAGAGAAGGTCCTGCTGACGGTATGAAAGAGAGGGCAGTGGGTACAGGATACTTCATAACAATGCGTAAAGTAAATAGTTATTTTTCTCTTACAGATGGCTTAGCGGTATTGCACGTGAGCATGCATAACTACATGCTTTATCATGAATAGCAAGTACTATTTTAATCATCATTATTTACACTAAGGCAATTTCTTTATCTGTTTCAGGTATCATAGATACATTGCTATAAGTGCATATCTATATTTGTTTCAGAATCCCTAATACACTGTAAGAGACGTTGATGCATAAGATTTGCATACTGTATAATAATGTATATTATACTATTTATTCTAATAGGACAGCAGCATAAAGATAAAAATTATTTGTGGATTATCAGTTATTTTAAAATGGCTTCTATCAATGTATTTTTCATCATTGTAAAACCCCGAGGAAGGAGCATCTTCCATGACCGTATGCTAGTCTTTATCTACGATCTTCTACTACCAAAAGTGAGAGGTTTAAGTAATAAACACGATAACGGAGAATATGGAGAAAACGTATAAAAAGATGATTAGAACGAATAATCTAAAGAACATAATTTCTTTATTCATAAATTCATTCATTACACAACATTTGAAAATTTTATGAACCACATGAAACATTGTCTTATATGTATATAATTTTTCGTGCAGTATCAAACACAATAAGGTTGCCTGTGCAGGTAAATTATCTGACAATGTAATCTCAATCCTTATGTTAACAGCTCTAGTAAACGCTTATTCAGAATGTTGTGAAAAGTCAATGACAACCAGAGGATCACAAAAGAAAATCATTCCTCTTCGAGACAGGGGAATTATCTTTACCATAATAAGCGCCTTAGAACTTTGAACATAGTTCATATAGTGATGGAAACTTTGATTTTCCAAAATTTAAATTCATTGCATCGTAGTCATAATATGGATAACATTCCCTATTGAAAAAGTGTTTCACATTGGTACTAAAAATAATAAAATTCTGAACTGATTTTGGTTGCATCATTTAATCTTCCAGTTTGGGTTCCCAATGAAACAAAACGGAACTTTAAAGTTTTGATGTCGTTGAAACATTCCACTGAATGACTTTGACTCAGATACAGAAGGTTGAATACGTAGAACAATGGTTCTAAAAACAATATTCACTGCCGTTTGTGAAAATTGCAACACCAAGAAGGAAACGCGTGAACTCAATGAATTTAATACCACAGGTTAGGTACGTGACAAGTACAAATGATAAACGTTTCAAATCTATACATGACCTTTGAGCCCTAATATTCAGTATTTGGTGTGACCTCCATGCGCTACAATTAGAGCTGCTATACGCTGTGGCATTGAATCGAAAGGGTTCTGAATAAGTTCCTGAGGGATTTCCCTCCACGGAGTTTGTATTCGAGCCCACAAATCGGTGACACTGGTTACTGGAGGACCGTGACGCACCAGATGCCGACCAACCATATCCCAGACATGTTCGATGGGCGATATGTCAGGCGAATGTGCAGTCCAGGGAAGGAATGGTACCCGTTGCTCTTCGAAGAAGGCTTGTACATTCCTCGCAATATGTGGCCGGGCATTGTCCTGTTGATTGGTGGCCTGTGGAGATGCCTGAAGCAGGGGAGTACCTCAGGCTCTACAACCACCGTTAGGTACCGGTGCTGATCAAAGTGCCCTCAATTCGTAGGAGGCGAGGTCGGTTGTTGTAACCAATGGCGCTCCAAACCATCACACCTGGTGTTTGTCCACTATGCCGCTCAACAACTCAGCCCTCCAGCTTATGTTCACCACGGTTCCGCCGGACACGTATGAGGCCACCACTGTAGGACACGTTGAAGCAGGACTCGTCCGAAAACACTACAGTTTGCCACTCAGCACCCCAGTGGCGGTGTTCACGTGTCCATTGTAGTCGGAGGAGCTTGTGGTTTCTGTACAATGGAAGCCGGGGTAATGGCATGCATGTAACCAGTCCAACCTGCAGCAGACGATGACGAACCGTTGATGCAGACAAGTTCACACCTGTTGCAGTGCTCCAGCTCGATCCAACATTGTGGATGAAGCTGTACGGTCCCTTATGGCCATGCGGACAAGATGACGGTCATCCAGGTCCGTGGTCATGTTCCGTGGTCCAGTATCCACTCTTCTTTGCGTACGACCTTAATCTATCCACTGTTTGTACACACGCATCACTGTCATAGCAGCATGTTCTGTACGAGCCGAAATGTCACGGTACAAACCCGCTTCCCGGAGACCGATTATTCTGCCACTTTCGAACTCACTCACATGTTGATATGGCTCCCTTTGACGTCGACAAGGCATACTAGCATTCAGTTTATTGCTTCCACCTTGTTCGACAGCTTTGCACTGACTACACTGGGCGCAACACTGACCTTGTCGGACCGACACGAGAGGCTCTGCTCGGCACGTGTACCCCATCTCTCTGCAAACCTAATCACTTATTGCAAGCACACTCTTCTACACTTTCACCAAGTTTGGAGTTATTCGGGAAATTCTTTCTTGGTATTGCAATTTTCACAAACGGCAGTGTATATTGGGTTGTCAGACTAGACAAATTTTAGAATCTCCGCCTTTTTATGGGCAGAAAGTCGAGTAATAGCTACCCTGAATTCGATTCTGACTACCTAATAGCTTCGCTCCCCCTACCGAAGCTTGAATGCACGCTTTAGGATCCTTTACGCTGTAGAGAACCAGTTGAAATTTACTGCTGGAAATAATTTCCTTGTGATTATTACTAAAACCCAGAAACACCGAAAGAGGAAATACAACATAGAAGACTCCATTTGTAGAATGCACAATGCTAACGTCTTTATCAGGGAAGTGCATCCAGCATTCAGTTGACGATTTGAGTCCATGGAATTGAGTACTACATAGTTTCACACTAGCTGACATTATAAGATTTCTGGTTCTGTCTATAGCTGTACCATTCAAATCTAGACGAATTTAATCCAACATGAACGAAATTGCGTTATTGGTAAGTTTTACAGTTTAGAATCGACCATAAAGCCTCAACGTTTCAGAGTGCAACCTCATAGAATCCTTCAAGATCCGATGTAGACTGGATTTAGGTAGGTAGAAATGACAAACTCAGTTACGCTGTCTGCAATAGTAAAGCTCATTTATAACAGCACACTTAAAAATTGATTCTATTTATGGATGCTTTTGAACCACTAAGGTCCTTAGCGTCTCATTCTATATTGGGCGTGAAAGATCAGAAACTTTGCTCAGAGGCCTGTCGCATCACTTTGTGGTGATAAGAGAAATTGCCGAACTGGGTGATCACAAATGACAGAATTGAATGTATGACATCTTTCTTTATTATACACGGTCTTAACTCCCTGGAAACCCTTTCAATTTATTCTTGAGTTTCCACATTACGAAGCTATCGGAAAGTTAAATATCCATCTTTCCTGATAGCCACCACGTGTTCCTTCATTTTTCAAAGCATCCATATTTACCACAATTCTCGCCTTCAATCGAGATTTTGAAGGTAGAGTAATGAGCATGTATACACCTCTAAAACTTGGGTTGTTTAATCGATTAGGATACATTTCAATGTCCATATTGCTCAGCTTTCTTTGGGATATGTACAATCCTCTATAGGAGTTCCACAATCGTAAAGGTGTTAGCAGCAACTAAAGAAACTATCGTCGGTAGGATGGGTAAAAGTCCACCACGCTTCTTCCTAAGGCCCTTTCCTTTCACTTCCATTTCCTTATTATGACGTATAATCTTAGTCAATTATTTATCCGAAGCAGTATTCCTATTAATTACAAGGGTAATCTAAGCAGCTCCTCCAGCTGCCTCATATAAAGCTGCCATTATACGATTCAAAGCTGAAGATAAGGTTGTTTTTCCTTCCTGCACCCACTACAATCTTTCCCTTTATGATAGGTTACATGTCTGGTTGCAGGCTTCTCAGCTAATGAAGCGTCTGCAGATTGCATCTGAGTTCAGGCTTTGTATGCTGCGATTTTGTCTGTCAAATGTCTTGAGCTCGTATCTTTATTTTCAGAGTATGCCAAGTCGTGTGCATTACAGGCTTCATTTAATTTGTTAATTCCCGAATCACCTCTCTGCAGTCAGTTATGTAACCGAGTTCTAAATCCTCAGTGTCTGTAGCCAGGCAAATGAGCCCCATGGGGTAGTAAATAATAATTCAGTTATTATTTCCAGAACTTCTCTTAGAGGTTGTCCTGCATCTCCTGGATATAATTATGTACAAAGCTTTATACTAAACAAGAATATTTATACCCTCAGTTGTATTATGGAGAATGAGGCAACAATGTGCTCTCCCTATACATGTGTTGGACCTTGAAAGCTATTTTAGAGCTTTGACAACTTGAAAATCTCTTTCCAGGCAAACTTATAACTGGAAGGTCAAATGCAGGGAAAACATTACTACAATTAAACTATCACTACAATTATTAGTTTACTAGAATGGCCCGAGATTCAAGTGTATATATACATATAAATAAATACACACACAGACACACACACATATACATATGTACGTATACACATAAGGTAATTTGAGATAGGAGACGTATAACTTGTCTGCTCAAATTTCGATGTTACGGCTTATAGGCTTCTAAAAAGCCAGTACGCCACTGGAAAATAATGTCAGCATTCAAGGAAACAACACACGAAAACGAAGGTTCAGGTTGTATCCCTCTTGAGCAGTGGTTATGACATTAGCTTTCGGGTATACAGTAATGATTATTTTCGAGTTCGCGTCCTGTTCACCACATTTGTTTGTTCATTTTATTTTGTAGTAGAACGTATTAATACAGTTTTAGCCTAAGTTTGAAATCCATATTTCAATTTATGAATTTTAATTTCGACATATTGTGACGTACCGACCAAGCGCTCCACCAAATGTGGCCTGATGACGACGACATCAGCTCATTCACCTGTCGTCACGTAAATGTCACTTAGCCCTTACGAGCGCTTTGGCAGAAGTAACGGGGACGCGGTAGCACAGCGATGACATTGGGAGGGTTATAAATTGCGGTAGCTGGAAGGGTGGTGAAAGGGGAACACTATCAGATTTGTAATTCTGCTCCAAGAGAATATTTAATCTTTGTAATAACAAACTAAACTACATTTCATGAAGGAGACAGTTACACAGCTTGCAGGTTTATCTCGGCGATAGAGGAAGTCCGACGTTCCATCTTCGTCGTACCTGGGCCTACGTCAATGTTGCAAAGGAGCACAAAATAAATTTAAGAAACTGACCGGCACAGGTTCCTACTAGGTAAGCGCTAGGCCGAGCGCCAGCCGTCAGAAAACTCTTTATGTTTAAACACCTGACGAGAATGCTTACCACTGCTTAGCTAGAAACTGGCGTAAGCGCGAGTCAGTATGAAATTCATAATTCACCCAAGTGTCGGATTAGAGGTGATGTTTCCCCTAAGGTTATGCCAACAAACCTCTGCTTACATAGAAATCCAGGAAATGACTCGCAAAAATTCTAAAGCCAATTTCATGGAGTTACTTAAGCAAATTTTGTCCTGAATATCTCGAATTTTATAAAATTCTATTTATCACTTTCTTTTAAAGTAAAATTCTTACCCTCACAACCTCCCTCGCGCCAGAAAAACCCAACTACCGATAGCTGCGATAAAACCTACCAGGAAAGGAAATCAATACAAAAGTAGGGGTGCCTAATCTGAGAGGAGAAAGAAAACAATACACTGTTATAATGACATAACATTGGATGGGCGGGTCACAACGTATAGATGAGGGCAGGGCAAGAATGGAGCCGAGAGGGGGGAAGTAGCTTTTACGCATGTAGCAGAAATAATATGGTGAATCATTGTCAGAAAATATTTAACTATACTTTTAGTTATTCTGAATAAGACAGAGAAGAAGAAAAAATTGCAGATGAAGAATGAAAACCAATGTTAAACATACAGGACTTATGAAATTGCCGAAATAAATCTTAATTGTTTAATTATTGTAAAAAGCAATAGTTAAGCAACGTGAAAATAATTTGCTATGTAACTAACTATCATTTTGGACATATTAGGAATGCAAGATATTTCTTATAATAGGACTTTATAGAAAGTGCAAACTATAAGAAACAAAAAGGTAACAGAAAACAAACTTTTTTCTTTTGTCATAGAGAATCAACAAGCATGAAAAGCTTTTCTAAGATGGCCTTGAGGTAAACAGATACCACATATTAAATATTAAGTAACAATTATTCAAGAACAGTACGTTGCAATAACGGACAAAAAGGTGTATTTAAATACTTAAGGTATTGGTGCAATTAAAGGATTACAAAAACTAAACTTGGTATACTCTTCGTACAACTGCGTAAAATACCGGGTGGAAGGGAAGTCATTACCTGAATTTAAACCAGTTACAGATTTCATTATTTGGAATGTATTTTGTATTTTTAATACCATTCTCTGCGGAGATATTATAGTTGGCAACGTTATGCAGCGCGTTGTAGCCAAGCGATAGCTGCGAACAGGGATGGAAATCTTCCTTTAAAAATCAGAAGTAGATCAGCACGTAAACATGTTTCACTTTCGCTGGCGCGTGGTTCATGAGTGCAGATAAGGCTTTCGTGTATTCCTACCCATACATACACAGCAATCGCTGTTAAAGATTATGCTCTCTGGTGCTGTGAGGGTTTTCTTCCGCCATGTTTGGATATTGTGAGAATTGAAAATGACATTTTTTGTAAAGGTAACTTCGTCTGTTATTATTAATTGAGACATATCTGTATCTTGTTATAGGTACCAATTTACAAAAGTCAGCATAGGCGTGTGATCAGCTGCTGTGAGATACTGTACCGGTTGGATATGATACGGTCGTAATACTGATCTTTCAACGTCCTTAGAACAAACTAATGTGACATGACCACCCGCGAGCTATTCCCCGACTAATGCTGCTGGTTTGTTCATCTACAAGGTTTAAAGCTGCTTCCTCTGCGGCGACGGTAGTTCTTGATCGCGTTTCTTCGTGTGATGGCTGCACGCTCCCTGAGATTTACGAGATATCACATGAACAGGCTGGCATCTAACCTTGTGTTGTACGTATGATTAGCCACTAAATACACCTCGGGTTCTTTTATCACTAAGCTTGTGAGTTCCAATACGTAGTACGATGTTACTCTAGTAATGACTCATCTTCTAGTGGAGCTGATATAAACAAGGTGTACTTTTCAGTCAGTGACAGCGATACGCTTATAGGACAATGAAGGCATTACTTCCATACTGTTAGCGTAGGCCAATAGCTACCAAGTGGTACTTGTCATTTCGTCAAAACGTTATACCACACTTTCATCGTGTTTGTTTCGATTAAGGGTCGTGTGGAAAACAAAATCGCTGGTCCCTCCAACCACTAGTTCAGGTATGCTGGTTTGGTTACGTCTGGGACTCGGTTCTTACACTGATCTGCCTTGATCTGGCAACGTTGTCTATGTCTCCAACCACATTACGTTTGCAAAATAGCGTTCGGAAAATGATTAATTATTTCATAACCCTGGATGCTGTCACAATGTTACTACCGAAAATAGGTCACAAATAGGTAACTCTACTCATGTTACCAGTAACAACCTATTATCTTCACGCATTGTCGAGGAATAAACCACCTAATTTGGAAAAACAACTATTTGTATTGAAAACGACTGATTATGGAATAAAATGCGGTTATACGCTTTTGTTTGTAATACCTCTATGAAGTACATGTTAGAAGGAATATAATAAGTTTCTTTCTACGCCGTATATACATTATTTATATAGCATAATATTATAACATCCGAAGGTAACGAACCCTGAGAAAAAGATAACTCATTTGGGAAAGTTATGTAGCAATTGCCAAGTTGTTACATAGACGCCGCTGAGCATTTTGAGGACCACGACCAACGCCACTGGGATCCTGGAGCCAAGTTTTCTGCTGCATACAGGGGAAGGAAAATAAATAAAAAGGAAGAACACAAGTGAACACAGTAATGCCCGCCATTACATACAACGAGAAGAACATTCTAGTCGCTGTTACATGAAGTACATCCAAGTTCTGAGGAGCACATCTAAGCGCACTGGCAACTCCCTGTATGAAAAAGGGTGAGACTGAGTTAATTTCTTCTGCTGCAGGCATTGTCCATCGACGGCTTTCTCAAAAGAAATAACGCAAGTCCGTCGTTGAGGTAATATATAGAACATAATTCTTGAAAGAAATATTTGAGGTACACTTAACAGGTGAACAGAGAAATGCGCAATCGCTGAAGCGTCCCTGCATGCATGGAAACATGTGTGCTGCTAAGTCTTTGATCACATGGTGCGGGCCTAACCTCATTACAGAAAATCCCGCGGTCCGTCGTCGGCGGCCACTGAGCGAACATATACCTTCACGCCTAGCAATGGAAAGCAGTCCCCCAGCGCATGACGTGAAGGCGAAAAAAGTGCAGAAACGGCGTTCCGGGGTGTGTCCTCCAAATATCAGCCCATCATGGGGCACCTGAAGTGGACGGATCCAATGTCCACGAGTATTCGTGTAGCACAGAGAGGAAGCCGGCAGATTGCACGACCTCTGGATAGCTCGGGAAATACCAAAAAGAGCACATTAGTAAACGTAGCGGAAATAAGGTAATGTGGGAATAAAATGGGAGGAGGGCGGGGTCAAGGTAGAGTACAGGAAGCAGCAAGAGGAATGTTTGTCCAACAAAGGCAGAATTAATAAATATATAACATATATAGGAGCACTAAAAGGACTGGTTTACACTGTTTAATACCATTGGAAATTCTTTGGGGAACCCAGAGCTGAATATAGACCAGGATAGACAAGCAAAAGCATTAGCGTAACAACGCGAGAGAAAACATGAAGCGGTAACACAAATTAGGAAGAGAAAAAGAAGGCAAGGGTTGACCATGCTCTCTGGTTAATCTAAAACAACTATGGGACAGAAATGGTTGCTGAGTCATTAGTTGCATATCGAGATACATGAGCTCTGTTTTTTCACTCATAGAGCATAGTTATAGTATACAGCTGTGCACTCAGTATATGCAGAAGTAGCCAATATACAGAGCGTTAATTATGTCAGGACACAAATTAATAACAACAGTATCCCTAATTATTACAAACCCATATGTTGAAATCCATTAAGAATAAAGCATACTTGAGCGAGAGTTGAACAAATTCTATCTGTGTATAATACTTCAAATGTAAAACAATACAATTTAGGGCTTGTATTATGATCTCCAGTTAAAACCTGAGGTTTTCTAACTTGTAGTAGTTGCTATCTATTGGTTAAACGAAGTGCCCTGTATTACGAATGCAAAGTAGCTATAGGGTAGTTAACCTGCTTTTTTAACAATTTGGTATGGTTGGCAACATCTTCGAGCTGGATTTTACGACACCTAGATGGAGACCTATAACATTAGAACTTTAAATTAAACTTTCTGCTGTAATTTTCTTGAGCTCTATGTCATTTAAACATGCAAAAGTCATCATTTAACGAATATATTTTTACCTTGCGCTTGAAAGTTCGAATTTTAATTGTCCGCGCTCCTTCGACTAATTCTTGTCCGGTCGTCTCTTGACCTTCTAATAGTTGTTGCGTAAATCGACCTGCAGTTATTTTTTGGACTAGCTACCCGCGTTGTGTGCGGGATGAGCGAGGAGTGCTGGAAGCAAGGCCTGGACAGGTTTCCTTACAGTGCAGGGTGGGAAATAGGTCTTTGATGGTGAATGCAGGAACTGGAGGCTTTCGTGACTTTTCCTGTTCGTCATTTAAATGCTGGATTTGAGCATGTTTGCATGCTGTTGGCCTAGGCTTGTAAAAGGTAAAGGCATTTATGCACTCTCTGTTCTCTTTTCTAAATTTCTAGCAGCACTGCCATATTTGTCCGCATTGATTAATTACTTGAGTGCACTTTGTTAGTAAGCACTTAAAGAGTTAATTGTCTCCATACCTTGTTGATTTGTGGTACGCCATTTTCATGCGTTCATGCAAGGCATTTCCAGTCGACACAGGGAAACCTAATTTTCAGCTAAACCGATGAAAACTCCAGCTTTCTTACGTAATTTAAGGTTACTGCATATTTTGACCTCTCTCTCGTTATATGTAAGAAGTAAAGTAGCCGGGAGTGAATATATATTTAGGCATTTATAAGCCATATATTTAAAATTTCCAAAAACATATATGTAATAAATATATATGTATATGTGTGAGCGGGAAGTTGATAATTCGTACCAGATTTTGTACTCCTTTTGAGTGTTACTGGGGAATCTAATTTTATACCAATTCCAAACTGCCTTCTTTCCTTAAACCTATGTAATTAAGCTTTGCTATAATTAGTTTTTTAAATCACATTTTGTATCATAAAGTATAGTTACACTGCTCGTTTTATATTTATATGCATTTTTCTTGAAGGTGCTTTTGCGAAGCCATTGCTTGTATCCTTACAGTAGCCCCATCTGATTGGTTATTTAACTTTTCGGTATATGCCAGATAGTATTCATATTCTATGGCCATCTCTTATAGTGATGTGGTGCTTTAATTGGCAGGTTCATTTTATTCTGTAATGCAAATTAGCAGAATTATTAGGTGCCATTAACTTGACACAAGTTCTTAGTTAGGTTCACGTAATATTTGTCTGCTTTGCCTACCTGTTAGCTTTACATTTTCATTTCTTCATCTTTATGGTTGACATATGCGAGATTTTGTGTTATGCTTGCCTTGGTAGCATAAGAATGATTTTGCAAAGCACTTGGTTAAGCATAATTTCGAAATTGTGAAAGTGAAAGCTTTAGCGTACCAAGAGCTTCAATTTTGTGGCTCATATAAGTAATTGAAACTCGTTGTTGGCCGGTAATTAAAACTGAATCATCCTGTTGGCGTGTGCACCATTCTCAATCAAGATTTTACTGTGATAAAATATGGTCTTTACCGCGGTAAATGGTCATTTGTGGTGCATCGACGCTGGTGAAACTTTACCGAGGATTTTACTGCGGTTAAATCTGACCGGCCATGAACGACCAGTTTTCATCAATTATTTCTAACTAGTGCTGAAATGTTAAAATGGTGGAACGGTGCATTAGCATTCCTAACTAATAGATACACTCCATTTTCACTAGTGAATACATCCTGATAACGTTACTTTAATGTAGTTTGAAATTTTTAATGCTTTAAGGCCTTCTTATGCGACAGGTGCCTTAAATATCCTGACCCAAGATGTAACCAAAGTCCACACAATCATGGCGTCACACATCATAATTATATAGTTTAAGCATAGTTCCAAGAAGAAAGCAGAAATAAGGGGAGTAATGAATGGATTTAGTACAACTAGTACATTTCCAGGAATATTAGGTACAATTAATTGCACAGGTGTATTTATCCGGTAACTTTTAAAGGCAGTGCCGAAGAATGAAATGTGAATTCGTCATCGTGGTGTCGGAGTAGCGTGTACTCCTCCTATTCAAGAGGTTCCAGATTAAAATCTTGTTTGGGAATAGGTAATACTTTTCCCCCTTTTTTCTGCCTCTCTTTCTACTGAATATCGACTAAGGTAATTGGAATTTAGTCAGTGTGGAAAGAAAGAAAAAAAGTCTGTAATGGCCCAGCATATTTTTCTAATCAATTGTAAGGCCAGCTTTTTCCATGTGTCCATCTTAAATTTATTGCATCTGCATACATTACAGCAAAGAGGTGGGACAAATGAAAAACAGACGACGTGATGTACATCCGGGTGCGTTTAGTGGAGTTTACCTGCACTGAACGGCGCGCTCAGTTCAGTTTATTAATTTGCACATTTACCTTCACAAAATGTTGGCTATTAAACGTTCTTTCCATATTTAATAGATATCCTGCATATAACTGTTTGCTTACTTATTGAAGCTGTTCATTATCTGAGGGCCTGGCTTTATATCAGGTCATTAAGCTACCTATAAATGGCTTCACATTAAGCGATGATGTGAGAGGTTACGTAATTATACTTTAGATTAATTCCAGCTAAGTAAGAATAACTTCCATATTTGGCTGTTGTCACTTAATGTTTCTGTATTTCATAATAATTTTGTGTTTAATAATTACTATTCATTACTAATAACCTTAGGTTTGCCTTATAATAAGTGTATGGCAGCACAGAGTGGTGCTTTTATTTTGCTAATTAGTATAATGGATTTTCACTGCATTTATACAGAATTTATTGCACATTTTGTATATTAAGTTTTAAACAGTAACTGTATATATTTTTCCTTTTTACATTTTTCTAAACTCACCAGTGTTGTACATAAAGCTAAATTACATGGTTGTGAACAGTAACAATGTGAAATTTTCATAATTGCTTACACCCCTTTAAGAACTATCATTGCAAAAGCTTTTTATTAATAATGGAGACTTAGAATTATTTGGGTAATTACGTGAATAGTATATTACAATGAAACACCTTTCTAACTCATCAGGTATTTGTTAAAGGTTTAGTTGCCTAGGTAACTCAAATTACTATTTATTCTGGATTCTTTTGATATATAAATAATAAGGTGCTGATTAGTAATTGTTAATTATAAGTCTATTGAGTCATTGTCATAAGCTTTATTCTTTAAAGCTTTTAAATTTTGAACTTCTGCTGTTTGATTTTTGATTTTTTTTAAATCCATTTAACTATAGTCAGAGCTGATTTAATTTATAAGTAAATTAAACTAATAATTTTGGTTTTGGCCTTATATTAATTGTATTTTTGAAACCTTTTTTGGTGGGTTATCCAGTCCTTAAAGCCTTTCCTGTTTAGGTAGTTACTTTTACACAATATTAAAGATTATATTACTTAATTAATTTCTTAATTTTTTTTATTTATGTCACATAGCAGTGGTTTATGCGTTTAATTATATTTAATCACCTTGTTTTTCGTGAGTAATACCTTATGTAGGCTAAGCTATTTTAGAGCCTAGTGTAAAGTTAATAGTAAGTTGTTAATATTCTAGTCGAAAGTAACATATTATCTGTACCATCAGGTTACACAAATATACAAACACACACACACACATTCAAACATATATATATATATATATATATATATATATATATATATATATTCATTTGCTTCACTCTTTATGGAAAATGTCAGCGCATTGGTGTAAAGGAAACAGTAAACCGCTGTTTTCCAGTTCCTGCTTGACTTTAACACGACGCAATTTTGGTGAAGTGCATCGCCTCTCAGTTATCGGTGCAATTCATTGTAATCAGCAAACTCAGGGTTTGAAGGATAGTGTTATGGGTTTTCCTGTTTATTAGAATTGTTATTTCAAGGTCTCTCATATATGTAACATTTTATGGACTTTTATACAGATTTTAGGGAAAGTTAATTTACTCTGAGTTTAATTTTATTATTTATTAATAAAAGGCTACAGTTTGGATGTGGTCTGTTATCAGTTTTCCAGTATCCGCGATTCCCAGGTCATCTAGGCTTATGTCTGTAGCTGACTATGTAATTTTAAAATATTTTTAAATTTGGCCCAACAGTATAGCAATGTTTCTCAGCTCGCCGTCCGATTTCTGTGTACAATAAACTCTAAAGCTTGTGCTAAATTAGTTTCAGGAATTTCGTGATTAATGTGGATCTTTTGATGGCTGGACGCATTCAGTAACGTAATAGACCATAGTTGCTAATATTAAGATTTTTATAAGTTAGGTGGCGGCAAATTTCTAAAGGCCATGCCCTTAGTTTAGTTCGCAATGGAATAGGTTAAGTGCGTTTCGGTTTGTTTAAAACAGAATGATTTGCCGTTAAATAGTTCTTGGGGGTAGCGTAAAATCGGATAGTTATACGTGTAGCATAGTTTGAAAATAGGTTAAGGAATTTCGGAGTATTAGATTATGTGGGATTTCACTCTCAATATAATTTAGGTTAATGGAAAATATATAGCGTATATAATATAGCGCAGAATGCTGGAGTGTCTCTTGATTCTAACATACGCTAACACGTATTGTATTGTAAACACAGTGCTGCTGTTAAAACCTTCGAAACTGATTACAGCAGCAATGAAATGGTTTACATAATGTACAAGTATAGTACTTATTTTATTTCTGACAGGTGTTTGATGGCACGGAGGCAACTACTGTAAGGCTTACTCCGCTACATTGAAATTTGTGACAGTGATAGTCTTCCAAGGAGACTATCAGAGTGTCTTGAGTTAAAAAATACTATAAATTCAGGAAGCGGCTCTGATGCTGCTACAAATTATTACAGGGCATAAATGTGATAGAAAATGGAGCCATAGTGCAGTTTTCGTTAACAAATAATTTCCTAATTTCTTCATAGCTCTCCTGGAATTTATTTTTCCGGGATTTTATTCCTGTTATACATGTCTATTTCGCCATTGATATGCTCGTGTAGATTATTGTGGAAATCTGTCGGGTGATTTCGGAGTAACTTATATGAATTTTTGCTTTCGACTTTCTATAGGTTAATAAGAAAATAAGACATTTTGGAATATAAGGTTAAGTTTCGCTGTTATTTTGTAGAGGTTACTTGCAAAATAGGTTAGGAGCACGAATATCGGGTTAATATAACTTACATTATATTTAAGCAAACATTGCTTTCATTTACGTTTAAAAAAATAAAAATAAGGCGATATGCAAGCTATATATAAGAATAAGCTGGAGGTATAATTCAACAGAAATTTAATACAAGTTAAAAGAACCAGTACTACTTTCCACAATGTTATAACGTTAACGAAACTCATCTTCGTCCCAAACCTGCAAATTACTCTTTCGGAAGTCTAAATATTTTGGCTTTCCTCCTGTCATATATATGTAATATTTCGCCCTGAAATTGCCATCTGCCATCACTCGAGGCCAAAGGTACGCAATTTTTGTACGGTTACCTCCAAGTTTGTACCCTAACCGCTAACCGAGGTGGCGGCTAGTTCATCGCTAAGAACAACTTCCGCTTAGCTGTTAACCGAAGGGAGTAATATGAAAATTTGCCATGACTACCAGTTAATACTAATCGGAACCTTAACTGAGATTTTAATATATGTCCGTAATAAAACTAGTGCTCACACACCCCTTCCAAGGAGACTATCAGAGACGCCAACAAACACACTCTCACACAAAACGGTGGCAAAAGTACTCAAAACTCAATAATTCATAGTATGTGCTCAATATATCTCAAGATCAGACCCAAGCAAGACCGTAAGGTTTTAACTTGAGTGAACTGAAAAATCAAACGTAGCATCACCTTCTTGAACAGTAGAACAGGAATAAGGGTACTCAACATTACCATAAAACTTACAACAAAAATAAATATCATCACCAGAGACCGTGAGGTTTTAACTCTTGGACAAACGTCAACATAACAGATCCTCAACAGTTACTATACACGGGCCGTGAGGCTTTTTGTGCACAAAAACACAAAAAAATATATTGGGGTCTCTGATAGGTCATATCTTAGGTACAGAAAAACGTAATTACTTAGTCAGGGAGAGAAGGATGCCTAATGATAGAGATCTAATACATAAAACTCATAACCCTATAAAAGTTACGAGTGTGAGACATACAAAGCCGACGAAAATATATTCCAAAAAGTACTCAAAACAGAAGCTGTAGGTATACCATTTGAATACTTTTTTGTTGGATGTTTTATGTGCTGTTTTGTTTAGGATACCCAAAATGGTATCCAAAAAGTGACAAAATTCACAAAAATTCATTTTCGTATTATTAAATAATATAAACCTTCTAGTTTATTTCCTATAGTTTTATAGCTTTACGGCCCTTTAAACCACATTACATGGTCATTTAAATGGCTGCCTGCAGGTGGACGTCTCCATTTAAATCGCTAACTTTTGAGCTTGACTTCGTTTCTTTCAATTTTCATGTTTGAATTTCGCGGAAGATTTTAAAGCAGATGATTCTCTTTCGCTACAAGTGTGTTGGCTGCACTGCAGACATTTGAAGGTCTGCGTGCGAACCGTTTCCCTCTTAAATCTTTGTTTTGAAGTGTGCAGACAAAGTAAGCTTAGCGTTTTGAAGCTCATTTATTGCTGTTTTGTCTCTAACGTGTGTTATATTTGCATATAAGTTATAATTGTTATTTTGGTTCGTAGTCTTCGTAAACTCAATCATAGTGTATATAACACATCGTAGGCTAGCTTTCAAGAAGTTAGGTTAGTGTTTTCCTCAATACAAACTTGGATAAACATGAACAGGTTGAAAGATCATCAAAACACAGGAAAGATGTGACCTTCAAAACGCATCCAAAGGAAAACTAATGCCATAGGTACTAGGTGGAGCAAAGAAAGCCCACAAATTTACATGCATCTGCAGACAAATTCAATAAACACAAGCACAACCACTCCAGTTTCACAAGCTTCTAGTATCCCCTCATTCCTCTACTTCACAGGAGTCGCATACAGAGGCACATTTTCCAACAGCAAGCCACAATAAACTTTCAATGTTGACCAGAGATGAAGTAAGGCTTTCAGAAATGTGTCATGAATTCACTTTAGTGCACTGAAGCTTTTGGAAGAATATTTTCAGGGGTACTAAATGTGGTCAATGTGTTCAATGTTGTAGTGTTAATCTGGATGTCAAACTTAAACCCTTTGGGATTTGCATCTAAATTAGTTAAGCGTAATGACTGTGACACAGTGTTGAATGAAAATTACACTAGCCCCAGAATAAATACAGTCGAGTCCACCAGGCCACCTTTTGGGGTGAACAGTACAATTGTTAGCACATTTTTGGAACTAGGTAAAGGGCATGCAGGATTAGAACAGTTTTACATGGGAATGGGAATGCCAGTTATGAGTTCATCCACCTACAATGCACACCTTCAGAAGATGGTAAAAGACAATGCTACAGCGCAAAACAGTATTGTAAATGAAGCACGCCTTGCTGTTCGTGAGACTTATCTAGAATTGGACCTAAGTCTAACCATGCAGTCTACACTGGACATCACAGCTAGTTACGACGGCACATGGCAGAAACGTGGGTTCTCCTCACTTCATTGGATAGGCATAGTAATAGACACTAACTGGACTTGTCATTGACTTTGAAATATTATCAAAATCTTTTTTGCGTTCTGTGAACAAAAACTTAAAGTATCAGACAGTGAAAGTGAGGAATATAAATCCTGGATGTCATCACACAAAGCAGCATGTGAGTGTGAAGTTGATTTTACTGGGTCTTCTGCAGCAGTGGAGGTTACATAGCAGCACTAATGTGGCAAGGATCAATCAAGCTGTGTAATACAAGGTACACAACAATGATATCCGATGGGAATGCAAAAACACATATACATTTGCAAGAATTAGGGGTATATAGTGAAACAGAAATTGTAAAAGATGAGTGCGTTAATCATGTGGCCAAGGGACTGGGGACAGGACTTCAAAACTTAGTAAAAGAAAACAGTTCTAAGGGTACAGCACTAGGGGGTAAAAAGCATGAGCCCTAAAATAGCAAACAATAGTCAAACTCACCAAGTATTACAAGAAAGCCATAAAAGACAATAGTCCACACTTAGATGAAATGAAATCTTCAATATTTGCCACTCTATATCACTGCTCATTAACAGAAAAAAAGCCACAACACAATAAATGTCCCAAAGGTCAACCATTATGGTGCTTCTATAATAGGGTTTTCGCTAAGGGTGATCCAGTATCTGTACACTATACATCCACCATGAAAACAATTCCGTCTCCTCAGGTAATTAAAAAAATCTTGCCAGTTTATCAAAGACTTGCCAATAATGAGCTTCGTAAAAGATGCAGATCTGGCAAGGCCAAAATGCTAATGAGTCGCTTCATCATGTCATCTGGGCAAAATGCCCCAAGGAAATATTTGTTTCCAAAAATAAATTTGAAATTTGTGTAACTTTTCTGTGTCACAGTTCAACATGGGGTGTAGAGTCTCTCATAAACTAAAAGTTCATTTAATAAATAAAAAATTAAGACCAGCATTACATAAAATAAGTGGAAAGGGATAAGCGTCGCCTACTCCAAAGCGAAAAAAACCAGCTGACCGTCATTTAAGAGAAGCCGGGGGATGTTCATGTGACTAAATTAGCGGCAGAGAAGAAAAGGAGGGACCTACATATGCAGCAGGTGCTTTTTGAAGAGCTTAAAGGTCAGAAACACTGCTATTTTTATGATGCAATTTTGAAACCTGTTTTCTCATTTTTTAGGTTTTCAACACTTTCTAAATGTAAATTGCTCCACAGGTTGCAGTTTTCATGATAAATGTATACAATATGCTATAAATGCTAAGATATAACAGAATAAGATGATGAGATGAATTTTGTATAAAGTGAATAGCTCTGATGTAATTAAATAATGTTTATGTTTTGACAGTTTTTAAGAAAAATATTCAAATGACATATTAAATATTATTTTCTTCCAAACTAGCAGAATAATAAGAAATTCATCTTTACAATTTCCTACAATACCATTAAAGAGTGTAAACACAAAATATAATTTTTTTAAAAAAATAACTGCATCGTGTGGAGCAATTTCTCAAAATGCTTAAACATTCAAAAAATTATTAATAACTCTGGAAATATTTTGAACAGATGAATGGAATTTGGTATATATACTATTCATTAAGTCCGAGTTTTGGTGTTAAAATTTCAAATAAATCCAATTAAAATTGTGGATTTTAGAAAATTCACAGATGGGTATCCTTAAGAAACGAAAAATGCCTTAGTGGAGTTTTGAAGTCTAGCAGGCGGTGCCCGGAGTAGCAGCTGTACTAGGCTCTGTCGAGGGTGGAACTCGAGGGTGTTGCTGAAGAGACGATATAACCAGAATCATGCCGTTTCCAACTGGGTGACAGGATTTCACTGGAATAAAAGGGTTACATACGGTTATGGAGCCGAAAAATTGTAACAAAGCTTTAAAATAAGAAACAGCATGAAATACACACTTTTCAATCATAAGGAAAGAAACTGAGGACTACATTGGAAATAAGGAGAAATGCATTATAGGTTGTAATCGGCTAAACTAAGACGTTGCACTTCCGGTATGGAAGCGATGTTCTTAGAAGTATAAGTAGCTATGGGTACACACACCGTACGTTGCGCCAAATCCTGGTCAACAAACTATCGATGGGTTATAAAATACTCTGGTTTCGTTAAAATTAAAGGACAATGGGGATAATTACCCTATAGGTGACGGTTTCCGATATCATCATTTGAAGTGTCCCAGTGGTAAATATTAGCAACCCAGGCGATTAATCCCAGTTAGGACATGTGGGACACGGGAAGAATTAACAGTATACATATACAGTACCTAGATTATCCAACACACCAAGAATTACATACACTGTAAAATATATATATATATATATATATATATATATATATATATATATATATATATATATATATAACTGGTACAGAGAAAAAGGCCGCTATGTGAGTCACTACACAGAAAGGGAGCATACTCTTAGTTTTCAAGCAGTAACGTCATGAGCGACGGTAAAAGAAAGCAAGGAGGAAGCATTATAGGAATAACAGCATTTGGACCATGCCAGAAGGCATTTGTTAAACTGCCAAGAATTATACCTAGCGAGAATTGCTGACAACAGAATAATCTTCGTACCAAACAAGAAACGCTGCATGAGAGACGGAACCTGGACTTGTTTTCCACACAGAAGCAAATGCATAATTGCATACAGCGAAGTGTTAGATCCAATATAATTGTAATGTGTAATAGAAGCGGTAATCGTCTCTGTCCGGGAGGTAATAAAGTGAATGAAGAATGTCGTTCTGTGTGTTGTTATAAAAAGGACTATCAGTACTGCATTTAGGGCGAATTTCAGTGGGGAATGTTGGGTATCTGCCACGCATCAGCAAAAAGTGAGTACATGCCTTAAGTAGTACACATTAAGTGAGAAAAAACAAAACTGAAAATCACCGTAAATGCGGCAAAACTGCTTCATACATTTCGCACGTACGTAAAGTAGGCGTTCTATGAAAGTGAGAAAATCAGGTTAAACATATCCAAAATAAGCGACGACACAACAAGCGGGGAAAATTAATTCTTCTGTGAAACAAAATTATAGGATAACAATGCAGATATACCCTCAGGAAACTTGAAGTAAATCACCGGAATGACTGTAATGAATTAGCATTAAAACTGGTGTTGTTTTGTCTGTGTGTATGCTTTAGTATTTTTTTGCATACTTCACACTGTACTTTAGCTACAATCGTAGGTTACTCTGATTTCAAATAATAACGCAAGTAAATTCATAGGCTACAAAATGGTACGATGTATTAAAAGAATTCGGTAGCAAAATTGTGAATACTTCAATAATAGCCAGAAATTAAACGATTCACTGGTTTCAACAAATTTAGAACAATTTAACAGCATTACAATTACTGTGACTGTTATGACATTAACACTAAATGCACAAACGTGTTTATTCCGTAAATATTCGAATGTGTCAAAGCGTTTGTGTGCTGAGATTCTGAAAATTTTAATTGACTTTGCTGTGAATAGCCAAGAAAATATGTCACCAAGCTTAAAATTAATTGTATAATGTAGGTTCAAGTTTATATAGTGTATTTATTATACAAATAAAAAGGAACGAATATTTCAGATATAGTTCTATATGAAAAGCTAGACTGCTGAAAAACAAGGAAAAGGTGTCTTACTCTTCCAAATCCCGTAACATATTAATAAGCTTTAGAAAACTAAATTAAATCCACCTTCAAATTATTTTCAATTATATTCCATAATAAATAAATTAATTGTTATTCTACAAAACCTTTGAAATACAGTGGAAAAGGAATAAAACACTGCATATACACATATATGCACTCATGAAAACTGTCTAGGTTTATAAATTCCTTGTAAACATTTGTTACTTTAGAACAATTTAAGGCATAAAAACCATATACATCAAAACATTCAAATAGATACACATACTAAATTTAGAATAGACATGCGCCCTATACTTCAATGGTAAGGAAACGTAGTCATTCTCTTCTGAGAATGCTAGTTTTAGTAATAACCTAAATTTAACAGCATTAGGATTCTGAAAAAAACACAATGGAAAGATTATAAGCACATCCCACACCTAAGCACTCTGTTTTGGAACCAGAGTTACGTGTCCATTATGATTCACAGGATGTATTATTTACTAAACACACACAAAGACACACACAGCATGCCCCCCAAAAAAACTTAGTGGGAAAAAGGTTTAGTAGCAGCGCACCCTTACCACCGGAGAAAACATAATATGAAAAAACAACGCTACAGAGAGGAGTGGGATTGAACCACATTCCTGATCCACAAACCTTTATTGACAATCTCCAATTATAAAATAGGGAATACACTAAAACAAAGGAGACAATGGAAGAACGCCTTCGTATTCACTTCCCTGGAGCAATTATACTTGATTATCCTGAGGGGGGATGGGCAATTTCGGACTGAGGATCTCTGGGAAGAGGTCCAGGGCGGACCAGAAAATCGCCAAGGAAGTCGTCAAATATGAAAAATTAAAATTGTCAGTGTTCTCATTTCAGCCATATAAATCTCCAGGAAGCGATGGAGTAATACTCATTATGCTTCAGCGAGGTATCGATGGATTATCAAAAATGTTGATACAAATTTAATAGCAAGTTTGGCCTTAGGACACACATCTTAGATTGTTATTCAAATAAATCAAGGCCAGGGAAACCTTTGTCCCTGACTAAGTCCCTAAGACCCATCAGTTTAATGTAAATATTTATCCAAACTCTTGAGAAATTAACAGATAGGCATATAACAGAAGGTGCTTTGAAGGTATATCCTCTACTCCAGAATCAGCGTGCCTATCGTACAGGCAGATCAACTGAAACTGCTCCTTTTGAGGTTTCCACTAAACTGGAAAAGACAATTCAGGACAAGGAGGTGGCAATTGGTGCCTTCATTGATATTGAGGGCGCCTTTAATAACACTTCTTTTAATGCATTAACTAGTTCTGTAAGGAAACATGGAATTGATGAAAGCTGTTGTCGGTGGATTCAATCCATGCTAAGAGGCAGATAATATTTATATAATATAAATTCATACAAGTCTAATGGATAGTAGCCTAGCTGCAAAGGTCATGAGTGGTTGTCCACAGGGTAGGGTGTTATCATCCCTACTCTGAACTGGTGGTTGATGGGCTACTTGTTCAAGCAAATAACCTAGGCTTTGATGTCAAGGGCTATAATGATGATATCGCCATCATAGCTCGAGATAAATAAACAGGAACAGTCAGGAAGCTCACACAGTCGGCACTGAATACTGTGCAAAAATGGGCTGTGAATGAGGGCTTAATTATTAGTCCTCATAAAACAACCCCGGTATCATTTATCAGAAGAAGGGACATAAAGGAAGTAGGGCCTCTATATCTTCAAGATAAAGAACGTAAAGTGTCTGAAGAAGACAAATACTTGGAAATCACCTTTGATTGCAGGATTGAATGGAATCAGCATTTCAAGAAAACACTAAAACCTACGAAAACAATCTTTGAAGTAGTTAAACACATGCAAGGAAACATGTGGACTAAGAGCTGCTATGATCCATTGGGTATATACCAGGATAACCATACCGATAACCTATGGAGCACTGATTTGATGACCTGTCTTTCAAACAGGCTGTAAGGATCAACTAAATAAAGTCCAAATCACAGCATGTATGGCTGTTACAGGAACTATGAACACAACTTCTATTGTAGCAATGGAGACACTCCTGAACCTGACTCCATTGCATTTAGTTGTAATGAAGGAGGCAAGAATGGCAATCTATAGGGTGCGACACGCTAAGCAACTGATAATTCCTGAAATACACTCAGGTTTGCTAAGAACTAGGAGATGCATCTTTAAAAATGCTGTCAGACTATATAATTTCAATTAAACACTTTATAAAGAACTTCAGGATTATTATTCATCCTGAACGTTGGAGGAATAAAACTCTAAAAATTCTGAGAAAACTTTGATGTGGTTTACAGACGACTCAAGGATGGCTCAGGTACAGGATCCGGAGTATATGGCATAAGACAAAGGTGCGAAGAGTTTCTTTTTTCTAGGGTGAATATGCTACTGTTTTTGAGACAGAAATTTATGCTATTATTCAATGAATACATGAAAACATAAGGAGAGCTTACACTGGTAAACAGATTCTTATATTCTCAGATCGCCAGGCTGCATTTAAGGATTTAAGTAGTCATAAGGTAACGTCAGGACTGGTTTTAAACTGCCTAAACATGCTAACAAGTTTGGCAGAACAGAATCAAGTTCAATTCATCTGGGTACCGGGTCATAGTGGCATAGATGGAAATGAATAAGCTGATGAACCTGCAAGACAAGGAGCAGCTTCACGATTTTTTGTGCCGGTGCCGGCTCTAGCAAATCTCGATGTTTAGTAATAGTGTCTGTTAGGAACTGGTACAACATAGAACACCATAAAACCTGGCTTAAGACTCCATGAAACAAACATGATAAGCTATTATTAGAAAACCAAGTTAGAATAGAGCTGAAATCTTACTTAAATTTAACAGACTTCAGCTGAGAACAATTAATGCATTTATCACAAGATACGCTGCTGTGAAAAAGCATGTTAACACGATGGGGTGTTTCAGGATTACTTAGATTGCAGAGTGTGCAAGAAAGAAACTGAAACAGCTCACCACAGCATATACTCCAGCAGATATATTGCTATTGGGGAAATGTTTTTAGAATTAGAAGAATTTAAAACCGTATCTCTTATGAGGCTGTACTCCTTGG
Organism: Deroplatys truncata; assembly: GCA_030765065.1. Classification (NCBI taxonomy): domain Eukaryota; kingdom Metazoa; phylum Arthropoda; class Insecta; order Mantodea; family Mantidae; genus Deroplatys; species Deroplatys truncata. Next base: position 406,625,449 of record CM060990.1, read on the forward strand.
TAAAGGGAGCCATAATGAATGGCTTTAAAACGAGACAGGTTGCACAATAAGCCCAAGCTGTTGTGTATGAGACAAGACAAAAACCACATTCCTAAAGAAAAGAAGTAGGGATTGGCACCCCAACCAATTATCACGTAAAGGATGGGGACGTAGCACAGGGATGGCATTCAGATTGTTATAGGTTGCGGAAGCTGGGATGGTGGTAAAAGGGACAACACATGTGTAATTCTGTTCCCAAGAGAAACTTTAATCTTTCTAATAACAAAGTAAACTGCATTTCATGAGGGAGAGGGTTATAAAGCTTGTGGGTTTATCTCGGTGACAAAAGAAGCCGGGCGTTCCATCTTCGTCTTGCCTGGGGCCTACGTCGATGTTGCAAGATAGCACAAAATAAATTTAAGAAACTGACCACACAGAGTCCTGCTCAGCATGTGATAAGCCGAGGCGCGAGCTGTCAGAAAATCCTAGTTTAAATATCCGACGAGAATGCCAACCAGTGCCTGGCTAGTAACTGACGTAGGTGCATGCGCATGAAATGCATAATTCACCCACGTGTCGGACTCGAGGTGAACTTTCCCCTAAAAGTCATACCACCAAACCCTGCTTACATAACCAACCGGAAATGGCTCGCAAGAATTCTAAAGCCAATTTTATGGATTTACTTAAGCAAATTTTGTCCTGAATATCCCGAACTTTGTAAAATCATATTTATCACATTCTTTTAAAACGAATCTAACCGGCATTACAATTAATTACAATTCTTGCTAACAGGAAGTTGAATCATACTTAAAACATTCACATACTGAACTTCAAAATGGGACGTGGTTTAAAGGTCGAAAGAAAGAAGAAAAGCACAAAAGCATCAAAGTCTTTACGTCAGTTTTATAGGAACTGCTCGAAATGGCGACCTGCATTTTCAAAGTGAGTTGAAATCGGCGAAGGAACGATTATCGTGTTCTATCCAAGAATTCTAGTGTGGTCGAATAACGTCACAGCCGGCTATTATTCGGGTAGTTAAGTCCTTTTCTGAAGTGATAGATCTTTCATACACCATAAATTAGAAATGACTTTAGTAAAGGAAATCAACTGGATTGTCACTCGGAGAGTGTAGTGGCCAAGCTACTGTTGGATTTCCCCCATTTGATTCATCGGGCAGGAAGGTTAAATGCTCTCTCACAGACAGGGATAAATAGGGCAGAGCCCTATTAGAGTTACTGTAACAACCGTATCGCCCCTGTTTACCCTGAAAGTTCCACACTCTCGCAAACGCCTAACAATGGACTGAAAAGTGAAGTGAAGTGATGTGGTTGGCGGCTATCGTGATAGCGTTCCCTGTCCAGTGCTGTAGCAGCTAAACCACGATTTCCTGATTTACCGTAAATAAGGTGCACATCTGCAAGTTCAGAGGAGGTGTACATGTGCGCCATGTTGTCTCACAGACAATCTTCAGAATACTAACCTCAGTGAGCCCAATCAAGGAAATGATAGCAGTGTTATTGCACTGGCCAATCAGATTTGCATCCTGAGTATACGTATCGCAGCACTTCCTCGTGTGGAATTAACAAAAGATTTACTGCATGACAGGAAACTAACCCATGATCTTCGGGACATCAGCTTTTGGGGTTACGCATTAAGTCACACGAGCAGTTGAAGAAACGCTGCTAGAGTAGATTACATAACGCAAGAAAGTATTAATTGATGTTCAATGTCTCACTGTGAAGAGATTAGTTCGACGTTTGAGAGATTCTTGTGGCATTAAATCTTGAGAACGCTAATAACGAGCTGCTAAAAATAGGCATTTCTATACCCGTGCAGCAGTTTTAAGACATTCTAAGCCAATTCATCCGGCTTTGCTTTTGCACCGACTTAACAGCACCTGATACCAATATATTTAACACTATATAACCGCATGATGATAACCGTGGACCAGACATTGTCTATCTCAAATTGATTGTATCAGACATGTCTACAATCTCTGAAATAATTTCGGTGTAATTCATTAACATCCTGCATATGTATACATATATAGTCTCTTTAATAACCAAATCATCGACTTATTAAAAGTGCTTGAGAACATACCTGAGACTGGTGTATATACTTATGTGAATGGTGAAGCGGTTACGCAACTATCTAATGCTAAATAAAATTTAAACTTTGTGTTTGACAACGGCATCAATGAAAAGCACGGCAAGCATACTCATACATTATGGGTATTCATAGCAACGTTAACATAATCATATGCTAAAATACCCAAACGTACACACAAATCTGATTGTGCTCTTTAGACAAAACAATTTAAACCTGAAGCGCATGAAAGGGGATATAGCACACATATATACATATACATATAGACATATAAAGCAACATTAAACAAGAATTTTACATAATAATATAATTCACCCAAAAATATGTTAGAATTTTTAGCAACCAAGTATTTTACAAAAGCAGATTGTAACTTAAATACGTAAGGGACGGGCGAGCTAGCCAATTCCAGGTAAAAGATAATTCTAGGTAGAACCCACCTTTCACCAAGCTAGTGAGCAAGGAACTATAAGCACTGAGGAGAAATAGAAAGAGACAGATATAGAAAGGATACTCTCTGGACGACAGATGCACGTGTGTACATTGGGTGGGAAGCGTGTGCAGTTATATTAGGCTCCTAATTTATTATAATGGTGGGAATAGTTATAATGGGAAAAGCTAGCCGCTCATAAGATTTATTTGATACTAAACCACATTTTAAGGGAAATGCAGTGTATTTTAATTGACCTCACTTACGAAAATCCTGAGACCCGTGAAATTAGTTAGATAGGTAATTGATTAGGGATGGAGAATACAGCAGCCGGCGAGCAACAATAGCCGGAGAGAAGAACACTGCAGCAGGAGGCATCAACCAAAGGAACAACGTTTTCCAGCTACAATTGATGCACAACGCTTTTCCGCTACACGTACATATGAAGATCGTTTATATACTACATTAATTACATTGCATTTAAAGACTTGTGTAAAAATGTGTGGGAATGTACTGTTGGAACACCTTTTATGGTTGTAGTTATTCCTGAATTCCCTCTAAAGAATGTATGATGGATTTGGAATACACACATGCATATAATTAATATGATCAGTCGCTTTTTAGCTTTGAATATAGGTTCGGATCCAAGAGATCGACTTCAATAATAGGGATTATTGATCAATATATAATAGGAGTAAATATCTATAGATGGAAAAGGAAAGCATAAATGAATTTGTACACGCAAGAAGGGCTTCAGTAGCAAAAGTTAAACTTTAGACAAATAACAAGAAATATATTACATTCGCTTGATGGTTCTTTACAGGGAAAAATTCAAATGGACCATTTCGATAAGTGCTTTCCTGATATGCAAGTTTAGTGATTATATCTAATATACCCACATGCTCTAGTGTTTTTAGAAAATAAAATTTAGGCTGAAGTCCTTTCTGCATACAGCAACTAGCATTAAAATTATTATATTCCATTTTGAAGCTCACAAACGATTTTAAATTTTTCAAGCAATACTACAAATGACAATATTCGTGTATTACAGAAAAATTAAATTATGAAAAAAATTTAACATCCAAATATCTGTGACTGTTTACTTTCCAATATAGTCTCAGTCTTTGTCCGCTCTTGTCTTACAGGTCAGCCAAATCAAACGTCCTCGGTAAAATTGCTCATTCTAAAGTATGGCAATACCCTCCTGAACCAAGATCGTCTAGTTTTGCTGGTGTAATGGACACTTTACCATCAAGATACCTAGCGGGATGGCTCAGGTGATTAGTCTGTGGCCCGCATTCGGGAGGTCCCGAGATCGATCCCTGGCAATCGCCCCCTCTGTCTCATTGGTTCTCGTGGTTTCCCGGATCACCAGGTGAATGCTGAGGTAGTTCATCTTTTACCACGGCTCTCCTCCCTCACATTTCCTGTACTCATCATCTTTTTATCATCTGTTTCAGGGTTGTAAGACCGGGCGACGGTGTTTGGCGGATTGCAGCTGGGCTGTGGCTTGCGCTCTGTAAAGGTTTCTTCCCTGGTGTCGCTGCGGAACCGCTCAGTTAGGTCTCTCCTCAGCATTGGGTCTCCGCTCCAGAATACCCTGGAGGTTGGTGGCTTGTTGGCAAGGACCGTGCGGCGGCGGATGTGTTCTATCTGGAAACATTAAGGACGTCCATGTTTTCGCCCGTCGGCATCCGGATCCGGCATTCGGGTGTCTCTCCTCATCCTTCCCTCCCAGGAATCACGTTGGAAGTATAAAGGGCGACTGGCCTGGGTGAGGTGCTCTGTTCTGGCTCTGGGGCCCCCCCGTGATACGTACCTTTACCTTTAACATCAGAATGAGCTTTAGCTTGCGGCAAAACTGAAGTCAACTTTTCGTGAAGTTACAACCGAAATTATTTTTTTCTAGTCCTCTGATAAACGTGTATGCTATTATATGGCCAGGCTCTCCTGCTTCATACTTGAAATAATGTAAGTTACTGATGTTGAATTGAACTTTACAATCTCCTGGGATGGCCTTTGACTTTGTGTCGCCGTAAATGCTAACCATTTTCATAAAAAAACCGGCCACCAACCCTTGGAGTCCACAACGTAATTATCAGTCACTTCTTTCACAGTGAGCTTGAACTTCGTGCTACTGGCAACAATTACGTTGGTAAGTTCACGGATTTCATAAATGCGATCATAGCGTTTGACTTTTCTTTTTATCATAGTGAAGTCACGGTCACATGGAAAGTATGAATGTCCACGAATTGATGATGATGATGAGATGGGGCTTAAGGGCTCTCAACTGCTAAGGTTATTAGCGCCCTTACTATGTGTAAAATATAAAATGTAAAAGTCAAAATATTAAAAAACCACACACAAACTGCTTGGTCAAAAACACTAAAAAACACAACAGACCAAATACTAAAATCTACACACTAAAATCATCGTCAACAAGAGAATAAAACAACGTGTCAAGAACTATAGAATACGAGGGACACGAGCGCCAGATGTCCACTGGGGAGGAGTGCCCCATTAAAAGATAATGTAAAATCAAACAGCTAAAAGGCGCTCAGCGCATCAAATGCGACGGCTAAAACCAATGTCAGTGATAAAACGTAAAAGATATTCTAGAGCATGCGCGTCGTCTGCCAAAACGTTGGCTAGGCCAACAGGCAGACCAACACGAACGCGCAACGGAGCTAAAACTTGACACTCTGTTAAAATGTGACGCACCTTTAAGGGCGCATCACACTGCCCACAGAGTGGTGCGGGGTCACCACTGAGCAAATACCTATGACTAAAAATGCAATGTCCGATACGAAGGCGTGTTAAAATTACCTCTTTCCGACGAGAAGCACGGGAAGAGGTAGCCCAGACTAACGGGAGAGGTTTAACCTCCCGCAACTTGTTACCCCGGAGGGCCGTCCACTCATCGCTCCAAAGCGAGAGGATGCGGCGACTTAAAACAATAAACAAATCTGACGAGGGAACAACAGAGGTAAAGCTTCTGGGTGATAAAATCGCCGATTTGGAAGCGGCATCGGTAGACTCGTTCCCTGAGATGCCCACATGACCTGGAATCCATAGGAAGGAGACGCTGATGCCAGAGGCACCAAGCGAGCGGAGCAGGTCATGTATGCGCTGTACGAGAGGGTGGTAACTGTACAGCGCGTTAATACTCTGAAGGGCACTCAGAGAATCTGTACAAACAACACACTGCCGCAAGTCGCGCCGCTGAACGTATAAAACAGATTGATAAATGCTAAAAAGTTCGGCGGTAAAAATCGAACATTGCCCCGGTAAACGAAAGGTAAAACTATTCCCACCACAAACAAAGAGCACATCCTACTCCAGCATCAGCCTTAGATCCATCAGTAAAGATAAAATGAAAGTTCCCGAATTGCGACTGAAGTTCTAAAAACGCTGATCTAAAGACTGAAGAAGGGGTCTCATTTTTCGGCATCGACGATAACCCAAGGTGACAGTGGGCCTCAGCGCGCAACCATGGAGGAAAACGCGTTTCCCCCCTTGGAAGGGCCGGAGCTGGCATAACGTCCAAATGCCGAAGAAGTTGACGAAATCGAACCCCTGGAGGGAGCAATGCAGATGAGCTAAATAAATATTTCCGATCAAGCGAATCCTCGTAAAATAGCGCGAAGAACGGGTGGTCAGGCAAGCTGGAGAGTCGACAGGCATAGCTGCACAAGAGCATCTCACGCCTGAAGAACAGCGGAGGCTCTGCAGCTTCAGCATATAGGCTAGGTACAGGGCTGGTTGGAAAGGCCCCTGTAGCGACTCTTATGCCACGATGGTGAATGGCATTCAATCGACGTAATACAGATGGACGCGCCGACGAATAGACAATGCACCCGTAATCAAGCTTGGATCGGACCAAAGAGCCATAAAGATGTAGAAGGACAGTCCGATCAGCTCCCCAGGATGTGTCACTTAAAACACGTAAAAGATTAAGAGAATGGTCACACTTTGCTTTTAAAAAGGAAATGTGAGAAGTCCAGCTCAGCTTTCGATCAAATATCAACCCCAAAAGTTCCACCTCGTCTGCAAATGGAAGGACCTCCAACCCAAGATGGAGAGAGAGCGGAGGGAAAGCCTTCCGGCGCCAGCAATTGATGCAGACGGATTTCTCGGCGGAGAAATTAAAGCTGTTGGCGTTACTCCAGGTGTAGAGACGGTCGATACAGCTCTGGAGCCGGCGTTCGAGTAGACAGGTCCGCCGTGAACTGCAATAAATGGCAAAATCGTCATCAAAAAGGGACGATAAAATGCCAGGTGGAATATAATCAATAATGGGGTTGATAGCAATTGCAAAACGTGTGACACTGAGTACAGAGCCTTGCGGTACTCCGTTCTCTTGAATAAAATGACTAGATAAAACCGAGCCCACACGTACACGAAAGACGCGGTCCGTCATAAATTCCCGAAGAAATATGGGAAGACGACCGCGGATATTCCATGCGTGAAGTGTACGTAAAATGCCGCCCCTCCAACAAGTGTCATAAGCTTTATCCAGGTCAAAAAACACAGCCACCGTTTGACACTTTCTCAGACATCCATAATATGCGTCGACAGGGACACCAGGTGGACGACGGTAGAGCGATAGCGAGGAAATCCGCACTGAGCGTTCGCTAGAAGTTTCTGAGACTCAAGCCACCATGTCAACCGCCCGTTGATCATGCGCTCCATCACCTTGCAAATGCAGCTGGTGAGGGAGATAGGACGGTAGTTGGAAGGTAGTTGGCGATCCTTCCCAGGCTTAAGTATAGGGACAATGGTGGCTTCGCGCCAAACGGAAGGAAAAAAGCCGTCTTGCCAAATACGGTTATAGACCTGTAAGAGAATGAGTTTACTGTCGGCTGAAAGGTTCTGTTACATCGGGACATGAATGCCGTCCGGCCCAGGAGCGGAGTGCCTAGAGCAATGAAGAGCGTGCTCCAGCTCCCTCATTGTGAAAAGTTCGTTATAACATTCATTATTAGCAGACCGAAAATTATATGTTGCGGAATCCAGCCGGTCTTTAAGAGAGCGAAAGCCGGCGGAATACTGGTCTGAACTGGAAACCGCCTCAAAGGCAGCACCCAGAGTTTTAACAATGGCAGCCGGATCCACTATGGTGGCATTGGAAACCTGAAGGCCAGACACAACGACAATGCGACACTTTACCGGAAAAGTGACGAAGTTTATCCCAAATAACAGAGGAAGGCGTAAAACAATTAAAAGACTCGGCAAAACGAGTCCAAGACGCCTCCTTGCTATCCTGAATAATGCGACGAGCCCTGGCGCAGATTGTTTAAAAGTAACCAAATTATCAAGTGTAGGGTGTCGCCGAAACATCCTAAGCGCAGTTCTACAAGCACGAACGGCGTCCCGACAATCCTCGTTCCACCACGGAACAGGGATACGCCGAGGATGAGAGGACGAACGGGGAATGGCCCGCTCGGCGGCAGATAGCAACGTAGACGTAAGGTGCTGCACCATTTGGTTAACGTCGGTGAAGGGCTGGTCGGCAAAATGCACGAGGCTGGAATAAAATTTCCAGTCGGCTTTTCTGAACATCCAGGTAGGTACTCTGGAATGCTGAATGTTGTGAGACAACAGAGAAACGATGCAGGGGCAATGGTCGCTGGAGTATGTGTCAGCGACGACGTTCCATTGCAGACGACTAGCAAGCTGGAGTGAGCAAACTGCAAGGTCCAAGTGAGAGAAAGTACCAGAAGAGTCAGAAATAAAAGTAGGTTCACCTGTATTGAGGATAGAGAGGTTGAACTGATCAAAAATGTCGGAGAGAAGAGTTCCCCTCGCACAAGCCCATGGTGAACCCCAAGGGGGTGATGGGCATTAAAATCTCCCAACAGGAGAAATGGTGTTGGGAGAGCGGACAAGAGATCTCGGATGTCCGCGTTAGCGAGGGGAGACGATGGAGGTGAATATACAGAGCAAACAGAAAAGAAAAAACAGGGTAGCTGAAGTCTAATGGCCACAGCTTGCAAGTCGGACGTAAGAGCGAGAGTTTGAAAATGAACATCGTTGCGCACTAATAACATGACACCTCCATGAGCAGGAGAACCCTCCTCCGGTTCAAGATCGAAGCGAACCGGAGTATACCCTCGGAGATCGAAAGGATCTTGAGGGCGAAGCTTAGTCTCCTGCAAACTCACGACCGTAGGTGAATGGGAACGCAATAAAAGTTGCAGTTCTGCCCTATGCGATCGGACACCACGTAAATTCCGGGTCAGGATAGCCATGAGTAAAAGGGATAAACTTCTTACTTAGAAGGGCGGCTCAAAATAACTTTGTGCTTAACCTTCGGGCTCGGGCTGTTTGTATGGAGTTGGTCAGACTCCAAAGGCTCCACGAAGGGAGGGCTCACGCGCTCAATACCAGAAACCGATTCAAGCGTCGAGAATCGGTTCTGGGTGGCAACGGTTGAAGGGGGCCGCTGAGCGCGGCTTGTCCCAGGAGCATCCTGGGACAGCGACCTTCGAGGAGGAGGAGAAGGTGAACTTTTCTTCCCGCGCGCACGCGGAGGGTCTTTTAAAAATCTTCCCTACGAAATTTCTGCTTCATTTTCTTCTCTGTGGCTTGAGACTTCTGAACCTTTGGACCAGCTTTAGATGGCCTTATAACAGTGGCTTGAATGGACGGCCGGATGGTAGTGGCGGTCGGTGCAGTCATGGACCAGGTTTGAGTCTCTGCATCCTTTGTGGGTACTGACGAGGCAACAACAGAACTAAATGTTCCTGATCGCAGGAGCGAAGGTTGGCGCGCATGGTAACGCCTCCGGGCTTCGGTGAAGGAGACTTTCTCCTTTACCCGGATCTCCTGGGACAGTCAGCAAACGAAGCAGAAAGAGACCCTTTGCAATTAACGCAGACGGGGGCTGTTGAACAGGTACCTTCATGTGAGGGCTGGCTACATGCTGCACAGATATTAACGGCACTCTTACAGGAGACTTGCGTATGCCCAAAACGTTGGCATTTGAAACAACGCAAAGGTCTAGGAATATATGGCCTCACCGCAATACGTTCGTACCCTGCTGTAATGCTCGTGGGCAGATCGACGCCATCAAATGTGATAAAAAGGGTACGAGTGGGTACCAATACTCCGTCGCGTTTGGCCTGCACCCGATGCACTGCTGTCACCTTTTGGTCTGATAGATATTCGACTATATCCTCGTCCGATATACCGCCGAGTCTATGGGTGGTAAACACGCCTCGACAGGAATTCAAGGTGCGGTGCTTCTCAACACGGATGGGATAACCGTGGAGAAGCGTAGCGCTCAACAAGGTCTTAGTTTGTTGATCGGACTTGCTGTGTACTAATAATGACCCATTTCGAAGGCGAGTGCAGGACTGAACCGAACTAGCAATAGAGTCAATGCCCTTCTGTACTATAAAAGGGTTCACCTTCTCAAACGATTATCCTTCCTCTGTTCGTGTAATGACTAAGTAACAACCAGATGTTGGCGGTGCTACTTCTGTTGCAAATACTTTTCGGCGCTTGTTAGTAATAATGGAGAAAGGGTGCAATGCTCCACCATTGCAACCGTCTCCGACCTCGGCTCTGACTTCCCGGGCGTTACCCCGGCTTGGGTGAGTGGCCTATCTATACCTAGCTCAATCCAGAGTCACACCTCCCAGAACATAGACAGAGGGACCCAATGGCCGTCGGAAGTGAGCAGCTCATGCAATGCCCCCCCCGCGGAACTGCAGTTGAACAGCGGATGCCTACCTTGTGTTCCCCGGTCACGAGAAAAAACCCACCTCGACCGGATGGGGATGAAGGGCTGAATATGGTGATGAGTGGCTCGGGAACCCCCGGGTACGCCAACACCCGTACTCACATAAGGCGAGCCCCTGGGGGGACCGCGAATTGGTAATTAGTGTAAAACCTCTGAACCTTCCTGTGTCGGTCAAGGCACGTAGATACCTGGGTAAGGCATGATTTTTATTTTGTCACCCGCAATTTTCTGAAAGCAGGTATACGATTGTGACATCTGAAGGAATATCTTTCATATAATCATTCATGGGTCAACAAACCTCACTGGACCGTTTTCTTCTTTCACCCTCGTGGTAAACATGGTGTTTCTTTGTTGCGTTTAATATTATGTATACAAAAATCACCGACGCCGAACTGTCGGAGATAGATCATTATTAAAACTGGAACCTGCGGCAGTTGGATGCTCTACATAGCACCAAAACACATTGCTAGCACATTTTTTGTTGATGAGCATCTTGGTAATCATGTATTAGTTCCTTATATAATTTTTTGCTCCAATTCTTGTGAACAATAAGTTCTGCAGCAGCTACACGTTTTGCAGCTTCATTAAAATGAAGGCTCTTGAGTTTCAAACTAAGTCCCTCACAAACACAGCACGAATCAACTTTCAGTCGGCCAAAATGGAGATTGTAGTTTTCTAAAACTATCCTTAAGAGGTACAATAGGCTATTTTGACAATGGGGTGATTTTCTTTGAGCAGATGGTACATTGTTTTGACGTTCAGTTTTGAATTCAGGTATTGGCTGCTCTTTCCATAGTAATGGCTTTCCTTTTAGGAAGTGATTCCATATGCTGTCGAATAAGAGCCCATGTTTCACTGGAAAGTGCATTTACCTCGTTTGTCTACAGGGCATATCCCATTAGATGCTAAGAACCGTATTAGTTTCAGTCTTTCCTCTGAGATAGATAAAAGGGACAGATGGCCTTAGGCATACATCCTTCCCTGACTCATTCACCTATACATGGTGTTTCAAGGAACTGGAATTTATTCTACTACGTACTATCATTTTTTCTTTTGCGGCGACAATCTACAGGAAGAACGTGTACCGCACCCTGAATGAAATTATCCTGCTCGTCCTTGGACTTCTTATTATGAAATCGTACTAGGATTGTGTCTTGATGTGCGCCCGACATGAACTGAAAGCACTGAAATCTACATATGTAACAGAGAGGTGTAAACAGAAACGTTGTAGAATTTCGATTAAGATAAATTGCCTGAAGTGAATATTGAATTATTTGCTAATCTTTATTTCAGGGAAAGCACCTCTTAAAGAGGAAATACATTAAAAGCAAACATGATCTCAACGTGATTGAAGCACATTTAAGCGAGATAGGGTAATGTTATCGTGTTCTTGTATCTATGAAGGGAGGTAATGTTGCAAACAGAACTATATAAGCGACAGAATATATCAGATACTAGCACTTACCCGCATTCGGGATCGATTTTTATTTATGTAGTTTCCTTGTATTTGTAGTTTGTATATTTTTCCGTTTACCCTTGCTGATTTTATTAGATTTCTTTTCCACATACTCGATCACTCCGTCCTCTTTTTCTACTTCCGTCCACATTCATTTGACAACTTGAGAATAAACACAGCGAAATTAATATTGAATATATTAAGACAAATCCACTATAACACTATTTTGCCATTAATAAAAATCTGTTAAATTAAATCATTAGTATCAATAATCAACAGAACATATTTGTCAACATACTACCTTATAGTGGGTAGTATGTATTCATTATGATATCCAGGAAGGACTTCAGTCTCGGACTGAAATCCTTTTTCTAGATATCGCTCAACATTAGCACGTATGTTTTGCTTAGGTATATAGGACTAACGTGCTTTCATCACAGATCGATATATAAAAGGATATAAAAGAAACTTTCAGCAATAACTCACTTTTGAGAAAAATATGGATTTATGCGCCTTTTTCATGTGCGGATTCAAATTAAAAAGCAAGAGACAGTGCAATGTTCAGAATATTAATATAACGCTGCATTCCAATAAAATCTGTCCTGTATGTTTACATCTATCATCGAGACTGGTTTGCAAGCATTCACGTAAAAGACTGCACTTCAGTATATACATGAATTTTAAGATACCCTTAGGAAAAGAATTCAGATACCAGTCGAAGCTGAATACACAATAATCCGGTGGCCTATTTGGCAAAACATCTATTTTAGAGGATTAGTAAACTAATATTAGATCCGATATAGTTAGACTTAAAGTAATAATATATCCAGAACAGGATCATACTGTTGCAAATAAGAAATTCGTTACAGAATTCTCAGTTCTGGAATAGCGCCTCTTGATTCAGACACCGATATTACATTTGGAAATAGGAGAGACGGAGGGATGTTAACTCCTGTAAGTGTTGCCTATGCGGAAAGTAGAAATACATTAAAATTATTTCAAAACATCGGACTGAAATACATGAATTTATAGGTGCAATGTTTACCGAATTAAATGAACCAATTGATTGTCCAAATTAAAGATTGAAGGTTATCAAAGCAACTCTCGAACATCAGGAGGTCAGCTCAACATGAATGTTTAAAGTAAACCATACAAAGGAGTTTGTACTTTACATCAAGAAGAAAGCATTATGACTCTCCTGTAAACGGAAGCATGCTAAGCTGCGTCATTGCTCCAGGTTCATATACCATAGTTAACACTAAGTGGAAAACTTATGGAGATTTGCCTCTGTACCTACTGAGGTTGGGAATTTTAATGGCTTTAGTCCTCCCTGCAATCGTGCGAAGGGTGGTCATTTCCTAACTATTGAATCAAGGATCTGCTAAATTAGGAGTAACTATATAATTTGAATTCGTATCATGGATACTGATAGTGTAGTACTTACAGGATCCATAGCTCAGCATACCAAAGCATACGAGAAAACTGCTTTCTTTAAAAGAACTCAAGTTTGAATTCCAGCATGTGCTGTCTGAAGCTCTACAGACTATGACTACACTCTCAATGATATGTTGAATGTTCAGAAAAAAAGAGCATTCGGACAATGACGAGAAGAAGCAATCATATTTCTACGTCCTTCAAATCAGTTCACCCCATAATAGGAGCCATCTGGATTCAATATAGTGTACACGCTGTGAAGATGGTAGCTACATGTTAGGGAATAAAGTGATTCATTTCGAAAATAATTTCGCCAGGGGAGGAAACTTATGACGCTACGCCTGTCTACTAATCTTCAAATTGATTCCACACATGTCATCATTTAATTACAGCGACTTGGATACTTATGCACAAACTGTAAAAAACGCTTTAGCTCGTAGGTATAGTTTTAACCATGGTGTCCGAGTGAAACCTAGCAGAGACTACAAGCATAAGTATATAATTCCAGTAATAATGAGTTCGCATGCAGATCTAAATTTCGCCTAGAAGGAGCGCTATCCCGATAGGAAACAGGGTATATCTATTGGAACGAACCAAAACCACCTCGATGATATGATTAAGATTGCTTATGGCGGTATAAGGGTTTGGCAATAAAAGTAATTCATCAGCGATTGAAGAAATTATCCAAGATTTGAAGTTTATTATTATTATTATTATTATTATTATTATTATTATTATTATAGCGTGATCGATCGAGTCATTGCTGCAGCACTACATGCCTGTGCCCAAAGAAATTTCAAGCGAAGGAAAACTATCAGGGAAGGTTTAAACGATGTAATGTAAATTGATTTGATTGAAACAATTCCATATGCATAGGTGAATACAGGGTACAAATATATCTTAATTGCAGTTAGTTTCTTTACGAAAATGGCATATTCAATAACTACAAAGACAAGAGTGAATCTCATGTACCTAAAACTATGAAAGATATATTGTAGGAGCCGAATATTCCACCCAAGACCATTCAAAGTGATAATGGCAAAGAAGCGTAAGTATATTCTTTAAACATTAAAACCATAATAAAATATTAGCAGTACTGCAACAGGCCACGATTGTCTAGGTGGTAACCTCCATCGCTTACGCATCCTACCAATTCCATATTGCATGTTCTGCAATATTTTGGACCTTATAGGCTCTAATCATATAAAGTTCTGCCCATTGCTCACAATTAACACCTTCATACACAGATATTGGGAGGCCAGATAAAAGATAAATTTGTAATGATTATCTTTGTTTGTATTTATGATCTTATGTACCTGTATTCTGTTATGTTTTTGCATATTTTGGTCATTGTGCGGTAATGACACATGTCAAATACCTTGGCATTAAATAAATAATATTAACCATTACAGTACCCACCGTACCATTAATGCTGCAGTTATTGGGCCTTTAATAAGGATTATAAAGAATAACATGTATGAAGAGCTTTTAACTTAACCATACAGATGGCTAGGTCATTTACCAAGTGAAACCCACCATCCCTCCTGCATATATACTGAAGTATAAGGATGGGAGAGAAATTCGAGATAGTTTTATGGACATGAACTACTAAAAACTAGGAAACCAAACACTTTCACCGTTGAGAAAGTGCTGAGACGTTAAGGAAACAGCATTCTCATAAAACGGTATGGTTTATCTGACAGGCAATGGATTCACAGGAATGGTTTATTGTAGAGAATTAAAATAATAGACAATTGCATTGAATATACTGTTTCTATTTAAAGTATTATTAAAACCTGAAAGTAAAATTTTAGGATATGTAAAATTAAAACAGAAATTTAGACACTGATGACAGAAAATAACGCTGTAGAATTTTCTAGATCTACTATTTACAAAACAGCAGCAATCTGTATGCAGAAACTATGTTTACATTAAAATGTATGTATTCTACAATCAACACAAACCACATCAAAGTTATCCTGAAAGCATTAAGTTACATAGAATCATTTAATATGCAAAAGACACAGAATAGAATTATATATATAAATATTATTTTCAAAATTATTTACAATACTACAAGGATGCCATGCCCGGAATATTGACCTCATGCATGCGTAGAATGGGGGCCATAAACCATCTTCTCTTGTCCTTACACATATGAAGAGTCATGTTATTCTCTTCAGTTGTAGAGACGATACGCCTTTTAAATTGGAAAGTTGTTTGTTTTGCCAAAATTTGTATGGCGAAATCATTAGGCATTAAAAATGCATGCCAAAATCGATTGTCCGCATTCCAGAGCTATTGGCACCTTTGACTTTTATAATTGTCTGGCCTGCACATCTATAGCTGTATATATTTAGATCGTAGTCCAGCATTCTTCTGCATAGCATCGGTTCCACGTTCATTCTTTGAACAGTATAAACACCATCTTTTTCTACTACTGTATTCCAAAACCATTCCCCGTTTGAAAATACATACGCATCAAAATACTAAGCGTTGCTCTAGAAGTTGTGGATGTATGTGCTAAATTCAAATATTATTGAATGTGTGTCCACGTAGTTGAAAATTAGATTTTCCAGGTATGGTTTCTTTACTCTGTAGAAGAAATTATGCATGGCATGCTGTGAAATATCCGAAATAGCATGTCCTAAGCATGTGGGTATTTTCATAAATACTTACCCTCTGATCAATTCTATCTCTATAGTATTTTCATCAAATATAATGGCTACAGGAAATGTTATTGGAGCAGTTATTAATTGCGTAACCTATGCCTGACTCGTGACACGTTTGAAGTCATTATCTTTGAGAATAAATTATTGAGCTTTCCATATACAGATTGATTCATTTTCTTCCATAAATTCTGAACTAATTTGGAAGTTTCTCTTGCACGTTTCGCTGTATTTATATCAATGTAAGATTTTAGTCATTTTGACTGATCATATGCCACCATTCTATGTACTTTTTTCGACTGCATGCCTAAATCTGGTACAAACGACTAAACCCAAGATATATTTTCTTTTATTCAGTAATGTTGCAAGCAGTATCCTTTATTGACCATTGGGGTACTTTGAGGGCAGAGGGGGAGCTTATTGAGGATATCATGAAAATGCTGGGCGTAATCTAAATTGACTTCTAGGAAATATACTGTCTTAGAGTCTGCAGGTACGGTGAAGAAATCTGTCGTCCCAATCTATTCCTTTACAATCCTTCTAAGATTTCCATAGGGCATTCGGTGTATAATACTCCACCCGTATAAATTCTCCATATCTTGTTAACAAATATAATTAACAGTAAGGTATATTCAAAGCGTATCGTGTACTTGTGGATGGCCTTTGTAAATCGTTTTTATATAGTACATAATTCTCTCTGGTGTATCCTTGAAAAATTCTATAACTCCTTTTGTCACCCATTCGGCCAAGTTTAACATTTGCAGTTTTAAGCGGGGCATCATAGTCAAGACAAGGAAAGTTATAATACCAGCTTGGATCTAAATTGTACATGCCGAGGAAAAGATTTCTGAAGTTTTCAAAGACATCTGTTATCAGAAGAGTATCCGTCTTCAAATACAGATCACTATACGCCCCAAGTTCGTTATATTGAATGTCTCCCAAATATTCACTGCATCACTGTAGTGGTCTTAGGTAACACCAACGAAGTCTTCAATTGCTGTCAGAGCATCTTCCTGAACTCTGTACATAGGTTCCAAATAGATATAGTGGAATGTTCCTTTACATTTCATGGGCTTCAAGTGTTCTGGATAGTATTTGGCACTGGTAATCTTGAAGTCATAATCATAGAGCATGTAAGAGAGTTTTTTTGTCTACAGATGTATAACTGTATATGAATCTAAAGTAAATACTGTTTACTAAATGCAAAATACCTCTCTGAGGGCTGTAAACTATATGGAATTGATTCGCCTTCATAATTCAGATGCTTAACCAGAAAGTGACTGCCATAATTGTATAGACAGTGAAGGAATATTGACAACAAATTTAAAAATTTTCTTACTCAAATTGTAGTCTTTATGAGGAGGACCCAAGTAAATTCCTGTCAAGTGCCAGTGATCCCTGTATTAATTTCATGTATTTAAAACCCTCTTTTTGCATAGGTGATAATTTCTCCACATTTCTAAATGTTTCTAAATTTTTCTCGTCAAATACATCTCTGTGTTTCCACAAATGGACATGATTCGGCCCGGAATTATCCTGACTTAGATGAAGAAGTAGTTAATGGCATTTGCACCTATCAACAGCATAAACTTCAACAATTACATATCCTAGCGACATTGGAGGCAAAGGGGATATTGAAATTGCATTGTGTCTTTGAATGACTGAAGTCCAACACTCTCTAACTCCAGGTGCGCAAGAGTGAGCTTTTATCAGCACCTATTCATGATCAGCATAGACCATTAAAGGTAAAGGGACACTTGGAGAGTATGCATTAAATTCAGCGATATCACCCGGTTAGACATTTTATACATTCAGTTTCTGTTTTGCTAATGCCTCTTCACGCGGAATCGTTTCATGCATGCCTCGCGCATCCACAGTTAATATTCATAGTTAATCACCTCGCTTCTCAACAAACTTGATAGGGTGAGAGAGTAGTTGCTTTGCCATATTTTTCTACTATCAAGGTATTGACGTGGAACTGTTCTTTTTGTTATGTCTGACATATGAGAATGATTTTATCTTCGTCCTGTAAACCAAATACACTAATTGACACTCTTTCAATTTGTTTCTCGAAGACTACAGTTTTATCTAACGTGACTGGGAGCCACATTCCTTTATAAATAAAGGTTTTGATATGCACACTTCATGTATATGAATGTACATTATTTATATCACACTCCACTATATATCTTGAGGCCGGCAAACACCATCCAAAACCATATTTATTTTTTATATTTATTATTCCTTCTTTATGTTTAGTAGACTAGGCTAACTCAATATATCTTGATGCATACAATAGGTCATATAAGTAGACGCTAATTGTCATGGAATTGTCTGCAAACAAGGGCTTTGAGTTGCACTGTCCCTTAAATTTGGATATGTTTGATACCGTTTCCTGTAAAATTGAATTGTAAATTATATTACAATTAGTTTATTGAAGTCTCAACTTAATCTTACTGCTGATACAGATGGATTCTGCATGTTTTTTTTCCGAGGTTTATATTATATACTCATTCTTCAAAGAACAAATCATTTTTAATCCAGACTTGTTCATTGTAAACAAGAACTTCATCTTATTCAACACAAACTCTCTACGTCTTTGCATAAATATTTTAGGGTCTTCTGTTCTTAAATCATTGTCAGTACGTTTACTGACAATGGATCCTTTAAATGCAGAATCAGTAACATAACACTCTAGTTGAGCATGGCATACCATAAGTGTTTTGCTGTAAGACATACCTGAGTCAGAGATCTCTTACCACTTGTTGATGGTTGGTTGGTTGGCTGGCTGGGAATTGTACTGAAGCAGCATCATATTGAATAGCCGAAGTTTGTGGCTGGGTGAGAACTGCTGTAGGAAAACGTCCCTTTGAAGATTTGAAGCTTTAACTTTTTGTACTTTCCGAAGCTCGAAATGTTTAATTTGTCTGGATGCGTGCTGGTTGGATACTCGGTTACTTTACGCGGGGTAACAGCTCCTAACCGGTTGCCTAATGGATGCTTCCAGATGGTGAGAATTACGTAAAACAGCGGGAACGACTGAAGAGGGGAGCAACGGAATAATGGATACTGAAATATGCCAAATATACTGAATATAAATATACTGAAATACCGAATGGTTGTCCATTTAATTGCAAATGCTTGAGGCCTAGTGAACGCCAAGTAAAATTGGGAATAAGGATGCTGCATACTGAAATCTTCCCGAGACTGTCCTTTCATTTGCAAACGCTGGATTCCTAGCTGAACGAACGAGTAGGGATAAACAAAAGGATGTTGGATACCGTAATATGTTGAAAGTTACCCATTTAATTGCAAATGCTAGAATCCTTGCTGAACGAATTAGTTGGGATAAGCAACAGGATGTTGGATGCTGTTATGTGCTTGAGATAGTCCTTTATATGCATATGTTGGAAGCCAGGTAGAACGGAGGAGTAGGGATGAGCAAGAAGATGCAGGATACTGAGATATGTCTGAGATTATTTATTTAACTGTAAATGCTCTAAGCCTGGCGAAACAGATGAACAGGCACGCCCAGAAGGGTGCTGGATGGTGCATGTTGTACCCAAGACCGGAGCACGTCCGCTCGACCAAGACTGATGGGATCATGATTACAGACTGTATGAGGTTGTGCAATCGAAGATATGTATTGGTCCTCTGGATCCTGGTTGATCCGCTCCATTTGGAATTTGCTCCATTTGTTCATCTATAACAATAAATGCACAATGATCATAAATAGTATTAAAGTTTTACGCGTATAGATAATCCGTTTTATAAAATCAATCCTTGCAAAGTTAAGTTGTAGGTTGTAAGTCCTGTTTATTCTGGTTGAACCAATCCTTCGGTATTGTGACGCAGTGGCAAGCTTATCGGGAGGTCGGAGCAATAAACAGAGATAAGTAAGCACTCTGGCCTAGCGTAAATACCAGAAGCGCTATCGAAGGCAACCAGAATATTCCTGAAGCTTCCCTTCTCTCCGCCTCTAGAACCTTCTGGAAATTTAATCAACTGCTATATAAGCGAGCGTTCTCGCGAGTGAGCTAGTTAGTAAGTTAGTGAGTGCGTATCTTACATGCCATCAAGTGTGCGACTAAGAGTGTGAATGTGACGTCAGCTATGGCATACAGTGAGTGCTGCGTAGCGAGAGGTTGGAGAAGTCTTGTATTTCACTCCTCAGCGAGTAAAGTGTCCGGAAGAAGAGGCTGCTTCGCGGGTATTTCATTACAACGCCACGTCACGAGTACTGAGTAACCGTGATACTGACGACTGAACAGTATAATATTAGTAAAGTGACAGTGAGAACTTAATGAAGTGACAGTTAAAAAGTGGACAGAGATGCAGTATTTCGCTCTATTTGGTCCCCTGTAAGAATGAGTACGTTAAAATTAGGAAAACAGAGGCTTATCGGTATAGAAATTCGACTTTATAAAGCACATTCTAATATTTTTATAACTTAAAACAGAGGAGGCCGGCCAGGTGAATTAGGTGAAGAGTTTTTCACCTAATATTTCTTACTTACATCATTTCTTACCTTGCTTAAATGGAGCATTAAATACAACATTCAAACTTGTCGATAGTTGTAAATGTTGAGTTCAGGTAGTATAGAACGTTGAAGTTCTCATCTTTCTCTTCTCTTGTTCTTTTGTATCCTGACTTCGACAGCAAGACCGGGGCTTCCCTTCTCTGCCACTACAGCCCAATCCTCCAGCAAGAGAAATATTTTGGCACTTTGGGTTCAGTATTTCCCATTTAGGAAGGTTACCATGGTAACGTGACGTCATTATTGCTTGTCTAGCTATGGGAGTGAAGAACGTCTGTCTCAACACTGAATTTTTTCTTTTGCATACTCATCTTGTAGGTTGTAACGTGTTAATGGTAGTCAGGCAGTGAGTAGGTGTGAGCATGTGAACACTGAGTACAAGTCAATTTATTCTGTTTCCTTTTTCTTTGTTTACATTTCCAACAAAATAAGATATGATGTGTGTGCTTACGAGAGCCAGCGAGTAGTATGATCGAGTGAATACTGAATACAAGTAAATTTGTGCCTCCGCTTTTTTATTATGTTTCCAGCAAATGATGTTTTGTGTACGTTGTTAGAAACTCCTTTCAATAGGTGGAATGATGAGGACAAGAAAGACCTTTTAATTGCTGGGCGGCCAATTGCAAATTTCAAAAACGAGGAAATTAAAAGTTACGGGAAGTCATAAAATATAACAATTATAGATATATTTGCTATTCGAATTTTGTTCGTTGTACACTAGTGTATAGCTTCAAAAAGTATTCTGTTGGCCGTGCATAATGTTCAGCTATAACTATAACGCATGGAATAAAGAGGGTTTCTCAGAGTTTCAAAATACAACACGTTCATTGCGTCAACATGGGGATTCTGCAGAACATTTGAAATATCAACTGAAACTGAGAAATGTTGAAAAAGAAATACAATCGCTGATGCTGTAAGAGAAAATCACAGGCTACATCTCCAACAGTATAATCAAAATCTCCGTTTAAACAGACCTTTTCTGAATGAATAATTAAATCGCAGGAATTTTAAAGAGCTAACTACGTTTATCAAAGGAAGTAACTTAGAAATAAAAGTTCACTACAATAGGATTAAAAACAATTTTATTTGCGGCTCAAAGACCATTCAAAATGAACCAATAGACTGCATTTCAAATTACGTGAATGATTATGTAAAAACAGAAATAGGTCGTGCATTTTTCTTTACTGTTTAAGTCGATGACACCACACATATTGCGCAAATATCCCAATGTTCAATTATAATAAGATTTGTTAATTTAGATGATGTATTAGTTGATGTGTTCTTGAGAATTCATGACGTAAACGCTGCTGAGACTGCTGAAAATCTGTTTGCATTGGTAGACAGAATTTTACAAGAACTTTACTATGAAACTAAATCAATTGGCCATTGCTATGCTGATGCCATTGTCATGTCAGAACATTTGAATGGGCTAAGACAGAAAGTACAAGATAAAGCGCCTCAAGCTACTTTTGTTAATTATATGGTATATGGCTTAAATTTGGTTTTACCACAAAGTACCAAAGAATATCTAAGTGTCAAATATGTTTTGCTAATTTAGGCGGAATTCCATCGTTTTTCCACCATTCAGCAAAGCGAACTCACGCACTCGATTCTGCGTGCTTTAGGCGTTTACCGACGGTTACTGCTACACGTTGTTCTTACTAATCCAAGCTTATTTGGCATATTAATTCAAGAATGGGGAAATCCAAAAATGTCTTCCCATTTATGAAGGACGATGAAACTTAAGACGAAAAATATATTAGTGTCAGCGAAGAATTTTTAAATAAATTCAATAATTTTGTACTTACATTTCTCTCCAATATTTTAATGACTTATTTGGTTTAACCGAAGTATTTTATGATACCCTTCAGAAAAAATCATAAGATATCAACTATTGCTTGAATATGATTCAAAGTACTTCTGATATAATAAAGAGCACAAGAAATGAAGAATATTTTAATTCACTGATTCAACAATCCAAAACACTGACGCCCATAACTATGAGAAGGCAACAATGTGTGTTATCACAGAATGAACTTTTGCTTACTTATAGAGATTTATATTTCGAATTGCAGACACTCTCTTAATGGAATTCCAATTAAGATTACAGGACTATTAGTAGTTAGGTTTTCTTACTCTTGTTGATTCCACAAAATTTCATAAATATGTCGCAGATTTTACAGCCATTTCTCTTCATAGCTTACATAAGTACTATCCACAAATATATGACAATATCAATCGATTGAGGAGCGAACTTACTTTGTTATATAGTGATGAATAGTTCCGAAACGTGGCTGTAGAAAAATTTTAGAAGACCTAAAAAAAGACATTATCGAGGAAATATAAACTGTTATGCTTAGGGATGACTATATCACCTAATAGTGTTCTGTCGAAAGAAAGTTTCTTCTGTCTTAAAAGTTTAAAGACATACTCCAAAAGCTCATTGTGTCAAGCAAGCATCTTTAGCCAACATTTCCTTGCAGAAGGAATTACTGCGTGCACTTATGAAGAATCAACCCTTCTACAGTAATATAATATACAATTTTGCTTCCTTAAGGGACAGGGGAATTTACTTAATGCACAAAAATGAAGGTGAGTAATATTAATAGTTATTCAATTTTTAGGCATGCAACTCCCTTTTTGAGGGGGAATACGGTATTTATCACCTGTTTTCTACACCACGAGCTTCCACTCGCTTAAAAGGTATATTTAATGGCTTACAACAATCTGAAGCCATTATTTTTATGTGGGTATACAAAGCATTTTACCGAATGTTGCTTTGTATGTCATCGTCATCTTGGCTCAATATATTTTATGTGTAGGTATTTATTATATGATTCCAAATGTACTGAATCTTGTTTGGAATGATTTCGCCGCCTCAGCACTGATTGCTTAAAATATATATACTCTTCATGCAATTATTCAATGTAAATTAATTAACGTTGAACATAACCTTAAAATTTTAATGATTTTTAAACTGTGATACACATGGATTAAAAATTATCGTTGAATTATTTAACACTTCTTTAAGGTTAAGGTTTTGCCGGATTAAAAATTTAACGGGGAATTATTATTATTATTATTATTATTATTATTATTCTATAAAGTAGGAACATCAAAGCAATCCTCTTTGGCGATTGGAATATACAATTAATAGAAGAGAATGTTTTAATAAGGACTTGTATCGGCTAAATTAGGCAATAAACATTTATAGATGTAGAAGAGATTGCATTATATGTTTAAGAGCTGCTATATATAGTTTACGGGATACAATTTACATTACTTACCCTTCTGTGCATTAATGCAACGAATTATGGTAATCGCTCAATGGAATCCCGCGCGCCTGTCTTTCACCAGACTGGTATTCAAATCCCATATAATATTGTGACATATCATTAGCATTATTGCGTACGTGACCTGGTGGCCCAGATCGGATATTGTGCAAGAGTGGAGGGGATGAAAAACCAGTTCTAGCGTAGCGTACCCACGCCGAGTTTAGCGTGGGTTGAGTCAGTCGAGTCGAGGTTCTGCTAGTAGCAAGGTATATATGATTTCATTTCATTGTCATGTATGAATGTATTATAGGTGCGCTTATTTCTTCTCTTTATTAGTTGTACCAGCTGGTTAAATATAATATTGGGATCCCAAATAATTTACTATATTTGTGTTGTGTTATTCTGTGTTAACAATGGATGTAAGTGATATAATATATATGTATTCTGGCCCTTTTATGTCTTCTTACTTGGATTCTAAAGCAGTTTTTGTCAAATTTTGGATGGTAACCCCTTGAAAAATTCAGTTTTTATGTCAATGTGTAGTCTTTTTTTCTTCTTTGCTAAACACTAAAATTGTCTGTTTGTAAACTTTGGCCAACTTTGTGGCATTTTCAATTCACATTAGTGTAAATGACATACTACTTGCTTCTTTTATGTATAATGATCTTCTGGGAGCACACTTTCAATTCATTTGTGATTCATGTTATAATGATTTTGCTGGTTCCGGAGCTCGGGTGTCCAGAGGAGTAACCCCGCTCTATAGACACGCCAGAGGTTGCAGATACACCAAAGGAGAGCTATCTTTCGTCCACTACACTGCAGTGGCATAAGGAGCCACTATCTCGGGGGGCAGTCCAAGTCAGCGATTGCCCCCGCCACATCTCCAGCGACTTGCAAAACAGGAAAGACTCTGCAGCTGAAATTTCGTCGTTGTGGGTGATGTGGAAATTACACCCACAAACAGTTACGTCGAGACTTGGTGCAGTGTAGTGCGTATGTAACAGTGGCAGTACGGTGTAGTGTGCGTGTGCGGGGTACTCGTGACTAGGTAATATATCTTGAATTAAATCATCGGTGGCACCCGAGACTCCATAATGTTTCAATTAGCTTCACATACATGTAAAATAGGTATTACCAAACCTTCAACTTCTTCTTTGAGAGACATTTCTGCTCCATCTTACCTTTGTAAATACCCAGATATTGTTAATTTTGTAAAGTATGTCATATATTTTTCTTTCTTTGTAATTCTTTGTCTACACAAAAACCATAAAAATTCTCCTTGTTTCGACGGGGACGTCGATCTGGGTAGCCAGGGGGAGATGTGACATATCATTAGCATTATTGCGTACGTGACCTGGTGACCCAGATCGGATATTGTGCAAGAGTGGAGGGGATGAAAAACCAGTTCTAGCGCAGCGTACCCACGCCGAGTTTAGCGTGGGTTGAGTCAGTCGATTCGAGGTTCTGCTAGTAGCAAGGTCAGATTGTGTGCCGCTTGTCCATGGGTGTAGCAGGCGTCCCCACTGACAGGCAAGGAGGCAAGGGGGTATTGCAATTCCTTTTTATCACAATATAATTTAACATCCAAGCAGTTATAGTATGAATTTCTATAGTAGATAAACCCTTCCCTCATCCACGTCATGAATTAAGAATATTGCTATTTAGTTATGTTTTCAGAATTTCGTTGAGCGCGCCTCGTCGGACCTTGCATAATGTGTGATAAATATTCTGTGTTGACGGTACCTGTTGCTCTACTCCCCATTGAGCTAGAATAGTAAAGTGGTTACGACAATATGACCTTTTCCCTTGTGTATTAATTAATTTGTAAGGTGCAAACTGTTTTCTTTTAAATGTTTCACAGACTATTCAAGTTGACTGAAAAACTATCGCTTTGAATTAACTCAGAATTTATTCTCAACTTACCACAGAACATAAAGCTTTGAAAGCAGTTTCCCTCTTTCTCAATCCTCCAACGTAGCTTTGTCTAGAGTTAGCTGTAAACGCTAAAAGGCCCACGAATCCCGGCAGAAGTTAGAAAAATATGAAGTTGTCGGTGCTCCGTGAAATTTAATATCACTGTTTTAGTGCATCATCGTATGCTTATTGTACATACTTACTGAAACATAAAATAAATAAAACTGATTTTTTTCAACTTTTCATTGGTCATTACCATAGAAAAGCAAATTAAAGAAAAGGTGCTTGAGGGCTAATGCCTTTATCAGCATTAAACACAATATAAACTATATATTATTATGAGAGTTCTATTGGGAGTATATATCAGTTCTTGAACGATAAGTTTCTAGACGTGCTCCCACCTTTTATTCACAGTTTTAGCTCTAAATAACTATCTACCATTAGAGTAATCCTTGTGCCTTTAACAATTTTCTTCGTAGCTTATTTTACGGTAGAGTTATCTCTCTAGGGAGCTTTATTTGATCACAATTGAACATTTACTATTCAGTAAGCGCCCATGTCTCAAACTAACATAAGTTTCTTCACATGTTAAATGTTTTCTTGTAGACAGTGGAACATGGTCTAGTGTTCTGTGGTTAAGCAGTTTTGCCAGATAAACTTAAACTTTCTACTTAGTTGCATGAATGTTTAGGTTATTGCTTATAATACTCCATATTTGTTTGCGGCGGTCTGGTGTAATGGGATCCAAAGTAGCAATGGCAGAGCTCCTCGATATGTACATAGGCAAATTATTAGTTTATAGTAAAAAGGGAACAGTGGATGCCATATTGATTTGGTACGAAAGTTATTATGAGTAGGATAGCAAGGGAGATCGTAGGCCAGGGTGAAACGGTAAAACATGGCATAGACAGGGATTACCAGGAGAGATTCTTGCGCAGAGGAGGATTGAAGGTGTTCGAGAGCGCTTCTGGGAATAATCTCGCGTTCATTCGGAGATGGTTAGTAGTGTATAGGTGTACGTACGTCAGTTGTGGGATACGTTGTACGATGTATCTGATATGTGATGTAAATCAAGAGCTTTCTATGATAAATGTATCTAAGCATACCCTAACTTAGAGCCTACTCTAATCTCTTCTATCCTGTCAAAGTCTAACCTGGCCTAGACATCCCATGTAGTCCTAAGCTGGAGCATTTCCTTAACGTTATTGTGTTTTGTCGCGCTTTAGAGTGATTTTCAGACACTTTAGGCACTGGAGTAAGCATTTCAGGAATTGCTACAGGCATTTCGGGCACTGTAGGACATTTTGGTTGCATTTCGAAGGCATTTAGCCACTGGATTGGGTATTTTCGGGTATGAGTAACAAGCTTTTGGGACATTCTGGAACACTGGCAGGGGCATTTCAAGGCAATTCGGCATTTCAAAACATTTCGGAGATATTTTAGAAACTGCAGCGGGTATTTTTAGTTATTGGTACAGGGTTGTAGGACATTTCGGGACATTTGGAAGGTATGTCATGCTGTTTCAAAGTATTATGGGCAGTTTTCCGGCCATTTAGGGAATTTTGAAGGAATTGTACGCACTTGAGCAAGTATTTTCGAGAGAGGAGGCACTTTTAGGCCATTTTAGAGTATTTCTGAGGTAATTTAGGCAATGAAACAGGTATTTTTCTCATTGGTATACGATTTAGGATACTTTTATATATGTTTTTGGCACTTTTATAGGAATTTCCTGCACTGACACATGTATTTGGAAGATTCCTGGTAGGGGTATTTCTGGCAGTTTGAAGGTACTCTGGACGCTAGATCAGGTATTTTTTATGCTTTTACAGGCATTTCGGAAAACTTTGCGGACAGTTTGGGAAATTATGGTAGGGGTATTTCACGGTCTTTGAAGGTATATCAGGCTCTGGATCAGGTATTTTTGATGGTTCTTCATATTTCGGGCAGAGGCATTTAGGACATTTCGAAGGTATCTTAGGAACTTGAGGGGGTATTTTTTGGTATTGGTTCAGGCTTTTAGAGAACTTCGGGGCACTTCGATGGAATTTTTCTCACCTTTATGGGCATTTAGGACACTGGCACACATATTTTGGGCACTTTTGGGCTAGTTTGTTACATTTTGAAGGTATTTCGTACACTGACACAGCTGTTTTGGGACACTTTTAGGCTATTTTGCTGCATTTTCTGCATTGAAACAAGTTTGTTTTGCCTTGTTACAGGCACATAAGGCACCTTTACAGATATGTTTGATGCTTTTATGGGAATTTTGGGCAGTGGCACGGATATTTTGGACTCACGGGCATTTCCTGCACTGGAACAAGCACTTAGCGTACTTCGATAGCATTCATGATTTTATAGACACTTTCTCTCATTTTATAACAGTTAGAGATGTTTTCATGCCCATTTCTATGTTTCACAGCTATCTCTGTCATTCTACAGTTGTATTGGATCCTTGTGTAAGCTTTTGTATTCTCTAATGCCAACATACGATAAACTATGTATGGTTTGCAGTCTTTCTAGGGCATATAGAATTAGTCTAACCTAAGCAATATTGTAACGTTTATTCAGCTTTATGTTTTTTTTTCTGTCTCCTCTTTCATCAAGTTTTGAGGCTAACTCTAGAAGGTGCTGCAGATTTTGTGTTTTTAAGAGACATTGCGTGTTTATTCGGCTTTATTGTTGTTTAGGGCCTTTTACTTCCTTAAATCGGTTGTTATTTGAAGGTTTCTAATTAGGGCTTGCATGTAATATATTTTTTGGTTAGAACTAATTATATATACTTTTGAGCACATACTTGATGACTTTTTC
Organism: Deroplatys truncata; assembly: GCA_030765065.1. Lineage (NCBI taxonomy): Eukaryota > Metazoa > Arthropoda > Insecta > Mantodea > Mantidae > Deroplatys > Deroplatys truncata. The sequence continues at coordinate 406,653,801 of CM060990.1, forward strand.
CAATTTTATTTATTTCTATTTTATAGAGTTAATCAGCGTTTCATTAGATTATGGTTGTGAGGTTAGGTGCCTCTCCTTTAGACCAGCACTAGGATTAGCACCTAGTGGCAGTGGCGGCTCGTGGGTTATGATATTAGGGCTTTAAAGAACTATGACTGTAAAGAAAAATATTTAAAAGAATATAAATATCTTACCTTGTAGTCATTATTACACATGGAGTGTACTGCCTGCTGATGCGGTGCTGTTGTTGGAATGCTTGTACTTGAAATCCATCCTTGTTTTATTTGGGCAGAAAAACGGTCTATCACCTTCTCATTAAATTCTACTAGCTGGTTGATCATTTGCTTTTCCATGACAGCATTGCAAGTGCGTTAAGCCTATCTTCATCCATCGTACTCCTTAGAAACCTTTTTACTCTTTATAACGCAGAAAAACACGTTTCCGCTTTAGCTGACAACATTGGTACCGTATTATCAGTTTAAAGGGTTTGGTAACTTGCCGAGGCACCCACTCAAATTATTTTCCAGTATAACCACAAGTAAATCAGTTTCACTCATTACACTTCGGAAGTTATCTCTAGCATAAATTATTCGAATGTCCGTTTTTAATTTGGTTTTATCAAGAAACGGGTACGAATTAGTGATACTGTCTAAGGTAGCATCTAGAAACACTTTGTTAAAGTTGCAGAAATGTTCACATCCCAACAATGTTGCAGCTCTCAAATGTCCAGTGAACTGAAATGTATCTGATGCTTGATTAATTAGTGCATCGCAGACTTCCTTTGCCGGGATATTTATAGATAGACGAGAAGCAGGGCCAGGACAGCGTCTCTTTACTGAATCCTGGAGCATTTTCACTTCTTCAGGTATTGTGTCAATGCTATCTCTTTATTTTTATATCATTAACAAATGAAACTACAGCAGACTCATTTGAAGAAGGATTTGTAGTTCACTTGTGTAGTACTTTTACGAATTTCAACAGAGACATAACTTTATAAAAAGTGTAACCAGAAGCTCAAAGGAGGTAACTACATCTTCAATCAAAGTCACTGGGCTTGGTTAATTGTAGAAGTCTGGAGGCTCGTATCCTCAATTTTCTCTGGACATTCAATAACTGCATCTTTGTCTTCGTGCACTGTGCAAACTCTACGGTAATTGAAGTTCCATCTTATTCGTGAACCACGTGTAAGTCATCTGCAAAAAATCTCGTCAAGAATTTCAATTCTTTGCGGAGAATAAGGGAAAAAGCTTGGTATCTCAGCAATATTTACTAAGAAAATCCTGACTTTTGTTCTGAATTGATGCTTGGGACATTATTAAATGTAGTTGGTAAGCACAACAATGTACGAAATAAGCAGAAGGACAAGCGTTCCTTACGATAGCCTGCACACCAGAATGTCGTCTGCTAAAAAGCTGGTCCCGTCATAGCTTTGGAAAATTACTTCGTTTCTATTATCCCCCAAAACCTGTCTCAGAACATCCAAAACGTGTTATGCTAATGATGTTGCGTCATGATTGCAAGGATTTAAGAAAGTCCAAAATCGCTCCACTGGTTGTCCCTTCGGTAAAACGTACCTTATACCAATTACGAGCTGACGCTTAGAAGAAACGCCTGTCGTCTCATCAGCTATAATTGAAAGAAAATCTTCATTAGAAATTTCAGACAGAATAATTTCGCGACTCACAGATAACATGTTGTCTAGCAATTCATTTTGAAATGTCTTTGATGTCCCTAGAGACCCGAGGATATTTTAGAATATTCTTTAACAGCATTATTCAGAGTTGACACGAAATTAATTAGTTCTCTAACTAAAGGGTTGTTAGAATCCGTGTTTCATCTTGGGCTCTCAGGGTCAGCTCGAACTCTCTGAAAAATTTAGTGGAGTAAATAATTTTTTACAGCACACACACACATATATTCCCTTCTTGTTCATTGTACAGCTCTATATTCCTACGAGAAGCACTGCTGAGTTGTTCCCTCGTATCGTTTTTTCCAACAAAGAGAGATGAATACAGGAATTGACAAGTAACTGAGATCCCAATATCTCTTAATTTTCTGAGACAAGTGCTATAAATTCGCTATTCCAGTTTTCGTCCAGCTTCAGTCTTTTCTTTTACCAAAATTTAAGCAGCAAAAAACAACAGTATCTATTTGTAATATTACATCCAGCAATCGATGTATTTCTTTCGTAAATTTCAGTTTTAAATGAGCGTGTGTATTTTTTGGCGTTAACGGTTTGCTTTTGACTTAGAGAAAGGTGAGGTTTTGGACTACCTAACATTTTTATCTTACATTTGTCTTCAGTGAAAGTTTGGAAAAGTTATTTTCCAAAAGAAAATTTACACTCCTCATTTTCCAAACTACTTTTGTTATAGTCCTGCAGTACCTACGACGGCACAAACCATGCATTGCATTTTGTTTCAATTTAACATACTTTTAAAAAATATTAGTTTTGCCTCAAAGCTATGCATAAGGATTTCATGTGCCCTCCAATTTCGAATTCACTCGTTGTCAACAGTTGAACGCAAAGGTCGGGTGAGGAGTGAGGGTGGAAGAGACACTCGTCAAACTCCATCAGCCATTGATTGGACTTCGGGTTGTCGCTAAGACAATCTTTAGCGATTGCAGACACTTCTCTCGCTTCTTTCTCCTTTCAGCTCCATCACCCTCACCTACAAACTCACCGCTCCTGGGTTCTATGTGACGTTTAAACACATCGTGAAACTAGGCATTCCTACGTCGCGTAGCGTAATTATCCAGAAAGATTTCTTCTCAATGTAAAGGGAACGAGAAAATTATGTTGTATTAGTTTATTTTAATGTTACTGATCTAAAAGAGAAGCTTACTTTGAATTTTAATTTTATAAGGACATTCAATGAACCCACGAACACATATGACGAGCCGCGCCTGTCTATTGGTAGAGTTAATGCCATCCTTTTTTCTTACTCTTCTTCTTCTTTCTCGGGCGACTGCTAGGTGTATGCGTGCAGTAGTTGGCTAAACTTCCATTTCATAATTATAGGCTCACGGAGAAAATCATTATCTTAAGATCCAAGTTACATCCTCTTCTGCAGGAATCTAGAGCAGGAGGTGCCTACCGACCTATAATTAACATCATTGTATTGGTATTTTAATTTTGTTTACTGCGAGTTATATGTGTATGTGATTTCATTGATATTCTACATGTAATTAATATTTTTGTATTCAGGTAACTTCTCTTTGGTTAAGATGTTCCTGGTAAGGCGATTTTAGCTGTGTTGAAAGTGTACACATTGGAAAATCCTCAACTAGTTTTATTACCCCAGTCGGCTGCAAGCTACTGTAAGAGAGCAGTAGGTAAATTCCCTTTATGGTAATGTTACCGAGAAGCGGCGCTACCAGAGCTGATGTAAGAGAGACACTGTATATAAATCGGGTAATCCCCTATTATGTAATGAAATGTACGTTATGTTAGATTTTAGCCCATAATACAGGGAGGACCATTTAAGTTGAGACTACAATATCTGCAAAACTAAGCGTTGTAGAACGAAATGTCTGGAATAAAAGTGGCTTGATATTATGAGGGAAAGTAAATGTCATTAGTCGTGTTTTGTTTGGAGGACGTTATGACCATCACAACTTCCTCCAAATAAAACACGTATAATGGCATTTACTTTCCCCCATGATATTAAGAAACCTTTACTCAAGACATTTCTTTCTTCAACGCTTAGTTTTGTAGATATTGTAAGTCTAATCTTGCATAGTCCATCATGCATAAGGGCATTGATAACCCATACTTCTAGGCCTACAAAAATGCAACAAATGAGGTGTTTTAGTGTAACAGAAGGTAGTAGGGGTGTAGCGTAAATAAACCATCAGATTTTGAATTCGAAACCCAATCTTTATCATGTAATCGACGTGAAATCCTTAGCTTAAATGTTTCCCGCGAAAACTGCGTTCAAGTTTCTAAGGTAATTCCTCGTTGGCGAAAGTGAATTTGAATGTAAAAATGACGGATGTAATTATACCGATAGATTGTGTAGTAAAAAAGTACCTGTCGAAGTTTCATTCCTGTGAGTAAAATACCTAACAAACCCCGCGAGAAACTGAACTTTGTTTTTCAGTAGGAATAGAGCGAGCGAAAGTAGCTGAAATAAAATACCGGCGGAGAGTTATATATTAGTATCCTCGCTAAATTAATTTTTGTGTACTTAATGAGAATATTGCACATGGAAAGAATATGTGGACTTTCGCGTTAAGTATAAACATATGCCAATAGCGAGAAGTTCCATAATAAGAAGGTTCTCGGCAAATAGGGAATATCGTACCAGGAATGTCCGGGTAGTGAGTATCCAGTGTACGTACCTGTAGTGATTAAATTCAGTAGCACTGAGACCCATTGCGTTCATTCCCCACCTACTCCGTATCCAGATCGCAATCGGATGAGATCTACTTTCCGCTTGTGGCCATAAACCTCAGCGAGAATCCTTTCTCTGCACTGAGCGAAACCAAAATTAACCAGGGCGAAAATCCAAATTCAACAGCACCCTCATATTAACGTTGGATAACTTCAACGACACGAGGAGACACGCGCTGAAGAAGAGGCCGCCACGAGAGGACCTCGAAACATACGCTAGAGATAGCGCCCAGCAGATGTCTCCCATTTCCCAGCCAGCTGTGAGGATGCTTTGGCGCATCCGTAATACAATCCCGCGATGCTGTGATGTCCATAAGCATATGTTGATATTCCATCCTCTGCAATCATTCTCTCATTACCATAAGGATTTACGGCAGGATAAAATTCATTGGAGTTAATATTATTTCATTGCTTTCTTTTATGGCAGTCAACATAGCCAACAAAAGTGATGTACTGCTTAATGGCACTGTTTTACACTATTTATCAGGGAGCCATGGACATCGAATGCATACATCTTGGGTCGTAATTCGACAAAGCGGTGGATGATTTCTCCGTTGGCTTAATTTTTTACATTTTCCCAACAATTTTTGTTGTGGAGTGACATATGCCTTATAGGCTAATAAGCTGTATATAGATACTCAAGAAGACGTAGCTTGTCCTTTTACACATATATACTTGTCACTCGATGGATGAAGGAATCTGTATCCATATAATAAGCTTCAAGCGTTTATCTCCATAATGCGGCTGTAATACATCATAACGATAGGGTTACATCAATGTCTTAGAGATGTCCAACACATCTATCCCGATGTGTTGGACTTACTGAACACAATCTGTCGTGAAGGCATACGCACGGCAGCCAGATTAGTTCCATACATAGTTCTGTTAATGAATGTAGATTTAGCAATAAGCATTTCCAGGGTTTCTCACTCATAACAAGTCGTATATCCGTATGATTACTAGGTTCTCTATAGTTTTTCGTAACACTGTATTGTTGAAAAGTTTGTACAGATCCTTGTCGAAATCATTTGTAGCCTGTTGTCATGTCCTGTTAAATTTGACGTATGATTTTAAGCATAAACCACGAGAAGAAAAATTAATTGATTTCACAACTCCTTCGTTAGACAAAATATTGAACATGCATTTATCATTTTGGAATCCTAAGACCATAAAACATATCGATTTAATAGAAAAGTGCAATCATGCGTTTAAAAATGTTTATTGTGTAAAATAATTGGATATTAACTTGCGCATACAAATTAGAAAGCCTCTTAGAAATATTAAAATTTAGGGTTTTAAATTACAGAAGACACATCATGGGTTTAATGTTTGTGTATATGTTTCTGCATTCGATTACTGATCATATAAATATTACCATAAACATTTCCTTTTATATACGAAGTGGAATAAGTAGATTTAAAAATCCTTTTTGAACCTCAGAGCAAATACAGATCCCCTTAAAGATTCACCATTACACGGAATTATGCATTTATATAACAAAGTTCATTGTTTTGATGTAGATATTTTCAACATGTCTTAAATTGAATTCAAAGATGCTATAGTTTATAATTAATTATTAGTAGATTAAAATAAATATTGAACTTAAAAAATTGCATAACAGATAATCATGCCACCTTCTCTTTCTTTGTTATTTCTGTTCCTCACTCTTTTATTTCTCTTCAGAGCATTGATTTTATTTTAATTTTCGTCCATAAACTTAGTCTTTTCTGCATTAGCTAGGTATTAATTGTTCTAAGTTACTGCATTTTATAATGAACATTATAAGTTGGCTTATGGCTGTTATAATCATAGTAATAAACAAACTAAATAAACCATTGTAACTGAATTGTAGCACACGATGGTCTTTACTCAGACATAGTCCATGGCTAAGAGCTTTTTAAGGTCATTTAACGTAGTACATACTTCTTCTGGGGTCCAAGATCAGGAATTAGCTTCTCTGTAGATGACTCTTGGGTTTCAGGCTAAGGGGGCAGAAATGGTAAATCATTGTGCAGGTCGTGCACCTCCGCAGAATACTTGATGTCAATTTCTAATTGGTATATATCCATAAGTATTATCTACGTCTAGTGCTTCTAGCTTCACATCTTGAGAAGAAACAATCAAATCCTTCAAAAGGAAGGGCGTGGCACGTCGTCCAACCATACTGGTTACTGGTGTCTTCGTATGTAATAAACTGTGAGGGTTTCAATGGATCAAACTTCTCCATGTAAACGTTATTTGCTTCAGTGTAACGGCGAGAAACTTGGAATAAGCCTACTCGTATGCCAGTTTCCATCATGAGAAACTGATTGTAACCCTAAAGCAATCGGAGCTCAATTCCGGTGTACAGTATCATGGCGTCTCATGAAAGTTCTGGAGAGGTGAAATCATGTGCCAAATCAGTTTGAGTTTTCAGGTTTTGGTCTCTGATATTCTCAAAGATATCAGCTGGGAGAACAATATTGGAGGTTAAGTAGAGATCGCTCTATTCATCTAATTGTCTCGTGTTAAACTGCTTCCACACGTCTTCAGCGTGCTCGTAGTCATAATTAATTTATACATTCACTTTATTGTAAAATGATTCCCTCGAAGGCAGTTGTGCGTCGTTCAAGACATCCCATGATGAAACATAGTCGTAGGGAAATACTCCCTTACGAGTCATCGAGTTCAACTTGTCTTCTCCAAAGTACTTACGCGTCTCAGGATACGTTGTTAGGTTCTTTACTATCATATCCAGGCTTATACTCAGGAAACGATAGGTATCCACAAACCGGAATTTAATATCTCCAACACACTTCGAGAATGAGATGTAGCTTTCTTCAGAGTTCAGCATTACTTCTACTCTTTCACTTTTGCACCCAGCCTCCTTAACGATGAAATGTGAATCATATCCGCCAAGGTTACGCACGAAGACAGGTATATAATTAGGTACTTTACAGCACAGATTGCATTTACCATGTAGCCTTCATCGGTATTCGCCGCTAACGTGGTCATGGTCACGTACTTTGCAGTTCTCCTCTGTAAATTCCTTAGCACCAGTGACGTACAGTCCACCTAAGCAAACCAAAGCACTATTTGGGCAGTTTGAGTAGAAGGAAAAATAAATAATCTGTTTTTCTGAGTTTTATACACATAAGAATTATGAGGTGTAACAAACGTTTTGAAGATGATATTATAGAAAATGTGTTAGAAATACGGAAGAATATTCAAAGAAACGAAGTGTTTAATTTCTAAGGGAAGACATATTCCCGCATTGCCAAATTTAGCGCAGCAACAAACGAATATCACTCGCTATTTTCAGAATACCAGTTACGAAAAATGTGATTGATTTACTGGAAGTGTCAAGTATAACAGACTATTTTGTTGGGGTTGTTTGCTGTTTAAGCAGTGACAGAAACTCCACTTGGACAGCTACACGATATTGCAAGTTAAATAATTTAACTAAAGCAATACGGGTCCTGATTTTGCCTTTGCACATATTCGCTCTTCTATGTCACTTGCGACCTTTGGAACTGGTGTATTCAAACTGAACTAAGAGACAAAACATGACAAAGCATTGTTATACACAACGCAAGGGTAAAATGTGACAGATTATGAAAAGACTTATAACGCTGTTTATTAACTTGCAATACTGGAACTTTCACTTAGAGCAATGGCGAGTCTAATACCTGTGGTAACTATAGAACTTCTGGACTACACTGCTCAGTATGACTCCCTATTAAAATCATTCTGATATTTCCACGGTATTCAAAGATGTATCAAATGGCATTAAAATTGTTTAATTGAATATATTGCCAGTGCAAATAATAAGAAAGTTAAACAACGGTTGCAAATGTGTGATAAAACAACTGACGCCTAGAATAAACCACAATTTTCTCTTGTTTATCGGTGTATTATTGAAGGGTAAACCGAAAGGTAGAAACGTTTCTGTGCTTCCAGGATGTAAGTGAGGACAAAACAGCTGCATTCAAAACTTTTCAAATTGCGGTAAAAAAAACTCGTCGCACAGAACTACAATGGATGTCCAGTAATGGCCTCTTCCTTATATGGTGTACAAGGCAATTACTTAAAGGATCTTTTCCTCAAGCTACCTTCGCTCATTGTTATGTACATTGTTTGCATTTGGTACTGTCCCAAAGTGTCACAGTTATTACTAAATGTCGTATCTTTTATGAGTGGACTTGCAGTGTTTGTCTCTAAACCACCAAAGCATGCAAGATTTCTAGATACATTTTTGGGTCGACGGTTACCACATGTTGTCCAACACGATGGAACTACTAGTCACGTCTTGTCAATACTGTTTTCGGAAAAAATAACCTTCGCCTAGTTTTTCGTACCGTGTTGGAACATCAATGAGAAGTAGAAATGATACTCAATGTTACTCAAGGACATTTATCAAATTTAGAAATCCTTGTTTTGATTTCTTCTTGCATATTTTCACAGTATAATTTCTCTAACGGATGTTTTGTTCAGTGTTCTTCAAAGTTGGTCTTTGTATATTGTTTACTGCAGAAGAAATATAGCAGAAAATCAAAATACTGTAAAATATCTTTCAAACCGTCTTCAGAGCGTGTACGAAGAAACAGTTTCTGATGTTGGACTCCCAGAAAAACGAAACCGAAACGTCACTTAGTCATTACAACAAAATAAAAAAAATTATATTTTGAAACCTTCGATATTACTGAACATATTAATACAATATTTCAAGAATATGGAAAGTTTACCTTTTTGTGATTATTAGACTCTTAAAAATATAACCCTTATGTTCGCACATTTCCAGCTGATGGTTTTTAAAGTTTAGTTGAAAATTGCAGTCACTACTGCGATGAAGTAGTCTCAAAAACGAGTGAACTGTAACGAATAGCTTAACGAAATTTTCTCAGAATTCACCTTTAGAGCCAATTAAGATGTTGGTGAATTCAGCATTTGGAAAGTGAACGCCGCAGCTTTTTCTGTTAGCTTCACTTATAAGCGTGATGCCAGTTTCCACTGCAACATTGAAAGGTCGTTTTCCGCTTTAAAGCGAATTAAGACATACGCACGAAACAGAACAAGACAAAAACGGCTTTCGGATATTGGACTGATATCGATTGAAAGTGAACTATAAAATACGCTGAAAGAAGCAAATATATTTTTCAATTCTGTAATTCAACATTTTGCTGCAAATGACGAATGGAATTCACCTAAACAGGGAAGTTACGTTAAATTCATTTAATATAGTTTTGAAAGTTGTAGATTCTTACGGTATTATGTATCTATTTAAGTTGCTTTTTAGTAGTATTTTATATTTTAGACAGTAGTTGGAGCTTGAAGTAGTCTTTTAGAATTTGTTAAATTATTGTATCCCGTATTTTTATACTTAGCAATAGTATAAGTATTGGAATCAAATATAAATTGTAAGAAAGAAAGAAAGAAAGAAAGAAAGAAAGAAAGAAAAAAGAAAATACTGATTTGCCTGCTGCTTGGGTATTTTGTTGGGTTACCGCACGTCCCTATTTAGCACACATGTGGCGCTCTGTAGAAGACTCGAAATGCTTGTTGTTCATCTTTAAGTTTCACAGGCTTAACAGATTTGTATATACTGTCGATCCTCATCGCAAGGGAAGTTAGGTATTCCGTGAACTTCTCGGTTGCATCATAGCTGCGCTATACACAACGCTCAGCAGAAAATCGATTTCCAGACTTTAAGCAGATTGCGCGGGATTTACATAAGCACAAAAGCTCATTGGAGAATGCTTCTCATATGGGCTTGCACAGGAAGTTTCAAGATTAGCTGAGCATATAGGTATATTGTGTGAGAATGCTCTCAAGATCTGAATAGATGACCTAAGGTATCTTCAGCATCCTCTCCATTTTTTTAATTGAACGACTGAGTTCTCCTTTGTTGGCATAGCTATCGTAGTGATATCATGTTAGTTGTAGATAGTAGCATTTGCTTATAGCTTTTCCAGGCCACTTCGTTCAGATCGATCATCAAAATGCACGAAACAGCCTTTGTACGTGTACACTCGTCCCTTATGCCTTGTTTTCTGACATCTAATAAGCTTCTCAAAATTCTTTATATACATATAGTGATGTAGTCCAGTAGCATCACTCAGAGGGTTTCGATGGTCAGCTAGTTCATCATAAACAACATTTGTACTAAACATTTCATGTTCCTCATACAGTACGAAAGCGCTGAGAGACTTGCTGTTGAGTTTCTCAAACTTCGGTATTTCAGCCAAGCTTGCAGGAAACGAAACACATGTGAAGTTGTATCTACTTATTCTCGTGCTCCTTATACTGGCTAACGCGTTGAGGCTTATTGTCGACGAATTTAACAAGAAGGCACACATAAGGCATTTCTCGTCGTTGCAGTTATGTGCATTTATGCACGCTTTCTTTGCTTTCACAGATTCTGGTAGAGATATGTGGCTGCTTCCTCGAAGTGGGTTATATTTGTGGACACGGAGCCAAACTCCCTCTACAGCAAGCAACGCTCAATTGCTGCTTTTAAAGATGCGTTTCTTCCATCTCTGAGGAAGTGTCTTGAACTTCTCTCCTGTCATAGGGTCTAGATCAGTTTGCAGATACACCGGCTGATTAATTCGGATGTTAAGTACCTTATCTGTGGTTTCTCCAATGGCTTTGACGAATTTGCATTCGACCAGTATATTAATGTTCACAGATTTATGTATAGACAGAACTTTCCGAATAGCTGAATTATACCCTATTTTGCCTCCTGTAGATAACCATTAATGTGCTTGGACGAACCACAACGAATAAAATACAATTTCAGACGTCCTTAAAATGCTGTCTCATACTGTCTCCCGTCACACCCCTCATCCGTTACTGACAATTGTTAATCTTTTGGAAGTTCAGTCTTGATTTTCTTGCAAGGAGTAATGAACCACACACCTCTTCCTGGCTTTGCCCCTTACAGCTATTATTCAAGAAACTATCAGAATGATTACACTTGAAGAGCTGGTTGCAGGTCATTTCATGTCATCTCTTGTGATGGCTTGGTAGAAATATTTCCACATATACTACACCTGTTAGCAGGCTTAGTATTTGGAAGGATTTCCTGAAATGTTGCGTTCTGCAGCTCTTCACGCGATGAAATTACTAATATTCCTTATTCAACTCATGTAGACCTATTCACCTTACAACTTGTCGACGCTGTTTAAAACTGATTTGACTAGAAGGAGCTGATCTACTAGACGCAAAGCAAACTGCCACAGTGAAGGTGCAAGCTCGGTGGAACCCTCACTTATAGCAAAGGCACGAAAGTATAAGAAGGTCAAGCGATTTCAATCGATGTTGTAACGTTTTTATGTTTTTCCCGTCCGACATGAACACGCAAATTTTAAGTATTTTGTGGCAGTAAGAATGCAATTTATATATCAACATTATTTATACAAAATATATATAATGGAATATATCCTAAAGACAAACCATTGCAAGTCATAGTATCATAATGTTACAGGAAAGCAGAAATAATAAAAAAAAGTCTTAGTTTTTTATTAAAAGAATGATGTTTACCTAAAACTTTGCTGTGATACAATTTAGTAGCACAAAAGCATACTGCATATTCATGCTTTATTATATTTTAAAAATATTATTTTAAAACATATTTAATGTATTTATACCTAGATGACACGAATTTTAATGAACATAAGCAAAATTAATATAGGACTTGCATACTGCTGAAAGATCCTCAAAACATCATATCATATGAAATAATGAACTATTACAGACAACATACATCACATAACTGTCACCATCATTATCATCTGGAAAGTCTCTAGTTTCAACAGTGTGAAGATTCTTATAAAACTATGGAAAATGCTTGGAATCCACTGGAGACAACTCTTAAGATCATGATACTTTTTAAAACTAATAGGGCTTGGAGTATTTCTAAGGGCAATGATGGCACAGAGCTAACAAGTTCTTCGATTTTTCTTTTTATACCCAGAACCTTGAAAATTGGTTCTGTTACTCACATGTATATCACTTTGCTCATCCTTTTGTAAACGAATATGCACTACTTCTGAAATTTTGAACCTCTCTCCACAACAGTTTTTCTCTACCAATAGTTCCCCCAGGGGCTCACGTTATGTGAGTACGGGTTTTTGGCGCACCTGGGGGTTCCCGAGCCAATCATCGCCATATTCATCCCCTCACCCCCATCTGGACTAGCCACGTTATGTTTCTTTACTTTACTCTTCCTCTTCTACCATTATTTCTTATACTATGTTTAGGCATCTTAGGTTTATTTACTCCTGTCTCACCAACAGGGATCTTTTCTATTTCCGTGGTTGCTGTCCCACGGTTTCAGCGCAGCTTCCAACTTGTGTGCTCTCCGGAGGTCTCAAGCGTGAAGGTTGAGTGAACCCTCCTCACTACCCCTTTCCTGCGACACTAGGTGCGGAGCCGTTCCATTGTCACGTACACCCACGTAGCCCCATAGGGGCCGGGTCCCCTCGAACAGTTCGGCGACCGCGCGTGGCTGGGTTGTCCGGGGGGACTCCACGTGTTACCGCTGTCTGGGGCCCGATGTAATCTACCACAAGTCCCCTGAATCCACGTTGACTCTGTTGAGGCAGCGTGGCCTAAAGTGGGGGGTCCACTGGCGGTTATTCCAGTGGTAGGGGTGTAAAGTCGGGCCTGCCTATGGTGAACGTGTCGTAAACCGGTAAGTACTGACGGTCGGAGGGTAACTACTCTGAGGTATTCTCTGAGATCAGGCCTGGAGTGGGTGTTCCAGGCGGGCACAGACCGGAAGATTAAGGTGTCTTTTCTTCTACATCCCCCGGATGGCAGGCTGACGCCGACGGTTCCGGAAGGGGGACCTTTCCATTATGGCTCCTCTGCGCTCCAATATTTCTTCACTTCGTTTTTTCGTTATGCGGCTAAAGAGCGACAACAAAGATATGAAGCACCTTAGCCCCTTTTACATTCAGCGGGAGGTTGAAAGAATCTGTGGTCCTGTGAAGAATGCTACACGGTGTAGGGATGGAAGCTTACTAATTGAAATTGCCCGAGACGCCCAGGCCCCTAAACTGCTAAAGGCCAGTCTACTAGGCTCCTACCCGGTGACTGTGCAAAAACACAAAACCCTTAACAGCTGTCGTGGTGTGTTTACAACTTCATGTTTGGTCGGACTTTCTAATGAAGACATCGTTAACTGTCTCTCCGACCAAGGTGTTATTGCGGCATACAGGCTAATCGGGAGGAGAGACGATCAACCGTTTCCGCTGCGCACGGTCATTCTTACCTTTGAAAGAACCGTGCTACCACAGTTCATCTTGTGCGGCTATGAGCGCGCAGCTATTCGTCCCTATGTTCCTAACCCAATGCGTTGTTATCGCTGCCAGAAATTCGGTCACACACAACAACGTTGCACTGGCTCACCAGTTTGTCCTCGTTGTGGAAGCGACAGTCACGATGATTCCATGTGTGCTACGGACCCTACCTGTGTTAACTGTGGAGGTGCACACCCGTCGAACTCCAGGAAATTCCCACGCTTTGTGGAGGAAAAGACCATACAGGAGATTCGAGTGAAGGAACACCTGACCTTTCCAGAAGCGAGTAAGCGCTATCACGAACTACACACTACTTCCACCACGAGATATTCAGCTGCCGTCCGCCTCGCTGTCCGGAAACAAGATGCCGTTGTGCAGACCTGTCCCGGCTCGCCCTCGCAGGCTGCCATTGGGGTTCAAACTGATAAACCTTCGGATCCGGTACTTCCCTCGCCGGTTCCTGTTCACACAAAAGATGCTTCCACCCCATCAGCTTCGACCGCAGGCTCCACCTCTCTTGACCACACCAGTCGCAAATCACCTGTTCGTCGTCCCACGGGTCGCTCCCGTTCTCGCTCCAGGACTCGCACCACCTGCTCAGATTCCGTTAGCAGCGATGGTGGCACGGAGGGATTCGAGAGGCCGGCGCATACTCGGCCGGGGCGCAGTCCTACTCGGAAGAAAAAGGTGAAACTCAACCGATCCACTGCGGCTACTAAATAGCCTTACCCGCACGCGCTTCTTGCCTATTTTTATATTTATGGCTCTTAATCACATCCTTCAGTGGAATATCCGTGGTCTCCGTGCACACCGAGCGGAGTTAGACATGCTACTGCACACTCACTACCCCCTAGTCGTCTGTCTACAGGAGACAAAACTTCGACCTCAGGATACCTTTGCCATTCGTAGGTATACTCAGGAGCACTTCGATATTGCTCCAGCGGATGGTTCTCCTGCACACGGTGGTGTTACAGTACTTGTTCGCGATGATGTGTTTTATAATCGGGTTCCGCTTGCCACACCTCTGCAAGCTGTTGGGATCCTCCTTTCTCTTCCTGGTTTTAACTTCTGTATCTGTAGCCTCTATGTTCCTCCTTCTTCTCCTCTTGCACAGAATGCCCTAGACCGCCTGATTCTACAGCTCCGTGCCCCTTATTTACTCTTAGGGGATTTCAATGCACACCACCCTCTTTGGGGTTCTCCTAGTGCGTGCGCGAGGGGAGAGCTTTTGGCTGCACTTCTTGATCATCACTACCTTTCTGTTCTGAATACCGGCGAACCCACTTTTCTCTCCGATTCAACCGGCACATTTTCCCATCTGGATTTGTGTCTTTGCTCTGCGCAGCTTGCTCATCGTATGGAATGGTATGTCATAGCTGATACACATTCTAGCGATCACTTTCCGTGCGTAATTACTCTCCTGTCTTCTTCTGTCGATTCACCTGTCCTTCCTAAATGGCAGTTCCGCAAAGCTGACTGGACTCTTTTTTCCCGTCTAGCGCGTTTTTCTCACTGCGCGTTTTCCTCTGTGGATCTCATGGTGGAACACCTGCGTACTGCCATTTTCGCCGCTGCCGAACGTTCCATTCCCCGCAGTCTTCACATCCCAGGCGTTTACCGGTCCCTTGGTGGAACGCGAAATGTCGGGACGCCGTTCGTGCACGACGCGGTGTTCTTAGGGTATTTCGGCGGCACCCTACTCTTGATAATCTGGTCCGTTATAAGGAATTACGCGCTAAGGCTCGCAGAGTAATTCGCAACAGCAGGAAAGCCTCCTGGGAGCGCTATGTAGCCGGTTTCAATAGCTCTACACCTACATCGGTCGTCTGGGACAAACTTAGGCGTGTGGCCGGCAGGACCCGTTCTTCTTCTATTCCCGGTCTTCGGGTAGGCTCTAGTACTATTTGCGAACCACCTGCTATTGCCGATGCCCTCGGCAAAAACTTTGAACGCATTTCCAGCTCTGCCCGTTATGACCCGGATTTTCTTCCACACAAGGCTGCGATGGAGGCCCATGCACTCTCTTTTCACTCCAGCAACCAGGAGGAATATAATCGCCCATTTACCTTCCGCGAGCTAGGGCATGCCCTAGCATCTTCTAAGCCTACCGCTCCTGGGCCTGATTCTATTCACGTGGTGTTCCTTCAACATCTCTCCTCTGCTGGACTGCGCTTTCTCCTGCAGATTTACAACCGCATCTGGGAAACTAGTACTCTTCCTACAGGTTGGCGAGCAGCCACCATCGTTCCAGTTTTGAAACCCGGAAAAGATCGCCAACTACCATCTAGTTATCGCCCGATTTCCTTAACCAGTTGCATTTGCAAGGTTATGGAACGCATGATCAACGGGCGTTTGGTCTGGTGCCTTGAGTCTCGGAACCTTATAGCGAATGTGCAATGTGGTTTTCGCCGACACCGTTCTGCTGTGGATCATCTTGTCCATGTTTCGACCTCCATTCTGGACGGGTTCCTGAGAGGGTGCCAGACTGTGGCAGTATTTTTTGACTTGGAGAAAGCTTATGACACATGTTGGAGGATTGGCATTCTTCGTACACTCCATCAGTGGGGTTTCCGTGGTCGTCTCCCTGCCTTCATTCGTGAGTTTATGAAGGACCGGATATTTCGTGTGCGTGTGGGATCGATTTTATCTTCCACTTTTATCTAAGAGAACGGAGTACCTCAAGGCTCGGTACTCAGCGTCACACTGTTTGCTATAGCGATTAACCCCATTGCTGACTGTGTTCCACCTGGAATTTCCTCGTCGCTTTTTGTTGACGATATTGCCGTCTTCGCAACTTCTCGTCGCACCTGTCTTTTGGAACGCCGACTGCAGCAATGTCTTAACTCCCTTCACTCCTGGAGCGTTGCAAACGGGTTTAAATTTTCTCCCGAGAAGACAGTCTGCATTAACTTCTAGCGCCATAAAGAGTTCCTCCACCTTGTCTCCGACTCGGTGCGGCACTCCTCCCATTTTCGGACGAAACGAAATTCCTCGGGTTAATCTTGGATAGGAAGTTGTGTTGGTCGTCGCATATCAGCTATTTGAAAGCAAGGTGTGAACGTTCTCTTTGTATTTTACGTGTTTTAAGTGGCACATCCTGGGGTGCAGATCGCACGATCCTTTTGCGACTTTATCGATCATTGGTTCGCTCCAAGCTTGACTATGGGTGTATTGTGTATTCTGCTGCGCGACCTTCTATCCTGAGTCGCTTGAATCCAGTCCACCACCAGGGCCTTCTTCTCTCAACTGGTGCTTTTCGTACTAGCCCTGTTTTGAGTCTTTGTGCAGAAGCTGCAGAACCTCCGCTCTCTTATCGTCGTGACGTTCTTATTTGCAGCTATGCTTGCCGGTTGTCCTGTATGCCTCAACACCTCACTTATTCGTCTTTCTTTGAGGACTTGCTGGATCGTCATTATGCGTCTCGATCCCTGGTCTTGCTCCCGACAGGGGTACGTTTCCGCCGGATACTTCGGAATTTAAATATCACATTATCCACTATACTTCCACGACGTCACACACACTTCCCCTCTTGGCTGCATTCTGGAGTATCTTGCCACCTTGATTTGACCTCCATGCCAAAGTCCACGACCCCCGCTCCGGTCATCCGTTCGGCTTTTGCCGAAGTTCAGTCTCATTTTGGCAGCCATTGTTTTATTTATACCGACGGCTCGAAGGATGACCGTGGAGTTGGATGTGCCTTTTTATTTGGTGTAAAACGTTTTAGGTTTCGTCTCTCTGATCAGTGCTCGATTTTTACTGCTGAACTTATTGCTCTGGAACAAGCTCTGTCTTTTATTCGTCAACGTGGTCTGCAGAATTGTGTTTTATGCACGGACTCTTTAAGCGCCCTTTGTAGCCTTCGTGCGCTGCACGTACGCCATCCTATCGTGCAGCGTCTCCAGGATTGTTCCCACCAGCTTACCTCTGATGGAGGCAGCCTATTCTTTGTCTGGGTTCCTGGACACTTTGGCATTCCTGGTAATGAAGGTGCAGATGCTGCTGCCAAGAGCGCGTTTTTTTCTGGATCTTGTTTTACCTCCTATGTTCCTGCGGACGATTTTAGTCACTATTTAAAGAAGTCTATTCTCTCTCGTTGGTTTTCTGCCTGGTCCTCTGTCCAGGCTAGCAAATTGCGAGAGATAAAGCCTTTACCCTCTGGCTGGGCTACTTCTTCCCGATCCTCCCGTCGGGAGGAAGTTATTTTATGTAGACTTCGAATCGGGCACTGTCGTTTTAGCCACTGTCACTTGTTGCGCCGAGAGCCTGCTCCCGTTTGTAATCGTTGTGGTGGGCCGTTGACGGTGCAGCATGCTTTAGAGCAGTGTAAGTATTTCGCTACTCTTCGTACTGCTCTGCAGATGGACGTAGCGTTCCCCGACATTTTAGCGGACAACATGTTGGCTGTGGAACGTGTTTTAACTTTCATTCGACGCAGCAGTTTCCAGGACAGTGTTTGACCTGTCTGCGTTCTTTCTTTCTGGTTTTTAATGATTTAGACCCATTTTTTAGCTACCTTGTTTTTAGCTTCTCGTTCTACAGTCGCTGACACTGCCTCTTTTATTCCTTTTCGTCGACTTTTAACCTGACCTTTTATAGCTTTTAAGTCCTTCATTTTCGGCCCTATTATCTGTCTGGTTTATCTGTGGCGGGCGTTAATGACCTTTCTGGTTTGGCGCCCTTCATCCTCCCACTTCTTCCTTCTTCCTTCCTTCTACCAATAGTGCATCAGGGGTAATGAACAACAACTTGAACTTTCTGAAGTCATTCAAATCCATATTGGTTACAGAGAAGCTGTCTTTCTTTTTGCATGACCGAATTAACTATTTAAGTCTCATTTTGTCACAGTGTGCATTAATTGAGGCTTATCTTCGAACTCTTGATGACAGAACGGTGCATCGGCCTCCAGATGAGTGTGACGCCTCAAGAAGTACTTATGATGAATGATCTTCAGTGTTGCAGAGTTCCTAAGCAGCCAACAGTAGAAAGCAACAATAACAAAATTCCAGTATTGACCCGCACAATTGTCACCAGAAACGGTCAGTTCCTCTGCCTCAGTATTATCCAACTCAAATGAAGGCCATTTATATACTGCTGAGGTTATTTCACATCCCCCACGACCTCCCAAGGTTTCATTCCACATCACATGCCTTTTTGTATTTATGGCTTCATGGATTGTGAGATTGAATGTCCAAAGTTTTCTCAGATATAAGGACTAGCTATTAGTGTGAGATACGGTGTTGGTAAGCACTTCTGGAAGTCTTCCATGATCGTCTTCTTTATCATGTTTTCTAATGCAGATGACTTGTCCTTGGCCTTTTCTTTGTAATGCAATGCAGTTTCATCGAAATATTTGTCAGCTTTTAATTGCTGTCTGCCTTGTTCATTGTCAATTTCCTTTAATTTGACTACGAATTCATCACAAACCTAGCATGAATATTTGGCAGGTTGCTTGAATTGACAAGTTCCATTCTTTGTTGAATATTTCTTTGTACAACAATTTTGTTGCTATAAAATCCTCAGAGAGACACCATTCTCTCTGCAGTTTTCCACATGTAGGCTGTACATTTTTTATATGTTCAGTTCATTTCCTAGGTAAACTCTTGATGTATGTTCCCGATTGCAGTGGCTCGCAATCGTAGAAAAGGAATGTGTTCTCTAATCTTGCCGTGTACATCATCTGAAACCTTATTGAGGGTGTATGATGTCCACATTCATCAGGTGCAACAAATCCACCACTCGTTTACTTATTTAGAGCACACTTCACAAACATATCTGAAATGTTCAATGTGCTTATAGAGAAGGTTTTGCACACAGGAATAGTTTTATCATCAATTTCAAATGTATACTGCAGAATATTTGAGCGTCTTTTAGTTCCAGTTCCCTCTCTTATTCGAAGCCTGTGAACACCGTACTGGAACACGCATAAAATATACTACCGTTTTCGATCAATGTCGCATATTTCATTCCAAAAGAATTTGTGAGTAGTTGCACGTTGTTATGAGCACATCTGCACAACCCATTGCTGGCTGACTAGCTTAACCTAATGTCGCAAGTACAATGTTGTATGTGGGACTTGCAAGAATATCAAACCACAAAAGTTGTAACCAGTCAGATGTAAAACATTGTAAGAGGTCTTACCTCAGTGTACCTCTGAAGCACGGGGGTTTTTACAATTTTATACCACATCTTATTTCAAGTACGGCTAAGCATGGAAGTGGAGCAATGTACCTCTTAAAAAGATCCATCTTTTACATTCTAGTAGTGGGCTTATCTGAAAATCTAAAAAAGTGGAATCATAATGGTTTACCTCGGAGGTACATATACACATTTTACCGTTTTATACACCTTCAACCGAATCCCGGCTTGAATTTAGTGATGTGAGTGTGTCAAGGGTATGGAATTGAAGACGTTCGCTAAAATAAAAAGGCCTTTTTAAACCATATATAATGTCATCGGAGATACAAGTAGTTAATTCGGCTGTAAAACTTCTGCATAAAAAGAGGTTTTGTTGTATACCACTTATCTTAGCAAGTATATATGTGATAACTTAGCCACGTGTCATTACGCCCAAACGGAGTCGTAATGTCTGAATCCTTTTCAACACGTTTCAACCTATCTCATAACTCCCCCTATATGGCATCGCACCCCAAAAGTGTCGAGCCATCCCACAACCATAAGGATAAAAAGCATCTAAGACAATAAACTGCATCCATCATAACCATAACAGTTGTACAGGAATAAGAGATCCAGCGCACTTAATATGCAGGAATGTGTATTCATATGCAAATGAGGCCCCCAACCCCTCCCCCTTCCCCCAGCTCCATGGTATTTTCTGTTGCAGCTGCGGGCATAAATCTTGTTGAGTATAATGAAAGCTTGACAGGTGAGCAATTAAGGCTGGCAATCAACTGTCAAAACGAACAATAGAATAATAAATTATGCTTCTGTAACAAAGCCGGAGACGTTATTCTACCCACTCCATATCCGGACACGTGCACATCTGCACCTGCAGCAACTCACCCCCCAGTCGCATTGTTTGATGACCACGTGCATAAGAACAAAAAGTTATCCATCACCCGTCAAAATGAACAATAGAGTATTGTGAACAAAGGATCAGATGCTAATGTCCCAGCTCTATTGAATTCCCTGAACATTGTCTGACGAACACGTGCAAAAGAACAATAGAAAGGCTTGACCCGAGCTAGCAAAGGGACAGATGTTATTGTATCTCTTTCTATTGTCCAGAGCAAGGCTTCTTTAGAAAGACCACCCGTGTAGCGCCCCGCTTCCACAGCCGTATAACAAAAGAACAAAGCTTGCCCTTCGCCTGTCAAAATGAACAAAGACCGTGATAAATTATGTTTTATAACAAAAGAGGAGCCTGAAGCCTGCTAACAAAGGAACATATTCTATTGTATCCCTTTTCTATTGTCCAGAGCAAGGCTTCTTTAGAAAGACCACACGTGTAGCACCCCGCTTCCACAGCCGTATAGCAAAAGAAACTCGTGGAGGCTTTATAGCCGGTCCTGACTTTGTTTGTCCGTGTGAAAGACAGAGAAGTCATTTTACCTGCTAGACCATAAAAAATTCTACCACCCCAAGGCTACTTCTCTCCGACTGTCTTCACGAAGTCCTACGGATATAACCGAACATAGTTATACAAGCTCTCTGTTAACGCTTCTATCGCCTCTTTCAAAACGCGATATCAAAAATGTATTTAACATATTTCATTACATACATTAAACCCATGTGTATACTTAGATATCCATAGATCGGTGTTGGATTCCTACTGCAATCATAACTTTTAATGTTTTAATCGCTAATGAGAAATTGATGCGTTGATAATATTATATCAATACCCGATTAATGAAATGGTGTTCAGAGCTCCTAGTTCGAATCTTACCCAGCGAAACTCTAATGCGTAATAAATATTAAACTATGAGAGTATGTGCAGGAAGATTAAAATGTATTTAACAAATATAATTTAATTGTTATATATCATTACGATGTTTTAATGAGTGGTATTCTTAGGTACACAGAGGTGCTAGTTCGAATCTTACCCTGAGAAACTCTAATGCTTAGTAACTACTAAATTATTGAAGCATGCACGGACAGATTAAAAATTGATTTAACAAATATAATTATTTATATTAAACCCTGGTGTATACTTAGATATCCAGATGCATAGACACGATTCTTTATTTATTTCTTCTTCTCTCTTTTTCTTTCCCTCCTTCTATCTATCTCTTTCTTTCTTCTTGACATGTATATATCCAAGCACTCATATATGCACCAGTGCACGCACACAAATGTAACATACTTACACCCCCTCCAAACATGTGAATCTGCACGATGACCTATGAGAATCATTGAGCATAGATATACATGTACAATCTATTCTAACTCTCTATTTTGTTACACCAATTATCTCTTTCAAACAGAGATATCAAAAACCTTTACGTGCATCCCTCTCTATAATAGAAGTTATCATTCCCCTCCCACCCCTCACTGAATCGTCGGTTCTCTTGCATAGAGTAAAACACATTCTTCCCCCACTCCCTACAGATCGCTTCCCCCACCGATCCTCACTGCACGTCATTACATGTGATAGAAGAACAGGTTTTTCTATCCGCTATATATAAGGAGACCGTTTTCAAACTGCTTGGGAATATTATTCTATGTGTAATCGAGGCGATGATACAATGGGCGATTTTTGGAGTGAATGTGGAGAAGAGTCATACCACTATACATATTACCAAAAAGAGTCGTGCAATGGCATCATGTATTCTATACTGTGTAACATGCCTTCCTATCATGACCAGATGACTTCTCGAGGCATATGCACAGTGAACTGTCCGGTCTATAGAAGAAGTATGATGTAAGTACAGATTTTTATCATTGAATGCAATCTCTAAATAGTGTGCACTTCTTCTCTAAAGAAGCGTAAAAATAAAATGGCTCATTGTTTCGTATTTCTTTCCTTCCAGGGAGACTGATCCCGAAAGTGAAGGTGAGATGGCCAGCCTCATTTCAAGTCACAGCTCTCTGCGGCATTCAGAGTACTGCAATGGGTATACTCACTCTGTACTGTGTGTAAAACCTAAGGTACACGACGAGATGGCGTCATACTTTCCATGCAATGAGAGCTGCAGTGTATTCCTCTTCAGGCAGAGAAATTTAAAGTAAGTAGCTCTTTAAATATATATCATTATCGTACATTGCCATCATCATATATAGAACTTCAGAGCTCATTAATGTAAAAATTAATTGCGTAGATGATACTAACATACATTGCTATTTCGATACATAGTACTATAGTGCAAGAGCAGTTGCATGTAACTAACACTGGAAATCATTATGTCTTAGCAGAATTCAAATGACGACACCTGCACCTCAAACCGAGATAGATTCGGATGATGAAGTACCAGAAGATATAGTGGAATATCCCATTTCACCGTAGTGTGCTAATCACATAGATGAGGAACAGAAGGAGACAAATTCACAGGCGGCTGGGGATCTAACACCGACGACCTCCGAACCTCCCCCTGGCAAGCCGGCAGAACTCAGAAAAAGCATTGACGTGAGTATTTTCATGTATAGAAAAATCATTGTTTCATTTCTCTGTAACCTAGCAAAATGCAATTCTTTTCAGGCTGCCTTTGCTTCACAAAGCAGTTTTTTAAGACTTTCATGATGTAATGTTTCAGGAGGTGCAATAAGGGGAAGAAGAAGAGGTACAGCTTTGCAGACCTGCAAAGGAGGCTGACGCTATTGGAGGATAGAATAAGCAACATCGAGACACCCAAGAAACGTGTCGGTAAGAAGCGGGAGCCGAGACGTCTACATCTCTAGAAGACACAACGTTAAGATAGGATTCTTCTACGATCTTCCAGTGTTTATAGTGAAAAACAGACAAATTTGTATACATGACAATTCAAGACTGGGAGATAATTCGAGAGAGCCTTCCTACATTCAAAGCATTCGTCCAATCGAGAAAGTGTCCGCGAGTGGAATATTGTGAAAATATTATTTTCTCTTATAATATTGCTGCTTATATGCAAGAGTCAGAAATAAACATTTTGAATTATAATTTAAATGATTGTGAAATACTTTTAAATAGAGATGAAGTTTGCAGGCTAAAAAGAATTGAATCGTTTATAGATTACGATTTAGGTAACCTAGCTGGTGCAAATGTAATGCCATATGCTGGAACGAGGAGCTGGAGGAGGAAAGTGATGGAAATGCATGATAAATAATAATAAAAAGGAATGAAAGTCTGC
Organism: Deroplatys truncata; assembly: GCA_030765065.1. Taxonomy (NCBI): domain Eukaryota; kingdom Metazoa; phylum Arthropoda; class Insecta; order Mantodea; family Mantidae; genus Deroplatys; species Deroplatys truncata. Next base: position 406,677,761 of record CM060990.1, read on the forward strand.
TTTTACATAGCGTTTTTATTCATTAAAAATCCTTACATTCCTAATGAAAAAAATTAGTCCTTAAAATGATTAGGTTAAAGTATAAGCAGCATCACATGAGTCAGAGGCGTGTATGTAAATACTTTATCATGAATTATTAAACAATACAATGAAGTATGTGCAGGAATATTTGCACTAGCTTGCATTTCTATTCTGATGTTAACAGCACCATTTACAACTTGCTCTGGTTGATGTGAGCAATCTACAACAAATATAGGAGCAAATATAAGAAAATCTTTTCTCTTCAATAAAGGATAATTCTCTTTTTCATAATAAGAGGTTTGAAACTTTGAATACATGCCATACAATGATGCAAATCTCGAGTTTCCAAAGCCCAAATTCATGTCATGATAGGGATAATATTCACTATTAAGATAAAGTCTCAAATTTGTTATGTTACAATGATCAAAAAGGGAACCGTCTTTAGATGCATTACTCGATCTTAAAGACTGAGCACCCAAAATGAAAAATCTCGTCTTCTCAATTTTTGATGTGGTGGCGACATTCCAGGTGAATGATTTAGTTTGCGGCACAGCAGGCTGAGTATGCAGATCCATGGTCCTAAATGGGAGATACAGCGCCTTGTCCCACTTGACAATCTTGAGAATTTCAACCTTTTCAGCATCAGAAACTCGAATCACTGGCATTATCCACTCGACTCGTGCAAGTTTAACGCTTGCATTCTCTTCACCCTCAGGCGCTATAATAGAATTTTTAGAGTCCTTGGATCGAATCAGCACCAACTCAAACTTGCCATTGAGTATGACTTCCTTGTGGTCGTCAGCAAATCCCAGAAGCATAGAAAGCGGTACTATAGCGTTGAAGGCTCCATTTGCTCCATTCACAATGTCCATGTCTTCTCCAGGATAGCACCAACCAGCATTCAGCAAACGATCAGATTCCATGGGGTTGAGAGCAGCATAGTTGCGTAAAGTTCATGCGATCCCGGGGTTCCTGGTTCGATCAATAGTTGAGCCGTTCATATCCAGTTGAATCTTCTCAAACATGAATGCAATAGCGTTATTGGTAAGCTTTGCAGTAGTAGCTGTTCCATTAGGTTTAGTAGTACCCCCTTCGATGTATAGATAACTTCGATTAGGTAAAGTATATAAATGCTCAACTTGACAAGGGATTCTAATCTCATCATTAGCGTCCAGAGTTGATGTATTATATGGTAAAAACACATGTTCCTCTTCTTTAGTGATCTTGTTGTCGAACCTCGGTGTCCCGGTAACATTGAAGATGTACATGATTATAGGATTCTGAAGCCCAAAACCTGGAGGAACTGACGATTGCGTGATGTTAACCCGCTGGATGTTAAGGTCAGAGTACGATGTGTGTGTCGAATCATTCCATTATTATATCCTCGACGTCGCTGACTTCTTCTAAAATTTATTGGCATTGCAACGGATGTGAAGGCTTATGCTTATATTTTCGTTTCTAAAGTCAATGATATTACCGTTCTGGTCCACTACACGAAAACTAATTTGCTCTATAGCATTGGTGTTTGTGATTGGAAGGTAAACTGGATTTGACGGCTCTTGAGAAATATGATACCTAGGCGGAAAAGACGGGAAAAACTCGTAGATCGAGTGTCCACTTTTACAGTCGATGAAAGAACCTGTTGCAATACTGCACTTGATTCGTATGATGCTCACCTTAAATATATTCACCAGGAAATCAGATTCAGACAGCTGATTAGCTGGAATAGCTTCGCCGCTGAAGCCCAAGAGCGAGCCTATAGAACGATCATTGGAAAAATCAACAGTGAACGGGCATTTAATCTCAGCCTTCATTGTGTTATTCTTAGGTCTAATAAAGAAGACATTCTCATCCACCTCTAGCTTAACTCTGATGTATTCATTAGTATCAGTAATCTCATAAGTTCCATCAGGTATATCAATGACCTTAATTTCATCATCGTGTATGCAATGAAGTTGATTATTACTCCGATCAATATTGGGAATGGAATAGAAGGTTTAAAAATTCAATAGAGCAATCTCATAATGACCTTTGGATCTAACTGAAGAGTAGGATTCAGGAATGTAGTGAGAACAGACTCGTTGCCACTGACAGCAATACTGTAATTCATTGCGATAGAAATTGCAAGCACAAGTGCCCGCAGATGACGAGCTGAAACTCTGAAACCTCCTAATGTTATACAGAACCTCAACGCCTCTGAGGTACCTTTCTATTTCTTTTGGAGGCTTCAGTTTCCAAAGCTATCAAAATAAAATGACATGTTGCCATCCTTCTTTATAGCAACCCAGTGAGTGCCTTCATTCTCTGAAGTATCGAGATTAACAATAATTCTCTCTCTGTAACGAGGTCTTGTGGGTATCTGATAGATCATGTATACACCTCTAAAATGAGGAATCTTTAAACGTCGGGCATACAAGTTGAGATCTATGTTACTCAATGCTTTTTCCGGGACAAGTATAGCTCTCTGCCGGAGTTTTTTGAATTCCCTTTCTTGTTCTGTCTCCTGTTCCTTTCGGTGTTCCTCGCATTCCTCTTCTTCTTCACACGTAGACCTTTCCCTCTTGCTTCAATGTCTTTGTTATGTCTCATCATTTAAGCAAGTTGTTTATCCGCAATCTTTTTATTATTTACTGCGGAGGCAATTTGTGCTGCGCCTCCAGTGGCGGCTCCTAGAGCTGCAATAATTGGTATGAGCGGTAGAAATCCTCCTCGTTTCTTCTTCCTGGATCCGGCACCAACAGCTACCTTACCCTTCATAATTGTCGATACTAGCTGCGCTGCCAACTTTTCACCTAATGTAGCATCAGATGATTGCACTCTTTCCCACGCCTTTTCAGCCAAGATTTTGTCGGCAACGTTTCTCGAAGCAGAGTCCTTAAGCTGAGCGTAGGCAATGTCGTGAAGTTTGCACGTGTCGTCTAACGGGTTGATTCCAGGGTCTCCTCTCTTTAATCTTTTTTCTAGCTTTGTCCCAGGTCCGCAGTATCTGTAACCAGGAAAATGTGCCTCAAATGGTAGCGGATTAATGAGAGAGTTAATTACACCGGAACCTCTTGCGATATTAACCCCCTTAGCACTCATGGTATACTAATTGATTTTATTGCTGCATAGTTTTATACTCTGTCATTGCTTGCATTCATTAGCATATATACAATAAGGATGATTTATGTTATTTTAGTTGTAATGATGGAGTTGGTGAAGCAAGATTGCTCGCTGCCTATCCAGGTGCTAGACTTTGAAAGCGGCTTTAGAAACGATCGTCATGGGAAGCTGTTTCCAGGCAATGTTAGAGCGCTAATTCTAGGTAGCTCCAATGCTGGAAAAACAAATGTATTACTCAATATGATACTTCACGAGAATGGACTACGCTTTGAAAAGGTGTACATATATTCAAAGTCGCTATACCAATCAAAGTATCAATATCTAGTTAAACTGCTTGAAAACATTGAGGGTATAGATGTGTATACTCATGAAGGCAGTGAAAGCGTCTTGCATTCTTCAGAAATTAAAGAAAATTCAATATTTATATTTGATGATGTCATCACTGAAAAGCAAGACAAAATTGCCTGCTTTTACAGCATGGGCAGACATCGAAATGGGGATTTTATATATCTAGCACAACCCAATGCCAAAGTCCCGAAGCATTTAATTAGATATAATGCGAACTTGATCATACTCTTTAACAAGATAATTTAAACTTGAAGCATATATATAAAGATTACGTAAACACAGATATGTCGTACACGGAATTTAAAGATTTGTGCAAAGGTGTTCGGGAGAGCTCTTCAGAAGGAAGACCCTTTATGGTAATAGTTCCCGAATTTCCGATGAATGACGATCGGTATAGGTGTGATTCGATGTATATATTAAAGTTGTTAATAAAGAAATTGCTCATTCATGGTTCATCATGAGTATTGACAGGTTTGGATCACAGAGGAATGCGCCAGTGAAAAGATCGCTACAGCAATTCATCATAAACAGAGATGGAAAAGGAAATTACCAATTCAGGAACAAAATACTGTGCATTGTTCAGAATCCTGATGAGGAGGACGACACAAGCACTAAACGCTACGTGGATACGCTTACGTCTTCTTCTGAAAATCGAATGTAGGAGTTCACAGAAAAAACGGCATATCAGCCCATGGTCGAACTTCAAACTCTGCTCAGGGATCACATCCAGAAGTCGCTAAACGTGCACCATGATGCTCTAATGGAATATCTGAATAAAATACCCTTAAACGCGACGATGGAAACAACATTATCCTCGATGCTATAAGATTGAAGATAATGCTGCTACCTCAAGAGAATCATGGCGTGCCGAATAAGAAGCATGTATTAGAATATATAAGTGCAACAACACCGTCGCTCGATTCACACGGTAACGTTTCATTTCAAATAAATAAGACTAATAAAAGTAGCAGATCCTGTCGATGACAGTGATGGAGCAACAAAAAAGTTTGTTAAAGTTCACGTGGGAAGTAAACAAAATGAAATAAAGCAAGATTTAAACATTAGACTTGGTGCAATAAGTACCGCTGTTACAGAAACAGTGGGAAAACACATGAAAACTATGGCGAACCGTCAGAAATCAATGGATAAGCATCTGACAACTACAACGCATACTGTTAATACCCTTAAAACACAAATGAGAGTCATAAATGCATTAGTAGAGCAAATGAGAGGAGAGTATGTAATTACACTGCAGTCGTTGCCTTTCAGAGGGAAATCACAGAGGTACATGTTAACAACAGGTCTTGAATACTACAAATCATGCGTAAACGGAGAAATAATTTCTTGCTATATGACGTCACCAACAGCTCCTACTGTAAGACCTGATACATTAATTGAAATAAATAACAAGTCTGTTAGAGCTCTGCCTGCGCCAATTGCAAATGGTGATAGACTAAGCTTCACTGCTCCTGCAAATAAGGGACAGCCATTTTCTAAATATTGAGCTGAAAATCTCTTATAAACCGAAGTCGGCTAAATAAATAGGGTATATATTAATGCGAAAGTCTAATTTCAGTGTCATTTCAAGATGGACAGCGAGTGCATACGACTTAAAGTATCTGTAGCCATGCATACGTAGGCTATAAGAGAAAAGTTACGTTCTCTTAAAGGTCAGTAGTTTGAAACCCAGAGAGTGATGAGTGAAGTTCTTCAACCATTGTCAGATCCGCTTCAAGATATACTTGAAATAGAGAAAAAGAATACTACAAGCTAGGAGGAATCACCGAAAGAGGTGAAAGATGAGAAATTCTACAACTACCTTAATAAAGTTTGAAAGGACAGAAATGAAATAGATTCATCATATGGAGTACGATATGAGGATGGCAACTATGTGTTAGGGAAGAAGATTATTGATTTCATCAATAATAAAGTTCGAATAGGGGACGAAACGTATGAAACCACGCCTCGATAGAAGGAGCTCATCTTCAAGAGAATACCTGAAATGCAGGCATACACTGAAGATGACCTTGAAACATACAGTAGAATACTTAAAGCAACACATGTTCATCAAAGAAACTTCAGTAAGCATGGGCAGCTGAGATCGGGTAATTCCTACAAGTATAAGAGCATTATACGTCCTCTAGTAACGAAACACAAGGGATTAGGACTACAGTGGAAAGAACATCTCCCTAATATGGGACAAGACTACACCTACTGGACCAACCCTAATGATCTGGTCGATCGTCTTAGGCTACTTGTGGCATCTAGAGGCGCCGGCAATAACAATCATACTCAAGAAATTGAAGACATTATTCAAGAACTAAAAGTGGCAAAGATTATAGCATGACATCAGTGAAGCAAAATATAGCAAGCGAGCTCCATGATCCAACCCGGAGAAACTTCATGCGTCGAAAGATTATCAGCAAGGGACGTCATGACTTGGTGCAGATCGACTTGTAGGAGATGATACCGCATGTAAAAATCAATAAGAATTTCAAGTACATCATCATTGCAATCAACTTGTACTCTAAAATGGCATATGCGAGACCCCTAAAGGCAAGACAGGACTTCAAGTTGCAAAGGCTATGGAAGATATACTGCAAGAAATGGTAACCCCGCCCAAGAACATACAGAGTGATAGTGGGAAAGAATTTTATAACAAGCATTTTAAAAATTTAACGACAAAATGTAACATCAATTACTACAGTACCTATACACATGTGAAGGCTGCTGCTGTTGAACGGTTAATAAGAACTTTAAAGAATATGATGTATTGCGAATTTCTAGCTAAAGGAGCATACAAGTGGCTAGGTCTTTTACCTCAGATCATTACAAGGTATAACAACACTTACCACTCCACTATTCGAATGAAGCCTATAGAGGTGAAGAACAATAATCTTCCTCTGACTGTATAAAACTACACTCAAGATCGAAGAGAGGGGCAAGAAAGTTTAGTGTTGGTGATTATGTGAGGATATCCAAGGACAAGGGATCTTTTGAAAAGGGATCTGGAGCTAATTGGAGTATTGAAATATTTCAAGTTGTTCGTGTGAATCACACCAATCCCGCTACATACATGCTAAAAGTAATGACGGTGATGAGATCAAGGGTCCTTTTATGGGCATGAACTGCGACCCACACTGTACCCTAATAAATTTCTGGTAGAGAAAGCATTACGCAGGCAGGGAAATAGGAATCTTGTAAAGTGGTATGGATTCCCTAATACTCAATGGATTGACAGAAATGATTTATTGTAGAAAAAATAATAATGAAAATAAAGAGGCTTTCATTCCAGAATAATGTGTGTTTTTGTTTTATGATATATAATGAGTCAAAAATGAATAAATAAAATTAATTATTTAAAACATATTTTTTATACAAGATTAATGGTTTTTGTGGTCACAGGATTACATTTTTGTATCTTACATGATTAAAAATCAATTGATAAAGAGTTTAACTAAAAAAATTATGAAACTAAAAATTTACATATATACAGATACATTATTATTTGCATTTTATGATTCAACCCTGCATGCATACATACATACATACATGAATAGATAAACACACAATCACTAGGCTACATTTTGCTTGCATTTTATATACTTAAAAAATCAATAAATTGAAAAACAGAAGAGTTAAACAATTCATAAAGCTAAAAAACTTGCACATATACATATACGTATATTTATATGTACATTCAAGGTCTGTCATATATAAACAGACAGGAAGTTAAAATTTTTAAAAGATTTACATCGCTAAAAATTACAACACCAAAAATTACATAAATGCATTTATATATACTTCTAAGGGCCAGTCACACGCAGACAATAGTGACCCCAGTCAATTGTCTGGTCTGAGCCTTCAATAAGTTTTCTTTTATCGTCTGTACCATAGAGAGCGACCTTATTCATTTCTATGGTCGAGACTTTGTGTTTGAAGCTTCGAAATGTTGTTGTTTTTGTTAAAAAAATTCTAATATCGTTTAGACAGCCGAAATAGTGCTCAAAATGTATGTTCTGCATGCCGGTCTTGTTGATGCCTTTTTCTTTCATCATAGTTTGGTCCTCGTGCCTGTACGCATATAACTTGGACCTTAACCCAACATATTCTATCATAGGGATTCCTGCAAAATCATCCTTGAACAGGCCGATAACTTTCTTGTTTTGCGGTTTAATTCCGTAGCAGTTTTGTGTCTCATAATTTGATGTGTCAAAGTGTTCCTGATTTTCTCTGATAAATTTATAGATGTCAGTTGAGGTTTCCAGTATAAATGAATCCGTGTCCATGTAGCTCAAAATTAAATCCTCTATGCCTGGCTTCAATACATTATAAGAAAAACTATACATTAGATGTTTTGATATGTCAAGGATGGCTTGCCCTATATAGATGGGTTTATTCATGTACACTTCCTCTCTGGCAAGATCTATCCCTACAAGTTTTTCTGCAAATAAAATGCTCCGAACGTAAGTTGGTCGCGCTGTCAACTTCTTTCATTGCTTCCAAACTGTAACGTTACGGAAGTCATTGTATTTGCGTACATTCTCAATAAATTTACCGTATACAGAGCTGTTCATTTTCTTCCATAAATTCTGACCGAATTTGGAAGTTTCCCTTGCACGTCTCTCTGTATTTATAGTAATGTAGGTTTTCCGCCATTCTGACTGATCATATGCAACCAATCTATGGATCTTCTTTAGCTTCATGCCCAAATCAATGCACTGCTGGAGGTTTCTGTAGTGCAAGGTATACTTCTCTTTATTCTCGAGTGTTGCCAGCAGTTTCTTGTATTGGCCTCCAGGTGGTATCTCACTTTTCGGGCATAGCGGATAGTTGTGCTCATTTTGCAGATGCTCAGGGTATTCAAGGTCGACTTCCAAAACGTATCCAATTGGGGAATCAGGGGGCAACATCAAAGAAGTTTATCGCTGAAATTTCTTCTGGCAAAAGCCATCTCAGGTTCTTGTGCGTCATAGGGCTGGCCATGGAAACTCCATATAAATTATTGATATCGAGATAGGCCAAATATTAGCTTTTTTGTTTTTGATCGTGTCCAGGAAGGTATTCGTTGTTTGCTTTGGCATGTCTCTTTGATACAGTGCACATACCGCCCCTGATTCCTCCCTCAAGGAATTTAATCATTTCCTGGTCATGAATGAGGTCAAGCTTGACCTTGGTCACCTTGAGCATTGTATCAATTGCAAGACCTGGCAGGGTATAGTATCAGCACGGGTCCAAATTACATACCTCCAGAGAGAGGTCCCTAAACTTCTCGAATGCATCGGCCAATAAGAGCGTATCCGTTTTCAGATACAGGTCGCTGTATTCGCCCAGATTACTTATGTTGAATGTATTCCAGACTTTGACAGAATGGTTGTAGTCTTCTTGTGTTATGTCGTCGAATTTTTCTATTGAAGGCAGTCCTGTTTCCTGTAGTCTGGAAGGAGAGTCGACGTAACTGTAAGGGAACATTCCCTTAGATCTCACCAACTGCTGAGATGTTCGGGATCGGGATACTCAGAGTTCGTGATCTTGAACTCATCGCTGCTCAGCATGAAAGGCTAAACTAGATAGCTTATCCTCCAAGAACTTAAAGCTATCTAGAAACCTGAAATAGATAGTCCAGTAATTTTTGCTGAATGATATTATATATATCTGAGGAGTTTGAGATGCACGACATTGGGTGATCATCATATGCCAGGTGTTGCATCAGGAAATGGCTGTCATAATTGCTAAGACAATGAAAAATGATGGGTATGAAATCAGTTACCCGTCTATTTAAATTGCATGCATTATGAGCAGCCCCCAGGAGTACAGCGGTCACATGGCAGTGATTGTGTACCTTCAAATCGTCTACCTCAAACTCCTTGCATATGTGACAATGGCGAGCATTGCCGAAATCAGCCACGTCCTATGCAATCAATGTCATTTCTTCATTGCGGCTATATTGGTCAATGACCATATCGGATATTAACCTAAGCTCAATGAAGAACTCCTTGATTGCATTAGTACCTCTGAATGGCTTAAATCTCGACAATGACTCGTCATGTCGACATACGAGCTTAAGAGATATAGATATAGCCTCATGATGCTGGATAGCCCGAGTCCAGCTCTGATTAGCCGACGGCTCGCAGGACTGAACTCTGGCTAACACGCTCTCAATATCGGCATACACAACAAAATTTACAGGAGTACTCTTCGAGTAGGATGAGAACTCAATCACTTCACCCTGCTTAGGCATTTTGGGCACCTGGCACTGCATGCACTTCAATTGATGCGTTTTAAAAGCACCTTCATTATTGAAGTGCTTCAGGCAGGGCTCGCATACCCACTGCTTCCCATTATGTTTACTGATTTGCTTTGAAGTCAGCCTTGATATATCCTTAATCAGACAGTAGTGAGATCTTCCATTTTGCTCAATTAGTAATAGGTTAACTTTGAGTTCTTTCCTGCTGCTGGTTTGGTATAGAGGTATAATTGAGCACTGCCTTTCTAATCCAAATACTGAAACTGATACTCTTGGGTTTTGCTGCTCAAAGTCTAGAATCTGGCGTAGGCTTACAGGGAAGTCTATTCCCCTGTAATTGAATGCAGTGTATAACTGTTCTGCAGGGTATTTTCTCGTTCTATGACCATCGCGCTTTGCGGAATACTTTGCAGCGAGCAAATACCATGCAAAACGGTATTCATCGTCGTTTTTATGTTTACTATAGCACCCTTATTTCTGATTGCACTGGGTAACTCTATGTATCGCGATGCATTCAAGGGGTCATAGGAGCTAGTTCCAATAACAAGAGCCCTGACAGCGATCAGAGATTTTGAGCTTGCACCTCCTTCGAAATTCGAGAAGTTTTCTAGGATTTCATCGACCATAGAAATGTATAAGCTATAAAGATTACTTGATTGAAGGCCCAGCTTTGTCTTGCTATTGAAAATGATGGTTTCTTCATGCTCTTTTTCAGGAGATTGTATGAGGTACATGATTTCAATAGAGGCGTTACTTTAAAACCAGAAGAGCTTCTCCCGAGTACAGAAACCATCTCTCCCAATACAAGCCGCCTGGTTTCCTGCAGAAATTGACCGGGGTCAGCTATCTCTTAAATGTTGTCTATGCGGCTATTGAAAAAGCGTCCCTTGAGTGCCGATTCAATAACCTTACACTCTAGCTGGGTATGACGAACCTTTAGTTTTTTGGCATTGTTGCTGTATGCGATGTCGTCGCTGTAGGAGTTGGTGTCGGTAGTGTTGTCGTTACGACCGATGCCTGATAGTCCTGCAACTGATGATGGAGGGGCCATGAAAGATCCTGGATTGACGAGGGGATTAATTCCTTGACCGTGCTCCTCTTCAGCTTCGTGAGGTCTTTTGGAACCCCGGAGCAATGCTAAGTTGTCTGCATACTCAGGCTCCGGGTTCGTGACCGCTATTGAAGGTTCTATAACAACAAAGCGGAATTAATTGTAATGGCAGTTAAAATAGAAATGCGAGAATATGTGTTTATTAAATCATTGAAGAAAAAAGGTTAAAATCATGTGTTAATGTTACGATAATTATTTATATAATTGCATATTTTAATAAAAAATGAGTACAATTTTTTTAAAGAAAGGTTACGCGTTAACGTTACGTTAATTATTTATGTAAAAATGTTAGATCTAGAATAAATGAAGTTAAAAAGTCACCATTTCATTCACGAAGCAACTGCAGGTATACGCTCCTGTATGCACAATTCACGCAGGTGCACACCCCCTCACTATGAATAGTCGCCCATGGATCTCATACAGGCATCGGTGCAACATCTTCGAACCCGGGAGGCGGTGGAGTCAGGTAGTCTTGCGAGAATATAGGTGAAGGCAAGCTACCAATCTCGTCCATTTCCCCTGCTCCGAATGAAAGCGCTTCAGGAACTACAACAAAGAAGCAAAAAAGCAGACTTAGCTTCACATTGAACATTTTTAATTGAAAGAAGTTAGTAAATTGACTGCTTCATTTCATAAATGAAATTCTGATGTAAGCATGAATTGTTCGCTGCTTATACATTCATTAAAGATAAAGCTAATATTTTCTAGAAAAAGTATGTGTGATAATATATCTAAACTTACCATTTACATCGTTAAACATCTGTATTGCAGCAACTCTGTATTCGCAGTTATTGCATGTACAATACTGCTCTGAAGCGCTGTCCATGTCTGCATTCACCCCTGTAACGGGAGTGACATCCTCAAATCCAGGCGGCGGTGGTATGATATAATCACCCCCGATAAGATTGGTGACGGGGCTACTAGTATCATTAGAGATATAGCTGCTATGCAGCGGTACAGCTGATGTCTGATCTCCCGCCAGGGTGCTGGCATGTTGTATCGTGCGAATGCGGCTCTGACGACTCCCATTGCGTTTGTAGTATTACCTGTGAAAAAAGTTAAGACCTGTAAATTCGATTGTTTTTTTAATAACTGATAAAAGATGAATGAGTAGAGAAAGTAATGTAATATGAAATAAATAAATAGAGAAAATCGTATAAATGTTAATAGAATGTGTTGTGAAAATCGTATGAAGGTTTACGGGAAAGAATGAGAAGAAGGTGTAGAGTAAATCGTATGAATACTTACAGAAGAAGAATGTGTAGAGAAGATCGTGTAAATGTTTATATAAGAAGAATGTGTAGAGAAAATTGTGTGAATGTTAATAGAAGAATGTGTTGAGAAATCATATGAATGTTTACAGAAGAATGTGTACAGGAAATCATATAAATGTTAGCAGAAGACTGTGTAGAGAAAATGGTGTGAATATTAATAGAAGAATGTGTAGAGAAAATGGTGTGAATGTTTACAGAAGAACGTGTAGAGAAAATGGTATGAATGTTTACAGAAAAACGTGTTGAGAAAATGGTGTGAATGTTAATAGAGGAATGTGTAGATAAATTGGTGTGAATGTTAATAGAAGAATGTGTAGAGAAAAGCATATGAATGTTTTTGCAAGAAGAATGTGTGGAGAAAATCATATGAATGTTTATGTAAGAGGAAAGTGTTAAGCCAATCGTTTGAATGTTTACAGAAGAATGTGTAGAGAAAATGGTGTGAATGTTAATAGAGGAATGTGTAGAGAAAATGGTGTGAATGGTAATTGAATGTGTAGAGAAAATGGTGTGAATATAAATAGAAGAATGTGTTGAGAAAATCGTATGATAGTTAATAGAGGAAAGTGAAGAGTAAATTGTGTGAATGTTTATACAAGAAGAATGTGTAGAGAAAATGGTGTGAATGTTAATAGAAAAATGTGTTGAGAAAATTATATGACTTCATGCAAGAAGAATGATTAGAGAATAAGTATGAATGTTTATGGTTTAGGATCTAAAGAACTATTTACACCACCGATGAAAGCTCTACATTTTTTTAAAAAATTCTGATGTTAATTATTAAAGAAGTGAAATTCAGATAAACACTATGATACTCTTGCAATGATTCGTCTTTCACATAGATGTGTAAAATCTCACTCACCTTACATTATATATAGATGTCACTGGATGCAGTGTAGAAGACAATAGCACCGACTTGGAGTAAGCTGTATCACAGCGTTATAACGTTAAGTTAGTAACTCGCAGTGGTTTTCGCATCCATCGACGGTTGTTTATATAGGAACCTAAAGCCCTCAGGCAATTCCAACGCGTGAGTATGTCGGGGGAGATGTTACACGTCACGTGATTATTGCATCCAATGACATCAACTCTTGCTGCGCATGCGCAGAGAGAAGTAGCCTTCAGGCAACGCAGGCGGCGCCAGGAAGTCGAGGTGGAATGGGGTGGAATTTAGGGTCTAGCAGTTATATGATATTTGTCTCCCCCCGTGGGAACTGCAGCCTCTTTCTTTTCCCACAGTCAAACAAAGACAGGGCAAGTATACAACCTTCACGAGTTTCTTTGTTAACAATATGCCAGACTGCTTCTTTTGTTAGAAGGGTCCAGCTTGTCCTTTTTTGTTATACGGCTGCGGAAGCGGGGTGCTACACGTGTAGTCTTTCTAAAGAAGCCTTGCTCTGGACAATAGAAACGGATAAAATAGAATATGTTCCTTTGTTAGCAGGCCTCAGGCTCATCTTTTGTTATAAAACATAATTTATCACGGTCTTTGTTCATTTTGACAGGCGAAGGGCAAGCTTTGTTCTTTTGTTATACGGCTCTGGAAGCGGGGAGCTACAGGGTGGTCCTTCTAAAGAAGCCTTGCTCTGGACAATAGAAAGGGATACAATAGCATCTGTCCCTTTGTTAGTTCGGGTCAAGCCTTTCTATTGTTCTTTTGCACGTGTTCGTCAGAAAATGCTCAGGGAATTCAATAGAGCTGGGACAATAGCGTCTGATCCTTTGTTCACAATACTCTATTGTTCATTTTGACAGGTGATGTCGTCAAACAATGCGACTGGGGGGTGAGTTGCTGCAGGTGCAGAAGTGCACGTGTCCGGATATGGAATGGGTAGAATAACGTCTCCGCCTTTGCTACAGAAGCGTAATCTATTATTCTGTGGTTCGTTTTGACAGTTGATTGACAGCCTTAATTGCTCACCTGTCAAGCTTCCATTATACTCAACAAGATTTATGACCGCAGCTGCAACAGAAAGTACCATGGAGCTGGGGATGGGGAGGGTTTGGGGGCCTCATTTGCATATGAATACACATTCCAGCATATTAATTGCGCTGGATCTCTTATTTCTATACCACCCATAACATACTAAAAAGCAGATACAAAAATCTAAAAAATAAACATAAATAAAGGGAAAAGAACCAACTAAAACACAATATCATCATTTACAAGAATCATAAGCACAGACTCCAAGAAAACAGACACCCTTAAGCTCAGAAAATAAAAAGCTAAAAGCTAAAAATTTAAGGTAAAAGGACCGACACATGCACAATCATAAAGTTACATACATTCATTTCCATTAAAGAGGCGCTAACAAACAGCATAACACAAAATTTAACACCATAAACTACAATCACCATATTCATAACAATACAAATAATAAAACAAAAACATACCAAAAAATAAATAAAAATAAATATTGGGTGTTAATAGAGTGATAATGGCATAATCATTAATGTACCCCATTTTCTTTCTTTATTTAAGTTTTTCTCGGACTTCCATTCCTTTAATTCTTTTTCTTTCTTCTTCTTCTTCCTCTCTCTTCTTAGTGCTAAGGGACATGTAATTGCTTGGACGTTATTACCTTTAAATTCCGTGAAAATCCTAGTTCTTCCTTAGATTCTGCGTAAATGTTTTTTGTCTTGTACTATTTAATTTAATATCCCTGTAATACACGCTCATATTTAAAATTTATTACAGCCGTATAACATGCATAGTTTGATTATGTCTGAAATTGACGCTTATGAAGTCGATTTAGGACCCTAGTACCTACATTTTTAATAATTGCTCGTAGCAAGAGTATATGTATTCTTTTCACATATCTCTTTAAGATTACTTATTTAACAGTGCTTAATTTAGAAGTAAACTCCAATGAATGGTTACATGAATCGAGGTCTCAAGCATTATATTACACGTAATTTTCTACGTTAAATACAGTAATAGATTGCTTACAGTCCTTATTTAGCTACTATAGTGCAGAATATAATTAAAATGGGGTTATTGATAGAGAAGGGATCGAACCAAGGTATTAAGGATCGAATTGTTTACGGTTTTAATGTCTTTTGAATACAAGCTTATACTTAAAATGTATTTAAAAGTTATACGCCCCAAAGATATGCAGATAAACAAGTTTAAACACAAAGACTGGAACCCGGGGACTCAGGTACATGGGTAGACACGAGGAATAATCTAACTAATGGCATAACTTTCTTAAACGTTATTCTGAACGCGTATGTGCCTTGGTTTAGGAGTTCTGACATTATAGTTTTACCGTGCTATGGGATCGAAACAAGGACGGGTACTCCAAAATCTCAATAGGAAAGAAAACCGATAGGTATCGTATTAACATATGTCAGTTTAAGGGGCAATAAATCAAGAGTTCGAGAATTAAGCGCATAAACGCAATTAAGAATGTGCTTGTAAGTACTTAAAATAGCTTCGCAATGCCCGAAATGCCTGGAAAACTACCCCAAATGCCCATAAAAGCATAAAAAGTATGATCACGAACTTTCAATACCTCTTCAGAGTACCTATAAAACACTACCAGAACCCTTCAAAATGCCTATGCTAATGACTGCAATTCAGATAAAAGTGACCAAAATAACTACAAAGTGTCCTAAAATTCCCTAAAAACATGTGTCAATACCCGAAAATACCTACTCTTTTATTTAAAATACATTTTAAATGCCTAGAAAACTGCTCAAAATGCCAGTAAAAGCATAAAAATGCGTCGTCTAGGGTCTAAAATTTCTTCAAAGAACCTGAAATACCCCTACGAGAATTCCAAAAATGTCCATAAAACTGTGCGATATGCCTGTAAAAGAATAAAAATACCTGATTCAGAGCCTAGAATACCTTCAAAGTGCCTGAAATACTCCTACCAAAACTCTTCACAATACATGCGCCAGTGCCCAAAAATCCCATAAAAGTGCTCTAAGCACCCGGAAAAGTGACCAAAATACGATCAAACTGTACAAAAATTTCTTAAACTTCGACACCAATAACTAAAAATACCTGCTCCAGTGGCTAAAATAGTTTCTAAATCTCCTAAATGCCTGGAAGAGTGCCCGAAACGCCAGAATAAGCATAAAAAGTACCTGATCCAGAGCCTAAAATAGTCATACCGGAACTCCCCAAATGTCCGTAAAATTGTCGTAACTGCCTATAAAAGCATAACAAATGTAATACAGAGCCCAGAATACCTTCAAAATATCCCTAAGAACCTTCAAAATACATGTGCCAGTGTCCGCAATTCCCCTAAAAGTGCCCAAAATGTTTCCAAAAGTACCTAAATTACCTGCACAAATGCAAAAATATCTATTCCATAGCCTAAAATATATTCAAAGTGCCCTAGAAGCTGCCCCTCCGGAAAATACACCCCTCGGTGCCCAAAATATCCTCCAAATGCTCTAAATGCCCGGAAAGCCGTCAAAATACTTTAAAACAACATAAAACGTTTTTCAAATGTCCGAAAGTTTCATAAAGGTCTGTACCAATACCCAGAGAACACCTGTTCCAGTTTCTAAAATACCTTCGAAATGCCTGAATTGTCTCTGCCAGTATTGCAAAATGTCCTAAAAGCATGTGCTAATACCCGTAAATACCTGCCCCAATGACTAAAATGAATTTGAGATGCCCCGAAATATCCTACAGTGCTCGAAATGCATGTAGCAATATCTGAAATACTTACTCCATTGCCTAAAGTTTCTGAAAACCACTCTATCACGCGAAAAAGTATCCTAAAATGGAGTAAATGTCGTAGCTTAGGACTACATGGCATGAGGTCTACGTCAGGTTAGACATTGGCAGGGTAGAGGAGAGTATAGGTTTAGGTTGAACTCAGATAAGTTCGTTAGCTATTGAGTTACATCAGATAGCATCGCACAACGTACCATACAACGGACGTACATACGCGTATATACTGCTAACCATCTTCAAATGAACGAGAAATTATTCTCAAAAACACCCTAGAACACCTTCAGCCCTGATTTCCGCAGTATCTCTCCTGATATTCCCTATCTATCCCACGTATCAGCACTTCATTCTGCATTAGAATCCCCCTTACTAATCCTACAAATATGCATCTTTGCTTTGTGTGACACACCTACCACGAGTACATAAGTAGTTTATTTTCTTGAGGTGTAATATTGGATCTATTCCTTTATAGTAAATATTTGTTATAATTCACAGCAAATTAAATTCTCTAAAACAAAAATTACGAGGCGTATTCTAAAACCAAGGTCTGGTGAACAATATTTAGTGGATGGTAGGCCTGAATTTCACGCCTGCAGCGCAGTCTACCGACTCCTGAGGAAGATACCGCATTGTTGGTGTGACGCAGTAGGCGTTTGCCAGTCGGTGAGAGCAGGTCTCAATGGCCGCGACAATCGTAGATACCGCCAGTTGTGAATTGCGCAGTGTGATTAGATTTTTGCTGGCAAAAGGATCCATCGTGAGTTATGCCGCGTGTATGGACCGGACATAATGAGTGACAATCAGGTTAGACACTGGTGTCGAGAATTTCGAAATGGCCACACAAATGTGCACGATGAACAGCGGAGTGGTGGGCCCAGTATTCGGACCGATGACATCGTCAAGCAAGTAAACCAAAAGCTTCGAAGTGATCGACGTTTGACGATTAGTGGTCTGGCTGATGAATTGTCAAATGTTGCTCGAACCTCACTTTACAGGATTGTCACTGAACAGCTTGGATATTGGAAACTTTATGCGAGGTGGGTGCCAAAACTGCTCACCGGTCAACACAAAGAGCAACGAATGGGCAGTACAGGCAGTGTTTGAAGCACTATATACAATATTGAGCTGGTTTGTTTTCCACATTGTTACGGGCGACGAGACATGGATAGCGTACACCAACGTAGAATCCACATATCAGCTAATGCAGTGGCGCCGTTCCGGTTCACCAAAACCAAAAAGGTGTAAGCAATCGCCATACACGAATCGCAAAATGATGGCTACCGTGTTTTGGCACGAAAAGGGCGTCCTTTTGATTGATTTCATGAACTGTGCGTCAACAATTACAGCTGACGTGTACTTTGCAATCCTTACGAAACTGAGAAGATGGATCCAAAATCCACGCTGCGTGTAACTGTCGTCTGCATCATCCTCCTGCACGAAAATGCACATACGCACACCGCTACCAAAACCAAAGAGAAGATTCAAGAGTTTCATTGGGAACTCTTTGACCACCCTCTGTACAGTCCCGATCTGCACCAAGCCACTATTGCCTCTTCTTGTATTTGAAACGGTGGCTGGGTGGACAACGATTTCAAACCGACGATAAACTCAAGGCGAGCGTTACCAACTGGTTCAGGTCCCAGGCGGCAGACTTCTATGCCGAGTAATTAAGGCTGATGCAGCGTTACAACAAGTGCATAGATGTGAACGGCGATTATGTGGAAAAGTAAAGTATATATAGGCACATATTACTTTCAATAAAAACCTTATCTCATGAGCGATGTTGTTATGATCCAAACGGACCTTAGTTTTGGAATACGCCTGGTATACAACACTACGCCCATATTCCTAATAACCTTTTAAGATGGGATTATATATTCATTTGCTCTTAATGCATCGCCATTTGGTGTAGTGCTTCTTCTGTTCGTCGTTATGAAAAATTCAAGAATCAACTGCATTTGCAGTGAAACCTACTATTTGGAAACCTAGCGAAATAAATACAGTAGTCAATTTGTAAATGAGACTTACTCCAGATAACCAGTTTACCGAAGATATAAAAAGCGGCGGTAACACCAATGTTAGTAATGCGATTATGCTAGGCTTTAATTGCCAATATCTCGGATAAAAGTGCCGTTACCATTCACCAAGTTCGGAAACTTGAGTATATGCCGGATTAAAATTTTAACGGAGAATGCGTGTAAGGTAATGTAGGAATATTTTTACACAAATTTTATTAATATTCTTCAGTGGTACTGTAAAATTTGTTAATTTAGTTTATAATGTATTAACCGGTCCTTATATGGATATTCGTTGTATGATATTTATTCTTTACAATTCTCTGATTTTTACAGACGTGAAGTAAGCTCATTGTTTCATTACCTTGAATTTTAAGTATTATGGCGGTTTTCTTGTGTATTTTAATTTACATTTATATCAGTAACTATATATCCATTATGGTTAGAGTAATCACTCCTTTATTTAAATTGACTGTCTCTACATAGGAACCCTAAGCATTTTGGAACCTTTGTTCAAATAGGTAAATGAATATGTCGTGGGCGTATTTGAGGGTCTAGGAGGGAGTGAGTGAGAGACGCTCAACACGGGTGCATCCGCCATATATCACAGTGAGATAAGGGATGTTTGGAGGGTGACGGTGGGCGCTCAAAGAGATGCATCCACCAATTATATCACGGCCATACTTTGGGAGTTCCTCAAAGGATTGCACGGGGTGTGACAAAACTTCAATGTGGAAGAAGATCCGTGCATCTCTTTCACAGACTACTTCTAACTTAAGCTTCGAATTCGAACCAAAGCGACTCGCTGAACAAGGAAGGAAACCCGGTATGGGGAAGGTCTCTAGGATTTCCTATACTCTGTAGTACTTGCTAACGGAAAGAGTGCTAGTTTGACCAGAGCGATCCCAAACAATTAAATGATAGCCCCACACTTAAGAAAAATGTATAATGCATTATAAAGTATGCACGAGACCGTAAAGAGAGTTTACACATAACTGGAAGAAAAACATCTTACCTGTCGTGAAGGGTGAACGCATGGTACTTGTTCGTTGTCACATTTTAAATAAGGATGTTAGAACACTGGATTTTTAGTAAGGTGAGCGGCCTGAGCTTCCGCCACACCTGACAAGATTCCGCCCCGAGGATACAAAACCAGGGGTTTATGAAGTGAAATCCAGCTAACCACGCAATAAGTCATTTCATAGGGTAACATGCTGCCGGAAACTCAGCGGTCTCACGTCCATTGACTTAGGTTGAGTGAATTTTGATGCAGCTATTTCCGCGTATCATATTGTCGCATCCATTGTGGTTGGACATAGCGGGATAGCGGTTTCAAGGTAGAACATCTCAAGCTTGGCTTAATATTAATTACTAGGTTTATTAAACTTAGATGTTTGCAATGTTGAGTTTACATTGAAAAGGGGGAACAAAGCTAGAGTACATGTAGGATCTTACTTTGAAACACTTGTCGTGTGTGATGTGGACGGACCAGTGAATCCATCGTCGAAGATAGCAGATTAGGATGCTGACGGGCAGCGATTCGACCCTGTCTAGTATGTGTTGGTCTCCCGTGATCGGCGCTCATGCGCTAGCTTAAATAGGCAAGAACCGACTCAATCTTAATTACGTCTATATCCTGTTTGTGGTAAGCCGACGCCATACTTTAAGTATGATTGAGCGGATATGTGTAGGATTGAGCGGATATGTGTAGGATTGAGCGGAAACACGTGATCGGTTCCATGTTGCAAAAGGCAACATTATTCTAAGAATTTCTATGGGAAATGACGCAAATGAAAAAGTCCCTTGGGCCAAACCTAGGAAATGAGGTAGCCCACATACGTCCTGTCACGTACACATCTTAAGAAACTTGCTTAAGGCAGAAAATGTAAAATATGATTCTATCAGAATTTAGAAAAATGAGCCATGTTAATGTTAGGACCCAAATTAATGTAAAATAAAAGAGTCCGTCTAACGCCACATGCGACAATACTCCCCTGCTCTGAGATGACACCACCTGGTGGCGTTAAAAACCTTAAAAACAAGTAGAGCAGAAATAAAGTTCAAAGGGGTACCCAACATTGCGTAACAAACGGATAAATAAACGAAGTACAATAAGATATAAAGAAATACAAAGTTACATCAGGGCACTTAGGCAGCCCAGCACACTTGCTAGGTGCTAATTGGGATAAAAATTACAAAAATGGAGTACAGCCCTGCCTCCATGGAGGTAATTAACGCTCTATATTATGTGGCTGCAGAAAAAGGTTAAGATTATATAGGGAGAAAATGGAATAGGAAGAAGGGTTACAAGGTGAGTTGCAGATCCAGCTCGAGCGAGGACAAGTCCCATCACGGCACATCACTGCATTGTCTGGTAAGTCTAGGACACACTGTAACACTATGTACAACGGCGGACCAAAAAACGCAAGTTTATGCTTGTCGAACGCGCCTATAAGGAACGTTTATAGAATTTCCGCTCTGCCAGGAGAAGAGGAACACGAGTACATGTGTCCTCACAGAAAGTAGCAGCGGCAGGGAATCCGGCGGAAACCACGTAGAGATTGCGTTTGTAATCAGTAACATATAGTTAAATACCGAAGGATGCACCTGAAGAGTCGTTTTATCAGAGATGAGAGCTGTGCATATGAATTCCATTGTTTTCTCGTGGTTGAAGGATGTCATTGTGCATCCCATACGCCGTCAAGTGTCCAGTGCGTCCCACGATGAAAATTGAGCCGTTAATTTCCTGTTTGCAGTCCCAGCGTCTAAGTAGCGGTGACGCATCTGGTCCGCTAAACGATATTGTTTAGGCAGCCCCCGATGTTCCTATACGCCATCAACATCGGGAGCAGGGCGTCACAAAAAAGTAGTATCTCCAGTTGTTTGGTAATATTTTGGCAAAGTGTTATTTACTATAACGAATGATAATCACGCATTATTAATATTGACGAAATTGCTTATGGATCTGTGTTATGCGTATAGATAATAGTACAATCACGTATGAAATTGTGAGTTATAAGAGGAAGCGTACGCTAGTGAGCTAAACAACGTAGTTTCGGTTATGCGCAAGTAAGATGGAAGTAAATAAATTTACAAGGGATTAAAATTTGCTGAAAAACAGACAAGGTGATCACGAGAATTAACAATTATTGTAATTGGGAATACAATTTATACTAAAAAATAAAATTCAACAAGTGAGATACATGTTCGTTTAGCGAAAATTAATGGAGTTGTCTAATTTATAAGAGGGGGGAAGTACATTTGTACTCTGAGGTTATTATCTAACATTAGTAACTTCCGGCGGTCACAGATAATGACGCCGCCGAATAGGAAATGCATATCGATCCTATATAATCTCAGTTGTTTCAGTGGCGTGCCGTTTTGGCCAGGTCATATGTGTGTTTTACTTATGTTTAATGCGTGATTGATAATATGTCATTTATCTGTTAGGTTTGATGGGTTGTGGAGGGTTGTGCGTGTCCATAGAACTACCTAGATGTCTGGTCTATTGTTGTGACCGATATAATAAAATGAACGTGATTATGTGTTAGTATTTTGACTTTCAGTTAGTGATTTAAGAACTTAAAAGTTATCAACGAGATACTATTGTTACTATATATGTATATGCACATGCTTTGGCAAGAACCCATTGTTCACTTTATGGAATGCTAATAGAAGTCAAGCTTAATTGTCATGAATTCAGACTTGAGAAAACAAAATTAAGGGAAATTTTATATGTCTTCAGTCAGTGCTATCGACGTTGAGGTTTCAGTAATCTCACCTGTAGACTTAAGGTAACTTCAGAGGCGTGCGGTAATCCAAAGGGGTGAACAGAAATTAATGTTATTATGTTATTGTGTGTTATAATCTTATGAATGTGGTCAGTACTTCCAATGTTATTGCTATTGTGACTATTATTTTATTATTATTATGAATAATCCCATGATTATGATTATCAGTATAATTATTAAGATGATTATTATGATCATAATTATTTTCGTTGTTATTGGTGTTAATAATACTGTGAACATCGACAATGTTGTTATAATTGAAGTTGGTAATATGAATATTGCCTTTAGTTTCTGGAATTAATGTCTCTTAAATAGTTTATAGTACGGATACAGTCTGGAAACGTGAACAATACTTTCGTTTCTTCTTGGTCCCGTGGTATTTCGTATGCGATAATTAACTGGTGACGTCTGTTGGAGACTTTCGTAAGGTCCATAATATCTATGTAGCAACTTAGTTGACCTGCCTTTCTTACGTGTCGGGGTAAACAACTTCACTAGCTGCCCTGGTTGGAACTTAAGCCTTCGTCTCTTCCTGTCGAAAATTTGTTTATATTTATTCTGCTTGCGTGTTATGTTAGCTTTCGCAACTTCTCGAGCTTCCTGAATTCGAGTCTGTATTTCTTTGACAAACAGATTGTCGGTCGTCGCTTTCAATTGAACTTCTTCCGGTAATGTGGGATGTCGTCCGTAGAGTAGGAAAAAGGGGTCATCCCTGTAGACCTTTGTCTACTGGTACTGTATGCGATGAGTACGTGCGGCAGCGCCGCGTCCCAATCGTCCTGTTTCGTGGAGGTGTAATGTTACATCATGTTAATGACTGTCTGGTTTGCTATCTCTACCCATCCATTACAGGCTGGATGATATGCCGTAGTGAAGATAGATTGGACACCCATTAGTTTTAATAACTGTTTCGTTACATCACTGAGGAACACTGCTCCTCTGTCGGATAGTAATTGAACTGGTGCGCCGTGACGACACAATGTTTTTAGTATGAATTTTGCAACGTGCTCTATTGATCCTTTTGGAACTGGCCTTCCTTCGGTCCATTTAGTGAGAAGGTCAGTGGCGATAATAGCCATGGTGTTACCACTTTTTGACCTTCTAAATGGTCCTATCAGGTTGATCCCCCACCTAGAGCACGTCTGAGATACGGAGATCGGCTGGAGCAAGCCGGCCGCCTTGACATTTCGGGGGCCCTTACGCGATTGGCAACTTGCACAACCCTTGACGTATTTCTCAATAGCTTTCCGCATTCCTATCCAGTAGTAACGCGAACTGATTTTGGTGAAGGTTCTGGTAAAGCCTAGATGACCAGACAGGGGGTCATCATGACATGAAAATAAAATTTCATGCTTCAACTGTTCGGGTATCACCAACAGGTGCAACGGTCCTGAAGCTCCTGCATTTTTGCGGTATAGCACATCTGATTTTAAGGTGTAAGAGGCAGCCTGCCGTTGTAGTTTTGGTGAGCACGTGTTCGGGTTTTATAATGTAGTAATTAATGGTCGAAGGTGAGGGTCACGTTGTTGCTCCTGTGCAACTTGCACTGGCGTTAGCAAGCAAGTGATAAGTTCGTCCGTTTGTTCAACTATATGGGGTGTAGGTTCATCAACTGGAAAGCGTGATAGTGCATCGGCGTTAAGATGACGTTTACCCGACTTATACTGGATGGTGAGGTTATATTCTTGAAGTTTGAGTGCCCATCTAGCCAGACGTCCTGTTGTATCTTTAAGATTTCGTAAGTAGCACAACGCATGATGGTCAGTTACAACATGGACGGGAAACCCATAAACATAGGGTCTAAAGTGTGTCAAGCCGTAAACAATGACAAGTAATTCCAATTCGGAAATGGTATAGTTCTTCTCATGCTTGTTCAAAGATCTGAAGCAGAAAGTTATGGGGTGAAGTTGTCCATTTAATCGTTGCAACACAGAACATCCTATGCCGGTAGTGCTGGCATCGACGTGGATTTCTGTATACGCTCCCGGCTGAAAATGACTGAGAACGGGGGCCTGAGTGATCAGAAGCTTTCATTTATCAAAAGCATCTTGATTACTTGAGTCCGTTCATAGGCTTTGTTCTTTCGTGTGAGTTCGTAAAGGGAGCTCGCAATGGAAGCAAAATTTTGTATAAACCTTCTATAGAAGCTAAATAAGCCCAATACTTTGCGTACGTCACGTATGTTTTTGGAAGTCGGCAATTGTGTGATGGCTAGGATTTTATCAGAATCCGGCTCAACCCCTTTAGCCGAAACTTCGAATCCAAGGAGTTTGATTCGAGACATTCCGAAGAAGCATTTTGCAGGCTTTAGTTTAAAATTGTGAGTTTGTAATTTGCGAAATACTTCCTCCAAATTGTTAAGTAATTCCGGAAATGCGGATGCAAATACGACAATGTCATCGAGATAGACCAATGCTTTCTTAAATTTTAGATCGCCTAGAACTTTGCTAGATATTTCCGAAAAGAAACTTGGGGCATTACGAAGACCAAAGGATAATCTACGGAAACAAAAGTGGCCTGGATCTGTGCAAAACCCGGTATATTTTTGACTATTTTCCTCAATCGGGACTTGAAAATATGCACTTAGTAAGTCCAGAGGGCAATACCATTGAGAATTTCCCAAATAATTAAGAAGGTCGTCAATAAGAGGTAAGGGGTAGGATGAAGTCATTGTCACCGCATTTAATTTCCAATAATCGACACAAAATCTCATTTCACCATTCTTTTTCTTAACTAAGACCACAGGGGCAGCTCAAGGACTATGCTCTTCCTTGATAATATCTGCGTCGAGCATCTCACGCACCTGGGATTGTATGATTTCTCTTTGTGCCTGAGATACACGATAGGGTCTTTGTTTTATAGGATTGTCATCAGTGTCCTGAATTTTAAACTCTGCTATGTTTGTTTTTCCCAACGCCTTTAGTTGGGTAGCAAATACGTTGCGGTATTTTTGCAATAATGCACTCAGTTGTGTTTGTTAGTCTTGTGTTAATTGCGAATTCAAATTAAATTTAGCATTATCATTGTCAACTGATCGTGCGTCATCGGGAGACCAATTTGCCTCTTGTATTAGCGCCACCTCATGCACATAAGCAAGAGTGGTTCCCGAGAAAATTGTTTTGGGCTTTGCTGTATTGTTGAGCACAGGAATAACACATTCCTGTCGCGCTTCGCAGAAGATAGGTGATATTTGTATGTTTTCCTTCTGCATCACCGCCTCTTTAGGTTCCAAGAGAACTCGGCCCATAATGTCAGAAGGTAATTTCACATTCACGTTTACCGAAATGAAAGGGAGAATGCGAATGTCCTTTAAACAACATGCTTTGTGTGGCACTTCAGTTTCCTCGTCAGATTCCACAGTTATTTGTGCCAAAGGGCAGCCTAGTTTTTCGCTACAATTTAATGTCAATTTTAATGTGTCTGGGAATTTAAGGGTAATAGTATGATTTTCCAGGTCAATTAGTACCAAATATTGGTTCAGGAAGTCCATCCCTAAAAGGAGATCATGCCCGAACTCTTTAACAACAAGAACGTCCTCATCGAAGGATATGCCGCTAATTTCGAAGCAAAGAGTGAGGGAATAACATTTGTCTAGTAATTTATTATCCGCTGTCCAAGTATTAAGCTCTTTGGAACAGGGTGGGGGTGTGGTGACAAACGTTTGTTGCACGACGCTGACTGCGCTTCCTGTATCGAATAGTATGCTTACTGGTTGATTGGCTATCGTACCTGGTATGGTAAGGACATTTACTGGCTGAATAAATGCAGTCGTCTGATTTGGTATGTTCTTGGTAATAGACGTCACGGAACTTATTCCCGTGACGTTTATTGCGCGTTTGGGTGATTGTGTTGCCTGCAATTCGGTGCTGTATGCCCTGATTGTTTGCACTTAAAGCACGTAATTCTACTGCTAAGTGTACGACCGGAGGCATTAGGATCACGCCATCTCCATCTGGAGGCAACATTAAGACCGCCGTGCTGACTATAGCTACCGCTACCAAGCCCTTGTTCCGTTCCATAACTTTGCTGAGGGGTGAAGCAAGGCGTGTCAAATGGCCTCTGATGCCTGAATTTTAATCTTTGCATTTGTCTCTGCAAGTCGCAGATTTGCCGCTGTAGTTTATTTACGCCCGATTGCGCAGTTGGTCGACTGACCAGTGATACTGGTTTGGATGCGGGAAATAGTTGGGCATCAACCCTTTGACCAGCCAGGTATCTGGCCAATTCTACGCGTCGAACAACCTGTATCAGCTCTCTAATGGATTGTGGGTTCGAGGGGAGGACACTTCCTATCAACGAGGGTTTTAATCCGCGCACAATATGGCGAATTATTTCAGGTTCGGCCATGCCGGGATTTACCCCGTCACAGAGAGCTGCTACATCATATATGTAAGTCTCTGTTGGTTCAGACAGGTCCTCACTCTTTGGCGTAGGCGGCATTCTAAAATATCATCATGCGCCGCTGGTACGAACGCTGTATGAAGGGCATGTTTCAGGTCGGTCCATTCGAGACGCGGATGATGAAGTGCATATATTTTAAACCAATTTGTTGCTGCTTCTCGTAAATAGCTTGTGCATATCTTCCCACCCATTTTTCGTAGCTAAATGGGTAGTTTCCAATGTCTTGACCGGGCTTGCCTTCGAATTTTCCAGGGTCAATGAAAGGTCATGCAAAATGCACATTCGCGGTAATGACGTTTTCGCACTGGGTCCCTTCGGGAACCGAGGTTGCAGCCGACGTAGAGGCCGTATTCATTGCTATAATGTCTTCCGTCGAGCTTGAACCTGAAGACGCTAACGTTCCAAAAGAATCTTGGGACAAAACTGTGTTGTTTAGGTCACCCACGCTCAAACTGCGTATCTTTGGTGCAAAATACTGAATGGAGTCAAACCTCGGAGTCGACTACTAGATCTAACACGGATATTAGACATATGCACTTGATTCTGAGTCTGAGTTGTAGTATCCAAGATAGTATGATATTCACAGATTAATTTTCTGATTTCGGCGCTAATAGGACTGTCGCTGAGATACTTTGGTAATAATTACATGCAAAGGAGAAAAGAACACATATAATTCTCAAATAATACTTAGACAGTAAGCCAAACATTTTAAAAAAATAACTTAATAACTAGAAACATTTAAAATTACGTGGTCGGCATTAGGAGCCGCGAAAAACGGGAAACTTTTAAAATTGAGAGACCGAAGATCGAACCTCACTTTTCAATAAAATAATTTCGAAAACCCGACGCCTCCACCATATTGTCGCATCCATGAGTGGTTGGACATAGGGGGAATAGCGGTTTCAGGGTAGTACATCTCAAGCTTGGCTTAATATTAATTACTTGGTTTATTAAACTTAGATACTTGCAATGTTGAGTCTGCATTGAAAAGGGGGAACAAAGGATGTAGGATCTTACCTTGAAGCACTTGTCGTGTGTGATGTGGACGGACCTGTGAACCCATCGTCGAAGATAGCAGATTAGGATGCTGACGGGCAGCGATTCGAGCCTGTCTAGCATGTGTTGGTCTCCCGTGAGCGGCGCTCATGCGCTTGCTTAAATAGGCAAGAACCAACTCAATCTTAATGACGTCTATATCCTGTTTGTGGTAAGCCGACGCCATACTTTAGGTATTATTGAGCGGATTTGTGTAGGATTGAGCGGAAACACGTAATCGGTTCCATGTTGCAAAAGGCAACATTATTCTAAGAATTTCTATGGGAAATGACGCAAATGAAAAAGTCCCATGGGCCAAACCTAGGAAATGAGGTAGCCCACATACGTCCTGTCACGTACACATCTTAAGAAACTTGCTTAAGGCAGAAAATTTGAAATATGATTCTATCAGAGTTTAGAAAAATGAGCCATGTAAATGTTAAGACCCAAATTAATGTAAAATAAAAGAGTCCGCCTAACATCACATGCGACATAATTCACCTTACCGTATGGTAGCCTTAACCTTCAGAATTTGTAACGTGTGAATATTCCAAAAACACACATTAAGAATATAACAATACTTAGACGAATAGAACAATACGTCATCCTCCTCTCCAGAAGAAGCAGCCGTCCTTGGCTGACAGCAATGAACAGAAAAGCAGAAGCTGAGATACAATGGACATAAAACATGTTGATTACGTAGTAAAACAAAACAAATGTACAGGAACTACATATTAGAGAGGCGGGCTTTTCTCTTGTGGTATCTGTAGTCGTTAGCTGATTTTTCATTTTTTTCGTGGTGTGTATATACCTTTAATTACAAAATTTGTAAAGGAGGGAGGTAAGCAGTCGGGATAAAGGGTACGGATTGAGTAAGGAGAGATGGAGAGTAGGCGAAGAGAAGGAAGGAATAGTGAACGGGAGAATACTCCCACGGGAAGAACTACCGGAGTGGAAGAGGGGGGAAACGACAACAGGAACATCCACGCACATTTCCCAACGAGAAACTGAAGGTCCATGCACAGTCCAGAAGAGGCGATGACAGCGGACGCACATTCACCAAACACATCCTCGTATATGGGTCGGGGCGAGAGAATCTCGTCCGAGCAGTCGGGCAACTAAGCAAATGCTTCCGCGGGTGCAACAGCAAATACAAGTGTCACTCGACACAATAGCATGGAGAAGGTGACACCGGTGTTCATCCAGAGAAGCAACACAAGGCTCCCACAAAAGACAGCTGATGTCAAATAACGACAAACAGATCGTAAGTTGGGAGACCACATTATCCTTTCTATCAGTCATAACAAACATGAGCCGTGGTACAAAGATAAAGACGAGGGGCTCATCACAAAATACAGGGAAGTTGTATCAAGAAACGAGGAAGGGGAAACTTTCGGAAACAAATAAAGGAATATAACACAACAGACGAGAGGAGTGGAATAGAATGGGGTTACGAGTAAGGTACTTTCGGGGTAAGCGAGGGGGGAGAGTGAGACGGATAGTGCATAAAATAAGGAGGTGTGCTCATATGAACAATACATCGTATTGCTGCAATGTATTCTGCTTGCGCGGCAAATTCTCGGCTACCAGAACACACGCGCGGCTGACCTTGCAAGGTAGCGGAAGGAAGTCGGTGACAGGCCGGTACGCTACAGCGTGGAATGAGTGAGCGTATGACAAACACAAGACACAGTACATGCAAAGGCAACTAGTGGGTCGAGAACCCAACACGTGTATCATACATCCTTGAGGTGAAAGGGAAAAAGTACAAATTCAATGTAGCAAATAATCAAATGAAATGCATAATGACCTCAGCTATATATGTGTGTGTGTGTGTGTGTGCGCGCGCAATGTGAACAAATCATAAGAGGACAACACGCCTTTTCGTTATACTGAAATTAATTTATCTGACTAATGCTCACACACCTTTCCTTCTCCGCTATAAATGGAGGGACTACCAGAGACGTCAGTACTTATAGTTATACAAAGTCAAGGGCAGTTCATAATCAGTTACTCGAAATATTAATGTTACGACTCCACATAGCCCAACATAATTCAACACATACGACATAGTGCCACGCTCCTCACCGTGGGGCTCCGCTCCCGGGACCCTGGAGGTTGGTGTCTTGTGGGTAGGTATCGTGCGACGTCGGATGCGTTCTATCTGGAAACGTTAGTGAACCCGTCCAGGCTTGTCCCGCCGACATTCGGATCTGGTCGGGTTTCTCCCCTCATCCCTCCCTCCCAGGGGTCACGTTGGAAGTACAATGGGCCGACTGGCCTGCATGTGTTGCTCTGCCCCGGTTCCGGAGGCCCCTCTGTGATATGTACCTTTACCTTTTTACGACATAGTGCCCTATCCAGACCGTGAGGTTTAACTGTAAGGTAATAAAACTCCAAGTTGTCTATTCCTACGACTACCATAACAGTATAGTTGTAAACAAACAATATAACTAGAACATCTGATGCGGCCGACACATGTAACAGGGAGACCTCGCGGTTTTCAACTCGAAGCTGTCGTGCAATTTCCACTTCCTACAGAAAATATAAATTTATACACGACCGTCAGGCATTTAACGTGCATCCACAAAAACAAACGCCGAAAAACACATTGGCGTATCTGATAGGTCACAATCTATACCTTTAAACACATATGGAACTATCCTTAACACAAAGGAGGGGGAACTAATATTAAATTAATATTTAAACCTCATAACCCTATCCAAGTGACGGGGGTATGAGCTACTTGAGAAAACCTTTATGTTACTTTGATCGATACGCAGACGCCCAGAAAAAAAAATTAGCTAAATTTGTTTACAAACCACCCTAAGAGGCTCCAAGCGTTCTCGAGGGATGAATGAGAAATAAAAATACAGTTTAGAACAGCCAAACAATTCCTATCACATGGGTTAGAACAACCTTATCCTGGTTGTACAAACTATACGAAGCGACGGATACTTATGATTCTTGATGAGTTGGCGTAGCGCTGGGCCTTGTGGAGTTTCCGCTCCCCATGGGTAAAAGTTTATTTCCTTGGTGGCATCAGCGTTCACAGAGTCGTGTGCCTACTGTCCAGAACTCGTGTCGCAGTTCCCAGCTGACACGATGAAAATATAGGTCACCAGGTTCTAGTGCAATGTCTCGCATCAGGTGACGTGAAAAATAAAGACAAAGGTGCATTAGTGATAAATTCCGACAAAGCCACTCAGTATTCATAAAGAAGGTATGGGGGAAAGTTATCACTAAGGTTGCATAAACAGAGTGTAGACGAGGGGAGTACATGAAGTACGTAAATAGTAACACTCACAAAAGAAAAATGTAGGGGTATCTCTGTAAAACACTGGTACTACTAATCTGTTGCTCACTAGAAAACCTAACGCTACAATCTAGGCACCTCATCCTTCACGAGCAGGTAAAAGAAAACATTCTTATTTTCAGAGCAAAAAACTGCTTCTTTGCAAGGTCTTGTATGCAGATTTAAATTCAAATACGTTAAACAAAGATCTAAAACTTCGGAAAACGATAAACAACGATTTCCTTATAGCTAGGATAGCAACACATTAATATCTCTAAATACTTTACACAAGGGGTCAATAAAGCTCAATATAGTCACAGCGCTGAGAAAAGTACAGATTCTGTAAACACACATAACATGCAAAAACATTTAGCAATAATTTGAACGTAGTTTATTTGTAATAGTGTAATCACAGAGAAGAATAAACTTACAGTGAACTTATGCTCTAGCGGTGTGTCATCAAATTTAGATTTAATACAAGAAAGATCTGGAAATTCACAACAGAATTTAAGATAATTGTGTATCGCATGTACCATAATAAGAACTCTTAACATTTTCAAAATAAGTTCGAACTAGTGCGCAATAAGATGTCGCTTATTACACACCGACATACATAACTCACAAGTTTAAATAGGTACAGGTAGAAAAGAGTTTTGGAACGATACCATATTATTGATTGCCCTTCCTGCTGGATTCTGTCCCAGTGTGGGATGCAAACTCTCACTGCGGGTACAATTAACAATGCTGCATTTGTCTTAACTTCGTCATATTTTATTCCTATCTCCGGTGTACTCCTAGCACACTAATTTATTTCTGGAATGACACTTCAAATTTTTCGTCAGCTTCTATGATGGTTTTGAATCAACATGTAACACAGAACAGAAATTTAATTTCCAATGTGACCAAACTATTGGGATCTAACTCTGTAGTCCAGAGCCCAGGATTTCCAAAACTTGAGCATCTCAACACTTAACCAATTTCAGCACAAGGGCAACCAAAATTGTGCAGCCTCTATTCTTAATCATCTGGCAGGTCTGAAAAAGTTTTGGCCATACAGTTAATACAAAATTAGGTCACACCATCCGCCTATTTAACGTCATGGTTATCATCGTTGGCAGGGCTTCCTCACCGTATCCCTGCCCCCCAGCATACGGTTTACGCCAACGACGGTTGCAACACACTTAACCCAACACCTGTGGGTTACTTCTCTCAACACTATTGAGCTATCCGCTCTCTACAATAAAGAGTCCTACCTGACAGGGCCTTGCGACTCTATCACCAGGGCTCTACTGGCGACCTCCATCTGTCGCACAGATTCTGGACGATGATAATCCCAATGCAACACATACAGCTAAATGCAACCTCTACTACGTCTCTGGCGGGATTGAATGACCTTCATCCACGTAGTAGAGTAACAAAATGGCCACACTCACATATGGTTCCTGACGTCCCATCGACATAAATGTGCTCACCTACACATTTCTATGCACACAAAAAAGATAATCAAATTATCAGTGCTGCTCTCACCTAAAATTTATAAGGCTCGTGGACTCGCAAATTAAGCCAAGTAAACTTAATGGGGGCCAAACACATGTTACATGAATTATCCCTTGTAGACCCTAAAGGGAAATGAGACTGTTTATGCTTAACCTTACAAACATAAACACGCACTGCTACACGTGCCAGCACCTAGAATTTCTGTCCATACTTAATTTTAATGGGTCTCCACATATTAATTTTTAAAGAAAAACACTCCTATACAAACAAGAAGAATTTGTATTACAGTTCAGGCAAAGTCTGCGCAAAAGGAAGAAAATCATTTAGACACACACAATTAGCCTGCATAATTGTTCCCTTTTCTATTGTTACTCGCCTTAAAGGGTTTAATGGCTGGAAATGTGCTAGCTTGCTCTTTCCGCAAAAAATCCTATGCAGCATTTAGCCAAACCCTTAGCTTTGGTTTCTTTAATTTCTCTTCTTACACGAATAAAGGTAATGCAGGCCCTTTTTATACATTACCACACAAAACATATCTTTATTTTTTCTTATAGCCCTCCCACCTGGTTTACAAGAATGAACTGTCCTAGTTGAAAGAGACGACAACAAACACTAAAAATCACATAATAGCGATCCACTTTAAGGATTTCTCAAATGCTACACAATTTCTGGGGATTCTTTTGGTTGGCTGCTCTAAAGCTAAAAACGTAACACAATGTAACCTACGGGGGCATTATTTTTCTAACGTGGTCATACCGCACTAGTTACAAGGTAGGGGGTGGGGAAAGAGAACCAATGAACTTATATATCTGGCGGGGGGATGCTGGGGCGAAAGAAAACATCTAACAAGTTCGAGCGGGAGGATGAGCGGGGAAAAAGGAATACTTGAAAGGTTGGGCGGGTGGGACCAAAATGGAGGTACTGGGGTCGAACACGAGGCTCCCGCATGTAAAATATGGGGAGCCCTGCAGCCTCCACCAATTATGATACGGGCGTATTTTAGGGGTGAGGAAGGGGTGAGTGGCGCTCAATACGGGCGCATCTCCCAACTGTCACGTTAAGGTAAGGGATGTTTGGAGGGTGACGGTGGGCGCTCAAAGAAGCGCATCCATCAATTATATAACGGTCATATTTGAGGGGCTGCTCAGAGGATGGCAAGGGGGTGTGGCAACTTCCACGTGGAAGGGAATCCGTGCATTTCTTCCACATGCTACTTCTAACTCAATGTTCGAACTCGAACCAGAGCGACTAGTTGAACAAAGAAGGAAACTCGGGACGGGGAAAGTCTCTAGGGTTTGCTATACTCTGTAGTACTTGCTAAGGGAAAGAGTGCTAGTATGGCCAGAGTGGTCCCAAACCATTACATGACTGCCCCACACTTTTTGAAAATTGTATAATTTATTATAATACACGGTATGCTTTGGTACAATATTGTATCTTACCTATCGTTAAGGGTGAAGCCGCATTGTGCTCGTTCGTTATCACATTTAAATAAAGACCTTAGAACACGTGGATTTTTAATAAGGCGAGCAGCGTGAGCTTCTGCCGCACCTGACAAGAGTATACCCCGAAGGTACAAAACCAGGGGTTTATGAAGTGAAATCCGGCTAACTCCGCCATACGTCACTTCATAGGTTAACGCACTGCCGGCAACTCAGAGATATCATGTTCATTGCCATAGGTTCAATGAATTCTGACCCAGCTGTTTCCACGTGCCATACTCGCCTTGCCGTATGGTAGGCTTAGGTTTCATAATTTGTAAAGTACAATTAATCCCCCAATAACATATATTAATAATATAATGCCAACACGAACTGCACCGCTACAATATGAACCACTCTAATTGGAGTCATTCTCCGTTGTTGTAGCGGTTACCATTAAAGCCTCTAGTTCCCGAGGTCACGGGTACAACCCGGCGGAAGGATATGGATTTTTTGGGGCGTAAAAATTCTTAGCATGGGTTCTTTCGAAAGGGAAGTAAAGTTGGTGGTCCCGTGTCGTAAATTCACGGCACGTAAAAGAACCTCAAGCATGATAGAGGCCTCTGAGCAAAATTACCGGTCTTTCACGCCCAATATAGATTGGGACGCTAAGGACCACAGAAGTTAAAGAGCGTCCATAAATAAAACTAAGTTTAATTGTTTAATTTACGCTAATCGGCGTTGCATTAGGAGCTTTTGTGAATGGAATACACAATGAGTGAAAGGGAAAAGATGATAATGCAGGATTTTAGCTAAACGTGTCAAGAAAGCCTCGTGGAGTGACAAAATAGCGCATCATGTATTGATTTTGTATTCACTTTCTCATATCGCTTAAATTAGATTTAAATGTTCAGTAACGCATTCTTGTTGTAATAGCTCAATGGAAATGCGCGCATCTGTTAATAGCAAAACATCGTTAAAACGTCCAAAGATTTGCTCCTTGTTTTTCATTAATTAATGAAACCTTTATTGTTTTCTTTTAATGTTTCATTAGT
The DNA here is from genome assembly GCA_030765065.1 of Deroplatys truncata. Taxonomy (NCBI): domain Eukaryota; kingdom Metazoa; phylum Arthropoda; class Insecta; order Mantodea; family Mantidae; genus Deroplatys; species Deroplatys truncata. The sequence continues at coordinate 406,713,067 of CM060990.1, forward strand.
TATAGTATATAATTACTGATGATCATGCTCATAAAAGTTCGATTTAAATTACCTCAAAACTCATTCTAAACTTATGTTGGAAAAGAAATGTCTTGAAAGAAATGTCTCTTCTTTCTTTATCTTTCTTTCTTCTCTTCTTTCTTTTTCCCTTGTTTCCTTTGCTCTGTCTTTCCTTTTCGCAAACACACACACACACACACACACACACACACACACACACTATAAACTAATCTTGGTTTATCTCTAAACACTGAAAGATCCGGAGTCTCAGTACTCAGTCCTTAAGTAACATTGATGAAGTTCACGCTAGCCCTGAACAACCTGGATGGGATGTGTCCAACATATTGACGAGCGATGTATAGATCTGTTCCCTCTCTATCCCAAGCAACACCCGTATAGCGTAACGACATCTGCTATGTGCCACTTAGTTTCCGCTCTACTTTTGCCTCTGTATAATCATTGCCGATCTACATTAGCCGTAACTGAAATGTACTTATCCCTTTCTGGCCCTGTAACGTGCTTCAGTCCGGCAGCGACTTTGCTCTTCCCTATCTACCCGGCTCTTTCTATATATTATTCCAGCACAGGGACTGTCACATTTCTGTTTCAGGTATACCATTAAGTGCTTCGATTTGAAGCAACGTACATCTCAGTACTATTTGCAGGCGACATAAGCTTAATTATCTGTTTGAGGCCATTACTAAGCAGGTAAATACAGTGTCCATTTAGGATAACCAGGCTCATCTGGTTCTTACCGGCAATAATTGGAATTCTTGAATCATCTGTATAGAAAATCTGGTTATTGCTTCAATACCACCAGAAATTTACTTGTCTTGTTGGTATTAAGGAATAGATAAGATGGATATTATTAATATAATGCAGAAACCAGAAAACCGAGAACGATGACATCTGTTTTTGCTGGGGATATGTACTGATTTTGTATATCTAACAAAACTATCAAGAATTGTTATAACTAATACATTAATTCTACTCTGTCACTTAACAAGACTCATTACTTCCATTCTTAAAATATATGTTTATCAATCCAATAACCCACAATCACATACAAAGTGATTTAATACCTGGACATATTTGGTACGAGAACATTTTGAATTACATTTTAAACCTATGGAAATATTCCTTTAATTTTCCACGATTTCCAATAAGGAATGTTGTTAAAGTACCAGGAGGTTTAATTAACATTGTAGCTTACCTTTTAAGCCGGGGAAATGGAATTTGTGACTCTACCATTCCAGTTCTTTGTCCACTGTCTTTATCATTCATTTGCAATATCTTAGTGTACTAAGATTTTCACTACACTTTTGGGCATCTTCTTATGTGTCTGTTGTAGATTCTCGTTACGGGCTGTTTCTGTTGACAGTCGATCCAGTAACTCGTTCCCGAAGGTTACGCAGCATGCTTTCACCCAGGTGAAGTGAATAGTGGATCCTTCTTTTTTATGTTCTTGAGCTGGTGATTGATATCATCAATTAAGTTGTGGTGATTATTGGGGATTTTTAATGAGTCCAGCGTTATCCTTCCGTATGGATTGCTAGTGACTTATCTCCAACACGAGCAAATTCTCCTATTTCGTCCAGTGGCTTGAGGACTGCCAGTTGATTGGCCTCATGGTTACAAAAGTTTTATAGACTTTATATTGCAGATGCTTATGAGTTTGATAACTTCAATTATGATCACAACCGCACCTACTCTACGTTCGCTTTTACTGTTGTCTATATAAGTTTCCATGTTGTATTATTTATGCTATAAATTTTCTTCTACAGTAACAATATCAAATGGACACCTCCAGTTTCTGTAATCTTTTGCAGCATCAAAATCTATGTTTTAATCACGTCTCTAGTTATGAGTACTTCTAACTGCACTTTTCTACTTCGATGAGTATAAGTAGGGGTTTTCCCAGGTAACACACATAGTTCCTCGTTGAATATTTTATGGAACGCCTTGGCCGCTTTAATGAGTACGAGTCTTTGTACTCTTTGTGATTTAGTTGCAATGCTTACTCACAAGTCGATTCGCATCGTATTGATGCTTTATATGACAACAGCAGTAGTATGTCCCACTGTAGACAATATTGAATAACTACGCGAGACTTAAATAACCAGCTGATTGTCACAGAATTTAATAGACTGAACAACAATTTTTTAACACTTTTCTACTGCGTGTCCTATGTGGTACTCGAAGTAAGTCTCTTATCAATAATCATGTTGGGGTACCCAAGTACATATTTTGTAATTGAGATATAATTTAATGTTCCTTTCAGGTGTTCATTTTTCATACTTATTACGATAATCTGTGCGTGTTGCTGGTTAAAGCTATTTTATTTTGGTTCGCAAAGTTTATGTTCTGTATTTTTATGATTGAACAGTTTTCAACTTCTGGTACTTCGTTTCCTTTGACTATTATCAGTAGGTCTTCAATAAATGGTAATACCCTCGTCTGCTCTAAGAGCTGTAATTCTAAGAGCGAGTTATACATTATTCTAATATCCTGACCCGCTACAGGAGTTTAGAGGACATCCATTAGTAACATTATTTTAGATTGCACAACAATTTGTTACCAGATGAGTAACAAACTGTTACAATTGTTACAACTGATGTTTCAGTGAAGAAGATTTCTGAAAGGTTGTATAACGTTCAGGGGCAGTTGAATGAATTAAGGGTATTCAGTATACTAGACCACCATGCGGTGTCAAAGGTTATTAGAGCTGCGTATTGCAGGTTTGTTAAGTTAATCTTCACTAGGTTCTTCATAGCTATCAATGCGTCGTGCAGGCTTATTTGTGGAGTAAATACATACTGGTTGCCACTAAGTAAATAATTTTAGTATAAATGTATATGTTTTATCGTTAACCTTCCTAGTACCTTTCAGTCACATTCATCAAGGGGATTGGTCGGAATTTTGATACCTTTCTGTTGCTCCCTTTATCTGGCTTGGTAATCGCTATAAAGTTTCCTCTCTTCAGATATTTGCAAAACAACCACTCCTGAGGCAACCATTACGTATTGTTGGGGTAGTCATAGGTAAAGTGACGAAGAGCTGACGCAGTCTATCCTCTCCTGGGGCCATGTATGTATGTATGTATGTATGTATGTATGTATGTATGTATGTATGTATGTATGTATGTGTATGTGTGTGTCTGTGTGTGTATGTGTATATGTGTATGTATGTATGTATGTATGTATGTATGTATGTATGTATGTATTGTAGCGATCCGGTGTGGAGTGCAATCCACGGACGGTGAGTTGTATCAGATAGCGTTTAGAAAGTGTGGTGTAATGAAGGAAGCGCAAGGATTGAGGGCATCGAGTTACTGGGTTGTCTCTTGAAAACATATTTACTGGCCGCATAAGTGAGTCAACTCTCTCAATTCTCTCCACGACTCGCTACGACACAGAGGTCACGTCTGTTTGGGGCTGCGTGCACCACCCTAACTAGTTAATCCTAGTTCCATCAGAATTCTACAGGTAAGACATATGTGGGTAGCATTAAGCTCTGGCACGGCAGACCCCTCTATTGAGGGACCCTAAACTCACTCTAGTTTATCCAAGAATATGGTTAATAGGTTTTTATAGAGTCCCGGGTACTTATTTCACAACCCCTTCCCCGATCTCTTCATGGCATCTTTGACCCCGTGTCCGAACCGACTCTACCACTTGATCGTACTCCCCACGTTGTACGCAGTCCCCCCGGGGCGGACAGCCCTAAAGTTCACTATGTATGCATGTATGCACGTGCTTATTTATTTACAATTGTCATAACTCACGACTTTTCAGCAATAGTACATGCTCTGATATACGTTACGCTGTTTACGTAATAATTATTTTAAAATTCACTTTTAAAACCAAGATAGGTTAACGAATTTAATACTTACCACTTATCAAATGATAAATGTTTGTAAATGCTTTGAAAGTTTTAATACGCTCTTTGGTGAGTCTCTTTTACGGTATTTAGCACCATTATTTTTCGTGTATCTCTTTCCTTTTATCTTTACAATCATATTAAGTGATCCGTTGTTTGTTCCGCATTACTGCATGACACTCTGGATTTTATATAACATTATATTTATGGTGGTACGATTTTATATTTTCCTGGCCGGTTATCATTGTTCTTAGATTTGATATTACTCGGATTTTCATTTTAGTGTATCTCTTAGCTGGAAAAGGGTTTGTTATGGCACCTATTTCAGTTTCGTTCCACTCCCTTTGCCGTTTTACTACACTTAGTATGCTAAGTTTACCTAAAATTTCAGTTTAGAGTGCCTTAGTGTAGCTCTCTTCGTACCTGCTAAGAGCCACTTCCTTCGCGGGTTTATTCGTCATCTCTTTTCCTTGGTGTCCGCGTACGCCTTAATCCAGTTGAACTCAATTATCCAATTACTCTTCTCTATTCCCTTTAGTACTCCATTTTTGTGTTGCTTTTTGGTGGGGAGCGGTCAGAAAGTCCAACATTATCCTGCTGCCTGTATAAATACCGTTACTGATGTTCCTTCAGTTTTAATGGACTGTATGTGTTGTACGGTAGCCAGTTGTCCGGCCTGGTTTTTTGGGCATTTTTTATTTAACCTGAACCTCCATAATTTCTGCTTCAAGCTACTATCCATAAATATGAATATTCCCAATCTCACGCTGTTCTCGGTCCTACTCCCACCAGTGTAGATTTCTATGGCCTTGTTTGCATTTTCTTTAGGTGAATTTATCAAATCCACCGGATATGGGCAACGTTTCCTTTCTGTTACAAGGTCTATCAGATTCTCTGTTCTTACACAGCTTTATAGCAGTCCTCAGCCTCCTCTATTTTATATTTACCGGATTTATTGACATTATGATGCTTAGCGGTATGTCTTTGCTATTCATATATTAATGTCTTTGTATTTGAATCTGTTTGCTTTTTGTATTATATTACATTTAAGCTCAACGTTCAAATTGGAGTCCCGTACAGAATTAGAGCAAGTATTCCTCCTCGATATATTTCTTTGGTGCCACGTCTTTTAGTAGTTGTCCACCGTGGGCTCGGGGTACTATGCTAGATTCTAGTTCCCGAGGTTACGGGTTCAAACCCGGCTTAGGGCGATGAATTCATACGGCCATAAAACCCTTAGCATGGCTTCCTTCGGAAGGGAAGTAAAGCCTGTGGTCCCGTGTCGTAGATTTACGGCGCGTAAAGGAACCTCAAGCCTCATAAAGAGGCCTCTGAGCAAGTGACTCGGGGTGTACTGTTGGGTTAAAGGAAGCATGAGGCACAGTTAAGAAAATTCTAAATACTGTGCAAACCAGTAGGTTCGTGGTGCAGTACTTAGTTACACGATTCCAAAAACATGGGGTCGATATAATAAAAGCACTCCCGAATTCAGGCCAACCCCGTAAGGCTACTGAAGAAGTCGATGCTGCAATTGTAAATGCTAGCGAAACTCTCCATTCAGCTCTTCTGCAAGATTACGCTGCGATTTAAGTTAACCTGTTCCATTTCGACAGTAAGAAGGCGCCTCCAACAAGAATCTATAATAGAAAGGCAGCCAAGAAAACAAACATGACTGGATATTACGGCAACAGTCGAATGTGGTTTGAGTTCGAGTACCTGGTCTAACCAGACAGCTTTTGGGAGCTTGTGATCTTTATAATTAAAAGGCTTTTCTTCTGATGAGGCTGGGTGAATGTATCTGCGGCGGCCAAACAACGCGCGTAATACCCTGAAGCATATTATTGCCCGAAAAAAAAGAAGTGGCCGTATACACGTGGGAGTTTGGAGCTGGATATCTGATTCAGCACCCGGAGAGCTAATCCAAGTACGAGAATTGGAACTTAAATAGTGGCAACACTGCTGTAGAGATGCTATGCAACGGAATCTAATATTATCGCTGACAGCACACGTTAATTACACACGTACCTTACCTCAGAGACCCCAGGGTCTCACCTTTTGTGAGTACGGGTTAGGCGCACCCGGGGTACCCGAGCCAATCATCGCCATCATCATCCTTCCACCCCCGTCCGGTCGAGGTGGGTTCGTTCTCGTGACCGGGGGAATCAAGGTAGGCTCTCGTGCGTTCTGTGCATTTCATATCATGTCGCCCCTCGCCATCGTTTCTTTCTTCGCTTTTACTTCTGCACATTTCGCACCACGTCCATTCATTTACGCATCTCTTTTTCTTCCTCGCCGGCCTACCTTGCATCCGAAACGCCCACACAGTTTTAGTTTCTTTTATCTTTCTTTTAATCCTCCGTGGACACAGCCTGACGGATACCCGCGCACCAGGTGCGCAGCTGGGTGAGTGGGTAATGGCGTCATCCCCACCACCCGGGGTCGTCATGTAGGGTTTGTGTTCGTATCCGCTGTTCAACTGCAGTCCCGCGGGGGGGCCATTGCATGAGCTGCTGACTTCTGACGGCGATTGGGTCCCTCTGTCTATGTTCTGGGAGGTGTGACCCTGGGGTGAGTCTGGTATAGATAGGCCACTCACCCAAGCCGGGGTAACGCCCGAGAAGTCAGAGCCCGAGGTCGGAGACGGTTGCAATGGTGGAGGATTTATTTCGCTATGGAGCACCCTTCCTCCATTAATACTAACAAGCGCCGAAAAGTTTATGTAACAGAAGTGACACCACCGACAACTGGTTGTTACTTGGTCATTTCACGAACCGAAGAAGGACAAAGTTTTGAGAAGGTGAACCCTTTCATCATTCAAAAGGGCATTGATGCTATTGCTGGTGCGGTTCAGTCCTGCACTCGTCTACGGAATGGTTCCTTATTAGCCCAAACGAAATCCGATCAGCAAAGTAAGACCTTGTTGCGCGCTACGCTTCTCCACGGCTATCCCATCCGTGTGGGGAAGCACCGCACATTGAATTCCTGTCGAGGCGTCATTACCACCCATAGCCTCGATGGTATATCGGACGAGGACCTGATAGAATATCTTGCAGAACAGAAGGTGACAGCGGTCCATCGAGTGCAGGCCAAACGCGACGGCGTATTGGTACCCACTCGTACCCTGTTTCTAACATTTGATGGCGTCGATCTGCCCACGAGCATTTCCGCAGGGTACGAACGGATTTCTGTGAGGCCTTATATTCCTAGACCTCTGCGTTGTTTTAAATGCCAACGTTTTGGGCATACGCAAATCTCATGCAAGAGTGCCGTTAACATCTGTGCAACATGTAGCCAGCCCTCACACGAAGGTACCTGTTCAACAGCCCCCGTCTGCGTTAATTGTAAAGGGTCTCATTCTGCTTCGTTTGCTGACTGTCCGCGGTACTTGGACGAGAAGGCGATCCAGGAGATCCGGGTAAAGGAAAAACTCTCCTTCGCTGAAGCCCGGAGGCGTTACCATGCGCGCCAACCGTCACTCCTGCGATCTGGCACATTTAGTTCTGTTGTTGCCTCGCCAGTACCACGAGTAGATGCCGAAACTCAGACCTGGACCATGACTGGGTTAACCGCCACTACCATCCGGCCATCCATTAAGGCTACAGTTACCAAGCCGTATAAACCTGGTCCAAAGTCAATGAAGTCGCAAGCCGCTGAAAAGAAGCCCAAGCAGAAACTTCGTAGGGAAGATTTTTTGAAAGACCCTCCGCGTGCGCGCGGTAACAAAAGTTCACCTTCTCCTCCTCGGAGGTCGCTGTCCCAGGAAGCTCCTGGGACAAGCCGCGCTCAGCGGCACCCCACACCCATCGCCACCCAGAACCGATTCACGGCGCTTGAATCGGTTTCTGGCACTGTGCGCGTGGGCCCTCCCTCCGAGGAAGCTATGGAGTCTGACCAACTCCATACCAAAAGCCCGAGCCCCAAGGTTAAACAAAAGGTAATTTTAAGCCGCCCTTCTAAGTAGACAGTTTATCCCTTTTTTCTCAATGGCTATCCTGACCTGGAATGTACGTGGTGTACGATCGCATAGGGCGGAACTGCAACTTTTATTGCGTTCCCATTCGCCTATGGTCGTATGTTTGCAGGAGACTAAGCTTCGCCCTCAGGATCCTTTTGATCTCCGAGGATATACTCCGGTTCGCTACGACCTTGAACCAGGGGAGGGTACTCCTGCTCATGGAGGTGTCACGTTGTTGGTGCGTAACGACGTTCATTTTAAACCTGTCACACTTACATCCGACTTGCAAGCTGTTGCCGCTCGCCTTCACTTACCCGGCTTTTTGTTTTCTATTTGCTCTGTGTATTCACCTCCATCGTCTCCTCTCGCTCCCGCGGACATTCGAGCTCTCCTGTCCGCTCTCCCAACACCATTTCTTCTGTTGGGAGATTTTAATGCCCATCACCCACTGTGGGGTTCGCCAAGGGCTTTCGCGGGGGGAACTCTTCTTTCCGACATTTTTTATCAGTTCAATCTTTCCATCCTCAATACAGGTGCACCTACTTTTATTTCTGATTCTTCTGGTACATTCTCTCACCTGGACCTTGCCATTTGCTCACTCCAGCTTGCACGTCGTCTTCAGTGGAACGTCGTCGCTGACACCTACTCCAGCGACCATTACCCCTGCATCGTTTCTCTTCTGTCGCACCACGTACAGCATTCCAGAGTACCTACCTGGATATTCGCAAAAGCCGACTGGAGCTTGTATTCCAGCCTCGTGCATTTTGACGACCAGCCCTTCTCCGACATTAACCAACTAGTGCAGCACCTTACGTCTATTATTTTCGCTGCCGCCGAACGCGCAATACCCCGTTCATCCTCTCGACCTCGGCGGCCACCTGTTCCGTGGTGGAACGAGGATTGTCGGGACGCCGTTCGTGCCCATAGGACTGCACTTAGGGTGTTTCGGCGACACCCTACACTTGATAATTTGGTGACTTTTAAACAATCGCGCGCCAGGGCTCGTCGCATTATTCAGGATAGCAAGTAGGCATCTTGGGCTCGTTTTGTCGAGTCTTTTAATCGTTTTACGCCTTCATCCGTTGTTTGGGATAAACTTCGTCGCTTCTCAGGTAAAGTGTCACATTGTACTGTTTCTGGCCTTCAGGTTTCTAATGCCACCATAGTGGATCCGGCTGCCATCGCTAACACTCTGGGTGTTGCCTTTGAGGCGGTTTCCAGTTCAGACCAGTATTCCGCCGGCTTTCGCTCTATTAAAGACCGGCTGGATTCCGCATCATATACTTTTCGGTCTGCTAATGATGAATGCTATAACGAACTATTCACGATGAGGGAGCTGGAGCACGCTCTTCATTGCTCTCGGCACTCCGCTCCTGGGCCGGACGGCATTCATGTCCTGATGTTAAAGAACCTTTCAGCCGACAGTAAACTATTTCTCTTACAGGTCTATAACCGTATTTGGCAAGACGGCATTTTTCCTTCCGTTTGGCGCGAAGCCCTATACTTAAGCCTGGGAAGGATCGCCAACTACCTTCCAGCTACCGCCCTATCTCCCTCACCAGTTGCATTTGCAAGGTGATGGAGCGCATGATCAACGGGCGGTTGACATGGTGGCTTGAGTCTCAGAAACTTCTAGCGAACGCTCAGTGCGGGTTTCGTCGCTATCGCTCTACCGTCGACCATCTGGTGTCCTTGTCGACGCATATTATGAATGGATTTCTGAGAAAGTGTCAAACCGTGGCTGTATTTTTTGACCTGGAGATAGCTTATGACACTTGTTGGAGGGGCGGCATTTTACGTACACTTCACGATTGGAATATCCGCGGTCGTCTTCCCATATTTCTTCGGGAGTTTATGACGGACCGCGTCTTTCGTGTACGTGTGGGCTCGGTTTTATCTCGTCGTTTTATTCAAGAGAACGGAGTACCGCAGGGCTCTGTACTCAGTGTCACGCTTTTTGCGATTGTATCAACCCCATTGTTGATTGTATTCCACCTGGCATTTCATCGTCCCTTTTTGTTGACGATTTCGCTATTTATTGCAGTTCACGGCGGACCTGTCAACTCGAACGCCGTCTCCAGAGCTGTATCGACCGTCTCTACGCCTGGAGTAACGCCAACGGCTTTAATTTCTCCGCCGAGAAATCCGTCTGCATCAACTTCTGGCGCCGGAAGTATTTCCCTCCGCCCTCTCTCCATCTTGGGCCAGGGATACTTCCGTTTGCAGACGAGGCGAAATTTTTGGGGTTGATTTTTGATAGGAAGTTGTGTTGGACCTCGCACGTTTCCTTTTTAAAAGCAAAGTGTGACCGTTCTCTTAATATTTTACGTGTTTTAAGTGGCACATCCTGGGGAGCTGATCGGACCGTCCTTCTTCGCCTTTATCGCTCTTTGGTCCGATCCAAGCTTGATTACGGGTGTATTGTTTATTCGTCGGCACGTCCATCTGTGTTACGTCGATTGAATGCCATTCACCATCGTGGCATAAGAGTCGCTACAGGGGCCTTTCCAACTAGCCCTGTACCCAGTCTGTACGCAGAAGCTGCAGAGCCTCCGCTGTCCTTCCGGCGTGAGATGCTTTTGTGCAGCTATGCTTGTCGGCTCTCAAGCTTGCCTAACCACCCGTCCTTCGATGTATTTTACGAGGATTCGCTTGATCGCCAATATTTCGTTAGCTCCTCTGCATTGCTCCCTCCAGGGGTTCGATTTCGACAGCTCCTTCGGCATTTGGACGTTACGCCAGCGCTGGCCCTTCCTCGGGGTGAAACGCGTTTTCCTCCTTGGTCGCGCGCTGAGACCCACTGTCACCTTGGGTTAACGTTGATGCCGAAGAATGCGACCCCTGCTTCAGTCCTTAGATCCGCATTTTTAGAACTTCAGGCAACATTCGGAGACTTTCATTTTATTTATACTGATGTGTCTAAGACTGATGTTGGAGTAGGATGTGCCTTTGTTTTAGGTGCGGATAGTTTTACTTTTCGTTTACCCAGGCAATGTTCGATTTATACCGCCGAACTTTTTAGTATCTATCAATGTGTTTTATACATTCAGCGGCACGTCTTACGGCGTTGTGTTGTTTGTTCGGACTCTCTGAATGCCCTTCAGAGTATTAAGGCGCTGTACACTTACCACCCCCTCGTACAGCGCATTCATGACCTGCTCCATTCGCTTGGTGCCTCTGGCATTAGCGTCTCTTTTATGTAGATTCCAGGTCATGTGGGCATCTCAGGGAACGAGTCGGCCGACGCCGCTGCGAAATCGGCGATTTTATTACCCAGATTTTTACCCCTGTTGTTCCCTCGTCAGATTCGTGTGTTATTTTACGTCGCCGCATCCTCTCGCGCTGGCGCGATGAGTGGACGGCCCTCCGGGGGAACAAGTTGCGGGAGATTAAACCTCTTCCGCTAGTCTGGGCTACCTCTTCCCGTGCTTCTCGTCGGGAAGAGGTACTTTTAACACGCCTTCGTATCGGACATTGCCTTTTTAGTCATAGATACCTGCTTAGTGGTGATCCCGCACCTCTGTGTGGTCAGTGTGCTATGCCATTAACGGTCCGTCACATTTTAACCGAGTGTCAAGTTTTAGCTCCACTGCGCGTTCGCGTGGGTCTGCCTGTTGGCCTAGCCAACGTGTTGGCAGACGACGCGCATGCTGTAGAATGTCTTTTACGTTTTATCACTGACATTGGTTTTAGCCGTCGCATTTGATGCGCTGAGCGCCTTTTAGATGTTTGCTTTTATATTGTTAGTTTTATTGGGGCCCTTCTCCCCGGACATAAGGCGCTCATGTTCCTTGCATTCTACAGTTCTTGACACGTTTTATTCTTTTAGTGACCATGATTTTAGTGTGTAGATTTTAGTCTTTGGTGTGTTGTGTTTTTTAGTGTTTTGACCAAGCCGGTTTGTGTCTGGTTTTTTAGTTTTTTGACTTTTCAATTTTATATTTTATACATTGTAAGGGCGCTAATAACCAATGTAGTGTAGCGCCCTTAAGCTCCACCTCATCATCATCACTTACCTCAGAGCAACTGAACTCTCCCATCCCACTTCACCTGCGTGTGCACAGTCGAGAGAAACAGAGTCACTTGTGAGCTAGCGGTCTAACGTAGTGTTGTTACGATGTTTTCGAAACAGGAACAACGGAGTTGGATCAAGATTGAATGTGCCAGAGGTCGTACAGCACGACAGTGTCATCAAGGTCTTCAAGAGGCTTGCGGGAAGTCTGCGTTGCCTTACAGAACAGTGGTGCGTTGGGTAAAAGCCTTCAACGATGGTCGGCAAACTGTGGCAGACATGCATCGGGTAAGTCGTACTAGCGTCAGTGAAGAAGTGCCGTTTTGCTGGACAGTGATCGACGCCAGACGATTCGTGAGCTCGCCCAAGAAACCGGATTAGCACATACGACTGTGCTTCACATCCTAAAGGAACGCCTGGACATGCGAAAAATTGCATCACGATTGGTTCCGCATTGTTTGACGGAAATGCAGAAATGGTTGCGTTACGACGCTGCTAGGACGCACTTGGAGCGCTATGAGCGCGAAGGAGAGGCTTTCTTACGCCATATCATAAGGCTGGATGAGACATGGGCCGAATCGTATGAGCCAAAACTGAAAGGTCAATCGAACGAATGGGGTCATTATGGGTCGCCACGAAAACAGAAACTTCGTCAGAGCACCAGCAATGTGAAAATTTATGGTGATTCTCATATACGACTGTGATGGTGTTATCCTAACGCATTACATTCCTCCACGGCAGACTGTGAATGCACAGTATTACCGTTCGTTTTTGGAGCACCATTTGCGACCAGCTGTGAGAAGGAAGCGGCAAAACTTTCTGCAGAATACACCCATCATTTTGCACGACAATGCTCGGACGCATACAGCGCAAGCTGTGGCTGATTTGTTCGGTCGATGGGACTGGGAAGTGCTGTACCATCCACCGTACTCCCCGGACTTAAGTCTTATGACTTTGATTTTATTCCGAATATGAAGGAACCATTTCATGGCATTCGCTTCAGAACTATTCCAGAGATTCGTCAGGCAGTAGACCTCTCCATTCGCAGTATGGATAGAACAGGCTCTGCTAAAGGTATACTACGACTTCAACATCGCTGGCAACGGGTTATACACAACGCTGCTGACTACATTGAAGGGTAGTGAAAGTTGCTGACATGTAACTCTTTTGTATCGGCTGTAAATAAATAGTTGCCATTATTTAAATTCCAAACCTCGTATAATCTCAAATGGATTCTGCATAATATATACGTGTTGTTGAGGACTGTATGCTTATTAGCGTTCGAAATATTTGTCCAGCTGGCGAAATACTCACCATTACTTTAGTGCAGCACAACAGCAGTGTCCATACTTATAAAGCAACCAAAGATTAGATACCGTCGCACCCAGAAATTTCGTAATCGACTGGCCCCCCAAGACTCCGGATTTAAATCCAATCGAGCATATTTGGGCCTTAATGACTCGTGACTGGGAATCTCTTCAGGCAAAAACTAAAGATGCTCTAATAAGCCGCACATTTGAAGCATGAGAAAATGTGAGGATGATATTTATATTCGGAGACTGATCCCCTTTTACAATAAATCTGTTTCAAACATCCGTGTTCAAAAACTGGATTCAAGCAATATAAGATTCTTATAAGTAATGCACAATGTTATTGCAAACACTATAAAGAATGCTTATTTAATGTAAAACAAGTGGCAGAGTAACTACAAACATTTTATGTTACATTAACACCTGACAATTTTTTTCTAATGATCAAGAGAGACGGATAGAATGGTAACTGATCTTTGGTGTATGCCGTAACTTGCTTAGCTACTAATACTTGATCTTAAATTCACTATATTAAATAAAGAACGTATACAACTCCATACAATTACATGGTCCATAATGTTAATGGGAAACACTAGAATTTCACAGCTGTATAATTCTGACGTAAATAGCGAGCGTTTCAAATGACACTCGTTATTGTACAAGGAAAACGTAATTTAACTTTATTGACGAATACAACTTTCCAAAACATTATGCTAGTACACTTCAGACCTGAATCAATTAATCGTAATACAGGTGACACAAGTTGCAGCAAAATGTATTGTTACGCAACGATTAAGTAGTTTAATAATATAATGTATGTTAGAGTTATATTATTTCCGTAAAGGCCCTGGCATGATGTGTGTCTTATCTTAGGAGTGACTCTCACTACTGATAGAGGTGTGACTTAGGCGTGTGTTCGAGGAAAATACTTTATGGTGATTGGCGAAGCTCCTCGGTGCGAATTAATGTGCATGAGCTGCATTCATAAAAAATATACACCTTGGAGCGCCTGCTGCACTCGTAGTCAGACGTTGCTGAATCAGAAGAGGAAACTCACTGTCTTGCGGGTACGAGTTGACGCAGAACTCGAAGTGAGCTCGCCCTCTGTAGAATGCTACCTTCGCCAGGGACTTATGGGAGTGTGTCTGCGCTACAGTTTCTGTCCCGGACTAAGCTAAATTATCGCGGACTAATTTCGTTCCATTTATTGTTGTTTATGATTTCATTCCATTTATGCATTGTTTAATTTATCCAATTATTGTGTGGCATGTCGAAACCATTAAAATACATGAGAATTTCAAAAATCATATCTAACAATAATCTATATGCCTAAAATAATGTTATGGAACGTAAGTCACTATTTCGGGTGGTTAAAAGCATCATAACCTATAAACACAAAACGTTAGTAAATAACCTGGAAAAGCCATGCTGTGCTTTTTCTATACAGACATAAGTGAACAGGCACCACTATGTTGTTTGTGGAAGAGGTGTCTTGCAGTCACACATTTATCAATTAGCAATGCGATGGCAGAACGTGAAACGTTTCATTTAATTCTAACCGATACAAACTATATGTATTCTTATTGGTGCAATATATAACTGAAGGGGTTATTCCACCTGCAAGCTGACTACCCCAATCAATGAACCTTGGGCATGATGTCACTAAGTCCCCGAAAAAGATAGGTAATTCTATGCAGGCAAGGTAGCCGTGTAGATTTTTAATGCGGCGTGTATATCTGTATGGTGAGCCATTCTACCTGAGGACTGACTATTGCGCCCTCACCTGGCTGTTGAGCTTTAAGATCTTAGAAGGTCAGACATCCCGTTGGGTGAAGAGCCCAAGAGTACACTTTCACACTGGAACATCGTAAAGGAAGGAGCCATTGCAATGCGGATGCAATGGCAAGAAGATCGTTCCCAAAGGGGTGCGGCCACTGCACTAAGGTGGAGGTAAAGTGTGCCGAACTTGTCCATGTGATTTTAGTGGTGCCTGCAGATGGATGGGATAGCACAGGCCTGAGGTAGGAGCAGCTGGCGGACGTCGACTTGGACAGCTGCTGAGAGAAGTGGAGGCAGCAATTACGACGAGCTTGGAGGATATTGCATCCCGGAATAGTGTGTATTAGTTCTACTGGAGCCAGTGGAATTCGCTGAAGACCAAGGAAGATGTGTTGTTCAGAGTTTGGGAGTCATCTCAGGGAAAACCCAGAGAGAGAGGGAGATGTTCGTCTCGGACCTAATAAAACGATCGAAAAACTGCAATAAAGTTGTTACTGGTTGAGACTATGGGCGGACGCTGAGAGATGGTGCCGCCAATTCATGTATGCACGACGATTCGCTGCCCACAGACTAAGTGCGGGGTCACGTGCAACAGTATAACGCGGGATCACCCTTCGAAAGCGTCGCCATCGACATAGCTGGACCGTTCCCCGTGTCCGTCAGGGATAACAAGTATATGTTGGTGAATTACTTCATCAAGTGGCCGGAGGTGTACGTCATACATAATCAGGAGGCCAAGTCGACCGCGGACTGCCACGTGGAGAGCTACATAACGACCAGTGCAACAACTTGGAGTCGAACTTGATGAGGGAAGCACTGAAACGAATTGGAGTGCACAAGCCGCGCACAACGCCTCTCTGCCCGCAGTCAGATGACATGGCCTAACGGAATAGCAACGGAACACCTGAAGGTCATGGATAATCACCAGAGGAACCACAATGTCAGGGTTTCAGTTTACTTGCTGGCCTACCGCTCATCAACACACATTACCGGGTTGACACCAGCGACGTTGGTTTTTGGAGGGGAGCTGGGCCTTGCATACGAACCGATTTTTGGGGGTCCTCCCCCCGTTGCAGAACAGCCGGCAATGGACTACATGGAGATCCTCGTGGACCGACATCACGATGCGCACGAGATAGCGTGAACGCCTCGAGATGTCAAACGAACAGTTGAAGATCCATTAAGACCGGAAAACCAACAGCTAAGTTTTCCAGAGGTGATCTGGTGTCGTTGTATCGCTCTAACCGGACAAACGAGCTTTATCCCAAGCTTCAACAATCATGGCAAATGTGGTACCCTGTGGTGAAGAGGATCAATGGTGCACTTTACCGCATCCAGAGGCTGACCCGACGGAACATGCTGGTGGTACACCTAGACCGCCTAGCTCACTTTAAGTGCTAATCGGGGCGACCATCCCGATGAAGCAGTGTGACCGCGCGTGCGAGTTACTTACGGACCGGCGGTGCGAGCACCTTCCGGCTCACTTACCTAGCCGCGGGAACGGCTAATGCCCGTTCCCCCTCTAAAATGGGAGCTCAGAATATCCATTACGTACCGCTTTCCCGCTCGAGAGGATTCCTTTGAGCGGTTTCGAGTAGGTTCTTTTCGCAAAAGTTCCGCTTGCGCGGGATGCGGGACCTATATAAGGAGCTGCTGTTACCAGAACAGCAAGTTCTGTTAGTTACAAGGTTACGGTGTGAAAAGTGGACAACGAAGGTGGGCAGTGTCAGTGGAGTTTAGTTAAGAGTGGTGACTCAGCAGTTCAATTCTGATTTGAACCGACGTGGCAGTTGTGTTCCGAGCGTGTGTCAACAGCAACTCAAGTGTAACGTTTATGCAACCATGAATGTCAAAATGATAAATAAGGTATGCTTCGCAGTAACTAGTGTTCCCATTTGTACAGTTACAGTGAAAATAGTACTGGTTATAGTTATAGTACATACGTAGATACATAATTGCGAAATCCATGCACAAGGTGGGTTGGTGGTCAAACCCCCCTTTACCTACTTGGGAAGAAAGTAGCGAGTTCGAAAGAGAGATATGTTTCAGTGCTTTGAACGTTATGCACTTTCAATCATTTCAGATGTTTAGCCGTGCAATTTTAAATTGGAGCACCTGTTATTGGTACTATAGAGCGTTCTAAAATGATGTAAACCAGCTTTTATCGGCGAAAACGTTCGATCCCTCATGAGATATGCGATAGTATTTATTGTTATTTATATTTGACATTATTGTAGCCCCACGTTTGGGAGCCAATTTGTAACGGTATTACTTATAATGTTTGTTTACATCATGTGTTGAAGCCATCTTGTGACGTCATTCTTTGTTAGGTTCGTAGCTCCATCTGGTGTTAGCAATTTGCAGCAGTGTTAGTGTTCGAAAGAATGCGACTGTTATTTGATTTAAAGTTTGTTTACTGTCCTCCGGCTAGCTATTATGTCTCGGTCGAACATGTTTCTTGATCAGGGTTGTGTAAACGGAAAGGAATCTTTTATCCAAATATAACACTGATGAAGAAATTTGTTTTACACATTTATTGTCAAACACGTTAACTATCACATTTATACATTGATCTTAACACTCGCCAAACTGAAACTGTTATAATAACTTCTTACTGATCACTTTTAATTCGCGTACTTCAACTTTGTGTATAATTAACTTTATAATACTTTAGATTTTCGTAACTTGTGAATCTATAGCCGACGTATCTCATACAAATATTTTGACGAACTGACGAACTGAAGACGACGTGTAGTGTACACAGATTTTTGATGAACTGGACGACTGAAGGCGACGTGTAATGTATTGAGATTTTCGATGAACTGGCCGCGATCTACTTCTGACTTGGCTTTTTATACACCCACTCCCTGATATGCCTAAAGATTATAACTGAGTTACTATTGGCTACTAAAACGCGCCAACATTAGCGTCTATTTTAATATCCAATGAAAATTATGAATACATATGCTCTAGGGAAATATTCCAGAAGGTTCTAAACGGAAAAACGCGCCAACATTACGTAACTTCCTCGTTTCCAACAATGATAAACAGCTCACCCCCTCGCTGCATTATTGCGCGCTATTATTGACAGTTTCAGTAAGGCCGTATAAACTTACTTCCCAACAATATTTACAATTAATAAACATCTGAAATCAATGTCACATAAAAATGCATATTCATATTACAATCATTATTTACATTTAGGTAATTTGTGATACAAATTACTGCATCAGATACGATTTCCTGTGCGGAGACTACCGTCAGCTAGATCACGCATGCTCTTAAAGCAGCCAAAGGACGCGAGATCTAGCTGACGAAGGGAGAGACAAGACGGGCCAACGCCAAAAGATTATATGCCATTGCTGTGTTTCTCCCACGTCTCGAACATTTCTACATTTTATTCAGTTGTCAGGCAATCGTCAGCAACTATCACTTCTTTTGGAAATTAAAGTGGTTTGCTCTTCACATAGGATTTCGTCTTACGGTTATACCTTAACTGGTACACGAAATATTCTATATTGATAGCTGTTTGGAACATAGAAAGACAAGGCTGTACTGGGGGAGTTTCCTGTACGTAGGTAGGTAAAAGGAAGAAAAGCAACCAATAGAGTGATATGACGTGAGGACAAGGATGGAGTGGAAGGGGAAAACATAATGGCTTACGTTTGCTTTAGTATGTAATTACGGAACCTGAATTGCTTACTAAAAATACACATATAGCCACATCAATCACCAGAGCTCCTGCGGGATATACCGGGTGGAAGAAAAGTCATTACATTAATTTGAACCAGTTACAGATCTCATTATTTGGAATACATGTTGTATATTACAGTTTTCTCTATGGCCATTTTTGCGGAGATATTTTAAGTTTTTCGAGAACATAAAACGCACACTCTGGCAACATTACAGCGGCAGCCAACTGGTAGCTGGAAGCAGGGGTGGCACCCTCACATTGAAAACCAGAAGTAGGTCAGTGCGTAAGCAGGTTTCACTTTCGCTGTATGGCGCGTGGTTCATTAAGGTAGATAAACGCTTAGTTTCTGTAACCTTATAATAATTACATCAGCATCTTTCAATAACACAGTTTATAACCTAAACTCAGAATCTACGGATAATCAACTCGTTCGGCATTAAACTTAAATATGTTTTGCAATTGATACTGATAATTTAATAAACCAAACCATCTTTGTGATAATATGTAAGCACAACAATACCACATAATTAGGTCCTTACAAAGTGTACTAAATGGTACTTTTAACATGGACAGTAAACGAATAAACAATAAACCAAATAAATCACACGATTCACAGATAATGTTCAAAATGTCCACCATTTGCGCAGCTACAAGCTTCACACCTTAGTAGCCAATTACGTCGCACTCTAGCAAAGACACTTGCATTGTTGCGTAATTCCTTCGCAGCCAGATGAATGCCCTGCCTCAAAGATACGTCACCAATCGATGGTTTGTAGACCCTGCTTTTCATATCCGACCAGAAGAAGAACTCAAGAGGATTCAGGTCTGGCGATCTTGCAGGCCATTTGATGGGCCCGTAGTGTCCAATCTACCTGTTAGGAAAGCTACGGTTCAGAAGGTCACGAACATTCCGTGTAATGTGTGATGCAGCACCAGCATGAATCACATGTTTCTTCTGATTTCTAAAGGGACATTTTGCAATAAGCCTGGAAGCGTCTCTTGCAGATATGTCAGATATTTAACTCCATTCAACCGCTCGGGTATAATGTAAGGGCCTATGAGGCAATCGCCAACTGTTCCTACCCATACGTTCGTAGCAAATCGCTGTTGAAAAGGATGCTTCCTGGTGCTGTGAGGATTTTCTTCCACCCGTGTGTGGGTGTTATGAGAATTGAAAATATAATTTTTGTAAGGGTAGCTTAGTATGTTTACATAATTAATTGTGGATACCTGCTCCTTGTTCTAGGAACCAATTGAGGAAAGCCAGCCTAGGCGCGTAATCCGCTGCTGAAAGACACTGTACCCGTTGGATATGATGCGATCGCAATAACCATTCTTTCAGCGCCCTGAGAACAGACGAATAGGACACGCCGAACATGCGAGCTGTTTCCCGACTACTGCTGTTGGGTTGTTCATCTACAAGATTCAAAATTTCTCCTTCTGCGGCGATGGCATTTCTTGCTCGCAATCCTTTGTGCACTGACTGCACGCTCCCTGTGTCTAGGATCCTCTGCGCGGTCGGTACAAACGATCTTGTGTTTTGCATCCTTCGGACAGGAAACTTTTCATGGTACAATCTGGCGGCAGCTGCAGTATTCAGGGTAGCTTCCCCATGTACTAAAAGCATATCAAGGTACTCGCGATTTGAAAAGGCTCTCGTAAACTTTGTGCTGTACGTATGATTATCCACTAAACACACCTCGTGTTCCTGTATCACTGAACCTGTTCGTTTCACTGCTTAGTACGATGTTACTCTAAGAATGACTCAACTTATAGTTGAGCTGACATACACATGATGTGTTTTATAGTCAACGACCCCGAAAAGCTTATTGAACGTTGAACGCATTACTGCCATGCTGTTAGTGTAGGCCAATAGGTATCAAGTTGTATTGTGATTTCGCTAAAACATTACACCACCCTTTCGTCGTGGAAAACAAAATCTCTAGTCCCCCACCTTCCAGGTCAAGTTTGTTGTTTTCTTTACATCCGGGATCCGGTTCTCACACTGAATAAACTTGATCTAGCAACGTTGCCTATGTCTCCAACCACACTACGTCTACAAAACGGTATTCAGAAAATTATTAATTGTTTCAAAACCATGTGTGATGTCACATAAATACTGCCTAAACCAGTCAGAAATAATCTCTGAGTGCCGAAACACTATCTGTCCTATAAGTAACAAACTATTATCTTCATACATTCCCGTAGATTAAACAATCTAATTTGGAAAAACAACTTTTATTCGACAACGGCTTATCGCAGGGCAAAATGTTATTGTCTTCTTTTGTTTGTAATATATCTATGAAGTACATATTAGAAGGAATGTAACAGGGTCCCTTCCATTCTTTATAACCATGAAGAGAAAATAAAAGGACAGCATTCAGTCAAAAATTCAAGTAGGCAACCAACCATGGAGACACCTTTAAGTCAAGATAAGCATTTTCTAAAACATATACCTAAGTGATATTCATGTTAACTCTGAGAAAAAGTTATAAAGATCTCAGAAACAGATAAATACGCATTGGAGATAAATCATCCAACTAAATCATTCAAACGTTTTATTTTGTAACTTGTTTATTGATTATGCTACCTAATGCAGGACGTGCTTAAGGTGGATTCAGTTATTTTAGACACACCCATTAGATCTTGCTCCCTTTGCATTTTTTTATTTCTTGCTTGTGTTTGTTCTTTGTGCGAAAAAACCTATATATTATTAAACATTTATTGTAAAAAAATTGATGCATTTTCTCTGTATCTGGAGATATAATTAGTTTTGCTATGTACTTATTTTTTGTTTCTTCTGCATCAAATATAAATATGCATACACATTTTATAGCATGTTTTTCCTATGTTACCTAACGAAGAAGATACTTGAGATGGTTTGAATTATTCTACAGAGAAGCTCCGTTAGACGCTTTCCGTGCATTTATGTTGTTTTATTCATTTTTTCAAGAAAAACGTATAAATACTTAAAGATTGATTTTAAATAGATGGCTGCATTAGCTACATATCTAGAGATATAACCATTATTCCCTTTTAATTGTTAGCTTTTTCCAAAGCAAACACTAAATATGCTTATGGATCATTATGTAACATGTTTATTGCTACCTGTCTTAAGATGGACTCAGCTATTCTGCAGCGAAGCTCCATTAGAGTTTATTCTAGCATTTATGTTTTTCTTCCCTAGTTCAAGAAAAGGCTATAAAGTACATATTAAATACTGATCCTAAAGAGAATGTTACTGCTTTATCTGTATATCTAAATATATAGTTAGTTCTTCGATTTAATCGTTTATTGCACTTAGTTTTATCCGCTTACACACTAACCTTATGAAGCTATCTGTGATTAAAAACGTTCCTTAAAAGTTGCAGATTTTAGTGTTTATGCGAACCGTATTATATCTCGCACACAAATTTAGACCGAAATACTTCAGTGCTTGCCCCTGGTTCCCGAGGTAGTGAGTTCAAACCTGGCGGAGGGCAATGAATTTTTTGGGGAGTAAAAATCCTTAGCGTGGCTTCCTTCGGAAGGAAAGTAAACCCGGTGGTCCCGCGTTGTAGTTTTACGGCACGTAAAAGAACCTCAAGACTGATAAAGAGGTCTCTGAACAAAATTTCCACTGTTTCAGGAAAATATAGATTGGGACGCTAAGAACCATAGTAGTTAAAAAGAGTGAATGAGGCGCTAAAGAAACACAGCAATAACATATACTCTTTTTGGTGTTGGCCTGTCGCGTCTCCTCCGTCGTCAGCTGGATCTCGCGTCCTTTGGCTGCTTTAAGAGCATGCGTGATCTAGCTGGCGATGAATTCCCACAGGAAATCATATCTCGTGAGGGATCGAACGTTTTCGACGATAAAAGCTGGTTTACATAATTTCAGAACGCTCTATAGTACCAGTAACGGGTGTTCACAATTTCAAATTGCACGGCAAAACACATCTGAAATGATTGAAAGTGTATGACGTTCAAAGCACTGAAACATTCCTCTCTTTCGAACTCGCTAGTTTCTTCCCAAATGGGTAAAGGGGGGTTAAACCAACCCCTCTTGTGCATGGCTTTGGTATGTATGTATGTATGTATGTCGGTATGTATGTATGTACTATAATTGTAACCAGTACTATTTTTACTGTAACTGTATAAATGGGAACACTAGTTACTGCGAAACACACTTTATTTTTCATTTAGACATCCATCGTTGCATAAACGTTACACTTGAGTCGCTGTTGACACACACTCGGAACACAACTGACACGTCGAATCAAATCATAATTGAACTGCTGAGTCACCACTCACAACTAAACTCCACTGACACTGTCCACATACATTGTCCACTTTTCATACCGTAACCTCATAACTAACAGAACTTCCTGTTCTGATAACAGCAGCTCCTTATATAGGTCCCGGATCCCGCGCAAGCGGAACTTTCGCGAGAAGAACCTACTTAAAACCGCTCAAAGGAATACTCGCGAGCGGGGAAGCCGCACATAATGGCTATTCTGCGCGCCCATTTTAGAGGGGGAACGGGCATTAGCCTTTCCCGCGGCTAGGTAAGTGAGCCGGGAGGTGCTCGCACCCCGATGCGTAAGTAACCCGCACGCGCGGTCACACTGCTTCATCAGGGATGGTCGCCCCGATTAGCACTGACATAGTGAGCTAGACGGTCTAGGTGTACCAGCAGCATGTTCCGTCGAGTCAGCCTCCGGATACGGTAGACTACA
The DNA here is from genome assembly GCA_030765065.1 of Deroplatys truncata. Taxonomy (NCBI): domain Eukaryota; kingdom Metazoa; phylum Arthropoda; class Insecta; order Mantodea; family Mantidae; genus Deroplatys; species Deroplatys truncata. Next base: position 406,736,414 of record CM060990.1, read on the forward strand.
TCATTGATATTCTTCACCACACGGTACAACGCTTGTCATGGTTGTTAAAGCTTGGGGCAAAGCTCCTTTGTCCTGGTAGGGCGATACGACACCAGATCACCCTGCTGGAAACCTTTGCTGTTGGTTTTTCGGTCGTAATGGGTCTTCATCTGGTCGCTTGCCACCTCGATGTGTTCACGCTATCCCATGCACATCGTGATGGCGGTCCACGAGGTTCTTCAGTAGTCGATTGCCGGCTGTTCTGCAATGGGGCGGGATCCCAAACATCAATTCAGATGCAAGTCACAGCTCCCCTTCAAAGACCAATGTCGCTGGTGTCAACCGAGTAATGTGCGTTGACGAGCGCTAAGCCAGCAGAACAACCGGCACTTTGACATCCCGGTCCCTCTGATGATTGCCCATGACCTTCTTCAGCTGTTCTTTAAGAGTCTTGATATTCCGTTGGACCCCCGTAAGGGGGGGGGTTCGATCCTTTCAGCAGCCTAATGCGGGCGTTGCGGATCCTGAGCACTCGTGGCACTTCTGACGTTACTAGAAGTACGCCGGGCCGAAGATTCGAGCTCCTCCCGATAGGGAGCTGTTCGGATTGGTTTGGACTTGGCGGGGCAGTGGTTCCCGATACCCATCGGAGATTCGGTGCACATGACCGGTTTTTCCGCCCAGGTGGGGTTGTGAGACGCCCAGATATTCTCCGGCACCAACCATGAGAGAGAGAAAGCTGGTAGACGGTACCTAGATATACTATCGCCCCACCGAGGTTATTCGGTAGTCTCCCCAGATAGGGGTTTTCCCTATTGGTCTGACGCGCGCAAGTGGCGCAACCACTTCCGTCCCTCTGTGGCAGGGATGAAGGGAGGATGGTATTCTTACCCAGCATCGGCCACGCAGGTGGGCGGTATATAAAATACGCCCTGTCCATAATGGAAAACCCGCGAGCTTGACTCCCGGGTTGCGAGGGTGTAGACTGAGTTGTCAGTCCCGGTCCCGTGTTTAAAGATTCCGTTGGACCATGCCATCTGACTGCGGGTGGAGAGGCGTTGTGCGCCACTTGTGCACTCCAGTTCGTTCCAGTGCTTCCCTCATTAGTTTCGACTCCAAGTTGTTGCACTGGTCGCTATGTAGCTCTCCACGAGACAGTCCGCGGTCGACTTGGCCTCCTGATTAGGAATGACGTACACCTCCGGCCATTTGATGAAGTAATTCACCAACAGATACTTGTTACCCCTGTCGGACATGGGGAGCGGTCCAGCTTTGTCGATGGCGACGCATTCGAAGGGTGCTCCCATGTTATACCGCTGCACGGACCCTGCTCTTAGTCTGTGGGCCGCGAATCGCCATACACACATGAATTGGCGGCACCACCTTTCAGCGTAGGCCCATAGTTTCAACCAATAACACTTTTATTGCAGTTTATCGATGATTCGGTTGGGTCCGAGGCGGACATCTCTGGGTTTTCCCGTGAGATGACTCCCAAATTCTGAACAACACACATTCCTTGGTCCTTAGTGAGTCTCACTGGGCCCAATAGAACTTATACACACTATTCCTGGGTGCAATATATTGCTCTACGATGTTCTAGTGTGAAAGTGTACTCTTAGACTCTTCACCCAACGGAATGTCTGACCTTCTAAGATCTTAAAGCTCAACAGCCAGGTGAGGGCGCAATAGTCAGTCCTCAGGTAGAATGGCTCACCATACAGATATACACGCCGCATTAAGAATCTACACGGCTACCTTGCCTGCATAGAATTACCTATCTTTTTCGGGGACTTAGTGACATCATGCCCAAGGTTCATTGATTGGGGTAGTCAGCTTGCAGGTGGAATAACCCCTTCAGTTATATATTGCACCAATAAGAATACATATAGTTTGTATCGGTTAGAATTAAATGAAACGTTTCACGTTCTGCCATCGCATTGCTAATTGATAAATGTGTGACTGCAAGACACCTCTTCCACAAACAACATAGTGGTGCCTGTTCACTTATGTCTGTATAGAAAAAGCACAGCATGGCTTTTCCAGGTTATTTACTAACGTTTTGTGTTTATAGGTTATGATGCTTTTAACCACCCGAAATAGTGACTTACGTTCCATAACATTATTTTAGGCATATAGATTATTGTTAGATATGATTTTTGAAATTCTCATGTATTTTAATGGTTTCGACATGCCACACAATAATTGGATAAATTAAACAATGCATAAATGGAATGAAATCATAAACAACAATAAATGGAACGAAATTAGTCCGCGATAATTTAGCTTAGTCCGGGACAGAAACTGTAGCGCAGACACACTCCCATAAGTCCCTGGCGAAGGTAGCATTCTACAGAGGGCGAGCTCACTTCGAGTTCTGCGTCAACTCGTACCCGCAAGACAGTGAGTTTCCTCTTCTGATTCAGCAACGTCTGACTACGAGTGCAGCAGGCGCTCCAAGGTGTATATTTTTTATGAATGCAGCTCATGCACATTAATTCGCACCGAGGAGCTTCGCCAATCACCATAAAGTATTTTCCTCGAACACACGCCTAAGCCACACCTCTATCAGTAGTGAGATTCACTCCTAAGATAAGACACACATCATGCCAGGGCCTTTACGGAAATAATGTAACTCTAACGTACATTATATTATTAAACTACTAAATCGTTGCGTAACAATACATTTTGCTGCAACTTGTGTCACCTGTATTACAATTAATTGATTCAAGTCTGAAGTGTACTAGCACAAAGTTTTGGAAAGTTGTATTCGTCAATAAAGTCAAATTACGTTTTCCTTGTACAATAACGAGTGCCATTTGAAACGCTCGCTATTTACGTCAGAATTATACAGCTGTGAAATTCTAGTGTTTCCCATTAACATTATGGACCAGGTAATTGTATCGAGTTGTATACGTTCTTTATTTAATATAGTGAATTTAAGAGCAAGTATTAGTTGCTAAGCAAGTTACGGCATACACCAAAGATCAGTTACCATTCTATCTGTCTCTCTTGATCATTTGAAAAAAATTCTCAGGTGTTAATGTAACATAAAATGTTTGTAGTTACTCTGCCACTTGTTTTACATTAAATAAGCATTCCTTATAGTGTTTGCAATAACATTGTGCATTACTTATAAGAATCTTATATTGCTTGAATCCAGTTTTTGAACACGGATATTTGAAACAGATTTATTGTAAAAGGGTATCAGTCTCCGAATATAAATATCATCCTCACATTTTCTCATGCTTCAAATGTGCGGCTTATTAGAGCATCTTTAGTTTTTGTCTGAAGAGATTCCCAGTCACGAGTCATTAAGGCCCAAATATGCTCGATTGGATTTAAATCCGGAGTCTTGGGGGGCCAGTCGATTACGAAATTTCTGGGTGCGACGGTATCTAATCTTTGGTTGCTTTATAAGTATGGACACTGCTGTTGTGCTGCACTAAAGTAATGGTGAGTATTTCGACAGCTGGACAAATATTTCGAACGCTAATAAGCATACAGTCCTCAAGAACACGCATATATTATACAGAATCCATTTGAGATTATACGTGGATTAGCTCTCCGGTGCTGAAGCAGATATCCAGCTCCAAACTCCCACGTTTATACGGCCACTTCTTTTTTTAGGGCAATAATACGCTCCAGGGTATTACGCGTGTTGTTTGGCCGCCACAGATACATTCACCCAGCCTCATCAGAAGAAAAGCCTTTTCATTATAAAAGATCACAAGCTCCCAAAAGCTGTCTGGTTTGACCAGGTACTCGAACACAAACCCCATTCGACTGTTGCCGTAATATTCAGTCATGTTTGTTTTCTTGGCTGCCTTTCTATTATGGATGTCAGCTTGTTGGAGGCGGCTTCTTACTGTCGAAATGGAACAGGTTAACTGTAAATCGCAGCGTAATCTTGCAGCAGAGCTGAATGGAGAGTTTCGCTAGCATTTACTATTGCAGCACCGACTTCTTCAGTAGCCTTACGGAGTTGGCCTGAATTCGGGTGTGCTTTTAAGACATCGACCCCAAGTTTTTGGAATCGTTTAATTAAGTAGTGCACCACAAACCTACTGGTTTGCACAGTTTTTACAACTTTTTTTTAACTGTACATCCCGAGTCACTTTGCTTGTAGAAGGCACGTTAGGTGTCGTCAGATATCTTTAGGTTGTAGAAGATAAACTGTAATAAACTGCTGTGTCGTCCTCTGTGGTGTAGTGGTTACCATGCTTGCCTCTAGTTCCCGAGGTCTCGGGCGGAATGATTTTTTCGGCCGTAAAATCCTTTGCATGTCTTCCTTCGGAAGGGAAGTAAAGCCGGTGATTCCGTTTCGTAGATTTACGGCACGTAAAAGAACCTCAAGCCTAAAAAGGCCTCCGAGCAAAAGTTCTGGTCTTCCACGCCCAATATAGAATGGGACGCTAAGGATCACGCAGTTAGAGTGACCAAAAATAGAACTCAATTTAATGTAATATGAAGTAAGCAGCAAATACTAGTTTACTTACGTCCTCCTACACGAGAGTCCGAGTTAGAACAAGGAAGTGTATTATAACACGCCCACAAGTACCCAACATACCGTCGAAAATTCGATGTAGATTACTACTTGTGGCTTGTGTGCTAATTAAAGTGTTCCACCACCTTCACTACCGCCAGGAGCACCCTCCGGGTAACGCAGTTGTTCTTTTCAGCCTTGGAGAGTGTCTTGTTGAAGTACGCTATTACCCGCTCCGGCCCATCCTGGTCCTAGGATAGTACGCCCCAATACTATTGCTGGCGTCAGTATCCACGATAAAATCGCCACCCTGTTGAGGAAAGCCTAAAGAGACTCACCGCAGAGTGCTGACTTAAGCGCCTGGAACGCGTCCTCGTCCTCTTCTGTCCACATGTAAGGCTGGTGATCTTCCATTAGACGAGTGACGGGCTCTGCTATGTTGGAGAAGCCTGTGACCAACCGGCGGTAGTAACTTATAGGCCCAGAAAACTGCCCAAGTCTCATTTATCTTTCGGGCGACGCCAATCTCTCACATCCCAAGCCTTTTCCGGGTCCGTGGCTATACCAGTTTTGAGAAAATGTGGTCCAAGTAGTTAACCTCCTTGCAGAAGGGTTGGCACCTCTTCGCGTTTTACTTCAGGTTGGGTGCTTGCAGTCTCTGTAATATCTTGGTCGGGTTCTCGAGATTGTCTTCGAAGGTGCTGCCAATGATGATGTCCAGATACAGTAGGCAGGTGTCGTAGTCAATGCCCTCATCACTGTCTCCATGAGGCGTCTGAAAGTGGTAGGAGCGTTGCTGAGGCCAAAAGGGATAACGGTAAACTGCCAAAGGGCTTAGCCTGTCGAGAATGTGGTATTTTCCTTGTCTCTGGGAACCAGCGCCACTTGTCAGTATCCCAAAGTCTGGTCCAAGGTCGAGAACAACTGGGCACCAGCAAGAGGAACCAGGGTGTCGTCAAACCTGTGTAAGGGAAAACGGTCCTTCGGGGTGATAGCATTCAACTTCCTGTAGTCCACGTAGAAGCGTAGCTCGGCGTTCTGTTTCACCAGGACTACAGAGGCGTACCAAGGGCTGTCGGACTCTTCGATAATCCCCCTGGATCTCAAGTCGCCTAGCATGTCCCGCATCCCCGCTTTCCTCACCAGAGGAACACGTCTTGATGGTTGACGTTAGGTTGGGCGTCTCCGGAATCGACGTGGTGGAGTACTCTGTCAGTGTGGCCGTAATCGCCATCCCCTTGTTTGAAGACAGACTGGTATTGCCTAAGTAGTTGCCGGACCCTATCCAGTTGTGCCGCGGTCAGCCGCTATCTTCAGCAAGTCTTCCAACCGGGGCCCCAGATCTTGCGACGGTGCTGGCTTCTCGGACTCGTAGTACGGCGTTACACACGCAACTGGCCGCATTCTGCTTGTATGTTCCTGTTAGTGCCATGGATTCAGCAGTCTCGCCAGGCACTTCCTCCCGACAAAACAACAATGCCCTGGCGACGCATCAACCCAATGGTGTTCTCCGGTCCAAAATCAGGATCCTGAGCACTGGCCTTCCAGATCCACCGTCACAGCCGCCTCGCTTCTTGGGAGCCCAACCACATCCTTTGTCAGGATCATCTAGCAAATCCCAGGGCTTCGTTTGTTGGAGTTCTGGTGTGTCACCTCATCTCGGTGGAGTCCAAGATCCTCTTGCCGACGTAGGCCGTCGCCTTGTGGCTCCTGAGGACGTCCAGTCCAAATATCAATTCTCAGCCACCGCCGCGACAAATACCAATAATCTTATGATGCAGCGCCCCAGGGTCAACTCTAGCAGGGCCTCCTTCTTCACAGGCAAGGTGTCATCCGATGGAGTCACTAGCTGGTAGGGCTACTTGGGTTTCCTTGACGACAAGCCCTTGGCCATGTCAGGTCTGATTATGGTCATGGCTGCTCCTGTGTTCACTAGCATCTGGCACAGCTTCCCTTGTATCCAACCGTCAGTGATAAGGCTGTCATCCATTCTTTCACCCAAGGCACGTGACAATCAAGGGATTGGTGATGATGGCCCCACCGAGCATCAGATACTGTTGTATCTAGGCTTATGCACCCCATCAGGCAAGGTGACGAAGGACTGTGTCATGTGTGTTTGGAGATAATGATATCACACACATTTAATTTAAGTTGGTATTATCAGTTGAAGCAAGAACTTTCGTTCATTGCAAAAGAAAGAAAGAATCCTCGTTTCACACAGCCATACAAAGCACACAGTTATTTTTGTGATAAATGTGAGTAACTATAGTCCCTCACTTAAAGTCTACTCACAATGTTATGGTTTAATAAAAATGTAAATTATAATTCAATAGGACTTTAATATTCTTATAACTTTCCACCTTTTCTTCTAGAAGGACCAGACCAAATGATACAACCAGGACTACCTAATGAGACTAGCACCTGTCATTTTGACTGGTACATCATTCCCTGACAATTTTTAAGTTTTCTCAGGTTATATTTATTTTTAATCTTCATTTTATAGCCAAGTTATTTTTTAATCTTTTTTGTGTTAAATCCTAAATATTTCTCTGAAAAAGTTGCAATTATTTTAATCTGAAATAATAAAATTGTTTTATCAAGAATACCACCATAAATTATGATACTTCTGTTTATACTGTTAATCCAATGTTCCGTTGTTACTGTTAATCACAATGTTATCATTCATCTTTATCTTTTATTATCATTTTATAACTACCTACGGATCTTTAAATGTTTTTATATGTTAATAAATTTCAAATGTAGTTCGGAAATAACTTGAAGGAATTATTTTCATCAGAAATGCTGCTACAAATTAATAAAACCATTTTTATCAAAAATACTATTATTAATTATATTTCTTAACTGTTTATATTGTTAAACACAAATTTAAATTGCATATAAAGAAAAATAACTTCCATTTCAAATGAGTTTATGAATATACAGCATTTATCATAATACCTTGCACATATTAGGTATAGTTTTTCCGGAGCAGGGATAGCAAACATATTTATTACATTTTTTACACACATGTTGCATTTTATTCCTACTGTAACAACCTCCAAAGTGACATGTCTTCCTTATTGAAGCAACTGGTTTTTTATGGATAGTAACTGGAGCAATATTTGGAACTGCTGTGTAGATGTTTTGTATGAAAAGCACAGAAGCTCTGCCAGCTTGAAAATGAAGTCATGCCAAGATACATTTTCTTCTGTAAATTTTCTAGACAGAGTCCATGTATTGATGGCAGCATGATTTCCCACATTGGAAAATATATGCACAGGCCATCTCTGACATCCATACTTGACTGTGTACAGACGAGTCATTTGGTCAAACACATCAATGCCACATTTTGTGGCATTATAGTAAGCCACAGTTTTAGGTATTTTTCTGAGCATTTCTTGGTATATGCATACTGATTTATGCATTGTGCTGAAGATGAGAAAATTGTTCTGCTTTTTGCACCTGCTAAGATGTCTACATTGAGTTTCCTGACATATAGAGCACAATACAATAAAGTGGTGCTGCAGTTTGCTTTGTAGAGGGAGGTGCTTCACACCTCATCTTATGTATCATCCCAACAAGGCTTGTGCTTTTTCATAAAAGTGACTCTGCAAGATTCTTATATGTGAAGAAATTATCATAGGTTATGGTTCTTCCTTTGCCCATGTATGGTTCAAAGAGGCATGTGACAACATGTTCTCCCACTGGAACAGTTGAACACAGTGTTTCATCTTGGCACATACATATGAAACCATTCACCATTAAATTGATTAGAAAATTACCATCAAGCCAGAATTTGATACCAAATTTATCAACTCTGTTGGCCTTATACTGAATGAATGAGCAAATGATCTTTGCATGGTAACAGCTGTGCATCAACTGTGATGTTATCAGTTGGCTTGTATCTCAAGATACAGTTTTCAACAAATGGCTTCCAAATTGCAGATGCTACAGCAAACCTATCAGTTTAAAGACATGTTGAATGAACATGTATGCTTCTCATGAAACTGGAAGAGATGCAACAGTTCAGCAAATTTTTTTGTTTTTTTTTTAGTTTAGTGTGCTTTAACTGCTTAGCTCATATTGGACCATGAATGAATGAAATGGTAGTCAAATGAGCCCAGGATCTATAGAGCTTAGTTACCTGAATTTATCTTTTCTGGTTAACCCCAGGAGAAACCTTAACCAAGTAATTCACCCTAACTGAGATTTGAACTTGGGACCACCTGAATGTGAGGCAAACATGCTACCCCCACACCACAAAGGTGGGATATTGAGCTAATTTGATTCTAGCCATTGTGATGGAGCAAAATGGTGGACTGCAGTTCTGTAAGCATAGATACTTTAGAGGGAAATTCTTACCTACATGTACTCCATGTGCATACATTAGTACAGTGGTGGCCTTCTATTGAAAACTTCCAATTTGGCTGGTTGGTCCTGGTTGTTAAAGCAAAACACTTTTTGCATGTAACTTTTGCATTTCAGAATAAAGTCAGCAAGCAAACAGTTCCCTATGTTTTCAAGTGATACAATCGATTAACTATAAAATGTACTATAAAATGTAATTTGGAAGATGGAAGTCAAATTAGTTCACTTTATTCTTAGGGAAAATAACAGTTGTGATACTAAATTCTGGAGACTGATAATAAACTGGAATATGATTGATACAGTAGTAGAAAAGGGTTCACCATCATTATCCAATAGTATTAGGTAACATTTGATTTACAAGTTGATTAGATGAGATAGACCAGTAGCTTTTGATGTCATAGTGTGGTGCTTCTATTTCACAGTAATATCAATAGAGCCTCCCAAAAGATAATCCTGTGTGCACTGCTGAGGCCTATAAATAAAAGTACTTCAATGATATTATGTGCACCTAAATTTCTAGTACTGAATAATCCATACAAAAATAGTACTAACAATGTGGAGAAGTTGTCTTTTTTCATAGTTTTATGCCAGCATTTTAAATTAAAAAATTAAGTTTTATTTATGGATGTTCTAACTTCTACGGTTCTTAACATCCCATTCCATATTGGGCATGAAAGACCAGAAATTTTGCTCAGAGGCCTCTTTATCAGGCTTGAGGTTCTTTTACATCCTCCGGGTTTGAACCCATGCACTGCATTTTAAATTGATTAATCCAAGTAGAATGATTTAAGTTTCAACTGATTTTGTTACTATAAAACTCTTAAAAGGAGATCATCACTCCTCATGTTCAATATTCTATGAAAGTTTCACACTTAATTTTCAGTTGCTTGTAGTTAGTAAACAAACTGAATTTAAGGAAAAGCTTTTAATATATGTTGAAATTGCTGAAGTAATTACAACACAAAACTGAATAATGATACTCAGAGCATCACCAGTATTTTTAAAATTCTGTTTATGAAGTATTCCTTGCAAATATTCGCTTGTGGTTTTCTCTTGTAGCTAATTTCATTCATGCTCATTCGTTGTTGATGAACTAGAAACCACTTGTATTTCTACAAAGACTAAATCAGATAAAGGTAATGAATTTTATTAAAAAACTGCACAAGTAAAGGTCATAGATCCTGAAGAGAGAGTTCTTTATTATGAAGAACATTTGCATTATTATTTACCAAACTTGAAAAGTATTTGGAACTTTACAGTAAGCAAACTATAATAAATTGTAATTGTTTTGCACTAAAAGTAGTTTTATTGTAATACAACAATTATAAAGTTTATGTATGAGTTATATAGCTTCTTTTTGAACTGATAGACGTTTGCTATTATGCACACTCCTCCTGGTGTATTTACTTACAGAAAAACTGATTTGACTAGCTTTACAACTCATTATTAACAAGTTATGATAATATACCCTTTGAAATTTAACATGTGTAATGCCTAGCTACTTTGTAAATCTATAAAATTATTTTCATAATTAGGTTCTAATAAATTTAAGACCATGATATGTCAAATAGGAGATGTATACTTTTAAAAACTTGCAATTTTCTTACAAATCCTTTTTTCTCCCCCAGTAAACTGGAAGCAAATAACGAACAGAATTATGACTTGATTTTTGCCTCTCATGAAGATAGGTAGAACTTTGAATCTCATTTTTTGCATTTAGTTAAATTGGACTTAAGTTGTTTTTGCATGCAGGTATAAAAACAATTACATAAATGTGACACAGAAACATAAATAGGCACTTATCTATTATTTAAAATAAAGAGAGTTGAGGGTTGTTACACTACATCACTAAAATATTCTTACTTGAACGCATTTCGGGAGACGGCTTGTTCCCATTGTCAGCATGAGTTGAGAACATGCTGACGATGGGAACAAGCCGTCTCCCGAAACGCGTTCAAGTAAGAATATTTTAGTGATGTAGTGTAACAACCCTCAACTCTCTTTATTTTAAATTATGACACATCACTGTTACTAGCTTCTAAATCTTCAAAATTAGTCACTTATCTATTAACCTTCAAAAGTAAAATTTTCTGCATATGAGAGCCATGTAAGAAAAAATCTTTTGTAACCACAATGGATGTTACTAGAAACTGTATGAGCTTAAACATTGTTGTAAGCTTAGGGTGAACTTAAGTACTTAACCAAAGATGTTGATTATATTAACTGTTAACTTGCATATCATTTTTAAAACAATGACTGTCATTTTGATAACAAAATATAAAATAACTATCACCATTATCATCATCATTGTTATTATTAAGATATTAAAGCATTGATATGACAAATTTTCACATAAATCCACAACAGCATTCTTCACTATCATATGTTTAAGCTTGCCATCACTTTCTGGAAGTCTGAAAGTGCATTATAATCCGGATCTGAGTTTATATCAGCAAATTCTCTGCTTGAATCAGATTTTGAAAACAGAGGATTATATCGACTCAGAGAAAGTGGACAAGGAAGAAGTTCCGGCATTACTGAGTGATGTGTTATGAGTGCAGTAAGAGTTGAAAACTCCTTTGTGAAACCCTGTAAAAGAAAGAGAAACAGCATTGTATTTTAAGTTCTCTTGAATTTTGCTTTTAGTTGGTATGAAAAAACCAAAATTTTCTTAAAGAATCATAGCCATTGGTTCAGTATGCTAAATGCTTTTAAACACACCTATAAAAGACAACTCAGAAATACATGCACTGTTTGTGAACTGTAATAATACTGGTATTTCCTTGTTATGAAGTAGGATTATTATTAATATTGCTGAAATATTGTTTTAAACTAAATAATTTTATGTTCCAATACTTCAAATATGGAGTGTCAAGTGTGCATAGCAACTCATAAGGGCAGGAAGGACAGGTGAATATTTCCATAAGACTCGAAATTCATTCAGATTTAACCAAACCTGCTTCTTCTATACAGGTGTCAAAATATGCAACTGAACTATAGGAATGATTAAAAAGAAATCTGATGTGTTAGATTCACATGACCTTCTCTAACCACTATTATCTACAAACTATTCTTATGAAAACTGGTTCTTCTATCTAATTCAGTTTAGTTGAGAAAAACATTTTCATAAATACTTTCATTGTACATTTGATTTTAGGCACAAAGGGAATAGCAAAAGTCAGATTTTTAAAACTGGTCACTATACTGCACGAGTCTTCTCATCCTGTAGATTGGTAATTAGGCAACCCTGCATTTTACAGATGATGCAAAATGCAGGTGCTGACACCTCATTCACCAGCCCACTGATTAGGGCTACGGTGGTGCTCGTTGTTAATGTGCTCTAATAGTGTAATGGTTAACATGCTGGAAAGTCATGGTGAAGTTCAAATCACGCCTGTGAATAAATGAATTTCTTATTCATTTCTCTTCATGTTTCGAGGAAGTTATAGCAAATCATGATCCCTTTCCAAATGCACTTGAAAGTGGATTTGCATATAAATATGAACTTCCAGCCATTTGTGCACACTGTGGAACAATGTTTTCAAATAGACAGTATCTGGATATGCTGTTAGTATATGGGGAAGTGTAGCAGAATGCAACTGAGGCACATTGTCTATACCAACAGAGGTTTCCACAGATAACACTTCCTACAAATCACAAGTTTTTGCAAGTTGCAAACTGCCTTCCGGAATCAGGAACAGTGCGCAAGACACCACATTCATGAAGATATCACCCTGTCTGTGACCAAGCAATGACGGATTGTGACTGACCATCATTCAGCATCCGCATTGTAGTACGAGGGACATTCATAGGCATTTCAATATTAGCCAATCTTCCGCGTGGAGAATACATCATGCAAAGGTTCACCCTTATCATCTTCAACTATACCAGGAGCTACTGCAGCCGGACAATGGGCAGAGAGTGGCGTTTGCTAGGTGGATCATATGACAAAATGAACAACATCCACACTTTTTGGCAACTGTGTTATTTACAGATGAAGCAGGGTTCCACAACACAGGCCATATAAATCGACACAACATGCATTACTGGAGCACTGTAAACCCACATTGGATGTGAGAGGTGGCCTTACAAGTCCAATGGGGTTTCAACGTTTGGGCTGGTATATTCAGTGATCATCTAATAGGCCTGTATCTTTATGATGGCCAACTCACTGGGAATCGCTACACCCACTTCCTACAACACCAGGAAGTCTTCTACTGAATGAAGTGTCATTGCAGAACCGACTAACTATGTGGTACCAACATGATGGTGTGCCAGCTCATTCAACCCATTGTATAATGGCTTATCTCGATGCCACCTACCCTGAGCAATGGATCGGATGGCATGGACCAATAGGGTGGCCAGCACGCTCACCAGATCTAACCCCATTAGATTTCTTTTTATGGGGTTATCTTAAAGATATTGTGTGCCAGAAGCAGTCAATGACCCCTCAACAGCTCAGGAAACGCATAATCTTAGTTTGCCGTGACATCACACCAGCCATGTTGAACCAGGTTAGGCTGGCAATGATGGTTAGACTGACATCTTGCATGTGCAGCATGGTGGCCAGTTCTAACACCTACTACAACCGCATGGAGGAAACGGGTAAATTGTAAAGGTTTATTTGTGTGATGATCCGGCATGATGTCATAGTCACTGTTAAATGCACTACTTTGGGAACCAGAGAGGTTCACAATGATCATAATATGGGCTTGCAAATGATATCTAATTTGTATGTATGTAGGCATTTTGTGAACCCTCAGAACAATTTATTGGCTTTCTTTTGTATGAAAGAATAGCTTTAAATAGCAAAATATTATTTAATGATGCCCTATGTTTGTAAGTTATAATTACAATGTTATATGCATTTATTTATGAAGTTCATTAAAGCATATTCTAACAAGTAACAATTGTTGTTTTAATTAAACTAATTAAGTGAAACGACAATTCCATGCCAAACTATCAGTTCTCTTTAAATTTACTAAACATAAACAGTATCTTCAAGAGGTAGTATTTGAACCTGGGACCTTCACCACTGAAGGCCAACATGCACACTGTTGTGCTATGAGTGCAAGTCACTGCACACAGTGGTGCAAAGCAGTCATTTCAGCCGAAATTGATATGACGCGATGCAGTGGTCAGTGTTTACGGCATAGCCTGTACAATGCCAGGACTGCATAACTTTTCAATCTGCAGGCTGAGAAGACTTGCCCATTATACTGACCTTGAAATTCCATACTCTTTCCATAACATCATGAGAAACAAGTGAGCAGTGACAGCACTTTAAAAAAAATCACAAAAGTATTGAAAAATTCCAGTCAATAATAACAGATATCTCAGAAATAGCTGATGCCATAAAAAAGTTATTGGGAATAAATTGAGGCATTAGCTAGAAGAAGGGCTCATATGCGACTATGGTGTTTTGAGAAAAACACAAAAGAAATGCATGCTTTTGTCACCTGGGAACAAGAACCTAAATGTATATGAATAATTTTACATAATTTACAAAAGTTACTCGTTTTCATGATTTTATGGTATTTTTTAATATTCCTAGCCTTAAGACTTAGGGCCGGTTTCACCAAACGTGGTTTACTCGCGAGTAAGCCGTTTGAGCGTTTCACCAACAACTTACTCTGGAATAAATTGCGTATGCGAGAGTAAATCAGAGAGTAACGTTACTCGGCGAAATATTGCGGAATAAAGTACAGAGTAACTGCTAGTTAGCACTTTGCAATGGCTGCAGGATTGATGAGAATGGTTTTTGAGGACAGTTCCAGCGGTGAAGATGAGGATTTTTACCATCCAGAACGACGACCAAGATGGATTCGTGAAAGAACTGAGTGGTTTGTAAATTACAACGATAGGGATTTTGTTACAAGGTTCCGGTTGACGAAAACCTCGGCACTTCACTTGCTTCAAAGAATTGAAGCTAATTTGGAGTACACATCTGATCGGTAAGTAACAGAAATAGATTAACATCTTTCCTATAATTATAAGGAGCATCTAGAAACACCTTATAAAACTTCACGTGCATGGTAGATATTAGTGAGGTTACGTTCGTGGTTCAGTATGCTTCCGTGCTTCTATTCCTTAAATAATACGACTTTACTATACCATATTATAATCTTAACTTTACAATTTTCTAAAATTTAGAACAATTGTTACTAAGAATAGTTTTAACGCACATTGTTTATAATGTAAATGATTGCTTAATAGGTTATGTTAACTATTTCTAAATGGCTGCTCAAGAAAGTATTCATCTGAATTTTAAAAAGTTCTTGCAGCCAAATTAATGGAGGAAAGACTAGTTTCTTTGGACATGAAGTTCAAATGGTAATACAGTTTACGTGTTTTGGCGGTTTTTCAGGTCGTTCATTTTATTAGTTTTCTAAACTTTTTAAAAATATGTCAAGATTGCAACTCACTTGTTCGTGGTGTTTTCAAAATTATCTTACATGCATTGAGTAGAGCCACTTCTTTTCGTGTATTACTTGATTTTGCGGTGAAAATATGATTTTAGTTTACGGGGGAATAAAACGTCAAAGTTGGGAATTTTCAACGTTTCTGCCTAAATTTTTCATTTTCGGTTCACTTTTTAGGACTTCATGAATTTATTTCTCCACCAGTTTAAGTTACATATCGATTAAAGTGTGTGGATGCATGCACAAAAAGATGATCTACCCTTTGCGTGAAAGATAGTTTTGAAAACAGCACATACAAAACTGTTACAATGTTGGCATACTTTTCAAAAATGTATAAAGCTGAACTGTTATCGTTTGATCTTCATGTCCAAAAAAAGTTACATTTTCCCTCCATTAATTTGACTCCTAGAATTTTTAAGTGCAGACGAATACTTTTTTGAGTGGCTGTATATTGTATGTAGTGGCACTACTTATTTATATGATATATCCATTGTAAATGTTTGTAGGAATGCATCAGTGTCCCCCATGAACCAGCTGCTGACAGCACTTCGATTTTATGCGACAGGATGCTCTCAACTTGCCACAGGGGACTATATCGGAACCAGCAAAGCAACAGTGCATAGAATTGTACAGAGAGTTAGTGCTGCCATTGCTTCACTTTGTCCGCAATATCTTCAATTCCCTGAGGAGGATGTTGATTTGAAAAGGGAACAGTTACATTTCTACAGAATTGCAAAGTTTCCAAAAGTTGTTGGTGCTATGGACTGTACTCACATTAGGATTTCCTCACCAGGTAAAGGAATATTTATATTAGCAATTCTCTAGTCCTATAAAAGGTGAAGCCTTCATTGAAAAGCGTAACTTGTTTTACCAATGTTTTCTTCTTCCTTCAGGTGGAGACAATGCAGAACTCTTCTGCAACAGGAAAAACTATTTTTCCTTAAATGTGCAGGCAATATGCAACTCCAACATGGAGTTTACAAACATTGTGGCAAGATGGCCAGGCTCTACCCATGATAGTACAGTTTTTAATAATTGTTCTCGCTGTGTAAAACTTGAAAATGGTGTTCATGGTGAGGGTGTTCTGCTTGTTGATAGAGGATATGCATCAACTACATATATGATGGCACCTCTTGAACACCCACAAACTCCAGCAGAGCATTTGTATAACGAATCACAAATTTGTTCTAGAAATCTCATTGAGCGTCTGTTTGGAATTTGGAAACGGCGGTTTCCTGTTCTTGCTTTAGGTATCAGGCTGAAGTTAAGAAACATTTTTGCTGTTGTTGTGGCTACTGCAGTAGTTCACAATTTGCTATGCCAACATGGGGAAGATATTCCACCAGATGATCCAGAAGTCAATTTACCTCTTCCATGGGACCAGCTCTTGGAAGAAGGCAGAATTGACAACATAGAACCACATGGATGACGAACTGCAAATGATGCTGCTCAAAGGGCATTAATTGCCAATTTTGAAAGGCAAGTGAAACAATGTTGAAGCTACTATACTCCAGACATTGAATGAATGTGAATGATGGAATTTTTTTCATTGCTAAAATTCAGCAAAGGTATTTTAAAATGGTACCTGCACATCATTCAATGTAACACGTTCTGGTAACTACAGATTAGTGATAGAGGTTTTGAAAGAAACTAATTACATTTTTAATTACATTCAACTTTTCTGTCATTCATTTTGCTGTTTAGGAAAAACTTTTATAAATGCAAACATATGATAGACCCGGGTGCAGGAAATAATAATTGCTAATAAAGTTTTGTTCGTTTCAGTTTGCTCTGAAGAATATTGCTACAGTACTCCTCCATCTTAAGCATCAAAGTTTGTACATTGTTAAGAAATAAAAACAGCATCAGTTTAAAAATTTATTTATTTTTTTCCTGTAACATTATCCTTGACCTTATTCTTTCTTATTTGAATTGCTCCTTTTTAATTTTGATGTTAAAAAGGTGTTGTTCTCTTGCATCATCCCTTGCCTCCCTTTCAATCTGCAACTTCAGAAGATGACGTTCCCTAGCTTCCTGACTCTCCTCCCTGGCATGCTGCATCTGCAGTTCCAATGCTTGTATTTTCTTTTGGTGGACTTTCTCCAATGAAGTTTTAGGCAGCGAAGGTCTTCCAAGTTCTTGTGGTGGCTTGTTTACAGTTCTTCTCAGAGATGTTTTCAATAACAACATTATCTGCTACTAATGCAGCAGATGATGGAGTATGAAGCATATCTGGTTTGTATGTAGACCAGTCACTAACTTGGTCCTGAAACAAAAAACAACTCATAACTTTATATTCAGCAATTACTTTGTGCTGATTAATTTGATTTATATGCTGTATGCAAGTTTAAAATTTAGATCGCTGTGGTACATTTTTGGTTTTTACAGTGGGATCATAGGTGAAAGATTTAAATGATAGCTTCCCAGATAAAGTAAACAAGGGATGTACATGGTTTGACAGTAAATAATTTTTTACAATTGAAGGAGATAGTGCATGATTAAACTACTCAAAAATATAAGAGTTCTTGAAACTTAAAGCCTGATAACCCAAAAATATTTCACTGACAAGTTAGACATTTTTACTTAAAAATATATCTTCATAGTGGTTCATTTTTAGTTCATTTGTATATGCCGATAATATTTCTAGTTTAGTTTAAAATATATGTTCAGTAAATTTCGGCAATTAGTAGTGATGCTAATGACTACTAAAACAACAAATAATAATAATAATAATAATAATAATAATAATAATAATAATAATAATAATAATAAAATCGTAATAGAGAATTCACATTATTTTATGAAACACTAACGTATGGGAATTTGTGCATCATTTAAATAATTTTAAATTCAGTTTTTAAAGTCTTAGTATACCCAGAACACAGTATCAAGCTATGCCACTATGGCACAGTATCAAGCTATGCCACTCTTACATCATCATACAACACATGACATGTCCTCTACAAATAACAGTAAACTGTGATGGAAAATATTAACACTACACTCCAGAATGTTTTCTGGAGCAATGTTTTTAGAACTGCTAGAGCTGGATAAGTTTGACATACGAACCTCGGGCATAAAAGGATCTGATGTGCATAAAATATATTTATTTTGTAGTTACTTCTAAAAGAGAACTTAAAGCTGATTACTGGTGGCTACATTTTAAAACAGGTGCTCACGTTACACTATACTATGAATGCTGAGAATTTCATTTCAGTGGCTTCTCCTTATCACTGCCATAGCCTCTACTAAGACTTACCAATGAGGTATATGGTTGCAAATGTTCTTCCAGATTTTGATATATCTGATAATGCATCAATTAATAACAACAAATGGTTTGTATGTCAAAATAATTACAGTATGTAGAGAAATAACCTCTCTCTTTCTCTGTATACATATTATTTTGTTTGTTTGTTTCTTTCTTCAATATTAATAAAAATAAAACATCTATTCTTTTTCTTTGGAAATAACTGATAATTTATGTAGATATGTGGAATAAACAAACTATTTTTGCTGTGCCACAATCCATTTTGTTTAATAGTTAGCCTTTACAACCAAACTAATGAGAAAGCCTTAAATGTACACATTCCATTTTCTTGCTTATGCATTGCTTCACCTGAAGATAAAATCTGAACCTATCTGTTAATGTGCGAGCTTAAATTTCATCCATTGAAGTACAGAAATTTTAAAATTATGTTTTGGCTTATCACCATATATTGTAATTAACATTATTTATAATAATTCTTGACTTCACAGCTAATATCTATGATACCTTTAATTGTGCTGAGAATAAGGAAATAAATGCAGTTTTATCTACTCATAAGAAGTTGACATTTCTCACATAGGTATCTCATACTATATCCTAAGAAAATAGTAAATCAATCGCTAACCAATAGAATCAATCGATAATGTGTAATTTCTTATTGTTAATACAGTTCTAAGCAACTATTTACTGTGTAGAAACTTTGTACACCATAGAATTCATCTCATCTCCCTCTTTTCCTTATTACATAGTGAACTACACATTTAAATATTATAATTTGTGCAGTTATTTATCCTGAAATGTGAAATGTTATCTGTTATCCATGTTTCAAATTCAGAATGATCATCTGTCTCCTTTTACACTGAAAAGTTATGAAATTTTGTCAGATGATAAGTTAGTGCCTATAATATATTTGCTTAGGGCCACAGAAATCTTACTTAGATCATATGCTAGTATAAAAATGATACACTATTTCTAGTAATAACATGTTTAAGTAGGTACCTGCTGATGCGAAAGACCTGCCTCCATTTCTTTCTCTTCTGTGGGCGACGCCATCGTACAACGTGATTCCTCCTCATTCTGCTGCTTTCCCTCTGATCCCTCATGAGACAATTCAAACACTAGAACAAAATATTGCATTGAACACAAGCATGTTAAAACAGAAATATAAAGATAACAAGAAGAAATATTTCACTTAATTTCAATAGGTTTGCTTATATATGACAAAATTCTATTTCACTGAAATTAACTTCACAAAAGGACCCTTATTTAGTGCTCAGATCAGTCTTAACTTAAACCCTGCACCAGTTCATGCAACTTAAAACATACAGTTGCAAAAGTTAGCTGCTAATGTTTACTGGAAAATGCAGTGTAAAATGGAGGGGAAAAAGTTACACTTTTTGTAACATATTTTAACTACCAGTTGACATACTGTGGCAACTAAGTGGATCATGAATGAGAATGTAGGCATAACCTGTGTTGATTTATTTATACATGCTGTATGATGAGAGATTTAAGCTAATATACATTATGAATGTAAAATAATGTTTTGTTGCTCTGAACAATGTTTAGGCAACAAATGTGTATACAACTCGACCATCTCCATCTACATGGAATGGATATGAGTAGCTAGCTTTTTTTTTTTTATATTAAGCTTTCAATTTTCTAACCTATATTTCAAACCAAACACATTAAACAGTTTCTTGTTTATAAGTTCTACACTGTCTATATTACTTTCATATCATGAACATTTTAATTCTTAAACACACTTTGGGAAAGGAGTAAGATTTAAATTGCAAAGCTACTGTAGATCTGATAAAGTTACTTACTGTACATAAAGCATTACCTATGAATTAACAGTAAGCAAATGTATAGTTTTTGACAAAACCTCTGCTGCAACTAAGCTAGCTATAAGGAAATGCATAAGAATTAATAAACACTCTTTTATTTACTTCACACACTTCATTCTGTTGAAAGGCAATGGCTTTTTAAATTAATTTAAAGATAGCTGAAAATCATGACGAAAATGTGATTATTTAGGGAGAAGAGTATGAGATAACTCCCAAGTTTTGTGTCTATGATATTTTCGAGTTATTGTGGCATTAATACTTAATGCAAATATATAAACCTGCTATTGGTTGTCTCATTCCTTCATCATGATCAAAGGAATTATGATAGCCAACTGCAGCATGCCCAATGAGACTTAGTATTTTGGTAAATACTGAGTCATCACTGTGATCTGGCCTTGGAGGTCCACCACCTACAAATTAGAAGAAAAAATAGAACAAATGCTTACACTTTATATTCATGTTGCATATTAAAAAGAAATGTATTACCTGTCCTATTTGCAGCTATTCTTTTATTAGCTAAATCCTTCTTTGCAGCTTTTTTTTTAGCAGCTCCCATTCTGCCTTTATATTAGCTGCAGTTCTGTGTCCCATAGTGGTGCTAGCATTATACTTTTCTGCAGCCTTCTCCCATGTCTCCTTCTTCTGGCGCATAGTTGAACCATCTGTTCTTTTATTCTCTAACACACCTATAAATTCTTCTACCACAGAAAGCAGTAGGAATTTCTCAGAAGAATGCCAATTTAGGCTTCTCTTTCGCTTTCCTTCGTCTGACATGATTCTGTAAATTTAACACACGAAAACTGTAAGTTAAGAGGATAATTTCATTATAACGAAAGGTTAAGTTACATTTTTTTCAAAAATATTATCTATTACCATGCATTTATACTTACGGATGCTTTCGTTTACTTCTTTCTCCGTAGCTTTAACCTCTAAAAACTTTCTTTTACTCGCGCTAAATTCCTTAAAATGGCGGAAAAGAGCTGTGAACATTGCTCACATACTATGAGAAACTACACTATTGGCACTTTTCTCATAGGGGTGATGGTTGTATTGGAGGAGTGGAAACAGAGGGCACTAACTCCCCACATGAACACGGTGTGTCACTAGTTGTACTTTTGCGGGAAAGGCGAATTTTCTGATTGGCTGTTTCAAGCTTCGAAGTTCGTAACGAACTAAATGGCAGACACCGAAGAAAGGGACCATCTTGGATTTTTATAGCTGGAAGTTTTCGTCCGAAGTTTTTTCATCAGGAACAAAGCCGAGATGGTAATCATACATTTACGCTATTTCTGATTGAATGTATATTTGTTGTAATATTGGTATTTTCTATTAACTTGTGATATTCGTAGAATGAGGTAGAAAACTGATAGGTTATTGTGTGTTGCAACATTTTTATATAACAAATTAATTTTCAGATACATTGAGCCATCCAGACAGAGGGGATACGCCTACGATTTACATTCCTTCCAGTGTTGTGGTTCGAGTCCCGAATGGTGACATAGAATCTGAAGGTATGTTATTAAGTTTCCAGCATGAGAGTGCTGGATGAAAGGTTAAGTTTTTAAGAGCTTCTTAGTGTCGCTGAATTTTATATTGTCCTGATTTACTTTTCAGATTTTGTGAGTCATCCAGACAGTGGAATATATGATTAATTTTCGTGTTTGCACTTCATAATTGATGGGTGGAGATCACAGTCAAAAGTAGGTAAGGTAAAATCAACCTTTAATGCAAATTAATTAGCATGTTACTGTGCTAATATTCAAACACATAGATGCAGATCATGCGAGTGATACTCGTGTATAATTAAAAAATGTAGGATTATTGGTGGACTGACACACTAACTGTCAAGGATAGCATGCCAATGATACTATAATTCTTTTAAGACAGTGCCCAAATGAAATTTTCTAATACAGAAGGAAGAAAGATATTTGATATCATTCACATATATTTCAGTAATTCATCCTCTTTTGGGCATTTTTATCTAACTGCCACAATGTCTTTTTTTGAACTGGGCATGGTGTATGAAAATAGAAATTCTGGTAGCTTTTTTGACAATTAATGTCCTTGTAATCTGTTATTACAGACACTCAAAAGCATTTGTTTCCAAGAATAACTGAAGTGTTTGTTTTGAGTGAAATTAGCAGCTTCAGTGTGTGTTCTGAGGTTTTGAAATTCCAAAGTGGTTTCAATCTTTCGTGTCTGTTTTCTACCATTTAAACTTTGTAGCAATTTTGATGATACAAAATCCTTCCCTTAAAGATACAATGTGCAGTAGTAATTAAGTTGCAGGATATTATAAGAAATGTATAGGCATTTAAATGATCGTGTTGTTTTTGTGCAAAAATCAAAGGTTTTGAAGTAATGAGCATTTAATATTTTTTAAATGTATTGAAGCCTTTTAAGTTAACACATATGATAAACATGAAGTTGATCACGATATATGGTGAATCATTTGTAGAATACTTATGAAAATAGCTTACTGTGAGTAGAGAAAGCCTTAGACGGCAGAGCAGTGGTATGGCAAGTTAAAGATTGCTGGTTTGAATCCCAGGCATGGCATTGAATTTTTTGTCTGATTGTATATACTCATCCACTATTGTGTATATGCAAACAACCCATGGCTCTTTTCAGTGAAGGTTCCATGAATCTTTTTAATGAATCGGATCTTCTGAATGATCCTTTGATCTGTTATTTATAGTGCACATTTTAACACACTGAGTATTTTAAACGCTTTTCATATATAGCGCATTGCATCCGAGGTACTATGGGAGGTTAGGTTTTATTTTATGTAAGCTTAGGTTTCTGAATTTATGGAAGGTTAGCACTAGGTTAGTTTATTTATATATATATTTAAGCTTAGTTTTCTGAATTCACAGAAGGTTAGCAATTTTTTTTAATGAAAAGTGTTTAAAATTTCACTATAATATAACAGTTCAAAGGATCCTTCAAAAGATCTGATTCATTGAACCTTCAATGAAAAGATCCATGGATCCTTTGCATATACTGAATTTTATTTTGTTCAAGTAACACAAAGTGGTGGTGGTTTTACAATAAAAAGTGTTATTTCCTTCTCATTTAGCACTTTATCAACCAAACTTTTTTGCCACTTTTTAACGGTTTCCCAGTTTTGTGTTAAAACAGCTTATTCACACTATGCAATTCTTCCTTTGTCATGGCAACTCAAACACTAACTGATAAAATCGAAGATTTGACCTGAGCTGAGCATATGAGTGCTAGCGTATTATGAATGACTGTTTGCTTATCATATTTCCTGTGTTATGCAAAGAGTTTATTTGGTACTCAGATAGCACCCCTGTGAATTCATTGCTGCGTTTCTCATATAGGCAAGAGAATAGCAGTCATCCATACAGTTGGTAATTAACAAAAAGATACTCTTTGATTGTTAATGCAATAGCAGGTAGAATTAAGAAAATCATATTTTGTCATCTCTTAACAGTTATTATATATCCATTACCTTTAACAATCAGTTCTTACGATAACCGCAATAAAATGTGTAGTTCTATACCTTTCCTACTCCAATATTTCATGATACAATACGTTTAAGGAACTATTTACATTGGCGTAAGCGTAGTGCTTAGTTTCATGACAAGAGGAAGCATATACTTTGTTTACATCAGAGAGAACTCTGGTTTACAGTGGATAGTTTGTAATATAATCACAAGGTGTTTGTAACCATAAATTTTTCCTTAATGTAAGCAATTTCTCTTTTCAG
This sequence comes from Deroplatys truncata, assembly GCA_030765065.1. NCBI lineage: Eukaryota > Metazoa > Arthropoda > Insecta > Mantodea > Mantidae > Deroplatys > Deroplatys truncata. The sequence goes on from CM060990.1 coordinate 406,760,511, forward strand.
AAACCTACTTTTAAGGGTAGTTTAAACATGTGTGTTCTATTTAATTCTAGGATATACACAATGGAAAGTTGGAGTTAAGTTGTGGCTATTTGTGTCCAGTGATGGTACTTCAAGTCAGAGCACAGAGAGTGACAATGACATTAATAGTGTTAAATGGTGTGGTGAAACTTGCTAATGACATTTATTGCACTGCTAATAGCGATTTAGTGAATGACAAACAATAGATACACTATTGCATATAATGTGTGCAGAAGTTTCTTTGTAGGAAATGGAATTAAGTTATTCATGTCAAATTGTATTGCACTATCTAGAGTAGAATAAAATAACAAGTGTCAAACATGAGTTATTCTTCCAATTTTCCTGTCAAATTCCACAACCTACTGTTGGTTGGAAGTTCAAACAAACCATGGAGGCAGTTTAAGTGCAAAAGATTTTACCATGAAGCATGCAGAAGAAATTATTGCAAGGTGCTTGAGCTCATTCACTCTCAAAAATTTAAATGTGACCATTATGTATTATGACATAGAAACATTCAGCAACCACTATTAACCCCAACAATATTATATAAAAAGCAATGTATGTGCCGATTATTGGATAATTTAAATAAGTTACACAGGAATAAACAGTTGTGTTTTTCATACTAGCCTAGCTGTGAGGTGCTCAACTGATCATAATTGTGTTCTAATATTGTATTGCTACAGATGACAGTGACAAGTTATTTTATGTGAGCTTTAATCGACTCCTTTAAAAAGAAATATGAATAACTCAAAGTGCAATCACGATTATTGAAGCACACGTAATTAACTTTGTACGTCGTCAGTAGCGATACAGTATTGGAACATATGATCAGCTGAGCAGACAGCTAGGCAGGTATGAAAAATACAGCTATAGTAGCTACGAGTGACGTCATCATCCGAGAGCACGATTTTTCATAGTTTAGTTCCATTCCAGATCACTACTCATGCTGCAATCGCACTCGTGTTTCCAACATTTAACACGAGAGTTGCACTTCTAATACTTTGCTGTTCTGTGACTTTTCTGGTATAATTATTGGAGTACTGACTCGAGAGTATTATTACCTCCACACAAGCATGGTGAAACGAATACATGCTACTCAGGAGTAACGACCACAGGGTTAATTTTACTCTGGAGTTGCTATTCTAAACTTTAATCGTGTTTGGTGAAACCGGCCCTTAGTGTTTTAAAGTGTACTCTCATGCATGCGGGCCCTTCTTGCAAAGAACATTCTTACTGATATACTACTGTTATTTTTTTAAATAACATTTATTTTTGTTCCAGATTCATAAACTTGTGAAATAGAACAAAACTGTTTTAATACCATTGTTTAAGAATAATATATGTATAATTTATTAATAGTTTTCTTTTTCATGTATTTCCAAGATTTCTCAGATTACATATGACCATTCGTTCATTCCTCATTCACACTAATAGTTTCTTCTTTTTGTATGTTTTTCAATCAGTCTCTACTGTTCTTTGGAAAGTATTGGAGATCTCATACATCCTTATCCTTTTGTTGAGTAATATTTGCTGGACTTGCTGGTCTTTGTGTAAATTTTTCAGTTAATTTACATGTTATCTCTTGTTACAGAAAAGAAATGGTACAAAAGTTTCAGTGTATGTCTGTGACACTAGCAGCGTTCCACCTGGCTTATATTTCATTTGGACATATTTTTGTATCCGAAACTCTGTTGTTTTGAGCAAGGTTTCTTCTTGAAGAATAGTGAAGCGTGTTGTCCATTGTCACAATAAATGTCAAAGGGAATCTTCGACATTGCCCCATAGCTTCCATATCCTCCTTAGCAATTGATATGATCTTTTTATTCATGACTGCAGCTTTTACAAATCCAAAATTCCTACCACAATGGCTAAATGAGTGCCTCATGCAGGTAATAAATGCTTGATATTAACATGACAGCCACAAACAAAATGACACCATTGTTAGATTTTTATTTCTTCCTGTAGAAATTTCAACTGCACAAACAAAAAAATATTCCATGGATTGATAGATTCAAGATATTGATTGAAAAGGTTTACAGAATATTGAAAACAAAATTGTGAATTACTTTACATGATCTCCAGTAAAAGGGCTTGTGTGTCTGTTGGCCCCTTTTCTACCTAATATCTTAGCAGTATGTCTTAAAGAAAACTACACTTTTTTTTGTCTATCCTACGATTTACCTGTTATACAAAATTCCTATTGAATGAAGAGGATCCCACAGGCTATTCCAGATACTTTGAGATACACATTTTATGTGTCATGTAAATATCTTAAATATTTTAATTAAAATAGAGCCATTTTTAAGAGAATAAAAAATATTGAAAGTTTTTCCATGTAAAGGGTAGTTGGTGGTGGGGGAATTTTCTTGAACATATTTGTGTTTCATCTTAGGAAGAGATTGAACTTAATTACAAAGTTCGGTATTTATTGAACATTTTCATCTTGAGTTATTGCTGTTCACACGCACGCGCACATTTCTGGTGAGATTTCAAATTACAAATTTTGAGTGGAATGCAATGCTTCATCTAGCTACTATGTACATACATGGTAGAGAAAGTAATGACAAGTAAGATACAATACAATATAAAGGCAATACAATTCATAAGTCTAAGGCTGATGAAGTACTTAAGGTCATCACTGGAAGGGACCTGTCTTAGTGAAGTCAACATATTAAACTACCATAGAAACATTACAAGTTCTTTGGATCTTGATGGTGTAGGCAAGCAGTTCATCAGAAGAAATAAGTTTAAACCAGGGACCATAAGCTTTTTATTCCTAAGACTTTGTTTATGACTTGCATATTTTTAAATTATAGATTCTTGCTTTATGTTTTACACTATATTTACTTATTGACAGATATTCAGTTTACAGATATTTAAAATCATTTGGTTATTGCACAACTATACATGATGATAATGATGATATGGGGTTAAGGGCGCTAAACATCAAAGGTCATCAGCGACAACTATACACATTTTATTTCAGCTTATTAATATCAAAACCTTGTTACCTTATTTCTGTTTGTGTGTTTATTAATGCATAACATTAAAAGATACGTTTAATACTTAGTTATGTCAGATGGACATTTGTAAAGCTTCTGTTTTGGTTGATGTCATTGAAAACTGAATTTACAAATCTTGCACAGCTTTTTTCAGAAGTTATGTCAGCTTGATGCAAGTTTCAGAACAATATCAACTACTCAAAAAAGTTTAGGACCATTTCTCTAGTTAGTAATTGGAGAGTTCCAAGCCTATTTACTCCTAATTGTATGGGAACCTAGAAGCTGGCATTAAACTCTGCAATTTGACAGATACCAAAGGCTGTTTATTTGTAAATACTGCTTACACTCTAGCCCACCGTGACAAGTGATCTCACTGTACTTAATAGGTAACTTCAACTACCAAGGAACTGCAGTGTATGAATATTTGTGCCATCATTCCATTCTTTTATAGAAAATCCTGGTAGACAGTGAACCACAATGCTAGGGAAAAATATACAGACATAGTAAATAAAGAAGAGAGAGAATCTATTGCATGGGTAAAAACCAGAGCATGGAGGCTAAGAGTGTTAAGACAGGGTATTCCTCAAAATCAATGTCCGATATGTGGTGGTAATGAAGACATTGAACACATAGTGTTTAAGTGCCAAGGAACAGAAAATTGGAGACGAGAATTTTTTAAAAAGAAGTGGTTGAAGGGGGATAGAAATATGCTTATAATCAAAATGATGTGCAAGGACGCTAGGAGCATTGGACAGTTTTTGTGTAAAGACAAAAATAAATGGCTTTGGACAGTGGCTAGAGAAAACTAAGGGGTAGTGTATCTTACTTTTAATGGAAAACTATGGTGAACGTGTGATGGTAAAGTAATCAATAAGTGAAAAGTGAAAAACAAGTGGAAATGAGACATGAAAAACTGAAACAAGATAGTTTATTGACAAGAAATTGTAAAATGCAAATAAACTGTAGTGATTGTCTACAGAATGAGTGGCCAGGGTCAAAGTTCAGTAGACAATTAAATTGTAAATCACTTAGCACAATAAATATACAATACAACAATATCAGCAGTATCCAGAAGGGCTGAGTTAAATGTGTATGTTTTCTCTAATATCCCTGAAAACATACTGCATATCTGGAGCACATATTGACCATTCAATGTAAAATTGTAATGACAAGAAACATTACACATTTTCTTTCAGTTATAATTTTTCCTATTGATAAAGGTATTCGTTTTCCTTGGTTACTAGGCAATGCTGTGTTGAATAATTTGATCCACAAAATTTCATATCATCCCTTTCATCATTACATTTCACTTCCTTCTTCATCACGCCATACCAGGCATCATCCTGAATATGCTATGATCCAAAATGTTTGCTTGCTTCTCGACTGGCCATTGGCCCAAGGCATTGGCCTTGGGGGTGTATGTCCTACAAAGAGGAGGGTAATCCATTGAAGAAAAAGAAGAAGGTAATGAGGAAAGATTATATAAGAAATATTATCAGCGAAATCCCAATAGTTAACATGGTGTGTGTGTTTGTGCATGCGTGCGCACAATAGACAAATTTAACATATTAATTCATGTTACAGATGAAAGTTCTTATTTTATGATATCATATAACAATTATTTTACAGTAATCAGAAAGAGGTATATACAGTTTTTATTTATTTTAAGGGTCTTTAAATTTGTGCAATCATTAAACATTTCATTCATAATACTAAAAATATTATCAAGGAAAGCTGGTAATGTTAGTAAAGTTTATTATTTTGATTTCTGTAGTAATGAATAAAATATAAATAAATGTAGCCAATAATGTGATATACACACAATGCTCTTCAATGGAGACAGGCCTATCTGCCTGGCATTCTGCAGCAGCATTACATTCATGATGGGTGAACATAAACAATTTGTGCATAGTACATCCACATTCATATAAAAATGTGATAAGAGTACAACTTGCATTTCATGTTCATTTCCTTTTATTTAGTCTTTCCATATGTACAGCAGTAGTAAGATATAAGTAGGTTTATGAGTTTTGCACAGGTGAATATTTATTGCATTTTTATTAATGATACCTTCTTGCAAGTATTTACCAAGATAAGAAAATTAATTTAGCAGAAAGCGTTAATGTAAAGGGCAGTAAGCTATTAGTTTTAAGGTTCAAATGTGCATTTTCGTAAAGAGAAAACTCTAAATACCTGCTTTCCTGTCTCCATGATAAAAGCTGTAACAAAAGCTCTTCTTTTGTTCAAGACAGAGATGAATTGATTATGTATTTGCAGCAAGTAGCAAAATTGATAACTATGTACTGGTTTCAATAGTTTATCAACACTATGTAATGCTTCTTTCTTTAAATGTAAATATGCAATGGAATAACCAGCAATGAATGGCTGAATAGTTGACATTCATACAATTATGGTACAGTGGGCTCCAAATGTTTTCCGATGGGCCAAGAGGTGTAGAGGTAGAGGGGGAAGAAATTTCTTCTCGACTAGTCATGCCTGGCTATAGCCAGCGTGCCGGTAGCGTCTCAAAGGTCACATTTACTTCTGTGTATGCATTCAGCGACCTGACTCTAGGAAGAAAGAAGACGAAACCAAATACTTTTCTGTTTACTAGAACTATTCAAGCGAAATAAATTAACATTTTCTTTGCATAATATGATGTTTAAAAATCAAATATTGCACTCTTTATGCGGGTGCTACAGAAGTTTAAGATTCAGTAATTTTCTTGAGAAACAAGGTTCGCATAATGTATATGTTGTTTTTAATGTTTGTTGCTAGTAATAAATAATAATATTAATAATAATAGTTTCATAATTATCACCAATAGAATGTTCTACGCATGCTCTGAAGGTATTTATTACCTTGAATATAAGTTTGTTTTGCTTTTTAATTGTCATAGATATCGATCACAATGTTTAGCGCTAAGTGTGTAGTTCCATACAGATGGCACATTCAGTTCTGATAATATTCAAGTAATGTTTTAAAAATATGGCAGCAAAAGTAATATTAATGTCAAACTGTTGAAGCAGTTTGGAAACAATTAAGTGTAACATTAAATTTTCTTCAAAATGAGATATATTTTGCGTTTGTTACTGAAAAACGAATAAAGATTGTTTTATTTGAAACATAATTCCCCTTATATGCACACTCACATGTGAAAAGAAGAAAAACCGTGCCAGTTGTATAGTGGATGTACAGTAAAAACACCTATTTAGGTATTGTATGCAAAATGTTAATAGATATGAGGAAACAACCTTTAGCGAAAAATATGCAGTTTCTATATAGCTGTTTTATTCGTTTAGGATAACATGTAAGCTAAATTTTCAAAATAGTGACCCGAAGTGTTAATGCAGATAGGTTGATGTGCTTTTGTTGCAATTGGTTCATTTGAAAGCACTCTATTCTGAAAACTAAATTGCTTTCAAGTTACAAATCTGAGGATGCCCCCTCCCCCCAAAAAAGGCTTTGTATTGCGATTCATGTTCTGAATTCTTAAAATGCTTCTCTTCTCTAGAATGGAATGGAATGTGTAACGGAGGGGACTCGACCCCGATCCAGTGAATGAGGATATTGTGCTTGTGACCCTCGAGGGTGCGCTCCCGGGAGGGAGGGACGAGGTGAGAGACACCGAGCGGCCGGAACCAGGATTGACGGCACAGCAATGACAAAGTTCCTAAAATTTCCAGATTGAGACGCCCTGACAGTTGGGCAGGCAAACCGGGGACCCCACCCCAAACAAAGGGTCCAACGCCCCCAAGAAGCGGTCCTTATGCCCTGGCAACCAGCCGAAGACCAAGAGACGGATAAGGTTCCACAGAGAGAATCCTTTTTCTGTGCCACGCCGTACCAGAATACCATCGCCGACACTTCCAATCCTGAAACAGACCTAACGGGGTTAAGGATGAATGAAATGAGGAATGGAACGATATTCGGGGGCTGAGAGAAATCATATCAGCATTCGCCTGACGACCCGGGAAAACTCTCAAAAAAAAAAAAAAAACCGTGGGTCAGATTGGGCGGTAGCTGGGAAGCAAACTAGGGATTTCTGGAATGCGAGTCACATGCGTTATCGCGGCGCCACCTGGACGTAAACTGGAAGATCCGTAGTTCAAATCTCGGCTATGACATCGAATTTTTCAATCTGATTCTATCTTTCCAACCTTGTCCTACACACGGCTTGAGTGAAAGTGCCTTCTTGTTAATTGAGATGAAACTGCAATTACAAACTTCGTTGTAAGTATAAGAAGAATGCAGTAGCTCAAACGATACTCAGATTTTTATGGGGATCTTTGAAACTCCACGCTCTTTGCATTACCATGAGAATTATGATTAGGAAGAATTATATTTAAATATAGATTAAATTATTATTTTAAATTGAACAAACTAACGTGTTGCATTCACATAACTTTCTCTTCTCACCATTCTACAAATTCTTTTCTCTAAATCTCATTTTTCTGTCTACTTCTTATAATTCAGATAAACTTGCAGATCACATTTAGCTCATCTGTGTGGTGTGGGGGTCTGCCTCACATTCAAGAGGTCCCGAGTTAGAATCTCGGTTAAAGTTGTTTCCAGGGTTTCCTCTTATCCTGAGAAGATGAATGTTTGATTCTAATTTCTAGTGACCTTGGGCCCATTTGAGCATCATTTTAACCATTTCGTTCATTCACCATCCATAATGGCGTACCCGGTTAAGGGACTTTAATTAAATACCAAAAGAAAAAGTTCACATTTACACGTTTTGTTGTAGTATATGTAGATAACGCGATAGTCACATTTTCAAAAAGCATGTCATTACGTGATGCTTTGAAATTCCATGCTGTTTATATGACCGCGACAAAAACAAAACAAAACAAATAGCGGCTTCTCAGTTACAAAAAATATTCAAACCAATAACAAAAAATATCTGGGAATTAGTTAATCTCATAATATATAAACATATATACAACTGCGTGCTTTAACGGGGTCTGTTTTTCTTTTGTATCAAAACCTTGTCCAATCTTTTAGAGTTTACCAATTGTACAAAAGTTATTCAGAATGAAGAAGGCTTTAGAGCCTCTTCTCAGTCAGTTCAAAATATATATTTCGTTTGTCATGAAAATATTTTAAACAGTGAGTATTTTAATCAAAATCATTATAGCCATTTTTAAGAAAATAAATTTCGAAAATTTTTCCATGTAAAGGGTTGTTCAGGATGGGGAAATTTTCTTGAAAATCCTTGTCACAACTTTGAAAGATGCTGAACTTAAATATCAAGTTTGGTAGTTAACCGACTTTTCGCTTTGGATTTATGTTGTTCACAGAGACGCAGGCATATGGAGGTTTTGAAATAAAATATGTTGCATTCGCATGATTTTCTCTACTCACTCTTCTTACGAGGCTTATTTTCACCTATGTCCTGTTAATACCCATAAACCTTCGTCACTTATTTTCACAATTCGTTGTAGGTATAACCAGAACATATTAAGCTAAAGCGATAGCCAAATCCCTCAAAGCTGATCGCTACGTAATAGCTTTGGATTGGTTGGCTACGGAGGGGACTCGGCACTGATCCACAGTGGATATTGTGCCTACACCCCACAAGGGGGCATCTCCGGGTGGCAGGATGAGTCGAGACAAGACACCGGGCGTCCGGAACCAGGAAAAAGGCACAGGAATGGCAGGATCCCTAAGTTTTCGGGATAGACTCCCCATCAGACGGACAGGCAGACCAGGGACTCCTCCCAGCACAGAGGGTGTCCAACTGAATAGTGTATAGCTAAAAATAGTCCTGTAATTACTTGAAGAATTAAACATAAACCTCTCAAGGAAGTTAGGATACTCCCGACAGGCAGCCGAAAGCTGAGGGACGGAGAAAGTCACAAAAAACATATTTTCCCCTGCCACACTGCACCGAAACACCATCGCCGACACTTCCAACCCTAAAACAGACCAACGGATGAAAGATGAAGGGAAATTAGAATGGAGATGAAAAGGAGGTCCGGAAATTCGGGGATGTGAGAATCCTTCCCAGCATTCGCCTGGCAACCCGGGAAAACTCCCCGAAAAAACCCATGGGTCAGGAAGGTCGGCCAGAGGAATCCAACCCACGACCTCCCAAATGTGAGCCACAGATGGGATAGCTTTGAAATTCTGTTCTCTTTGTATGAACACGAGAAAGAAAGAAAGAAAGAAAGAAAGAAAGAAAGAAAGAAAGAAAGAAAGAAAAATACTAGCTATTTGCAGTTCAGAGAAGTATAAAGTATTTGAAAATTCAAACTAATAACAAAGAAAATTTCAGAATAGGTAAATTATAAAGGTTGTTTGACATAAAATAAAAATGTTATTTTATATAAATTTTGTGCTTTAACAAGATCTACAGTTGTTGGGCAGTAAGATTTTGTCTCTCTCTCACGATTTAACACACACCTACACCCGCACGCACGCACACACACACACAAACACACACTCTCTCTCTCTCTCTCTTGGATCATTGTCTAAAAATAAATTCATTGGATTCAGGGGTCACAAACGTGATTTCTGGTAAAATTACAACATTGAATTTTCAGATGGAAAACAATACTTTCTCTACTTACTGTAGCTACGTAGTAGAGAAAGTAAAAATGCTTACTTTGGATCCAGGGAGTCTCAAAACGTGTATATCCGGTGAATCCCGTTATTCAGTTTTTGGGTGGAATACAATACTTTCCCTATCTAGTTCCTGTAGCTATGTAGTAGAGAAAGTAAAAATGCTTTCTTTGGATTCAGTGGGTCTTAAAAAGTGTATTTCCGGTGAATCTCGTTTTTTAATTTTTGGGTGGAATACAACACTTTTCCTACTTATTATAGGTAAATAGTAGACAGAGTACAAATATGAGTTGTGGAATAGATAAGCAGCTTCTGGTTGTCATTACATCTTGCATGCAACCAAATAGGGAAAAGTGTAACTTAGATTGTAACTTTATATAATTTCTGGCCTAAATTGTTGTCACGATGCACGGAAAAATCATTATGAAAATAAAGAACATATGTTAGTTAATAATGGTAGAGAAATCAGTAAATATATAAAAAAACAAACCATTTTGTTTTAACACTTGCTTGTTATACAATAATATGATGCCTTTAATTCCTAAAAACTAGTTTGTATACTGTTTGTCGCTGTGTTGTAATGTTATTGCTGTTTTCTTTTCACAGTTATTACATTCTTACAGCCAAGTCTAAGGGAAATGTGTTGGAATGATATTTTGTTTAGCCTGTTACATTTCTTAACCTTCCTTGTAGAGCGGGTATGAGCTAAGATACCTGGAATAACCTCTCGATAAGCACCCCGCTTGCCCCGCTCCCGGTGCAATGGAAAACATTTGGAGCCGTCTGTACCTAACCTTGGTTTCATCAACAACATGCAGAGCAAAATCCATATGACTCAGGTTTTGCTACCTTGTGTGTATAAAAGAAGTAACTTCAAATTATGTTGGATGATTTCCCATCAGTTACCACCACAATAAAATATACACTTTCTTGTTTTTAAAAAGTGCAATCTTATGATATATTATAAGTCCTGTACCATAGCATAGAGGTTGGAGTGTGGTGCTTTGGTTTCTAGCCATGATATGCACATGGCTTTGAGGCCATCCATTCAAATGCAGATTTTTCGGCCTATGTATTGATGCAGTTTCTCCTCCCTCTCTAAGACTTTACTCACACGAGCTAGCAAGTTCTTAGTGTGCAGCATCCTTCAACTTCCAATCCAATTTCGTGATCGACAGTGAAAAGGGGGTTCCTGGATCATAACATTGGTTGATGTTTTGCCAATCATGTGGCCGCAGCACTGGAGTGTCAACAAATGGAACTATACACCTCCTCCAGGCTTCCGTGGACATAGGAGAAAGGAAGTAAGTCAGAAGCTGAGACACCGTTATAGTGGTAGCATGTGGTCGGAGTACCCCAAGGCTAAAGTGCATAATTTTTCGACCTTTTCCAAATTACCAAATCAACATCTGGTGAGTGGTGAGTACTCACTCACTTTACTCTGGTGAGTAAAGATAAAAATGTTGTAAATGCATAACGTTAGTAAGTGATAGGAAAGCACAAAGAGCTTTAAGCAGATTTATTAGTTGTTAAATGGGCCAGTTTACAATATTGCAAATTTTGTTTTTAAAATGAGCTTATGTTGCAGTTTGCTAATCTTGTGATTATAAATACAAGCCAAAGAGCCATCATTCTAAGAATATGGTGTTGCACTTTATGTCTGTTATTCTGAAAATCACATAGACAGAAACCCTTAATAGACATGAATGTTGGTGAGCTTTGTTCTCAATGACATGTTCAAGTGACTGCAAACAAATATATATATATATATATTTGCAACTGTAATACTATATCACAGGAAAGCAAATTACCACTGTCAAATATTTGTAACCAGGAATATTTTCCTGCCTATGCCAGTATAAGGTCTGACCGTTTCTAGAATGTCTTAGTTATTTCTTTATATATAAAAACAGCTATCTAAGCTATAACAGTAGGTTGCAGAAAGATCATTGAGGAGGTAAATAATATTACAATATGGTAGAAACAGCATAAAGTATCATTATTAAGTGTATGTGATATAATCTAGTATAATGTTGCGTTCGAGTTTCTATCCTTGCTACTGTCACACTTGATGGCTGTGACTGGGAACGTAGCCTATAGGGAAAATGAAGTAGGGGTAGAGGCAACTTTCATTCTAGCTGGATGTCCCATTTATTAGGGTCTATAGTTATTGCATTAGCATCTCACATGCCCTTAGGTACTAGGGTTTACCATAGATTTGAAAACACTGAATCAAATCTTGAAGAAACTTAGAAATGTATCAACTGATCATTTACATAGGGTGAGTTTCCCATACAGGACTTAACCTTCGGATAGATGTTGCATAGCTGTTGAGGGTAGCATAATGTGGGGTACCGGACCAGAGAATAAGACCCTGCAACTGAGTTCTGAGACTCTCTGTATAGTTAATCCCTGCCTAGGGGGTCTCGACAATCATGCCGTATACCAATATGGTATACCAACGCCCTAGGCTTGAGTTGTAACAGCCAAATAGCTATAAAATATTAAAATTGTTCCAGAAAATTCCTAATGACACATGACAGCTCAGGGTGCAGCTTCATACTGTGCAAGTTTGCACATAGCCCTGAGGAAGCTGAAGTCATGGTAAAATCCATTAGAATTTTCACAGGAAGTCGTTACCCATGCTGTTACAGGCCATAAGTCAAGACAGACTGCAAAATACAAACATATATAATTTATATAAGAATATATGATTTTGCCTAAAATAAAGAAGTGTCCATAAAATAAAACTCTGGACCTTAAAATGTTCCTTTGCACCCCTCAATAGCTTATGTGGCACTACTATATCATTTTTGCTCACATATATTTTGTAAGAGATGCTCATAAAGATGTGCCCTTTCAGCTTATGTTTAAATTTATGCCAGCTTGTCCATTGCCTAATCACTGGAAGCTGTCACATTTACTTTCAGATGAGCCCAATCTTGGTGCTCTTTGTAAGAGGTGGAAGATGCTTTGGAGAGTTTACGTTGTGACCAAAGATGTCACTCTCAGAGGTATGATAAATATCCCAGTTCGTCTTCTTTGCAGGTGGGAGATTAGGTACTCCTTCACTCCCATCCCTAGAGTGATGCTTCTAGAGCTTTTGTGTAGAAGGTGGCTTCACGTTACATGGGCCCCTTTCATATTTTGTAGCTTATTAATTCCGTGACATTATAATTACAGGACTGTGTTACCAGCATGCTATTTATACCCCATGACTCACAGTTAAAAGCTATACTGGTTTCCTAATTATTTCTCTTTTAGCTCTGCTTCTTGCTGACAGTTTGTACAAGCATTTTTTTTATGTCTGGACCATGTTCATGTTTCTGTTTGCTTTCTCACACACAAATTTAGTTTTTGCTTCTATTTGTCCTGCATGCTGTCATTTCTTTCTTCTCTGTATTTTGTGGTTCTTCCTTTCCCTTTGTGTTGTCCTTAAGGTGTTATTTTTTTCTTGCTTTAATGGTTGCGGTACCTTATAGGTTAAGTGGGCCACTATTGTTATTTTTGTAGGAATATATCCCTCCTGTTAGTCTACTTAGTCAGTGGACTGGGAGAGGAAAACTAGATATAGGGCAAAGTTAGAAAAATTCAGAGGGGGAAGAAGGGATTCAAGATAGGGACTCGATTTGAAGGTGGTGTCATTTAATGTGGAAGGGCTAAAATCGAAAGTGATAAATGGCGAAGTATTTGAAGTGCTAAAGTTAGGAGAAATATTAGTAATGATGGAAACTTGGTTGAATGAAAGTGAGAAGATAGGATATGACTATATAGGGGATCATGGTAAAAGGAAAAGCAAAAGAGGGAGGGCCTCCGGTGGTATTGGAGTGTTCATTAACAAGAGTAGTGGAATAAATGTGTGTGAAGTGTTGAGTATAGAGAAAGGCCAAATAATGTGGATAAAGATAAATAGGGCGAAGGGGATGAAAGTTTGCATAGGATTAGGCATAGTCTATAACCCACCAGAAGTCTCGGAATTTTATAAGGACAATTTATATATAAGACTGAATGATAGTATGGAAGAATTAAGAAGCAAACATCCTAACATAGAGTTCATTGTAGTAGGGGATTTTAATGCAAGAGTAGGGGAATATAATCCAAGAAGTTTAAATGTAGAAAATGAATGTATCTGGGAAAAAAATGAGGAAAAGGAGAGGAGAAGTAGAGATAAAGTGATAAATGCAGAAGGTAGAAAGCTAATAGAATTCTGCAAACAGAATAATTTAATGTGTAATGGGTCCAAAGGAGAGGACCAGTGAGGAGAGTTTACATTTGTAAGTGTAATCAGTCAAAGTGTAATTGACTATATGATATGTAGTATAGGAGTCGAAGAGGTGATGGAAGAATTCAAGATTATGAACATAACAACAAATAGTAGTCATTTTCCATTAAAGATGAAAATAAGACTAGGGTTATGTTACAAGGAAGATGAAAAATTAGCATTAAAACAAATCAGAAGTTACAAATGGAAAGAGGAGAACGCAGAACAATTTAGGTGTAATTTGACTTCAAAGTGTGGTGAATTAAGGAAACTTGGTATTATAGAAGCATTACAATGTGGGAGAAAAGAGGGAGCATTGGAAAGGTTAGAATCAATGGCTAAGTGGGCAGGTAGCAGGATGGAAGTGAAGCCTAAAGTGAATGAAAATCAATGTGGTTGGTATGATGAAGAGTGTGGAAAAGCTAAGAAAGAAGTGATGAATGAAATGTATAGATGGAGAAGGTCAGAAGAGGAGGAAGATAGGCAAATTTTTTTAGCAAATAAAAGGGGTTGTAAATGTTTACTAGATGAGAAAAAGAAGGATTGGCAGAAAAGAATGGGAGAAAAGATTAAGGAGGCGGTCAGAGGGAAAGAAAATAAATATATATGGTCAGTTGTTAAGGAAATGTACAGAAAGAAACAGGTAGTTAATAAGATAACACTAAGGGAATGGAAATATCATTTCAAAGGTTTGTTGGGGGGAGGAAGAGTTTAAAAAAGTGAAGTATATTGGGGAAATTTTGAGAACAGTGGACCACTTAGACAGAGAGATTATAACCATAGAGGTAGAGTATGAAATAAAAAAACTAAAACAGAGGAAGGCTACAGGGGCCGATGGAATTCCGGGGGAATTTTGGAAAAATTTCGGGGAGTTAGGAGAGGGTACAAAGTAGTTGACAGAACTATTTAACAGAATCAAAGAGAAGAAAGTGATACCGGAGAGCTGGAAAGTGAGCATTATTGCACCATTGTATAAAGGAAAGGGAGATACAAATAATCCAAGCAACTAAGGAGGAATTAGTTTATTATCTATATTAGGCAAAATATACACTGGTATATTAGCTAGAAGATTATACGAGTGGGCAGAGAGGGAAGATAAGCTATCAGAATACCAAGTAGGTTTTAGGAGAGGAAAAAGAACAATAGATAACATAATGATAATTCAAACCATAGTTAACAAATACTTAAGAAATAAAAGGGGTAGGGTATATATATTTTTTGCAGACTTCGAGACGGCTTCTGATACTATAAACAGCGAGGCTTTGGTATATAAACTGAGGAACAAAGGAGTCAGCACTGCATTCATCGAGGGGATACAAAAATTGTATGAAGAAATTACATTTTGCATAAAATGTGGAAAAAATAGTACTACTGATTATATACAGCAAAATTTAGGTCTGAGGCAAGGTTGTAAACTCAGTCCAATATTATTTAACTTATTTATAGATGATATCTTAGATAGAATAATGAAAAGTAATAAACACTGTCCAGTTATACGGAAAAAGAAAATACCAGGGTTATTATTTGCAGATGATCTAGTAGCCGGGGCAGTAACAGTGATAGGGTTGCAACATGCTATTAATGAAATTGCAAAATTCTGTATGGAATGAGGGCTAAAGGTGAATATAAAAAAGTCCAAGATAATAGTGTTCAAGAAACGATCAAAATTAAAAAGAGAGGAAAGATGGTATATAAATGGAGAGCAAATAGAGGTGGTAAAAGAATTTGATTACTTGGGGATTAGATTCTCAAGCAACGGGAAATGGGAAGCACAATCTAAATATGCACAACTGAAAGGAAAGCTAGCCATGAAAGCTGTTAGAGTTTGCTTGTGCAAAACACCCACGCTACCAATGAACTGGTTGGAAAGGCTATACGAAGCTGTAGTGGAGTCAAAAATGTTATATGGAATAGAAATATGGGGGTGGCAAAGGGATGGATTAAGATTGATATAGTCCATAGAATGTTTTGTAGAGAAGTTCTGGGTTTACCCAAGAGTTCACCAAGGGGCGTGGCACTGGCAGAGCTAGAAAGGGTAGGGAGAAAAGGGATAATAGTGGAAAGAATTTTGAAGTATTGGTATAGATGTTTAAATTTAGAAGATAGTAATATATTAAAAGAATGTATACAGTTCCAAAAGGCTGTCTTAGGAGAAGAGTGTTGGATTGGGGAAATGGGAAATGTGCTAAAAGAAATTGGCATGAGGAATATTTTCCTATTAGATAAATATAATAACAGTGGGTTTTGGAAAGAAACGAGATTGAGGGTGGAAGATATCGAGAAACAAGAGATATGGGCTAGTTTGAGGATAAAAGGTCATTGATCTTGTTTAAATCAGTTAAAAGAAATTGGGGAAGGGAGTAGTATGTAGATATATGCAATCAATTTGGTAGAATAGGTCTTGCGTGGATGCGTATAGGAGTAATATTTTTAAAAAGGAATGGATATACATGTTCGGGGAGATGTATTATGTGTGATGAAACGGGTAGTAGTTTTCATTGGCTAATAGAATGTGATAAGTTTAAAAAGTGGAGAGGTTATATGGAATAAAAAACTGGGACAAGCTAAACAAAGAAGCAGTAGCATTAAGAATGTTGGGAAGCACAAAATTAGAAACAATTAAAACGATGGGGACATTTTTAGGCAACACAAGGGATAAGTGGATAAGGAGCTTAAGAAAGGTACAGCAGAATGGGCACAGTTTGGAAAGAGGAGAGATGGTATAGTAGCTTTATCCCATATATACAGCCTAGGGGCTAAATATGGGAGAGCTAGAAAACTGGAGCACTAGATTTAAGTTTTAGATGTAAGTTTTATTTGTATTATTGCAATAATGATGAAATAAATATTATATTACATTAGTCAGTGGACTACGCTTTATGCACTGATTGGTGCTTTCCTGCTCAGGGGATTCTTTATTTTAGTGTAAATTAGGATTACGTTATTCACTTTTAGTGTGTCTTATTTTATATATATTATATATATTAACTTTTAAGATGGCGGCAGTGAATGTTTCGTCTCTTCGCGGGTCCTCGGTTTTCTGTACTCTACACGATAAATCCAGCCCTGATAGCGCATTTTTAAACACAGATCAATCAAATAGGATCAGTAATACAAGAGGAAATAAAGACAGGCAATTACCTGCAGCAGAAACGGATATAAATGACAAAGAAGTGTGCTGCAGTAAACACCGCGAGCAGATAGCGTCGCTTCACATGGTCATGGAGACCCTGTACAAAGACATTAAGGACTACAAGGAAATTATTGACAAACTTCGCCAGGAGAACAAACTTTTGAAGCTACATGATGCCAGCATGAAGGACACGAAAAAAAGTAACATCACAACTACTGCACGAGGCGCAATTGGCAAAGATCAAGCGAAGAATGGACGAAGCTAACGGCACCAAGAATTCAAAAGATCAGTGAAAACAATATTCCGCTGCGAAATCGTTTTGAAGTACTGCAAGACTTGGATGACAGCGGAATGAAGAATATGTACAATGAAGATGAGAAGGAACAACTAACTCAAAGTGACGACACGGTAAACGAATTCAAATATGAAAGGACCAAAGCCATTATAATAGGTGATTCGATGGTACGCCATACTAGCAATTACGTCGATGAAAACATTAAAGTTTATTGTTATCCCGGAGCTCAGCTTGAACACATAAGAAACCAGCTAGTAATGAACACAGATGATCCAGATATTGTGGTGATACACGCGGGGACTAACAACATCAACACGGCGGGCACACCTGAGGACATCATGCGGGAACTGACCGAAGTTGTGACGGTCGGAAAGAAGCTGTTTCCACGGGCGAAATTCTGCGTCAGCGGTATTATGCGTCGTCGGGATGAGGAGCTCCGTTACATCGACGGGATCAATTCTACTTTCGACTGGGTATGTAAAGAATATGATTGTTCCTTTGTAGATAGCAATGCATGGTTAGGGGACATTGATATAGGCAGGGATGGCCTGCATTTGAACAGGAAAGGTGTAGCAAAGTTTGCGAATCTCTTGAACAGAGTAATAACCCACCTGGATTCAAAAAACTGGACAAATGTGATAGCGATGGGTCTGTTAGAACAAACTTAGTATCTAAGATTACTTTATCTAAATATGCTAGTCAAAATCACAAAGTCAGAACACCCTAATGAAATAGAAATACATAAAATGGATAAAAGTGAAAACTGCAAGCGAATAGGAAACATTTCTTTAAGTACTGACTCCTTCGATCACAACTTGGGGAAGGAAAACGAAAACAACAAAAAAATTCAAAACTTGCCTACTTTGCGCGTTCTTCACCAAAACATTCAATGTATCCGAAATAAGTCTCTTGAACTTGAAATACTAATAGAGGGGGAGTTAAAACACGTAGACATAATGTGCATTACTGAGCACTGGCTAACCCAAAGTGAATTAACTGAATTGAGAATAACAGGCTTTAAATTAATATAGGGTTACAGTAGGTCAATTAAAAGAAATGGCGGGTCATTAATCTTAATAAAAAAGCATATAAAGGCTAAACCTATAAAAACATTTCAAGCATTAAATGTAGAAGAACATTTTGAAGCCAGCACTATAGAAGTTGCAAAGAAGCTGATAATAATATGCATCTATAGAAATCCTACGAGTAACATAAACCTTCTAATTGAAAGTTTGGATATTATTCTTAATCACTTCCTTAAGCTAAAGAAAAGCGTAATTCTGCTGGGGGACTTTAACATAAATTTTTTAGAACACGGCAGTGAAAGATCAAAATTCCTTAGTTTGCTAAACCTTTATGGCCTTCAAACAATAAATGTGCCAACAAGGGTCACGAATACTTCTAAAACGTCAATTGATCAGATAGCTATAAGTAGTGATTTAACCAATTGTGTTAGAAACATTGAGGTTTTTGATACCTGTCTATCAGATCATTTTGCCCAATCTATAGTTATAAACTGGCCAAACAGGAAGAAACTAAGGCAGCAAAGCACTATATTTAAAAAGGTCAGACTACAGAAGGCTGAAAATATAGATTACTCTAATTATTTACTAGAAAACGAAAATTGGGAAGATGTTTATGAGGAAAATTCAGTTGATATCACTTACTCTAAATTCCTAAACACTTTCAAACACTACTATGAGACAGCCTTTCCACTGATTAATCTAAAAATCAAAGAACAGCATTCAACATGGGTAACTAAAGGTATAAGAACTTCTGGCAAGAAATTAAAACTTCTCAGTAATGCAATTAAAAATGGAAGCAGCTCTGAGGAGTTCAAAAATTACTACAAGAAATATAAATCAATCTACAAAATGGTGATTCAAGCAGCAAAATATTAGAGAATTCTAGAAAAATAAATAAATCAGGAAACAGTCAAAAAACTATATGGGACATTATAAAAAAAGAAACTAACTCAAATTCCCCAATGAAAGAAAACATCAAATTGAAATATAAAGACAATATTATAACAAACCCTAAGGAAATTGCTAGTATATTTAACAAATACTTTGTTGAAATTGCAATAAACCTGCAAAGTAAAAGCTGTCCAAAAAATATTGATAACTCAGCCCCAAGCTTTATCAATGACAAGTCATTATTCCTAACTCCTGTATGTGAAACTGAACTGCTTCACATAATATGTAAACTAAAAAATAAAAAATCTGAAGCTATGGATGGAATTTCGAGCTATTTAGTTAAAAAAATGTAGCAAGCATATTTTAAAACCATTATGCCACATCGTTAATAAATCACTTCAAAGTGGCACTTTTCCACTTGAGCTAAAAACTGCTAAAATTAAACCAATATTCAAAAAAGGAGAACCTCAAGACCCCAACAACTATAGGCCGATAGCGTTACTTTTAGTCTTCTCAAAAATATTAGAAAAAATTATGTACTAGAGATTAATGGGGTTCCTTACCAAAAATAATATAATTAATAACTGCCAATATGGATTCCAAAGCAATAAATCAAGTAGCTTGGCTGTAATAAACTTCGTTGATAATATTTATGACATAATGGACAGAACCGAATTAGGGGTTGGATTATTCTTGGATTTATCAAAAGCCTTCGACATGGTGGATCACAAAATTCTGCTAAATAAGTTGTATAAATATGGTGTAAGGGGAGTGGCCTTCAAATGGTTTAAATCATACTTAGAAATGAGAGATCAAATAGTTGAAATTGATTTTATAGAAACAGGATACAATGAAATTAGAAAGGACCTATCTGAAAAAAGAACTGTAACATCGGGGGTTCCACAGGGTTCCATTCTGGGTCCTTTGCTGTTCTTGTTGTACATAAATGACTTACCGTTATGTCTTGAAAACACAACACAAGCCAAAATAACTATTTGCAGACGATACAAGCATTTTCATTACAGGGAAGGATAATAGTAGCCTACAGCAAATGCAAACAGTGGTCATGAATAAAATAATTGATTGGTTTAAAGTCAATAAACTGCTTGTAAATGAAGAGAAAACTGTAGCTCTAAATTTTCAACATAAAGCTTGTAGAAAATCAGGGAATCCCAGCATCAAAATTGGTTCTAAGTTGGTCAGCTTTGCAAGTGAAACGAAATTTCTAGGGCTGTGGCTGGATAATAACTTAAGTTGGGACTTTCACATTGAAAAACTATTAGGCAAGCTTAGCAGCACCTGTTTTATTCTTCGTCAACTAAAGCCTCGTGTATCAGCTAAAGTTCTCAAAATTTTTTACTTTGCCTACTTTCACTCGCGACTGCTCTATGGTCTACCCTTATGGGGAAATACTACAAATAGTATCAAAATATTTAAACTTCAAAAAAGAGCACTAAGAATACTAGCGGGAATCCCAAAAACGGAAAGCTGCAGAGAATATTTCCACAGCTTGAACATTTTGACCTTACCCAGTTTGTATATGAAAGAATTGCTAATATACACCAAGAAGAATATTTCAAATTATGTCACAAATGGTGAAATTCACTCACACGATACAAGGAATAAGGACAAATTACACTCGATCACTCACAAAACCAAATTGTTTGAAACATCCTTTAAGTATAATGGCTTAAAATTATATAACTATTTACCCAGGTACTTTAAAAATATAACCTCGTCAAATAAATATAAGGTAGAATTACATAAGTTCTTTGGAAAAAATCTACCCAGGTACTTTAAAAATATAACCTCGTCATATAAATATAAGGTAGAATTACATAAGTTCTTTGGAAAAAATCAGTTTTACTCTTTAGATGAATATGTGGAATACTGTATGAGCAAAACTTAAATATTTACATATGTTGTGAACTCATTTGTTTCATGGGTCCTGTTTTCATCTGAGGGAGCCACTTCAGCCAAGAGGATGTCTGCCTTCGAAACCATTGTATAATTGCTGTTCTCTTCAAGATTACCTTAAATGATGACATACATGGATTGACAAGAGCTTGTCTACCTGCATATTGTTTTTCTTAATACAACTTGTAGATATGTTTTATTGTATATACTTGTGGACGAAACCAATAACTCTGTATGATTTCTTATGGTGAATAAATATGTATGTATGTATATATATATTGTTTGAGTCCTGGCTCTCTCATTTAGTGTTATTTATTTGTAAGGGGATTTCCCATCTTTTGGGGAAGTTCTATGTTGCTATTTGTTTATTTCTTATTCTGTATTTGGTATTTTAGTTTGCGTATGATATTTTGTATTTTATTTTATGGTCTCTTCAGTTCATTGATACATTTGTATCCTATGCTAGTTGTGAGCTATTTATAATGATTGAAGATTTTCACGCTGTGTACTCTGTCTATGCTTACCATAATTTGTTAATGCTATGTCTCTGAACTTTGTACTTTTTTATCCTTTGTATGTTTTTCTGTGTTCCATCCTTGGTTTTTTTATTACCTGGCATTGCTTCATTATTTTTTGTAATGGTTTTCTTTCTCCTGTTTCACTTTGCTTGTCTCATGTCTAAGTATAATTTTTATTTTCTCTCCTACCATTAAGCTGCTGGTTTTTAATTGTGGTTATGATTTACGCATGTGTGGTTGCATGGGAGAATGGCTGGGCGAATGTTACCAAAGTCACTGCCTATTTTCGTCATGGGGGAGTAATGAGCCAGTTTCTCCTCCCTCTCTAAGACTTTATTCACATGAGCTAGAAAGATCTTTGTATGCAACATCCTACGTCTTCCAGTCCAACTTTCACGATCAAGACAGTTGCTTGAACATGACATTGGCTGAGGTTTCACCAATCATGTGGTGGCAGCACTGGAGGGTCTACAAATATAACTATACACCCCTTCCAGGGTTCTGTGAACTGGACATATGAGAAAAGAAGGCAGAAACCGAGACACTGGCATAATTAGCATGTGGTCGGAGTAGTCCAAGGCTAAAATGTGTAATTTTTTGGCCTTTTCCAAATTACCAAATCAACATGTTCTGGTGAGTAAAGATAAAAATTTTGTAATTATGTAACAGCAGCAAGTGGGGAGTAAAGCAAGCACAGAGAGACAGAGAGATAGAGAGAGAGAGTTAAGTAGACTTGTTAAATGGGCTACTTTACAATGTTACGAAGGATGTTTTTAAAATTGTTAAAATTTTAAGGAATGTTGTTAAGAGTCAAATGATATAGCCTATGTTGCATTTTGCTAACCTTGTGATTATAAATACAAGTCAAAGAGCCATCATTCCAGGAATATGGTATTGCACTTTACGTCCATCATTCTGATAATCACATAAATAGTAACTCTTAATATACATGAACATTGCTGAGCTTTGTTCCTGGAAATCACATGTTCAATTGACTGCATACATACATATTATGTATTATATATACAGTTGTAATATAATAAATTGCAGGAAAGCAAACTGTATATATATATATAACAGCTATCCAAGCTATAACAGTAGGTTGCAAAAAAAAAATAAAGCTAGTAAATAATATTACAGAATATATGTAATACCCACTCAGCTTCATGATGCATTTGACGAACTACAAATGGTAGCGTCTCTAGGTCACAACGGCTAAAGCACTGTAACAAATGAGAACATCGGTTACTGTGAAACATACTTTATTTATTGCTAGATTCTCAGTGTAGCACAAAAGTTACACTTGAGCCACTTTTGGCACACACTCGAAACACAACATAGATGTTCCATCAATTCACAACTGAATTACTGAAGCACCACTCACAACTGAAGTGCTGAGTCACCGAACAACTAAACTGCTGGGTCCACTTTCACTGTCCACTTTTCACTTCATCACTTCTTTTAAAGAACTGTCTATCCTGGCTACAGCAGCCCCTTATATAGGTCCTGCATATAAAGTAGAACTTTCGAGAAGAGGAACCCACTGAAATTGGCCCAAAGGAATCCTCTCAAGCGAGAAAGCAGTACATAGTGGCTGTTGTTCAGCATGCCCATTGTTCTAGAGGGGGAATGACCATAAGCCCAATCCGCGGCCAGGTAGATGAGGCAGGAGGAGCTCACACCACCAGTCCATAGGTAACTTAGTGTGCATGGTTACAATACTAACTGGGGAAAGCATGGTACTGACCACATCATCTCATTGTATTGGCTGGATGATTGTCCACCTCTGCTTTGTGCAGGTGGGCATGCCATGAGTATTGGGTTGGTAGGCCAAGGCCCACAAGAGCTGTAGTACCACAGATTTCACTTTAGTTTTTTTTGTACTCAAAAGCATCTGATTTTGAAGATTTTGACTTTCTGCCCTTAAATAAAATAAAAATAATATGTTTGTGTATCAGTATATAGTCAAAGCTTTAGAAATCAAAATAAAGCCATGTTTAAATATTTTGGATAAAAGGCTTTACAGGCATAAGACCCTGAAGTTGTGAATTTTAAGAAGATATATACACTTTGTGATCAAAAGTATCTGGACACCCCACAAACATATGTTTTTCATCTTAGGTGCATTGTGCTGCTACCTACTGCCTGGTACTCATTATCCATGACCTCGGTAGTCATTAGACATCGTGAAACAGCAGAATGGGATGCTCTGTGGAACTCACAGACTTCAAACGTGGTTAGGTGATTGGGTGTCACTTGTGTCAGAAGTCTGTACGAGAGATTTCCACACTCCTAAACATTCCTAGGTCCACTGTTTCTGATGTGATAGTGAAGTGGAAACGTGAAGGGACATGTACAGCACAAAAGCGTACAGGCCGACCTCGTCTGTTGACTGACAGCGACCGCCGACATTTGAAGAGGGTCGTAAAGAGTACTAGGCAGACATCTATGCAGACCATCACAGAGGAACTCCAAACTGCATCAGGATCCACTCCAAGTACTATGACAGTTAGGTGTGAGGTGAGAAACCTTGGATTCCATGGTCGAGCGGCTGCTCATAAGCCACACATCGCGCAGGAAAATGCCAAACGACGCCTCGCTTGGTGTAAGGAGCATCAACATTACACGATTGAACAGTGGCAAAACGTTGTGTGGAGTGACAAATCATGGTACACAATATGGTGATTCGATGGCAGGGTGTGGGTATGGCGAATGCCCAGTGAACGTCATCTGCCAGCGTGTGTAGTGCCAACAGTGAAATTCAGAGGTGGTGGTGTTATGGTGTGGTTGTGTTTTTCCTGGAGGGGGCTTGCACCCCTTGTTGTTTTGCGTGGCACGATAACAGTGCAGACCTACATTGATATTTTAAGCACCTTCTTGCTTCCCACTGTTGAAGAGCAATTCGGGGATGGCGATGGCATCTTTCAACATGATCGAGCACCTGTTCATACTGCACAGGCTGTGGCAGAATGATTACACGACAATAACATCCCTGTAATGGACTGCACAGAGTCCTGACTTGAATCCTATAGAACACCTTTGGAATGTTTTGGAACGCCAACTTCGTGCCAGGCCTCACCGACCTACATTGATACCTCTCCTCAGTTCCGCACTCCATGAAGAATGGGCTGCCATTCCCCAAGAAACCTTCCAGCACCTGATTGAAAGTAGCCTGTGAGAGTGAATGCTGTCATCAAGGCTAAGGGTGGGCCAACACCATATTGACTTCCAGCATTACCGATGGAGGGCGCCACAAACTTGTACGTCATTTTCAGCCAGGTGTGCGGATACTTTTGAGCACATAGTGTATGTTAAATTTGAACAGCTTTAATAACATATTATGAGACTGAGTTTTCAAACTTGCATAAAGCAATGTATATACAATGAATATGAACAGTTACAATAAAAGAATATGGGGCTTCAAATTTTGTAACTCTGTGTAAAGCAACCTATCATGCCTGGTAAAATACAGAAATTTTTGGAATTAATTGTTCTTTCACACAAGCCGTGTGTTGGACAGGGTTGGAAAGGTAGAATCAGATGACTGAAAAATGTGGGAGTAATGTTGTTGGTTCCACGTTTGGGAGCCAATTTGCAGTAGTTTATATGATGGTTTATAGGTTACGTAGTTGTTTGGAGGAGTTTGCCCCACAGTTGTACGCCATTTTGAGAATGTTATTGAGCCTCGTTGTATTTGTTGCCAACTTTGAAGAAGTTATTTAGCTGGATGCTGGATATGAGATGTGAGAATCCCCACGTATGTGTGTCACTTTGAAGAAATATTTAACCCAACGTTTTTAAGATACACTTTGATGTTGTTTGGTGCTTGGGAAGCCAAACTTTATAGTGCAGATGATGCTTGTGTTACGTAATATTATTTAAATTTGCCTCGGCTGCTTCAGTCGCACTATAGAAACATAAGTTCTTTTCAGGTTGTGATAAGACAAAAATTAAAAGAGGTCACAGAATTTACCTTTTAATTTTTCTTCTTTTTATTTCTCTTTATACTTGCACATTTATAAAAAAAAAAAAACAACACTTTATAAAAGAAAAACTGTGAGCACTTTATACATTCTAGCAGAGAACACAATTTTTACCATCCGTACTCTACACATCTTACCCGTGACTGACTAAATTCAATGGTAAAAATCTTATAGCTTCGGTAATGCCAGTCTCTTATTGGCTAATTCTAGTCCAATAGAATTTAAGTATTCAAACTAAAATCTTTCTTTACTGTTGATTGGCTAATTCCAAACTGTAAGCGAAACTTACGTCACTACCGATCTTTTCATGACCAGTATTTTTTTTTAAAATCCAGACACATTATTGTCACAAAAATTACATTATTACATCATTATTAACAACCTAAAACATATTATTCTCACAGTTTCTGCACTATTAGAGTATATAAACATTTACATAACATTAATAACTACGTTTACAATAAATATAAGTAATTACAATGACTACATACAATTTAAATAATAATTATATACATATTGTTTTCAAGGTGGGCTGTTATTGAATTTAATTATAATAAAAATACAATTAAAATTATTTAGGCATTAAAATACTGCCTCAAATTCCCCCCTTTTAGAAATATTTAAAATTTACTCTTTTTGTTTTGTTCTTTTAAATTTTCAAATATGTTCTAAAAGTCTCCTGAAAGAAAGAAACATAACTTTTATTTTGCACTTCCTATCTTTCACTGTCACTTTCTCACTTTTTTTTCAGCACTGGTTTTTCACAACACTCGTGTATAGTTGAACACTTCCTATTCACTTGTGTAGCACTTTTCAAGATTAATGACCTTGTATAAGATTAATGACTTGAGCTAAGTTTGCTCATTCACTATCACTTTCACTAGTAAACATTTTATATGCTTTACATTTTTATATACAATTATACATGTTAACATTTGTTACCCTTTGTTTACAATTTGTTTCCTAAAATTTTTAACTTACTATATAAATGTAGTTGCTACTTAGATTTTCTTACTAACAATGGATTTTTATTACTTCTGTTTCTAAAAATTTTTCTTTGTTATTTATTACTTGCTATATTTAGTAAAAAAAAATATTATTTACAATTTTAAATGACATTGATTTTCCCTTTTATGTTCCAAATACATTATTTTGTTTTTCTCTTGTTCCACACATAACCTGTAAACTTTACTTTCCCTTTCTTTTTATTCAGATTGTTTACATTTATTTTCTCTCTCTTTTTGTTCAATACATAACTTAAATACTTTACTTTCTTTCTCTTATTGTTTCTCAGACTGTTTACATTTATTCTCTGTTTCCTTTTGTGAAACGCATACCCTACATGCTTTACTTTCTTTCTCTTTTTGTTTCTCAGACTGTTTATATTTATTTTCTGTTTCTTTTTATGCCATATATAATCTACATATTTTACTTTCCCTTTCTTTTTGTTCTTACACCACAGACTTTTTAGCTTTGCCCTAGATTTATGTTGCACAGTTGTTTTTGACATCAAATTTGGTACATGCTTTTGTTTGTGTGTGCCATTCATGTTGTGTGTTTGAGATGTTAATGCTATGGAAAAAGCAATTGCATCTCTTGTTTTGTTTGTTAACAAAGGTGATACATCTCTTTCTGTATTTGCATTACTGACGTGCATTTGGTTAGCATTTACAGAACTACTTGTCCTTGCATTTACCCTTGGTACATTTGTATTTACCTTTAGTACTGTTACATCTATCTGTATTTGTACAATGTTTACATTTGTGTTTTCTACTTCTTGAGTTTCCAGACTAGTTTCTTGTACTTTATTTAACTCTGTTTTCAACTCTGCACTAGCTTCATTTAAATTATTGTTAGTTTCCTTTCCCAGTTCTGTACTAGTTTCATTTGATTTACTATTAAGTTATATTTTTATTCATTTCATCTATCAAACGGACAAGGCAGCTATTTCCCTCAGCGAAGATCGTCGTTAGTGGAGTTTTGAGACGACGCGATGTCAACTGGAGGAAGATAATGCAGGTAAACGACTCGTATGCATGGGTAGCGGAGCGACTGGGCGCGAAGTTTCTGGACCCAAATTCGTGGATTGAAGACTGGGACTACGTTCGGGACGGTGTGCACTTAAACCGAAGTGGATCTTCGAAGTTGGCAGCTTTGTTCGGGAGGGTGACGACGTGGAGCGATGGCAGCAAGCGGCAGAAGCAACAGTGACAACAACCTCGGAGGAACGAAGATTCACAGGTAGGGGCTGGCTTTTTAAGGCTGTTACAGGTAAATTGCCGTAGTATTATGAATAAAGTTGTAGAGTTTTGGAATTTAATGGAGATATGTAATCCAAATGTAATTATAGGTACGGAGTCATGGCTAAATGTTGATATAAATGATGCAGAAGTTTTCAGCTCAGATTACAGGGTGTTTAGGAGGGACAGGGACGGAAGGGGAGGGGGAATTTTTATTTGCGCTAAATCAGAGTTACAAAGCAAAGCGCTATGGGTAGAAGAGGATGTAGAGATTATGGCAATTGAAATTATTGATCAAAAAAACGAAGGTAATAATATAACAATAATAGCTTGCTACAGACCACCTAGCGAAACTAATCACAAAACGTTGCATAAATTAATAGAAAAAATCTCTTCCGTAAAGGGAAACGTTATTGTAGCAGGGGATGTAAATCTGCCAAATGTAAACTGGAAAGGTCAGTTAATAGGAGGCGAAGACCAAAATCTTGTTAATTTTCTGGTTTGGGAACAGGGTTTGTTGCAAGTCGTTAACACAAGTACTCGGCAATCAGCCTTACTAGATGTATTTTTATGCAGGCCTCAGTCTTTGTTTGCTGAATGTGAGGTCTTGCCAGGTATCAGTGACCACCATTGTGTGCAATTAGAAGTAAACTGGGGGGGACGATTAAACCGGTTTGAATTAGAACAAACATCAATTAGCTGGAATTTCCAGAAAGCGGACGGGGCTGCTATTCAGAATTTTCTACGCGAGCAATATTGGTCTTTCGTGAAATCTGCCACTAGTGTAAATGAAGCCTGGGCTAGTTTCAAAACACTTACTTCGGAAGCAATTATGAAACATGTACCTTTTAAAGTTATGAAAAATAACGCTGATCCAGAATTTTATACAAAACGTATTAGGTCACTTAAAAGGAAAACAAGGCGCGCGTATCATAAAAGGAGGAAATCAGAATGGCATTTTATTAAATTTAAAGAATTAACCAAGAATTTACAAAATGAAAAGTTGCAAGCGCAGGAGCGGTTTTTAGAACAAATTTTAAATAAGGAAAGTGATGGATGGAAAGCATTTTACAATTATGTGAGGAGACGCAGGGGTAATAAAGAAGGCATACCAGATTTCAAAGTTAACGGGACTGCCGTAATAAATGATAAGGAAAAGGCGAACATATTAAATGCACATTTTGTATCGGTCTTTCATCAAATGGATGATAGTCCTGAACGGGAAAATAGGAGTGGTGGAGAATCGCTTTTTCAAATAATGGCGCCAAAATTACGTAAAAGGATCAAGATGCTACAGAATCGAAAATCAAGAGGGCCGGACAACGTACCTACTGAAATATTAAAAATAGGGGGAGAAGCCATGATTCCCTACCTAATGCTATTGTTTAACATGTCAATTAACAACTGTGCACTACCGGAAGACTGGAAATCCGCTATTGTAGTTCCAATATACAAAGGGGGTAATAAAACAGAAATAAATAATTATCGGCCTGTTAGCCTAACGTTGGTAGTGTGTAAAGTAATGGAGCATCTAATTGCAGAATACATACGGGAGGATTTAGAAAACAAACAGTGGTTCAACAAAGCGCAACATGGGTTTAGATCCGGGTATTCATGTGAAAGTCAAACAACTTCATTAATTCAAGATTTGGCAGATGAGGTGGATGCAGGGGGAAGGACTGATGCAGTGGTGATAGATTTTTCTAAAGCTTTTGACGTAGTGCCACATAGTTTACTCATCCGGAAACTAGCAAATGCGGGACTTGATAATCGCGTTGTATTGTGGGTAGAACAATTTTTGAAAGGGAGGACGCAAAGAGTAAGAGTAGGTAGAGAACTGTCAGAAGGGGGGACCGTAAGTTCGGGCGTGCCCCAAGGCTCGGTACTGGGCCCGTTACTGTTTCTTATCTTTGTTAATGATATCCATATAAACATTAAATGCCAGGTAAGACTGTTCGCAGACGATTGTATTATTTACAATAAGATTAGGAATTCCATGCATGAGACTGCTCTTCAGGACGACCTAAATCAAATCAGGTGGTGGGCCGAAGCAAACAAAATGACAATTAATGCTGGGAAAAGTAAGTCCATTGTTTTTAGCAGAACTAAGGGGAAGATTATACATACCTATCAAATGGGCGGGGAACCAATTCCACAGGTGGACAGCTGCAAATATTTGGGAGTGTGCTTGTCAAGTAATGCTGGATGGGGGGAACAGATAAATAGTACATCTAGGAAAGCGTGGAAAGCATTGCATTTCGTAATGAGAATACTGAAAAAGGGGAGCGCAAAGACCAGGGAACTAGCCTACAAATCTTTAGTGCGGCCGGTTATGGAATATGGAGTAGCATGTTGGGACCCATACAGAGTCAATCAGATTGATTCCTTAGAAAAAGTACAGAGAAGGGCTATAAAATTCATAAGGAGAGGTAAAGATTTTGGGTTTACAAAAGGTGAAGAGAATGAATGGGAACCGCTAAAAGTTAGGCGTAAAAAACATAGATTAGTTGCATTATTTAAAGCTTATACTGGTTCAAATGCTTGGGCGGATGTTAGAGAAAGGTTAGAGAATCCAGCACACTACGGTCGAAACGATCATCTGTTTAAAATTAGGGGTAGAAAGTGCAGAACCGACGTGGGAAAATTTTCTTTTGTTAATAGAACCATTGAGGAATGGAATGAATTGCCTGTAGCAGCCTTTCAGGGCTGTCCTCTGACCTTAAAGCAGTTCAGAAATAATATTAGCAGAATAAATGTTGGTTAATTAACTAGTGTACTCATTTCACAAACTATACTATTAAAGTTGACACTACCAGGTTGAAAATACTGGTAACTAAATATAAGGACCAATTGTAAATAGTTAAGTACTTTGTAGATAGTTAAGTAAATTGAGAATAGTTAAGTAAATTGTGAATAGTTAAGTAAATTGTGAATAGTGAAGTAAATGGTGAATAGTTAAGTAATTGTGAATAGTTAAGTAAATTATAAATGGTTCAGTAATTAGGGATTTTAAAAGCTTTGTTAATATTTAAAATTAATCATTTTGTATTGTTAGTCTTGTTTATTATTATTATTCTTGTAAGCTAGTCATGGTGATGTAAATTTTGTACGGTTTAATTCTGCCACCGGGAAGTACCCAATTGCAGAATAAATAAATACATACATACAAATTATTAAATTCTTATTTTTAGCTCTTCCTTACTTTCAGTTATGTTATTACTTTCTGCATTACTTTCAGTTATTGCTTTTAGGATGCACATTATTTGTTGTTGTGTGAACCATTCTTGCTCTTGTTGGCTAGATGTGTATGGGATAGCATCTGTTTCTTTTGTTTCCAGTAATGATATTTATAAAGGTGATTGACCTTGCATACTATTGCTATCTCTTTCTACATCTACTTCTGAATTTTCAGGTAACTGCTCATCCAATTCTACATTACAATCTGTAATAACTGACCTAACCTCAACTACCTCCATACTTTCTTTGTTTATATTTTCCATGTTATTGTTTCTATTTACTTTTGAATTATTCAATTTAACTTTTCCACTTCCCAACAGCATGAATTTTACTTAAAATTAACAATATTTTCCTAAACTTTATATTTACAACATGAAAAAATTGAATATTCTGACCTTTCTTTTTGGTGGTTATTTAATTTCTAATACTCAGTGCTCCCGCGTAATTTGTTGTTAAGATGTTAATCACGTGCCCCTTACTCCTGAAGAATTGTTGTTATCCTGGATTCCTTTGTTAATTTGGTGCCGATCTCGAAATTCCAAGCTGCAGTCTCGTTATATGTTTGTTGTTTCTGGCTGCCCTGTTGAATTCTCTCTTCTATGACGTCACCAATTCTCATCGTATTTGAAGCCAACCACGTTGCGCGCCAATTTGCAGGAGTAATGTTGATGGCTCCACGTTGAGGCGCCAATTTGCAGTAGTTTATATGATGATTTATAGGTTGCGTAGTTGTTTGGAGGAGTTTGCCCCACAGTTGTACGCCACTTTGAGAATGTTATTGAGCCTCGTTGTATTTGTTGCCAACTTTGAAGAAGTTATTTAGCTGGATGCTGGATATGAGATGTGAGAATCCCCACGTATGTGCGTCACTTTGAAGAAATATTTAACCCAACGTTTTTAAGATACACTTTGATGTTTGGGATGCCAAACTTTATAGTGAAGATGATGCTTGTGTTACATAATATTATTTAAATTTGCCTCGGCTGCTTCAGTCGCACTATAGAAACATAAGTTCTTTTCAGGTTGTGATAAGACAAAAATTAAAAGACGTCACAGAATTTACTTTTTAATTTTTCTTCTTTTTATTTCTCTTTATACTTGCACATTTATAAAAAAAAAAACACAACACTTTTATGAAAGAAAAATTGTGAGCACTTTATACATTCTAGCAGAGAACACAATTTTTACCATCTGTACTCTACAACACCTTACCCGCGACTGACTAAATTCAACAGTAAAAATCTTATAGCTTCGGTAATGCCAGTCTCTTATTGGCTAATTCTAGTCCAATAGAATTTAAGTATTCAAACTAAAATCTCTCTTTACTGTTGATTGGCTAATTCCAAACTGTAAGCGAAACTTACGTCACTACCGATCCTTTCATGACCAGTATTTTTTTAAATTCCAGACACATTATTGTCACAAAAATTACATTATTACCTCATTATTAACAACCTAAAACATATTATTCTCACAGTTTTTGCACTATTAAAGTATATAAACATTTACATAACATTAATAACTATGTATACAATAAATATAAGTATTTACAATGACTTTACATACAATTTAAATATTAATTATATACATATTGTTTTCAAGTTGGGCTGTTATTGAATTTAATTATAATAAAAATACAATTAATATTATTTAGGCATTAAAATACTGCCTCAAAAATTCAATGCCATAGCCGGGATTTTAACCACGGATCTCCCAGTCTCCGTCCGGTTGCTCTAATCACTGAGCTACCATGGCAACATGCCGGCACGCCATTAAATTCTCCAGCTGACTCGTATTTTTCCCGGTAAACCACAAGGAGACCTCAAATTGAGATGTCATACCCCAATGGTGACTTACATTCTTTGTAAGTACTTAAGTCCCGGGCTTTTAGTTTCAACCACTATTAGGTCAATTAATGAAATTAATTGTTCTTTCACACAAGCCGGGTGTTGGATAGGGTTGGAAAGGTAAAATCAGATGACTGAAAAATTCAATGCCATAGCCGGGATTTGAACCACAGATTCCCGGTCTCCATCCGGTTGCTCTAACCACTGAGCTACCATGGCAACATTGCGGCATGCCATTAAATTCTCTAGCTGACTCGCATTTTTCCCGGTAAATCACAAGGAGATCTCAAATTGTATTGAGATGTCATACCCCAATGGCGACTTACATTCTTTGCAAGTACTTAAGTCCCGGGCTTTTAGTTTCAACCACTATTAGGTCAATTAATGGAATTAATTGTTCTTTCACACAAGCCGAGTGTTGGACAGGGTTGGAAAGGTAGAATCAAATGACTGAAAAATTCAATGCCATAGCCAGGATTTGAACCACGGATATCCCGGTCTCCGTGGTTCAAATCCCGGCTATGGCATTGAATTTTTCAGTCATCTGATTCTACCTTTCCAACAGAACTTTTTGTTTTATTTATGAAATCAACTTTGATGTTACTTTCATGTTTAGACAATTGGAGAAGAAACAATCTATATGTACTATTCCCATTTTTACAGGAAGGAATTTAAAATCAGGGTTGTAAATTCAAGAGAAATATAGCAGTAGGAATCGATGGTTTACCTACAGAGTGTATTAAACATCTGATGTGATAATCCACACAGGCTAAAATGTTTGACATGACTTATGAATGTAATTAAAGAGAAGAAGAAGGTGCCAAATAAGTGGTGTACAGTACACCGTGGTGGACGCCCATATGTAAAGGTAGAGGGAATGAAAGGAATCCAAATAATTAGAAAGAAATTGCACTGTCATCCAATTTTGGATAAAAGTTTGCAGAATTGTGGCAGAGACAATTCAAAACTGGGCAGAAGAAAAGAAAAGGATATCCTTGGGGTTAAGCTGGGTTCAGGAATGGAAAACAAATAGTAGATAATATATTCACAATTACAATGATAATAGATAGATATTTAGCAAAGAAAAGGGGTATATTGTGTACTATATTTATTGATTAAGAAAAAGCCTATGACAGGGTGAATAGAGAAGCACTATAGTGCAAATTAAATCAGCAGGGTTTAAGAGCCAATATGATTGATGTATTACAGAAGTTGTACTATCAAAATAAATTTTGTATTAAGTGTGGTTATGGGGAAGTAACTTAGGCCATGGCTGAAGAGAGAGGGCTGAGACAAGGTTTTAATTAAGCCCTATATTGTTTAATTTGTTAACTGATCATATCCTGGACTATTTGAGGTATGCCTGTATCCACTTGCCATCAATTAAACATATAGATATCCCTGGGTCGACTTCTGCAGATGATCTGTGCCATGCTCAATATCAGTGATTGGTTTAAAGTTGGCAATAAGTGAGATTGATAGATATTGTGAAGAGTGGGGGCTGAAGGTGAATCAAGAAAAAAGTAAAATTATGGTGCTCTATAAGGGTAATAAAGTGTGCAAGGATGAAAAATGGTAGATGGCAGGCTAAGAAATTCAGATTGTTAATGAATTCTCATATCTAGGTATAAAGCTGAGTACTAATGGAGGCTGGGAGAATTGCAATGACAAAGGGGAGAATGGCCATGACAACGATACGAAAATATTCATATCTGATGTCAGAAATGAGTAATAAAGTCTTTGAAAGGTTTTATTCTGCCCTGCTTGAATTGCGGTGGACTTATGGAGGGGAAACTTGGAAAACAGATGAAGGATGATATAAAATGGATTTAATTTTAAGAACCTTTTGTAAACTAATCTTGGGAGTTCCCAACAATGCTGCTAATGCAGGAGCTTTGACAGAGGTAGGGAAGGTATGTGTGAGAGGACTAATGATGGAGAGAATACTGAAATACTTATTTTGGGTTCAAGAGCTGCCTGACACAAACATTGTGAAAATATGTTTGAGACATCAAGAAGAAAACTTGGGTTTATTCAATAACACTTGGTTGAAAAAAATTGGACAGCAATTAAATATAAACGGGCTGGCAGATTTTTGGGTTAAAATTGGGTATTTTAAAAGATATTTTCAGAGGGAAGAATGGAAGATATGGACAGGCAAACTTTATTTGGTCAGATTAGAAAGAAGAGATCATTGGCAAAATTCTAGAGAATTAAAAGAAGGCCCTGAAAAGGAGAAGCATCCTTTAATTTGCAAAACAAAAAATAAAAAATAAAAAAATAAAGGAGATGGGATAGTCTGGTTTAGATTAGGCTTTGGAAATTAAGGGGAATGAAGGGGGATGTAATGCCAGGAAGGTGCACCATCCGTAGGGATAAGAATGAAGAAAATCATATTATTTTCCAATGTAATGCCACAAAAATTTGGAGGGAAAGCTTAATAAGTAAGAAATGGTTACTAAGGGACAAACTAATTGCATTGACAAAGAATTTTGAAGATCACAAGCAGGGGAGTTTTTATGGAGGATGAGAATTAAATGACAATGGTCAGTTGAAACATATATAACTCATTAAAATTTAAGTGGTAGAGGTTATATATGTAATAATTTTATGTTTGTACATTGAGTTGGCTCTAGCCAACTAACCAGGGTTAGGGATAGACCACAACCATGTATATACCTAGCACCACAAGTAAGTAAGTGAGTGAGTGAGAAATGGATGGAGGGGCAGACACACGGATGAATGGACGGACGGACTGACTCTTCATACTAAAGTGATAATATAATTTATCTAGGATAATTAACCAGAGTATGGGTTTCAAATAAAGCAACTTACTTATAGTTTTAAGGATTTTGAGAAAAAATTACATTGCATCACCTTCATGAAAACAGGAAATTTAGTTATTTTAGGATCAGAAAATATTGCATGGTTTAGGCCTTTTGGCCCGTTTTGACTGACTTCACAATATTTTAAAATTAGTCCTTCCATTTTCTCAGTCTTCGGACCCCCTCTTCTTACTCTGGGCTTCTATGCTGACTGAAACACGAGAAGTATCCATCCTACATAGATGGTCATACCACTGTTCTCGGTATTGTTCTATTACTTCTGAAATAATGGTTACATTTTGTTCTCCCTGAATGTTCATTTTTTACCTCTGATGGCCCAGAAGCGAATATCCAACCAGAGGTTTTTAGTAATTTCATTTCTGCTACTTCAACATCCCTTAGTAACATTGATATTGTAATGAAAAGAAGCTAGAAACAGTGATGTGTATTGAATTTATTTAAAGGTGAGTCGGAATTGTTACACTAACATCACTAACATCACTGAATTAAATTCAGTCGAATTAACCTTCTGAGGATGGGAACAACGGTTTCCCGAAACATGTTAAGTGAGTAAACTTAAGTGATGTTAGTGTAACAATTCCGACTCACCTTTAAATAAATCCCTTAGTAACTTTTAATTTGAGTCATTTAATCTAATTACTATTACTGTGCCCATGCAGCATATTCATAAGCTTCTTTAGTGGATATATGGAAGAAATTAATTCAATTGTTGCACCCCATAAGTTATGTAATTGTATACATTTTTTCTAGTATTAGATAAGAGTATGCTTTAATGAGTGCGCAGAGAGGGTTGGGTTGTCATATTCCAAATTTCACAGGCCATCTGTGATTTTATATGTTAGCGACTGAAACTCCATGATTTTTCCGTGATTTAAACTCAACTTCAGATGGTTAAAACTTCTGCCAATATGATATCAGGAACGTTATTATTTTGCCATCACTTTAGTATGTTTCTATAATCAAACAAAGTTCCTTACTTTCATTCAAGGCTCTGAAATAATGTTTAACGCTTTCTGAATTTGCACAATATGAATGAAATACCATGGAAGTAATTTATATTCGGATTAAATAAGTTTAATATATATTACGTTGATATTGTAATGAAAAGAAGCTAGAAACAGTGATGTGTATTGAATTTATTTAAAGGTGAGTCGGAATTGTTACACTAACATCACTTAAGTTTACTCACTTAACATGTTTCAGGAAACGGTTGTTCCCATCCTCAGAAGTTAATTCGACTGGCCTGGAGCACATGAGATGTATTAAA
This sequence comes from Deroplatys truncata, assembly GCA_030765065.1. NCBI lineage: Eukaryota > Metazoa > Arthropoda > Insecta > Mantodea > Mantidae > Deroplatys > Deroplatys truncata. Next base: position 406,797,558 of record CM060990.1, read on the forward strand.
TACAAACAAATGGACAAATCTGCAGTTTCACACCATTTTTGGATCACTAATCACAACATCAAACCCAATATTACATTAGTCAAACCAGCCAAATTAGATGCATGGGAGAAGATCACCATTCTAAAACACAACACACATCTAATGAATTTTGATTTGCCGCCACCAAATCCTCTCTGGAAGTACATTTCTCCACCACAAGATGCCACCACAGGATCCAGTCCAAAAAACGGAAACACCAACAACACGGGCCAGTCGAATTAACTTCCGAGGATGGGAACAACCGTTTCCCGAAACATGTTAAGTGAGTAAACTTAAGTGATGTTAGTGTAACAATTCCGACTCACCTTTAAATAAATTTAATATATATTATTAATTATAATTTAAAATAAGCCCCTGTTTATTTTAATTCAGTCAGTGAAAATGATAATGAGAGAATCATTATTTCTGTTTTCCAAGATCTGTAATAGGCAAAATTGTGAAGGAATCTGAGAAATAATTAAATAAATAGGTTTATTTGTTGTTGAATCTAAGATATTTATCAATATATACTTTAGATTCATTAATACAGTGCCATCAGATAAAGCGGCAATGCTGTTAGCGGCATTGGATCATGGTAATGCGCCACTTCCCTCCCGAGACCCCAGTCCCCGCTATTGCGCTGCTTCCCTCATACTCATACATCAAAGTCCACTACGTGATCATAAAGTTGGTGTTTGATGAGTTGTGAGTGCATCTAGAATAATTGGCCCTATTTTCTTTCATGAAACAATTAATGCTGCATGGTACCAAGCCTTAATTTTGGAGCAGTTTTTCCCTCAATTGGCACAGTGTACTTCAACAAGATGGGGCTACACGTCATTAAGCTTGGACTTCTTTGGATACAATTGCTGATGTCTTTGTTGATGGAGTGATCAATGTAGGGGTGTGCACCTCTTGATCCCTAGACCTCACGCCCTGCAACATTTTACTTCTGGGGCTATTTATAAGATGAAATGGTCAACCAAAATCTCCAAATATTACAAGAACAGCAAAATAATACACGAAAACAAATAACCAACATTTCCCAAAAAGAGCTGCATTATGTGACTCATAATCTGTTAAGACGCTGCAATGCCTGTCTTTAAGTACAAGGAGAATGTTTCCAACATCATATTTGAAAATTTAAGTGATGCAACGGACATTCAATACTGAAATTTGCAAAATAAGAAATAATAATGGTACTAGTTGGCCTTGTCTGTTCATCCTATTTGTTTTGATGCATACGATGGTTTGTCCATGGATGAAGTGTTGGCAGGTGAGTGGTGCATGCCTGTGACTCAGGAGCCACTAGCAGCATTGCCGCTTAATCTGATGACCCTCTATAAACAAAAAATTGTAACCCCTATGCAAAGAAAATGATAGAAACATTATTCTACATTTACTAACTATATAAAATTCCAAATTACTACAGGTTTTCTTCAGTTAATTCCAGAATATAATTGGACTTTTAGAACCTTGAATCTTCCAGATTCCAGAAAGTATCAATCTTCTTGAACAACCCGGAATCTTCCAGATAATTATGCATTGGATTTTCGCCTAGTGAACAAAACATATGAACTAACAGTTTACCTGCCAATAGGTACACAAAGAAAAGAGTTCATCAAATTTGTGGTCCAGTAGTTCTTAAGGTTTTCTGTAAATGTTGTATTCACTGTGATTGATTACACAGGATCCCAAATTTGTAGGTTTGCATAATTTGTCTGCTAAGAGGAAAAGATGATAACTTCATAATGGGGACAGAGCAGAATTGATGTGCAGATTACTGTAATGTGAAAAATAAGAAATTTACAAAACAAGCATAAGACCAGACTTTACTATGGCTGGTATCTAAGTAACATGTTTTGTCAGAGGTTTCCTAATGAGGGAGTGAATTCAAGCTATTGCTTGTTCTCCAAATGCTACAATAGATTGTGCAATCAAGAAAATGAGTTATCTGCTTCTGTTTCAACTAAAGCTTGCAGCAGTGACCTTATGTCATTCAAAATGAAGAGTTACAGCAGCTATATACAACAGCAGCAGCAGTTAAAATATCACCAGTTAGAAAGCCTGATTGCCTGAAAACCAACCCACTGTCACATGTAACAATAAAAGTAGGGATGGGACCTCGATACCTTAATACTCTCAATATTCGGTGGTATACAAGTATGTATAATACTTTTTCGATAATTTTAGATTTTTAAGTTTTGCATTATTGAACGTTGTTGCATTTAACTTTATGCTGGATAAGGAATGAAAGGAGTTGAAACTTCATGCTATTGTCTCACACGTGTCCCCAAAGAGTTGCTGGACTATATTCTTAATAGACCTTGACTGCAATGAGTGTAATATTCCACAGACTCTTGTGTCTAAATGAAAATAAGCAAAATAATTGGGGAAGAAGTACAGGTACTCGTATAACATGCAGCATTATCTCAGCTGTGAATGAAGCTGATTTAGCTGACGCACTAAATCATGTTTCTGCAACAGGCAAGCTTGGTGACTTACTCTCAGCCATTAAAATTACCTACTCTGGTGAGCAATATCTGTGAATCCAGCAGAAACAAATCAGAATTTATGACGTGAGATAATACAGGTATGAAAATATTTGTTCTTTCAAGAATGCTTGTGTTCTTAAAAAAAAAAAATCATTGATTGCTTTATATCTCTGCATTTCATATAATACTTCCTTGATTGTTTTCTTCAAATGCTTAATTTTATCTAATATGCCTTTGTATTAAACATGTAGATATGTGCTAATGTATGAGGGTGGGTAGTATAGAGAATTAATCCACAAACTTACTAGGTTTCCGAGTGCTATATGGTTAATTACGTATTACCAGATGAAAAAATGCATATGTTATGTGATAGTTGTGAATAGTAGAAGAATGGTAGAAGACGCACATTAGTTGTTGTAGTTTGAGTTTCATGCAAAATGTGTATTAGTTTATATTTTCAAGATTGCAGAGTAAAGAAGAATTGCTAGAATTTGTTTCTTTATGGGTAGAATTCCTTAAAAAGAATGTTTTCAGCACAAAATATAGTTACATAGAAAGGGAAGCAAAGAAATGATTATTGTTGTTATAGTTATTGTTATTATTATCATTACTATTTCTTATTTATTCATTATTTAATATTATTAGCCCTAACTAACAACAGCAGATATATAACTGGTGGCATTATCAAGATACAAATATTGCTGCCATTTGGAGAATGTCAAAAAGGAACAATTTGGAATTAGCATACAATACAAAATTGGTTACATGCATTTACATACAGAAAACTAGTAATAGGAACATAATTCAATGAACAAGCTATCATCTTTACAGTTTTTTATAAAGTGAGTATCGAGTATTGAATATTGGTTCTTAAAAATCAGTATGGGTACTGAGTATCGAGAAATAGTAGTATTGTCCCATCACTAAATAAAATAAAAATTGTTTGTAACAACAGTATATGAGTGAACTAGAAAGAGGCTGAGCAGAAATTTTGAACGCTGAATTGGAGCTGCCATTTGGCAGAATATAATGTTATTCCACAATATATGTGCTGTGAACTATGTTTAAAGTATATAAATACAACTGTCAAACAATGAACATCTTAAAAACCAAAGGTTCAAGTTATGCTTACTGTTCATAGATCCCTCACTAAATAGAAGATACCTGCTGGAACATGTCAAAAATTTCACTAAAATATGACTGACAAATTGTGAAGTCTCATGGCAGAGAAAGGAATTTTTGGAATGTTGGACTTCTAATGTGAACCTCCCATTATGGAAAAAGATGTACACAGAAGATAAATGGCATTATACAACACATAGTGGTAATGAAAAGAATATTGCTACTCTGATAGAAAACAATGAAAAAATTATAGGGAGAAGCTATTTAAAACTTCTGCCTATCTGTCCATCAGACCATGCATGCATCCATCCAATCCAATCCATCCATCTTTGTGTTTAAAAATAACCAAAATCTATATTTTTCTTAGATTCTTACACTTCAGTTTCACATACTGGAATTTCAGGAAAACAAGAGATACTTATATTTACAATGATTTCCATCCTTCTGCCTGTCTATTTATTATAATAAACGTTTTCTTATTGGTAAAGACAAGCAACCATTCCCAAGTTATGTACCATTTGGTACTTAAAGAATTTTCTCCTTGGCAAATCTGCTCTTAGTCCTCTTCCTGGAAAATGGTTATAAAAGCAATAGGAAAGTGAATAAATTACCTTAAGAGCGAGTTTAAAAGTAGACTGATCTCTTCAATGGCTGGCGCCCACCTGCCCACCCCTTTTAGGTGTTTTATAGGCAATTTGCGTTATGAACACAACAAACGTAGCCATTTTTCCCCTAGATCACATGCAAAGTGGGAACTGCCAACCTAAATGAAAAGGTGAAATCCGCTAAATATGCGATGTGTTGTTACTAGAATTTTTTCTCCTTCTTCGTTTAGTGTTGCCGCTGACAAAAATGCAATGCATTCATAGTAAGAAAGACTATGCACCAAAATTGTAATTTTTGTATTCTTTTTGTGAAAGTTTGTTATATTAATATGTTATTTCCATTAAATAAAGAAGTTCCTTTACTGTAACAGTGGTAGATAATTAACGCAAGCTTACATAAAAAAAACCTAACCTAAGGCTAACTTTCTGTGAAATCAGTAACATAAGCTTATATAAAAAACAAACTAAACCTAACCTCCTGTGAATCAGAAATCTAAGCTTAGGAACGCACGCAAGCAAAGCTTTGATGTAACCACTGGTAACAAATTAAAACAAGGATATATATATATATATATATATATATATATATATATATATATATATATATATATATATATATAAAAAAGTAAATCGGAAACCTAAGCTTATATATATATAAAAAAAAAGAAACTAAACCTAACCTAAACTCTCGTGAATCAGAAACCTAAGCTTAGGAACGTAACTGCTAAACTCCTCTCCTTCTAAAAAACATCCCTCGGCTACGTTTTGAGGCTGAGGGCCCTCAATCTCTCGGCTACGCCTTGAGGCTGAGTATCTTACAGGCTTTGGCGGCATTAGTTATTCATATGTTGCCAACATTACCTTAGAGCTAGCGTATGACATAGAGTGACATCTTTTGAGCTAGCGTATGACAGAGTGACATCTGTTGGACATATAACACATCATTTTCCTCACTCAGGAAGAGGACTAACAGCAGATTATCGAAGAAGTTTATTTGGGTTTCAGTTAATACAGTTTGGATAAAGCAGAATCAGCTACAACATAAAGGAGACATAACTAAGAAAGCTCCACTGTTCCATCTTGGTTATACAAATATGCAGAGAAAAAATGTTTTGATTTACTAAGGCTGATGATATGATTAAGTGTATGACAACGAAATGTAAGAGGTTAAACAGGAATTCATAGCCCCATGATGAGGCCAGCTTCTAGTAAAGATGCCAGTTATGCAATAGGTAAAGTTTGCAGTAGGATGTCTTAAACTGACATTCTGACAATGTCTTCTGCTACTTTTATATAGGTACCTTTATTTTGAAGCCCTTGTTTGTTCTCATAATTAGATAATGTGCTATGCCTGTAGGTTGAAAATCCTTTGGAACTCTTAGAGAAAGTGCATAACAGCCAGGCTTTGTAGTGGATTCACGAACCATGAATGCTCCAAGAGGCTCCTGACCTAGAACCTCCAATGTTATTTCACTGAAATAAAAATGTGGCATTTAAGTAAGTGCACTATTTCACTCTATAAAATCAAATAGTTTGAAGCAATAATGCTAATGAAAACAAAAAGAGAGGCTATGCACAGGTGTTTAACATAAAAAGGTTGCTAACCCTCTCATATTTTGTCTTCAGTTACCTTGCTCCATTTCAAATATCTCTTATTTATTTTAATCCAAAATACTTTAAATTCAGTCTTTAAAGATGACAAAACATACAAAAAACCGGTTCATCTGCATAAGTGTATGTTTACTGATGGTCATCCATCCGTAACTTATTTATTTGTACTTACAATATTGTGAATTTTAATTTCCCTCAACCAGAGTTAGGCTTCATTTACAATGAAATGTAAGCGCTAACGCAATGCAGCATAAGCGCAGGCGTGAAGGAACACCATTCACAATGCAGCCATAGGCGTAACGCAAGAAGTTTAAAAAACATTTTATACTCTGGCATTAAACTTTACAATAATTTACCAAGTAATATCAAGGCAATTAAAAAAGTAAACCAGCTGAAATCCAGTCTCAAGGCACATCTAATTAACCACTCTTTTTTATTCTATCAATGATTGATTACCTTGAATACAAATGTATGTGATGAACCATAGTATTTCGCATGTATATAATATAAAAGCATATTGTATATATTGCAAAAAACTATTATTGTTTATGCTTATAGCTTGACGAGTCCAATAGTAAATGTACATTGTACCAAACCACTTTAACGGTTTGCTCAAAACATTGAAAGTAATTGTGCAAGTACAATGAAAGCAGGGCCATTATTCCGTATGTGGGTAGTGAACACTTTTGCTATCAACATGTAAAACACGCATCTGCATCATGTTAGCGTTGCTGTCGTTGGCATTCTGCTGCCAAAATTGTAACATTACGGACCCTAAGTCGCAGCTACGGAGCAACGAGAGTATAGCCGTAGGATCTGCGCGTCTAAACTCGAATAAACCACTTTAGCCTCATTTTCCGGTTATCCTGCATAATAGTGGCTTGTCTTCTGCTGGCAGCGGCCTGGGCGTGGCTTAAGGAGTTCGAGCGTTGCCAACCGTAAGAAATGAAGGCGCAGAAGATAACAACATTGTAACACGACATTCGCGGTGCGGCGCGGTTATTTCAAACACATGCAATTGTTCGTTGTTTGTTATATTGCATTGAAGCACACTTATTGTACAAAGTTCACCAAACCTGCATGTTGATTCATACCCAGTGAAAATGCTTTTCTTTTAGGGCAAACACATTATCGCACATATACCTTATTACACAGAAGCAGTGGCAGCATTGTTGTCATTGTCCTTGAGCCACGAACACACATTGTTATAAATTAGGTGAAATATCAGCAGCATACGTTATTACACAGCAGTGACCGCATTGTTGTCATTGTCCTTGAGCCATGAACACACATTGTTGTAAATTAGGTGAAATATCAGCAGCATACGTTATTACACTGAAGCGGTGGCAGCATTGTTGTCATTGTCCATGAGCCACAAAACACACACTGTTGTATTAATGTACTGCAATGAGGTGGCAATGGGAAATCTGATGAAGACGTGTAAATTAGGTGAAATATCAGGAGCATACGTTATTACACAGAAGCGGTGGCAGCATTGTTGTCATTGTCCATGAGCCACAAAACATACACTGTATGTACTGCAATGAGGTGGCAATATCCATACCGTTTCCATGATATCGTGAGAAACAATTGAAATCTTAAGACTTTAAAAGAATGACAGGTAATGAAAAATTCGAATCTTTGATAACGGATATCTCAGAAATGGGTTATGCCACAGAAAACATTTTAAGTGAATTGTGTGTTTTAAAGATATCTACATTTTTGGTGTAGCACGTCTTCCTCTATCGCTTAACGTTTACCAGTTATACAAGGTTATAAAAAGTTCCTTCTGAATGAAGGACTTCATAGGCTCTTCCCCGAAAATTCGAGATATACATTTTATTTGCCATGTAAATATTTTTAATGTATGGTATTTTAATCAAAATCGTTACAGCCATTTTTAGAACATCAAAAATTTCGAAAAATATTCCATGTAAAGAGAGTTTAGGTATTTATCCGACTTTTCGTTTTGAGTTATGACACACACGGACGTTTTCACAAATGCTTTTTTTGGATTCCGATGATGATGATAATAATAATGATAATGACAATGATAATAATGATAATAATAATACATCAACAACATAAATAACAACACGCGTGCCGTATATGTATACAACTACAATGGCTCGCTGTACATTGTGTGCATGAGTTGGCTACATGTTATGCCTACAGCGTGTTTTCTATTCTCCACCTAGGCGACGCCCACGACGCTGCTAGCAGAAGACAGGCCGCTATTATGCAGGATAACCCCGATGCTTTCGATAAAGCAACAACGCCTACACAATTTAAGAACCCAGAATACTATACAATCAACTCTGCGTATTAAAAAAACCCGACTTTGTAAGTTTCTTAAAATTTCATACCTCCTTCCCGCGTACGGAATAATGTCCGATAACTGCAGCTGCACAAGTCATTTTATAATGCAATGTTCATTATCTCTTTGGTATTGTTGCTGCCAGCCTCTCCCTGTACTACGACAAGCGCTTGGAGACGGAACACCCGAAGGTAGGTAAACGAACGTGTCCGGGACTTCCAGAGCGAATAATGCGTCTCTGCCATGCTGATTCCTCAGGCTTGAAACTAAGATGGAAGTCAGCTGATAAAATAGTAATACCGAAAATATAAAAATAAAGCTGAATTTTCGTATCAAGGAGCAATTGTGTAAATGTAGGAGTTTATAGTGCTCCCTTATTTAATATTGAGTACCAAATAACGCGCATTCGATGTTTAAAACTGGAACATGACCCGAAACCCTAGTAAGGTAGAAGACAGGTTATGTATCGAAAGTCGCAACGTTAGTTGGTTTTAATGAATTGAAATATATACAGCGAAAACAAGCTAACCATAAAAATAAACTATACTTAGTATGTTAAGGTGTTAAGATGTGTGTTTGTGCTATTTAGTGTTGAAATGTGTTCGAATTAGGGACTGTATTTCGAAAAGTTTGTTTTTGTGGATTGCACAGTAATATTGTAAAACGAACATGAGAAGTCGTTATGAAACGTTATTAAAGATAAGAGTTCATCCCTTAAAGCGGGATTGCCCCTGTAATATGTGACGGACAAAGGGCCACGTAAGAATTAACCTCCAGCGCTCATCAAATGCTATACCATGTAAACAAATAAGCATACTTTGTGTTACATTTTTTGTGTTTGTGTGTTTATTATATATCGCTTCTACGGTAATCCAGAAAAGCTGTCCTAATTTCATTTGTATTTGTGACATTTTTAATTATAGAAGAATTTTGAAACTTCATATAAAGCAGCCAAAGTTAGAAATGAAATTTAACACCCAAAACAACACATATGACATCCCTATTAATTCCATATAGAGAATAATATATATATATATATATATATTTATTTGTGTGTGTGTGTGTATCATACAGATTCAGAGGTATATATCTGCATCTTGTAAACAATTTTTGTTAACTTAAATACTACATACCTCATATTCTGTAAAACTGGCCTAATTAAGAGCTTGCTAAATTTTTTCCTCTCAAGAGTCCTACACTTTTATGTTTACATCATTAATTTCCTAAATAAGAAAGGGTGGTGGGGGATCGGTAGCTTCTAGAGTAAGTGTTTCTTTTTCTCTCTCTAGGTTTTACAAATCATGGTATTTAGGGTGAGATATATGTACAAGGCTGTCATAAGGTGTTAAGAACCTGAATGTCAATAACACAAATGAATGTAACAAAGCACATTTTTTTAGACTCTTACCTCTATTGTCTTCTTCTTGTGTACTGTTGTATTAAATATTAATGTAAAATTGTACCCGCATCTTCTTTCATAAAGTAGTAGACTGAACAAATTTGACACTTTAACTTTGTCAAAAAAAGCAGCACCATTTCTTTTCTACTGTGCTCTTCAAAAATGTGTACGTATCTGTGAAAAAAGTACGCCAGATCTTTATAATGCTTCCTCTGTTGTCAGCAGCAGAATAATGTACCATAGTCTTGTTGGGTAGTATAAATTTTGAATTTAATCGAACTACAGGAAAAAATCCTGTACTAAGCTCAGCCTGCATTCATTGCTTATACCTCTGTCAGCTAATGGAGATGTTGGTTAGTGTGACGTCATGTGCTCTCTTATCTGTGTACATGCTCAAAGGTTATGTGTGATACTTATTTCAATTTTGAATATGATGTAATGATAACAGTTGATTTTGGATGTGTATTAGTATTGTGCTCATACACTATTTCCTGCTGTTATACCAAATAAATAAATTAGGACATAATGCTCTTTTCATTGCAAAATAACTTAAAGCATTTCATAAACAGAAAATTCTCCATATGTACTGTGTATCTTTGGGAATTTTTTAACAATCTGGGTAACTCGGTTAAGCGCTGGCCTTGGAAGCACAAATAGTTACATAATACTTGTGTATTACCACATTATTGCTGAATGATTTCTACATATCGAAATGTCAGCTACCATATTTATGACAAAACACCCAACTTAAATTATAAAGTATCTGTTAATGCTTTATTTACATACACCTCATTTGTAAAGTCATAGTGGGAGCTGCCTTGTGAAACAACTTCTTGGTTTCATTACTTGATGGTATTGAGTAATACTATCTCTGTTTTAAATGTTGTATCATATTCATACTTCTAATTGGGCAGCACTATGGCCTCTCACAAAAATTAAAAGCCTGGATTCAATCCTAGGGATCTGAGGTGGGATTTTGTGGTAGATAAAATGGCACTTAGAATGAGTGTTCTCTGGTTTTCCCCACCATAATTCCATCAATTGCACCATCTTCATCATTGTCATCCCCCCTTCCACCAGACTCCAATCTCTGTAAACCTGTGAAGTTAAAAGGGACATTAAAATTAAAAATACTATGGAGGACAGAGAGCAATACTAATGAACGAGTGTCTCATCCAGGCACCCAAATTTATAAACCAGCATGTGGACCATTAACCTGCAGAAACAACAATATAACTATACTTAAGTGATAATAAAATTGGCTAAGGGAGTAAGCAGGTAATAATGAAATATTGCATTTTAAGCAAATTTAAATTCTGTAATTGCTTAAAAAACAATAGTATGAAAGTCATACAAAATGCTGTTACATTCTTTCTGCAGTCAACATATGAAAAAACAATACTGGCACACTAAACTACATGTTAAAGTGATTGACAATTATGAAGGGTGGGTGTGATATGGTTAAACACAAAGAGACATTGTTATTATTTAGAGACATTGCATTCACATTCATATTTAGTAATACTGTATAATATATTTGTATGGTATTTTAAGGAACATGTGCCTACATTAATATACATTTTAATGGCCTACCCAAATAAAATGTCCATTAAATTCTAACCTCTTGAATGTCTGTTCTTACAATCTATTGGAATGATCTTATAGGTAATTGTAATTGCACTTAGTCACTTAAGCATACACAAAGCCAGTTCTAGTTAATAAAACTTGCAGTTATTAAATAGAAAATACACTTTGATTCCTTTTCCTGGGAAAGTTTCTTATATAACATTTGATATAACACAGTGGAGCTCCTACAGCACATGGGAACCTTAAATTTATTGACAGGCCATATGGGAAAAAAATTGAGCCCATACAGTGATGTTTGTTCATTTGGCTCCACTGTGAGCAATGCTCAGGGAAATTGAACACATCATACAATTATGAAGTATGCAGAGTAAGTAGTAATATACCCAACGCCAAGAACAGCCTTTGGGGGGGATGATCCCCTCCCCATCATGCATTATCTAAGAGAGAAGAATTTGTAAACCATCACGATTTCAACAGTAAACTTCTCGACACGCATTACAGTAGGACAACAATAACAAATAAGTGTAAATCATCATCACATGCAATCTGCATTGTGTGTTGAATATTTACATGTTGCACGACATATTAAAAAGTTCCTCCATAGTATAAGGGGCGTGAATATATAAGAAAAATGTTTAACTCTTCTTGAAGATTTTATGTTAATTAGGATTGTCTAATAGTTTTAGGTAACATGGAAGATTATAAATTGTTATTGCGGAATAGTTACATCCATTTTGCAACAGTTTTAAGCTATTTGCTGGTCTATGCAAATGGCCTGCATGCCACATATTGTGGTCGTGCACAGCAAGGTTTGTTGAGAAGCTACCGTATTTATCTGTAAGGTAGCTCAAGAGAGAATATATGTATTCACCAGTGAGAGTAAGAATTTTTTGGATTTGGAATAATGGCCTACATGAATGATGAGAGTTTGGTATTTATCAACTTTTCGTTTTTGCATTATGCTGTTCACAGACCTTAAACACACACGGACATTTTTCTAAAAATACCTTTTTGGATTCAGGGATTCTCAAAACATGTACTTCCGGTGATATCACGGTATCGAATTTTTAGGTGGAAGCAATATTTTCTCTACCTAATATATACGTGGTAGAGAAAGTGAAAATTGCTGCTATTGAGGAACAAAGTTCCAGGAAAAATCGCCAGTACGTAACATCCAACTCTTCTAAAACAGCATGAATTATCACTTCTAAGTATAAGTCAAATTTGTGTTACAAAACAGGATATTTCAGTTTATCTTAGCAGTACCCAAATATTGGTTGTGACAGCTATGCTGCTTGCATCAGTATAAAAGTTTAAGATAACCCATGAATTTTCACGGCAAATGGCGTTTTCAATACATGCTAGTGTTCGTGTTATAGTTGAGTACTTTATAAGCACCGATTTGTACTATGTATGTACAAATTCCTGTTTTGAAACGCATGGCTTTATGTATCGCTTTCAATTGCAGGTCGAAGAGCGCGCGCCAACGTTTCACGTTACGTATTTGACCACAGCCAATGGGAGCAAAACGTGACGGAATGGACTACCTTCCCTTGCACTGGAATGCTCGTTCGAAAGATCGTTCATTTTCGGCATTCGCTCAACTTCGTCGGACAAGTTCGGGTGTTCCGTCTCAAAGCGCTTGTTGTCCAACGTCATCGTATGCTGCCAACACGCTAAATTAAAACATCACTAGAAATACGCTAGGGGCAGTAACGCATTGTGAGGATGATGTTGGCATTATGTATAAATGCCGACGAGACGGAGAAGACCGGGCGCGCAGCCAACCACTCACCGCAGAACCGCGTGCACGCACGCCACTCAGATGTCGTCCGGGGAGTTCATAGAAAACTACCGGAGACCTTACTCCTCACCGCCGCGCAGCGCTTTTGGCCGTCTGCGGCCAGGGCGACGCGAATTAGGAACAGCAGAGGTCCTACGCCACTCGTCAGACTCATCTTCTTGGAAGAGGACGACTACTTGGCGGCTCTCGGCGTAGAACTGCCTTGTTAGGGCAAACCCTGCAGCTCGAGGCCAGCCGTAGTGTACGCCCAACGCCATGCCGCCGCTGCTGCCTGTACGGGCACACTGACACAACATGCGACGCCGCGCCCCGCTGCCATTACTGTGGTAGCGGGACACTCACCGCAGAATGTCGGGCACACGACCTGACTCAACGACGCCGCTTCTGCGCCTCCTGCGGGGGCAAGGGGCATTTCACCGGTCAGGCCACGTGCCCACTCTATCCACGCAGACCATCGCCGCACACCACAGAGCCAACGCAGAACATCACGCCAACATCTCACAACGACTCAACGCAGATACAACAACACATAGCAGACGCCAACGAGTTACTAAAGCAGCAATCAACCAAGACTACCAACATCATCGACGCCATCCAGGACCTTCACGCTGAGGTGCTAAACCTTGCCAGCAGGCTCTCTGCCCTGGAAGAGCATCTCAGCGCACAGTTCACGGAAGTCGTCAGCATCATAGACGGATCACATGACGTCACCACCATCAACACTCACTACTTCGAACACGCAGATTCTCAAAAGTACCTAGAACGTCAATACTCAGAGATCACAAAACAACTCACGCAGCTCCACAAAGAGGCACTCTCCACGATTAATCAGCAACACCAAGAGGCACTCGACTACATGGAGGAGAGCCGCAACCAGACGGCTGACGCTTTTGATCGGCTTCAGGATCTCAACAAACGCATGGAGGGGAACCTGCACCATCACATTGACAATCCCCCTCCACTCGCAGCATCACCTCACGCAGCATCACCTCATCAGCGTGCCCGGAGGTAAAGCCCGGGTACGCAACAACCGACGCGGAACGACTATGGACAACCCACACACCGATGCCCGGAGGCAACAGGCCCGGGCTCGGAGCCTTCATCAACTGTTAAAGTCACCCCATTCCACAGGTCCCTGTCAGGGCTTCGGTCATGTCAGATACCTGAACACCACAGCGGATTGACATCCGCAACACATATGACATCACCAACGATCCTCCGGGGCGCTTCGGCGGAACCGGTCTCCAAGTATGCCACAATAAATTGTGTCACCCCAGAATAAGATCCCTTCTATACCTCTCTCTCTTTCCTATCAAACACCACATACATATTGTTATCCTCTATACCTTTATTCCTGTTTTCCAAAAAAAAAAAGACCGGGGGAATGTCGTTCAAAATGGCTAACTGTTACTATTATGCATTATTTGCTTTCATTTATCTCAGCATTTTAATTGGCTACTTAATCACGTGAAGATCTGGTTGGACTGACAATTATTCATAAAGTTACGATTATTATTTACTTTAATTACGTCTTTTACTGTCATATGTATTAACTGTTAGCAACACACCAGCTTTATTTGATAGTGGCATGTTGCGTATGCATTACATTCCTTAATTCAACCTAAATATAAGATTGAGCAGTGCAATTGCAGAATAAATGAGGACGTCTTCATATTGTGGTGAAATAAACTTTGGCTAAGCTATATACCGCATAACCTCAAATAATTATTACATCATAACCTCGAGTAATTCCCCAATAGGTAAATAACCTTAAAATGTAACATCGTAATATTCGCTTATTTAATCAACACTCAGTTCCGGTGCTAGTGTGACTGACAAACGCTATACTTTAAATATCCCGTAGCACCAAATACCATTCATTTTAGCAAATTTATGAGGATTTGCGTAAAAACCCCGTCGCAGGCCCCTTTTTCCTGTTCATAAATGTTGGGTTTTCCTACGATCCGTTCCATTTACACTTATGGTTCATTCCGCGCCTACCGTAATTCGACACATCCGTTCCTGCATGTACCTCGCATTCATTCTCCACACTGCCAACATACACATCATTCTAGTGTTCTTAATCAACGTTGGTATGATTTAGCGAGGTGACGTAACAAGCGCTTGCAGATAGCTCTCCCGAAGTTGCCCGACGAAGTTCGAGCGAATGCCGAAAATGAACGAATGCGAACGATCTTAAGGGAGCATTCCAGTTCAAGGGGGAAGGTAGTCCATTTCGGCACATTTTGCTCCCATTGGCTGTGCTCAAATACGTAACGTGGGACGTTGGCGCGCGCATTTCGACTGGCAATTGAAAGTGAATGCATAAAGCCATGCGTTTCAAAGCAGGAATTTATACATATATAGTACAAATCGGTTTAAGCTCAGTACCTTCCAAAGATGCGACACAAAGATTTTCAGAAAATTCCCCACCCAAAATAACCCTTTACACGGAAGAATTCTCGATTTTGTTTTTGAAAAATGACTCAAACGATTTTGATTAAAATGCCATTGTATTCAAGATATTTACATGAAAAATAAAATGTTTATTTTTAATTTTCTGGGAATAGCTTGTGAAGTCCTCTTCATTCGGAAGGAATTTTGTATAATTTTGTGTAACTGGTAAATTTAAGCAACAGAGGAAATGGAAAATGCACATGCACAGATTCTGCTGTCCTGTGGAATATGTGTAAGCATATTCATTTAGTATGCCAAGCATATAAGCCTGTACTTGCATGCCCCCAAAATAAGGAGCCTGAAATAAATACTGAAGGACATCTACCCACTGAAAATGCAGAATTTCTTGCCAAGGAGCTGTCAACAAGGAGGAAAGTAGATGACTTAGAGTTGAGGAAGAAATGTGAAGCAGAAAGGCTAATGAAAATTATAGATGGCATAAAAACAGAAGCTGGGCTTTTTGCCTTACAGAAATCGGCCGCTCCTCTTAAGATAGTGGTGAAAAATGCAGAGCAAACACAAGAACATACAACAGATTTCATTTGCCAAGCTGGAACTTTAAAATAGCCAGCTAACAAAAAGGTATGTCCACAGAGAAACGTCATGTTTTACTCTACAAAAAAGAAAACTATGGAATTATCTTCACGTTTTAAAAAGCCCAATCATGAAGAATGTAACCAGTTAGCGATACAGCTCAGTAGTGGATTTGCACCAATCACTGAGTAGCTAGAGAAGGGTAGTGCCAAGATTTTTCTGGGGTGCTGAATTTGTTATGCTGCTTTTCTGATTGTACATCATGACTAGTCTTCTGCTGCTGGTCTATGCAGAGTTATCACATGGACGCAACTGTAACTGAAATTCCTTTCTTCCGTTTCCAAATGGTGATAATGAAGTAGTCTAGAGAGTACAGGGTTGCCATTTCAGCTTTTGTGTGCTACTTCACCTAGTTGAGTTGCATAAGTTTGTATAATGCTTGTTTGAACACATGTAGAAGCAAAGTGCAATAATTTCTTGGTTGTCTGTCGACTTGTAGTTGAACACACATGGTGAGGAAGCAGAGGAAATTATACTCCTCCCCATTACTGACATGTCTTTTGTGATATTGTCATCTTGCTACAGTGTCAGTCTCTACAGACATAGCAGGTTTGATATTGGACTTCAAATACTTAAGCTACCATGTAAATACTATTGCTGGATAGAAAGTAGTAGGAATACCGGTAGCACACAGTGATTGTATAATTGTTAGTCAATGGGATAGATGATCTGTTGCATCCCAGTTTTATATGTTATAATGTTTTATGTATATGCATACTCCACCATCTTCTAAATGTTTTCTTATACAGGGTGAAAGGTATTGCTTGAACTGTAATAAAATGGCTAATAGACACAGGAACAAGGAACATCACAATGTTTCATTTTTGTAGGTTTAATGACAAAAATTGTATTGGACATATTTGCACTACTCATTATATAGAATCCATGATTAACGTACGGTTCAAGCAGTACCTTCCACCCTGTATATTGTCCTCCCAAATAATACCCATGCAGTAATAATGAGAATTTCTCGTTTCAAGTGATGTCTTTCTCAAACATGTATTCAAGGTAATAGAAATTACATGGTAAATTGAAATTTAAGCATAACATAAGTATAAAGTTATAATTTCGAGCTTATTCAAAGTGAATTAATCATCATAATAGTATCAACCTCATGTAAGCACTTTATGTAGGGCAGATGCATGTGATGGTGATTAACACTTATTTGGTATTGTTGTCCTACTGTAATGCGTGTCGAGAAGTTTACTGTTGAAATGGCGATGCTTTACAAATTTTTCTCTCTTAGATAATGCATGATGGGGAGGGGAGCATCCCCCCAAAGGCTGTTCTTGGCGTTGGGTATATTCCTACTTACTCTACATACTTCATAATTGTATGATGTGTTCAATTTCCCTGAGCATTGCTCACAGTGGAGCCAAATGAACAAACACAAACAAACATCACTGTATGGGCTCAATTTGTTTTTTCTCATATGACCTGTCAATAAATTTAAGGTTCCCATGTGCTGTAGGAGCTCCACTGTGTTATATCAAATGTTATATATATAGAAAGTTTCACAGGAAAAGGAATCAAAGTATATTTTCTATTCAAGAACTGTAAGTTTTATTAACTAGAACTGGCTTTGTGTATGCATAAGTGACTAAGTGCAATAAGATCATTGCAATAGATTGTAATAACAGACATTCAAGCGGTTACAATTTAATGGACATTTTAATTGGGTAGGCCATTCAAATGTATATTAATGTAGGCACATGTTCCTTAAAATACCATACAAATGTATTATACAGTATTATTAAATATGAATGTGAATGCAATGTCTCTGTGTTTAACAATATCACACCCACCCTTCATAATTTTCAATCACTTTAACATGTAGTTTAGTGTGCCAGTATTGTTTTTTCATATGTTGACTGCAGAAAGAATGTAACAGCACATGCTGGTTTATAAATTTGGGTGGCTGGATGAGACACTTGTTCATTAGTATTGCTCTCTGTTCTCCATAGTATTTTTAATTTTAATGTCCCTTTTAACTTCACAGGTTTACAGAGATTGGAGACTGGTGGGAGGGGGGATGACAATGACGAAGATGGTGCAATTGATGGAATTATGGTGGGGAAAACCAGAGAACACTCATTCTAAGTGCCATTTTATCTACCACAAAATCCCACCTCAGATCCCTAGGATTGAATCCAGGCTTTTAATTTTTGTGAGAGGCCATAGTGCTGCCCAATTAGAAGTGTGAATATGAGACAACATTTTTAACAGAGATAGTATTACTCAATACTATCAAGCAATGAAACCAAGAAGTTGTTTTACAAGGCAGCTCCCACTATGACTTCACAAATGACGTGTATGTAAATGATAGATACTTAAAAAAGAATAACTATTTCAGCAGATGTTTTGCCATGCAGTACATATTCTACATTTATATAATTTAAGTTGGGTGTTTTGTCATAAATATGGTAGCTGACATTTCGATATGTAGAAATCATTCAGCAATAATGTGGTAATACGCAAGTTTTATGTAACTATTTGTGCTTCCAAGGCCAGCGCTTAACCGAGTTACCCAGATTGACAAAAAATTCCCAAAGATACATAGTACATATGGAGAATTTTCTGTTTATGAAATGCTTTAAGTTATTTTGCAATGAAAAGAGCATTATGTCCTAATTTATTTATTTGGTATAACAGCAGGAAATAGTGTTTGAGCACAACACTAATACACATCCAAAATCAAACTATGGATCCCAAACTATTATCATTACATCACATTCAAAATTGAAATAGGTATCAGACATAACCTTTGAGCATGAGTTCTCATGTTCGTTTTACGATATCAGAGTGCAATCCACAAAAACAAACTTTTCGAACACATTTCAACACTAAATAGCACTAACACACATTTTAACACCTTAATATACTAAGTATAGTTTATATTTAAGGTTTGCTTGTTTTCGCTATATATATTTCAATTCTTCATTAAAACCAACTACCTTACTAGGTTTTCAGGTCATGTTCCAGTTTTAAACATCGAATGCGCGTTATTTGGTACTCAATATTAAATAAGGTATCGTTTTAAACTCCTACATTTACACAATTGCTCGTTGATACGAAAATTCAGCTTTATTTTTATATTTCCGGCATTGCTATTTTATCAGCTGACTTCCATCTTAGTTTAGTTTCAAG
This sequence comes from Deroplatys truncata, assembly GCA_030765065.1. Lineage (NCBI taxonomy): Eukaryota > Metazoa > Arthropoda > Insecta > Mantodea > Mantidae > Deroplatys > Deroplatys truncata. The sequence goes on from CM060990.1 coordinate 406,816,714, forward strand.
CCGCAGCAATCAGCATAGCAGAGGTCGCGCTATTCGCTCTGGAAGCATGCTGTTCGTTTACCTTCGGGAGCGTTTGTGGTGACGTAGGACAGGGAGAGGCTGGCAGCAACATTACCATCTCTTTGCGCTTGAGCCAAGAAATCTATGCACAGATGCCAGGTTCATCCACTAAATGAAAGAGGATTCAGTAAGGAAGCTACCATAACCTTTTGAGAGAAATGAGAGATGGTGACGCACAATTTGTGTAGCACGGCCTAATGGAAAAGTGCACGCATGTACGTTAGACTGCTAAAGTCTCGCATCGCGATCGTCTGCTGTTGAACAGCAGGCAATGCAAAGTTAAAGAAATGCAGAATTCTTCCTCTGTGCACGCAACGCAAGCATAAAGTTTGGAGTTCGCAAACTCTTGGTTGCGTGACTCTATGTGAATGCTTCCATTAAATAACATGAATGCAAAGTCTTGCGCTTATGCTAATTCTGCGCATACATTTCATTGTCAATGGGCCCTTACAATAGAACAATTGAGTTAAAAGTTTTAATGTATTCTGCTTATGCTAAATTTCAGTGGTAATTAGTCACTCAATCATTTAATTTCCTACTCAAATCATCTTACGTGATATGAATCCATGAAATAGTATAAAATGAATATAATTATATAGATCACATGCAACAGCATATTATGTTGGTTATTCATGTAATATTATGTAACTTAAGAAAAGCAATCAAATATAACATTATGCTTTTGGTGCCCACAGTAACAAACATGTATCTATATTATGTTTTGTGTCTTTATTTAAAATCAGGATAACAACTTACAACATATAACTATACCTGTTTCACTCTTAAGTTCAACGTAGAAGTAAACGAACCTTAATGTATCACTCCACTGAGCACATGGCAGCACCACGTGGAGGGATAATGGGAACTAAGTACCCGCGAGAGGAAATTGCTCCAGACAGCATGCCAATATTACTCATTCTGCAGCATGGGGATCAACGGCTTTTAAACATTTTGTTTGTTTCATTCCTATATATTGCTGTACATTCTAAACTTTTAACACATCATTCTAAGAGTGAACAACAAATGAAAGTGGTACCTGAAAAACTTGCCAGCTCTACCTACTATCCTTCCTGTAATTAGAGATAAAGGATTAAACTGGGCTTAACTTTAGGTTTTAGAAACTTGACTAATATCAGAATACTACTTTTGCTTAAACTTTTATGAATCAACGAGTTAAGGAAATTATAAGCAATATTGGATAGAAAATACAAAAGAAAACATACGCGACGCAAACATTCTGAGCAACAATTCTACATTACTAACAACGAGGTTCATTTATTATTACTAAACAACAGTTAACCATAGTAATTGTTGATTAAATCTAGGTACTTTTCGCAGAGTTTGTTAAAATCATTTAATAATGTTGCCTTTGTGAATTCACTTTGTGAATTTATAATTCTCCACAGTGGAGGAGGATTTTCAGCCATGACACTCTCAAAAGTCATATTTTCTCAACATATTTACCACATGGCTAGGAGTAAACTGACAGCTTATCCAGAAACTGGAAAGGGCAGTGCCTGCGCATAGCTTTATGAACCCTCTGTTATAATGGTTCAGTTAGTTATAGGTGAATCGGAATGAACACGTTTTGTTTCATAAATTTAATCGTTACAGTAATTGGTTTTTTAAAATTTCTCTGCCCAAGAATAACCACAAAATGGTACCATCTGAACGAAAATATTTTATGTTACGGAAGAGACGACATGCTAAGTGGAAAAAGTTGTAGTTTGCCCACCAGCCAATGAGGTGCTCCTTTGTCTCGTGGTTTTGTTTGCAACTCCTTTGAACTTAAAGTGAAACTGCTTTTAGGACATACCATGAGTAACTACTGTACTCTTCCAAAAATAACAAACACACTTGAAATAAACAAAGGCAAGAGGTAGCCTAAACAAGAGGCTGCAGTGAATCCTCTCATTAGTTCCTGACCACTCAGGAAGAGCTCAGCCGAAGAGTGGAATACAGATCTTAACGTTTCTTTGTGTTATTAATTTTAAAATGCGCTAATGCATATATTTAATTATTTCACCGTAATAGGCTTTATTTTCTCTGTTATTTGGAAATAAAAACCAATCAGTTTACTGAAACTGAGCACATGATTGCATGTGATATGCACGTGTTGCACGGGGTAGCACAACAGTGTGTTTTTCAGAGCTGATCCATAACAGTGAAACTGAGATGGTAAAATATGACCCAGAAAAGAATTTAAGAACCCTTATTTACCTTCTTAAATGTATAACTAGGTACATAATTCTATAATTCAGTAATAAAGACAGTAAAATACCCATTTTTATTTTTATGAAGTAAATAAACTTTATGCTATTGTATTGGCTAATGGTACTCAACGTCTACCAACATAAAATTACATAACAATTAATGGGAAACACAGTGAAGTAGTTAAAATATTAATAAAATTACATATATCATCAGAAAGGTTTCAGTGCATGTAAACAACTACATAGGTACAGTGGTAAAAAAATATGCCAATATTATGGATCGTATGTTAAGTTGGTAAGAAATTAGTAAAGCAGCTCCTCCTACAACCAAGGTTCCACTATGCAGTCACCACCCCTTACCTGGTTCTAGCAAGCCAATTTGATTGGCTACCTTCGCTTAGTCTTTTTTCACAATGGTGGATGTGCACCAGAGGCTAGGATCCAAGGTAGTTCTAGATTTATCGAGAAAACACAATTAATTCAACTTTATTAATTTGTTCTTCCATAGGCTGGAAAGGTAAAATCAGAATGAAAGGGTATTTGAGTCTACAATGGAGTATGTTATTTCAAAAGAAGTTGAGAACTCCTTGTGCTTTACCGGAAAAACTTGAATCACTTGGGAAATTTCGTGATGTGTAGTTATATTGACATCGTAGCTCAGATGGTGGAGAAGTATTACGATAAATGGAAGATTGATTATTCCAATCCCCACAATGTAATTGAATTCTTTATTTTGATTCCATCTTTTCATAATTCATTTGGAATTAACATTATGTTAATGTATTGTATGAACAGAGCTGTGTAAGAAAACGAATGTAAAGAAGGTTGCAAACCCTTATCAAGTAACATGAAAATACTATGTTCTGTGACTATTTTGTAATGCTTTTTTGTTTTACGTGGTTCATTTGTATATAACTCAATTCCTTAGCATGCTTTTTTACTTTTGTTTGTAATATTAAGCCTTTTGTGATATCTTATGATTTTAAATCAATATATCCATTGTTCTTGCTGCTTTGCCAATGATTATGAATAGAGAGAAATAATAATAATAATAATCCCATAATGCTCTGATTTATTAAATGAGTCATTCAAAGTAAACTACATTTCATCTCTCCTGAAAATTTGATTTATTAATTTTTTTACTTGTCCTTTAATTTTCCTTTGTATCCTGTTGTGACATGTTCTGGATGCTTTTGGTGCCATGCATACTGCATCATACATTTATAATTACTCTATCTGGTTTGCATGTCCAGCAACCCCGTTCATGGTGTTTCTTCCACCAGTTTGACGCTGTTCTTGGAGACACCCCATATAGCTCCACAGCGCTTACTCAATAAAGGCAATAATTTTCTGGTTGTTGCCCATATCCTTAGTTCTTTTCAAATTACACACATAATAAAGAGGACAATGTTTATAAGGCAATTTCATCCAACCACTCCACATAATATATGTCTCATTCCATCCCTACCTTCAATCTTGAACTGAAAACCGATCTCTGTATATTGGTTTGGGTTTGAGTGCCAGACTTTTGATATCAAACCAATAAGAAACGGACAGATCTGGCGAGTGTCTGGCAAGTATCTTCCAGCCATTCAGGTAAAATGCTTCGGTTTCTCAACCCTTTCACTGTTCACTTTATTCAAACCAATAAAATGTTAGCACAGCATCTGGTAGATGTGGAACACAACTGATAAGGGGATTCTGCCAACATTAAATAAAAACACTAGAGGAAAGTAAAAACTTTGGCTCATTGTTTGCATTGGACTGTACATACCAGATGCTACGCTGTATCATGCATATAACTCTATAATATTTACCAGTTGTTTGAGGGGTGTTCTAGTGATCTGCATGTTGACAACGCTGCACAACAATTAATGTGATGTAACCTTTCAAAGGTTTCAACTCTTATCAAATCCAACATACAGGTTAACAAAATGTTTTCCATTATTTTTTATTGTTCATTGGTTTCCATTAACAATGATGCTTATGTATTTTGCATCATTCTTTTATCATTTTTAGGTATGAATTCCAGAATTATTTCTTTTAAGTTATCTAAAATAGTTCCTTAAATATTAGTTCCTACTCCCTCCATGATCATGAAATGTCTCTCCCATACTTAGATCTGAAGAATATCAGGAAACAAAACATTCTTCCAATTCCAGAAAACTCAAACATATAGACAATTACAGCAATAGCAAGTTTCAACATTAAAGCGTCCAACATTCCATATTCAATAGCTTTGCCTACTGACTGGTCCAGCTTTCCCCTCAGCAAAGAGGGATTTCAACAGGAACATGACCTGTAGGTTACCCAATTCATTACAACTCTAGTATAGCCCACAATAATATTCAGAAGTTTCAGAAACATAAAAACATCAGAGAAAACACAGCCTCTGTTCACAAGAGCCAAAATGACAGTTAATAAAATTTACTTCCATCCTCCTCTAAATGAAAACTTTGATAAAATCTTAAATATATAAAGCTGGCTTCACAGTACTTGCCTGCTTTCACAGTTAAACATAAAATTCTACAAAAGCAAAAATCTGGATTTACATAATAAATTCTGAGAATTGTAACCTGGTGCATGTAGACAAAACAAAACAAAATATTGAGACTAGAAGTAAAGGATACAAGCAGGTGGACAAATCTGTAATAGTAGATCATTCTGGACCACATAACATCAATCCCAAAATCAGACTGTTGAAACGCATCAGCATGCCTACAGAACTAATACTATGGGAAAATAATATAGATGTGATTAAGTGCAAGGAACAAATAATGAACTTTGAAATCCCATTTTTGGACAAACTCCGCAGGTTCATCATGGTGACACCAGAGGATTCCACCTGCATGCCCAGCACATCAAGGAACTCGAATTCCAATGTCCTCAGTCAAAAATATTTGAAGATGAAGAAAGTAAAAAGCACTTTTGAAACACGTTCAAACGAATTACAAGTAAGTGAAGTTATGGTGTGTCAACTCACTCAAGATTCAATTGAATTATTGTTGAAATGCATTTAGAGTAAAATTTCTTTAATGTGCATATTTAAGTCAAGATAAACTGCTATTGGAATAAAACTATATAATATGTACGCTGGGACCATGGAAGAATTACAATTTGCTTAACAAATGTGATTAAATTAATTTTGATAACAGTGCTTAGAGGGAGAAAGAATGAGAGCGAGAGGGGGAGGGGGAGAGGGAGAGAGATTGTGTGCTCCAGGACTGAAATTCATAGTACTTTGTTTTTCCTTACAATTTAAAAAGTGTGATAGAATGACTGTGATAAACTATACATATCCATCAATATTCAGGCACTATAGTTATTTTTCCATGCATTTTAAAAAGTGTGACATAATGACATCTAGAGATAAACAATATATCTATCACTATTTAGGTCCAGTGGAAGTAAGGATAAATGAAACATAGTGATGCTGGTGATGGATATAGAGGTGATGTGAAGGTAATGACAGAAGTGTCTGATAAAGAAGACAGCGATGTCGCTCGAATGTTCGAACTAAGCAAACATTAAGATACAGTTTGCAATATAAAGTAAAGCGTATCTTATTCAATTGGTATTCATCAATACTAAGAGTAATTTGTAGTCTTGTATGTCCAAGCTTGCGAGATTTGTTTGGTAGGATTTGTTCAAAGCAAGATGACTTGATCATTTCTCTTACTAAATACAAAGTAATCCAGAAGCAGGGGTGTAGCTAGGCTGTTACAACTGGTGCGCTGCAATGAGACCCCTCCAGTCAGGGGCTAAAAGTCAGGATCTCCATGTCAGGACCCTGCTGGCCCCCAATAAAATGCTGTTCCTGTCTAAAAATATTATGAAGGTATCTCGTTGTAGAAAGTTGTGTAAAATATTATACTCAAACGAATATTTATTAGAGGTTATTCCTTATTATTGCTGGAATTACATGTGAGAGAACTATTTTGAAAAATCTAATAATATACTGGTGGAACAGTGGTTGAGTTAGGGTGAATTCCGCTCTATATGCAGTGACTTGCACTCGTAGCGCAACAGTGTGCGCGTTGGCCTTCACAAATACTGCTACTTGAAGGTACTTTTTATGTTTAGTAAATTTAACGAGAACTGATAGTTTGGCATGGAAGTGTCGTTTCACTTGGTTAGTTTAATTGTGTGAATTTCATTAAAACACAAATTGTTACTTGTTAGAATATGCTTTAATGAACATCATAAATAAATGCAAGAAATGAAAAAAAACTCATTTAGTCGCAGCCATGATTTAAACTTTCGCCCTTCGCCATGACTTTTCAGCATGTTAACCATTGCGCTACCAGAGCACGTTAACAACAAGTACCACCGTAACCCTAATCAGCGGACTGATGAATGCGATGCCAGCACCTGCATTTAGCATCGTCTATAAAATGCAGGGTTGCCTAGTTACCAATCCGCAGGATGAGAAGACTCACGCGGTATGTATATATATATATATATATATATATATATATATACACACACACACACACCTATGGATAGCTGGCCATGTATTCCGAAAGTGAGCTGTCGCCTGCAGCTTTTCAGCAGGTTGATGGATGGTAAACAAACTTTCTGCCAGCACATTCACTACAATGTAATACTATCTCATTACAGAAAATCCAACTTCAGTAAGTAAGTCATATATACCGGGTAGAAGTGAAATAAGCACGCAGCTTCCACCATCGCGTTCCCTTAGTTAAATAAAGTAAAAAAGTCACATACCATATTGCTCTTACTTGCATAGGCTACGTGAAAAAAAGTTGCTTCCGCAAAGTTACGTGATGATTATTTCGATAAGTATTAGGCGTAAGATCCTGACTTTCAGCTACATTGTGAGAGTGATTCATAAGCAATAACTTATTCTGTTGCAATTTTCGCATACACTGAACCATTTTCTAAGAAATTAAATGAAATAGTTCTACGATTTCGTAAACAATTCCAACGGGTTTGCAACGCTGTCTTCACTTATCTGAGGGTCGTCAACCAGTTATGTCTTGACCTCGGTTAGTGCGTATCGAAAGGCGTGCCAAGGTAAGCAAGTGTTAGAATAAAGCGGTCACTGCCGTACAGTGCCAACATGCCAGAATATTCGAACGCAGAATATCTGGACAATGATATTAATTTATGGCGAAACACTAAGTGCAACTCACGTGAAGCCGAGAGGCTTTACCATGAACAGTTTTCAGGAAGGAATGTGCCTAATGCGAAAACATTCACTGTGGTGTGTCAACGGATTCGCGACACAAGAAGTGTGGTGCCAGGATACCTTAATCGTGCTCGACAACGAGCCAACGAAATTATGAACAAAGAGGAAGAAGTCCTAAATCTAGTGGAACAACACCACCTCATAGTAACAGTCGCGACATTGCTCGTAATGTTGGGATATCACTTGGATTGTATTAAGAACATTAAGGGAACGAATACTCTGTTCTTATCATATTCAGCGGTACAGCGTTTGTCACTGAACGATTATGCCCCACGTGTGAGGTTCTGTGAATGGCTGCTGAATAAGTGTTCGCAGAATCCAGCATTTCTAGAGTATGTCATGGCTACGGACGAAGCTTGTTTCACCGAAACGGCATTATAAACTTTCAAAATATACACACTAGGGCTCGTGAAAATCGACACGCTATAAAACAAGCGGACTATCAACACAGGTTCTCCGTTAATGCTTGGGCATCTATAATCGGCGACGTTCTCATTGGACCTTTCGTTCTTCTAGAGCGTATGTCGGGTGCAAACTACCATAGTTTTTTAAAATATGATTTCCCCAGTCTGTTGGAGGATGTACCTTTGCAGACTATAAAAACGATGTAGTATCTTTACGATGGTGCACCATCTCACATAAGTGTTACTGTACGTCTTCATTTAACCAGAAGCTTTTCTGGTCGTTGGATTGGATGCTTTGGACCTGTACCATGACACCAAGATTCCCAAATTTCATTCCGCTGGAGTTCTACTTTTGGACTGACATGAAAAGTAAAGTTTACAAGGGTGCAATATGCTCTTTGTAGGAAGTTCATCAACGCATCTTCCAAGCAGCTGAAGATATTGGAAATAATTTGGGCATGTTCATGCGAGTGCGTCGCAATTGACAGCAGAATTGCGAAGCAAGCAAGCAAGCAAGCAAGCGGTGCCCACTTTGAAATCTGCTGTGATGCTGTTAGATGAAGCCAGCTCACACATCTGCAGTTGTTAAAGGTACTTTGATATTTGGATGAAAAAGTAATAATAATTTGCAAAATAGCATTGATTTATTTTCATTCATTGTGACACTAAACTGCAAACAACGTTGTTAATCATAATAAAGGAATGCTGTAAGAGAACTGGCAAAACGAAATACAGCACATCATTCTTTACTGAGTTCTTAGTATCACGAATTAGAGGGTATGCATATGCCTAGGGACTTTAGACCAATATTTGGATATATCGCTTTACATAATCTGACCGTTGACTACGAGTCTTACTAATCATTAGTCATTCGTTACCAATACACGGCACCGAGGAAGCGAAAGGTTACCTGCGTGCCTGCTGGTTTGTTTACATACAAACTTCAAGCTCTGCCATAACTAGCAAACTTTGTGCCCAATTTAGTAATTAACTATGCACGTAATTACAAAATGTTACAAATATTTTTCCTCCTATTATTGCAACCTATCGTTTCCTTAAATCTGCACTTATTTCACTTCCAATCTGTATATTTATCCCCTTAAGCATCATTTAGTGCAATCAAATTCTGAATATTTAGATTTAAGTCATATGTAGATAGTAGGAAATGACAGTTTTTCTTTTCCAAACACGATAAATGCAGCCGCTCGCTTAACGCAAAAATCGAGAGATTCAATTACTTTGTAAGCTGTATGTAATCGAATGATATTCAGTGAAAGCAGCGTGAAATTAGTGCTTTCGTGGAATTCCTGCCTATTTTAAAAGGGGGAGGGACGTATGAAAATTCTCTCTTCCTATTTCTTGTACCCATAAGTAAATTGCCATGTCCAATTTACACATAAATCAGCATTAAAGCATTCATCTCATTTTTACTCCCACCCATTCATTAGCTATATTAAAAAATGAACGGAAACGACGATGTGAATAGAAAGTGTAATAACTGTAGCATTTTTTCACACAAAAGCTTGGCTTTGCTCTTAATGAGAAGCTATTGAATTTGTGCATCCATATGCGAGTCAGTGAACACACATATTTAAATTTCTTTCAGAGTATACTATCGTATTCCATGCTATGCACTAACAACATATTCACTGTTTACTATAAATTAATATGGCAACCGCTATGTACAACCGCTCACTTTTTGCAATAAAGATCCACTGCAGCACGCTCTTCATTTAATGTAACTCGGGGAATTCGCAGCACGTCCTTCGCGTCGTCATGTTTACGCATATGGCAGTCACTTGAGCGGTTTATCTGACCACAATGTGATGCACCGCCACCGGCTTTTGCTTCATGTTATCTCATAAATATTATATGCTCACAACTTTGCGATGGGGTTAAGGGTAGGCGCATATAGGGTAATTTATCCTTTTTTGGCTTCCTCTTTTGATGATCAACTGGAAAAAAGTTGAAAAAATGCAGAATCATCTTTCTAACTACATGGAACGTTTGTTTAGATCACAAATGTTATGAGTTAGAATTTTCTTCAGATCTAAAATAAAACACATGACGGATGTAAAGCAGCTTGCTAATCTACTGTGTTGAAGATCATTGTTGTTTGACATCTGCCTACTCTGATGTATGTTCTGCTCGTTCCTGTTATAGTAATTAAAGCTGAAAGATCATTTTAGAAATGAAAGCTAATCAAGCTACCTTAGAAGCACTAAGAATGAAGAACGCCTAAGTAGTTTTACCAAGTTATGAATAGAAAATGAAAGGGGGCGACGGATTAAGGTTGCTTAAGTCGTTGATTTCTCTACCAATATGCAATCAAAAAGTTTAATTGTGTTTTAACTCTTGAATAAATAACTTATTTTCTTGATACCAAGAAAATCTGGCATTTAGGTTTTGTTAAATTTTAGTATTTGTCTTTACTGCTTTAAATTGCTGTGTTGCAATTGCTTCGCTTTTACTGCAATAATGCCCTCTAGTGATGTAATTCAATAATAATATTATTTATTTATTTTTTAAATTATTAAATTAATTTATCCAGGAAAGGCCAAGTTATTTTTATTTTGAAAAAAAATGATTATTTTAGTTTCCTAACACCTTAAGTTCCAAATAGTGCATCTTATGATTCTGTTAATCTTATTGTAATTGTTACTGAGTGCCATATATTTTAGACAAATACAAAGCTAAATGAAACAATTGACATCTCATTATTTGAAATAACCTTTCTTCAAATTTCTAAAACCAGGTATTTACGTGTGCATAATTGTTTATGAATGGTTGAATCTAATTTTGTATAATGCCTACATAAATATGATTAAGACTCCTGAAGTCACGTTTACAAACTTGCAGTTAGGAATTCCATTTGCACCTTTTGCACCGTGGGCCCCGAGAACCTAGCTACACTACTGGCCAGAAGACCAGTCAAGTGGCCAGATTTGCAGAGAATTGTGACGATGTCTGCGCCTTCACTAGATGTAACGACGAAGAGGGTAACTCAGATTACATGGGAACACGTTAACCTTGGTGGGAAGTTTCAGGGAAAAGTGATGAAGGGAGGCAACACTGAGTGCAACTCTGGTTCCAAGATTTACTTTAATTTAGCTAGAAACCATGCTATACTACATGACTTAGCACTGAATTACTGGGCTACCCCAGACAATAGAATTACCTGGTTGGTGGCGGAGTACGTCCCGCGTTCCATCTTTCTTCTTGCCTATATCAAAGTTGAAAAGTAGCACAAAACAATTTAACGGACCGAGCGTCACAGAGAATTGCTATGCACGTAACAGGCAGAGAGGGAGTCTTCAAAAAACCTTAACTTTAAATATCACCGAAGTAAGCTGGCTTGTGCTTCTTTCAGCGCTGACATAAGCGACGTAAGTCTGATTTACATATTTCAAACACGTGTCCGTCCCTCGCAAATTTTTGTCAACAGTTATCCTTAAAATCACGTGATACGCCACTGCTGACATAGGTATCCGGGAAATGACTTGCCAGAATTTCTATACCCAATTTCGTAGCTCCTCTGAACACTTTATGTCAAACATCCTTAGCCTTTTAGAAACATAATTATCACTACGTTCTCCGTGCCAGGGAACTCTGCTGTCTACAGCTATGATAAAACCAATAAAAAGTATACAAATGCAATGGTGTTCAAACTGGGAGAAAAAGAAAAAATAGACTGAAATTGCATTTGATGGGCCAGACTAAAAGAAGAGCTGAGGATGGGGTAAGAAAGAGTAGGATGAGGTTGAGAATAGCAGACAAGCAAAGGGAGAAAGAGGAAGGCAAAACACAAAAGAGCACATAAGTACCCGCCATGACAGAAAGTTAGATGAACAGTCTTGCCGCTGTTGTACCAAGCAAATGAAAGTGCTGAGGAGCACACCGAGGTGAACTGGCAACACTTTGTATGAGCAAGGGTGGGAGTGAGATTTTTTCTTTCTTTGCTTTGTTTCTTCGTTCAGACAAAAGCATTAACACGTGTCTGTCGTTGATGCACTGTATACAAAATAAATTAAATACTGAAGTAAAGTTTTCGACGCACTCTTCTTGCTATACACGCTTAACTGGTAAGCAGAGACATAGGCGATATCACTCAAGATCCATGCAGGTATGAAAACGCAGAGGAGGTAAACCTGTTAAGTTGTTGAGTGCCTGGTACAGGCATAACCTCAAAATAGTGAGGCACAACTTTCGATGTCGACGGCCAGCGGGCGAACCATACCATCGCGCACAAAAATGTCCATGAGGGAAGGTAGCTTTCTCAGCAAAAGACCCGAAGATGAATAAAGCATCGTAGCTGCATCTAGGGGCGTGTCCTTAGATAATAGCCCTCCACGAAGCACCTGCAGATGTCGGATTCGGCGATGGCGAGTATTCGTGTGTCACAGGGGGAAAGCAGGCAAACTGCACGATCTACGTGTAGCTCGGGGGGATAAAAAAGAAAATTAGTAAAACGTAGTGCAATTAAGGCAATAATGAAAACAAAAAGAATGCAAGAGGGGGTAAAATGGAGGTCGCGAGAAAAGGCGTAAGGTCAGTAGCAGGGTCGGAAGGTGGCCCAACAAATACACAATTAACAAAATGCATAATACATTATGAGCAAACAAACTATGTTTATACCTCCGAAGACCCTAGAAAATAGCTGGGATTAAAGTGCTGAACAGAGATCAGGATCGAAAATTAAAAAAGAGAATTTTAACAACGAGAAAGTCCTGAGTTGGTAACACAACATTGTGAAGAAGGTATCAGGGCAAGGTTCGACCATGATCTCTGGCTAACCTAAACTTAAACCAGACATGTTTGCTGAGTCATTAACTGTATATCCAGATACAGGAGTTGTGTGCTAGGTAGCATAAGGTTAAGTGTACTGCTGTGCAAACATTATGTGCAAAACATAAAAAAGTGCATTAGTACACAGAACGTTATATATGATGCCAAGACACAAGTAATAAAAAGAGATATCTCAAATTATTACAAATCCACATGGTAAATCACACTAACAATAAGACATACTTGATCTTGAAATGCATATAGCATATCTCTGCGTTACATTCAATATAAAAATGAACTAATAAAAACGTGCTCGTACACATTTTCCAAATCATACTTAAGGAAAGCTATCAGAGGCGCCAAAATGCAGATTCTCTCATAAAAACAGTGTCAGAAATGCTCAAAACTCAATAAAAACCTTAGCAGCTGCATTGTACTCTCACACGTAAGTCACAAGACACTATGGTTTTAAACTTGAGTGAACTGAAAAAAGCAGCAGCACGTCCTTGAACATTAAAACATTAATACTGGTACTCAACATTAGATGAATAACTCAACACCGCAGAAATCACATTACTAGAGATCATGAGATTTATCACTCGGGAGAAACGTAAACACAAACAGCTTCCCTAGAAGACATCGTGCACGAGTTGTTAAGCTCTCCTCGCGCAAAAAAGTATGAAAAAATTAATGGGGTCTCTGATAAGTCACGCCTTAAGCCTAGAAAAATGTAACAAACTAGTAAAGAAGAGAAAGCGAACGTCAGATGGAGACCTAATAAATAAAATTCATAACCCCATAAAAGTGGCAAATGTGAAGGCACAGAACTTCGACGACAGTAACTTTAAAAAAAGATAAAGTATAACGCATAGGGAATACGATCTGTATACTTGAAAACATGAAGGAAAGAGGAAAAATTCCCGTATTGGATATTTGTAGTTTAGCAAGCTGTGGTCAAAGCCATGGCTGTAGCGAGCTCTACCAAAGGGTGAGGCCGAGGAAGTTGCTGTACAGTGGTGGTAATCAGAATCATGCCGTTGCCAGGCGGAGTTACGGGATTTCACCGGAATTAAAGTATACATATGGCCATGGAGCCGAAAAATCTGCAACAAAACATGAGTAACATACATGAAAACTAGCACGAAAGGAAAAGTTTTAATCATAAAAAGCGAAGCTCCATGGTTTATGTGAGAAACAGTGAGAGATACAGTCAAGGTTATAGCCTGATAGGCGCTAGTATGTAGCATTTTCTGTGTCGGTGCGGCGTTCGTAGGAGTATAAGCAACTATAGGTTCTAGTGCTCTATGATGTGGCATATCCCTCCCCCCAGGGGCTCACTTTATGTGAGTACGGGTTTGGCGCACCCGGGGTCCCGAGCCACTCATCGCCATCGCCATCCCTCCACCCTCGTCCAGTCGAGTTGGATTCGTTCTCGTGACCGGGGGACACAAGGTAGGCTCTCGTGCGTTCTGTGCATTTCAATCCATGCCGCCCCTCGCCATCGTTTCTTTCTTTCCTATTCTCTATTTCGGAACATTTCGCACCACGACCGTTCCTATATCTCTTTTCCTCCCTCGCCGGCCTACCTTGCGTGCGAAACACCCACACACTTTATGGTTTATTTACGCATTTTTCCTTTTAATCCTCCGTGGACACAGCCTGACGGATACCCGCGCACTGGGTGCGCAGCTGGGTGAGTGGGTAATGGCGTCATCCCCACCACCCGGGGTCGTCATGTAGGGCCTGTGTTCGTATCCGCTGTTCAAGTGCAATCCCGCTGCTGACTCGCCACGCCCATTGGGTCCCTCTGTCTATGTACTGGGAGGTGTGACCCTGGGGTGATACTGGTATGGATAGGCCACTCATCCAAGCCGGGGTACCACCCGGGAAGTCAGAGCCCGAGATCGGAGACGGTTGCAATGGTGGAGGATTTCTTTCGCTATGGAGCCCTCTTTCTCCATTACTAACAACAAGCACCGAAAAGTAATTGTAACAGAAGTAGCACCACCGACATCTGGTTGTTACTTAGTCATTACGCGAACAGAGGATGGACAAACTTTTGAGAAGGTGAACCCTTTTATTATCCAGATGGGCATTGACTCTATTACTGGTTCGGTTCATTCCTGCACTCGACTTCGAAACGGTTCATTGTTGGTTCAGAGCAAGTTCGATCAACAAATTAAGACCTTGTTGCGCGCCACGCTTCTCCACGGTTATCCCATCCGTGTTGAGAAGCACCGCACCTTGAATTCCTGTCGAGGCGTCGTTACCACCCATTGCCTCGATGGTATGTCGGACGTTGAACTTGTCGATTATCTTTCTGACCAAAAGGTGACAGCGGTTCATCGAAAGCAGGCTAAACGCGACGGAGTGTTGTACTGACTCGTACCCTGTTTGTAACATTCGATGGCGACGAACAGCCCACGAATATTTCAGCAGGGTACGAACGCATTGCGGTGAGGCCCTATATTCTCAGACCTCTGCGTTGTTTCAAGTGCCAGCGTTTTGGACATACGCAAGTCTCTTGAAAGAGTGCCGTTTCCATCTGTGCCTCATGTAGTCAGTCCTCATACGATGGTACTTCTTCATCACCCCCCGTCTCCGTTAATTGCAAAGGGTCTCATTCCTCGTCATTTGCCGACTGTCCGCGGCACTTGGACGAGAAGGCGATCCAGGAGATCCGGGTAAAGGAGAAACTCTCCTTCGCTGAAGCCCGGAGGCGTTACCATACGCACCAAATTGCAATCCTGCGATCGGGTACATTGAGCTCTGTTGTTGCCTCGCCAGTACCCCGGAAGGATGCCGAAACTCAGACTTGGACCATGACTGCCTTGAAAGCAGCTACCATCCGGCCGTCCATATCTGGCACACTTATCAAGCCTTCTAAAGCTGGTCCTAAGGTACTGAAGTCTCAAGGCACTGAGAAGAAATCCAAGCAGAAACTTCGTAAGTAATATTTTCTTAAAGACCCTCCGCGTGCGCGCGGTAAGAAAAGTTCACCTTCTCCTCGGAGGTCGCAGTCCCAGGACGCTCCTGGGACAAGCCGCGCACAGCGGCACCCGTCACCCATTGCCACCCAGAACCGATTCTTGGCGCTTGAATCGGTTTCTGGCACTGAGCGCGTGGGCCCCCTTCGAGGAGCCTATGCAGTCTGACCAACTCCATACAAAAAGCCCGAGCCCCAAAGTTAAGCAGAAGGTTATTTTGAGCCGCCCTTCTAAGTAGAAAGTTTATCCCTTTTATTCATGGCTATCCAGACCTGGAATGTACATGGCGTACGATCGCATAGGGCGGAACTGCAACTTTTATTGTGTTCCCATTCACCTATGGTCGTGTGTTTGCAGGAGGCCAAGCTTCGCCCTTACGATCCTTTTGATCTTCGAGGGTATGCTCCAGTTCGCTCCGATCTTGCACCGGCTGAAGGTACTCCTTCTCATGGAGGTGTCATGCTAATAGTGCGTAACGGCGTTCATTTTCAGAATGACACACTTACGTCCGACATGCAAGCTGTTCCGTTAGTCTTCAATTATCCGGCTTTTTCTTTTCTATTTGCTCCGTCTATCCATCATCTCCCCTCGCTAAAGTGGACATTCGAGATCTCCTGTCCGCTCTGCCATTTCTTCTGATGGGAGATTTTAATGCCCATCACCCATTGTGGGGTTCGCCAAGGGCTTGTGCGAGGGGAACTCTTCTTTCCGACATTTTTCTCAGTTCAACCTCTCCATCCTCAATACAGGTGAACCTACTTTTCTTTCTGATTCTTCTGGTACATTCTTTCACTTAGACCTTGCCGTTTACTCCATCCAGCTTGCTTGTCGTCTGCAGTGGAACGTCGTCGCTGACACCTACTCCAGCGACCATTATCCCTGCATCGTTTCTCTCCTGTCTCACCACGTCCAGCATTCCAGAGCACCTACCTGGATATTCAGAAAAGTCGACTGGAAATTGTGTTCTAGCCTCGTGTGTTTTGAGGACCAGCCTTCACTGACGTTAAACAAATGATGCAGCATCTTGCCTCTACGATTCTATCTGCCGCCGAACGCACAATTCCCCGTTCGTCCTCCCATCCTCGGCGTATTCCTTTTTCGTGGTGGACCGAGGACTGTCGGGACGCCGTTCGTGCCCGTAGAACTGCGCTTAGGATGTTTCGGCGACACCCTACACTTGATAATTTGGTTACTTTTAAACAATCGCGTGCCAGGGCTCGTGGCATTATTCAGGATAGCAAGAAGGCGTCCTGGACTCGTTTTGTCGAGTCTTTTAATCGCTTCACGCCTTCCTCTATTGTTTGGGATAAACTTCGTCGCTTCTCCGGTAAAGTGTCGCATTGAAGTGTGTCTGGTCTTCAGGTTCCCAATTCCACCATAGTGGATCCGGCTCCCATTGCTAACGCTCTGGGTGCTGCTTTTGAGGCGGTTTCCGGTCCTGACCATTATTCCGCTGTATTTCGCACTCTCAAAGACCGGCAGGATTCCGCAACCTATAGTTTTCGGTCTCTTAATCAGGAGCGTTATAATGAACTTTTCACAATGAGGGAGCTGGAGCACGCTCTCCATTGCTCTAGGCACTCCGCTCCCGGGCTGGACGGCATTCGTGTCCTGATGTTGAACAACCTTTCAGCCGACAGCAAACTCTTTCCCTTATAGGTCTATAACCGTATTTGGCAAGACGACGTTTTTGCTTCTGTTTGGCAAGAAGCCAAAATTGTCCCTATACTTAAGCCCGGGAAGTATCGCCAACTACCTTCCAGGTACCGCCCTATCTCCCTCACCAGTAGCATTTGCAAGGTGATGGAGCGCATGATCAACGGGCGTTGGACATGGTGGCTTGAGTCTCAGAACCTTCTGGCGAAAGCTCAGTGCAGGTTTTGTCGCTATCGCTCTACCGTCGACTATCTGGTATCTCTGTCGACGCATATTATGAAGGGATTTTTGAGAAAGCGTCAAACAGTGGCTGTGTTTTTTTGGACCGGGAGAAAGCTTATGAGACTTGTTGGAGGGGCGGCATTTTACGTACACTGCACTCATGGAATATACGTGGTCGACTTCCCATACTTCTTCGGGAGTTTATAGCGGATCTCGTCTTTGTGTGCGTGTGGGCTCGGTTTTATTCAGTTGTTTTATTCAAGAGAACGGTGTCCCGCAGGGCTCTGTACTCAGTGTCACACTTTTTTACGATTGCTATCAACCCCATTGTTGAGTGTCTTCCACCTGGTGTTTCATCGTCCCTTTTCGTTGACGATTTTGCCATTTATTGCAGTTCACGGTGGACCTGTTTGCTCGAACACCGTCTCTAGATCTGTATCGACCGCCTCTACGCATGGAGTAACGCCAACGGCTTTAATTTCTCCGCCAAGAAATCCGTCTTTGTCAATTTCTGGCAGCGGAAGGCTTTTCCTCCACCCTCTCTCCATCTTGGGCTGGAGATGCTTCCATTTGCAGACGAGGTGACCTTTTTGGGGTTCATCTTTGATCGAAAGCCGAGCTGGACTTCGCACATTTATTTTTTAAAAGCAAAGTGTAACCGTTCTCTTAATCTTTTACGTGTTTTAAGTGGCGCATCCTGGGGAGCTGATCGGACCGTTCTTCTGCGTCTCTATTGCTCTTTGGTCCGAACCAAGCTTGATTACGGGTGCATTGTCTATTCATCGGCGCGCCCATCTGTGTTACGCCGCCTGAATGCCATTCACCATCGTGGCAGAAGTCACTACAGGGGCCTTTCCATCCAGCCCTGTGCCCAGTCTGTATGCTGAAGCTGCAGAGCCTCCGCTGTCCTTCAGGCGTGAGATGCTTTTGTGCAGCTATGCCTGTCGACTCTCCAGCTTACCTGACCACCCGTCATTCGAGTTTTTTTTCGAAGATTCGCTTGATCGACAATATTTAGTTCGCTCTTCTGCATTGCTCCCTGCAGGGGCTCGATTTCGCCAACTTCTTCGGCGTTTGGATGTTAAGCCAGCGCCGGCACTTCGAAGGGGGAAACGCGATTTCCTCCCTGGTCGCACGCTGAGGCCCACTTTCACCTTGGGTAAGCGTCGATGCCGAAGAATGAGACCCGTTCTTCAGTCCTTAACTCAGCCTTTTTTGAAATTCAGGCGCATTTCGGGGAATTTCGTTTTATATATACTGATGGATCTAAGACTCATGTTGGAGTAGGGTGTGCCTTTGTTTTTGGTCAGCATAGTTTTACCTTTCGTTTACCGGGGCTATATTCGATTTTTACCGCCGAACGTTTTAGTATTATCCATCTCTCTTAATATCCAGAGGCACGGCTTACGGCACTGTGTTGTTTGTACAGACTCTCTGAGTGCTCTGCAAGGTATTTGCGCGCTTTACACCTACCGTCCTCCCGTATATCGCATTCATGACCTGCTTCACAAACTCGGTGCTTCTGGCTTCGGTGCTTCGTGTGGATTCCAGGTCATGTGGGCATATCAGGAAACGTGTCTGCCGACGCCGCTGCCAAATCAGAAATTTTATTACCCAGATGTTTTACCTCTGTTGTTCCCTCCACTGATTTCTATGTTATTTTATTACAACGCATCCTCTCGCTTTGGCGCGATGTGTGGACGGCCCTCCGGGGGAACAATTTGCGGGAGGTTAAACCTCTCCCGTTAGTCTGGGGTACCTCTTCTTGTTCTTCTCGTCGGGAAGAGGTAATTTTAGCTCATTTACGTTGCGGACATTGCCTTTTTAGTCATAGACACCTGCTCAGTAGTTACCCCGCACCACTCTGTGAACAGTGTGATGCGCTCTTAAAGGTGCGTCACATCTTAGCAGAGTGTCAGGTTTTAGCTCCATTATGCGTTCGTGTGTCTCTGCTTGTTGGCATAGCCAACGATTTGGCGGACGACACGCATACTGTAGAATGTCTTTTACGTTTCATCAGTGACAGTGGTTTTAGTCGGCGTATTTGATACGCAGAGCGCCGTTTAGTTTTGGATTTTATATTGCCTGTTTGAATGGGGGGCTCTTCTCCCCTTCGGACATATGGCGCTCTTATCCCTTGACTTTTACAGTTCCTGACACGTCGCTTAATCTGTTATTGTTTTATTTATCATGTTTTTAGTGTGGTGGTTTTGACTTTACTATCTGTTTTTTTCTGTTTAGTTTTTAGACTAAGCGGGCGTGTGTCCCGTATATTAGATTTTAAATGTTATACCTGGTCAGGGCGCTGATGACTGTAGATGTTTAGCGCCCTTAACCCCTATATCACCATGTGTCTGGAAGCCGTGATATATTGTAAAGTAATATGGTCTCTAAAAAGCTGAAGCAGGATAAAATCAGAATCCTGGCAAGCGAGGGTCTTCAGTAACATCTTGCTAGTAGCTCCAGTCGTAAGCATTACGGCATTCCCCGGCGGACTGCTACCAGTGCAACCGTGACCCTCTAGGGGACAGGAGAATTGATAAATGAACGATCTGATGTTAAAATCATAAAAATTAAAGAAAAGGCAGAAAAAACAACAGATATAAAAAGTTAGGACGGAGCAGTAAAAAAAGTCCAATGACCGTGTAAAGCAAAAACACTGTGGCAAAGTGGAAAACCTAATATTAAACCACAGAGTTAAAAACGTATGAATAAAAATACACTAGTAATACTTTGTATGGAACTGCAGATTGTAGGGACCTGTAGATAGCAGGAATGCAGCGCTAGCATAAATTATGGACCAAGAGACAGAGAAAGATAGAGAGCGAGAGACAGAGAGCAGGAAGTGAGGTGCTGACTGTGTAAGTAGATCTGAACTTTCAAAATGCAGTTCCGCGTTACCAATGGAACGATTCAAACGCTAACCATGGCGGTACGGAACAAAATACGGACTCAAGCGTTTGGTATGTAGGGCACTCTCGGGTTTCTTTCGATGGTGTGGATCTTGAATAGCGTAGCTAACTGGTGAGAGCTTCCTTACAACAACATAAGTATTATGGTATCCATGGACTAACTTTATAGTTAAGCCCTTCTTGCTCGCGGGAAAAACAGTTTTATCGAAATCGCTAGGTGCGTATATTTACATGTCGACTTCTATTGAAGAGACGCTTTCTTTTGGTTGTGCGGCTTTGATTTTCTCTCTTGGAAATTCACGCGCTTGAAGAATTTATCGTTTTGTGGGACTTCAAAGAAGGATTAACGGTGGTTTATTTAAGCTGTACCTCCGACGACAGCGGCGGATTTCTTCCATAGTGATAAAAATTAGGTGAGTAACCACTTGAATCATTATTAGAAGTTTTACAAGACCATGTAATATGAGGGCGGAAAATATGCCAATCGCCGTGCTTAGATCTGGCATAATAACTAATCATATTAATAATGGTGTTATTACATATTTCCTCCAAGCCATTACATGCAGGGTTATAAGTCATAGTAAGAGTGTGCTTAACCCTCAGAAGCTTTAAAATTTATTCGACAATTCCTCTAAAAACACTGTACCTCTGTGAGTTAACAGGGTGGATGGGGCACCAGGGCGACAGAGACGATTTAGCAGCACAAACATAGAAACATGAGGTGCTGAACCAGAGTGAAGGTCTGGTGTCCCCAAATTTACTAAAGTAGTTGGTAGTCACCATGATAACAGTATTGTCACCCCTAGTCTTATGTAATGGGCCCATAATATGTATAACAAAACGTTCACACATATGGTTATAAGGGGTGGATTTCAGTAGTCCAGGAGGTTTCAAATTCTTGGTCCTTTCCTCGATTGACAGGAAGGGCAACCCTCAACAACATTTTCAATATCTTTACACATACCAATCTAGTGGAAGCCAGAAATGAGCTCAGAAACAGTTTTGGTAAAACCCAGATGGTCTGCATGTGTTTATCGTAATGGGAATAGATTCTCTTAAGAACTCCAGGGATGACTAAGAGATGCAAATCAACTGCTGTACCAGAATTTTGTCGATAGAGTACCCAAATATCAAAATGTAACACACCTGCCGGTGTAACGAAAGGGAAACTAGATTAGGCTGTTCCAAAGCCTATATTAAAGTAGATAATTTCGAATATTTTCTTTGTTCGGCTGTTACTTCTATCGGAAACAAAAACATGTGGGAACAACCTCAGTTGGGACATCTTCCTGGGTTATTGGGGAACTAATGGGAAAGCGAGATAAACAGTCAGCATCCCTGTGAGGTTTTCTTACCTTATGAATGATGGTAATTCCATATTCCGGCAATTTCAAGGGCCAATGTGCCAGTCTACCTGTAACATGTTTTATGGTTCGTGCATATGGTCACCACTGACAACGTATACAGAGTAACCAAATATTAGTGGCCTAAAGTGAGCCATGGGTATAAACAACAATTCCAAATCTGTGGTACTGTATTGTTGTTCATGCTTATAAAGGGAACATGAAACAAAGGAAACTGAATGCTAAATATCTTCAAAGAGTTTTTGATATAAAATGGCTCCTATGCCTGTTTCTATTTTAGAACCTTACATGCGAATTTCAGTATACGCTCCCGGTGTATATTGTACCAGAATAGGTTTAGAAGTGAGCACTAACCTCAAACCCTCGAAAGCTCAGCACATGCTGATCCGACCGTAATAACAGTTGGTGCTTTAATGTAAGAAGGTGAAGTGGGAGGGCAATAGTCACAAAACTGTGTATAAAGCATCTATAGAAGCTTAAAAAAAACGAAATTTTTCTGGAAAATCCAACTGTCTTGGGGTGGGTAAATTTCAAAATGCCTTAAGTTTATACTCATTCTGTTCTATGCCTCGATGCGAGACCGAGCAGCTTAACTGTTTGCATTGAAAAATAACACTTTGAAGACTTCACTTCGAAGTTCAAGAGTTCCAGGCAACGATAAACAGCTTCCAGATTTTCCAATATCTCTGAGATTATGAACCAAAAACGGGTATATCGTCTAAGTTCACAATGACTTTTATATATTGAGGTACCCAATTTCTTGCCGACTATAAGCGAAAAATGTAGAGGGGTGCTCACAATGCCGAAAAAGGTTCTTTCGAACTCAAACTGACTATCCGCAGTAAAATAACCGCATACGTTTGCTTGATTCTGATGCTAGGATCTCAAAATAGGCACTTAGAAAATCCAGGGTACAAAACCATTTAGGTTTTCTCAAGTAACGTAGAAGGTCGTCTATTAAGGAAAGGGAAAGGATG
Source organism: Deroplatys truncata (assembly GCA_030765065.1). Taxonomy (NCBI): domain Eukaryota; kingdom Metazoa; phylum Arthropoda; class Insecta; order Mantodea; family Mantidae; genus Deroplatys; species Deroplatys truncata. Next base: position 406,839,506 of record CM060990.1, read on the forward strand.
AGATCTCGGTGACTTCATTCAGTTTACTATAATCAACACAAAATCGATGACCGCTATCTCGGCACTTCACTAAAATAACAGGAGAGACTCGAGGATTAGGGAATTCACGAGTTAGACCGGGCTGTAGCAATTCTTCAATGTGTGTGTTGATGATTTTTCGCTAGTTTTGAGAAGCACAATAAGTTCTTTGCTTAATAGGCTTAGGATTCTCAAGCTCAATATGAAGTTCCTTTAAAGTTGGGGTGCCTAGTTATTGCAAATTAGCGGCAAAAGTGTGCCGAAAACCTTTCAGGAGATCCAACAATAACTTTTTGTGCTCCGTGAATGAGTTAACATTTATATAGCATTTATATTACTCTATATCGCTGACGTCATTAGGGGATACAGAAGCAGATTGAATGAAAGCTACCTCATGCACGTGTACCAATGTTCCTGCGAGCAAAGTAGCCTTGGTTTCTGCAGTATTATTGCGTACAGGGACACTAAATTCTCCATTTGACTTGCAGAAAAGGGGTGAAATTTCTATATGCTTCATTGTATAATCACATCTGTGGGTTGAAATAAAATTTGGTTATCTAGGGTGGGCTGAAATTTCACAGGGATGTATGTTACACTAAAGGGTGGAAGCCTAACATCTTGTGTGCATGTATGTTGCCTTGCAAGAAGTAAACTCCACCATTGGTTCTAAAGTAATTTGATGAAGGGGCAGTTCACTTGCTCTTGACAAGAAATCACTAAGAGCTGTCCACCATATTGTCACATCCATGACTGGTTGGACATAGGGGGAATAGCGGTTTTAGGGTAGAACATCTCAAGCTTGGCTTAATATTAATTACTTGGTTTATTAAACTTAGATATTTGCAATGCTGAGTTTACATTGAAAAGGGGGAACAAAGCTAGAGTACATGTAGGATCCTACCCTGGAGCACTTGTCGTGTGTAATGTGGACGGACCTGTGAACCTCGGCGAGGATAGCAGATTGGGATGCTGTCAGGCAGCGATTCAACCCTGTCTAGCATGTGTCGGTCTCCCCGAGCGGCGCTCAAGCGCTTGCTTAAATAGGCAAGAACCGACTCAAACTTAATGACGTCTATATCCTGTTTGTGGTAAGCCGACGCCATACTTCAAGTATGATTGAGCGGATTTGTGTAGGATTAAGCGGAAACACGTGATCGGTTCCATGTTGCAAAAGGCAACATTATTCTAAGAATTTCCATGGGAAATTACGCAAATGAAAGAGTCCCTTGGGCCAAACCTAGGAAATGAGGTAGCCCATATACGTCCTGTCACGTACACATCTTAAGAAAGTTTCTTAAGGCAGAAAATGCAAAATATGATTCTATCAGAATTTAAAAGAATGAGCCATATTAATGTTAAGACCCAAATTAATGTAAAATAAACGAGTCCGTCTAACATCACATGCGACAATATAGCGTTTGCAAAGTGACATGAAGTATAGCGAGATCTGGGACAGCGTTATGAAGAGTTAAAAATCCATACCTAACAATAAATGAGGACCAAAGTGTGAAGCCACAAGAAGTCTTTCATTGAAAACGTTACAAAATATCTTAAACTGGCAGTCTGTGTGATGCGAGACAACCATAATCTATCAGCTGTGCGTAGCTTTAGGCTGTCTGAAAGCGGCAAATCTTTCCGTGCTTACCAAAGCTTCATTAATTTTACTGACTGCACTACCCGCATCAATTAAAAAGCAACAGGTGGCTGGTGAACTTTCCCCGGTATAAGACATTAGTAGTTTATAGTCTGGTCGAACAGAGTTGAGCTCTGGCACTTGGTGTGTTAGAGAGACAGAAACACGTTTTTTGGTAAACCACGGGGCTTCTACCCAATCCTGTATCTACATTTTTAATCTGTTTACATAACAACACCCACTGCTGCCAGTTATACAATGACGGAAGTTGGCAGTAGGTTAGAGGTTTTCCAGTCAGCCTGTTATTGTTGCAAGTTTACTTTGCTGTTGAAATGTTTCAAGCGTCGTATTTTTAGTTTACATATGTTGTGTTTATTTAATTGCTCTAGTTATTCGTTTAAGTGTGGAAGTAGAAATAGTTATTTGTTTAAAGGTTTGTATAGTCCTATAATATGATGATTTTATCAAGTGAGAGTAAAATCAGATTTGGGAGAGATGTAGTCGTAAATAGTCGAGCCCGAGAACTCGTGTACAACCTAAGAGACTGTTTTAAGCGGTAAAATGCAAACGGAAGTGGTTTAATTCCTTTTTCAAAAGTGCTGGAGAGGGTTTCGGCTACGCTTTCTATTTATATGGCAACAGTTAAGCAAATAACAAAGAGACAATGTTTGCAGTGTTTAAATGGACTTATTACAGTGTTGAGAAGTCCAGGAAATTCAAGACCTGTAAAGGCCCGGAAATCGACGCTTAAACATTTCAAAAAGTATGCCATTCCACGTTATATCTACTATTATTTTGAAAGGAAGGAGTATCCTACGCTAAACAGATTGCTAACTTCTCTTAAAAGAGATGGTCTGTTTGATGATGGAAAGAACTGCTTATCTCACGTACTAAAATACATTACCTTTAAATGTAAAATATATAAGAACAGAAAAATGCTCCTTGAAAGATGTGAAATGGCTGCTTCCAAATGCAGATTATTGCGGGAAATGTGTGATAAGCGTCCAGACATTGTATGGCTGGATGAAACATGGGTGAATGCAAACTATTCAATGAAAGGAACTTGGACCACTGATTCACTTCAGGGAACCATGAAGACACCCCTTCAGAAAGACAGAAGACTAGTTTAGCTGCATGCTGCTACTTATGCAGAATTTGTTCCGAACTCCACGCTGTTGTTCACATTCTAAAACACTGGGGACTATCATGAGGAGATGGCGCGTCAATTGGTTTAAGACTGGTTTAAAACACCTTACTGGGAAATATTCAGCCAAACTCGGTCAATGTGTTAATAAACGTGTCTTACTATTCAATACAGCTAAATATAGCCCCGACGATGGGAGGTCAAAGGGAGAAATTACGGCATACCTACAAAGAATAACATTCCATATGGTGACACATTCACTAAAATTAGAACTTATGCAGCTGGTTAGGTCCAACAAACCACGGTTACTTTCTTATAAAATAAATACAATAGCCACCGAGTGTGGCACAAAGTAATAAGACTTCCTCATTATCACTGCCACTTTATCTCTATAGTGTTAATTTGGGAACATATAAAGGGGCATGTGGTAAATAATAACTGTTTCACATTGTCATCTGTGAGAAATTTGGTGGGACAAGCTATGGAAAAAGTGTCAATTGAACAATGGGAGAGGGTCATGCGTTATACTTGGAATATCATACAAGAAGCCGGGCACAAGGAGGAAGTGTTTCAAGAACAAGTAAGCGAACTGGTGATAAACTTGGAAGACAGTAATTGCGACACAGACAATGATATAGATGAGGATGTTCCTGCTGCTGCGGATGGCTCGAATTTCTTCGACAACTGCGGTGTTTAACATAAAGGTTCCTCACACTAAATCTAAAGGTTTCACAATACACGCATATTTATCCCCATAGAAACTATATTTTTCTTAGACTATAGTATTTATAATAGTAATGTTTGTTTAGGATGTAAACGCACGGCTGTTATAACATACGTAGGTATTTTTATAGCTTGAGTAGTATTTTAAGGTTTAGAAAGTAGACCATTCCATGATATGTCTTATCTGCCCAGGAATCCCCAGTCTTTTAGAATAGGGACACAGTAATTAGTGACGTAAATGTGTCCCAACGGACTACTTCTATGCATTGCATATGGCTTGCAAATATATGGCACCACAGTAACATCTATCTCTCTCACTTACAAAGTGTCAGAGCTCAACTCTAGCAGCCGGACTATTACTGTGTTGCAAGAAAGAGGTTTGTCTTCCACGAGACTTATGCTCAAGGGGAGGGGGCGTGAGTCGTTTTCTTGATTTTGTGATCGGCGGTAACAATTAAGGGCAAGATGCCCCGGCCGCTTACGAACAAAACAGATGGGGTGCCCACAAGTGGTACAATTGGTCCTATTAGGTCACCACGTAGCACCCTGAAATCTATCACGGCCGGCCCCCAATTTTGCAAAAGTTTGGGACCATAAACCTCTCTACTGCCTCTTGGACGGTAAGATTTGCGTTGGGACCCTAAGCTTAGATTACGTAACTGCTGTTGGAGGATCTTTAATTGTTGAGACATTTCAGCCAACTGATTAGTCAACCCTATTATAAGAAACAGCAGTTACCATACTATGAGAACGGGTTGATAGTAAATCAACCCTTTCCCCTGCCAGGTATATGGCAGTTTCAGTGCACTGAGCCAGCTGCAACAAAGCGTTACCTGAAGTCGGATTTGCCGGCAAGACGTCCTCTAAAGGTGAAGGTTTAAGCCCCCGCATAGTATGCCAAATTTGTTCTTTTTCCTCTATCTGAGAGTTAACCTGATAACAGAAGGACAAACATTGTAAACATAGTGTCGTTCCCATGATGTAGTGGTTACCATGCTAGCCTCTGGTTCCCGAGGTCGCGGTTAAACCCGGCGGAGAGTGATGGATTTTTTCGAGCATAAATTATCCATTATTTCACCCGAGAAACAATCTCCTGACTTATAGTATTCGGAGCGCAGTAGAAATAAGATGGCGACTCCAGGCCACAAAGGATACCGACAACTGATAAGATGTAATGTGATATCCTTTGTTCTGTGCCGTCGACTGCGCCCCCCTGCTTGGTGGCCTTACCCTGAAAAGCCGCTGACCACGCCCCCTCTGTGTGGTCTACTGTCATACCGCCAGAGAGAGGTGTAGAACAATGGGCTGTTATCCCTTTATGGCGTTACCCTGAGAAGCCACTGACCACGCCAAATCTTTGTGCGCTACTAACATGCCGCGCGGTAGAGGTGTAAAACAAAGGGCTATTGTCCTTTAGTGTCCTGACCTAATGCCGACCTGGGTATAGGAGAACAATACGCTATTGTACTCGTCGTAAATGGAGGTGGGTCTTTGTGCGCTACTGATACCGACAGTCGGGGATCGTCGAACAATGGGTTATTGTTTTCGTCGTGTGCCGCCGCCTCCGCAAATCGATGTAGGTGATAATTGTGTCAATCAATCAGGTAATGTACGTCCATGCCTAACGTTGTCTAACATTTTTGAAAAAAGAATCAAGGGTTTATACTGCTAACGCCCTGGCATCGTGACTCTAAAGGGGTGGACGCAAATCGAAGTATCCCCACCGCATGTATCTTGATTGATTAATGTAATTAACGCTATTCGTCGATCGATGAATACAATTAAGTATTTTTGATTGATTAATGTAACTAAGTGTATATGAATTGACTCGCGCACCTGGTCGCCATCGTATATCTGTGTGTGGGTGTTAAGGTGATTATTACGCGTGTATAATTATTACGACCAAAACACTTGTTTAATTCTACTTTTGAGGGATAAACTTTTTGGGTTTGTAAGAATATTACATCACTTAGATAAATCCATGACTGAATGGACAGAGTTGTAACGAGACATTAACGAGTGATTCTTTCGGTGAAAACCCGAGCGCGGCCATCCCGTGTACGCTGCTCCACTCGACTGAAGGCCTGTCGCATGTGCTGGCAGAGACTATCTCGTATCCCATGCCTTCCCTTTCCATGCCACTCACGACCTGCCGCGCGCGCACTCTAGACGACAGAGCAAAAGGCTGGCTCTTCCGCCCAGCGATGAAGAAGGCGGAGCTTCGACATATTGGGGGGTTTAACAACCGAACTTCGCATCTTAGGACGTATGGTGGCCATGTTGACTCACTGGAAATAACTAACATAAATCATTTGAAATGGTCGATAAGGAACTTCGCGCTTCAAGATATTTCTTCTAAGGTTTGTTTACACTTAGGGTTGGCTCTGAAAAATAAATAAATACGGTTAACATTATAGTTAAATATTACGTACGCTATTAATAAATAAATAATGGACTAAGTAAATAATAGAATATTGTGAGTGGCCTAAATTAAAAACACCTTCCTTGTTACTCTTTTCATTAAACCTAGTTAAAGAACGCTCATAAATAAAACGCAATGGAAATGTATAACGACAGTGGTGGAAAAATACAGGGCATGGACTTTAAAACAGACATTGTCGATAAAGCACTCCACGCGCATAGGCATGGACTTTAAACCAGACGTTGTGGATAACGTACCACACCCGTCAACGCAATCACGCGAATAGGCATGGACTTTATAACAGGCATTTTCGATAAAATACTACACTGTCAGGGCAAACACACGCGTAGGCATGGACTTTACAACAGACATTGTCGATAAAATACTACACTGCCAGCGCAAGCACACGCGTAGGCAGGGACTTTACAGTCATTGCCGGTAAAAAACGCATCCATCACGCAAGCAGTCTCTCCCTATCTCTCTCTCTCACTCTCTACATTACGCCAGCGATTTATATAGCGGTTTACACACCCTTGCAAAAATATATTGTACACCCTTGAAGAGGGTAAACCATGATGCAGCATGGTTTTTCCACTGTACTTGGAGCCTTAATGGGTGGGCTTTCTGAGGAGACATAGGATCTAAAGCGAGTGTTTCAAATTTAACGCTTGAGTGGATTTCAGCGATAGGTACACGTCTCCAAAAGAATTGTCCTGACTTATACACACGAAGGGATTTTCCCTAAGACACCGGAAATTACATCTAGAGAAACTAGGATAATTTATTTTTTCATTACTAACCCTAAAATTATATTATCGTTAAGAAAGCTTATTTGTTTATTTCGTTTAAGCAGACTGGTGTTTCAGCCGCCATTCTGAGAAGTTAAGGTTTAAAGGTCCTGTATATAGAGTGCTATCCTTAAACAGACGTAGAAGGAAGGGAAAGCCATTAGAGTTTTTACTTCTCTCTTGATGTGACAGCATATACAGCTAGTAATTCCCCATTCTTAAACATGTCGGTCGCTCACTCTGGTCTCAGATTTTTCGTGGTTTTCGCAAGTCTGCAGGCGAATGCCTGGATGGTTTCGCATCTATCACTGTTTCGTTTCCCTTTCATTCGCATCTTTAACGTGTGCTTCTAAGGCCCCTGTTTCGATTTCCCGTCGGTCGCTCACTCTGACCACGGATTTTTCGTGATTTTCCCTGGTCTGCAGGCGAATTTCTGAGTGGCGTACGCTAGCACGATTTCCTCTTTCACGTATGCTTCTAGGGTCCTCTGTTTTATTTCCCGTCGCTCGTTCACTGTATCCTGGGATTTTTAATGGTTTTCCTTGGTCTGTGGGCGAAAGTCGGAGTGGTATATGCTATCACGATCTACTTTCATTCTTTATACTTTGCATCTTTCATTTCATTCGCATCTTTTGCTTCTAGGTTTCGTTGCGCATCGTGAATGCTTGCTCAAAGGATACTTGTCCCGTGCTCGGTTGAGAAATCGTACATCACACTCACGAGCTAAGCACCCGAATCTGTACGATTATACCCGAACAATACATACATGTGCACAATGCTTTACACTTACTCTAAGCATCCGAACCTGTACGGAGACATCCGAACACCACCGAGTAATACATTCATCACCGCAATACTTTGCTCACTCCCTATAAGCACCCGAAGCTATACGACGACATATATACACGCGTTCACTTCTCCCAAGCATCCGAAACTATACAAATATCTATAAATACATACAATCACACATAAACATCTCTGACCGACTCTCTAAGTACTCGAAAATGTACGAAGACGTACGGACATGTCCTAACTAGAACCCATAATCAGATTGGAATGACAGGCTTTAATGTAGATATTTATTTACAACCATAACAAGAACACTTCACATCTAAACAGCGTCTTAGAGAGAAACTCTCTCTTTAAGACACGCTATGTATACTATTCGCTTGCTTAGGCTCAAAAGAGGTTCCAAATTTACATATCGGAAAACATTTTGCAGGCGATTTAGGACACTCTTAAAGTTAAGTTAATTTTATCGAGGATTCTCTTAATGGAACGCATGAAATGCAACATTTACCAGATAATGCTTCTTATATATGCTTACAATTGCGAGTTCGCGATTTCAGATGCATGTATCCGACAATGAACTAATATGTTCACGGTTTTGCCCAGACGCTTGATAAATACACGGTTATATATTCAATAAGGTGACCCAGAGACTGAAAGGGATATGTCTGTTTTGTCGGAATGAGCTTCATTGTTTAATCTTGAAGAAACAAGATCCATAACTAGGACCATCTGTAATCAAGATAGTGCTCTAAGACGACTATACAACTAGGGAAGTTGAAATTGAGTTTTATTTATGGACGGTCCTTAACTGCTGTGTTCCTTAGCGCCCTATTCTATATCGGGCGTGAAAGACTAGTAATTTTTCTCAGAGACCTCTATCAGGCTTGAGGTTCAATTACGTGCCGTAAATCTACGACACGGGACGACCGGCTTTACTTCCCTTCCAAAGGAAGCCATGCTAAGAATTTTTGCTCCCGAAAAATCCATCGCCCTCCACCCGGTTTGAACCCGCGACCTCGGCAACTAGAGGCTAGCATGGTATCCACTACACCACGGAGGAAGGCACACAATTAGGGTCATTTTTGTGTAACACTAACTAATCGAGTGGAATGACTCAGGTGGTAAAGTCTGTGACTTGCATTCGGATCGAGGGTTCAATCTCAGGAAGCTATACACCCCTGACCCGTAAGGTTTTTTTTCTTCAAGGTTCTACGGTCGCTAGGCGAATGCTGTGAAGGTTCGTTCTACCTCTGAATTTTTCCACTCATCGTTTTACCTCCACCTTCATTTTAATTTTTTTCATCTTCTTGGTTGTTTCAGATAAAGTTCATGTCTAAGACGCTGTTTAGATGTTATGTGTTCTTGTTATGGTTGTAAATAAATATCTACATTAAAACCTGTCATTCCAATCTGATTATGGGTTCTAGTAAGGACGTGCCGTACGTCTTCGTACATGTTCGAGTACTTAGAGAGTTGGTCAGAGATGTTTATGTGTGATTGCATGTATTCATATATCTTCGTATAGCTTCGGATGCTTGGGAGAAGTGAACGCGTGTATCTATGTCTTCGTATAGCTTCGGGTGCTTATAGGGAGTGAGCAAAGTATTGCGATGATGTATGTATTGCTCGGTGGTGTTCGGACGTCTCCGTACAGTTTCGGATGCTTAGAGTAAATGTGAAGTATTGTGCAGATGTATGTATTGTTCGGGTATAATCGTACAGATTCGGGTGCTTAGCTCGTGAGTGTGATGAACGATTTCTCAACTGAGCAAGGGACAAGTATCCTTTGAGCAAGCATTCACGATGCGCAACGAAACCTAGAAGCAAAGGATGCGAATTAAATGAAAGCTGCTTATTATATAGAATGAAAGTAAATCGTGATAGCATACACCACTCTGGCATTCGCCCGCACACCAAGGAAAACCATGAAAAATCCGAGACTAGAGTGAGGGAGCGACGGTAAATACAACCAATGACCCTAGAAGCATACGTGAAAGAGGAAATTGTGCTAGCTTACACCACTCCGGCATTCGCCCGCACACCAAGGAAAACCATGAAAAAATACGAGGCTAGAGTGAGCGGACCTTTATACCTTATCTTCTCTGAATGCATGTTTTGAGCGTATTCCCTGTATTTTACCTAGAGGGTGCGAAAATTTGTTTTAAACACTATGCCATCCCTGTCCTTTTAGCTACATGCAATATAATCTACGTTTCTTTATTCATAAAGCATTTGTATCGCCTGAGTGCCGAAGTTCAGTATTAAATATTACCAGTCATAGCCGGAGAGACTAAAGCCTGAGTAAAAGGAGAATTTAGGTGAAACTGGGTGGAAGTAAATATTCGCGGTTGTAATGAACCTTCGCAGCATTCGCCTAAAAACCAGGGAAACCCGACAACCCGGGGTTAGGAGTGTCAGCTGCTGGGAGTTGAACTCACAACCTCCGAATGCAGTCCATAGACGTTACCGTCTGAACCCTTGCTTATAAAGACCTTTAATGGGATGGCATGCACTGTATCTATGTATTCGTAGTCCTTTATGCAGGTCCTAAAGTCCCACGGGGTGGTCACGGAGAATCGAACCGGTGACCTCTCGAATTCAAACCTCAAACGTTACCACGAAGTAGTTTTTATCAAAACAGGTTTAAACACCTTTTACCCATGTTAAATAAGGCTGTCATTCATCAAGGATTTCATTCATCTATAAACCAGGCCAAAAACTGTTTTGCTTCAAAGACACACAAAGAAAAAAATATAAATGGTGATACACTCGAATGCTTAAGTTGAATTCTTTCTCCCATTTTAATTCTAAATACCATACTCTTCTTATCACCCTCTCCAAGTCATATTTCTTTGTTTAGCATTTCATAAAAATTAGTTTATTATCGGTATCATGCAAACAATTCTTGTATTTGAGGAGGATATAAATAAGCAAGTTAGGATATTTACACCGTCATTTGTATGAGCAGGGTTTTGCGATAAGGATGGTCTTTTCAGGAGAATGACAAATCATTTCAGAAACACAATACACACCTTAATGGGAAGAGTTTGCCATTTTCCGTTAATGGGCTGTAGGACAGTACCCAGCTACAGGGAATTTCCCGAGGCCCGCGGTTTAATCTATTCAGGGATGTACAACATATTTTTTGCAAGCGATATTCAACTGAATAACTCATTGTCGAATGTCTCGAAGACCACTGGTGTTGGGTCTTTAGAAAAAGATTTTAAACAAATATCAAATTTGTATTTGAAGTCTTCGTAATGGTTCGATCTCTCTGCTTGAGTAAGCAAAATATCTTTCGAAGGGAGGGCTGTTTAAAAAGTTCTCGTCCTATGCTATATATTTACTAAGAGAAGAATGCATGTTTTGAGAGTCCGTGATTTTTTAGTTTGATTTCAGAGTTCGATTTCCCTCTGGTATTCAATACCGCTTTAGACACTGCATATTTAACAATCAAGGGTCTGTTACATTCGTCTTTTGATTTTTGTTACGGGAATAATAATTACGCAAGTACATAATCTATACATCATACCCGGTAGGAAAATATATTACACCCATTATAAAGATCGTTAATGGGAAGGCTTGCCTTGCACGGTAAATCACCGAAACGGTGACCTCTCGAATGTAAATAGATACGATATCTCTCAGAGAATTGTGATATTTGTTACATTGGAATGATGCTGAATGAAATAATTTTTGGACATGGCACCTGAAACACCAGTCTGTTTAAACGAAATAAACAAATAAGCTTTCTTGACGATAATATAATTTTAGCGTTAGTAATGAAAAATAAATTATTCTTGTTTCTCTCGATTAAATTTCCGGTGTCTTAGGGAAAATCCATTCGTGTGTATAAGTCAGGACAATTCTTTTGGAGACGTGTACCTATCGCTAAAATCCACTCAAGCGTTAAATTTGAAACACTCGCTTTAGATCCTATGTCTCCTCAGAAATCCCACCCATTAAGGCTCCAAGTACAGTGGAAAAACCATGCTGCATCATGGTTTAACCTCTTCAAGGGTGTACAACATATTTTTGCAAGGGTGTGTAAGCCGCTATATAAATCGTTGGCGTAATGTTGAGAGTGAGAGAGATAGAGAGAGAATGCTTGCGTGATATATGCGATTTTTACCGGCAATGACTGTTTTAAAGTCCCTGCCTACGCGTGTGCTTGCGCTGGCACTGTGGTACTTTATCGACAATGTCTGTTTTAAAGTCCATGCCTATGCGTGTGCTTGCGCTGGCAGTGCGGTACTTTATCGAAAATGCCTGTTATAAAGTCCAGGCCTACGCGTGTGCTTGCGCTGACAGTGCGGCACTTTATGGAAATGCCTGTTTTAAAGTCCATGCCTATGCGCGTGATTGCGTTGGCGGGTGTGGTGCTTTATCGACAATGTCTGTTTTAAAGTACATGCCCTGTATTTTTCCACGACAGTCGTTATATATTTCTATTGAGTTTTATTTTTGAGCATTCTTTAACTAGCGTTAATTAAAAGAGTAACAAGGAAGGTGTTTTGTTTAGGCCACTCACCATATTCCATTATTTATTAATAACGTATGAAATATTTAACTATAATGTTAACCGTATTTATTTATTTTTTAGAGCCAGCCCTACCTGTAAACAAACCTTAGAAGAAATATCTTGAAGCGCAAAGTTCCTTATCGTCCATTTCAAGTGATTTATGTTAGTTATTTCCAGTGAGTCAACATGGCCGCCATGCGTCCTAAGATGTCGAAGTTTCGGTGTTAAACCTCCAATATGTCGAAGTTCCGTCTTCTTCATCGCTGGGCGGAAGAGTGAGCCTTTGGCTCTGTCGTCTAGAGAGCGCACGCAGCAGGTCGTGAGTGGCACGGAGAGGGAAGGCATGGGGTATGGGATAATCTCTGCCAGCACGTGCGACAGGCCTTCAGTCGAGTGGAGCAGCGTACACGGGATGGACCGCGCTCGGGTTTTCAGCGAAAGAATCACACGTTAACGTCTCGTTACGACAACTCTGTCCATTCAGTCATGGATTTATCTAAGTGATGTAATATTCTTATAAACCCAAAAAAGTTTATCCCTCAAAAGTAGAATTAAACAAGTGTTATTGGCCGTAATAATTATACACGCGTAATAGTCACCTTAACACCCCCACACACGTATACGATGGCGACCAGGTGCACGAGTCAATTCATATACACTTAGTTACATTAATCAATCAAAAATACTTAATTGTATTCATCGATCGACGAATAGCGTTAATTACATTAATCAATCAAGATACATGCGGTGGGAATACTTCGGTTTGCGTCCACCCCTTTAGAGGCACGATGCCAGGATGTTAGCTGTACAAACCCTTGATTTTTTTTTAAAAAATATTAGACAATGTTATGCATGAAGGAACATTACCTGATTGACCCAATTATCACTTACATCGATTAGCGGAGGCGGTGGCACGCGACGAAAACAATAACTCATTGTTCGACAATCCCCGACTGTCGGCATAAGTAGCGCACAAAGACCCACGTCCATTAACGACGAGTACAATAGCCCATTGTTCTGCTATACCCAGGTCGGCATTAGGTCAGGCCACAAAAGGACAATAGCCCTTTGTTTTTCACCTCTACCGCGCTGCATGCTAATAACGCAGAAAGAGGGGGCGTGGTAAGTGGCTTCTCAGGGTAGGGCCACAAAGGGAAAATAGCCCATTGTTCTACACCTCTCTCTGGCGGTATGGCAGTAGGACACAAAGAGGGGGTGTGGTCAGCAGCTTTTCAAGGTAATGCCATAAAGCAGAGTGGCGGAATCGGCGGCACAGAACAAAGGATATCACATTACATCTTATCAGTTGTCGGCATCCCTTGTGGCCTGGAGTCGCATCTTATTCCTACTGAGCGCTATCTATACAGAGGGTTTTCCGCTTTATTGTTCATTGCATTTATAACGAAATGTGTAATGTAGCTATATTTACAAGGTTTTATTTATATTGTAATGTAATAGAGAGGAAAATAAGCTTTAGTAAGAATAGTTTGTATATCTACTAGAAAACGGTAGGGATAGAGAAAGACTTGTGAATGTAGCACATCCGAAATTATATCTTAACATTAATTTAGGATACACATTCATTCTCTCATACGTACTTCACGATTATACTAAGTAAGGAGTAGTTCAGGTTTAAGAAATTCTTCCCCTCTCACTCGGAAATCGAGCCAGATCCCTCTCACAGTATGGCCTACTTTAAGGTTCAAAGGTATTTTTCCTCTAAATGTTCTCGTTATATTTATTCCGAATCCGACGAAATGATTAGAAACCGCCTTTATAGGTAGCGAAATTATCTTTATTAGGAAAGAAGTTTGTATAACCTTGTATAACAGGCAAGCGTTAAGCGATAGATGAAAACATACTACACACAAAAAATGTACATCTCCTAAAACGTATACTTTGAGTTAACTTTTTATAGCATAAAGCATTTCTGACATATACTGAATATACGAGTAAGACGACTTTTAGTCATGAAAGGACTTCAATGAATTATTGTACACCTACGCAGCCGCTATACGCGTAATATTATATGTACTTGAATTCAGTACTTTTTAACGTGAATAAGATGGCGATTTTGAATGAATAGCCATTGAAACGGTAGAACTTATTCTGTGGTAATAGCAGCCCTTTCAGGAAGACTCGCTCGCCGCCCGTCGCTCACCACCTACTAGCTCAGAGAGTCTGTGATCGTACTCGGATGGGTGCAATCTAATTTGCATGGGATGCAGTAAGTTAATCCATCTATCAAGATAAATCATACCACATTTTTTTTTCATTCCAGAACGATTCTGATAATGGAGGGTTCATATATATTGTATTGTTTGGTGAACAAAGATGACATCTGATTCATGGCACATCCTAGGTGTTCTGAACACCTGGGCGTAACCACAAACCAACTGGCAATGACAACCTTTGCTCAACAAACAATACAAGATGTATGACTCCTATTGTGCGTATTGTCCTTGAATGTGAGGGGAGGGTTGATTTATTATGATAGATTGATTAATTTATGTGCATTCCATGCTAATTTTTTCACCCATCCGAGTTCGATTACAGGCTCTCACAAATAAAGCCTTAATTTAACCAATACTACGACTTAGGTTTTTTTCCGCTAATGGCTTCCGATTACCGTACAAAGGGTCTGTATTGGGTCTTTTTTGCTCGTTCTTGAATAAAGCGGTTTAACCACAATAACATACGACCGAAGGATGGTGCTATAGATTCCCTCTTACCAGTAACACAATAAAAACTCGCCTTCGATTTTAACAATGGGTATCCATACATGTAATTCTAGTAGATATATACGCATTATTCAAAAGGTTAACACTATCACAAGTCTCTGTAATTGAATGAAAAACAATAATGAATAAATTGTCTTAAAGCGTGGTCGAGTGCAGTTTGGGCAATAAAAGCTTCGAAAGTAGGCTATATAAAGGATTGAATGTGTATGTTGTTTCAAGTAGAACAAATTATGCCTAAACAACATTCAATGAAAGCATGAAAAGAAGAGGTAAAGAGAGGTAACATAACTCGCGTTACATATATAGGTATTTTTGAGGGGTTAATAGTACATTATTTGCTTACGTTTCTTAAGGCTGGTGAGTGAATGACATAAGCGACGGGGGGGGGGGTGAGCGAGTCATTCTAAAAGGACTGCTATTGTCACAGAATAGCTTCTACCGTTTCAAAGGCTATTAATTCAAAATCACCCTCGCATTCATGTTAAAAAGGACTGAATTCAGGTGTATGTAATATTACGCGTATAGCGGCCTTATAGGTGTACAATAATTCATTAGAGTCCTTTCATAACTAAAAGTCGTCTTACATTCAGTAAATGTCGGAAATGGTTATGCTATAAAATTTAACTCAAATAAAGTATGCATTTTAGGAGGTATACATTTTTTGTATTTAGTATGCTTTCATCTACCGCTTAACGCTTACCTGTTATACAAGATCATACAAAATTCTTTCCTAATAATCATAAGTTCATTGTCTGTAAAAACGGTTTCTAATCATTTCATCGGAATCAGATTTAATATAACCAGAACATTTGGGGAAAAACACCTTAGAACCTTACGGTACGGCATAATGTGAGAGGGATATGCCTGATTCTCGAGTGAGAGGGGAAAAATTTCTTAAACTTGAACTATTCCTTACTTTGTAGAATCGTCAAGTATGTATGTGAGAATTATTGTATATCCTAAATTAATGTTAAAATACAATTTCTGATGTGCTACATTCGCAGGTCTTTCTCTAACCCTATGGTTTATTAGTGGGTATACAAACTTTTGTTACTAACGCTTATTTTCATATCTATTACATTTTAATACACATAAACTTATGTGGAAATAGCTGCATTACACATGTCGTTATAGATATAATGAATATTATAGCGGATAAGCCTCTGCATAGTTAGCGCTCTGAATACTATACATCATGGGTTCGATTCTCGTGTGAGGTGATGGATAAATTTCTTTAACGAAATCAATTTCTACCTCTCACAAGTCTACACTTATTTATGCGTGAATGAATTTATGCACACTTAAAATTAATGTTTAAATAGAATTTCTGATGTGATACATTCACATGGTCTTCTCTACCCTATATCATTTATTGGTGGGTATACAAACTATTCTTACTAAAGCTTATTATTCTATCTATTACGTTTTAGTACAAATAAACTTTTGTAGAAATAGTTACATTAGATTTTTCTTACAGGTTCAAAGGGAAGAGAGATAGTCAAATATTTAAGAAGTGAGCGCTATATGGTGGCCTTAAAAACCTATACTCTTTGCATGCAATCTCGAGAAACAACTGAAAGTCGACTTTAAAAGAACGGCTAAGTATTAAACAACTCGAAAAATTAATAAGAAAAACCCCAGAAATCGTTTGTTGCAAACAACTTATTTGAAATAAATTGTGTGTTTTAAAGAGATGAACATTTTTGTATAGTATGTTGTCGTATATCGCTTAACGTTTACCTGTTATACAAAATTATGCAAAATTCCTTCCGAATGGAGAGAACAGCCATCAGTGCACTATTCGAGTCGGAAAATACAAGCAGTTTGCTTTCATGTTATTCCATGATGAATTCCGAGGCGTTTTTTACTGCGCACTGTTCACAAGAAAATGCACAATAAACATTCGATGTGTTACATTCACAGGACTTTCTCTACCCTCCATCGCTTATTATTGGATATATACATTTCCCTTACTAAGGCTTATTTTTTATCTACTACGTTTTAATACAAATAAACCCTTGCAGAAATAGCTATATTACGCATTTCGTTATACAGGATGTTTCTTTATTAGTGTCATATATTTGGGGGACATGTTCTTGACATCAAAACAGTAAAAAAGTCCATATGTACATGGGTCTGAAAATCAACTGTTTCGTTGTTATAGGTCAAAGAAGATGTATTCTATGAGTGAACAGACAGATATGCACTACATGTATGGCCGTGCAGATAGCAATGCGGCACGAGCACGTGAACTTTATGCAGAAAGGTACCTTGACAGGCCGTTACCGTGTGCAAGAACATTCGCACGAATTCACCAACGCTTGACAGAGAATGGAGCATTTGAGTGGAGTGCTAGGGATGTTGGGAGACAAAGAGCGGTACGAGGCATTGAGCTTAAAGAACGAGTTCTTCGTGCTGTGAATGCAAACCCATCACAAAGCACAAGATGTATGGCTGTGGGGGTTAGTCATATAACTATCTGGAGAATTGTGTACGAAAATGTTCTGTACCCATATCACCTTCAAAGTGTGCAAGGATTAAATGAGGCAGACTTTGAGCCAAGAAGACGTTTCTGTCAACGCATGTTATAGCAGTGTGCTGTGTTCATCAATTTCCTAGCCTGTATCTTATTCACGGATGAGGCTGATTTTACTCGCAACGGCATCTTCAATTTTCATAACACTGAACTGGGCATTTGAAAATCCTAATGAAGTACGACAGGACAACTATCAACAGAGGTTCTCTCTCAAGGTTTGCGGTGGAATCATTCATGATCACCTTATTGGTCCCTACTTCTTCCCTCCATGTATGAATGGACAAACCTACACTATGTGATCAAAATATCCGGACACCCCACAAACGTTTTTCATCTTAGGTGCATTGTGCTGCCACCTACTACCTGGTACTCATTATCCGCGACCTCAGTAGTCATTAGACATCGTGAAACAGCAGAATGGGACGCTCCGTGGAACTCACAGACTTAAAACGTGGTCAGGTGATTGGCTGTCACTTGTGTCAGAAGTCTGTACGCGAGATTTCCACACTCCTAAACATCCCAAGGTCCACTGTTTCTGATGTGATAGTGAAGTGGAAACGTGAAGGGACATGTACAGCACAAAAGCGTACAGAACGACATCGTCTGTTGACTGACAGAGATCGCCGACATTTAAAGAGGGTCGTAAAGAGTACTAGGCAGACATCTATGCAGACCATCAAAGAGGAACTCCAAACTGCATCAGGATGCACTCCAAGTACTATGACAGTTAGGCGTGAGATGAGAAACCTTGCATTCCATGGTCAAGCGGCTGCTCATAAGCCACACATCACGCAGGAAAATGCCAAACGACGCCTCGCTTGGTGTAAGGAGCGTCAACATTGCACGATTGAAGCGTGGCAAAACGTTGTGTGGAGTGACGAATCACGGTACACAATGTGGCGATCCGATGGCAGGGTGTGGGTATAGCGAATGCCCGGTGAACGTCATCTGCCATCGTATGTAGTGCCAACAGTGAAATTCGGAGGTGGTGGTGTTATGGTGTGGTCGTGTTTTTCATGGAGGGGGCTTGCACCCCTTGTTGTTTTGCGTGGCACAATCACAGCGCAGACCTACATTGATATTTTAAGCACCTTCTTGCTTCCCACTGTTGAAGAGCAATTCGGGAATGGCGATTGCATCTTTCAACACGATCGAGCACCTGTTCGTGCTGCACGGGCTGTGGCGGAGTGGTTACACGACAATAACATCCCTGTAATGGATTGGCCTGCACAGAGTCCTGACTTGAATCCTATAAAACACCTTTGGGATGTTTTGGAACGCCGACTTCGTGCCAGGCCTCACCGACCTACATCGATACCTCTCCTCAGTTTCGCACTCTGTGAAGAATGGGCTGCCATTCCCCAAGAAACCTTCCAGCACCTGATTGAAAGTATGCCTGCGAGAGCGAACGCTGTCATCAAGGCAAAGGGTGGGCCAACACCATATTGACTTCCAGCATTACCGATGGAGGGCGCCACGAACCTGTACGTCATTTTCAGCCAGGTGTCCGGATACTTTTGATCACGTAGTGTATCTCCAGTTTCTCAGAAATGAGTTGTATCGCTTAACTGATAATGTGCCTCTGGACATCATCCAATGAATGTGGTTTTTACAGGATGGTGCTGCTGCTAATTTCAGTGTGATAGTTCGTAAGTTTTTGAATGATCGATCTCCACAAAGATGGATTGGTCGAGAGGGACACATTGCAGGGCCTACTCGACAGCCTGATTTGAATCCAATGGATTTCTTCGTCTGGGTACATTTGAAGTCCTTGGTTTATGCGACTCCTGTGTCTGATGTTGACATTTTGAGAGGACGTATCCAAACTGGATTTGAGCAAATACCAAACACACCAGCAATTTGCAACAGAGTACGCCAGATCACGGAACGCAGGCTTACTGCATGCATCGAAGCAAGAGGAAGTCACTTCGAGCAATTTTTGTAACTTTCGATTCTGTGTTGCAACTCTGAAATAAGTGATTTTCAGACCCATGTTCATATTAACTTTGATTTACTGTTTTGATGTCAGGAACACGTCCCCCAAATATATTGTAGCGTATGTGTGTACATTGTTCCGTCGGACACATTATTGCTTTGTGGCATGACATTGTTCTGTATAATTATTTTGATTGTGGTTTGAATTCCGTCCGACGCAGCATCTCGCTCTCTCCCCCACCTTCTGGCCAAGGAGTGGAGAGAGGAAGCGGCAAAGCGAGCGTTGCTGCTTTGTTTGTTTAGTGGAGTCAGTTAGTATCGTGGGACAGTCTTGTGAGTCTCTTCAGGGTGAGTGGATGTAGCGTGTGTGTCTCGTGTGAGTGTGCAGCATCTCCCTCCAATGTTTGTCGTGTAATATTTTGTGTATGATGTAGTGGCACCAATGCAAGTTTATAATAAACCACAGGTAATGTGTTAAACGTGAATTTATGTGTATTTTGTTATGAAAATCCCACGTCTGCTTTGAAATGCAATGTTAATGTTCCTGGTCTTCTCGTTGCCATTGATGCTATGCTCCCCAATGTTTATGCCGGGGTAAGTAATTTAATATCTAGCCGCAAAACCTTCTGGTCTCACCCCGTTATATAACATTTTTGGTTTGTCGCCAGGTATGAAATAATATTTGTGTTGTAAACGTTATCACATCGCTGTGAAGAAAATTTCGTGTGCTTGCAGCGTGTGTGAGTTAAATTTTTTGTGTGCATGTGGTGGTTATATGTATAATTTGAGGTAAGCTTTTTTATATGTGAGTGTGAGGAATTTCTTTATCTATCTGAATTTGTACAGTGAGTTTTCTTTTCATGTAGGATCGCAGCGATGTGATAGGATTTTTAAGGGATGGCGTACCATGTGTAGGCAGCACATTTCGATTCAGTAACTGATCGTTACACTAGAAATTCTAAATCATTTCAAAGTTTGGCGAGGCGATTATTTCTTTGGCGTAGCAAAATTGTACTTTTTCTCCTCCATTTCGGCCCTGAAATTTTTTTCAGATTTAGTAGATTTCTTTTTCTTATGTGATAGCTATGTGTCTCTGCATAGCCACTTCCTCCTTCTTTCTCCTTCTCTCCACTGTTTCCCCTTCCGTTTTTCTCCCTTCTCTTCTTTGTATTCCATTCCCTGTCCGTACGTTGTTTGCTGTGTGTATAAGTGTGTGTCTGTATGTATTTCAACTCTTTGTCAGATATGTGATCTCATTGAATATTTTTTTTACAAATTCTCCACCGTTTAGATTTTCTTTAGTTTTGGGGACCACACTCGTAGTGGGTACGAGTTTTCTGTGTACGGTACTGTGTGTCTTAATCGCCATATTCACCTTTTCAGTTTTGCCTGTTTTTTAATTTTTTTAAATTAACTTCCATTTAGTAACTCTGTTTAAAGCGCACACGACAGTGAGTTAGCGACCTATAATTTCATGAATACATGCTATATGTGAGCAGTGTCTCAGGTATTTGTGTGAAATTTGTGGATTTTGTATGCCTGATATAACTACATTAATCTTTCAAATTTGACCATGGCCTCATCATACTGACATTTTTATATGTGTAATGCCACCTTCCAACTCTATCTTATGCCTCTGCCAATAGCTTGTGCTAGTGAAATTATTGAGGGTTATGAATATTGATTTCTCATGACAAATTTGCCACTTAGTGCATTACAGATGTGTTGTATAACCTAACATTTCTGACCAGTGCTCTGAATTTTCTTTGCTTTGCATTTAGTGTGCTTAACATTTCAGATACTATCAGCTTCATTTTTGTATGATTTTAACACAGGCATGGCTAGTTTATGCTAAATACTAGGAAAATTTCTATGTCATTTACCTTGCTACCTTGATTTGGCTCATTACAGTGCAGTTGGCTTTTTTGTGCTAATTTTCAGCATCACAATACTACTTTTATCATACATTGTTACTTTTGTATACAATTGTACTACTGAAATTGTGTTCATTTTGGTCATATTTAGCCTCATTAAGCTTATTTGTTTATGGCTTTACAATATATATATTTTGCTTTCATTACTCTGTGATATGATACTCTAATTCTTTGTCAGTCATATCTGTTTTTTTGAATATCACTGGCCTATGCTGCTTCATACTGAGTATTTAATTCTCCCCTGTGTGTTCCATTGACTTACATATTTGATTTATTGCCAATTTCTGTCATTGTCTATGGAAATTTACTTTTTAACTGTGTTGCTTTATTAATGCAAACTCAGCCTATCTTACAGCATTGATATTTATGCATTTTTCTCATACCTATTTTTGTCTCTGATACAATAATATTTTTACATGGTGTATGTCCACTCATATCTTTCTTACAGCCATTGTTTGATTGCATGCATGAGTCTAATTAACTTATTTTGCCTACATTTCTGTGCTAATGCTGTACTATATAATTTCACTATGCCAAAGAGAAATAACAGACAACCCTCAGACATGCCTGTGGAAGACCACCCTCCTACGCCTTCTTCTGGTGCTGGGTCATCGACTTTGGTGGCCACCAATAATGATTTAATTACATTTGTACAAACAGTTGTCCAGAGTACTGTGTCTGCTATTCGACCATCTGTCGAACCCCCTTTCTTTAATGCTGCAGTAAACAATCCTTTTTATTTTCTTAATACTTTTGAAAGAGTAGCTTTTGCCTATAACTGGTCAGATTTGCAAAGAAGTTAAGTATTTGCCTTGCTACCTTAAAGATACTGCTATACAATGGTTTCAGACATTTCTTCACAGGCACCCCTCTCATGATAGGGCTCTTTTAAAATATTGTTTTATTACAGCTTTTCAGGTTGCTCACCAAGATAAATTGTAAGAAATCAAACTCCGACAAAGAATTCAATTAAATTCTGAAGCTGTTTTGCACTATGTTTATGATGTACTATCTTTATCCGATCAGGTTAATCCAAGTATAACTTCAAACTGACCAGATAAGAAATATACTAAAAGGTATGAAACCTGAGTATGTAAACATTATCCTCCCAATGAACCCTTTTACTGTAGATGATCCTTTACAGGCTCTTAAGCAGGTGGATAAAGCACAATTTTATATGACACAAAGAGAGCACTTTGCCGCTGCACAGGTACAGCCTACAGGTCATGTTTCGGCTCCTCTACCTCTGACTTCACCAGCTGGGACTACTAACCCTTTTCTTTCAGGTCATTCACCTTTACCTACTCTTCCAGGCCCTCCTACTGCTGATGTCACCGAGTTAGCTGCAAAAGTGGACCAGTTGGCCAACCAGTTATATGCAATGAATACATCATCTCATCATGAGAGGAACAGACCATCATCTTCCACACAGAGAACAATGGCAACCACGTTCACCTCCAGATCGGTGCCAACCCCTGATTTATTTTAGATGTGGCAATCCAGGGCGCACAGCAAGTTTTTGTTGGCAGCAGGTGTCCCAGTCAAAATAAACTCTTAAGTACTCTCTCTCTCTTACAGATAAAATTATTTTTGCTCATTTTTCTATGTACTTTGTTGACACTATATTTTGTTTTGGGTAATAAATTAACATGTACTTACCAAGATTATTTAATAGGATTCTTTTCAGCTTTGTGAGGGTATTTTAAATGTTGTAGGATTAAAGGGTAATGTTTGTTTGTTGTATTCTTGCTGAGGTGCCGTTGAGTACTTAGCAAGGTGAGATCGTTACTGTGTCTGCTGTATGTCCACAGTAATGTCGGTTTAATTTTCATGCACTGTTTGAGTTTGCTTACAGTCACTACAGATGTCATCATTGTGCTGAATAGCAACTATCTTCCTTTTATGTGTCCCCTGCCTGGAAAGACGGAAATGGTCATAAGGTCATCCTTCTGTTCAGGAGCAACGCTATGTTCCCTCACTAAAGTTTATCTGAGTGAGTACGTGTTTCCAAAATTTGCAGGTCGTGAAATCCATAATATATATGACACCTACAATACTTTCTTATTATTTTTATATTATTTTTTTGTGTCTGTTTTATGAATGTGTTTTTCAGAATCTATTGGCTGGGACTTGGTCCACACTCCAACCATGACAGAATATAGGGGCTATATGTATCTGTGAAAAAAACCAAATGTTCCAACCAGACGCTTGCGAACTGCGCATAGAGCGTTCCTTGGGGAGTAGATCCTTAGCATAGTTGGTGATGGTTCCCCTACCTATATTTGATCCTGTAGTTAGTATGTCTGTAGCTATGTTGTAGTTTGCCAGTAGATTGATCTAACAAAATCTTATTCTCTCTGAGGATGATATTTTTAAATTCTTAGTACCAATGTCTCAATGTGTTTTTGTTCTTACTTGTATTAATCTCACAATAATACTATTTCTATGGTCAGATTTCATTGTAAAGCATCAAGAGCTATAAATTTCATTGTCTTGTTAAAACCTTGAAAATTTTGTCAGTAAATTTTGACTTGGTGTCCCTACTTTAAATATATTCATGAATAGTTGTTTCTCATATCCAATAATTGAGCGCTTAATCAATGTGCTTTTTTTTTGCAAGGCCTTGCTCTATTTTTAAGTTTTATTAGCTTTTTGTGTCCTCTGCCTTTGTTTTTGTAATATTTATTTTGTGTATTCTTTCTTGTATATTGTGACCCTGATGCTTTCCCCAAATTTTGTTCCAGTCTGCCGGTAGCCCCAGGAAACACTCCCCCTCCACAGAAGAGGACAGTCCCAGATCGTTCGGAGAATGGTAGTACTTCCCCCAGCCGCACCCGCACAGGTTTCCAGCTGCACTTCATCTACGACCCTCCCACCATAATAGTCTACGAGGGTGTTCTCTCTTTTGATTTGTCTGTGCCGGCAGGGCCCGTCGGTCACAGACCTATTCTACAAGGTTCCAGCTATTTCACTGTGTCGCCGTGGTGATCCGGTGGTACAGTTATCTGTGTGATAAGTTTCTTCCATCTTTTCTTCGGCGGATGTGGTTAAGTGGTGGGAAAAGTTAACGGACAAAGCAGGTTTTTTGCTCCATTCTCAAACAGTATGTCGTAATACACTGTGTACGTTACAGGCTGGTGGGGGGTTCCTGTGGGACTACTTCACTGTTAAGACAGAACCATTGTCCCTGTGGGGATTCATCAGGTCTTTCTCTTTGTAATCTTTGTACTGTCCATTTTGTATGTTTATATTTTCTTTGTATTCTTTTTTTCTTCACTTTTCGGCGGGGACGCCTCATTATTGTGAGCGGGGGAGATGTAGCGTATGTGTGTGCAGTGTTGCGTGGGACACATTATTGCTTTGTAGCATGACATCGTTGTGTATAATTATTTTATTTGGAGTTTGAATTCCGTCCGATGCGGCATCTCTCTCTCCCTACCTCCTGGTCAACGGGCGGAGAGAAGAAGGGGGTGAAAGCGAGCGTTACTGCTTTCTTTGTTTAGTGGCATCAGTCAGTAGCGTGGGTCAGTCTTGTGAGTCTCTTCAGGGCAAGTGGATATAGTGTGTGTGTCTTGTGTGAGTGTGGAACATCTCCCTGCAGTGTTCGTCCTGTAATATTTTGTGTATGATGTAGTGACACCCAGCCAACTTTATAATAAAGTTAAATGTGAATTTATGAGTATTTTGTTATGAATATCCTACGCCTACTTTGAAATGTAATGTTAAGGTTCCTGGTTCTCTCGTTGCCAATGTCAATGTTTATGCCGGGTAACTAAATTTAATATCTAGCTGCAAAACCTTTGGCCTCACCACGGTGTATAACAATATGACACCAATAAAGATACACCGCGTAGATGTAATGCTAGTGAAATGTTTGAAAAGCTTCGAACTTCTGACTGTGCTGCCGATAAAAGGTTTATGTGCTGACAATTGAATGGGTATTCTTCTTAAGGAATTTTATTCAATGTAGCGTGGTATACAAAAAGACTTTTCGGTCACTGCATGGACATCTCTTGCTTGAGAGAATGGCGTGACTTTTACGAAAAAAAAGTTTTTAGAGGTGTTTGATTTTCATATAGGGTATTGAATATGATTCTTCAAAATTATTTTTATACAAAAAACCTAGTTTCTATATAGTTCATGCTCATTTTAATAAAAAGCCTTTTCCGAAATGGTTATATTATGCAATTTCTTATTGATATAATGAAAAATGTTTCAGAAAAGCCTCTGCGCAGTTAACGCTCTGAATACTAAAGGACACGGGTTCGTTTCTCGGGGAGGTGTTACATAAATTTCTTTAACGAAATCTATTTCTACCTCTCACAAGTCTAGTTATTTATGCGTGAATGAATTTATGCATGTCTGAAATTAATGTTTAAATAGAATTACTGAAGTTAAACATTTACAAATCTTTCTCTAGCCCATCGTTTATTAGTAAGTATACAACATTTTATTACTAAAGCTTATTTTTCAATCTATTACATTTGAATACAAATAACGATTTGTAGAAATAGCTAGATTACCGTTTTTATACAAATTAAAAGGGAACAGTGATAGTCAAATGTTTAAGAACTGAGCGCTATACGCCAGCCTTAAAAGTCTATACCCTTTCCATGCAATCGCGAGAAACAACTGAAAATCGACTTTAAAAGAATGGCCAAGTATTAAACAGTTTGAATTATTAAAAAGGGATGTCCCAGAAATGGTTTAAGTTACAAAAAACGTATTTGAAATAAATTGCGTGTTTTAAAGGGATCTACATTTTTTGTGTTGTACGTTTTCATATATTGCTTAACGTTTGCCTGGTATACAAGGTTATACAAAATTTCCTACGAATGAAGTAGACTTTACAAACCATTTCCCTTAAAAATTTCCGCGATGTACTTTATTTGTTATGTAAATATTTTAATAAATGGTATTTTAATCAAAATGCAGATGAAATTATTACGAAATGAACAATTTCGAGAAATATTACATATAAACAGTAGCTTGAGGCGGGAGGATATTCTTGAAAATATTTGTGTCGCATCTTTGGAAGGTGCTGAATTGAAATATCACGTTTGCTATTCATTCGAAATTGTATTTTGAGGTATGTTGTTCTCTCTCTCTCACACAAGCACACCCAACTAAGCGCAGGCACGCACGCACACGCATGAGCAGACACGCATACACGTACACACATAAACCGTATACACAACATATAAGGATATACATATACACTCTCGACTGTATACACAAACCTGTAAGAACAAATATGAAACATTCATGAACACCTACTGACATCTCCTCTCAAAACATATGAACATGACGGGGTTATACGAACACACCCGAAATCATGAACATGTACGAATACATACGGACACGCCCGAACACATGCGTAAACACACATTGAAATGTAAGAGTTTAGACGCTTAATCATCGTTTTAGTATTAAATTCAGTACATGACTGATTTAAGGGTTCATGCTCCCTCTATAAATATGGTGCCTTCAGGCACTGGTTAGTCTTGAGATGTTAACATTCTATTCCCTCCAAGAATAATCAGCTTTGGAAGGTGTTATCGAAGTGAAGAATTCAGCATTTCCTCGAAGGAGGTTTAATACGTTATTATATAAAGAGTAACGTATAATAACTGCATATGAGGATATCATTCCTAGTGCACTAGGATATACGTGTTCTAAATGCAAAAATAAATTATTGCGAGGCTATGAGAAGAGAAGGCATAAAATGGCTTGTAAATGAGTCTTTATATGCAAGTATTGTAACACAGTCGTAAATGATGGTTATAAGGGAGAGCGGCATGAAGATGTGTGTGAATTAAGCAGTCCTAAGAAGAGAATGAAGACGGAACCTATTAGGCATCAGTTATTATCTACAATGGGGCACTGTAACATGAAGGAGCATGGGACTTCATTCGAGGGTCGATTGAGATCGCCTTTCATACTTGTAATTCATCAAAGGACATGAATGTTTATCTACAGGAAGCAAAACAGCTAATAATACAGACTGCTCACAAGTTATTGAGCATTCACAAGAGTATGAAAATGAATCTCTAGGTTGAATGCCGATTTGTGGACAGTATCGGAGAAACCTGTAACAAAACGTTTAAAATACGGATTCAGGCCGTGTTTTTAGAAGCAAATCTGGGGTCCATGTTGGAAACAAAATTCAAGAAACTGGTTACTGAACTGAAGGAGTCGCAGCTTAAGGGAAGTAACTGGGCTTTGCTTGCTGTGGAAGGAGTTCGGCTTCGTATCAAAAAGTATAACCCGTTACAAGGAACTAGCTACATATCGCCACCGCCATCTGTTTGAAGCAAGAAAAGCCTATATAAACATTCAGAACTACAGCGACGAGAAATGCTTCATGGATTCTGTACTAGCCGAATTCGTGGAGAAGAATGTACAACGCTTCAGCAAATACAAGAAACTTCAAGATAAGTACGACCTCAGCTGTGTTTCATATCCTACAACACTTGTTCAAATACCTACGTTTGAGACGTTTAACAGGATGTCTATCAAAGTTTTCGGGCTGGATGAGAAACAAGAAACATATCCCATAAAGGTTGTTGATACTGTGCTGACTGAGCGTCCTAATTTGTTACTATTGAGTGACAGCAGTAGAAAACATCACTATGAAAACATCAAGAATTTTGAAAAATTTATTCGAAATCCGAAAACTAAGCATAAAGAACGAGTGTGCACTTGTAAGAGGTGTTTCACACATTTTGATGATCGATATGGACGAAGTGGGTTGGAAAACCAAGAACACGTATCCATCTGTAACCAGCATGATATTGCAAGGGTATATATGCCTACAAAGGGGAACTCCCTCGTACAATCTAAAATATTGAAACTACCTTACGTCATCTATTCAGATTTTGAAAGTATCCTCACTCCATGTCATACGTGCATCTCCAATCTTGAAACTACCTATACAACCCCTTATCAGGAGCATACACATATGAGTTTCTGTGTTTATGCAAAACCTGCTCAATCTGTTGAACATCTGGAAACTGTCTTTCTAAGCAACCCTATGTATATCGTGGTTTTGTTGCTGATCATAGGTTTATGGAATATCTGACGTTCCTTGCAACGAAGATTGATAATTCGTATATACAAATCTGCCAAGCCTATGAAACTTATAGATCAACACCAGAAGAATTTCAACTCTTCTTCATTGAGCTACCTGTGTGATAAAACCTCTACAGAAAAGAAACTACGAAGTACGCGACCATGATATCAGTGGTGAATATCGTCAACGTTTTCACAATGATTGTAATTTGTCCTGAAAAACACCTAAATTTATTCCGTTCTTCATGCATAACCTTAGTGGGCATGACTCACATTTCATTGTTAAGCAGCTGGGATGTACGAATGAGCAATTGGAGGTAATTCCTAGCTCTGAAGAAAGATACATATCATTTTCCAGGTATGCAGGAGATATAAAGCTTCGGTTTGTGGATAGCTTTCGGTTCCTAAGTGCAAGCTTGGATAAGATGGTGAAAAATCTAACATCATATCCTGAAACACTGGAGTGCTTCGGAGAAGACCAGTTGAAGTTGGTGACACGTAAAGAAGTATTTCCCTATGATTACGTCACTTTATGGGACGTCTTGAACGAAAGCTACCTGCCTCCTAAGGACTCCTTCTACAATAAATTAAATTAAGAAGAAATTAGTGATGCTGACTACAATCATGCTTGAAATGTATGGAAACTGTTTAATGTGAGAAACCTGGGCGAGTACAGCCACCTGTATTGAACCTCACAGTTCTTATTCTAGCTGATGTCTTTGAGACGTTTAGAGATCAGACTCAGAAAACTCATAAAGTCGGCCCCGCTTATTATTTCACCTCTCAAGGTCTTACCTGGACGGCATGTTGCTGTATACTGGAATTCAGCTGCAATTGCTACAGGATTATGATCAAATACTCATGATAAAATCCGGTATAAGAGGAGGTTTATGCCAAGTTCCGTAGAGACCAACCCAATTTATCGCATATGAGGCTGGAAGTAACCTATATATTTGAGCAATGTGTCACGCCCTCCCTTATGGAGGATTTCAGTGGGTTTCGTTTAATGAAATCAACTTAGAAACACTACAAGATGATGATCCTTATGGATACGTATTAAAAGACAATGTCGAGTGTCCTCCAGAATTTCTCGAGATTCAGAACCCTCTACCCTTCCTACCTGAGTGTATGAATTCCGAGGAGTCGCCTACAAAGAAACTGATACCCCATCTTGGACCTCGGAAGAAGCATGTAGTACATTACATGACTTAGAAACAAGCTCTTAGTCATGAGTTACCATTGAGTAAAATCCATCGCTTGCTACAATCCCGACAGTCCCAGTGGTTTAAACCTTATGTAGAATTTAACAACAGACTGCAATAACAGGCTGCAAATGATTTCGAGAAGGACCTCTACAAACCGTTTAAAAATGCCATGTTTGGAAAAACTATGAGAACCTGCATAATCGTATGGATATACGGTGGTTAAAAGCAAGAAGACTCTGGAAAGGTTGAACGCCAAGTCTACGTTGATCGATAGGACAATATATACTGCTAATCTAGCTGCTGTGCATATGGCCTCCTGACGGATCGTATTCAACAAGCCTATATACATTGGAATGAGTGTGTTGGACGTCTCTAAGACATTAACGTATCGCTATCATTGCTTGTGTTTTTTTCCATATTATGGAGCTGAAAACCCGAAACTTATGTATACGGAAACTGATTCATTCGTTCATCGGGTGACAACTGAAGACGTGTACCAGAAGAACTACGTTTTCTTGAGCATCTAGATACAGCTGATTACCCTGTCAACCATATATGCCACTCCACTCAAAAGAAAAGGTGCTGGGAGAATTTAAAGATGAGGCTAATGATAAAATTATCCTGCACTTTGTCGGATTACGACTTAAGATGTATGCACTAGATATCCAAGGCTCAATGATAAAAAAGATTAAGGGCATAAAACGTAGTGCTATTTAGCAGTATATCACATTCGACAGCTATACAGTCTGTCTTAATACTCCAGAAATAATAAGAACTACTATGAACCCGATCCTATCACGAGAGCATGCTGTTACCCCAGTGCAAAGGGATAAAATCACGTTTTCTCCTTTTGACGATAAAAGAGTTATTGCCAAGGATGGAATAACAACATATGCATATGGACATTACAGTATTGCAAACAGCGCTTAAGAGTATGTAACCTGGATCTCAAGATGACGATTTTCTCCGTGAGTCCACAATTTTAAAAAATGGAAGTTTACTCATGTGCTGTGTATACATCTAGTAGACACCTGGTGAAGAAAGAAGAATAAGAACAAGAAGATGGAAGGGGAGGCGTTAACTCTGCCATTAGGAGCAAATCCTAGTGCTAGTCTCAAGCCTAGATAAAAGGAGAGAGACGTCTACCCTTACAATCCTTATCTAATGAAACAATGATTAACTGATAAAGCTACTACAATTAGACAAAAAACCTAACCATAGAAAATAGTAAACCTAACTGAAACGTTATAATATCTCATCAACCATGCAGATGGGTTAGTTTAGACTACTTCCATATACCCTCACTGTAACCCTATGCACAGTTTAGCCCACTCCGTCTCACACCCTAACTGTTTAACTTACAAAAGTTTATAAGATTTAGAAAAAAAAGTATATAAAAGCGTTGTAATATTGGATAATAAATGGTTATTAAGTATATAATTACTCTCTATAGTACCATAAACACCTGTGATACTATCTGAATTACCCGTTAAAATTACTTAAATACCCGTGATACTAGTTGAATCACGCGAAATTACTGAAATAGCGAAGATACGAATCGCTGCCCGAAATTACTACGAACACCTGTGATACTACCCGGATTGTCCAAAATACCAACGATATTAGTTGAATTAGCCGTGAAATCATACGGAACTATTCTAGACCGAACCCTTGGAATCTGCCCGCCTGTGATACTACCTGAATTACCCTAAATACCTTCGATACTACCTGAATTACCTGTGCAATTATACGGAGCAATGCTGCACTCAACTACATGGAATCTGCTCGCCTACTGAACTCTGTATGGTGCTACCCCGGAAAAGACGCGGAGTAGTACAACCCTAGTCTCCCTAGCATCTCTCCTCGTTTTCCCTATCTTTCCCATTTAAACACATTTCCCCTCTTTCAACTCTTTCCTAGCATAGGATCTCTCCACGTTTTCCACATTTCTCCCATATAAACGCATGCTCTACCATTCAACCCCTGTCTAGTCTAGCATCTCTCCTCGCATTCGCTACTTCCTCATATAAACGCATATTCTACCACTCAATCCCTATCTAGCTTAGCATCTCCCCTCGTATTCCCTATCTCTTCCATATAAATACATATTCTATCCATCAAGTCCTGTCTAGCCTAGCTTCTCTTCTCGTATTCCCCATTTCTTCCATATAAATGCATATTCTACCTTCAATCCCTGTCCTCGTTAGCATCTCTCCTCGCTTAACATCAGAAGAGGAACAACTAGAATTTATTTTCAGGTCGTCAATTACCACCGACAGCGATTTCCAGATTCCACAAAGAAGACCATTTTGGAAAAAAACTGTGTAGTGTTTTGACAGAATATTTGAATGTGTATAAAATGACTATCTTCATTACCGAAAGTTTAATTTAAATTGTTTATACTTATTTGTTTAGTCATTTGTACTATTAACATACGTATGTTTAAACCATTTATTTCGGAGCAAAGTGTGTGTAAATCAAACCAAGAGGGCCAGCCCCAAATATTAGCGCATTGCAAAAATATTTGATACTGTGTGTCCTCTACACGAATGAAACTAATTCGGAGGGTGAAACGATAAGAAATAGGTGTTTTGTTTTTCGTTCCCTATGCTTAGGGCCACTCTAGCGACATTCATTACGAGCAAACTACGATAACTAAACAGTGCTGGATCTGTAGAGCTAGGGCCCCCTGCAGAAATTAATAAAACGTCTCCGTTGCAGTGAAGGAATATTTTTGTATTATTATTATTATTATTATTATTATTATTATTATTATGAAATATTGGATTTTCAAATTGATAAACATCCCTGCATTGTTACCTATGAAATTCTGTTTGAGAAACAGGTATCTGAATATATCTACAGCAATGACAAATGCGGCAGCTATTATAAAAAGTAAAATATGAGACTTTCTGTTTCTAAAACCATTTTTATGAATGCTTTACCTTAAAATGTCTTATTTATTGGCTTCGTTCTTGAAAAATTAATTATGAGTTCATGTTTCTCCAAAGTATATGCATAATTATAATTGATAGAAATTAAAGGCAGGTCACTGCTGTCTCATGCAACTCCTCAGATAAGAGTTTATCCTCTTCAAGGTAAAAACGCATATTTTTACTGATAGTACTCCAACTGGCAGAGTTAAAAATAGGATCAGAGCTGTTGACACCTGTGGAAAATTAAGTAGAACTGTACTATACTTCTCAAACAGCAGGTTTGTAAACTCATATATAGACGAAACGGTTTGTACGTCAATCCTGAGAACTATTTGAAGGAAAAGTAGTTCACCTGGAAATGATAAACGAATAACTTCTTCTTAGTACCTCTGTACTTTCTCTGCTTGCAGTATCGCTTCATCGTCCGATAACTCAAATAGTGCATTTGGAAAGATAACAGAACTATCAATTACATGATCAAGAGAAAGAAATCGTTTCAGAAGTTGTATGGCAATAAAATCCAGTACAGCATAAAATACATTAATTCTAAAAATCATTTAGCATCTGCAAATCTGTAGACGTCTAGCAGCACACCAAAGTGTTTCTTAAGCTTTTGGCAGCCCTTTTGTTTTAGTGGTTCAACATTCCACTTCTGTGCAATTCTAGTGGCCTTATCTTTTATCTGGTCATAGTGATGTCTAAGCTGTTGTGCTCTCTCTTTGCATGCCCTAAATGTAAATACAACTTTCAACACGTTAGTTTTTGCCTTACAAGAGCTGAGATGATATATTTAGCTCTGTGAAAACCTTTAAGAGTATAACTGACAGGAAGACAACCACAAAAGATTTCATTGTCCATGCAAGACGATTTGTTTCAATTTCACCATTCTTTGAACTAAAACACTAACTTTTCTAACACATTTCATTATATTAGCATTCCTATGCCAGAAAGTCAGCATGGATTTGTATCATGCTGCCCATCTAGAGTGGTTGAGTTTCTTCAGAGTTATCTGTGACTCACCAGTGAAAGACAAAACAGTATCCCATCTATTTATTCTAAGAGTAAAATAATTATGCAAATCCTGAAGCACTGAGAAGAAGCTTTGTTTCTCTTTTATGCTTTTAACTGTGTCATTAATTACAAAGTTTAAAGTATGGACTGTACAGTGAATGAAAGTGACTGTTTTCTGCTTATCTTGAATTCTTTTCTGCACTCCCAAGTAGCAGCTACTCATAACTGCTCATCCATCAAAATCTTAACTTCTCCACTTTGAAAATTTGAAGCATTTTTTCTGTAGTATGTCTAAAACCAGATTCACAACTTCAGAGACGTTCTGATCCGTAGAATGCAAGAAACCCAAGAACGTTTCCTTTAGTTTTACTGTATTCTCATTAACAGTACTGTCATTGCCTATTTGTGTTTAGGTCATCCTGAATTTTTTACATATGTAATATAACACAAAACCCAACTGGTCTTTCTTAGATGTATATTCTGTGACATCAACTATCAGAGAAAACAGTTGCACCTAATTGATTTTGTTTAATAACACTTGTCAAACGCCATTTTACGCCAGATATAAAAGTAACCAATTATTACTAATTTTGACTTACTGCTTTCAAATATACCAAAATTAAAGCTGCCTTGGTTACGGTTTCTGAGATGCATAACCTCGATGTATATAGATATTTTTCTTCAGGCCTTTATTTTATTAAACGCTTCATGCATATATGGTAACGTTTTTACTCTGAAAGTAAAATTCTGAGGATCTCTTCTCTCTGCTGGAACCAGTTGATTGCTCTGAAAAAAAGATTTATGGTTTTATTGCCTTGCCAAGGCCACGTGCAACCCTCCTACTAATGATCGAAAAAGGTTTACTATGTGAAAATTCACAAAAGGCTAGCAAACCCATCCGTTTAGTGAAGAGCTTACCAGTAGCAGTTTGGAAGTTCAAGTGTCTTTGAAGCAGTGTTAATGGTTCAGTTTTTTTCCCAGCGAAATTGTAGTCGTACGCGTGAAAACAAAAGTGATCTTTTTGTTACATTTATGGCTAATTTACTCCTACACAAAAATGAGAGTTAACCGCTTTTACTCGTAAAGCGCACAAATTCCAGGTTGGATACAAAGTCGTGACGAGGGTAAGACATGGGCTCCACAAATGTGTTGCAAAACCTGTTCGTCGACCTTACAGTATTGGTTAAAGGGTAAAAATCGATGTGCGCCTTTTGGTGTACCCAGCGGCGTATTTAGGCCTAGGCAGTCTAGATTAGGCAGTCTAGATAGCTACCTAAGATGGTAGATTTGAAGGTACGGCTTTTAAGCTGTTACTGCTACCTTTTTTAGGTTTTAAAATGTTTATTCATAACCCTTTAAACTAGTTAAGAACATAACACACATTGAAATGAAAATGAATAGTACTGCCAAAATACGCTGAAATTTAATCAAAGATTCCCGTTACCAACGAAAAACCGGATAGTGTTTTCTTATAATGTTCTCCCAATGGGGTGTGAATAAAAACTAGTAAATACTTCTAAGAACTTACATGTGAAGTGAATACTTGCTACAAGTTTGAAGTTATAAAGGAAGAGAATCCTTGCTAGCCAATTTTTGGTTTACTTTAGCGTATTTACCTCAGCTGATTTTATTAAATTGTGTGCAAATACTTACTCCTAAGACTAGATTTTGGTAATGGAGCCCACATCTGCGCTTTTAAAACTATAGGTACAAGTTATGTATAAGATTATACAACGGATGGGGCATCTCGCACATTGAGTCTTACATGTATCTATTGCGGATATCACCACCCAGGATGAAGGGAACACGTGAAGAAACCACAGCAGACTACGGACCACAGGCAGATAGGCAACAGAGACGCAGGAAATCCCTAAAAGTTCTAGGTTCAAAGACTCGTCCCACTGCTGGAGCAGCCTAGAGAGAGCGACGAACTACCCGTCGAACAAGCAGCCCTCTAGTGTCCAAGAAAAATACTTTTACCTTTTAACAGGTATCCGCACAATCTGCCGGCACCGCCATACGCTAGGAAATCCAGAAGTACACCTGAAAGATGAGAAAACGAACTGAAAGGGAAATGATGGAAGGCAATAATGGTAGATGAAAAACCACCCCAGCATTCGCCTACCGACCAGGGAAAACCACGAAAACCCCAAGGTCAGAGTAGGAGGTCGGCGGGAATCGAACTCGGAATATCCCGTATGTGAGCCTCACACGTTCCCGCGGAGCCATTTCCTTCGGTCTTTTAAAACTAAAATTGTAGCGGCAAATTCATGAGGGATGAACTGTTGTGTGTAATGGTATCAGCCGCAACAATTGATGTAATCCTCATACTCACTAGGTTTCTTTATCTCTATGTGAGCACCGTGGGAATTTGAAAGTTGTTCAACCATTTTCTTCTTGCTGTGTTCATTTCCTCTAAAGTATTTGGGGAAATGATCCACTGTTTGCTTTCTGCGCAATTCTGTCAGGAACAGTCAATACCGTTTTACAAACTGTAGTGCGATCAATTCTAAAATCTTTGTGCATTCCATTTTGATAATGAAGGTCACTTAAGTCGCGAAGGAATACTTTCCTTTTTTCTGAGTGTGATCGCCCCTTCGCGTGTTTCTTCACGCAGGAGAAGAAAATAGTTAAATAATCAACATTTTCATCTTCAAAACAAAGCAGTGCTTTAAGTCTTCTAGGTCTTAGATCTCTCCTTTCTTGATAAGTCTTTGCCTCCCGAATAAACATTTGAGGAGCAAACAATCCAAAGGCAATTTCCCCACCAAATGCACTTTTGCAGAAAACGAAAAAGTTGATTTCTCCCTAATGATGAATAATATTGGAGCAGTGTCATAAAATATAAACATCTATAATCCTGTATGTAACTTATAACATGCACCCTGAATCGGCAACTCTAGGCCGAGCCCGAGAAATGTAATTACAGATAATTTGATTAATTAATTGTTATTGATGTTAAATCATGCTATGTACATATCCTTTTCTTTTACTGCTTTTATAGTTTAAGAAGGGTGATTTAACAATATGTCTGTATTTAGGTTACTAATATTAGAGGAGTTATAAATTGTTTAATGTAAATAATTTAAGCGCTATGTTAAAATACTGTCCACGACGAAATAACTTAGCCGCAGGAAGTGTCTTCGAAGGCAGAAAGTCTAGCTTTACGATGTCTCTCTGGTCGCATGGGCATTGTTCATACAGCGAGAGTGTAGAGTTTTTGTTCCTTTATACGATAATTCGCCGTGACCAAGTGAGAGAGACAACAAGCTTAACGGTATATTTAGGAAAAGCCGCGATTTATGTTAAATTTGGACCAATGAGATCCCTGTAAGATTATATGAAATAGTGAGACGCGTTGAGTGGCGCTAAAAATGGACCAATAGTAAAGGAAGCAGCCCCTGAAGCCTGCGTCTATAAACGGATCTGTTAGGAACAAACTGGAGGCCATTTGTCATTTGGTCTTTTGCTAAACTACAGAAAGGGAGAGATGCAGCAGGATGTTTGA
This sequence comes from Deroplatys truncata, assembly GCA_030765065.1. Classification (NCBI taxonomy): domain Eukaryota; kingdom Metazoa; phylum Arthropoda; class Insecta; order Mantodea; family Mantidae; genus Deroplatys; species Deroplatys truncata. The sequence continues at coordinate 406,876,425 of CM060990.1, forward strand.
GAGATATCGCACCAAAAGTGAATAAAGACAGTTTTCGAAACACACATAAGAATCGCTACGAGTAAAGAGATATAATAAGCATATGTAAACTTCGCGTCATATCCGCGCCGTGTTTCAACAGCAGTGGGCATTGTTTTAACGGCGGCAGTATCAGTTGTGTACTACGAGGAGTAGCTATATAAAAGAAACTGCAGTGTCGTCTTTTCGTAACCAAAGCACGTCTATTTATCCTTTTACCACCACCCGAGATCTACGCATCCTTTACCAAGGATAAGTCCATGGTCCCCCATAGTTTAAAAAAATTACTGCAGCTAGCCGAGGATAAAAATGCAGAGAACCAGCATACTGCGAATATCTGGAGCCAACGTGGAGGATGCAGCAAGGTAAGCCGAGAGCAATGGGCATTAAAAACCACCACAACACAGGCAAGGACGAGATACTGCAGCAAACTGGCGCCCCACGTTGGGTGCCAGTTTGCGGCAGTCACCTCCTGTCCGATGTCGTGGTGGTTTTTAATGCCCGTTGCTCTCGGCTTACCTTGCTGCATCCTCCACGTTGGTTCCAGATGTTCGTAGTATGCTGGTTCTCTGCATTTTTTATCCTCGGCTAGCTGCAGTAATTTTTTAAACTATGTGGGAGCATGGACTTATCCTTGGTAAAGGAAACGTAGATCTCGGGTGATGGTAAAGGAAAAAATAGACTGCTTTAGATACGAAAAGACGACACTGCATTTTCTTTTATTTATCTACTTCTCGTAGTACGCAACACTGATATTGCCGCCGTTAAAACACTGTCCACTGCTGTTGAAACACGGCGCGAATATGACGCGAAGTTTATATACTTATTACATCTCTTTACGCGTAGCGATTCTTATGTGTGTTGCGAAAACTGTCTTAATTCACTTTTGTTGCGATATCTCTCAAACATCCTGCTGCATCTCTCCCTGCCTGTAGTTTTGCAAAAGACCAAATGACAAATGCCCAAATGACCACGAATTTGTTACTAACAGATCCATTTATAGTCGCAGGCTTCTGGGACTGCTTCCTTTCCTATTGGTCCATTTTTTAGCGCCACTCAACGCGTCTCACTATTTCATATAACTTACAGGGATCTCATTGGTCCATGTTTAACATAAATCCCGGCTTTTCCTAAATTTACCGTTAAGCTAGTTGTCTCTCTCACTTGGTCACGGCGAATTATCGTATAAAGGAACAAAAACTCTACACCCTCGCTGTATGAACAATGCCCCTGCGACCAGAGAGACATCGTAAAACTAGACTTTCTGCCTTCGAAGACACTATTCCTGCGGCTAAGTTATTTCGTCGTGGACAGTATTTTAACATAGCGCTTAAATTATTTACATTAAACAATTTATAACTTCTCTAATATTAGTTACCTAAATACAGACATATCGTTAAGTCACCCTTCTTAAACTATACAAGCAGTAAAAGAAAAAGATATGTACATAGCATGATTTAACACCAATAACAATTAATTAATTAAATTATCTATAGTTACATTTCTCGGGCTCGCCCTAGAGTTGCCGTTTCAAACCACAAGTCTGGAGATTGATCCTTTCCTAAAATTTGACCCTAAAACATGGAGAAAATTCCTTTCATTTGAAACAAATGTAGAAAGTACCACGTGACTGAAAGTGAAACGGAGAACACTCTTTTTGTTTCAATATAATTTAGTTGTTAATGTGCTCATGTAATGGAATGATTTTTATGACAATAACACTTCAAATGGTGACAGATCCTGCGCCGTGGTGCAGTAAGCTGGAGTGTAGTGCTCTGGTTCCCGGCCACGGAATGTGCTCAGGTTTGATACCGCCCGGAGGGTTGCGGATTTTAAGTCCTGTGTATGGAACCTGCGCCCACTTAATGTCATGAGGAAAGTGAGGAACTGCGATAGGCAGCAACCCCGGCCTCGAGAGCCAACATTCCGGCTGGGGGATGCGTGATGCTGGCCACATCCTCTACCGGGCCGTAGCGCCACGGGGGATAGCGCTCTCCAATCACAACTATCATCTTCATTCTCTAGCCCAACAGGATTGTATAAAACGGCCTTATACCAAGAAAAAACCACAGGTTCTTCATCATCTAGTTTATCTGGTAAGTTTTCTCAGTCCCGAAAATCGGCTGCAAGTAATTTCACAATATCTGCTCTTTTTTCATTATAAATTGGGCGATCCAATGGAACGTGATATAAAATAAACTTCTGTACATCACATGTTTTCTTTCCCTTCTTTAATAGGAACTCAGTTCTGCTTCCTTCCATTGCAACCTTCAGATTTCAGCCATTAAAACCTAAAAGAATGACAAACAAAATGGCTGATCAATCAGCAATCAGATTGGGTGATAGCTGATTGGCAGAATGGAGGAAATACCTTTTACTTGAAAACAGGCTATGGAGGAAATACTTTTTGATGAAACTGTCATTTTTAATTTATAATTTTAACAGGTTTAAACACCCTTTCGAATGAAGCAAGTATCATATAAGATGGTCATAAAGAATACAAATGCAATGATATAGGTAACTAAAAACGTTTTTTTTTTTTTGGAGAAAACGCCTTTTGATTGTTTGCTTCACTTGAGCTAACATGTTGACAGAAGCTGCAACGGAGATACGCGTGTACGGTCGACGAGGTCTCCTCTAACCAACCTTGCAAATGGGACGTATTTACTTGTGCTGCAAGTATTTACTTGCGCTTTAGTCAACACGTTTTAGAATATACTTGCCAGATTTTTCGGTTTACTTGTCTCGCAGGTATTTACTTCTTTTATTCAATTGAACGCAAGCATTTATTTGTAAAAATGCAAGTAAAAGCAAATATGTACTTATTTTTATTCACTTCATCTAGCCTGCATTAGCACTTTTTACAATGTTATTCCTCGTTATGTAACTTATTGTTATTACATTACGATACGTCAGGAAGGTAAATCTCGTTGCCCGAAATCGTAAGCTTTCTTTTGAGAGACACCACTATCACTATTATAAGAGTAGCCCACGTCACACAGAAGTGTCCATTCTAACTTAAAATAAAATACCACCAGCCATTAGCCGGACGCTTGGCAGTTCAGTTTAATTTGCAACAGTGCAGTTGTTTATTAATACCTATGTGACTTATATCTTAATATTCGTGAAAATGAGTGACAATTGGAAAAAAGCTAGGTTGTTTTCAATATCGGCAACTCGTGAAAGACAATGCAGTAAAAAAGAGAAAACCGTGAGAAAGTGCGTAAAAAGAAATGAGCTGCTTAAGAAACAAATACGGCCAGCTTGTTCTAGTTGCAATCCAGATTCACCAGGTTGAAATAATATGGCGAGCAGTGCCGAAAATGTTGACGCGTGTGGTTTATCTGAATCAGGCGTTTCCAGCATCACAAAAAGTAACAATAACACGGAATCAGTTATTTCTGGTTATTATAGACAGTCTGGTATCTAATTGGTGAAAAGGAAAACCTCATTGGCATAGTTTTATAGCAAATTTCACATTCTGAGCAATTTGCATGGGCGAGATAACACTGAAAAATTAAAATGTGCTAGAAAATTGGACCAATTCTTCGGTCGAGGCTGTTCCTCACTCCTAAAAGACTCAAGGATTATTTACGATCATCCATATCACCAGATGAATCAACAGTCTTTAAATCCTCTCCATGAATTCTAATATTACACAGCAACTAGGCTATGGAGATATGATCGAATAATTTGCAACAACGAAAACACGCCGTAAACCGCTCGTTAGCTGAATGAGTTTGACAAGTTCACTATGAAATTATTATTATTATTATTATTATTATTATTATAATTCCGTTATGGAAATCTTTATTGTAGTTACTAATTGGTAATATATTCATGTGAAAATAAGCGAGCGGAAATATTTTTGTTTGGCTGGAGTCGTCAAGTAGATAAATACGCCCCTGGCTGTATCTATGATCTGAAGGGAGCCAAATAATCCTGTCACAGACTGCTGCCTTTATTTGACATCACCATAAGTAGGAATGACCTCAAAAAGGAAAGCGTACAGTTTTCTATCTAAATATTCCTCCAAATATTTTCCTAGTTCCTCGGAGTGCAGAATTACGTGTACCAAAACTTCCATAAAATACTATTTACGATTCGTCATCACCGGAGCTGAAAGCTGGATCAATGCAAGAATCCAGTACATCTGAAGACCTGGAGTACAAAAGCAGTGATCCAAAAACGGTCATTTAATGAAACGCGGAGAACTGCTTGATTTAGTATGAGATCTAGACAATAGCAAACTTAAAGCAGAATTATTAGCTTCCAGAATGTAGGGTTGAAATTTGCTGCAAGATGATGTTACGTTTTCGTGGTCTATACGAACTTTATGTTCCATTTTCTTCTATCGAGGACAATCTTGTATTTCGCAATAATGTTGATGTTCTCTTAGATGCCCTAAAAATGAACAAATTCAGAAAACTGGCAATTTTTTGTAGAATCCTTAAAAAAATAGTAAAAGTTGTCCTCCTTCACAATAGCAATATTTTGACATCTGTTCATTTGCTTATGCTACGCGTATGTAAGGAACTTATGAAAATATGAAGTTCATTCTACAGTGCATCGACTATGAAGAAACATGAACGGAGAATATGTGCACATTTGAAGGTAGTAGCTCTATTGCTAGGATTGTAACTGGGATACGCAAAATGTTGCTGCTTCCTTTACGAGTGGGATAGCTGCGCCAAAGGTAAACATTTTAAAGTGAAAATATGCCCTCATCCAGTCACTAGAACGTGGAAACAAAAATATTTAACATCTACTGCTTGTATCTGAAACGAAAATAATTTTACTTCCATTGCATATAAAGTTGTGCTTGATGAAATATTTCGTTAAGGCACTCAAATGTGAGGGTCAGGCTCTCCAGTACATCCACTCAAAATGTCCACGTCTTAGTGAATCAAAGCTGGAATAGGGCATTTTAATGGTCGACAAATAAGATACCTTATTAAGGATGCACAAATCGATATGTTGCGTAAAGGCACAGAAAAAGCTGCTTGGAATTCACTCAAGGTTATGTACAATTTTCTTGACAACCGCAGAAGTGACAACTACAAGCAAGCGGTGCAAAATCTACTGACCGTATATGAGAACATGTGATGTAATATGTCCTTTAAACTCCATTTCATTAATTCCCATTTTGATTACTTCGCTGAAAATTATGGCGTGTCAGCGACGGACATGGCAAGCGCTTCCATCAAGAGATATCCGCAATGGAAAATAGGTACCACGGACAGCTCAGCCCCAATATGCTGGCAGGTTTTGCTGGATAATAACGCGTGAAGTTCCTGATCTGCAGTATAAATAAAGCAAAAAAAGAAAAGAAAAGAAAACAGAAAACGCAAGATTTAATCTGCCAAATGGTGGGTAAATAAAACTTTTATCATACGTTTATTTCGCTATAAGGAATGTTTATTTTTCGCATTAAGTAACCAAATACATTTTTAATTGTCATTTTCTCATTCAGAATAACAAAATTAAGCAACAAATATAACAAAATTTCTGGGTGCAAGAAGAAAGTTAAAAATGTGGCGCAGTGTAATTTAGATTCCGGTTTTGATGTAAGATAATGCAGTATTGGATTCTAAATCTCATAGCTAATATATTTTGTATGCCCTTTGTATATTGACTAATCTCTTCATTATGTCATCATAGTTGCATAATAACTTAACAAGTGACAGAGAGTTTCTGCCACAGCTACCATCATGCTCTTTTGTGCATCTCAAACATAATGCATTCCTTACCAGAGTAAAACTGATATCAAATAACCTTTCCACTACCTGAGCCCAAAGTAGTTCTTCATATTTCCTTTCTTTACAGTTCCCTCAATGTTGCTTTTAGTTTTCTATACATCATGTATCACTATGGCAGAAATGTGATTCCGTGATCTGCTATGCTCTTTTCATCTTCTTTGACAAGCCCTGTCGAGCTCTTATACCCATACTACAACCACTTTTACTTTCTACATCAGAGAAAGGAGCCAACAAGGCTGACAGTACACAGAGTCTAAAATTATAGAATAGCACAATCAATTTAACTGTAAATATCGGTCTGACAATGAACACGTTTTGTAGTATACAGATGAAAATGATCTCTTGGTATTTAAGTCCCTTGGGAATGAGCCCAGAGGTCTACAGTATACAGTTCTTAGAATAAAAGGTTTTAAAGTGTCATTTAAATCCTAATCTTTAAAGTGGTCTGTATATTTTGGATTCTCTTGTTTCATTAAATTATCGTCATTGTGAAGGGTACTACGAAAAACATTTTCCACATACTTTACTTTGCATGTAAATAAAATCACGTGCATCCCGTCTTCCACTATTTTTTGCTTGATGCATAACCGCTTAATGAAATAGAGATTAGTTCTGTATTTAAAAGAGAGGTTTGCCTTAATATACTTCTAGAACCATAAGAAAATGCAAGCACATGCCTGAAATTAGTATGTGGAAGCATTGACTTATTTGTATATTAATGCCACAGTATTATGAATTGTGTGGAGGTCAGTTCTCGTGTTTAAACCTGACTCAGGTAACAGAAGAAACGTGTGATTTGATTAGATTCCGCATATTGTTTAGTGCTTGGTGCTTGATTGCAGATTAACACCTCAGTGAAGCGCAAAGTTAAAATCAATTAATATTGACTGTTATTCACTAATGGTTGAAAGTGCGTGAGTTTCTCGTATACTGTACTTAAATGCTGCATAGTGGCAGAATCCACTTGTACCTTTGAGCTCAAATAACCACATAATGCCCTAACTAACCTATTCAAAGTAAATACTTTATATCTCCTGAAAACTTTATTTTTAAAGTGTTTTAATTCACAAGTCCTTTAGTTTTGCTTTTTATCCGATTGTGATATACTGATCATGCTTCTGGTGCCATTCGAAGTGCATTTTGCATTTATTATTAAGTACGTACGTGGTTTTCCTGTCCAGCAACCCCGTTCGTGGTATTTCTTCCATCACTTTAACGCAGTTTCTTGGAGATACTCCATAGATCCACAGCCCTTACTGCGCTATAACCTTGCTCAATAAGGGCAATAATTTTCGGTTTGTTGTCCATATCCTTTGTCGCTTTCAGATGACACGTATAATAAAGAGGACATTGTTTACAAGCCAGTTTCATCCAACTACTCAACATAATGTTTGTCTTACCCCTCCCCCGGTTTCCTTCTAGGGTTTGAGTGCCAGACATTTGACATCAAACCAGTAAGAGACTGACAGATCTAGCGAGTGTCTAGTGAGTATCCTGCAGCTACGCAGGTAAAATGTTTATGTTTCCCACTCCCTTCACCGCTCACTTTGTTCAATTCAATAAGAGATTAGCACAATCGTGAAGGTGTGAAACACAACTGATAAAGGTATTGTGCCAACATAAATAAAGAAAACGCTACAGGAAACCAAAAGAATCGGTACATTATTTGGTGCATAAGCGGTTATATGATAATAATATATTATTATTATTATTATTATTATTATTATTATTATTACTATATTTAATATTTGTATCCACTGCTTTATAAGCTTAAGAGCAGAAGCTGTCGTTAAATATATCAACTGTTGTTCCTGGTACTATTATCAACGTTGTTATTATTATTTATTATTATTATTATTATTATTATTATTATTAGATTAAGTCAATGCATTTTTAGAAAACTAAGCATAAATAAGGTTTTGATTAACTTGAACGTTTAAAGTGGATAAGAAAATTGAAAACATGAAATTTCAATGAAATATATAAAATCCTTTTTGGAGACGTTTACTGTTCATATTGGTAGCTAAAACATTTTGGTAAAGGTACTAATATAAAATGCTTTTCGTACCAAACTGTTTATTACACTTGCTCATATGTTTATTTTGAACTTAAAAAACTAATATAAAATTACTATTGAGGAGTTAACATTAATTAGTGCATAACAACACAATTGCTTTGTTTGTGTGTTATTTAGGTTTCGAATTTTACAAACATAAACTGTGGGGGATATTAATGGGAAGGAAAGTATTAAATTTTGTATTTTTAATCATTGTAGAAGAAATTTTAACTCCTTAATACCATTACTAAAACGTCCAAGTATGTTGATAATTTAAAAATCATCTGACTGAGAGTATTTGAATTAAAAACAGACTTAAAGTTTAATACTGAATATTACTTCAATGTTCCAGCGGCATTGAAATGAGTCGTCCTCCATAGTCTAGGAATACCATGCTAGCCTCTAGTTCCCGAGATCACGGGTTCAAACCCGGCGGAGGGCGATGGATTTTCTCGGGTATAAAAATCCTTAGCATGGCTTCCTCTGTAAGGGAAGTAAAGCCGGTGGTCCCGTGTCGAATATTTACGGCACGTAAAAGAACGCCAAGTGTGATAGAGGAATCTGAGCAAATTTTTCGGTCTTTCACGCCCAACATAAAATGGGATGCTAAGAGTTATAGCGGTTAAAGAGCGTCCATAAATAAAACTCAATTTAATTTTTGACGTTGAAATGCCTATTTAATACTTTAGAAGTTACCAACATTAAGAAAGCGGAAGTGCAACATGATAATGCAATTTAGAAGAATATTTAAAGTACAAAAAATAATAGGTTTTCAACTTTCGTCTTTGCTTCCCTTTTATATTACCATTAAGGCAATGCTTCGGTAAATTATGGCGCAAAAATAAGGTATAATCTAATAAGAAAGGGAAACAAAGGTAAAAGTTGAAAACCTATTATTTTTTATACCTTAAATATGTTTCTAAAGTACATTATCATATTGCACTGCCGTTTTCTTAATGTTGGTCATTTCTAAAGTATCAAATAGGCATTTCAATGTAAAAAATTAAATTTAGTTTTATTTATGGACGCTCTTTAACTGCTATCGTTCTTGCATCTCTCTTTTTATATTGGGCGTGAAAGACCGGAAAGTTTGCTCAGAGTCCTCTATCAGCTTGAGGTTCTTTTACGTGCAGTAAATGTACGATACGGGAGTACCGGCTTTACTTCCCTTCCGAAGGAAACCATGCTAAGGATTTTTATACCCGAAAAAATGCATCGCTCTTCGCCGGGTTTGAACCCATGACCTCAGGAACTAGAGGCTAGCATGGTACTCCTAGACCATGGAGGACGACTCATTTCGCTGCCGCTGGGACGTTGATGCAATGTTCAGTATTAGACTTTAAGTCTGTTTTTAATTCAAAATACTCTTGAGTCAGACGGATTTTAAATTCCCTACTGCTTGAAGGTTTTAGAAGAGCTATTTTTTAAGTTCAAAATAAACATGTGGAGCAAATGCAATAAACAGTTTGGTTCGAAGAGCATTTTATATTGGTACCTTTACCAAAATGTTTTAGTTACCAGTATGAACAGCTAATGTCTCAAAAAGGATTTGATATATTTCATTAAAACTCCGTGTTTTCAATTTTCTTATGTTCTTTAAACGTTCAGGTTAATCAAAACCTGTTTTACGCTTAGTTTTATAAAACTGCATTGACTTAAGTTTATAATAATAATAATAATAATAATAATAATAATAATAATAATGGTAATGTTGATATTAGTACCAGTGACAACAGTTCATATGTTTAACGACAGTTTTGCTTTTAAGCTTATAAAGCAGTGGCTGCAAATGTTAAATACAGCAATAATAATAATAATAATAATAATAATAATAATTATTATTATTATTATATTACCATATAACCACATATGCACCAATGCATTTGTACAGTCCGATGCAAAAAAAAACCGTACCGATGCGTTTAATTTCCTGTAGCGTTTTCCTGTATTTAATGTTGGCAGAATACCTTTATTAGTTGTGTTCCAACCAAAACAATTGTGCTAATCTCTTATTGAACTGAACAAAGTGAGTGGTGAAAGGTGTGGAAAACGTAAGCATTTTACCTGAGTGGATGCAGGGTACTAGCCAGACACTCGCTAGATCTGTCCGTCTCTTATTGGTTTGATGTCAAACGTCTGGCACTCAAACCCTAGAAAGTAACAGGGGGAGGGGTAAGACAAAAATTATGTGAAGCGGTTGGATAAATCTGGCTTTAAATAATGTCTTCTTTATTACACATGTCATTTGGAAGCAACAAAGGATATGGACAACAAACCAAAAAATTATTGCCCTTTTTGAGAAAGGTTATAGCGGAGCAAGAACTGCGGACCTATGGAATATCTCCAAGAAACTGCGTTAAAGTGGTGAAAGAAATACCACGAATGGGGTTACTAGACAGGAAAACCAGGTTCCTATTTAATTATAAATCCATAAAGCAGTTCGCATAACACCAGAAGCATGAAAAACATATCACAACGGGATAAAAAAACAAAATTAAAGAACATTTGAAAAAAAGAAAGGTTAAAAATAAAGTTTTCAGGAGAGATAAAAAAGTATTTACTTTGAATAACTGATTTAATATGGTAGAGCATTATGTGGTTGTCATTCTTTTATTATTATTATTATTATTATTATTATTATTATTGTCACTTTGTCCAGTTCAACTGTCATTCTTCTTTATTTTTATTGTCACTTTTTTCTTTTAGGTAGTTAACTTGACTGGGAGTTCACTTCCCTAATTTTCACAATCACATCTGTGAACCCGTTCAGTTCTCCATCATTTCACTTCCGTCTTGACGTAGCCTCCTCTTTCGGATGATTCGCCTACTGGGCAGTCGGACACAAGACATCCACGATCATTCGCTCCGCAGCAACACCCTTTGCACGCCACAGCAGTCCTCACAAGCTCGCTCGGAGAGCCCCGCTTGATGTCACACGGGAAACTCACCAGCCAACTCGCTCGCTCAACTCAACTAACTGATCTTGCGAGAAAGCTCGCTTGTATAGGCAATGGAAATTTCCACAGGGGACTCGAACGTTCGAGGAGAAAACTCTTACAAGTTTCTAGTTATCTAACGATGGCACTTCAGGCGTTTACGATGGCGAGCGCTATTCATCGTTGTTTAACTTCGACTGTCCAGCGCCAACCTCCCGATAACCTTGGGGCGTAAGCAATTAAGCTTTGCTCATTGCAGAATATGTGCCAGTCAGTTGTTGACATAGCAGAAAGGAAGGTTTACTAGTATGTGATCATTATTCACGTCACTCCATTCTAGAAGTGAGTTGTTATGCCTTTTTCTTTAAGTAAGCACATTCTAGTAGAAAACAGGAAAGTTCCGAATCACCAAATATAGTGTACAGTGGTGTAAAGAACGTGCCGATGCTTTTGGTTTCCTATAGTGTTTTTCTGTATTTGGTTGGCAGAAACCCTTTATCAGCTGTTTTCCACACCTACACGGTTGTACTAATCTCTTATTGGTTTGAGCAAATGGCGGTGAAAGGGTTAGGAAGGTGAAGCGCTTTATTTGAGTGGCTAAAAGGTACACGCGAGACACTCATCAGATTTGTGCGCCTCCTAAAGGTTTGATGTCAAAAGTCTGGCACGCAAAACTTAACCAATGAACAGTGTAACAATGAAGGAATGAGGGGAGGTAAGCAAAACATTGTGTGAAGTGGTTGAATGAAATTAGCTTTTAAACATAGTCCATTTTATTCTTTATTATATATGTCATTTGAATGGAACAAAGAACGTGGACAACAAACTGAAAGTTTTTCCCTTATTGAGCAAGATTATGGCGCTGAGAGGGTTGCAGAGTTATATGGAGATCTCCAAGAAAAGCGTCAAAATGGTGGAAGAAATACCACGAACGGGGTTACTGGACACGCAAACCAGGTAGCGTATTTAATTATAAATGCAGTCTGCATGACACCAGAAGCATCAAGATCATATCACAGGGGGATAAAAATAAAACTGTAGAGCGTCGGCAGAGGTAAAGAGTATTTTATTTTAAATAGTTTATTTAATTGATTAGGGCATTATGGGGCTATTATTATTGTTATTATTATTTCCTTCTGATAACAATGGTTTGTAAAGCAGCAAGAGCAAGAGACATATTTATTTTGAGCTTTAAGATAACACGAACAGGTTTCGTACTCCGAAAAGAGATGAAAAATTTAAATTGGGTTTTATTTATGGACGCTCTTTAATGTCCCATTCTATGTATATTGGAAGTGAAAGACCGGTAATTTTGCTCATATGCCTCTTTATCAGGCTTGAGGTTCTTTTACGTGCCGTAAACCTACGACACGGTACCACAGGCTTTACTTCTCTTCCGAAGGAAGTCATGCTAAGCATTTTTACGCCCGAAATAAATCCATCGCCCTCCGCCGGCTTGAACCCGCAACCTCGGGAACTAGAGGCTAGCATGGTAACTACTACACCACGAAGAACGACAAAACAGAGGTGAAAAAGCATGGTATGGAACTCAGTTATGCACAAATGAATCACGTAAAACGAAAAAGCATTATAAAATGTTTCGCAAAACATAGGATTTTCGCATTACTTGAAAAGGGTTGGCAACCTTCCTTAAACTCCATTTCTTGCAAAATTCTGATAATACAATTTATTTAAGATAATATTAGTTCCGAATCAATTATACATAGTAGAAGCAGAATAAAGAATTCAATGACATGGATGGAATTCGAAACATTAACTAGTGTTTCCTGTACCGCTGCTACACCATCTGAGCTGCACTATCGATATAACAGGCCAAGAGGTTCTCCATGTGAGTTAAATTTTCCCGATAAAACACAAGGAGCTCTCTACGTCTCTTGAGCTAACATACTCCATTGTCGACTTATATACTTTTTCATTCTGATTCTACCCTTCCAGCCTTCGGAAGGACAGTTAATAAAACTGAATTGATTATGTTTTCTCAATGAATCTAAAAGTGCCTTGGATTCTAGCCTCTGTTCGTATTCGCCATTGTGGAAAAAGTATATGCAAAGGCCGCCTATCAAATTGGCTTGTTAGAACCAGGTAAGGTGTGGGAAGTGCGTGGTGGAGCCATGGTTGTGGGAGGAGCTGCTTGATTAATTCCTTACAAACTTAACACACACTTCATTATATCGGCATGTTTTCCCCACCCGACTGTATATGTAAAGTACACAAAATATTACAAATATAAAACTCTGCAGAAGGGAGCGAGATTCCAACTCGTAACTTCTTCGTTATAAACTCGTTACCCTAACCATTCGTACATGCACGAAGCAAGCTGGGGATTAGTTGATCAAAGCAGCTGCCTAACAGGTAATACATATTCAGATATCGACTTATAACGCAAGGGAGGTATTATTATTATTGTGTAATATATTACGGAATATTATAGTAGTACTTGTATTAAAACGTTTTAATACTATAGAAAGTATACTTATTATCTAATATTAAACTCAAGCAGTATGCTGGTTATATGGAAGTGATAATCAAAGCTAAGTGTTAGTGCACCAAATACACTTACCTCGTATGCGGTGTTGGCAATAATAATGGGCTTTTAAATAAAATAACTGAAACAGAAGCAAGTAGTCTTACGTAAGTAATGATGAAACAGTTGAGATAATCTATCGTCCGGGATGTTGTCATATGGGTTGCCTAATCGAACAAAGTGGACGGCGAATCGGGAACACCGTGTATAATTGCAACTATACTTTACGTACAGAATAAATTCCATACTAAAAGCAACAAGCAACGCAATGAAAGACACCACGGATTCTTGAGATCGCTTACGTGAATGGCGTTCGTAGTGTAACAAATTCAGTAATCATGATTCCTTCTACATACATTGAAGCCACACGAGGGATGCCCATAGTATCTCACTTCCTTTTTGACGCCAGCGCATGTTCAAAGCGTTTCCATCGCTATAAACAGCACCAACTAAAACAAGGCATGAGCACCACTTTTTCGAGAAAAAAATTTGCCATACTGTTTAAGTTGTGTGTGCTAAAGAGAGTATGGCAACCTTTGCGGAATTTAGTGAAAATTAAAGGTGTTTTGGTGATTGATTTAAGATGATTATTACGTAGTTGCTGTTTATGTGTAACTGGCAATAGCTTTTAAGGGCTGTGTTCCCAACTGCAAGGGAAATTTAGAAAATTGTAGCAAACTCTATGTGTTCAAGTTCCCAAAGCATGAACGTTTCAGGGAACAGAAGTAGGTAGAGAAGGAGAGATCGAGGCCACAAATTCCGTTTATGTGGCAAGAGATAGGGAAAACGAAGAGAGACGAAAGGCTGGACCGGGATTGAAAAGAATAAAATGGGAGAAATAGGGAAATCGAGGAGAGGTGATAGGGATGGTAGGGATTGAAGGTGTTTGAAGGGCGGTTCTTTAACAATTTAGTGTTCAATTGATATGAAGTGGTAGGGATATACGGGCATCCACGTACGTTGTTGCGCATGTTGTATGATGTATAACTTAAGAGCTTTCTGTGGCGAATAAATCTATGTATATCTTAAACTAAACCCTCCTCTAATAATCTGTTCTATCCTAAGTTAGATCGCCCTTTGTTCATCACCCTTTGTTAGGTCTCCCTGTCCTATAATCTCATCATCTAAGCTAATCTAAACTAAACCTAACCTAAACTTCGCCCCATGTAGACCTATATCCGACACATTTCTTCATTTTACACTGATTTGCTGGTGTTTTAAAGTAGTTTATACCGTTTGGTGGGCGTATCAGGGATATTTACATCCATATTTGTTATGTTTTAGACAACTCCGATGTTTTTACAGTGATTTCAACATTTCTGCAGTCTTTTTGAGCACCTTTACAGGCATTTCAGACACTGATATAACCATTTTGGAAGCATTTTTACGAGTATTTTCGGTTCTGGAACAGTTTTTTTGGAATATTTTGGTACATTTCAGGGTACTTTGAAGATATTGTGCCTAATCTTACAGACTTTCTAGACACTGGAGAAGGCATTGCAGTGCACATCGGGTATGTTTTGAAGATATTTTAGTCCTTTTTACGAGCATTTTAAATACCAGGGCATGTATTTTAGGGTGTTGTGCAGGCTTTTCAAAGGTAATGTAGGTATTGGAGCAGGAATTGGCAGACATTTTGGTACATTTGGAAGGTATTTTTGCCAATGGTGCAGGTATTTTTGGGTACTGGCATAAGCTTTTAGAACATTTTGGATCACTGGTAGCGGTATTTCAGGCATTTGAAGGCGTTTAGAAGGTATGTTTAGGCAATGGGACAGGTGTTTTCAGGGTATTGGTGCATGGTTTTAGAACATTTCGAAACATTTTAGGGCATTTTAAGCTGTTTTAAAGTATTTGTCTAGAGTTTCCAGGCATTTGGAGCATCTTGTAAGTATGTTAGGCACTGGAGTGGGATATTTTCAGGAGGAGAGGCACTTTACGCCAATTTTACGCACTTTGAAGGCATTTAAGAAGCAGGAATAGCCATATCGAGCTCTGGTAGAGCTACTGCAGCGTTTTAGACTCATTTATGAGCATTTTTAACGTTCTGAAGCAATTCCACTATATTTGGACAGATATTTATCATATTTTATAGCAGCTTGATACTGTTTTCATGTTTGTTTGCTATCTTTTATTTCTATAAATTTTCCAGCGATGTTCTATGGTTTACAAGATTTTGTGGTATTTTCGGATATTTTTTATGGTTTTACAGTATAAGTTGTATTTTTTACTCGTTTTCGATAATTTATAAGCATTTTTCCTAATGTTACAGTACTATACACACACGCATATATCTTTTAAAGTCGTTTTCTAAATTTTTCGTAAACTTATGTATGTTGATCTGCCAGCGAGTAAGGCATGGAGGGATAAACTGTGTATGGTTTACAATATTTCTAAGGCATATACAAATATTCTAACCTCACAATATACAAACTTCCCATCCTCTATTCAATTCTGTCATTGTCTAACCTAACCTGATATCAGCCATTCTAATCTAAACAAGACCATTCCTTATCATCCATTGTATCCCGCCATCATCTACCCCATCCTTGCACCGAATGCCCGAACCTAACCTGAAGTATCCAATGCTAACCTAACCTAACCCGATAGCGATCATTCTAACCTAAACTGGATCAACCCTTATCATCTTATCTATCCTATCATCGTCTAAATTAACGTAGCACCAAACATCCTAACCTAACCTGACGTAGACAATCCTCTCACATCTATTCCGTCCTAGCATCGTCTAATATAACCTCACGCCGAACATCCTAACCTATCCCAGCATATGAAGCCTTATACCGTCATTTCATCATCTATCGTATGCTGTCATCGTTTAACCTAGCTTCGTATTAGCCATTCTGGGCTGAATAAGACCATAATGTAACAAAGCGTAACCAAACCTGACCGAAAACATAACCAAAGGTGAACAAACGGCAACAAAACGTGACGAAATGTGGCCATAAGGTGAGCAAAGTACAACCAGACATAAACAACCGTAACCAAAGGCGTAATAAAACTTAACCAAACGTAACAAAGAGGTAAAACGTCACAAAACGTAACTAAAAAGTAAACACACATAATCTAAACGCTAGACAACGTAACCAGCGCATTGCTAAGACAACCAGCTATCTCATCCGTCATAAAAATCAGTAAACTTTTACAATCAGTAAAAGGACCAACCTCACCTCACTATGCCTAGACCATCCTCTCATCCGTTATTCTACAGTCATCCCCTAACCTAATCTGAAACCATACTAACCTGATACCAAGCATTGTAACCTAAACTGGATCATTCCTTGTGATCTATCCTACATTCCACCTTCCCTATCCTAGCATCGAACATCCTCAGAAAAACAGAATGTATCCTACCATACCCTAAGCAATCCAGTGCTAGACGGACCTAAACTAGACAATAATTCATGACTTACACAAACAATATCCAAGCATCCTCCGGAAGTAGTCTCGTACTCTTTGATTTTACACTCATCTATTGTTGACAAAAGCTGGTGTCTGGTAGGCTCCCTCTTCATTTTCTTCTTAGGACTGCTTAATTCGCATACACCTTATGCCACTGTCCCGTATAACCATCACTGAACAATGCATTACAATATTTGCACTTGAAGAACCGCTTACAGCACATTTCATGTGATCTATTTCCATAACTTTGTGGAAAACTCGTTTCCACATTTGCTGCAGCTATAACCAGAAACACTTGAAATGATTTCCTGATATGTGGCGTTACGCATCTCTGCAATCTGCTAAACACCACGAAGTCCTTATAAATGCTAATCAATGTATCCTTGATCGCCTTATTTAAAGGAGCACACCTTTTCAACTTGACAACTTCTACACACTTTCGGGAGCTGATTTCATTTAGAGGAGACAATCTACTCGCA
This sequence comes from Deroplatys truncata, assembly GCA_030765065.1. Classification (NCBI taxonomy): domain Eukaryota; kingdom Metazoa; phylum Arthropoda; class Insecta; order Mantodea; family Mantidae; genus Deroplatys; species Deroplatys truncata. The sequence goes on from CM060990.1 coordinate 406,893,638, forward strand.
TCGAAGCAAATTAGCACAATGAAGATATGAACTCGAGGGGTACCTTATTTGTAGAGTAGGCACATACCTATAAGAAGGTCACCTGATTTTAGATCCGACTCGGTAATGTTTTTCGAGTTTTCGTGTTCCACGTTGGAACGCATATTTTAAACATTATGAGGTGTTAGGAAGATAATTTATACTAGGTGTTAAAAAAGTATTCCATATCTTGCGAGGTCGTAGTATGGACAAAAATAAGAAAAAATGCCCAGTGAACATGTGCTATAAAATGCATACCTTAAGAGCTATGAGCACTTATTCCTCTTCGCTACTGCGGAAGATCTCTTATACTGCAAGCTCTTTGCTATTACCTACCTACAGCAGACAGTGAACAAACGAGGACACATTATTCGCTTACTGTCTATTGTTACAGCATGCAGCAAACATCTGTTAGTGTTGTTACTGTAAACCGTATTCACAGTTCTGGGTAAGTGCAACGCATATTCTTACTAGTTCCAATGGAATCAGTCTGTGTTTTCACAAGTTTGTGAAGTGGTTTTACAATGCAGTTTTATCTTTAAAACTTTGGTGTATACAACCACTATTAATGATGTACAAACACTTAAGGAGGGCGTAATCAATACCTCCCTGTGGACTAGTGGTACCGTGCTAGCCTCTAGTTCCCAAGGTCGCGGGTTCAAACCCGGCGGAGGGTGATGGCTTCCTTCGGAAGGGAAGTAAAGCCGGGGGTCCCGTGTTGTAGATTTACGGCACGTAAAAGAACCTCAAGCCTGATAAAGAGGCCTCTGAGCAAAATTACCGGTCTTTCACGCCCAATATGGAATGAGACGCTAAGAACCATAGTTAAAGAGCGTCCATAAATGAAACTCAATTCAATTCCTGCCAGAGCTCCGTGACCAACCTGGAGTGGTGAGAGTGCGGAGAGAAGCATGGCTTACTATGAATGGGCACCATAATGAGCACCTCCCTTAGCGATGGTTCACAAGTGTAGGTCGTATGTAATTGTAAACAGATTAAATTAGAAGCTAGAAGTATCAGAGTAGTGTGTCCTCATTTGTTTACTGCCTTCTGTAGATCATACATAATAGTAAAGAGCTTGCAGTAGAAGAGGTGTTTCACAGTAGCAAAGATAAACAGGTGCTCATGTCTCTTAAGGTATGCATTTTAGAGCTGATGTTTACAGTGCATTTTTTCTTGTTATGGTCGATACTACCACCTTTCAAACTATGGGATACTATTTCTTCAGCAGCCTGTAAATTAAACATAATTTATTGCTTAATATCTATGTTTTCTCATTTTTATATACTCTTAATTCAATCATGCAATGAATTTAGTAACAAATGGCGATTAAGTGTCTAAACCTCTGGTATTTCACTAACATCTCAATGCAATTTTAACGCTCTAAACGTGATCGGAGGTTCAAAAAATTAATTCAACTTTAAAAGGTTTCCGTAAGAGCTAGTTTGTAGAACACCACTCGTTTCAGTGTCTTAAAATTCACCATATGACCTTACATCCCAGAATATACAGAATGTTTGACTCTATCAAACACTTTGAAACTCGTCCCATAACTACCTCTATATGATATCACGTACAAACAGAGACAAGTCCTCTCACACACCCAAAAGATGCATCCTTTAAAAGGTTACCACCGCCGTCGTCGCTACCGCCACTATTAAACCACCACCAGCAACACCACCACACCCACCACTACGATCATCTACCGTAACCAATAAATATAAAAAATAACAACACCAACATATCAGATATTACAGCAAAGTTAATCCATATCTCTCGCCGCAATAATTTAGCACTAGGTACTTAAAAATTAACGTAAACGATTATATTCCATTGTTTAGTCCACTTTCATACATACGTTTTATTATTTCACGTTTTGTCCTTTTTCATTCATACTATGCGTATTTCCTTCATGGTCCATAGAATCAGTACACAGGATGGGATTCCGTAGATGCTTAATACCAAATTCTTGCAGAAAACCATTACATCGCACTCCAATCCCGTGTAAAGTAATGTTTCTTGAGTTACACAAAGTGTAAACTTCTAGACTCGCACCAAACAGCATTTTATCAATAAAAATACTCAGGAAATTTATTTTCCTCAATAGTAGCTTCCATTTAACCTTTATTACACCCGTCAAAATCAATATCTTTGAAGATATCTGAAATGGACTCTTCGGGGCTCGATCTGTGACCCTTAGGCAATTATTATCATTATAACAGTATTTGTAGACTAGAACTTTTGTTTACTTTTTATTCGGCGTATTTATCTAAATTAGTTAATATTTATAAATAAATGCCATAGAATCAACAGACGAATTGAGGATATTTGGAAGCGAATTATTTAAAATCTCTATTCCAAATGTTAAACACAGTTATAGTTACTTTCGCCGTCAATCTAAGGATATGTCATAGTGTAGAGAGGAAAATCAAGGAGGCCATTGAAAGAGCGGATTTGAATAAAGGCCCTTTGAATTCTTATTTGTTTGCGATATTGTTTGCGGGTAATGATACCTATCGCTAAGCGTGCTGGCAGCTCTTTAGCACCTTTAGTCCCGGAGATAATTGACTTTTAAAAATTACAATTCGAACGCGGACATTATAAACTAGCTTATATATTCAGAGCTTATTACGGAATGGTGTAAATCCAATAAAACTCACTTACCTTTATCTAAATGACTCCAGCAGTTAACAAACATAGATTTATTGTCATACCCTAGATTTGAACCGTGAGTATTCTGCCGACTTCGAAAAAACATACAAATAATGCACTGTATGCCAAGAATGTAATTGCTATTTACGTGCTGCTCTGTCCCTTTTGATTCCGGACATATAAGCCGTTAAAAAGTTGACATCAAATGGCGCAGCTGGATTCATGCATATCGAAGGCATTTCTTCTGAAGATATCCATCTAAACTTTTTGAAAGAAGATGGTCGTCGGGAATACAGGGTGGCCCACTTAAGTTGAGACTGCACAATATCTCCAAAACTAAGCGTTGTAGAAATAAATGATTTTAATAATGGTTGCTTAATATTATGGGGGAAAGTAAATGTTATTAGTCTGTTTTGTTTGGAGGACGCTATAATTGTCATTTTACGGTCAATTTGATTTCTTTAAGGGACACTGGGAGTGAATTTTAAAGTTTCCATATTTCTGTATGGATATTTCTGACAATTTTACTGTGATTGCATTGTTGTTAAATTAATATGAGTACGAAATATTATTTAAAATGGACAAACAGTTTGCGAAATATTAATTATTTCATAAATTTTATTATATAAATCTATCACACAATCAAAACGATCCACGCGCCTCAAAAGTTGAGAAAATTAGTTGACATTTTTGGAATTGGAGCTTGAGTTACATTAAAAATAGTATGTCTTGAAGGTTCAGTATATTTTGTTGAGTGAATTATCATAATTTTTTTAGCAGTTAGATATTTTAATCTCTAAAATGAATCTTTTTTGATAAATATCTTTTTGGAAAATGATTATTGGTGTTGGAAACAGAATATTATGATGGATACTTCTGCAGATTCTGAGAAATTTTAGCTGTATTTAAAGAAAAACTGAGATGCGTGTTAAATTTTGAATGTGTGCAAATCAAGTTTTGAGAGTAACATTTATTTATAAAGTATTATGCTGGGAAACAGTGAATTGTATGCTTTGCATATCACAACTCCCCTGATTTATAATCCTGTGTGTTTGTACTTCCTTTTGAGTTCTTTTCCTATAATTTTGTGCGCTTTTGGCTACCTGCAGATCCTTACATTTTTGTAGCAGCAAACGTCCTCATCACGTAGAATCGAGTTTTATCAATGTGTGACTAATCTTTAAGGGACACTGGGACTGAATTTTGTAACTCTTTTGAAAGATATTTACTGGAAAGAGAGAGCAATGGGGTTTAAGGGTGCACAACAGCCCAGGTTATAAGCGCCCTCACTAAAATCTTCAATAGTTAAAATAAAATGACGATAAAATAGCGACTAAAGGAATAGCTAAAGCAAAGAAGTACAAGAGTAAGAACAACCAGTACCACTTGCGGTAGAACGCCAAGTGAAAGTCCTAGAGTGTTAAAATCAGGGATAAAACGGTTAAAAACAAGTTGCACAAATCTCATAAGTCAGAATAAACTGATAGGACAGTCTATATTTGGGCAGTAAAACCACTTTGGGAGAAAGAGCCTAAAAGACGTTCCACAACACTAAAAATATATGCAAGCGGATCGGAAATCCGGCCTGGCACAGACATACGCCGGCGTAAAGCAGCTAAAAAGACACAGGAGTAAAACGGACCATCAAAGTCACAATGTATACAAACTGGTGCGGGGTCACAATTTAATAAATAACTATGGCTGAAACGGCAATGTCCAATTCTCAGTCAGGTTAAAATTACCTCTTCGCGTCGAGAGTGGCGCATAGAGGTAACCCAGTTGATAGAGATGTGCTTAACTTCTCGCAGTTTGTTCCCCTGGACCATGGACCACTCATCTCCCCACCGCAAATAAATGGCGTGGCGTAAAACACAATTAAACCGCGCAAAGAACCAGAGGAGCTAAAACGCCTGGGCGATAAAATAGCAGCCTTAGTAGCAGCATCAGCGCTCTCGTTCCCTGGCAGGCCCACAAGACCAGGAATCCAGACAAACGACACGTTTGTGCCGGTACGGCCGAGAGTGTGAAGGCAATCCTGAACACGCTGCACAATAGGATGGTAAGTATACAACGGCTGGAGGCTAGGAAGTGCGCTCAGGGAATCCGAACATATAAAACACTGCTTTATACCATATCGCCGTACATAGAAGAGAGCCTGGAGTATACTAAAACGTTCGGCTGTAAAAATGGAACACTGCCGTGAAAGACGAAATTTAAAACTGTGGGGACCAACAACAAAGGTACATCCTACACCCTGATTGTCCTTCGATCCATCAGTACATATAAAAAAATCATCCCCGAGACTATTTGAGCGATAAAAAGGCAGAACGAAAGATGAAGCCGGAGGTCGTGGACTTTGCCATAGACGTCAGCCTCGGATAAAAAATGAGTTCTAGGTGCAGCCAAGGGGGAAAACTGCTTTCTCCCCAGGAAACCACACCAGGAAATTCGACGTCCAATCCCCGAAGCAGCTGCCGAAAACGTACTCCTGGAGGAAGAAGTGCCAGTGAGCAAGACTCATACAGACGATCTAAAGACCATCAAAAATGGCCCATGCTTTGGGTGTTCAGGTATGCTGGAGGTGCGGCGAGCATACTTGCAAAGAAGATTTCACGTCGATAAGACAACGGAGGTTCGGTAGCTTCAGCACAAAGACTGATGACAAGGCTGGTGTGAAATGCACCTGTGGATAGCCGAATATCCAGATGGTGAATGTCGTTTAGGCGACGTAGGATGGAAGATCGCACAGAACCACACACAATACACCCGTAGTCCAGTTTGGGGTGGACCAACATTCGATAAAGCCGCAAAAGAACTGTCCGGTCAGCTCTCGAAGACGTGCATAAAACTAATAAAATTGAAAGATAACGATGACACCGAGCTTTTAAATATGCTATGTGGGATGACCAACAGAGTTTTCTGTCAAAGAGTAAGCCCAGGAATTCACTTGTTCTGCGAAAGACATAGTTTCCGGGCCGAGTTGGAGGATAGGTTGGGGAACTCCTTTCGGCGCCAGAAATTGCCACACAGGGTCTTTTCGGAAGAAAACCGCAACCCAAGTGTAATACTCAAGGAGTAAAGACTATCAAGCCAACGCTGGAGTAGTCGTTCAATGAGGATGGTCCGCCGAGAGGTAAAGTAGATAGCAAAATCGGCAACAAAAAGTGACGCTGAAATTCCTGCTGGAACACAGTCCACAATAGAGTTATTAGCTACAGCAAACAGTGTGACTCTGAGCACAGAGCCCTAAGGTACTCTGTCCCCCTGAGAAAAAAGCTCGGATAAAACCGAACCCACACGTAACTGAAATATCGGTCCTTCATAAACTCCCGAACGAAGACATGGAGACGGCCACGAAAACCCCATCGATGGAGAATAACAAGAATGCCTGTCCACCAGCAAGTATCATAAGCTTTCTCTAGGTCGAAAAATACGGATACAGTATGACACCGATGTACAAATCCATTCATTATGGCTGTGAAAAGGTTGACTAGATGGTAAAAAATGGAGCGGTGCCAGCGGAAATCACACTGCACTTTCGTTAAAAGCTTCAGCGCACGTTGATCATGCGTTCCATAGCCTTGCAAACGCAACTGGTTAGGGAAATCGGGAGGTAACTGGAAGGTAGTTGACGATCCTTCCCAGGTTTCAATATGGCAACAATGCTGGCTTCACGCCATAATTAGGGAGAAAGCGCTTACCTTCACTAGACAGATGCTGGAGCAGTAACACATGTACGACATCGGGCCCAGGGGCAGATAGCCAAGAGGTAGCTAGGGCATGTTCCAGCTCGCGCAACGAAAAGGGATGGTTATAATCTTCCGGTTGCCCGAGCGAAAGGATATATCTTGAGCTTCCATTGCAAACTTATAGGCAAGAAATCCAGGAGATAAGTGGTGGAACTGAAGGTGACTTCAAATATCGTGCCCAGGGGGTCGGCGATAACGGTAGGATCAACCACGATGTCAGTACCTATTCTAAGACCGGGTATAGTAGTGAGATCTGGTTTATCGGCTACGCACTTAAGTTTGTCCCAAATGACGGATATGGGGTTAATCTATTAAAGCTTGCCACATATCGGGAAAAGAGGCCTGTTTACTAATGCGAATATCCTTCGAACCCTCGCACGCAGTTGTTTATAAATTATCAAGTTCTCTGTAGTAGGATACCGTCTAATGATTCTCAGCATACCTCTTCGTTCACGAATTGATTTCCGATAATCTTCGTTCCCCCAAGGTACCGGTAGACGTTTGCGGTGGGAAGACGTATGGAGCATTCGGCGGCGACCATTATCACTGAAGTCAGGTACGCTATCATGTGGTCAATATTTGGAAATTCGCGCCAGAGAAGCAGGCAAGACACAAATAATGTTCCCAGTCTGCCTTATTGAATGAAACTTAGAAATATACCAGTGGAAGATACAGTAGTCGTAAGTAAAGTGATGAATGAAATGCTCACTAGTATGCGTATCGGAAATGATGTTCCATACCAAACGACTAGCAAGCTGTGCAGAACAAAGACTCAAATCTATATAGGAATGTGTCCAACATACTTTGGAGAGAAATTTTGGTTCTTCAGTGTTCATGACGCAAAGATTAAGTTGATCAATGAGGTCAGAAATAACGCCTCCCCACGCGTATGTCCATAGAGACCCCCAAAGAGTACGATGAGCATTGAAATCCCCCAACAATAAGTAAGTGAAGGGAGTTGGGACACTAGATGAAGAAGATCAGCCAATACGAGGGGAGAGGAAGGCGGAACATAAATGTTGCACATGGAAAAACGAAAACCAGGAACAGAAACATGCACAGCAACAGCTTGCTGGGGAGTATTGAGCGGAAGAGGTTCATAAAACACATAGTTTGAATACAGGTCATAACTCCGCCATGAGCAGGAGAACACTCCCCCGGTGCTACATCGTAGCGCACCACTGAGAATCTCAGCAAAACAAATGCATTTTGAGGACGAAGTTTGGTCTCCTGCAAGCAAACGATAAGTGGTGCATGAGGCATAATAGAACCTGCAATTCAGCTCATTGTGCCCGCACACCACGTATATTCTACTGGAGGAGAGCCATTAGGAAGGCCAAAAAGCAGATGGGTGGAAAAACGTACAGGCGGCAAGAAGACACTTATGAAGCACCTTAGGCTACAATGGTACGGTTTAGCTCAATCTTTTTCATGCGCATGGGACTGCGGCTTGGTCTATTGCGACCGACAACCTGGAAGCTATCCGCATCGCCATCGCTGCTACCAGTGTCAGAGCATGTCGCCCGAGTATGAGAGCGGGAGCGACTCGTGGGACGACGTGTGGGTTTTTTGCGGTTGGTTCGGTCAGAAACGGTGCTAGAGGTGGAATCTGCAGTGGGTTGTATGAAAGAAGTAGGCTGTGGATGCGTGGTTAGGGAAAGGACGAAATTGGAAGCGCTGTCGGTTTGGATGTCTACAGAAACACGACAACGACAGACGGGAGATATCTGCGCCACGGCATCCTGCTTCAGAACGCCCTCGCGGACGGCAGCAGAATACTTCAGGGAGGTAGTCGGGTGTAGTTCGTGGTAACGCTTCCGCGCTTCTGTAAACGTTAAGCGCTCCTGATCCATATTTATTGGATACCCCTTTCCTATAGCAACCATGTGCACTCTTTGGAGCTGGACGGATGAGCACAAGTGGGGTATTGAGATCACATCGATCCGTCATGCGCGGATCTTCCACAGCGGGGACCAACAGGCGAGCCGGAAAAACGCTGCTGGGTGTGCCCAAACTCCTGGCAGCGGAAGCAGCGTATTGGATTTGGTATATAAGGCCGTACAGGCTCACTCTCATAGCCGCAGATGTTGTAGGTGGATAATTCGGTCCACTCAAAGGTCAGAAACACCGAGCGGAGGGGAAACCGCTTGTCATCACTGAGGCGATACGACGCAGGAACCCCTTGATAAGACAGGCAATTCACAATTTCCTCATTGGAAAGGCCGTCTATATTGGCGGTTGTTACCACACCTCGGCTGCTGTTGATCGTTCTGTGTTTTTCCACCTTAATGGGGTAGGATCCCAGGAGAGTTGTGTTCAATACCTTCGCCGGTTGTTCGTCATGTATCACTTCTATTAGATGCACGCCATCCCTACAATGCGTTTCGTTTTTCACTTTTCCACAGATACGATCGATATCTTTTTGTTATAAAACGGACTGACATCCCGCATCGTCTTGACTTCACAATTCAGACGCATTACAAAAAACTAATTGTTCAGGAGGTTAAGCACAGATGAGTCATCATGCGAAGAGCCCCCTTTCGGAACCGTCAGCGTCTGCCTGCCATCCGATGGATGTAAAATAAAAGACACCCAAGTCTTCCGGTCTCAAAGAATACTTCAGAGGAGTTAACCGCCGACTGTCACTACTTACCGGTATACGACAGTTTCACCACAGGCAGGCCCGACTTTATGCCACTACCACTGGAATAACCGCCAGTGGCCCCCAACTTAGGGCAATCTGTCTTAACAGAGTCAACACGGATTCAGGGGACATTTGGTTGATTACACCGGGCGCAGACAGCGGTAACACGTCGAGTCTCCCCGGTCAACCCAGCCACGCGCAGTCGCCCTATGGGCTACGTGGGTGCACATGACAATATAACGGCTGTGCACCTTATGTCATATGAAAGGGGTAGCGAGGATGGTGCACACGACCGTCATGCTTGAAAACTCCGGAGAGCATGCAAGTTGGAAGCCGCGCTGAAACCGTGGGACAACAACTACGGAGATAGGAAAGATCCCTGTTGGTGAGAGGTGTTAATAAACCTAAAGAACCTAAACCTAGTGTAAGAAATAATTGTAAAAGGGGAAGAGTAAAATAAATAAAGATAACGTGGCCAATTCAGGTGGAGATGAGGCGATGGCAATGGTGAGGACTGGATCGGGCATCTCGTGTACGCCAAACCCGTACTCACATAAAGTGAGCCTCTGGGGTATTTACCGGAGAATGGGTACATTTGTTAACGGGTAAATAGAGAAATAGCTCCCAAAGCTTAAAGCTCTAGCTCAAATAATTTCTCAGATAATACAATTAAATATTTTTCATTAGCAAGAAAACTTCAAATTACCATGTACATGCACAGTTGTCAGAGAACTATGACATTAACGTTTTCTTATAGTTTAGTACAATGAATAGAAATCTAAGCATTTGATTCAAATTGATGTTATTATTTGTATGGCAACAAAATTTTCTTTTTATGAAGTTCATGTCATGATTTTGAGTATAAACTAACTTTTGTGAGCCAATGAGTAAACAAATCATAAAAAGCATCCTTCAATCTTTATATATTACATTTGAGAAGATGTGTGCAAAATTCAATACAAATCAGAGCAAAACTGAAATGCAAGGAATCATTTTCATGTGCAAAAATGAAGAAGTGAGAAAATAAATGCATCTTACTAAGGCATGCACGTTGTTTTTAGATTTACATCTTATCGGGTACTTAGAACTGCTCTGAAGCATATGTTTTTCCATCCTTTTCTATTTGGCTTCCTCTGTTTTCATGTTTGGTAATTTATTCTTCCTGCGAGCTGTTTTATTCTTCTCAGTTGAAGATTGAGCACCCAAGTATTTTCTTCTGTTGTCGCATCCCTTTATAATCACATCTGATACACTGCAAATTGTAGTATTCTTTATAGTAGATTTCATTTCTTCTGCAGCCGAGCACCCCTTAATAAATTCTGAGAAGCATTTGTTACAGCAATTGTGATGCTCTTCTTAGATACAAACATTTCTATTGGACATTCCTCCATAACATGGCATGCAGCAATTCATGTAAATGTGTGTATCATTTCTTACACAATTACGCAGCAGCTCATCACAGGCTAGTCTTTGGTATACAGGCATTATCTTGGAAACAGTTGATTCAGAAGGTTGTATTGGCGTTTTATTATTGGTATCAGCTTGTGAACCATTTGCTGTACTTTTGTTGTAAAAGCACCAGGAGTCTGTGCCAGTGGGATATTTGCCATGATGGGATTTGTTGTCTTGACATGCAATGACTGAGAATGGCACAAAAAGCAATTTTCATACCAAATTTATCAGGAATATTTTGTACTATAGTATTTCTATTGTTAGAAGTTAATTTGCTAAAAATGCCATTACACGTTTTCTGTTTATTTCAAATGGAAACGTCTAGATTTTTTGTCTTTATTCTCACGAGGACTCGGATATTTCTGGGTAGAGCTAAAACCACAGTTGCTGCACAACACACATAAACTTTGAGCAAATTCATGTCTTTCTCTAATTTGTAAAGTCACACTTGAACACTCACATTCACTACAGTTGACATTTTCAAACAACTCACTCAAAGTTTGCTTTGAATACTGAAAACATGTGGTACATAAACAACAAAGTGTATCAAAAGATGTGTGAAGTAGGTATATAAACAAAGCCTTAAACAACCAATAAGTTATTAAAATAACTGCAAGATGTTGTAAAATAGGATAATAAGCGTAAATGGAAAGAATTTTTATGAATTAAACTCCTACTGTACCAAAATATAGGTTTATTTTTCAAAGTTCTAAACTTGCGTACATTACGTAGTAAATAGTAATGTATTTACGCGTCAGATGGAAGCAAAAAGCAGGTAATTATGTGTGATCCTGAAATGTGACCACATAAATTGAAAAATATACAGAAATTAGCAAATTATAATGCTTTACGTATAGAAATAGGAAATGGGTGGGTCCAGTTGGGTATTAAAGGAGGGCACGAATGATTTAAACATGTCGCTGGGCTTTTAAAAATAGCAGACAGCGAAAAATGTTTGGCCAAAATGCCTCACAAGTGTCTGTAGAATATTTATATGGTACAATTAAAAACCGAAAATGTTGTCATTTTCTTTTCAAAGTTCACACCCAGTATCCCTCAAATGGAACTTGTATTTTGTATGTTCTTTTCGCATTAGAAACTGGTTTTATAAAAAGTTGATTATGTATTGAGGAATAAGGAAACAAAGTGAAAAATGTTGCTTTCCAGTTACTAAACGTAACTTGACCCTCAAATGACCGTTAATGAATGGCCGAATCATTCATTGCGGTCTTTCTGCATAGCCATTCAGAATTTCTGTTGTTATTTGCGATGATGTAAGAACCAATTGCAAAGTACTTTATACAAATGTTGTTAGACTTTTATAAGGAGTGATAAAGCAACATAAAAAGGTAGATTCTTATTTAAAAATTAAATTGACCTTAAAATGACCATCACAACGCCCTACAAATAAAACAGGACTATTGTCATTTGCTTTCCCTCATAATTTCGAGCAACGTTTATTCAAGACACTTCTTTCTACATGGCTCAGTTTTGGAGATATTGTACAGTCTCAAGTTAAATGGTCCACCCCTGTATATTTTAGAAGTTATATAGTATATTCTATTCAGCTCCATGATCTGCATAACGATTTACCATTCCTGCTCGAAAGCCTGAAACCAAGGTAGAAGCTAAATGCTTATATTGGACCTCGGAAAGTATGTTGTCCATTATAACAGCTCGAAGCATGTTGTTTTGTACCTACTACAGCTTATAAAGATTCATTGTTCACTACAATTTTGCTAATCGCAATGGTTAAAACCGTTTTAATAACAAGGTACGAGAACAGGCTTGAAACGGTTTTGAGGATATCTACAAGATGTTCAACGATGCCATATTCGGGAAAACAATGGAGAACATCCGGAATCGTACGGATATTATGACTTGTGACAGATTGTAAAAGGTTGGAAAAACTTATAACAAAACATATATTCTTTGATAGAACTATATGTGTAGCTCTACACGTGGTTTCACGGCACATTGTGTTAACCAAACTAATATGCATAGGCATGAGTGTGCTAGACATTTCAAAACACGCATGTACTCGTATCAATATGATGTGTTACTTCTGTATTATGGAGGTGAAAACCTCAAACTGCTGTATATGCATACTGACTCATCCATCAAGTGACTAAAATAGAGTTGTACCAGAATAAACCACACATGTTTCAGTACCCAGATGCCTCTTTTTACGTTACGAATCATATATTATATTCAGTTCAAAAACGTTTGGGGAAAATTTAAAGATGAAGCTAAGAAAAAGCATTCAACGCTCTGTGGATTTTAGACCTAAAATGTACACACTCGATATTGTGGAAACTATAATAAAATAATTAAAGGAATTAAACAAACCGCTGTTAACCTCCATATGGCATTGAATGCTTATCTGGATTAACTAAGAACCAATGAAACCATAAGAACCCCGATTAATTTAACTCGCTCATGTCATACCGTTTTGATAGTTGAACCTGACGAGATGGCTCTATCGTCTAATGACCAGAAAAGAGTGATTGAAAATGATAACTAATCCAGTTTTATTTATGGACATTCTTGAACCAGTATGCTCCTAGGCGGCCCATTCTATTTTGGGCGTGAAAGACCGAAAGCTTTTCTCAGAAGCCTCTTTATCAGGCTTGAGGTTCTTTATCATGCCATACTTGTACGAACGGGACCGCCGGCTTTACTTCGCTTCCAAAGGAAGACATGCTAAGAATTTTTACGCCCGAAAAAGTCCATTTCCTTCCCTCAGCTTTAAATTCGCGACCTCGGGGAGCTAAATGCCAGCATGGTACCCCTAGACCACGAAGGACGACAATACTGTAGATGCTGGAATATCTGTATATGCTTATGGTCATTATAGCATTGAGGGCCCTACACAAGAGAATGTGTTGCATAGCTTTAATATGTTGGTTTTCCCATGAGACTGATTACAGAAAATGGAGGTTTACTCTACTATCACACACATAAACCCAGCATAAGCATGATTACGAAGGAAGAAGCTGTAGGATAATGAAAGTAAAAGGCAATAACTCGGGAGTAACTTCTAGTGCTGGCCTCAAGCTCAGATAGAAGAGGAGAGACGCCAATTACAAAACTAAAATAAAGCTCGAAATAAAGCTACGTTGACATAAAACATTCTAATTGAGACACTCATGGAATAAAACCTGAATAAGCCGCCTTAAATTCGATAAACCAAACTAAAGATGGGTTTTGTTTAGGTTAGGTTAGAAAATTGAATCTCTAAGGCAGGATTGGATTGGTTATTTTACCCTAGGATGGTTAGGTTAGGCTTGTATCTTATTGTGTAAGTTAGGAAGTTTAGTTTAGGTTCTGGTTTAGGTTAGCTTAGCATTCGATTGCTTAGGCTAGAGTAGAATACATTCTGTTTAGCTTAAGAAGTTCGACGTGAGATTAAGGAATGTCGGATGCAGGAAAGATGATAAGGGATGGTCTGGTATATGCGAGAATGCTTTGTATGAAGTTAGTATGATATCACATTGAGATAGGTGATGACTGTAGAAAAGATGCTGAGGGGATGATCTGCTTAAGATTAGGTGAGATTAGTCTTGCATACTGATTTTCTAAGTTATTACGGATGAGTTAAGTTATATTGTGTTAGTAATGGGTTGGTTAAGATTGGTCCCGCCTTTGTTACGCCTGGTGTCGTCTTGGTTACGTTTTGGTCACTTTTGATTACGGTTTTCGTTACGTTCTTTATTGCCCTTTTTCGCATCATGAGTTACTCTTGGTTACGATTGGTTGGGTTTTGGTCACGTTTTGTTACCTTTATCCGCCTTTGGTTACGTTTGATCAGATATTGGCCACGTTTGTTCACGTTCAGTCTCAGTTGGCCACGTTATGGTTACATTTGGTCACGTTTGGTTACGTTTTTATGTCAGGGTTTTTTAAGGGTAGAGTAGTGGTTAGGTTAGATTATGTCATGTTGGAATAGATGACGAGATCTGGGAAATGTTAGGCTAGGATAGGTTAAAATGTTTGGTGTTAGTTTAGAAAACTAATATAAGAGAATTGTCTAAGTCAGGTTAGGTTAGGAAGTTTTGTGCGAGGTTACGTTAGACAATAGTAGGCTAGAATAGATGTCAAGGTTTGATCTATTTTAGGTTAGAATGGTCGGTATCAGATTCGGTTAGGTTAGTGTTGGATAGCTCAGGTTATGTTAGAGCGTTCGGTTAGCTGAATATGCCTTAGAAGGGATGTAAATCATACACTTTGTTCGGCCAGGTTTAACACGCCTGCAGCTCAAATTGAAGTTATTTATAAAATATTTAGAACAGATTTTAGAGATCATATAAAATGTACGGTAAAGTTAGACAAAATGCATATTACGTGTCAAAAACGAGTGAAAAATACACATAATAGTGTAATGGGGTAAAAAGCTCCGAAAAGGCCATGAAGTTGTAAACCATAGCAAATCGCTATAAAAGCTATAGAAATACCTGTAAAACTTAACAAATCAACATGAAAATAGCACAAAGCTACTACATATAAAACGGGAGAAATTGCTCCAGAATACAGTAGAATGGCTACACAGCGCTCAACATGTTCACGAAGGAGCACAAAGCCCTATAATAGTGTTCAAAATACCTCTACCAGAGCTCTAGATACCTATACCTGCGCATTAACCCTAAAGAGGTGGCGCGGGGTATTTTCTGACCCCAGTAAGTTTTATTTGCAAGTTATACATAATGATTTCGTATATCTGAACCCTGCCTTTCCCTTACCTTTCACTGCATTCCTTGGCTTTTGTTGGAGGTCATTAGCATTGAAAAACAGCTCATACATTCCTAGAATATAGGCTATTTGTGTTCTACGGGTGAAATGAGGGCAGGAAATACCCCACGCCACCTCTCCCGTTGCCTGTTATGTGTCTCGTCTGCATATTGTTTTTGTAGTTACAGTGCGTTTTCAGCTGAACCTTCGAGAAGTTATGGTTATAATATTTACGTATTTTTTAGTCTTAAACGTAGTGCTGTTTTTATATGAATATGTGTTATGAGGAACATCAGGCAAGGTCATTAGCCCTAATAAGGGAAGTGGAAGAAGAGGAAGCATTAGGTGGTGAAGGCAGCGAAACCGAAGATGAACTTGAAATACTGAGTTCAAATAGTGAAAGTGAGCAAAGTGCAGAAGAGGATCGAGTTACGGCATGCAAAATGGTTCAGTCTCCTCAAAATTAACGTACTTGCTCCCACAAGATAGTGACTCACTTACCAGGTGTAAAAATCTGCAGCTAAAAATGCAAAATCTTCTATAGAATTATTGCTTGAGAAAATACGGCATTTTATAAATGCAGCACAACCAGAAAACGAAGAACAGGAATTGCCAGTAAAGAAAAGAATGAGGTGTAATGTGTGTCCGAGAATGCACACAGAAAGACAAAACTTTCGTGTGTAAAATGCAAGCAGCAGGTGTGCAAAGACCATAGTCTAGTTGCGTGTAGGAGTTGTGTGTGAATTATAATATGAGTATCAACATATGTTCTTACTCGAGATGAAAAACACATTAACGGTGATAATTTATGACTATGAGTGAAGTGAACATTTAAATATATTTTTTGTGCTGCACATCAGTCCAAATTGCAAGGAACTGTCAATTCAGTGTTGTTGTTTTATTTTTTAAAGTAAGTTTCTACAACCAACAGTTATTTTAATACATAATGTATTACTCGGTATATGTAAGCAATAATTAGATAAATTTATTAATTCGGTCCATTTACAGCAATCGTTTAATTCCTGGGGAAGACGGTGACCCCGCGCCACCACTAATGTAAGACATACATTCGCCACCTGTCTAGGGTTAAATGCCTTCAAAGTGCGTAAAATGGGCGCATAGTGCCTCCAATGTCAAAAATGTCCCACTGCATTGCCTAAAATGCTCTCGAATGCTCCAAATACCTAGAAAACTGTATAAAATTCTGTAAAACAGCATAGAATACCCACAAAATATCTAGAAATGCTGTAAAACCATGTACCAATACCCTCAAAATACCTGTTACCTTGCCTGAAAATACCTGCTCCATTGACTGAAAATACCTTCATGAAATACCTGAGATGCCGTTGCCAGTTTCCAAATTGTTCTAAAAACGTTTTTTATTTAATTGCTTTAATAACTGAAAAGACACACTCATATGTACCGCCGAAGAGTAAAAGCAATTGCAGCGAGGATTTGTGCACTTTAGGAAAACGCTCTTTTCATAGTACTTCGAAAACATTTTCAGGAAAAGCCCACGTTTTGGCCAGGAAGAATGGATCAGCCTGAAAATCACAAATCTCCAGTTGAAGTCCAGGGGCACCTGACTCACATGGACTTCTAAAGGGTTGCTGAAGAGAGCAAACTTTGGCTTCAGAGCACCAACGACTTCGAATCTGTTCTTGAAATTGAAATTGAGTTTTTTATTTATGGACGCTCTTTAACTGCTGTGGTTCTTAGCATCCCACTCTATATTGGGCGTGAAAAGAACGGTAATTTTGCTCAGAGGTCTATTTATCAGGCCTGAGGTTCCTTTACGTGTCATAAATCTATGACATGGAAACACCGGCTTTACTTCCTTTCCGAAAAAAGCCCTTCTAAGAATTTATACGCCCGAAAAAATCCATCGTCCTCCGCTGTGTTTGAACGCGCGATCTCAGGAAATAGAAGCTAGCATGGTAACTACTATACTACGGAGAACGACAAAAATTCGTTCTAGAACTGCTCCTTCACTTCAGTTATGATTTCCTAACATTTACGTGTCACCCTCCGTGGTGTAGTGGTTACCACGCTAGCCTCTATTTCCTAAGGTCGGGAGATCAAACCCAGTGGAGGGCGATGGATTATTTCGGGCGTAAACATCCTTGGGAATATCTTATTTTCCTCAGTGGAAATGACCATTTTATATCACATCATTTTATTAATTCACCGTCCCTAAAGCACCTTTTTCTCTTTGCTAGTTCCAAACATACCGCAAAAGAATCTGTCAAATCTGTGGTGTTTTATGGCTGGCGAAAAATATCCTTCTACGTTGTTAGCGTCTAACTCAAATCATTGAACACGCAATTGTTTACTGCTGCTTGGTGTACGTCGTAATTTGTTTTATATAAACTAGTATAGTGTCCACTTATGTTGCATTCCTTTACAACACTTCCAACGTGCGCACAAATAACGCATTGTGGTTTACCTTCATGATCAATAAAAATAACTGTCTTGTCACTTAGACTGAGATTGCCGTTTCTCGTCTGCAACACGACGACTTTTCGGTTCCGCCATTTTGATCGTCAGGTATGACAGCCTTACAGATCACAGAACAACAAGACACACCTTGAAGAGTAAAGGTTTACATCGAGATGACGGTGATTTAGGGTTAAAAATCCAGCGCACATAAGGTGCTGCCATATCTCGGAGGAAAACATACTACTCATACGTCATTGACTGAACTGCCATCTAGCAGAGACTAGAAAAATCTTGTATTCAAATCTAACGCAAAATTTCCCCTACCGGTTTATGCATAGAAATTACAAAATCATATTCATTAAGTATGAGAGAGCGGAGGGTAACAAAAACAATGGGCATGTGCGAGTTGGAGCATACTGGTCTAACACATAATAAATATGGGTGTAAATATGTCCTCAAGAAGGTATAAAATACGGTAAAACACCAGCAAATCAGAGTAAAATAGCTGAAATGACTCGAGCTCAGGCCTACACGGGGTGCGGTCTATGTTAGTTTAGGTTAGGTTAGGGATGATGATGATGATGAGATGCGGTTTAAGGGCGCTAAAGAGCCAAGGTCATCAGCGCACTTAAAAAGTATAAAATTTAAAATCTAAACATAAAAGACAATTAAAAACCGCATAATTAAAAAAACTATAAAAACTATGAAATTGTAAAACCACCACAAAAACAGGGTAAACAAAACAATAAAAGAGTAAACAAACGTGCCAAGAACTGTAGAAGGCATGGGACATGAGCGTCACATGTCCACCGGGGAGTAGAGCCTCCATTAAAAAGACAATATAAAATCACAGAGCTAAAAGACGATCACCGCATCAAATGCGTCGGCTAAAACCAATGTCACTGATAAAACGTAAAAGACATTCTACAGAAACGTTGGCCATGCCGACAGGCAGATCCACACGAACGCGCAATGGAGCTAAAACTTGACACTCTGTTAAAATGTGACGCACCGTTAAGGGCGCATCACACTGCTCACACAGTGGTGCGGGGTCACCACTAAGCAGGTATCTATGACTAAAAAGGCAATGTCTCATTCGAAGACGAGCTAAAATTACCTCTTCCCTACGATAAGAGCGAGAAAAGGTACCCCAGGCTGACGGGAGAGGTTTTAACCTCCCGCAACTTGTTCCCCCGGAGGGCCGTCCACTCATCGCACCAAAGCGAGAGGATACGGTGACGTAAAATAACACACAAATCTGACGAGGGAACAACAGAGGTAAAAAATCTGGGGGATAAAAACCCGATTTGGCAGCGGCGTCGGCAGACTCGTTCCCTGAGATGCCCACATGACCTGGAATCCACACGAAGGACACGCTGATGCCAGAAGCACCAAGCGAGTGGAGCAGGTCATGAATGTGCTGTACGAGCGGGCGGTAAGTGTACAGCACTCGGCTACTTTGAAGAGCACTCAGGGAGTCTGAACAAATAAAACAGTGCTGTAACTCATGCCGCTGGACATATAAAAGAGACTGATAAATACTAAAACGTTCGGCGGTAAAATCGAACATTGCCCAGGTAAACGAAAGGTAAAACTACGTTGACCAAAAACAAAGGCACATCCTACTCCAACATCAGACATAGACCCATCAGTATATATAAAATGAAATTCCCCGAACTGCGCCCTGAACTTCTAAAAACGCTGATTTAAGAACTAAAAAAGGGGTCTCATTCTTCGGCATCGACGTTAACCCAAGGTGACAGTGCGCCTCAGCGCGCAATCATGGAGGAAAACGCGTTTCCCAACTGGGAAGGGCCGGCGCTGGCGCAACGTCCAAATGCCGAAGAAGCTGTCGAAATCGAACCCCTGGAGGGAGCAATGCAGAGGAGCTAATTAAATATTGCCGATCAAGCGAATCTTCGAAAAATAACTCGAAGGACGGGTGGTCAGGTAAGCTTGAGAGTCGACAGGTGTAGCTACACAAAAGCATCTCACGCCTGAAGGACAGCGGAGGTTCTGTAGCTTCAGTATACAGACTGGGTACAGGGCTGGTTTGAAAGGCTCCTGTAACGACTCTTATGTCACGATGGTGAATGGCACTCAGGCGACGTAACACCGACGGACGCGCCGATGAATAGACAATGCACCCGTAATCAAGCTTGGATCGGACCAAAGAGCGGTAAAGACGAAGAAGGACGGTCCGATCAGCTCCCCAGGATATGCCACTTAAAACACGTAAAATATTAAGAGAACGGTCACATTTTGCTTTTAAAAAGGAAATGTGCGAAGTCCAGCTCAGCTTTCGATCAAAGATGAACCCCAAAAATAATTTCACTTCGTCTGTAAATGGAAGTATCTCCGGCCCAAGATGGAGAGAGGGCAGAGGGAAAGCCTTCCGGCGCCACAAATTGACACAGACGGATTTCTCGGCGGAGAAATTAAAGTACTTGGCGTTACTCCAGGCGTGGAGACGGTCGATACAGCTCTGGAGACAGCGTTCGAGCAAACTGGTCCACCGTGAACTAAGTAAATGGCAAAATCGTCAACGAAAAGGGACGATGAAATGCCAGGTGGAATACACTCAACAATGGGGTGGATAGCAATCGCAAAAAGTGTGACACTGAGTACAGAGCCCTGCGGTACACCGTGCTCTTGAATAAAACTACTAGATAAAACCGATCCCACACGTACACGAAAGACGCGATCTGTCATAAACTCCCGAAGAAATATGAGAAGTCGACCGCGTATATTCCATGAGTGGAGTGTACGTAAAATTCCGCCCCTCCAACAAGTGTCATCAGCTTTCTCCAGGTCAAAAAACACAGCCATTGTTTGATACTTTCTCAGAAACCCATTCATAATATGGGTCGACAGAGAGACCAGATGGTCGACGGTAGAGCGGTGGCGACGAAATCCTCACTGAGCTTTCGCTAGAAGTTTCTGAGTCTCAAGCCACCACGTCAACCGCCCGTTGATCATGCGCTCCATCACCTTGAGAGTGCAACTGGTGAGGAAGATAGAGCGGTGGTTGGAAGGTAGTTGGCGATCCTTACCAGGAGTAAGGATAGGGACATTGGTGGCTTCGCGCCAAAGGGAAGTAAGAACGCCGTTTTGCCAAATATGGTTATAGACTTGTAAAAGAAAGAGTTTACCGTCGGCTGAAAGGTGCTTTAACATCAGGACTTGAATGCCGTGCGGCCTAGGAGCGGAGTGCCTAGATTAAAGGAGGACAGGCTCCAGCTCCCTCATTGTGAAACGTTCATTATAACACTCGTGATTTGGAGACCGAAAACTATATGTCACGGAATCAAGCCGGTCTTTGAGAGTGTGAAAGCCGGCGGAATAATGCTCAGAACTGGAAACCGCCTCGAAGGCAGTACCCAGATTGTTAGCAATGGAAGCCGGATCTACTATGGTGTCACTGGCAACCTGAAGGCCAGGCACAGTACAATGAGACACTTTACTGGAGAAGCGACGAAGTTTATCCCAAACAACAGAGGAAGGCGGGAAGCGAGTAAAGGACACGACAAAACGAGACCAAGATGCCTTCTTACTATCCTGAATAATGCAACGAGCCCTGGCGCGCGATTGTTTAAAAGTAACCAAATTATCAGGTCGCCGAAACACCCTTAGTGCAGCTCTACGGGCACGAACGGCATCCCGACAGTCCTCGGTCCACCATGGTACAGGAATGCACCGAGGGCGGGACGTGCGTTCGGCGGTAGATAGGATCGTAGACGTAAGGTGCTGCAGAATTTGGTTCACGTCAGTAAAGGGCTGCTCCACAAAAGACACGAGGCTGGAATACAGTCCTCAGTTGGCTTTAAGGAATTGCCAGGTAGGTGCTCTGGAAGGCTGGACGTGGTGAGATAAGAGAAACGATGCAGGGATAACGATCGCTGGAGTAGGTGTCAGCGACGACGTTCCACTGCAGGCGACTAGCAAGCTGGAGTGAGCAAACGGCAAGGTCCAAGTGAGAATGTACCAGAAGAATCAGAAAGAAAAGTAGGTTCACCTGTATTGAGGATGGAGAGGTTGAACTGAGAAAAAATGTCGGAAAGAAGAGTTCCCCGCGCACAAGCTCTTGGCGAACCCCACAGGGGGTGATGAGCATTAAAATCTCCCAACAGAACAAATGGTGTTTGGAGAGCGGACAGGAGATCACGAATGTCCGCGTGAACGAGGGGAGACGATGGAGGTGAATACACAGAGCACACGGGAAAGAAGGGCTGCTCAAAGTAACTTTCTGCTTAACCTTGGGGCTCTGACTTTTTGTATGGAGTTGGTCAGACTCCATAGGCTGCTCGAAGGGAGGGCCCACGCGTTCAAGGCCAGAAACCGATTCAAGTGAAGAGAATCGGTTCTGGATGGCAATGGGTGAAGGGGCCGCTGAGCGTCGCTTGTCCCAGGAGTATCCTGGGACTGCGACCTTCGAGGAGGAGAAGGTGAACTTTTCTTACCGCGTGCACACGGAGTGGAGTGTCTATCAGAAGACCTTCCCTAGGAGATTTCTGCTTCGATTTCTTCTCAGTGACTTGGGACTTCATAACCTTTGACCAGGTATAGATGACTTCATAACTGTGGCTGAAATGGACGGCCGGATGGTAGTGGCGGTCAATGCAGTCATGGTCCTGGTTTGAGTCTCTGCATCTTTTCGGGGTACTGGCGAGGCAACAACAGAACTGAATGTTCCCGATCACAGGAGCGAAGGTTGGCGCGTATGGTAACGCCTCCGGGCTTCGGCGAAGGAGAGTTTCTCCTTTACCCGGATTTTCTGGATCGCCTTCTTGTCCAAGTACCGTGGACAGTCGGCAAATGACGCAGAATGAGACCCTTTGCAATTAACGCAGAAGGGGACTGTTGAGCAGGTACCTTCGTGTGAGGACTGGCTTTATGATGCACAGATGGTAACGGCACTCTTACATGAGACTTGCGTATGCCCAAAACGTTGGCATTGAAACAACGCAGAGGTCTAGGAATATAAGGCCTCACCGCAATACGTTCGTACCCTGCTGAAATGCTCGTGGGCAGATCGAAGCCATCAAATGCTATAAACAGGGTTTGAGTGGGTACCAATACTCCGTCGCGTTTGGCCTGCACTCGATGCATTGCTGTCACCTTTTCTTCTGAAAGATATTCGACTAGGTCATTGTCCGATATACCATCGAGGCTATGCGTGGTGACGACGCCTCGACAGGAATTCAAGGTGTGGTACTTCTCAACACGGACAGGATAACCATGGAGAAGCGTAGCGCGCAACAAGGTCTTAGTTTGTTTATCGGACTCGCTTTGTACTAATAATGACCCGTTTTGAAGTCGATTGCAGGAATGAACCGAACCAGCAATAGAGTCAATGCCCTTCTGTACTATAAAAGGGTTCACCTTCTCAAAAGATTGGCCTTCCTCTGTTCGCGTAATGGCTAAGTAACAACAGATGTTGGCGGTGCTATTTGTGTTGCAAATACTTTTCGGCGCTTGTTATTAATAATGGAGAAAGGGGACTCCATAGCGAAAGCAATTCTCCACCATTGCAACCGTCTTCGACCTCGGGCTCTGACTTCCCGGGCGTTACCCCGGCTTGGGTGAGTGGCCTATCTATACCAGACTCACTCCAGGGTCACACCTCCCAGAACATAAACAGAGGGACCCAATGGCCGTCGGAAGTCAGCAGCTCATGCAATGACCCCCCTGCGAGACTGCAGTTGAACAGCGGATACGAACACATACCCTACATGAGGACCCCGGGTGGTGGGGATGACTCCATTACCCACTCACCCAGCTGCGCACCCAGTGTGCGGGTATCCGTCAGGCTGTGTCCACGGAGGATTAAAATAAAATGGGAAAATAAACCAAAAGTGTGTGGGCGTTTCGCACGCAAGGAAGGCCTGCGAGGAAAAAAAAAAGAGATTGCGAATGGTCGTGACGCTAAATGGTCGGAAATAGACTAGAGAAGAAAGCAACGATGGCGAGGGGCGTAAATTAACGAGATTCAAAGAGCGCACGAGAGCCTACCTTGAGCCCCCCGGTCACAAGGATGAACCCACCTTGACCGAACGGGGGTGGAGGGATGATGATGGCGATGACAGGCTCGGGCACCGCGGGTCAGCTAAACCCGTACTCACAAAAGGTGAGCCCCTGGGGAGTAGGTTGGCGAGTTTAGGGTAGATGATGAAAGGGCAATTTAACTTAGGATAGAAAAGATTATGTGAAAAGCGTTTAGTTTGGATGGACCTGGATACATTCGCTATGGAAAGCTCTTAAGTTATACATTATAAAACATACCAGGCAGCAAACGTGGGTGCGCGTATACCCCTACCTCTCCATCTCCAATGAACGCTAAATTGTTCACAGAAGGGCTTCCAAAACACCTTCAATCCCTATCTCTAGCGCCTCTCCTCGTTTTCCCCATCTCTCTATATGACCGGATTTTTTATCCTTTGACCCCGGCCCGGCTTAGTATCGCTCGCCTTGTTTTCCCTGTCTCTTCCCAGATAAACGCAGTTTGGTGGCCTTGATCTGCCCATTAACAGGGCCCAAAAGCCATTAAAATCGAGAACGTTTAAACGACCAGAATCTCAAGAGCATTTCACTAATGTTTGCTTTAATATTCGCAATCCAGATGTGTGAGCAACCTAATTACTGCCCAGTTGCTCATGTTAACATGATACTGTTTATATAGTTATCTACGAGTGTCACAGTTCAAAATGTGCTTATATATGAGTAATACATATATTTTGTGTGCTTACTTTTTAGTCTAATAGGTAACCGTGTAAATTAGTTGTAAATAAATACGTGGCATTTGGTAACATATTTATAACCTAACATAACTTAAGGTACCTAACAAAACAAGGACTATTTTCAAAACCCTTTAAATACGTATATCCAGACACCTAGTTGATTTTTCAACGTATACCTAAAATTTAAAACCCACCTTTAGGAATTACGGCAGTGGCGTTTTTAAAGGTGCAGATAATTTTTAAGTTTAGAAGTAATTTTTGAGTAACGATTATTAGATGTTTTTGAAAACTAGGCCTATCATTAATCTTAGATGCGCAGGTTTTGTGGAAAAGAAATCAAATAAAGCAAGCCTAACAAAACGACAGTAGTAACAGCCTGTCAACGAAAATGGGTTTGGAAACGATTACCTGCATTTAAGGGGAAAATTTGCTACTGGTACATGTTGGAGCTAGTTGCGGTTATTATGGAAAGCTTATCATTACTTTTATGTTTACTTTTATCTGTTAAACATTTACATTTATTAATTGGGGATATTTTCATTTGGCGTCCCTTGGATTTCATAAAGCAATTGATTAAATTATTTAAATGAGCTGAATCGCAGTTGAAACTCCCTATCAAGAAAGAAACAGAATTTTATTTTAAAAATTCTATTTTATGCAAGGAAGTATGTATAGCTCGAATCATTTTAGCTGTTCATTTCACCATTAAATCTACAAACGGTATTCACTTAAACTCCTCGAATTTCATATAGAAACCAGGAAGTAATATTGCTGCATTTTTTTCTGCAATATGCCAAATTATCTTGGCCACCTCACAATTTATTTTATAAGTACGGTTAATATATTTATTTTGTGATCATATATACGGGCTTACTTTTTGTCCCATATTTTCAGATCTATACCGTTCATTTTTTGTTTTGTTTCTTTGGGGCTGTCAGCTTTTAATTTTAAAGTGAGACAATAATAGTACTTTCCATATAAATGACTTGACACAAAGTAATACTCTTGGCAACATGTTATGGTGGGCATTAGTCTAACATAATTTAACAATATCAATGATATAAAAACTGCGGCTTGCTGTTTGCTTGCTTTCTTCTTGCTTGCTGCTTACTTGCTTGCTGCTACTT
Organism: Deroplatys truncata; assembly: GCA_030765065.1. Classification (NCBI taxonomy): domain Eukaryota; kingdom Metazoa; phylum Arthropoda; class Insecta; order Mantodea; family Mantidae; genus Deroplatys; species Deroplatys truncata. Next base: position 406,919,184 of record CM060990.1, read on the forward strand.
TCTTCTTGCTTGCTGATGCTCACTCTAAAATTTTCCTTATTATCAGAATTGATCTTCAAGAAGAAATTGGGCGTGTTGGTTTAAAGTTTCCAAAAAAAAATATTTTGCTTTTCTATCTGTGTATTTCAATTGTAAATTTTTGTGAGCTGTAAATGATTTTATTAATACATATGCCCGAAGCAGAAACTTTAAAGGTACATGTTTATGATGCATTATTTTTATTATTCAGCCCAATAATTGTTCATATTTTCTGCGTTCAGGTATCTGAATTACATCCTTCCTCACATGAGGTACAAAGATGAGATTCTTATTAAATGCGTCTTAACAGCTTTTAATTACTAAACTACCTCTAATGCTCGCCGCTACCAATAGCCTACAAGGGCGGTTATCTTGTTTTAATGCTCAGGTTTTCTCTTAAGTGGTGTTGGTGTTACATCAGCTCATATCTGACAATAAGTAACCCACCTTTATTTCAGGTTCTTATGGAATATGGTAGTAAATATGAATACTATAGTTGAAGTAAGGAAGGAAAATCGGGATATTTACCATTCCGAGAAGAATTTCCGGTACACCAGGAGATGGCTCAGAAGAAATAATAATCTGGGACTATTCCGGTTAAATCGGGACATCCAGAACATCAAGGTTGACACGACGTGAAGGAATAGAAGGGGAGTCATAGTTTGAACCCCGCAGAATTATGAAGGGTAACCACTGAATTATTCGGTGCTACTTTGTTTAGATGAACCAAATAGGTCCGGAATTTATCGTGCTTTGTACAGCACTTTGTCACAGTGTCCAAGAGATAAAATTCATTGTCGTCTCACAGCAATTTATTTACAGTATTATGATATTCATATGAAAATTGTAGACAAAGCAGTAAATCATTGCTCCGGAAGTTGCTTTCTGAACAAATACTTTTTGAACAAAGTGATCGCCGAGAGGGATAGGAATAGGAAACATTTTACATGAGTGGCCGGAAGGCACTTGCCAGACTCGCCAGATGTGTCTGTCATCTATTGCTTTGACGATAAAAGTCAGGCACTCATACCCTAACCAATGCACAGAGGTCGGTTTCCTGCTCAGGAGCAAAGGACAGGCAAATACTATGTGCAGTGGTTGGATGAAATGCTTTGTAAACATTGTCCTCTTTATTATATGTCATTTGAAGGCAACAAAGACATGGTTAACACACCAAAAACTATTGCCTTTATTGAGCAAGGTTATAACGCTGGGAGGAATGCGGAGCTATATGAAGTATCTACAAGAACAGCGTCAAACTGGTGGAAGGAATACCACGAACGGAGTTACTGGACACGCAAACCAGGTAGCGTATTTGATTATAAATGCGTAGCGTAGTCCGCATTGCACTAGAAGTATCAGGGACATATCACAACGGAACACAAAGCAAAATTAAAGGACGTGTGAAAGAAATTCCGTAAATAAAATTTTCAGGAGAAATATAAAGTATTTTACTTTGAATAACTCATATATTAAATTAGGCCACGAACAAGTTTGATATTACGAACAAAAGTAAAAAAAGAATGGTAAAGAACTATGTTATATACAAATAAGCCACGTAAAATGAAAAGGCATTACAAAAAGGTCGCAAAACATAGTATTTTCGCATTACTGAAAAGGGTTGGCAACCTGCTTTTGTATTCCTTTTCCTGCAAAACTCTGGTAATAAATTTTTTAAAGATAATATTAATTCCGAATTAATTATGGAGAAGCAGAATCAAAATAAAAAAAATATTGTCATGATAAGCATTTCAATCACTAACTTTCGACTTCTCATACCACTCCTACGCCATTTGAGCTACGGTGTCGATATGTTAGCAACTTACGAAATTCTCCGGAAAAACGCAAGAAATTCATAACTTCTATTGAGATAACATACACTAATGTCGGCGTACATAGTTTTTCTTTATGATTATACCTTTGCTGCCTTCGGAAGAACAATTAATAAAACGGAATTGGTTATGCTTTCTCAAAGAATCTAAAACTGGATCTAGTCTCTGATGCACATCCACCATCACAAAAAAGGCTATGCGAAAGATCCAATCGACTTGGCTTGCTAGAACTATGTAAGGGGTGAGGTGCAGCCGTGCATGTGAGAGCAGCTGATTTACTAATCCCTTACCAACTTAACGACACACACCTCATATCGGCAAGTCTTTTTGCACTGGACTGCACTCAATGTGAACCGGTAATCAACTGATAATCAAGGAATATATAAGATGTTCAGTTACCACGCGTGACACACAGTAAGGAAAATTTTGTATTGCTTAACAGAAAGTCTTACATTCTGGTGCAAAGTCTTACATACATTTCAGAATTTAGAATCCTCTTTACGACTAACGATCCTCTGCTCACCTTAGTTATGGTATGACACTAGGAAAGTCAGCATGACTCATTTGGATGCTGCAAAGGTGCTGTGTATAGTGCTTGTGAGTGTGTATGTATTTATGTGTGTATGTGTATGTGTGAGTGAGAGAGAGATAAACAGATTCCATTTGATGCAATATGACATACCCAATAATCTGTAACTTAACTCCTGAAATATAGCATTGCTAAATAATCATTCTACATTCAGTTAGGACTATCTCTTCTAAACAAAAGCTAGTTACCTTCTATTGCCACCTTTGTATTCAGCATGTAAGAATTAACAAAAATATATTATATGTTAGAGGCAAAATTGTGTTGCCCAAATAGTTGCTTTATACTGACTGTGTGTAAGTCATAGTTAGATAAAAGAATAAGGTTTGAAGAATTCATTGCTATGGCCAGGATTCAAATAATAGACTTGAAGCTTTCCATGGCGATGTGATGAGAGATCCGAAAGTGCGTTAAACTAAGAACGAAATGTTACTAAGATACCTTGATTAGAACTGCTTCTTATATCAAACTGAAAAGGAGGCTTATATTAGTTACATCCTATGTAAAACAGTGGTATATTATGACAGTGATTCTCCTTGAAGGATCCATGGCCTATAGGGCTTGAACTACTTTAGTCCTGTATGAATGTAGTTTTTAGTATTTGAACTGGTATTTAGATATTTCTAACCATGAATATTTCGCTAATTTCATGACATATTTCAGCCTCAGTGCTCTGGTTTTGTACTCCTACTGTCCAATATTTCCTATGACCAAATATGAATACAATTCTAGCTTTTTCTTGTTACTGTTCCTCTTATTTGGATTTATTCAGTGTTTTATGTGCTATGGTCCTCTCAAGTGAATCAAAAACAGAATAAAATTTTGTAGATTATAACGTTTTAAATAAAAGCCTTTGTTCTGTGTTTCGTCTCTGAGTCTTCACTCAGGCAGCAGACACAGCAAGGAAATTAATCACAGGCAAACACAATAACATGGTCATTTCTCTGAAATTCATCTCAGCATTAGAGATAGAAACAGTCGGATATACACTGCCGTTTGTGAAAATTGCAACACCAAGAAGGAAACGTATGAATTCAACAAATTTAGTACCACAGGTTAGGTACATGCCAAGTAAAAATTGATAAAGCTTTAAAATCTATACTTGACCTTTGAGCCCTAATATTTAGTATTTGGTCTAGCCTCCATGCACTGAATTAGAGCTACTATACGCCGTGGCATTGTATAAAAAATGTTCTGAATAAGTTCCTGAGGGATTTCCATCCACAAAGTTTGTATTCGAGCCAAGAAATCCGTGACAGTGGTCACTGGAGGACTGTGACGCACCAGGTGCCGACCAACCATATCCCAGACATGTTCGATGGGCAACATAGCAGGCGAACGTGCAGGCCAGGGAAGCAATGGTACCAATCGCTCTTCGAAGAAGGCCTGTCCATTCCTCGCAATATGTGGCCAGGCATTGTCCTGTTGAAACGTGGCCTGTGGAGATGCCTGAAACAGGCGGAGTACCTCAGGCTCTACAACCACCGTTAGGCACCGGTTGCTGTTCAAACTGCCCTCAATTCGTAGGAAGTGAGGTCGGTTGTTGTAACCAATGGCGCCCCAAACCATCACACCAGGTGTTTGTCCGCTATGCCGCTCAACAATGCAGCCCTCCAGGTTGCGCTCACCACGGTACCGCCGGACATGTATGCGGCCATCACTGTAGGACACGGTGAAGCGGGACTCGTCCGAAAAGACTACATTTTGCCACTCAGCACCCCAGTGACAGTGTTCACGTGCCCATTGCAGTCGGAGGAGCTTGTAGTTTCTGGACAATGGAAGCCGACGTAATGACATGCATGCAACCAGTCCAAACTGCAGGAGACGGCGACGACCGTTGATGCAGACAAGTTCACACCTGTTGCAGTGCTCCAGCGTCGAGCCAACACTGTGGATGAAGCTGTACGGTCTGTTATGGCCATGCGGACAGGATGACGGTCATCTCGTGCTGTGATCATGTTCCGTGGTCCGTTACCCGCTCTTCGCTGCGTACGACCTTCATCTAACCACTGCTTCCACACACGCATCACTGTCGTAGCAGCATGCCCTGTAGAGCCGAAATGTCACGGTATTACAAAACCGCTTCCCGGAGACCCATCATGCTGCCCCATTCGAACTCACTCACATACCTATATGACTCCTTTTGACATCGACGAGGCTTACTGACACTCACTTTATTGCTTCCACCTTGTTTGACAGCTCTGCACTGACTACACTGGGCGCAACACTGACCTTGTCGGACCTACACGAGAGAGCCATACTCGGCCTACGTGTACCCCATCTCTCTGAAAACCTAATTACTTATTGCTTGCACACTCTTCTACACTTCCACCAAGTTTGGAGTTATTGGGGAAATTCCTTCCTGGTGTTGCAATTTTCACAAACGGCAGCGTATGTGCATCGTCTAATGACAGAATGCACAAATATTTACTACCAACTCAAAACTTGCATGTGGCTGCGAAGTGATAAAATGTAGGTATGCATTCTTCAGATAAAATCAAGGGAATTCTAGAAATAGAAAAGCAACCGCATAAACCAACTTTTAACCACTAGGGATCAAAATAACAGTTAGATCAAAAGGTGTGAGATGTTAAAAAGAAATAAAGCACAAACCAAGTTGCTGTAGTTTCTATTTGCATTCTATACAGCACTGGAAGCAGCATGCAGAATCAAAATGTAACTGTCAGGTTCTATTATACTTGCTTACCGAGGAATCCCAGCCTGAAACCAAGGTGCAAATTTAAGCTCATCATCTGTCTGATTATTTAGACTATCTGTACGTTCTGGTAAAGGAGGTGGCGTTGGAGTGGAGCAATTTGTGCTGCTGTCTGAAGCTGTACAATAACTTACTTGAGATATGCATTTTGACTTTTGGTCAAAATGAGCTAATGCTGGAGAGCCATGCGACAATCTGAAACACAAGATGTACATATATAATATATTTATTGACGACATACTACAAAATATAAGAAATATAAACAGAAATAATCTCCTGCGTATAATAAATAATATGGAGATTCCTGGTCTGCTTTTCGCAAATCATTTGCTAGTGAGTAGTACGGTAGGTGTCTGTAATTTGTTTACAAGAAATAGATAAGTACTGCTTAGAATTGGTATTAAAAGTAAATAGAGAAGAAACACAAACTGTGGTATTTAAGACAGGAGATAAATTCAGCAAGCTGAAAATAGAAGAGAGGAAATGATGAGTAGTATAAAGTGGTGAGTTACAGCACTTACTTAGGTATTAAAATAGATGCAGTAGAAAAATGCGAGAAATGAAAGAGATCGCCATTGGCAAAAGGGAAAGCAGCAATTATGGCTGTGAGAGGATGTTTATATACAATGACAGAGATGGAGATTAAATGGTTGGAAAGGGTGAATAACTCAGTGGCTGAAGCTCGAATTATATATAAAATAAATTCATATATATACCTTTTGCATATGTTGTTGAAATATGGGGACTTTAAAATGGGTGAGGATTTGTCCTCTCAGCACACAGAGGCACTTGGGTTGCCAATACAACAGTTAATGAAGTTGCTCAAATTGAAACGGGAAGAGTACCAAGGAGGGGATTGGTTATGAAGAGAGCTTTTAAACACTGGTATAGGATCCGCAATTTAGATGACGATAATCTGTTCAAACAATGTTTAAAATACCAAGAAAAAGTCCACAAAGTACAGTTTGGATAAGCGATTCAAGTATAGACTTAGGAAATATTGGCTTGAGGAATATTTGGAGTAAAAGAGAAACAAATATTAAAGGTCTTTGGGAGGCACAAGAAGAAGATATGAAGATATTGATATGAGACAACTGAACAGTCACCTAACACAGGAGAGGTCATTAGTATTCTATGTTTCAACGAGAAACAGTTGCGAAAGAGAGAGGTATATAGACAATACCAATAAAAGAAAAGAAAGCGGGGGATAGCATGACTAAGAACAACAGGAGGACGGAGGTAAAAGGTCAACGACATAGCTATCTACAAGGTCAATGCGCATTATGTTGGAGGAAAGAATACGTACACTAGTGTGAGTAAAAAGTGGCCTACTCCCTTATATCGAAATACTGTTTTCCCTCTCTAAGTTTTGCACCTTCAGTAACCAACCCATGACTCCGCCCAGCCGGTGTCTGCTATCTATGTGACTGGCCGAAAAACGATCCAGAGACATAAAAGTTGAGTGATGTTATAATCGTGTGAAATGAAGGGATGGTTCGCATACCGCTTCTATGAGAGTTTCACTACGATTGGTACAAAAGGAAACGCTAGACTATTACGACATAATTTGGCCTTCTCGAGGAAGGCGTGAAGTAGTTGCATGTGCAATTAAACTGAAGGGCAGCTATGACATATATGAGAGCTTTCATCAGCGACATGTAGACGAAAACAAAAAGTTGTTGGTGCTATTTCTACATTTTTATTATATTTTTACGCCTAATTCAACGAAGCATTGCCTAAACGGAACTACGCTAGTGAGAGCATATAGCATATAACACCACTTTCTGGCATTTTGGTCATATTTTTGGGAGTGAAAGTAAGTACCCCGCCAATTTATGCTCGAGGAACAAAGAAGCTAACGCTGGAAGAGGGAGCAGCTAGATTTGTCATTATCAACATAATCAGCTACATTCTATTATGGGCTACCTTTTATGCACGCTAGTATACAATACATATTATTTGAATGCAGGGAAACTGAAAAGAAAGTGTATGGTTAAGAACGAATAGGAAAATTGACATAAACAACATTTTAGACAAAAACTGTAAGAAAATAGGGCAGTATTTATAAAAAGTAAAAAATAAATGGAAACGGACTGTTAAAAGAGGAAAGGAAAAATAATTTATGGTACATAAATAATGAAAAATGCAATGTATAATATACATTATAACAGAGTAAGATGAGCTGCTTACCTAAACAACGGCCAGGGACAAGTTCAGTTGGAAGTCCAATACATGTAATGTCTTAATGCTTCAATAAATTATTATTAATATAAAAAAATACTCTGCTAATTTTATTACATATTTGCTTATTTTTAAGATTAAAAATTCATTAATATAACTGTATCTATAAAATATTTGGAACTTGGCGGTTTTGGGACACGAAACCACCGTATACTTAGATTTGCACATCTCGTGAACGCCTGTGCATATGAAATTACCGAAAAGTGTTCTCACTTGATCTCTTCTCATATATTAATGATTTTAAGCGTATTTGGACCCTAAACGTCTTGAGGTTCAAACTCTTGTACCTTCAAATACTGTGTCTCTTGATCGTGTATGCAAGAAACGTAACGAAAAGTGTTTTAACTTACTCTCATTAGAGAGATTATGGCTTTGAAAGGGGTTAGGAATCTCATGGTCTTGACCTAGGACCTCTATATGTGTATTTTAAGTCTTGTATATTTTGAAATGGGTGTGACTAGTGAGTCAGGACAGTTGCGCTTATTTTCACTCATTAAATTGATAATTTATACACATTTTCATTTTCGGTATTGGTTCGAAACCCAAACCGTATGGATATTTTGTTCAGTTGCATGTCTGTAGAGAGGAAGCTGGCCGCGCCTAGTGTTCACGTATATGAAGGAAGCAAATGAAGAGTAAATCGTTCACAGAAAATGATGTACAAAATTCCCAGTTTCACCTACGGTTTGATAATAAACATCCCACTCCTAGGTGGTAATATCCCTCAGTAAAGCTCCTCCCTGGCAGGATAACACCCTTCAAGAATATTACCTGCATATACACCACCGGCTTAATGGTAGTGACTAAAAGTACATACCATATACATAAATCGCAGTCACTTGTAGCAGGGCCAAGCGCTTAACAACACTTGTTAATAAGCTGGAGATCTTAAGTGAATTCCTCCCAATAGGTACAACATATGTATTTCTTTGCGTACTTTAAACAAGCACGTTTAATATAAATAAATCAGAGCTGCCGCATAAACCAAATACCTTACGATTAGATCTACCCAAACCCACGCGGCGTGCTGATGGCTTTGGAAAATTGAAACTATTCTGCTCATGTTTATTTCGCCCCGTTGAATGTTTGCTGACATGGCAGGAGCATTGGAACAAAACACACTAAGTCCATCCCCAGAAGAAATGCTTTTTATATGGATTCTCCCTATTTCGACAGCGCTGAATTGATCTGTGCAATCCATTTGTTTCAAATGGTACTCCTTCATATCATAAAATTGCTTTGAAATACAGCGTTTGGTTCAAAAGTGTCTAATCCACGGAGACGATTTGACCAAAATGTACCATTTTACAAAAGCGAGGAGTTGCTTACGCGATACTGTACAGTCAGGTGTAAAAACATGCCACTGCTTTTGGTTTCCTATATTATTTTCTTTATTTAATGTTTGCAAACCCCTTATCACTTATGTTCCACATCTACACGGTTGTGTAAATTTCTTATTGGTTTGAACTAAGTGATCGGCGAAAAGGGTGGAAAAAGGAAGTATTTTAACTGAATGGTTGGAAGAAAATTGCCAGATGAGTCCATCTCCTATTTGTTTGATGTCAAACGTCCAGCACTTAAACCCTAATCAATGAATAGAGGCTGGTTTCCGGTTTAGGAGGAAGGAAGAGAGGGCATAAGACAAACATTATGTGGAATGGTTGGATGAAATTGCCTTGTAAACATTGTCTTCTTCTTTGTATGTCATTTGAAAGGAACAAATCACATTGACAACAAATTGAAAATTATTGCCTTTAATGAGCAAGGTTATAGCACTGCGAGAGTTGCGGACCGTATTTAGTATCTCAAAGTGCAGCATCAAAGTTATGAAAGAAATACCAGGAACGGTATACGCGTAAACCTGGTAGCGTATTTAGTTATAAATATATAATGAGACCGCATGGCACCAGAAGCATCAAGAACATATCTAAACGTGAAAAATTAATGGACATGTGAAAAAAGCACAGTTCAATAAATAAAGTTTTCAGAAGAGATAAAGAGAGTGTTTACTTTGAATAGCCCATTAATGCATTAGGGCATTATGGTGTTTTGGTTGTTCTTACTATTGTTATTATTCCCTTTTGCAAATATTTGTTTTCAAAGCAGTAAGAGTAAAAGACATATTGATTATGAGTTATAAAGTATTACAAATGCGTTTGGTATTATAAAGAACAGTAAAACCAAAAAGAAAACTTGATATGAAACTGAGTTACACACAGTTGATCCACGTAAGACGAAAAAGCGTCACAGAAAAGTCGCAAATCATGGCACTTTCGCTTGCTATTACCTGGAAAATTCTCTTATATACCTTTGCTTACAAAACCCTGATAATAAACTTGTTTAAGATAATATTACTTTTAAATTAATTATGGAAGATAGAATCAGAATAAAACGAATTAAGGTTAAAGTCGGGATTCGAAACATCAATGTTCGGGTTCTTGCGCAGCTGCTCTGCCATCTGATCTACGATTCCCACATGTTATCCGTTATGAAATTCTCCAGATGACTCGAATTTTCCCGGTTAAAAAAAGAAAAGCCTTTTCAGCTTCTCCCGAGAAAACATACCCCAATGTAAACTTACATACCTTTTGATTCCGATTGTACCCTTGCAGCCTACGGAAGGAGAATGAACAAACTCAATTGAATATGTTTCCTCAACGAATCTAAAACTGCGTTGGATTCTAGCCTCTGGTGCACATTCGGCACGGTAAAAAGAAAAAAGGGCTCTGCGAAACCCGCCAATCAAATGGGCTTGCTAGAATCACATAGGGGTTGGGGACTGCGTGGTGGAACCATGGTTGTAGGAGAAGCTGCTTTACTAATTCCCAACCATCCCAACACACAGTTCATTATATCGGCATGTTCATTTCTTTTCTGCACTGGACTATATGCATACTTTGATGCTATGTTTGCGTTCTTAGGAACTGGGAGTACACGTGATGCTGCTGATGATGATGAAATGGGGGTTAAGGGCACTAAACTTCAAAGGTCATCAGCGCCCTTACAACGTATAAAATTTAAAATTCAATAACTAAAATACGGGACACAAACCCGCTTAGTCTAAAACAATAAAAAACAAGGTTGCAAATACTAAAAATAAACCATACCAAAAACATGAGAAATAAAACAATAAAAGATTAAACGACGGTCAAGAACTGTAGAAGTCAAGGGACAAGAGCGCCATATGTCCGCCGGGGAGAAGAGCCCCATTAAAACAGACAATATAAAATCACAAAACTATAGACACTCAGCGCATCAAATGCGTCAACTAAACCACTGTCACTAATAAAACGTAAAAGACATTCTACAGCATGCGCGTCGTCTGCCAAAACATTGGCTATGCCAACAAGCAGAGACACACGAACGCGCGATGGAGCTAAAACTCGACACTCAGCTAAAATGTGACGCACGATAAAGGGACCATCAAACTGCTCATAGAGTGGTGCGGGGTCACCACTGAGCAGGTGTCTATGGCTAAAAAGGCAAAGTCCGATACGTAAACGAACTAAAGTAACCTTTTCCCGACGAGAAGAACGAGAAGAGTTACCCCAGACTAACGGGAGAGCTTTTAACCTCCCGCAACTTGTTCCCCCGGAGGGCCGTCCGCTCATCGCGCCAAAGCGAGAGGATGTGGTGTCGTAAAATAACATAGAAATCAGTGGAGGGTACAACAGAGGTAAAACATCTAGGTGATAAAATTGCCGATTGGGCAGCGGCGTCGGCAGAATCGTTCCCTGAGATGCCCATATGACCTGGAATCCACAGGAAGGAGACGCTGATGCCAGAGACACCAAGCGAGTGGAGCAGGTCATGAATGCGTTCTACGAGCGGGCGGTAAGTGTACAGCGCGCGAATACTTTGAAGAGCACCCAGAGAATCTGAATAAACAAGCTGGATGTATAAAAGAGATTGGTATATACTAACACATTCGGCGGTAAAAGTCAAACATAGCCCCGGTAAACGAAAGGTAAAACTACTTTGACCATCGATAAAGGCACACCCTACTCCAACATCAGTCTTAGGCCCAACAGTATAGATAAAATGAAAGTCCCCGAATTGCGCTTGAAGTTCTAAAAAGGCGGATCTAAGGACTGAAGAAGGGGTCTCATTCTTCGGCATCGACGTTAACCCAAGGTGAAAGTGGGCCTCATCGCGCAACCAAGGAGGAAACCGCGTTTCCCCCCCTGGAAAGGGTCGGCGCTGGCGTAACGTCCAAATGCCGAAGAAGCTAGCGAAATCGAACCCCTGGAGGGAGCAATGTAGAGGAGTTGATTAAATATTGCCGATCACGCGAATCCTCGAAAAATAACTCGAAGGACGGGTGGTCAGGTACGCTTGAGAGTCGCCAGGCATAGCTGCACAAAAGCATCTCACGCCTAAAGGACAGCGGAGGCTCTGCAGCTTCAGCGTAAAGACTGGGCACAGGGCTAGTTGGAAAGGCCCCTGTAGCGACTCTTATGCCATGATTGTGAAGGGCATTCAAGCGATGTAACACAGATGGACGCGCCGATGAATAGACAATGCACCCGTAATCAAGCTTGGTTCGGACCAAAGAGCGATAAAGACGCAGAAGGACGGGCCGATCAGCTCCCCAGGATGTGCCACTTAAAAACATAAAAGATTAAGAGAACGGTCACACTTTGCTTTTAAAAAAGAAATGTGCGAAGTCCAGCTCAGCTTTCTATCAAAGATCAAACCCCAAAAATTTCACTTCGTCTGCAAATGGAAGTATCTCCGGCCCAAGATGGAGACACGGCGGAGGGAAAGCCTTCCGGCATCAGAAATTGACACAAACGGATTTCTCGGCGGAGAAATTAAAGCCGTTGGTGTTACTCCAGGCGTAGAGACAATCTATACAGCTCTGGAGACGGTGCTCGAGCAGACAGGTCCGCCGTAAACTGCAATAAGTGCAAAATCGTCAACGAAAAGGGACGATGAAATACCAGGTGGAATACGCTCAACAATGGGGTTGATAGCAATCGCAAAAAGTGTGACACTGAGTACAGAGCCCTGCGGTACACCGTGCTCTTGAATAAAACTACTAGATAAAATCGAGCCCACATGTACACGAAAGACGCGGTCTGTCATAAACTCCCGAATAAATATGGGAAGTCGACCGTGTATATTCCATGAGTGGAGTGTACGTAAAATGCCGCCCCTCCAACAAGTCTCATAAGCTTTCGTCGGGTCAAAAACACAGCCATTGTTTGACACTTTCTCAGAAATCCGTTCATAATATGCGTCGACAGAGATACCAGATAGTCGACGACAGAGCGATGGTGACGAAACCTGCACTGAGCTTTCGCCAGAAGGTTCTGAGACTCAAGCCACCATGTCCACCGCCCGTTGATCATGCGCTCCATCACCTTGCAAATGCAACTGGTGAGGGAGGTAGGACGGTAGCTGGAAGGTATTTGGCGATCCTTCCCAGGCTTAAGTATAGGGACAATTTTCACTTCTTGCCAAACAGCAGCAAAAACGTCGTCTTGCCAAATACGGTCATAGATCTATAAGGGAAAGAATTTACTGTAGGCTGAAAGGTTGATCAACATCAGGACACGAATGCCGTCCAGCCCGGGAGAGGAGTGCCTAGAGCAATGGAGAGCTTGCTCCAGCTCCCTCATTGTGAAAAGTTCATTATAACACTCCTGATTAGGAGACCGAAAACTATAGGTCTCGGAATCCAGCCGGTCTTTGAGAGTGCGAAAGCCGGCGGAATAATGGTCAGAACCGGAAACCGTCTCAAAGGCAGCATCCAGAGTGTTAGCAATGGTAGCCTGATCCACTATGGTGGCATTGGGAACCTGAAGGCCAGACACACTTCAATGCGACACTTTACCGGAGAAGCGACGAGGTTTATCCCAAACAGAGGAAGGCGTGAAGCGATTAAAAGACTCGACAAAAGGAGTCCAGGACGCCTTCTTGCTATCCTGAATAATGCAGCGATCCCTGACGCGCGATTGTTCAAAAGTAACCGAATTATCAAGTGTAAGGTGTCGCCGAAACTCCCTAATCGCAGTTCTACGGGCACGAACGGCGAACCGACAGTTCTCGGTCCACCATGGATCCGGAATACGCCGAGGGTGGGAGGACGAACGTGGAATTGTGCGTTTGGCGGCAGATAAAATCGTAGAGGTAAGGTGCTGCACCATTTGTTTAACGTCAGTGAACGGCTGGTCCTCAAAGCACACGAGGCTGGAATACAGTCTCCAGGCGGCTTTATGGAATTGCCAGGTAGTTGCCGTGGAATGCTGGGCGTGGTGAGACAGAAGAGTAACGATGCAAGGGTAATGATCGCTGGAGTGGGTGTCAGCGACGACGTTCCACTGCAGACGACAAGCAAGGTGGTTGGACCAAACGGCAGAGTTCAGTGAGAGAATGTACCAGAAGAATCAGAAAGGAAGGTAGGCTCTCCTTTATTGAGGATGGAGATGTTGAACTGAGCAAGAATATCGGAAAGAGGCTTTCCCCTTGCACAGGCCCTTGGCAAATCCCAGAGGGGGTGACAGGTATTAAAACCTCCCAAAAGAATAAATGGTGTTGAAAGAGCGAACAGAAGATCTGGAATGTCCGCGTTAGCGAGGGAAGACGTTGGGGGTGAATAGACGGAGCAAATAGAAAAGAAAAAGCCGGATAATTGAAGCCTAACGGAACAGCTTGCAAGTCGGACGTAAGTGTGAGTTTCTTAAAATGAACGCCGTTACGCACTAATAACATGATAGCTGCATAAACAGGAGTACCCCTAGCTGGTGCAATATCGTAGCGAACCGGAGTATACCTTCGGAGATCAAAAGTATCTTGAGGGAGCTTGGTCTCCTGCAAACACACGACCATAGGTAAATGGGAACGCAATAAAAGTTGCAGTTCCGCCCTATGCGATCGTACACCACGTACATTCCAGGTCAGGATAGCCTGAATAAAAGGGATAAACTTCCTACTTAGAAGGGCGGCTCAAAATAACCTTCTGCTTATCCTTCGGGCTCGGGCTCTTGGTATGGAGTTGGTCAGACTCCATAGGCTCCTTGAAGGGAAGGCCCAGGCGCTCAGTGGCAGAAACCTATTCAAGCGCCGAGAGTCGATTCTGGGTGGCAATGGGTGACGGGTGCCGCTGAGCGCGGCTTGTCCCAGGAACGTCCTGGGACTGTGACCTCCGAGGAGAAGAAGGTGAACTTTTCTTACCGCGCGCACGCGGAGGGTCTTTAAGACGATCCTCCTTACGAAGTTTCTGCTTGGATTTCTTCTCAGTGCCTTGAGCTTTCACTACCTTAGGACCAATTTTAGAGGGCTTGATAAGTGTTTCAGAGATGGTCGGCTGGATGGAAGTTGCGGTCAAGGCAGTCATGGTCCAGGTCTGAGTTTCGGCATTCTTCCGGAGTACTGGCGAGACAACAACACAGCTGAATGTACCTGATCGCAGCAGCGTAGGTTTCACGTATGGTAACGCCTCCGGGCTTCAACGAAGGAGAGTTTCTCCTTTCCCCTGATCTCCTGAATCGTCTTCTCGTCCAAGTACCGCGGACAGTCAGCAAATGACGCAGAAGGAGGCCCTTTGTAATTAACGCAGACGGGCGGTGATGAACAGGTATCATCGTGTGAGGGTTGACTACATGAAGCACAGATGGAAACGGCACTCTTACAAGAGACTTGCGTATGCCCAAAACGCTGAAATTTGAAACAACGCAGAGGTCTGGGTATATAGGGCCTCATCTCAATGCGTTCGTACCCTACCGAAATACTCGTGGACAGATCGACGCCGTCGAAATTTATAGACAGGGTACGAGTGGATACCAACACTCCGTCGCGCTTAGCCTGAACTCGATGAACCGCTGTTACCTCTTGATCGGATAGATATTGGACCAGTTCATCGTCCGACATACCATCGAGTCTATGGGTGGCAACGACGCCTCGACAGGAATTCAAGGTGCGGTGCTTCTCAACACGGATGGAATAACCTGGAGAAGCGTGGCGCGCAACAGGGTCCTACTTTGTTGATCGGACATGCTCTGAACCAGCAATGAACCGTTTCGAAGTCGAGTTCAGAATTGAACCAAACCAGCAATAGATTCAATGCCCTTCTGGATAATAAAAGGGTTCGCCTTCTCAAAAGTTTGCCCATCCTTTGTTCGCGTAATGACTAAGTACAACCAGATGTCGGTGGTGCTACTTCTGTTACAATTACTTTTCGGCGCTTGTTGTTAGAAATGGAGAAATAGGGCTCCATAGCGAAAGAAATACTCCACCATTGAAAACGTCTCCGACCTCGGGCTCTGACCTCCCGGGTGTTACCTCGGCTTGGGTGAGTGGCCTATCCATACCGGTCACACCCCAGGGTAACACCTCCCAGAGCATAGAAAGAGGGACCCAATGGCCGTGGGGAGTCAGCAGCTTATGCAATGGTCCTCCCCAAGGGACTGCTGTTGAACAGCGGATACGAACACACACCCTAAATGACGACCCCGGGTGGTGGGGATGACGCCATCACTCACTCCCACCCAGCTGCGCATCTAGTTTGCGGGTATCCGTCAGGCTGTGTTCACGGAGGATTAAAATAAATAAGATCGGGAAATAAACCAAAAGTGTGTGGGCGTTTCGCACGCAAGGTAGGCCGGCGAGGAAGGAAAACAGATGTGTGAATGCTCGTGGTGCGAAAAGCTCGGAAATAGAGACGAAAGAAGAAAGAAACGATGGCGAGGGGCGGCATGGAACGAAATGCATAGAACGCACGAGAGCCTACCTTGTGTCCCCCGGTCACGAGGACGAACCCACCTCGACCGGACGAGGGTGGAGGGATGGCGATGAGTGGCTCGCGAACCCCGGGTGCGTCAAACTCGTACTCCCATAAAGTGAGCCCCTGGGGGGGAAGTGCACGTGTTACTGCCAAACAGTAAAAGATATCGATTTCTTGGTTCCTGTTAGCAATATTAGTAATGTTAAATGAGTGAATGAACGAAGAAAACGAATCCCATTACTTGAAGCTCTAAGAAATGGAGCTGTACAAGGAGGCACTAATAATAGACTTGCTAAAGTATTATAGCATGGAAAAGGAAATAATTTTTTCAGGCAACATTGGAGATGCAAGAAACAGACTGAAATGCAGGAAACGAAGAAACGTAAAGAAGTAAAAACGAGTAAATTGATTGTGCCAAACCATTAAAATGTATTTACCTATACTCTCATGCAAATAAACGCAGTGGAATGCCTGCAAAGGATGCTGTATTGACCTTCTGTGCTGTTTTGTCTTTTATGCTTGTTTTAAACAATGGAGAGAAATATTAAGCTTTCTCTTGCTTACATTATCCTTCAGACACAGCGATAAGAATCAAACCTAATGAACTCTTTTTCAGACCTTCTAAACAATTTATTTTCCACTGAAACGGGGAGTTACGTTTGAGTGTATACCACAGATTCAGGGGTTAACATTCCAAAGCAGAGTTAACTTAGCAAAGAAGAAGGATGTTAACGCATTCTTACGGAAGAGGTTCGGGAGTGAATGGAGACGTCAGGTTGAGCTACGGTGTCATGTAAAGATTGTGGATGAAGAGTCTGCATTCTGTAGCGAAAACCAGAATGAAGAAGAATTTGACTGTTTGGAGGAAGAAACTAGCATTGTTTAAATAAACACAGTTGTAGTTGAGAGAAGCATTGAATTAAGGTGAAATTTGAACTTACTTACCCCCTCTAAAACAGCGCAAATCAAAGTATAAAACCGTTTTTGTATGTGGAATTCAAGTTATTTATTAAAATATAATTGAATATAGTTTTCGCCACTTTTCTTAATGTTCATGATGATGTAACACATGGATATACCAGTTCTTGCGAAAGTCATTTTATTTATCACTTAACATAGCACGTCACGTTACACTTGTATCACTGTTGTTACTCAGAATAGGACACAACTGATCCGTCAAGTCACAACACACGACTAAACTGCTGAGTCACAACTCACAACTGAACTGCACTCGGCACTATCCACTTTCAACTTTCTATTATCCAAATTCTTTTTAAGTTTTTAACTTCTTAACTAACTGAACTAACTGTCAAACAGGGCGCTAGCAGTCTCGTGTATAGGCCCCGTATTCAAAGTGGAATATTCTCGAAGGAGACGCTATTTGAAACTTCCGAAAGGAAACTTCTGGAGCAGCAGTAATTACCCAAACTGCGGGTAAGCAATACGTAATGAAGCCCCACCCAGGCGCCGGGATGGGGTGCGCCTTCCGGCGGCCCGTGGGTAACTTTGCGCGCGGTTACAATATTTTCAATGTAATTGGTTTAAAATGCAGTAAGTATTAAGCATTTTTCATTATAAGTGTGGTATTAAACTCAAGGGCTTTTGGTGGTCATAATATTTTGGAAAGTGACATTTGCACTACAGTTAGGTAGGAAGAGCTTTAAAAAGCGCAGACAAGTTTAGAAGAATACAGATTTTTCTCTTTTTCAAATCCTTTTAGTATGCACTTTGTGTTTTTTTATTCGCTGCCCTTCGTATATACTGTCAGGATAGGATAGAAAGGGGTGTAGGAGGGTGGGTAGATAGATAGGTTGGTAGATCGATCGGACTGTAGGTAAGTAGGTCAATAGGTCGGTCGATCAGTAGGTCGGTGCGCGGATGGGTAGGTAGGTCGATCGATCGGTCTGTAGGTAAGTAGGTGGATAGGTCGGTCGGTCGATCGATAGGTTGGTGGGTGCGTTGGCAGGTATATTTTCTTTAATATAGCATAGAAGCAGCTTGCTCCGTTAATTGGTGGTAACATTATATGCTGCCTTTATAAGCATTTACATTGATTACTAGTATTCAATGGACAATTAGGATTTTACCTTGCGTTATAATCATTTGTAATTTGATATCTGATTATTATGATACACAAATTCTTTGTTAAAGAGTGAGTCACTTAATTATCACTGCCTTATCATATTCCAAGGGCCTCTAGAGTTATCTCTAATTCTCTAATAACTTATGTCGCAACTTCCGTTATTGTTATTATTATTATTTATTGCATATTTATAAAAAAAACATGAAAGGTTTTGTAAAAGCGAAGTGCACTGTTTCATGTATGTTAGTTTTTCCCTTGTGAAGTATCTGTCAACCCATTTAATATGACAAGTGTATCCTTTACTAGACTTAGAGATCTAAAGGGCCTTAAGGAACTGAGTCTCAGAGGAACAAGGATACAATATTCTGGTGAGGTTAAATAACTTGGTATAATTAATTCTGGATAAGACATTAACCCAGAAGGAATATCTAGAGACAAGCATTAATAGGGCATACAGGTCCTTAGGGATCTGTAGAAGTATGTTTGGCAAAACGTGGAGACTAAATCCTGGATTATTGGGTATGCACCTCAATGGTTGTCGCTCTGTGGTTACCATGTTAGGCTCTAGTTCCCGAGGTCGCGTGTTCAAAACCGGCGGAGGGCGATGGATTTTTTCGGGCGTACAAATTCTTAGCGTGGCTTTCTTCGGAAGGGAAGTAAAGCCTGGTCCCGTGTTGTAGATTTATGGCACATAAGAGAAACTCAAGCCCGATAAAGATGTCTCTGAGCAAAGTTACCGGTCTTTCACGCACAATATAGAATGGGACGCTGAGAACCACAGCAGTTAAAGAGCGTCCATAAATAAAACTTAATTTATCTCAATGGTTAAACCTGCAATCTCCGATGCTGCTGTAATTTGGTGGCTAGGGTTAAACTTAGTACTTGTAGGATAGACTTTTTAAATTGCAATGGCTAGGCTGCATTAGTACAACCAGAGTATTTAAGACTACTTCTACTGCTACCATTTAAGTTCTGTTGGACCTTCCATCTCTCCACCTTTGGGTGGAAGGGGAAGCTAAAACTGGTGTATATAAACCTATGTGTAGCGCCATTGTGATACTAGATTTCACATGCTAGATCACCTGAATTTTCCTAAGGACAGTAGCCTGGATCATATATTCTGCACGAATACCGAAAAAATGATGCTGAGAAGTACAGCAGAAAATAAATTCATTGTTAAGTGACCAGAAAGAAGTGAATGGAAACTAGGAATTAATACAAGAATCCGAAGAAGACCAATATGGTTTTCTGACGGACCCAAAACTAATGAAGGAACTGAACCCGGGTTATTTGGCTGTGGCATAAAACTTCCTTTCAGCCTAGAGCAATAGCAATATGCCATTGTCTTCAAGCATCAATGTATGCCAATATGGCTTATGTATGGAAAAGCTTATGTACATAGTATAAAAATAGATACTTACTATACTTTCTGATAGTCAAGCAGCCTCAAAGGCAATCGAGGGTAGGGTAGCCAAATCTAAACCGATCTGTGAATGTATGGAGTCTCTTAGGTCATTGACCCGGTACAATTCAGTGGAATTGGCGTGGGTACCAAAATACAGACGAAAACATGGCAACGAAAGAGCAGAGACTCCTTTCGTATGTCGTGAACCCAGACTCGGGTTATCCTATAGGTTTTTTCGCGGGTAATCCAGGAATGGATCACGAAAAACACAGTGAGTACTGAGGGTATTTATCAGGACACACAAGGATTGAAAGGCTCTTAACAAAGGTATAATGAAAATCAGGACATAATCACTTTAATCAGTTGAATTGCACTACAATGGACAGTTGGTTTAATAACAGGGCACTATTGACTGCATGGACATCTCTATAAAATCGGCAAAGCATTCGACCAAATATGTAGAAGTTTCAGGAGTGCAAATGAAGCATTTGCTGTGGAACTCTGAAGATCTCACGGTCTTTAGGGTTAAATACTTTAATTAGGAATACATGTAATTGCAAGGATTTCAAGAAGTACCTGCTAAGAGACTTGTGGACTTTGCAAAGGAGGCAAAGATCTTAGGTGTTTGAATGAAGGGAAGCACAATAGATCATAACTGTTTGCAGTGCATAAGACATTTATTGCACTCCCCTTCAAAAAAATAGTGGCTCTCTTAAAATTAAACCATTTCCTAATTAGTGATAAAATGAGCTAACAAAGAGAACAATTTTGGTCCTCCTGGCCGGATGTACAAAACGAATAGTTAAAAGTGATTAGCCACAACCAAGGGACCAGCTACGCGCCAAGGCAAATTAAGTTTACAAATTAATGATACAGGAGACGGTGTATTTGCAGTTACTCTGGCTTACTAATTGAAATACTGTATACTGACTGCTTATAAGTAACGTGAACGGCGATGAGTTACAGGAAACGTGTGAACAATACTTTCCACGTGTTTGAGTAATTATAAAACGTGTTGCTAACGGATTTGGTGGGCAATTCGCATCCACGCCATATTGATCATTTCCTTCTCAACGATACGAGGATAGCTGCACAGCCAAACCTCAGACTTTAGGCACTTCCATCACACCTTCGAGGTTTTAACCCCAAATAATTAAAGTCTGAATAACATTCAGCACTACTGCTACTTACTATCCGATTTATCCGGTGAAGCATATAAGGTGACAGAAAATTTAGCTTATACTCAGGTAAACTTCCATGTTGTCTAGTCTTTGATTTGCAATCGGCACAGCAATCCACCACTCATTCTGGAATGTCATGTCAAAGAGTTAATACCGCTATCTCTTGAGGCAAATAGCATTACTAAAAAGAATAGCGCATTAGTGAATCAACTACCCAGCAACTTAAATGCAATTAATGCCTTAAACACTGAAGCGCAGTCACATGAGGCACTCTTATCCCATTTGATACTATTAGAATAAGCACCAGTCTGCATAAACAATGGGAAATTAAAGCAAATAGTAATGAACATCCTTCATTGCAACATGTGATGGAATTTTTGGAAAGAATTTGTCAGACATTAGACATAGTGGGAAATGATTCCCAGAAGATGCAACTGGCTTTGAATTCACCAACGGAGGAAGTATGTTAAGTCCCTCAACCACAATGTGCAGGTTCTGAAATGGGCCGAATGTCTTATACCTATGTGGCAAATTTCGAAACATAAGCGTAAATGGCAGTTAATTTTGCTCAAAACAACAATCTGTTACAACTGCCTCAGATATAACAACAGAGCACCCTGATTGTCAGTCGTAGGCATGTCAATCGTGTAATGGAAGACACCACACATTTATCCAAAGGGAACGGGTGACTCACACAAAGCAATCCTACTGCTCCTTAAGGGAAATGCTTCAGAAAGTTCTACTGTCTATAGCTATTGCAAGGGTTGTGGAACAGTAAGGGATAATTCCATGACTGTTAGGCCTTGCTACATAGTATATCACAGATGAATTTTATAACCAAAATCCTTGCTGACCATTTAGGCGTAAAGCTGAAAAAAATTCAGTACCAGTCAATGGAATAAGTAATACCAGGCAGTACAGTTTTCTTCCTTCCAGACTAAAATTCAGTCAAGGATTGGGGACATCGAAACACCATTTTCTGTTCAGTTCTTGGTCAAATTGCTACAAATAGCGATACATAGATATCCCGCTGGATACATAGATTTTTTCACCTTGGGGAATACCTTCACAGATTCCACATACTGATCCTCACTTCAACGAACCAAGGGAAATTGAACTGTTGTTAGAGGCATTGGTATTCTTGGATGTGTTGCGACACGGAAAATTAACTCAGACTGGCCAAAATACAATTTTGAACACGGTCTTCGGGTGAGTATTAGCTTGTGCAGTACCAAATAACAGCATTAAGACAGCAGCCACTTCATTACTTGCCATGAGTGTTGACGTGCATTTCCAAGTAGAGCGCTTCTGGCATAAAGAAGAGGTAAGAGTGAGTCGGAGGTCCAAGGAAGAAACACAATGTGAAGAATATTTCAGGAGGACAACACACAGAGACACACCAGGAGAATGTGTCGTGAGACGGCCACTAAAGAGTTCCACTGAAAAACTTGTTAATTCCTTCAATCACGCTAGAGATTGTTTGGCATACATAGAGCGCAAACTTGCAAGAAAACCAACCGCGAAAGAGGAGTAAATATTTAGCAATATTTACATTTGCATCACATGGCTCCAGCACATGCACATTGCATGGCAAATCCATGATACCATCTGTCTCATCATGCTGTGTTTAAAGAAAGTATCAGCATCAGGTTTCCAGTGGTATGCAACGCCTCGGCAAAATCTTATACATCTAAATCCCTCAGTGATATCGTAATGGTTGAGCTTCTGTTCAGCAGGGCCGTTACTCCATTGTTATGCGATTTAAAACCCACAAGTATGCTCTAACTGGAAACACCACAAAGATATATCCCAGCGATTTTTCATTCCTAAAGAACATAAAAATTCGAGGATAGCGTTGCCGGTGGATACCTTAGCAAAGAAACTTGCGGCTTTTTGATGCGTTAGAGAAAGCGTACGATACGTGCATTTACCTGAGCTCCACAGACTCTGAGGGGTAGTAAAAATCTCCCTTCTAAGGTCAAAATCTAGGGTAGTTCCGCTGCGACAAACCTCCTTAATACACCTGGAGTTTTGTGGTGTGGTGTTATTAGTCAGATTGATGAATGAAGCTTAAGGAACTCTGAATATTGAGTTTAATAGGTGTCAAAACTGGACTGATTCCAACAATCATGCTTACATGGATTTCTAAGTATTCTATATCTTAGTCTCTAGTTCCCGAGGTCCCGGGTTCAAACACGACGGATGACGATGGATTTCTTTGGGCGTAAAAGTCCTTAGCATGGCTTCTTTTGGAAGGGAAGTAAAGCTGGTAGTCCCGTGTCGTAGATTTACCGCACGTAAAAAAACATCAAGCCTGATAATGAGGCTTCTGAGCAAAATTACTGGTCTTTCAAGCTCGATATATAATGGAACGCTAAGGGCCACAATAGTTAAAGAGCGTCCACGAAGAACAAAAATTCTACATCTTGGAAGACATTTGTAGCAAATTGAGTAGCAGAGATCCAAGAGATTTCTAACTTGAAGGAATTGAAACATGTCTCCTTATCCGATAACCCTACTGATCTCTTTCCAGAGGGCTTAGCCCAGAATCGCTTAAGTTCAATCGATTGTGGTGGGCGGGACCGCAATGGTTAGAAGGTCCAGAAGAATCCTGGTCTCTTCCACACACGTAGATTTGTATATGTGAAATGAAGTGAAATTTCTGAAAAGCTGAAGCCTGCACCCACCTGTCTGATTAAAAACACAGCTTTCGAAAGTTTGTTAACCAGATTTTCGTTATGGTGAACGTTGCAGCGTGTCATGTTATTCATGCATAGATTTATTAATTATGTTAACTGCACCGTTATGGAAATGTCATTTGACACCAATCCAATTCGGATCTCACAAGAGCAACAGCGAAAATTGTTCAGCGGTCTAAAGTGATGTTTCTTAAAGGAAGTAAATGCGTTAGAACGAAGTATACTTATCTCTTCAGATAGACATCTTGAATCGCTGCATCCCTTTATTGATGGACAAGAATTACTCAGGGTGCGCGGCAGACTAGAACACTTACAGTTAACATTCGACCAGTAGCACCCACTGATATATACACCATCAGATCCTGTGGCGAATTTAGTTATTTCACATGAATACACATGCTTTCTGCATGCAGAGCCTCAGCTATTGTTGTCTTCTCTTCGACAGTGCTTTTGGGGTACTAATGGCAGATCTGCTGTCCGACGTGTCATATACAAATTCCTCAGATGTTTCAAATTCCACATTAAGAATCTCATCGCAAACCTACCTTCTGCCAGAGTTGAATCTGGGAAACACTTTTCCAACTGTGGCGTAGATTGCGGTGGTCTGCTTTACATTAAGGGGAGATTAAATAGAGAAATTTGCCAAACAGTGACACCTTTAGCTTCTTATGCAGCCTTGATAATTGGGATTGTGTCTTTAATTTGGTGTATCGTTTATCATTTTAGGTACAATACTCGATATTTGACGATGTGGGTGTCGCTGGAAGACAATTTTCTTGTCAATAAAGCCCAAGATTTCCTGTGAGACTATGCGGTATACATGGGCGTAATTTCCGTCAGCATTGACAGCATTGTTGATATAGAAGAGAATCCTGGCTGAGAGGTTGGGATGAATTTCTATGGGATTTGATTTCCAAGGCATGTTATGCAGACGGCTCCAAATGTTTCCGTGGCACCTGTGAGGGGGAAAGTGGGGTGCCTTATCGAGAGGTTATGCCAGGCGCTTTAGCTCATACCTGCTCTACGAGGTTACAGCATGTAATAGGGCTAAAGAAAATATTTCCAACACATTTTCCTTAGACTTTGTTATAAGAATGTAATAACTGTGAAAAGAAAGCCGCAACAATATTACAGCACAGCGACATAAGCAGTATGCAAACTAATTTTTAGGAATTGGAGGCATCATATTATTCTATAATAAGCAAGTGTTAAAACAAAGTAGTTTGGTTATCAATATTCACTACTTTCTCTACCCATTATCAACGAACACATGTTCTTTATTTTCATAATGTCCTTATAAAGTATGCTTTTTTCGTGCATTCTGACAACAATTTAGGCCAGAAATTACTTATTTATTCAGAAAGAAAACTTTCAGCTTTTCCAAAAGTAGAGGCTGCCAAATAGATAAAGCTTAATACTTTACAAATTATTAAATTACAGTCTGAGTTACAATTTTCCCTATTTGGTTGCATGCAAGATGCCGTAACGACAAACAACCGCTTATCTATACTACAACTCTTCTTTTTATTGTCTCTACTAATTACATATAATAAGTAGGTTGTATTCCACCCCAAAATTAAAAAAACGAAATTCATCGCAAATACGCGTTTTGAGACCCACTGATTCCAAAGAGGACATTTTTACTTTCCTACTACGCACTTACAGTAAGTAGAGGAAGTAATGTATTCCACCGAAAAATTCAATAACGAGATTCACCGGAAATACACGTTTTCAGACTCCCTGAATCAAAAGAAAGCATTTTTACTTTCCCTACTCTGTAGCTACAGTGGGTAAGAAAGTATTGTATTCCACCCAAAAATACAATAAAGAGATTCGTCGGAAATACACGTTTTGAGACTCCCTGAAACTAAAGAAAGCGTTTTTACTTTCCCTACTACGTAGCTACAGGAGGTAGAGAAAGTAATGTGTTTCACCCAAAAATTCAACAAAGATATTCATCGGAAATACACGTTTTTAGACCCCCTGAATCCAAACAAACCATTTTTTACTTTATCTACTACGTAGCTACCGGAGGTAGAGAAAGTATTGTATTCCACCCAAAAATTCAATACAGAGATTCACCGGAAATACACGTTCTGAGACTCCCTGAAACCAAATAAAGAATTTTTACTTTCTCTGCTACGCAGCTGCAGTAAGTAGGGAAGGTATTGTGTTCCACCAAAAAATTCAATAACGATATTCACTGGAAATACACGTTTTGAGATCTCCGAAACCATAGAAAGCGTTTTTAATAATCTCCACCACGTAGCTGTAGCTATTGGAGAAAGTTTTGTGTTCCATCCAAAAATTCAATATAGAGATTCACCGGAAATACATATTTCGAAACCAAAGAAAGCGTTTTTACTTTCTCTACTACATAGCTACAGGAGGTAGAGAAAGTATTGCATTCCACCCAAAAAAAAGAACTTAATAACGAGATTAATCGAAAATACACTTTTCAGACCCCCTGAATCCAAACTAAGCATTTTTTTACTTTCTCTACCACGTAGCTGCAGTAAGTAGAAAGGGTACTGTGTTCCAGCTAAAAATTCAATGTAATTTTACCAGAAATCACATTTGCGATTCCCTGAATACAATAAATTTATTTTTTAGAAAAAAAGTTCAGTGTGTGTTTGTGTGTGTGTGTGTGTGTGTATCCCGAACAGCATAACTCAAAAACAAAAAAATTGGTTAAAAACCAAACTTAGTGTTTAAGTTCAACTTCTTCCAAGAATGTGACCGGAGATTTTAATGAAAATACCCCACTCTAAACTACCCTTTACATTGGGCATTTTTCGAAATTTTTTATTCTTTCAAAAACTGCTCTAAGAATTTTGATTAAAATACATATGTTTAAGCTAGTTTTATGATAAATAGAATGTATATCCTTAGTTTTTTAGGAGTAGTCTGTAAATTCGTTTTTATTGTGAATGGTTTTTATAATTAGTAAATTGTAAGAGAGAGAGAGAGAGAGAGAGAGAGAGAGAGGGAGAGACAAAATCTTACTGCACAACAAATGTAGATCTTGATAAAGCACAAAACTTATATAAAATAGCATTTTTATTTTTATGTCAAATACAATTTTTGTATTTTACTATTCTGAAATATTCTTTGTTATTAGTTTGGATTTTCAAATACTTTATACTTCTCTCAACTGCAAATAGCTATTGTTTTTCCTTAATAGCTTACTTGCTTACTTCCTTGCTTCCTTCCTCTACTTCCTTTACTTACTTTACTCACTTTACTTACATAATTCCTTACTTACTTCCTTCCTTACTTACTCGTGTTCATAAAAAGAGAACAGAATTTAAAAGCTATCACGTCTGTGGCTCACATTCGGGAGGTCGTGGGTTCGATTGCTGTAGCCGACCTTCCTGACCGATGATTTTTTTGGGCATTTTTCCCGGGTCGCCTGGGAAGGATTCTCACATCCCCGAATTTCCTGCCCCTCCATTTCATCTCCAGTCTCATTTTCCTTCATCTTTCATCCGTTGGTCTCTTTCAGGGTTGGAAGTGTCGGCGATGGTGTTTCGATGCAGTTTGGCGGGAAAAAGGATGCTCTTTGTGACTCTTTCCGTCCGTCGTCTTTCGGCTGGCTGTCGGGGGTATCCTAATCCCCTTGAGGGACGTAGGCCCCCTCTGTGCGGGGTGGGTTCCCCGGTCTGCCTGTCCGCCTGGCGGGGAGTCTCTATCTGAAGACTTAAGGATCCTGCCATTCCTGGTTCCGGCCGCTCGTTGTCTCTTCTCGCCTAATCCTTCCTCCCGAGACGCCCCCTTGTGAGGTGTAGGCACAATATCCACTATGTGGATCATGCCGAGTCACCTCCGTAGCCAACCAATCCAAGGCTATCCCATAACGATCAGCTTTGAGGGGTTTGGCTATCGCTTTAGTTTAATATGTTCTACTTATACCTACAACGAATTGTGTAAATATGTAATTAAGGTTTATCTGTATTAACATGAAATAGATGCAAGAATGAGGTTTGTAAGAATAGTTTGAGGAAGAGTGAGTAGAGAAAGTTATGTGAATGCAACACATTTTATAGCAAAATCCATGCTTGCATGTCTGTGAACAACATAACTCCAGAACGAAAAATTGGTTAAATACCAAACTTAAATATAAAGTTCAGCACCTTTCAAAGATGTGATACAAAGATATTCAAGAAAATCTCCCCCAACCGGAACAACCCTTTACATCGAAAAATTTTCGAAATTTGTTATTCTGTCCAAATTGGCTCTAACGAGTTTGATTAAAATACTCTCTGTTTAAGATATTTTCATGACAAACGAAATATATATACATATTTTGAACTTTCTGAGAAGAGACCCTCAAGTCTTTTTCAATCTGAATGACTTTTATGTAACTGGTAAACTGTAAATGATGGACAAAGTTTTGCTACACAAGAAATGCAGGCCCCGTTACAGCACGCAATTTGATATACATATGTTTTATGAGATTAACTATTTCCCAAATATTTTTGTATTGGTTTGAATACTTGTTGTAGCTGAGAAGTCGCTATTCGTTTTGCTTTTTCGCGGTCATACAAACAGCATGGAATTTCAACGAATCACGTAGTGAAATGCTTTTTAAATATGTGACTATCGCTTTATCTACGTATACCACAACGAAATGTGTAAATGTGAACTTTTTCTTTTGGTATTTAATGAAAGTCCTTTAAACGGGTAGGCCATTACGGACGGTGAATGAGGAAATGGTTAAAATGATGTTCAAATGGGCCCGAGGTCCCTAGAGCTTAGAGTTATCTGACATTCATCTTCTCAGGATAAGAGGAAACCCTGGAAAAACCTTTATCCAGGTA
The DNA here is from genome assembly GCA_030765065.1 of Deroplatys truncata. NCBI lineage: Eukaryota > Metazoa > Arthropoda > Insecta > Mantodea > Mantidae > Deroplatys > Deroplatys truncata. Next base: position 406,947,493 of record CM060990.1, read on the forward strand.
ACTCACTCTAAACGAGATTCGAACTCGGGACCTTATGAATGTGAGGCAGACTCCCACACCACCGAGATGGGCTAAATGTGAATTGGAACTTTATCGGGATTATAAGAAATAACAGAAAAATAAGATTTAGTAAAAATAATTTGTAGAAGGTGAAAAGAGAAAGTTATATGAATGCAACACGTTAGATTTTTCTCGTGGTAATGTAAAGAGCGTGGAGTTTCAAAGGCACCACATAAAATATGACCATCGTTTGAGCTACTGCATTCTTCTTATACTTACAAGAAGTTGGTAGTGGTAGTTCGTCTCAATTAACAAGAACACTCTTTCACTCAAGCCGGGTGTAGGGCAAGGTTGGAAAGATAGAATCAGATTGAAAAATTCAGTCATAGCCGAGATTTGAACTACCGATCTTCCAGTTTCCATTCTAGGTAGCGCTGCGGTAACGCGTGCGACTCGCATTCGGAAGATCCCTAGTTCGCTTCCTGGCGACCGCCCACTCTGACCCATGGGTTTTTTCGGGAGTTTTCCTTGGTCGTCAGGAGAATGCTGATATGGTTTCTCTCAGCGCCCGAATATCGTTCCATTCCTCATTCCATTCATCCTTTACCCCGTTTGGTCTGTTTCAGGGTTGGAAGTATCGGCGATGGTGTTCCGGTGCGGCGTGGCAGGTAAAACAGATGCTCTCTGTGGAACCTCATCCGTCTCTCGGTCCTTGGATGTTTGCCGGGGTATACGGATCGCTTCTTGGGGGCGTTGGACCCTCTGTTTGGGGTGGGAACCCCGGTTTGCCTGCCCGACTGTCGGTCCGTCTCAATCTGGGAACTTGAATCTTGTCTTTGTTGTACCGTTACTCCTGTTTCTGGCCTCCCGGTGTCCCTCCCTCCCGGGGGCGTCCCCTCGAAGGGGAACAAGCACAATATCCTCATTCACTGGATCGGGGTCGAGTCCCCTGCGTTACACATCCCATTCCATTCCATTCCAGACCAGGGAAGAGAAGCATTTTAAGAATTCAGAACGTAAATCGTAATACAAAGTAACTAAGTCTTTTTTTGGGGAGGGGGGCTTCCTTCAGATTTGTAATTTGAAAGTAATTGAATTTTAAGAATAGAGTGAGGAACCAATCGCAACAAAAGCACAACAACCGTTCTGCATTAATACTTTCGAGTCACTAGTTTGAAAATTTAGCTTATATGCTACTCTAACCGGATAAAACAGCTATACAGAAACTGCATATTTTGCACTAAACGTCGTTTCCTCGTATCTATTAACACTTTCTCCTTTTAGATACAATGTCTGTTTTACTCTACGTCCACTGTACTGTTGGCACGGTTTTTCTTCCTTTATCTTGTGAGTGTGTGAAGGAGGAATTATGTTTCAAATGAAACAATCTATATTCGTTTTTCAGTAACATACACAAAATATATATCATTATGAAGAAAATTTAATGTTGCAGTTAATTGTGCTCAAAGTGCTTCAACAGTTTGGCATTAATATTACTTTTGCTTCTGTATTTTTAAAACTTTACTTGAATATTATCAGAAGTGAATGTGCCAACTCTATGGAACTACACACTTAGTGTTAAAGGTTGTGATCCATCTCTATGAAAATTAAAAAGCAACACAAACTTATATTCAAGTTAATAAATACCATCTGCCTTGGTGTGCGCGTAAAACAGTCTGTTGGCGGTAATTATGAAACGATTATTATTATTATTATTATTATTATTATTATTAGCAACAAAGTTAAAAATCAGATATACATTATGTGCACCTTGTTTCTTAAGAAAATTACTGAATAATGCATCTTAAACTTCCGAAGCACCCGTATAAACAGTGCAATATTTGATTTTTAAACAACATATTATGTAAAGAAAATTATAAAAATGTTAATTTATTTCGCTAGGATAGATCTAGTGACGGGAAAAGTATTTAGTTTCGTCTTCTTTCCTCTTAGAGCCAGGTCGCTGAATTATACGAACATACACAAAAGTAAATGTGATCTCTGAGCTGGCACTTACTGGCAGCCATGGCTAGTCGAGAAGACATTCCTGCCCTCTCTTTCTCTACACCACCTGGTCCACCGGAAACATTTGTAGCCTTCTGTACGTTGGGAGATAGAAGAAAAACTGTTAGATAGTAGTTAGTTACTCGAATTCCGAGTACTAATTACAGCGGATAGTGTCACTAGGAGAAGAAAATTTTACAATACGTCTCACGTAACCGCTCTTTAGCATTTTGTTCCCAATGTAAATCGTGCACACAGTAGCAAAGTTCATCTCGCGAATGCTCTCCTGAGACATCGCGTCGAAACTGCTTGGGAGAATGAGCTCGTGGTTGTTGATGGCAACGACGATTTTGAGTCCGGTGGTAATGGCTCGGGCACACTGTATCCTGTATAACTGTCACTCTGCGAATGGACATGAATGGCAGAATTTCCGCCATTTGATTGAGGTCACAAAGGATGTTGCTGATAGAAATTCTTTGAAGGATCTAGGCTCAGACTGTGTTAGGAGAGATCGATATTGGAATATATAAGAGTTGAAGGAGCGAAATTCCATCCAAAGTTACATGCGCTCCCACATGATTGTTTATTCTTAGATCCGGCTATTGTGGACCTCTGACTTTCTCCAGATAATGTAATGGTTTTCCTCCTTGAACTACATACACTACGTGATCAAAAGTATCCGGACACCTGGCTGAAAATGACGTAAAAGTTCGTGGCGCCCTCGATCGGTAATGCTGGAAGTCAATATACTGGCCCACTCTTAGCCTTGATGACAGCGTTCACTTTCGCAGGCATACTTTCAATCAGGTGCTGGAAGGTTTCTTGGGGAATACCGCCCATTCTTCACTGAGGAGAGGTATCGATATAGGTCGGTGAGGCCTGGCACGAAGTCGGCGTTCCGAAACATCCCAAAAGTGTTCTATAGGATTCAAGTCAGGCCTCTGTGCATGCCAGTCTATTACAGGGATGTTATTGTGGTGTAACCACTTCGCCACAGCCCGTGGAGTATGAACAGGTGCTCGATCGTGTTGAAAGATGCAATCGCCATCCCCGAATTGCTCTTCAACAGTGGGAAGCAAGAAGGTGCTTAAAATATCAATGTAGGTCTGCGCTGTGATCGTGCTACGCAAAACAACAAGGGGTGCGAGCCCCCTCCAGGAGAAACACAACCACACCATAACACTACCACCTCCGAATTCCATTGTTGGCACTATATTCGCTGGCAGATGACGTTCACCGAGCATTCGCCATACCCACACCGTGCCATCGGATCGCCACATTGTGTACCGTGATTCGTCACTCCACACAACGTTTTGTCACTGTTCAATCGTGTAATGTTGACGCCCTTGCACCAAGCGAGGCGTCGTTGCATTTTCCTGCGTGATGTGTGACTTATGAGCAGCCGCTCGACCATGGAATCCAAGGTTTCTCACCTCACGTCTAACTGTCATAGTACTTGGAGTGGATCCTGATGCAGTTGGAGTTCCTGTGTGATGGTCTGGATAGATGTCTGCCTATTACTCTTTACGACCCTCTTCAAATGTCGGCGGTCTCTGTCAGTCACAGACGAGGTCAGCCTGTACGCTTTTGTGCTGTACATGCCCCTTCACGTTTCCACTTCACTATCACATCAGAAACAGTGGACCTAGGGATGTTTAGGAGTGTGGAAATCTCGCGTACAGACTTCTGACACAAGTAACACCCAATCACCTGACCACGTTCGAAGTCCGTGAGTTCCACGGAGCGTCCCATTCTGCTGTTTCACGATGGCTAATGCCTACTGAGGTCGCGGATAATGAGTACAACGTTATTTGTCCAATCCAGAATAATTATCACGACTTTACACCCAAATATTCCTCCCTACTGCGCGTTCTATATATCTCATGTATGTATTACCACATATTGCTCATTTATTTATGGACGCTTCTTAACTCGTTCTTAGCGTCCCATTCTATACAGGACGTGCAATACTTTAAATTTTGCTAATAGACCTCTTTATCACACTTGAGATTCCTTTACGTGCCGCAAACCTACGACACGGGACCACCGCCTTTACTTCCCTTCCAAAGGTAGCCATGTTAAGGATTTTTACTCCGAAAAAAATCTATTGTCCTCCGCCGGGTTTGAACCCGCGACCTCGGTCACTAGAAGCTAGCATGGTACCACTAGACCACGGAGGACGGCATGTATTGCCACAGATACCTAATAGGCAAGTTTTCTTAATATTATCATGTAATATATTGTTCACAGTGTAACGTGTTATGCGTTAAGTGATTAAAAGATGGAAAAATTAAATGGAGTTCTATTTATGGGCGTTTTATGGCTCTTTGCGTCCTATTCCACTTAGGGCGTGAAAGACTGCAAAGTTTGCTCAGAGGCCTTATTATCAGGCTTGAGGTTCTTATACGTTCCGTAAATCTACGACACGGGACCAGCGGCTTTACTTCCCTTGTTAATGAAGCCTTATTAACGCCCGGAAAAAATTCATCGCCCTCCGCCGGGTTTGAGATCGCGATCTTGGTAACTAGAGCTACCATGGTACCCCTAGACCATGGAGGACGACTAGTAAAACATGGAGGTGATCTCGTTGCCGATAATGGAGTTTTATCTTCCATTTGCTGTTTTATTATTCATAATACCATTTAGGCTCGTTTCTACAGTGCGTTCGTAGATCGGCCGACCGTTCTGCGGTGACATTGGACTGAGTGAGGATTGGCACGCCTTCCGCCAGAATTACACGTAAACGACCGGCAAGTCATGGGTACGGGGCACTAACTTACATTAGGCTTACCTACATCTCAACAGATGTTCAAATTGACGACCTTCAGCACAAACACAATCCCTACATCTCCGAAAATAATTCTGGTTTACTCACAAAAGTTCATGTTAACGATTGTCTGTATTTCTCTCGTGATGTCCTTCAATTCTTGTAACGTATGCGGATTTGATGCGTACAGTTTATTCTTTAACGTCCCCTTAAATAAAAATCGCATGGAGATAGGTCAGAGGAACGAGGTGGCCACAATCCTAGACTCACTATTCTGTCACCATCACACTTTGCAATTCATGCACAGCATGTGCACTGTAGCTGAATCCTGCTCAAACCAACCACGCAATCTTTCATTTCTTGTTAGTTCGTAAAAGCTGTAATGAAAGTTGAAATTACATAAACGTGTGATTCAACTGTAGTGTTGAAAAATATGGGACTGATAATTTTACGCGCACTCACTGCGCACCAAACCCCAACTTTTGCAGCGTGATGAGGAGCTTAATGAATAATATAGGGATTTTCGGTAGCCAGTATCTATTGTTCCGAGTAGAGACGTGACCTTGAAGATAAAACTACGCTTCATCAGTGAAGAACTTTAACGTGGGTCCACGTCGCCATTAGGAACGGACTGTAAAAACCAATTGCAATAATTAACCCTACTTACAGGATCTGTAGTTTTAAAGCATGAACTACAGTTACCTCGCACGGCTTAAGTTTCAGAAGTTTCGTTTCCAGAAAAGCTGACGCCTTGGAAATGTACTAACCGTCTCAGTGATTTTTGGGATGAGTGCTCTAACCGGGTCCCTACTTCATCAAGTTTCTCTTCTGTCAGCACAGGTTTCTTGTTCAAAAAAGATTCTGTACGCCTGACTACAATGGCAGGGTCATGAATAGTTGACCTGCTAGGATTTCTAACACCTGCAAACCGATGTTGAAATTCTCTATGACACCTTCTCGCAACAGAGTATAGGCATTATACAGAAAAATACGTTGTTCGAAAGTGTACGCAACCATTATTAATGCACAATTTATCACCAAGAGACAACACAATTTTACTCTAAACACGCGCACAGAAGTTTTTCCCTCACGACAGATCCAACTTGACTGACATGTCAGCTTTAGCTACAACGCCACTCTTTGGCGCCAGGCGCGCCACTCCTCACCCAGTCCAATGTCGCCGTGGAGCGGTCCGGCCGATCTACGGATGCAGTGTATATTTTAATACTCGGGATAATGAGAAAAGTCATTTTTTACTTTATTTCAAGTCACGGGATAAGGTATCTCCAGCCATATGACGAAGTATTAAATGACCTAACATACCCATATTATACAAAACAGTAACAGTGCTGAATTACATTCATGCGAAATATAAAATTATGTTATGTAAGTATTTATTGCTGGCCATGTTTAGGGCTAAGATAATCACGGACATTTAATTCACACCAGAGCATATATCATACGCTGCTTGTAATACTGTAGTGTAGATATGCCCATAGTACTTTTACGAAACACTCATATAATAGTTGCTAATGTATTAAGGTGACTAACTTTCTCTTACTACGTTATATTACTTTTGACCAATAAAACGGTATGGAATGACATGTTTCAACGCATCAAGGCTCGTTATCCACACAATTTTTGTCGCTTCCCTAGCATTTGCGTATTCTCATTACCCCCTAGCGTTTTTTTCTCTGCTTGCAAACATTTCAGACTGCAAATTTGATACATCTCTATTACGCACAGTCCAATATGACATCAACTGAACGATCAACCACTAAAATATTCTAATTCGAAAACTGTAGTTTCAATAAGTGTACCTTCTTAGGTGATTCATGTTTATTTCACGTTTAATTAAAATTTACTAGCATTTATCTTGTTTATATTATTTAGGTTATGCTACTGCTGCATGAAATTATGGAGAGTCGCGTATGGATATAACACGTGATCTTAAAAATGAAGCGGAATCAACAATGCCTTCTTGATTAGCAATCGTACATAGAGTCAGTGAACATTATACCTATAGTTGGCACAACTGGAGACAAGAGAGTAGTTGATGATAGCACACAACTGTCAACTAGCGAAATACCCGTAATGATGAAAAACCGTGCGAGTATCGCATTCAGGAGATTCTGGGTTTGATTCCTGGGGCCGGCCACTCTAACAATGGATTTTTCGAGGTTCTCCCTGGTTGGTAAGCCGAGTGCTAGGATGCTTTCTCTTCTACCACGATATTTTCCCTCATGTCCTAACATTTCGCTTCCGGTTTCATGATTCAGGTGGGCTAGGGGCTGCACACTGTCGGTCGGTGTCGGACCCATGGCGCAGATGCTTTTTCTTTGGAAAATTCTTCTTGACCCTGTTAGATGGCATCCTTCACCGAGCAGTCTCAAGTGGGGGCGAGTTTTCCCCGGTTCCGCCAGAGGGAGGACTGTTCTGAGCAGCCCGCCGGTGTGACCGGGTCATCAAGCTTGTAATTGTTAGGGACCTCTGGGCGTCTCTGTCGGCAGGCCTTTCTGAGGCCTATAGCCTCCTGCGGTTCCTTCACCTCATCCATTTCTGCTGGGGAGTGATAAGTACAAAAGATCGGCATTGGATCTAGGTGAGAAGTGTCCCCTTTTTATATATGTATTGTTTTCTCATTAGAAAATGGTTTACAAAAGCTGTTTACTTTGCGATAAGGAATAAGGAAACAAAATAAAAAAGTTGGTTCCTAATTACGAAACGTAACTTGACCCTCAAATGACCATCCATTGATGGTACAATCATTCATTGCGTTCTTCGTACACAGTCATTCACAGTTTTCGTGGTTATTTACGTTGGTGTAGGAAGAATTTCAAAGTCGTTTATACAAATGTTGTTTAGCTATTTTGAGGAGTGAGAAAACAACATAAAAAAAAGGTAGGTTCCCACTTGAAAAACGTAATTGACAGTTAAAATGACCATCACAACGCTCTCCAAATAAACCACGACTAATGGTATTTACTTTCCCTTATAATATCAAGCAACGTTTATTCAAGAAATGTCTTTCTACAACGATTAATTCTGGAGATATCGTGCAGTCTCAAATTAAATGGGCCACGCTGTATATATATATATATATATATATATATATATATATATATATGTGTGTGTGTGTGTGTGTGTACACTGCCGTTTGTGAAAATTGCAACACCAAGAAAGAACGTATGAATTCAATGAATTTAACACCACAGGTTAGGTACATGACAAGTAACAAATGATAACCTTTTCAAATCTATACATGACCTTTGAGCCTTAATATTCAGTATTTGATTTGGCCTCTATGCGCTGCAATTAGAGCTGCTATACGCCGTGGCATTGAATCAAAAAGGTTCTGAATAAGTTCCTGAGGGATTTCCCTCCACGCAGTTTGCATTCAAGCCCACAAATCCGTGACACTGGATACTGGAGGACCGTGACGCACCAGGTGCTGACCAACCCTATCCCAGACATGTTCGATTGGCGACATGTTAGGCGAACGTGCAGGTCAGGGAAGCAATGGTAACCGTCGCTCTTCGAAGAAGGCCTATACATTCCTTGCAATATGTGGCCGGTCTTTGTTCTGTTGAAATGTGGCCTGTGGAGATGCCTGAAGCAGGCGGAGTACCTCAGGCTCTACAACCACCGTTAGGTACTGGTTGCTGTTCAAAGTGCCCTCAATTCGTAGGAGGCGACGTCGGTTGTTGTAACCAATGGCGCCCCAAACCATCACACCTGGTGTTTGTCCGCTATGACGCTCAACAATGCAGCCCTCCAGGTTGCGCTCACCACGGTACCGCCGGACACGTATGCGGCCATCACTGTAAGACACGTTGAAGCGGGACTCGTCCGAAAAGACTACATTTTGCCACTCATCACCCCAGTGACGGTGTTCACGTGCCCATTGCAGGCGGAGGAGCTCGTGGTTTCTGGACAATGGAAGCCGACGTAATGGCATGCATGTAACCAGTTCAAACTGCAGCAGAGGGCGACAAACCGTTGATACAGATAAGTTCACACCTGTTGCAGTGCTCCAGCGTCGAGTCAACACTGTGGATGAAGCTGTACTATCCGTTATGGCTATGCGGACAAAATGACGGTCATCCCGTGCTGTGGTCATATTCCGTGGTCCATTACCCGCTCTTCGCTGCGTACGACTTTCATCTAACCACTGCTTCCACACACGCATCACTGTCGTAGCAGCATGCCCTGTACGAAACGAAATGTCACGGTATGACAAACCCGCTTCCCGGAGAACGATTATTCTGTCCCGTTCGAACTCATTCACATGCCGATATGGCTCCCTTTGACGTCGACGAGGCATACTGGCACTAACTTTATTGCTTCCACCTTGTTTGACAGCTCTGCACTGACTACACTGGGCGCAACAGTGACCTTGTTGGACCGACACGAGAGGGCTCTGCTTGGCCTACGTGTACCCCATCTCTCTGCAAACCTAAATACGTATTGCTGGCACACTCTTCTACAGTTCAACCCAGTTTGGAGTTATTCGGGAAATTCTTTCTTGGTGTTGCAATTTCCACAAACGGTAGACAGGCTGGTAGGTAGGTAGGTAGGTAGGTAGGTAGGTAGGTAGGTAGGTAGGTAGGTGGGGAGATGGGGAGGTAAGTATGTACCATATATATTCTCATAATCTGAAGTTGGCGATTAAATCTCTATCGAGGTTTTATTTTCTCTCGATAAATGAAAACTTCTAGTGAGATTATTGTTATGAAACGGATGATTGACCCTAGATACGATATACACGCTAATCAAATGGTAGATTCCGAAATGACTTAAAGCGATAGTTACGACCGTAATGCAAAAATCATTTTATGCATGTCAGTGTAATTTTCACTTTAAAATTAAATACAGACTTCCTATGTGCTATATTAAAGACCTTCTGTATCCAATATCTTTATTTGTATATCGCTTCTGGTAGATTTTTTTTCTGGAGATCAAGGTATAAGAAAAGATAAGGGACATTATATATACAGAAATAAAATACATGTAGGGATAGTAGAGATAAATGCCAAACCTTTAACGGAAAAGAAAGTGTGGGATAGTGGCCATATAGAACTAAAATTCCAGCGATATGCCATATATATTCATACTATTGAGCAATGCTAATGTGGAACGGGTTCCTAGTACCAGCGACCAGAATCGAGGACAAAGAGTAATAAGGGTGTATTCTAATTTTGACATAAGAGAGTATTAACGGAGAAATCTAAAAAAAGTTTTGCTTAGTTTTTTGCTGAAGCAAATACAACAGTGAAGGAAATTCCGGAAAATGGAGACCCCATCAGTGTTTACAAATGATATCTAATGGAACTTTTAGGTATGTGAATGATGACTTAACAACACATAATTCTGAAACTCCCTTTATAACATTTAGCGATGGCGTAGCAGTTTTCCTCCTGCTCACCCACATACGATTGTATAGTATCATTAATTGGGATAGGTAAAACCAAGAAACATATAGGTAACGTAAGGGTACCAGTTATTCCGAAGGAATATTTGGGTGTACCGTTATGTGATATTTATGGAATGGTGTAAACAACATTATATTTGCTTGGTATGTGGGTGAGCAAGAGGAAAAACGTTACATTGCCATGTTCTACTGTCCGGGTGAGGGCAGCCCCTTATATAGAACCCACATACAGAACAACATGTTCTGGAAAAGGGAGGCTACTGGAACATGCTAGAATGAATATTCTGGAGCAGTAAAACTGTGGAGAACCGGCACATAATAGGTGCGTGACGTGGCTATTCTTTTGAGGCAGGTCAAAGGAACCACCCAGTTGCCGGGCCGAAATGCGCTTACGGCTAGCCCTAGGTAGCTTCGTGCGCGCGGTTACAATATTTATTTAGATGAGTGCCATTATTAAACATGTGCTTTTTTCATTATATATTATACAGTTGCAGAATAATACGCATATAAGTAATTATATGCTGCATGGAATATAATTAAGAAGTGCTTTATGGCATTCAAAATAGTTGGGTGCCTATCTTTGTTGTAAATAAATGGTTCCCCACTGAAAGCCATTAGTAAATGAAGCGCACAAAACAGAAGCAAGATAAACGCTCTACCTTCCGCTCTTTCAGTGAAAAGAGTTTGACTTTGTCCGTGGCCGTGGTGGAGGACAGATGTGCGGCTCTCTCTACCTCTTCATGCCTAGTGGAACCGTTGCGGCTACTTGCAAACGCTGCAAGACCAGAATGGTCAACGCAGATGTAGCGAGTGTGCTAATTCTTTTCACCCGGGTTGCACCAAATTAATAAGTAATGTCGAAATACTAGACTAGTACATTTAAGTGCTGAGGCAGTGATGTTAAGAATGACAGTGACGACATTATTGACTCACATGAAACTTTAAAATTTATTGCAGTGGATAACCAGATAGACATTCGCATAGTACAAATTTTATTATCCTCTCTGAAAAGCTGAAAAGGATGGGATCATTTGTAAGCTCGGTGAAAAGTGTCTTTTAAATAATAATGTTATCATTATTGGAAAAGGGTAATAGGTCTACACCGTGTTATCAATATAGTGTCTCGTAATTGACCATTAATGAACCTCTGATACCAAAAGAGGGAGTTGCTTCAAAACATATGGACAATTTACTAAAACTACGGAGAGTTTCACCTAAACACGCCTGTATTTCAAAGTTCTGAGGTAAACAAACAAACAAAAAACGGTGTTTTAGCATTACTAATATTGCAAATCAGGACAGTACGTCCTACATCGTTCAGCCTGTAGCCCAGCAATGGTCTGACGTCGTACGCAATCAAAGAAAACGGAAGACCCAGGTCTATCGTGGTGGATAATAAAGCGTATACTGACAAGCGTAATTAATTTGTTGCATTTCATGTTTATAGACTTGAGCCGGACACGAAGCTTGATAGCCTAGTCGACGTTTTAAACGTAAGTTTTTGTTTGAAGTGCGTGTTGATAAATTAATATCTAGACATCCCTCATTACATTCCTCCGTCAAAACTGAGGTTTACGAAAAGCATTTGAATGTAGCTTTAGATTCCAACATATGGCCTGTTACTGCGTGCGTCAGGCGGTTTTTTTCACCCAACATGGTAGAAAGACAACAGCTAAGCTTACGTTTTCATGGCAAATTAGTACTGAAAAAATAGTACTAATATACCGGGTGTAACAAAAATATACGGCACAAATTGCAGGACACGTTCCTCATACGTAGATGAAATTATGTTATATGAACATGGGTCTGAAACGCTTTGTTACCATGTTACAATTCATTTTCTCCAACTCATTAATCATGGGAAACACACAAAAATAGAACGTACCAGCATATCACATGCAACTCCCTCTCAAGGAGATGTTCAATATGTCCTCTGTGAGCATTGATACATGCATCAACCCACCGTCGTAGTGAATCCCGTATGCGCTGACGTATCCCTGGAGTATTGTGTATGGTTTCGCAGCCTTCCATAATAGGGCAAGGATACTCTGAACATCTGTTACTGGGGTTCGATACACAAGAGCTTTCAAATGCCCCACAAATAAAAGTCCAGTGGGTTTAGGTCCGGGGAGCGTGGAGGCCAGGCAATTGGTCCACCTCTACCTATCCATCTGTCACCGGATCTGTTACTCAAAAGCCGACGGACATTAACACTAAAATGAGGAGGTGCTCCATCGTGCATGAAGTACATGTTTTGTCGCGTAGCTAAAGGTACATCTGCTAACAGATCAGGTAGAACATTCTCTACGAAATTATGATAACTTTGTCCATTGAGCCTGGGTGGAAGAACGCGAGGTCCTATCAAACAAGTCACCAACAATGCTGGCCCAAACATTGACAGAAAATCTTTGTTGATGACTTGCTTCAACAGTTGGTGAGGATTGACGTCAGCCCATACATGCCGATTGTGATAATTTACAATCTGATATCGTTTAAACGACGCCTCATCTATGAACAGCACCGTTGCACTAATATTAGGGTTGACACTTTGTTGCATAAAGCATTCGCAGAAGCGTACCCGTGCAGGAAAATCAGCTGCTGATAGTGTCTGCACACACTGTAAATGGTATGGATACAGCCGGACCTCGTGTGACACTCGCCAGACAGTCATGTGATCAACATTCATTGTTGCAGCTACTTGTCTTGTACTGATACTAGGGTCGTCGTCAACTGCCTAAAGAATTGCCGCCTCCCGTTGCGGTGTCCTCGTCCTTCTAGGCCTCCTCCGGTCGCGAGTATCAGGCTGAAATGCCCCATGTTCCCTAAGACAATGACCAAACGTTTTCCTGTCGGGGCACCTTCGTCCTGGAAATCTCTCCCGGTATAAACATTGAGCGCAAGCGCCATTGCCGTCTGCCAATCCATACATCTAAAGGGCATCTGCCATCTCTGTATTTGTGTAAACTGCCATTGCACGAGCCAAGCCTGTGTTCAACTCTACTAGTACGTAGTAACCCATGTGCTTGCCAAAGTCGTACTTCTCACTAGAACAGTTGACGTTACCTGTAAACAAGCAATGACATAAGTAGCATGGCAACAGGGACCTGTAAAACAAATCACTGGCGGTGTACCTACGATAATGACAACGTAACCAGACGTAACCAAGAGTTCATGTTCTCCATTATTCTAACGTCCTGTTCGTATGTGTTTCCCATGATTAATGCGTTGGAGAAAATGAGTTGTAACATGGAAACAAAGCGTTTCAAGACCCATGTTCATATAACATAATTTCTTCGTCTACGTGTGAGGAATGTGTCCTGCAATTTGTGGCATACATTTTTGTTATATCCTGTATTGTGCCCAAATGTCCAGTCGCTATACAACAAAATTAATCAAATAGAGGTGTTATTGTGCAGTGGTGCCTACATAGTCTTCTGCGCCATCGAGCATTGGCTCAGGGAGTTAAATAAGTTAAATAAAGGACTTCGTTCAAATTAGTAGTTTCTTATCCGCGTCTATATATTGCAGGCATATTCATAGGCACGGCGGAGTGCAATTATTTGAATACGTCTGCCAACTTCCACATCATAGAAGTAAACATCTTTTGTGTTGAAAACATTTTCGAAATTATGACTTAACAAATTTTAATTGGATTTTGGTGTGTCTATATCGGAGAAGCGCGACAAATGTTTTTAATGCAATTGAAGAAACTATTAAAAGCTCTTAGTCTTTTACATTTAACTATAGTGGTTTGTGGAGATTTTAAATTACATGTTAATATAAATTCAAATCTTACTGAGGATTTTTAAATACGCTGCGCTCATTTAATTACTATTGTACAAACACAAGCCCCACGAGGGCAAACGCCTGCTTCGACAATGTTATTCTAACTTCCCCGTTGGTTAGTCAGCTCGGAGGTCATCAAAACCAACACATCAGATAACCCCTGGCTATCAACAGTAATACTTTTATTACGCCACAGACTAAAGCCTCTCTATGCATGTCCAGTTACATATTTCTAATGAGACAAATTTTATAAATTTTACCGAACATTTGTTTTGTCGCAGTACCATGTTCGTGTTATCTTATTTGCTTGGCGCCTGTTATTGTTTTACTATTTTGAATTTTGGGTTCTTTGTCCTCCGACTAGCTATTATTACTCAGTCGAGCAAATGTCTCTTGAACAGGGTGTGTAAACGGAAAGGCGTTGTTACTAAAAGATAACACTGATAAAAGAATTTGTTTTTATAATTTTATTGCCGTCACACTTAATTAATTTCACATATTTAATCTTGATACACGCCTGACTAAACTGTTATATTTCCGAATGTAATTACAATCACTTATTTACCACGCACTGTTAATTCGCGTATTTCACATTTTTGTAACTAACTTTACGACGCGAGAGATTCTGTAGAATTGCGTAATGTGTACTCCGTGAATGCTTCCTTAGAAATGCCTGACGTGTAACTCGCGAGAGAGATTTCTTAGAACTGCGCGACGTTTACCTTGTGAATGATTCTGTAGAACTGCGCGATACTTGCCTTTGGCTCAAGAATTTATACTCCCTCACCCCGATATGCCTAAACATTATAATAGAGCTGTTATTGGTTAATAAATCGCGCCAACATTAGCGTCTATTTTTTTAGCCAATCATAATTACTAAAACATATGCTCTAGGGAAGATATTCCCTCCATTTATAAAGAAAGGCAGGCTACTCTGGCGTCATTTGTTTGTCTCTTCTAATTGATAAACAACTCACCCCATCGCTTCATTGTTACCCACTCCTATTGTCAGTTTCAGTGAGGCCGTGTAAACTTATTTCCTAACAATGCTTATAGTTAACAAACATACAAAATCATTGTCATACAATAATGTTAATTTACACTACAATCACTCTGGCATTCACAGTGTTGTGATATAAAATACTGCCTCAATTTACATCAAGTTGAACGAATTATTTTAGTACAACTTTCAATTGTAGCTTAGATGTTTTTCGATTGTAGTTTATAGAGGGTTATAACTTATTTTTTCCTATTAGAAAAATTACCAGAGAATCGGAAACCAGTGAAGTATCTCTAATTAGAGGCTGGTATACAGAGGAATTATGTGTTCGAAAAGAATACGTAGGCACATTGTCAAGCTACGTGCAATGGGCCTTCCGTTATAACCTGAACATAACATGTCTTAAGGATTTATATAGCAATATAAAAAAGCATTAGATATGTCAATTCAAGGAGTGTCTGAATATGTTTGAATATAATATGGCTCATATAAATAAGGCTGAAAATAAGTGCAAAGCAGCATGGGAAATAATAAATAGCACTCGATCTAACGAGTGATATAAACATGATTTTGGAATACAGCCAGTGGTTTTCATCAATATTTAATTTCTTCCGTTGACCGTATAAGTAAATCGGTAAACAGTGCAACATCTCCGCATTAGGTTTTTTATATAATGACAATGTCAGAAACAATAGTTTTTGGTATCCTGTGTCTACTAATGACATATTGCATACAGTGCATAAATTTAAGAATTAAAATTCTAAGGATATCTTCGACATCGGTGTGAACTTTGTCAAATTGGTGATTGCTTACATTGCTGAACATTTACTGTATAAATGAGTGCCTAATCACTGGAGTGTTTCCCGGCTCACTAAAGGTAGCCAAACTGTGCCTATAATTATAAGTGATCCAAAAGGACCTGACAATTGTAGGCGGATTTCCATCCCGCCAGCTTTTTTCCAAAATACTCAAATCAGCAATGAAAGACCAGTTAACCTTGTACTTTAAAAGCAATGACCTACTTACAGGTTCTCAATACGGTTTTAGAAAAAGCTTGTCTACCCTTGATGCAAAGGAAGACCTTGTTAGCTCAGTTATCACTGGTTTTGAAGATAACAACAATACAAGCGCAGTTTTATATGACTTATCCAAGAAATAAAAAATAATCTGAGTTTTATTTATGGACGCTCTTTAACTGCTATGGTCCTTAGTGTTCGATTCTACATTGGACGTGAAAGACCCGTAATTTCGCTCAGAGTCCTCTTTATGTGGTTTGAGGTTCTTTTACGTGCCATAAATCTATGACACGGGACCACCGGCTTTACTTCCCTTCCGAAGGAAGCCATGCTAAAGATTTTTACGCCCGTAAAAAATACATCGCCTTCCGCCGGGTTTGAACCGGCGACCTCGGGAACTAGTGGCTAGCATGGTAACCACTACACCACGGAGGACGACTGACTAGGCCTCCGACTGTGCACCACACAGGTTACTCATAGCAAACTTCAATTCTATGACATCACAGGCAAACAGCTGACCTTAATTGAAAGCTTTTTAGTTAATCATTCCCAAAGGATGTTTTTCAATGGAACATTTTCAGATAGTAGTATTAATAGCTTTTGGGTGGCGTGAAACTGCTGGGATCATCAACGCCACACTCTGGATATATATTTATTTACATCCTGGTACAAAAACAATACAAGCTTTGAACACCATAAAATTCAAGAAAGGAACAAAAATGAAACATACAAAATTATACATTCTAATTCAGTACACAGTTGTAGCAAAATATTTAAGAAAATTCAGAATAAGCAGACAATAATGAGTGAATACACTGGGTTATTGAATTCCATTTAGCTCAGAAGCTCCTTCCGGAAAATCTCCAATTTCAACACGTGCTGGTCTGACAAGTCCACCATACATCGGCGGGCAGTCCAAGGATTGTTTGCCATCAAGAATCCCATCAGTCTTTCCCAGAGGCTCACCATACTTGACACCAGTCCAATAGCGTAGATTGAATTATACATAAACTATGTACTTTACTGTAGTTCTCCTTGTTGGACGACCGGATACCCTCACTACACAATAAACAAGTTTTGCTGCCTCTGCTGCAGCCTCATCTACTTCTCTCTCTTATGTTGGCTTTTCACACTCTCTCCTCGTTTTTATGTTTAGTTTACATTGGATCTTCCCAGTGATTAAGAGCAAGATATGCTCTAAGTGTATCTTCTCGTTTGGCATATTCTTCCAATGACAATTCAAACTTCTATACTGCCGAAAACTGTTCTATTTCATTACGTAAAACAAACTTACCAATTATATGCAGTTGCATATGGTTCTCAAACGAATAAGTTAAAAGCACTGCAGTGTTACCATTTAGCTTAACACCAAGGTTACTATCTTTGCTGTACATTTCTAGCTTCATTGCTGCCGGAGTAACTATTCAGAACCTGCAATTTAACTTTCAAATCGGCGACTGTCAAACTTTTCTGAAAACGACTGCCCACACACACACAGGATGAAGAACGTTGCAGTTTTACGGGCACGGCTGTTGACCCTAAGCCAACCCCCATAAACCTGCAGGACCGGTGACTCTGGATCTCGGGAACGCCTAACCGTACTTACCGAAGTAAGCCCATGGGGATTTTCAGATCCAGCTAAGCTGACGAGAGGTGTGCCACAGGGTTTTACCCTGTTTCCACTTTTATTTATTGCAATGATGTATGATTTGCCTTGCAATACTGCCACTAAGGTACTGTAGTTTGCCAATGATACCACACTATGTGGATCCAGGAAAAATATGCATGATCTAAACGACAATGGCTCTAGCTCTTGAGTCGGTAGCCCATTGGTTCCAAGCGAATTGTTTCTGAATGAATATGTCGAAAACCTAGCATATTATTTTTTCTTAAAAAAAAGTTAACAGTTTATGTAGATAGCGTTTAGTTATTGGGCTTCACCCTGGATTCCAAATTGACACGGGGACACCATATTACGGCAGTCTGTATCAAATTGCCTACGGTAATTTTTTTTATTGAAGCAGTTAAACATTTTAGTTCCTAAGAACTATTTAAAAATGCGTATTTTTTAATAGATTATGTCCTATGGCATTCTCATATGGGGAATACCTCGATAACAATTTCTTTTTAAATTCCAATGGATATAGCTTAAATTCCGTAAGTGTGGTGTTTCGCATAAAACTTGAAATTGCTTTAGCGAGCTCTACATTTGAACCACCATAAAGTTGGTACCGATATGAGCCAGCTTCTATGTGTAGTTCGTATATAAATTGATTGGAGAGTTTTAGGGTGGTATTAATGGAAACTACCCTGAATCTTATACTAATTTGAAAAATATTTCAAATGTGTCTACACATTGTATTCAAACTCCTGTTTAGAGAATATGAACTCCGTATTTGCTACGGTTGGCGAGTTGTTTCATGCGTACGGACGGACAGAATGGCAAGGTAAACTAAAAGGTGCTCCGCAATAACGATTGTACTTAAAAGGTTTTTCCGTTTATTGTTATATATTAGATATTTCGCATTTTACCACACGTAGGGCTCATACTTCGCCGCCTACTGGTGACGTCACTACCGAACTAGAGCGCTGTATGATACAAGCAGACCAGACCGCCATTTTGATTCCCATAGTCAAGGCACCAGTTTAAATAGGAGAGATTAAAGATTTGTGTATGCACGTTTAAGGTAGCGAGACATACGCTTTTCATTTCACTTATACAAAGTATTTTTAATATACAAAAGAATTATAAGAATTACTTTTTCTAAGGTTGTACAAAACAGAAACTGTAAAGTCAAAAACATAACACTGCAATCATGGTGCCGATGCATACCTAATGTCCTTGTTTTGGTTAATTTGACGTAAGTCGAAAACTACAGGAAATATTTCAAATCCGATTACAGATTCTGAAAGCTGGTTAACATTTACGCATTTCTTACACTGCATGTCCAGATCTATCTATCATAGATTAGGAGTAACAGCTGTATTAATCTGACATTAATTGATCCCCACGTCAATTTCTTAGGGTTACAATAAATGCAAAAAGGAAATAGCTTTGGATTCTTCTTTAATTACTGATTATTTTAATAATAATAATAATAATAATAATAATAATAATAATAATAATAATAATAATAATAATAATAATAAATTTAATAACACTTTTGCATGTGCTGCATTACGCTTAGTCAGCTAAATAAAACATAAACTACATCAAATCGTTATCTAAGTATTTTTGTATCAAATAAGGATTCCTAACAACCAAATTTTCAAGTTATTCTTGAAAGCACTGTTAATATTTAACATCCTTGTATTATCATATAATTTATTATGAAACTTAATTATCACATATACATGGCTATCCATATTTCTTTGTGATCTAATTTTGCAACAGCAAGTTTATTGCAGTTTCTAGTTTCATAAGGGTGTGTATCTGTAAAACAAAATCTGGTATGTTACATTCACATGCCTTTTTCCATCACTTTAGTGGGTATACAAATTATTCTTCCGAAGCTTATTTT
Source organism: Deroplatys truncata (assembly GCA_030765065.1). NCBI lineage: Eukaryota > Metazoa > Arthropoda > Insecta > Mantodea > Mantidae > Deroplatys > Deroplatys truncata. The sequence goes on from CM060990.1 coordinate 406,967,018, forward strand.
CCTATCTACTTCATTTGAATTAAGGTAAACCTATCCTGAAATAGCCACATGATACATTTCGTTAAAGATACAAAGGGAATAGCAACAGTCAAACGTTTGAGAACTGGACGCTATACACTGCCTTAAAATTCCACATTCTTTCCATGACATTGCTAGAAACAACTGAAAATGGACCGGACTTAAAAGAATGGCTAAGTATTGAACAATTAGAACCATTAATGATGAATAACTCGGAATAGCTGATGCCATAAAAGGTTATTTTAATAAATTGTGTCTTTTAAAGAGATCTGTACTTTTTGTGTAGAGCATTTTTGTCTACCTATCACCTAACATTTATCAGTTTCACAAGATTATACAAAATTTCTTTGTAATGAAGAGTACTTCACAGATTTTTAACTTTAATTGCAGTTGTTAAAATAATTAATATGGCTATTCCCAAAAAATTCAAGATATAGATTTTATTTATCATTAAAATATGGCATTTTAATCAAAATTGTTACAGCCATTTTTAAAAAATAAAAAATTTTGAAAAATATTCCAGTGAAGGAAAGTTTTGGGTGGGCTTTTTCTTAAAAATCTTCGTGCTGCATCTTTGGAAGGTGCTGAACCTAAATACCAAGTTTGGTATTTATCGACTTTTAGTTTTTGAGTTATGCTGTTTACAGACACACATACACGCGCGCGGAACCTTTTCCTAAAAAATATATGTCCAGTGAAATCCCGACATCAGATTTTTGGGTGGAATACAATACCTCCCCTACTTATCTACGATACGTGGTGGAGAAAATAATAACATGAAAGATATAGATGCTAACACAAAGATAGATGCGTAAATAGCAACATTTGTAAAAAATTGGCTCACAATATTGATGTGATTCATAATTCTTTAATAAAACTATAGGTATTTCTGCAGTATGAACAACTTCTGGGACTGACTCCTCATAATAAAGTAATGCACACATTGTGGAAAATATTTATATAAGAGTTTAATAAAGCATCCAGAGAAAAATAATTTTTAAATCTCCTTAATAGAAAATTGTATTGATGTAGCCCCTGCTATTTTGATTTACCACGATTTGCCTAATCATGCGCAAACTAGACATTATGTAGAAAACCAAACAAACCAAAACAAATTAAATGTTTCTGAAACACACAGACATGTATAGAACATTAAGTATAGGTTTGTTGTAAGTATATATTTTAAGACATTTGACTTATAAGAAAAATACATTTCTATCAATTAAATATGGATGTTCATAATTAATGAAATAGGAACAGCATTTGTTGGCAAATATACACATAATCACTGTTAAGCTTTGTTTATTCTTTAGTTATATTTTAAGGATTCAGAATTATAACATACCAATTCCATAATCTTAAGCTATTGATGTGCATACATGGGAAAAACAAATCTGTAATGATTAAACAATAAGTTGCAATAATATTAAGAGTGAACTGTATCCTACCTTAAGTATTTACTTCTAAAATGCAGCAGCCCCAAGTTCACACATACATCTGCAAAACAGGTTTTATGCACTCTGTTCGCTTTAACTATGAACCCTGTAATTAATTATTCTTCTGACATATCTTTATTTATGTTTAGCATTAAATGTAAATATAAAGGAAAAATATTAACTAATGGAATGAAATCAATATTTAAAATCCTAATGCAGTAGTTATATGGCAAAAAGGGATATGTTTTACCCTCTGTCAATACTTTTTGTACCTTATAAGCTATACTTGCCAGCAGATAGTAGCAATGGTGCACATGCTTACAGCAATAATTATGATATATATCATAAAGTACAAGGAAAGTTTAACATAAACAAGCACATAGAAATGTGTAAATTAATACTTATAGCAAATACATTTTTAATCTAAATATAAGTAATAGAGCAACAGATTTTGCCTTATATTGATGTTAATGAAACATTTAAAACCTGAAATTAAATTAAAAATCCAAGTACATAAAATTTAAACACCATTTTTCCAATAATGATCTATCACTAATGAACATGGTATGTACATATGAAGCAAATGAGCATCAAGTTCTTGACAAAATCTATTTTTAAATTTTTTGAAAAGCAAGAACTTTTAAATGCTTTATACAATATTGCTATATAATCAAAATTGCATATAACAAAATACTAAGTTTTTCTTTGCTTCTTATTCTGTGTTCTGTTGCCATATATTGATGGCAATTTTCTTTTTGTTTCCAAAAAATTGCACAGTCCTAAACAACGCACTTTGGTATAATGTGTGAGCAACTTCTCGAGCACATCACAGCAAGATGGCACTTCTCTATGCAAGCTACAAACATCATTGATTATACTTTGCATACTCATTGCTGATGACAGTAACTCCTCCTTATGTTTCTGAATGAGCTGCTCTGTAGTTGTTACAATATCATATGCAGTCTTAGAAATGTAATGTAAACCTCCAAAATCTGAGAATTCAGTAAGTTTCAGATATTCCTTTGGAATACCTTCTCCATTACTTTTCAAAAAAGCAGTACATATGTTACACACACTTATTTTTAACACTGCATTCACAGTGGCACCAGCTATATAGAGACTATTATTATGGTCAAAAACATTTAGCTCCTCTGTGGTCTGTGTGCAACTCGTTTTTGGCAGGTCTGTACAAGCTACTGCCCTATCTTTGATGTTTTTCATATCAGAGAAATGTAATAGTACCTTGTCACTATCAGAACAGTAATTTGTTTTTTCACAAGGGGTCATAAAATGTGAAATTGAAATTAGTTTCAGTGCTCTTTCTGCTGCTACAGCTGAAGGATTTGATCCTGCTCTCTTTCGTACCTGAGCAAAAATATTCTCCAAAGCATCTTGAGTGAATCTGCTTCCCATTATATATCTGTAATTCTTACTGAATAGCAGTTTTGCCAACTGTATGAAAGATAATGTGCTCATAATTGAGCCTGTGTTTAATGGTTTCCAGGCACCGGACCGTATCTGAGTTTCTTGGATAATATCTACAAACCCTTCAAGAAACTGTACCTTCCTTTTAAAGTTTTTCTTTGAAATTGATTTCATGATGGTTCTAGACATTAGCAAAGAAAACCATTCATTCAAAAATCTAATGAACCATGCTGTGGTAAGTGCTGCTGGAGGCAAAAGTTTTAAACTTACAGCCGCTTCTAAGGCACTGGCAGTTTTTAAAGACAAATATCTCAAAGCAAGGCCAACATTCATTTTTTGAAAATGAGATGGACTTATAGAGGCTTTTGAGAGATGATGGAGAGATTGTAGTCCATTTTCCTTAGATAACTCTAGATCCCAGAGTTTTGAAATATATTTGGAGGAAACTATAGTGGAAGATAGCCCTTCCTTATATGCAATATTCTGTGGAATAACAATGTCAGAATTCTGCATGGCCGACCGCCAGTTTTTTACCAAGTGAGGAACATCAGCTAAAACACATATGTCCATGTTCTTTTGTTGAAAAGTTACTTTTCTTTCTGAGCATGTGACAGAAATTCCTAATGTACCAGTCTTTTCTTCATACCTCCCATGTCTGAGACAACGGTACATACATGCAACCCTATATCTGTTGCCATATTAATAAGCTTAAGAACTAAAGCTTTAGTTTCATTTCCTGCTGTGCTGGGTCCAGTAATATGAGCTGCCACTATTTGCTTCCACTTTGTAGTCACACCTCTAAGAATAACCACCATGAGATGATTACCTGTTACAGAAACGATTCCCAAAGTAACTGCTCCAATAAATGTTTTATCAGGATTATCATATTCAATACTCCCAGATATTTCCATTTCATCAATCATGAGAACACAGTCCCTTTCAAAATCTGACATAACATCTACTTTTGTTTTCAACAAAGGAAAAATGAAATTAAAAATTCCAAATTCTAATTTGAAACCTCTGATATGATTATTCAGGGTGCTATAAGAAGGTGCAGGGTAACCAGATTTCCGAAGAAAATTATAACCTTCCTTGCCCAAAACAAATGTTAACTTCAGACCTTTTATGATCCCATATTCTGACCAACATTGGGTTGTGCTATGTCCTAGCCTACTAATTTGTTCAGAAGTTAGGAAATTACTTAATCCCTCATTTGTTTTTGCTATTTGCTCTTCCAGTCTCTTATTCTTATTTTCCAAAAATGCAACTCTGTTTTGCAGTTCTTGGATCATAACCTCTGGAGTTTTCTCCTGCCTTGTAGCTCCTACAGATACTATCTCTTCAGAAGTGATTGCCAAGTGGGTTTCAATGCAAGTATTTTGAACCTAGGAGATAAAATATCATTTAGTGTCATTTCATAATATTCTCACTTTATTGTCTAAATATGATTAACTTATATATGATACTACTATGCAAATTTAATGCTTTAATGTTTTAATGTGCTGAATGTACCATATGTTGTATCCTTAATTCAATCCAATTGATTTTACATAAATACTGATTTGTGTATGTAATAGCTTTTATCTTGGTAAAGCCAACCTGTAATGAAAAAGTTATTTATGATAGGATTAAGATTTTTACAAATAAGTGATGTTTAAATGGATAATCCTATCTCAGAGTGATGATAAAAATAATGTTGTAATTGGATTTTAATTAATTTGATCCTCTTTCAAAAGCTAATTTATCTTAGTCTATGGATGAAGCTCTATTAATGATTCTAACTGTAAATTTGTAACGAATTTACGATTACATAGTTCAGAATTTAATATGACTGCTTATGGTTAGATTCTTTCATATACATTTCATTTTACAGACTATTTAGCGGTAGCCTCCTATTTTAGAAAATTAATGAAATAACAATATCAGAAATTATTTTAAATGAGTAAATCAGGAAGAAATTCCTGTGATATTTACATTCATTACTTTAAACAAATTCTTTAAAATATAATAAAGCTTAATATCTATAGGCCTACTTACATCTCTTTTATAAATGCTTTCTCTCTGGACTGCAATTCTAGGTGGTGGATTAGACACGTTAAAAATTGTTGGTATGGCATTAGGCTTGAGCTTCCTTTTTCCATCAGCACGGTTTTGTTCAAATTGGCTTTCTTCGAAATGCACCTGTGAAAATATTTGTTTAAGTAATTTTTTCTTATGCATTAATAATAAGGTCTATAAACGTTTAACGGTAATTTATAAAGTAAATACTAGGCGACTTCATATTAGAAGTAACAAAGAAAAGAAAAAAAAAGATAGGAGCATTAATGAGTTTCGATCTCACGCCTTAACATTCACCAGACAAACGAATAACCAACTGAGCTAAACATTCACTTACAAAAATGGCGCTTCAAAACTAACTTAAGCAGCTCCGCCGTCATTGGCTTTGCCTTTTAAATATTAATGATAAGTAGTTAGCTGGTAATGGCTATTGAATGAAAGCAATAGAGCCTTTTTATTTCTCCAAATCATTAATTATTCATTTGTACTTACGTTACACAGGTAATTATTTGTTGTAGGTGTCCAATCCTTACGCCTGGAATTTACAAGCCATTTCTTTCTTCTTTCGTTAGCAGCAGGAAAACGATAGAACTTATATAACCCATGCCTACTGTTAATTGTACTATTTGGAGCCGCACAACCAACCATTGCATAAATTAAGGTGTTAAAAATTAAAGAATATTCCACACGAAAGATTTCTGCCCAGTACGAATCACAGAGCTTGGGATTCACAATGGCGGATTGGTCTGCTCGTATGATACAGTGCTTTAGCCGAACTGACTGGTCTTGTTCCTCGGTTTTCTTTTAAATTTATTCTTAATTTTATTACACTAGGTATTCTCTCTCAGAGCATACCTCTGACATGGAACCGTGTGCTATCTCTTTTGAGGGTGGCATATTAACCTCGGCTGATGAACAAGAGCCTAAGAGTCTTACTCCAGGTCTGGCTGGAGTCCTGGATATAGTGGATAAGTTTGAGGTTCGAGAAAACAGACATTATGAGGCACAAAGAAAAGAAATACTGAAATCAAAACTTAAAAAGAAAGACACTGTCTGGGACAAAGAAAAAAGGAGATAAACACTTAAAAAAATCGAAAACCACAAAAGCTCCAGGCAGAAAAGGGTAAAGAGTGAGATACCTAGGATATGCGCTATACGCAGCCAGTCTGAGTGAACTATTTCTTCTCCTATTGGAATTCCTAAGAAAATCAAAAAAGGTAAGGGTGTGGAAAAGGAAAGAGCTTTCACCTCTACGAGAGAAACGTATAGTGAATCACTAACCAGTTTCAAGACAGCAGTGATCCCTGACAATTATCCCGTCAATATTCTCTCAGTGGACCAAATCGAGAAACTCAAGAGGTAATTGTAGAGGCATTTTAGATCCTCGAAGATGGGAGCTTTCCACAGTTTAACTGGAGCCCACGGGGAGAGAGATGCTCTCATACTCTCCTGTGCAAATAATGTCACAAAGAATGGTTAATGAAACAGATCCCCCAATGCCATGGGAAGTCGCAAAACCTGTCACAGATCCTAGAGCGGAAATACTACGATAAACGAAATTGCTTTTCGAGACACCAAAGATGATCTGAAAAACTCAAAGCTTCAGTAAGATGCTTAAGCACCACAAAAAAATAGGCTAGGTGTAGGAGTCAGAAAATTATAACTTCCAAGTCAGACACGTCAGGACACACACACTCGTTGGCTTGGTAGATGAGGAAACTACGAAGACTATAAAAGATCCGGGTAACAGAGCCTCTTTGGGCCTTTGAAGGATTACAACTATGATTCTAGCCAGGGATAGCCCTAAACCTCCTCCGGATAACCTTCAGCTTAAGACGGCGGCTTGGACTGCCTTCTGCGAAAACTTCAATGAAGAAGGAATAGACCTAGCCTGATTCAAGAACCATGGCTCAACAAGGACCAATTTTGGAGCTAGGTGAACCTCAAGGTAAACTAATGAATTTCAGAAAAGGAAATCGTAATAAACTGTAATAGCAGTTTTATTCTTGCTCATATTGGAATTCAACGTTTACCTTTCCTAGAACTTGTTCTAGTAAACTCACCATGGAGAAAACTGACTGTGATGCAGGAGGAGGGAACAAAGGCCTAATAGTGAGCTCTGTTTGGCTCCCCCCATGATGGCAGTAACCCACCCACTAGAGAAATGTAGCAGTTGGTTTTAAACTGCGCTCGAAGTGGTGAAAAGACCATCTTTGTGTGTGACGCCAACTCTCATCACGAAATCTGGAGCAGAAAAAACATCAAGAAAAGGGGTGAGCACCTTCTAGACTTTCTGCTCTCTAGTAAATTAAACATTCTAAATGTGGAAAACATGCCCACTTTTGCTTATCGTATAAGGCATGAAATTATCCACATTACCTTTTGTACTGAGTAAATTTCAACTCGGAATACCGATTGGAGGGTCCTGGATGAACCGTCACTTTTAGATAACTGCATATCTTTAAATCTTGACGTAATTAAACGAGTTAATCTTTAAAGGAATTCTAGGAGGATGGGATGGGAGCCCCATACGCAGGATCCTCAGGTAAGATTGGGCAGATGGAAAGGATTACACCTTTTAGTGATATCGACAAGGTCACCAACTTAATTCAAGGGGCTATACTTGACAGCTATCATGATAATTGCTCCATGCAAACACGGATTGAATCCAAGAAAGTGAGATGGTGGACTAAAGACCATGAACATAGGAGAGACAGAGTAAGACATCTCTTTAACTATACCTTGATCAACGAGAGTTGAGTTGCAATTTAAACAAATGCACGTGTTCTTGTCCGTAACATGGGTATCGTATTCTTCCTCTTTTACAGCTAGTTTCCAAAACATTGGCTCGGTTTATGCTTTTTTGGGGTTATTTAATGTTATTTATATACCTATAAAATGGTTGCATATAGCTGGATTAGGTAGAGCTATTTCTAAAAGGCTTTATTTAGTGGTACAAATATCTGTTTCTCAGAAATACCACAGCCAATGCGGGAGAGGGAAGATGTCCCTTACACTGTATTATGCACGTGCCTTATTTCCCCGCCTCTCTGTCCAAGCGGGGCAGGCATCACTTGGGTCATATTCAGGTAAGAACGGGCCGGTTTTCACATATCAATAAGTTATTGTCATTCAGTCGCGGCATGGACAGTAACGGTATGGCTCAAATTGTGGCAAAATAACTTCGTTTTATTCAATGTTGAAGCAGATCAGCTTTCATTTTGTGAACAGGAAAAGAACAAAAGTGATTATGACAGAGAATATATTGTTGTGTGACGTAAATATTTACGAAAAAAGGTGGTGGAACTGGGCGGTTTAACATACAGTGTAGTCGACCATCTGGTCATTAATGCCGTCGAGAATGATTCAGAAGGCGGTTCCGAATCTTATCTGAAAGGAATAAAGCCGCTGCCAGAATTGGAATAAAAGTAAATGGGAATAGGTATTTTTGTTTGCCTCCAGTAATATATTAGTTATGATCTACAAAGTAGCGTATTACAAAGAGAGCAAATGTTCATTAAACATATAATTTCCAAGCCCTGCCCATTAAGCAACGTCAGTGATGCAATCCTAAATGTGCATCACAAGTGTAAGCCGAAAAAAATGTTTCCTTTCCTTCCCCCCACTCCTCCATCTTCTCCTATCCACTTACATGCGGAAGGATATGTACATATGAACTCTCGCTGAACCAGGTATAGGCAAAAACAAGGAAACCGAAAGGAGTATCATGCAGACCTCACAGATTATAATAAAAGTATACGTGAAACCAAAATATGTTCCTGGCAAGTCGTCTGCCTGGAAATGTCTACCCCATCAGAGGAATGTATGCAACAAATATAATTGGCCAAAGGATCCAGCAAATGTTGTAGGAACAATATGCCAGCCTACGGGTGTTTTTTTTATGTGCTCGGCTGAAGAAACGCTCAAAGTTCTTTTTGAGATAAACTTTCTCTGGTGATGATGAAGAGACCTGCGAGTTCACAGGCCACTGCGAAAACTCTAGACCAAGAGCATCGCAGAAGGATTGGCAATTTGCATTCCAAGTAGTCACAATTCACAGTGTTAAATCGGGCGATTGATAGGTTTGAACCATTAAAATCGCTGGTGGAAACGACGTTGTTCCTGCACGGCTGCACGAGGGGTCTGACTCACTTTATATTCTCCTTTGTAACCTTTTCCAGGTCAGTATAATCTTTAACTATATTTCTCTGGCCTGGAGAGCTACCAGAGTTGTGTTTATCCCTAAGCGCGGGCGTAACAATTACACTAAAGCTTAGGCCTATGGACCGATCAGTCTTGCAATTTCCTTTTAAAGGCTTTGTAAGTACTAATCTAAAGATATATTTGAAGGAAGGTACTGTTAGATACCCTTTCCATATAAACTAACATGCCTATCAGCCATGTAATTCCCGTGTAACAGCGATACACAGTCATCTCAGTAGACCAAAGGACTCAGTGTCTTGGAAGGAAATAACTCTAGGGACCTTCCCAGACATAGAGGGTGCTTTTGATAATACCTCCTATGAATCTATTGTTTTGGCTGCAAAGAAGTATGGAGTCAGTGACACTGTTTGTAGTTGGATAAGCTATATGCTCAGGAGCAGAAAAAGTACAGCCATCCTCCTTGGGGAAATGAGGGTGCCCCTCACCACGAGGAGTTGCCCACAGGGAGAATTCTCTCTATCCTGCTTTGGAGTCTCATGGTGGACGGTCTACCCAAAGATATGACCCAGGAGGGATATTTTATACAAGGCTATACCGATATCCTAGCGCTAATTACCTTTTTGAAATTTCCCAGTACAATCGCATACTGAGAAAAATTGACAACTGGTGTATGCAGGAGGGCCATCAACCCCAACAAAACCGCTGTTTTTTTCTTCTAATACAGGAGAAATTTAGAAAGCCTGGGAAGTTTTAAACTAAGTATTCAACCCTGGAATACTCACGGTCAGTAAAATATACAGACCTTACACTGGTTGAGAAACTGAACGGGAAAGATCACATTGGCATTACTTTCCTTAGAGCTGGGTAATCGCTTGTAACCATCAAACACACTATTGGAGCAATTTGAGGCATAGAGCCACACATAAACCATTGGCCAAATTTTGCAATGGTTAGACCTGAGGTATCATGTGGCGACATTGCTTGGTGACGGAAAACACCATTACTGTAGCAGGTGAATTTACCATCCTACAGATATTGGCATATATTTGCATTACAGGTGCATTACTTCTGTACCCAATTACTGCATTTGAAACTCTGATGAGACTCTCTCCCATGGACATTTATTCACAAGCGGATGCTAGGCTTACTGCTTACCGCTTAGTGCAAACAGGGAACTGGAGAGGTAGTTGCTCAAATACTGAACATACCTCTATTTTAAATTTCCTGTATATCTTGGTACTGAGTATGCGGTCTGACCTAATGAATACTCGATATTGCTCCTTACCTCCAATTAAAGTAAATCTCGGGTCTCGAAGAGACTGGATGGAATTTCGCCTGATCAAGAATGTGACCAACTTGTGCGGTTCACAGATGGATCTCGCATTGGGACCCTATCGGGTGCAGGCATAATTGGCCTTTCTCCAAGGACAAATATTCGTATAAGCCTTATGAAGTATTGCAGTTTTTAGGCAGAAGTCTTTGCTTTTCTGAGCTGTGCTGAAGGAGGAATTGAGAAATGTTACCATGGCAAACAAATTTTCATTGTCACAGTTAATCAAAGTGCTTTAAAAGCATTTGTCTCAAGACATGTAAAATCAAAACTGATATGGGAATGACTAAACATCCTAATTGCCCTGTCATCTTTCAACAGGCTCGAAAAGTGTTGAGTGCCGCAGAATCAGGCCATGTATGGAAATGAGAAAGCTGTTCAGCTGGCTAAAAAGGGTACTGAGATAGCCTATGTTGGTCCTGAACCCATGGTTGGAATCAGTACACGTTCTGCCAAAACCTCAGTGAAAACATGGATTAGGGAAAAATACCATATCAGGTGGAAACCTATCCTGGACAAATACAAGCGAGAAAACTGGTATTAGGTGCAAGTAACGCTCTATCCTCATCTCTCCTGAGATTGTAAAGAAGAAGAATAAGGAAAGTAGTTACATTAATTTCTGAACTTGGTCAATTCAGGAAACATCTATGTAAAGTAGGTCTCTACAAACCTGAACCCATTTGTAGAATGTGCTATTAGGAAATTACCTTGCATATCCTGTATGGTTGCTCGTTCCTGGTGAGAAAGAGATTTGTCATTTCTATAACCAGGGAAGAGCTAGGAAAGAATGCTGATATTGGACCCAAAGTGTTAATTTGTATATTACAATTGTGTTACAATAATATATTACGTACTTCGTATATACAGAAGACATGTGATGAGGGTATAACTCATTAATTGTCCTCAGGTGTATTTTATTTAACATCCTCGACATGGTCGGTATCGCATTTTCTTTTAAGTTTTCGATATATTCGCTGTGGTGCTAAGTGCAGTGGAATGTGATTTAGAAGACTGTTAGGATCTCAAAGTTAAGGTGAAGGATCTGTAAAGTTAAGTGTAATAGGAGCGAGATATGGCAAGATCCAAATGAAGGGTGCCATTACGGAACTACGACGGGGCTTCCACTATTATTCGTAGAAGGCTGTTTTGTAGTTCTTGAAATCTTTTTACTTCTATATTTGAGGCTGAGCCCCATATCAAGCTTCCATATATCCACTCTGGTTTTATTAATGAAAAATATGATTATCTTAAGGTTTTATGGTAGCAGAGATGATTCTTTGATGATATATTTTAACTGGTAAATCCGCTCTCTCTAATTTTTTAATTAAGCAAGAAATATGGGCGTTCCAGGTGAGCTTGGTGTACAGTGCTAAAACTAAGTATCTGGTTGCCTCAGTTGTGGTATTTCTTCATTTGCAAATGTAATAGCATATTCCTCAGTTTTCCTTTTATATGTGAATCATACTGCTTTTTATTTTCTTGGGCCCATGTGAATCCTCCATTTTGAGCACCATTTGTGTAGTCTGCTGCGGAGTTGTCTGTAACTTGGTCAAGGACTGTAGTATTGTCTGCAAATTACGCTATTGTGATGCTTTCATATGACGGTTAGTCGGAGACAAGTATGTATATAAAACGCACTTCCTTGTGGTACTACAGCTTGTACATTCTGGGATTGAGTTTGGTAATTAAAATATTTAACAAAAAAACAGGGTCTGTTTATGAGATATGATTTGAGTGTTAGAAAGAGTGTATCGCTAAAATGGTTTAACCTACATAAAACCCTCTCATGGTAGACTATCAAAATACTTTTGTGTGTCCGGAGATACTCCAAAACAGATAGAATTTTCTTTTAAAAAGAATCGAGTGTTGCGTCTACCACTCAATGAATTTTTTGAGGACAGTAGTGAGAATATCTAAAAACCAAACTGAGTGCCACGAATGAGTGAGTGTGGGGCCTCGAGAATCTATGGAAGAAGTATCCTTTCGAGGGTTTTGAAAACGGTGGAAAAAGGCTGATAGGATAAGATTGTTAGGTTTGACCAACCATCGTCAAGGCATTTGAAGATTGTCAAGCTGTGGACGGCTCGACAAACGCCAAATGTTCCATTTCACCAATGTGCGTCATTATTTCGACCGTCGAATTTCCTGTCAACTTTTGAGGTACTATTTTCCTGCCTTCAAATCATTGACGGTCCGTCAATTCTAGTTTAAAGGTTATGTACGCACTCTGAGAAACGGCATCGCTTTTATTCTCCCTACAAGTGAATAATGGATACATTCGATATTGAAATGTTGTTCATCAAATTTTTTCGAAAATATGGGTCCAGAACGTGTTACTCGGGATAGAAATAACCATTTCTAAGAAATGAATGATAAATAATTTCTGACTCGATATAGATTATCAAAGCAGGTAGTGCTATAAATAGAATAAATTTAACCGAGACTGGAATTTCCTACGAACAGAAATCGGCCACTTTTACCGTTCTAACAATTATTGATAGTACTAAGATTTTCGTCACGGGGTCATTCCACATTGTTAATGGTGACTGCAACGGTGTTTAGGAATCCACGGTTTGCAGAAACGTGAAGAAATTATCGGAAGCAATCGCTTCCTTGCTGCCACGGTATGTTGCTTCCAGAAAGTGAACAGGCCACTGGCTCAAGAGTTTTATGAAATTGCAAATTTCCCTGGCATTGTGGGAAGTATTCTGTCACCCGTTGGGCATAATGCAGAGGTATACAGAAACTAGAAGTCATATTTTTCGTTTAATATTCAGACAGTTTGCAACACAAGCTTATTAAATACTATTATCATGGTGTGCTAGCTTGGTTCTATCCACGACAGCTTTATATTAGACTAAAGTCGATTGAGGATGTTGTTCGAGAGAGGGAGACTACATGGTATTCTCCTTGATGACAATGGTTATCGATTGAAACAATATTTAATGACGCCTTTCCTGAACTGCAGAAGCTACAGCACAATAATTACAATTGGGCCTATATTAGAGCTATAAACAGAGTGGAAAGAAAGGGAGCAGGACCTTTGAAGATGTAACTGCACTACACGTAACAGTCCAAGTTGGTGCTCCAGCAGTTGCAGGGAAAAGGATTGTATAAAATCATTTTGCATACAAGGTATGTATCAGGATCAATATTGGTTAATATTCAAATAAATTTCATTTTTAAAATGTAAATAAGTATATATCACATAGCAAAACAATTAATACACAGTAACATTAAAAAAGCTGCTTGTTTACAATGCGTTTGATTTATAATAGAGCATTTTTGCCTTACATTTCCTGTTTAATTTTTCCGTTTCTGTTTTTATTTTAATTAATCCTAATTCCTCTTCATGTCTCTCTCTCTCTCTCTCTCTCTCTCTCATCAATTGCACTGCAACATTACATAGCTGCTTTCTGTAATCAGAAACCTTGCACAACCTTTTCCTTGCTTTAGGTGCCTCTGTTTTTTTATTTTTGATAACAGGGGTCGAGTTCTTGAGATCAATGGGCTACTGTATGATGGGGAACCGAGCTTGATGGAGATTCATAGGTTTCTGCTCCTGTGGACTAGCAGCTGAAGACAACTCCACATCCAGCATTACTGCTTCACCATAACCTTGCTGATCCGCAGGACTTGGTGCTTGTTGGTGCATTTCAATAGTCTGGTCATCAACTATCTCTACATTTGCTGTTGTGTCTGAAACATGTAAAAAGACCTCAGGTTTAATGCTAGACTAATTCCCCTGGCCACTGGATTGCATAATATGGTACATAATGCTACCTGCGCATTCAAAGTGAATTTGCATGTTCTCAGAAGCACTAAACACCAAAGATGGTAAAAAACAAAATGCTTTCAGTTGAATCAAACTTGACTGGTATAAACTATGTAGTTGTATTAATCATTGCAAGCAACTTTCAATTCAGTTTGCACTAACCTTAAAACTGCTATGATAATCTATCACATATGTGCGTTTCATTAACAAAACTAGTTAATTTTATTCTTGTAAATCTGTTTACACACTCATTATCAGAACGATTAGGTGACTTAACATTTTTACTGGTTATCTGATTAAAAGGTACCAACTATAAGCTATATAACGGACAGTTGTATATATTTCTTCTCAGAAAGATAATTATTCTCACATATGTGTAACCTATACATTATAACATCATTCAGACCAACAAGTCATTAGTTCATTGTTCAATAGTCATCTCCACACATAAATCAGTTTTGCAATTGTTTGGTATTTCAGGCTAAACCATGAAGGGATATGATTCTCCATTGCTAAACAATTCTGTGATGTTTAGCTGCACTGCAAGAAGGAAACTGGTAAACAATTTATTACATGAATACCAATATAAATAAATGGATTTTGCAGGCAGCATAAACATGGTAGGTTATTAAATTCATAAATAAAGATTCTGGAATAAAAACCATTTGTTGGGGACAACTGTGAATTTATTACAAAGTTCTTATACCTTATTGCATGTGTGCATCTACTTGACCTTCAACTGCAAATATTTAAATGTACCATTACTCAGCACGAATATGTATGAATGAAGTTAGGAAATCAAAGTTTCATTTAAATCAAAAGTGATTGGATAAAATTAAACAAAACATAAATAAACTTTAAGAAAGAATGTAAGTCCTTCTCATTAGCAATTCCATTATCAGTGCATACCAATAGCTCTTAGCAGCAACATACCACTGCTAAACATACATAAGTTAAGAAGAACTTTGCACACCTTTTAGTGGTCTGGTTTGATATTTTGGAGCATTTTATTTTATTTATTTTTTTGCACTTACCAACTGTCAGTCCTATTACATCACTATCATATTTTGTTCATACAAGGGGAACTCATAATATTAAAGAGCTAAGTGCTAAACTCTATGCATTAAGCAAGGGAAATGCAAATATTTAACTAATCATAGTTTATAAAAGGTGTGTTGGCTCAAGCAGAATATCTTGTCAGTTCTCTGCTAGAAATTAGGAGTGGAAGAGAAAACATTAACACGCTTTTAGTTTCTAAAGATATTCTGCCCCAAACATGGCTATAAACCAGTTCATTGTGGAGAAAAAATAAAATTATAACACAATCTTTGGCTGCAGTATAGTCCCAAAAGTTGTCAATTGTATGCAATGTTCACACATACGTGAGCATGCACTTAACAAGAAATTAGCACACCAACATTATTGCTTCATGATTATAAATCAAGGGGCAAGATGTCATCCACCATGGTGTAGTGATTACCATGCTAGCTTCTAGTTCCAAAATGTCACGGGTTCAAACCCAGTGGAGGGTGATGGATGTTTTTTGGGCACAAAAATCCTTAGTATAGCTCCCTTCAGAAAGGAAATAATGCCAGTGGTCCCATGTCATAGATTCACAGCGCGTAAAAGAACCTCAAGCCTGATAGAGGGGCCTCGGAGAAAAATTACCAGTCTTTCACACCCAATATATAATGGGGTGCTAAGGACCATAACAGTTAAAGAGCATCCATAAATAAAACTCAATTTCATTTAATTTTAATTTAAGGGGAAGATATGTTGGACTACCCAGAAGTTAGTGGAGTGACCAACTTAAATACGCACAACAGTTATAATTGTAGGTGAAACAGGCCAGCTTTTAAATAGTAAGTACAATATACAAAGAAGGGAAAAGGAGCAGTTTAACACAATTTTGTTACAACAGGCATTACATCCAACCATAATCTGGAAAAGAAAATATTTAACACAATTATGGATGTAAGACAGTTTCTCCAAATCATATAATTTTGCCCTATGCAAGGGAGGGTTTGGGAACATTAAGTTCCATTTCAATCTGTTCAGACCTTTTTACCTAGAACAAAATTGGTTAATCTTGAGCAATAAACATGGGGCGGGGGTGGGGGTGGTAATAACCATTTTAATATCACTCTGGCATGCATAAAGGTTTTTCCCAAATTATGTTTTGTCTCACTCTGCATAGTTTTGGTAAATTAAAGAAACCACATACCATTTTGGATTTTAAAACATTCAAAATATAATTTCAGTAAGATAACCATTAAAAAGATTCACAACTGAATAAAGAAAAAAATGAAATTGCATAGAAATTATGTATAATATTGTTTTATTCCTGTAATGCATACGGAGGTAACTGCAATCAACACTTTGCCGCAGTGAAATATGTATTATTTTGTACTATGATAATCCATCAGGATGAAGTAATTGTGATTCTAAAAAGAATAGTTGTTGTGAAACCTAACAAATAAATATGGTTAACTCTTCCTCTTGGAAGCTGCGTACATACCTGCTGGAATGTAGCTAACAGTAATACTGAGCTTTTCTTACAAATGCAAGTAAGTTTAGGGAAACTTTCAAATAGATTAAATCTCTCTCTTTAAGCACACAGATTAAAGAGAAACACACATAGAGAGAAAGAAAAAATATATACTTATTACTTTTCTTAAAATAATAATTGATTCTGTCATATGTATAAGGAGTTACATACTAAAGTAGGAGGAAATAATATTTTAAGCGACTATCTTTGTGGGAGGGGTATGGCGTTTTTACAATGTATTGTGCAGAACTGGCTCTTGAATTTTCTACATATAGCACATACCATTTTCAACGTTAGTTAATGATTTCTCAATTTTTTTCCATGGAATATGAGACCTCTCAACATACATTAAGTTCTACTCATCCATCAATGCCAATAAACCATTTTAAACACTTCAAACTTGCAAAACATGCTATACCACATGACTAATAGCCACACATACAAGTGAGCGCGCGCGCGCACACGCACCCATGTTCAACAAAACCACACTGAAGCTAGCTTTGAAGCTGCGTGTTGTAAGTTTCTCACCTGTCCCGATTATAAGCACAGACATTTCTGATATTCCATTGCCTTCTAATATTCACCGTTTACAATCTCAATAGAGTACTCACAGCGAAATAAAAAACAACACAGCAAGTTAATTCTGAGAAGCATGCAAATATGTTGGATACTCTATTGCAACAGAGCATGCTTTACGTACCAAAATGATGATGATGATCATCGTCATCATCAAATAAGTTTGCATTAGGCTCCACCTGATCTTTAATTACTGACAGCAGCTGTACTGATGTTTCATCCAGAGGAGGAGGAGCTGCCCTTCCTCCACATGTTTTATGTAGGTTTACTTTTTCTTCAGTCTTCTTTTGCTTTGTGCAGCGCTTAAAGTTGTCATAGAAACCCTTTTGTGGCTTTGTGGTCCTTTTTGTAACACTGTAAAATGAGGCCAATAATAAATAGTATAGTTAATGCATTATATATAGCTACTACTTAACATTACTCCAAAGCCTAAGCTGCAGCAGGCAGATAACACTGATATTAGCTATTAAAGCACGTAATGTTTTTATTTGCTGTTTTTATATGGTAAATCACAATTAAAATGTTGAAGTCTAATGTAATAAATATATATACCCATCCCTTTTTTAATTACTAGATCAAATATTCAGCATTCAATATGTTGGGTTAGGAACGGCTATGTTTGCGAGATTTAAGTAAAAGGCTATGTATTGGAAACGTTAGTGCTTTCGACATCTAGGAATTAACCAATGTTCCCTTCAATAACCCCCATTAAAACTATAAGAATATTAATAGGTTATAGTGAAATTGTCGAGACCCTGCGCTTACCCGTTGTATCCAGCCGTTTTCCGATTAAGTTCACAACAAGAAGATGCTTCCACCACTGTTTCCTAATTAAGATTGGAGACTTACAGTGCGGAACCCCTTCGTGTAAATTCGGAAGTAGATGGGATACACTTCGGTCGGCTTCGCCTTCTATCATCTCCTATCCCTGTCTCTCATGAGCGAGGAGACGCCTTGTGTATATAGGCGTGTTGCACTTGTGCAAAATGAAGTTTTATTGTGTACCTATGCTATAGTAGTTGCGTGTTTATTTATCAGATGTTAACTATATTATTATTACGCTTATCACGTATGGTATATTTCGGTACTGTGAATATTATAGTGCATATGATACAGAATTGATAACTTCAGATGTGAAATTTGTAGTAAGACATTTAGTAGGAGGGGGAATTGAATAAATGGTCACCATCCTGCCAAACTTGAGGTGATTTTTCATCCAGAAGGGGTATAAAAGTACACTTCTGCAAAACACATGTTGGTCACACTTCTGATTTAGGGTGCATGAGGCTCTCGCAGATCGAAAAGGATGAAATTGCACACCAGATAGCAATGAATGTGCCTTCTAATAAAGTATTAGATCATGTTAGATTTAGTGTTGTTAGCAAGAACCCATCACGCATGGATTTGCTTTCCAGAAAAGACCTCCGTAATAGGAACACGAATATAATTTTAATTCTGAGGCCATTAGACCCAAAAATGATGCTATAGGTATTGATTCGTGGGTCAAAGAGATGGAAAATGCCTGAGAAATAGTTCTTTTCTACAAGCCTCAAGGCGTAGTACTAGAAAACTATGTACAAATTCGTGCGCGAGATTTTATTCTAATTGGCATGAATTAAGGCCAAAAAGAAATGCTTAAACACTCTGGCAACAAATATATCTGTTTTGACAGCACTCATGGCCTTAATTCATACGGTTGCGGGCTGACTACTTTGCTTGTATTGGATGACCTAAATCAAGGGTTTCCGTAAGCTTTTATGTTTTCCAACAGAGAAGATCTGGCAATAATTGAACTCTTTTATGTCTGCAATAAAATATACCATTAATTCAGTTATACAAACCAAAGTCTTCATGTCAGACATGGCAGAAGTATACTATAATGCCTGGGTGAAGATAATGCCTTCTAAATTTAGATTATTTTGTACGTGGCATGTTGATCGCGCCTGGCGTGAAAACTTACATAAAATCAGAGTCGTGAGAAGCAAGCAGAAACTTATAAGTTGCTTCGAACTTTACTTGAAGAGAGATATAAGAAAGCATTTTTACGTATATTCCCTTAAGTCATCGATGTAATGAGAGGAGATGTCGACACAACAGGCTTCGCTTTATATTTTGAAAATAATTCTGTCAAGAGCTGGGCATATTGTTACCGTTTACATTCAGATCTTAGTACCAATATGCAACTGGAGCGTATGCACGGTATAATAAAGCATATTTATATGAATGGAAAGTATCCGAAACGACTTGATGTTGCGGATGATGTGCTAATGAGATTTATAAGGGATAATTTCTATGAGGGATTAATTTACCTGAATAGAGGTAAATTATGCAGTAAGATTGTTGCCCTTCGTCAGCGACACTGGAAGCCCCTGAAGCTCTGTACTGAAAATATTGTGTTTGACGAGGATATGTGAAAAATATAATAATCGAATGGAAGTGAAATCTATGAAGTAAGACAGACAGATGAATCACAATGTGGCTGCGATTTGTCATGTGCTGAATGTAAAACATGCATTCATGCTTATACTTTTAGTTGCCCTGATTCTGCCATAACATTTAATATGTGTGATCATATACATATTGTCAGGCGAAAAGTAAACATGAGTCCTCCAGAACCCAATGATAGAGAACAAAATGAAAATAATTTAAGTATCGAAGAGTTTCCAAAGCACATTAAACAAGAAGCAGTAATTAAAGGACTTCGACAAACACCACGACAAAATGGAAACATGGAACAAAAAAGGCTAAACTAATGAACCATTTTAAAAACATCCTAGACGAAGTTCGGTCTGATGAACAGCTGGAATTAATTAATAAGGCGATTCGGACATTAAAACCAACAATAAAAGGCTGTAAGCTCAAAAGGTCTCTTCCTTCAAAATCGCAGCCGTCAAGTTCAAAAGCAATTAAATTTGAGCATCAACGACGATTTTATTGAAGTAAAGTGTCTAAGAAAAAAATCTTCCACGTCAATATCAAGACCCAGTGAGAGCGAACAAAAGTTATTGCTGCTTTATTGTTACTACAATGGGGGTCCCATTAATTTGTATATAATTCTCCCCTCTCCCGCTAGAAATTCTCCACTGTGTTGTTGTGGATTGAAATATTTTAATGCTGAAACCTCAAATTATCCATTCTGAAAAGACATATTTAGGTTTGTAATTAAACAATGAGACTAATGAACTGGAGTGAGAATACAACAAACTAAATTTCAAGTGTTGAGTTAACACAAGTTTAAAATAACCTTAAAACCCCACAACATTCTACCAATAGATACAACAGGCTCGGTAAGTACTTCTCTTTACTGTCGATTTATTCAGGGTTTTTATTTATATTTGTTTTGTTTTCATTATATTGCTGTCATTATTGAATTTAGCGTTTAATTACTTACTTTGAAGCGAGGATAAATCGTTTGCTAGAGTTCAAGCTGACGCATGGCTTGGCTACAAAGTTTGCCGATTTATTACCGACCGTTGTTGCACGAAGCGGTTCGGCATTGTAAGTGTAGCCACAAGTCTGTTTCCTTTCCTACTACGTGATTATCCATGATACCTAATCATGTGACCATATGATCGCCCCTACTGCTATTTAATTTCTCCACTGTATTCCTTTCACATGCAAACTATCCTTTACCCCAATCCTTTAAAACAAAATAAACTGTATTCCTTTCATATGCAGATTAACCATCCCGTGTCCCATTCCTTTAAAATAAAATAAACAGTATTCGTTCCACGTGAAAGCTATCCTCCCGTGTCCCATTCCTTTAAAACAAAATAAACAGTATTGCTTCCACGTGCAAACTATCCTTCCCTTGCCCCGTTGCTTTAAAACAAAACAAACTGTGTTCCTTTTACATGCAAACTATCCATCTCTTTGCCCGTTGCTTTAGCCCTTAATCAACAGGTGTGGTCTGTCAGACCTCAGAGGTTGGCTGTACTGTTTGTTTCTTTAAAATTAGCCGATGCGCGGATACATAATCCTACATTGTTGTCGGCTAGTGTCGGTGTGTTTGTTTCGTTGCAGTTTTCCTATTAGGTACAACTTTATGGCTTGCGATATTTTCTGCGTGGTCTGGGAGACCGCACCTGGGTATGAGATATGTCATCGATGGCCGGCCTTCCCGAGGGATTAAGGTTAATGGTCCCGAGTTTGATCGTACAGTATTGCAATGGTTAGAGAAAGCAGTAAGTGACTGTGATGAAGACGTTTTGCTATACACTGATCATAATTCTGCACCTGAACTGGAGATTAGCGATGATGAGAAGAAATGCAATGAACAGGTTTCGCAAACAAACATGAATGTTATGTTATGTGAATCCAATGATAGTCCAAGAAGCTTTTATGGAACAAATGGATTCAAATAGTTAGCTAAAGAAGCTCTTCTTTCATCTAGGACAAGGCAACAGAACATTATCGTGCAGTTTCCTCGTTTACGTTGCCAAGCACCAGTGAAAGATGGAGCTACTCCTAGCAAGGTGTGGAATTTTCTTGTTAAAGATTCTATGTTGCAAGTTGTAGTAAAATGGACAAATACAAACATAAGAAAAGGACATAAATACAAGGATAATTACTGTGTTCACAAAACCGATTTAGTGGAGCTGAAAGCATTCATAGTTCTTTTGCTATATACTGCAGTGTTAAAATTTAATGTCGAAGATTTAAGGCTTTTGTTTTCTACAGATGGAACCGGCAGAGATATACTCCGTTGTGTATCATCCAAGAACAGGTTTGCATTATTTACTATCGTGCCTAAAATTTGACAATCCATGTGACAGAGAACAGAGGAAAAAAATTTTCCGTCAGCCCCGGTTGCAGATCTGTTTGCTCATTTTATACAGATCTGCCAGGAAGTGTACACCATAGGAATCTGTGCCACTGTGGATGAAATGTTGGTAGATTTCCGTCGAGACAAATTTAAAATGTATTTCCCTAAGAATCCTGCCAAATACGGTCTTACGATAATGTGCCTGACTGGTGCAAGGAGTGGATATCTTCACACTGCCTACTTATACACTGAGAAGGATTCTGAGGGTGTAACACTTACATATGAGGAACATAAACTTCTGAAACCTACACAAGCTATTATCCGGCTGATAAATCCTCTTCAAAATTCCAACAGGCACATCAGAGCTGATAATTGGTTTGGATCCATGAGCTGGTAAAATACTGATGGGAAGATGTCTGACATTTGTAGGTACTCTGAAGAAAAACAAGAAAGAGATACCGCACGAATTTCTACCACAAAGACTTAGAAAATTGGATTCAGAACTCTATGGGTTCAGTAATAATATGGCGCTAATTTCCCATGTACCAAAGAACAATAAAGAGTAGTGTTGGTATCCTCCATGCATCACTCTAGGGCGTAGAGAGTGCAAATGGTAAGCTAGAGATCATTTCCTACTACAATAAAACCAATTCCCTGGATGCAAAATGTGATGCGTATAGCTGTGGTCGCCGAACTCGCCAATGACCAATGGGCATTTTTTTTTTACAGAATCATAGATATTAGTGCAGTAAATGAATATGCGACGTATGCTCTTACAAAAACAAACTGCCACTTTCCAGATTAGATTTCATGAAAATTCTTGCAAAGGAACTCGTTAGATCATTTATGGAAATGGCAACAAACACCTCAGTATTGAAACTCGAGCCTCATTAGGAAAGTTTTGGGTGTTTAGGAGGAACTACCATGCTATGAAGAGAAACTTCAGAAGCGGAAAGTGTGCTATAGTGTCCTTCCAGAAAAAGAAGAAAAAGTGTATACATGTGTCACTCTTGCAGGAAGCATATATATATCGGGAATGTACTATAAAAACTTGCCACAATTGTCACCATACATGAAAATATGTCTCTGTGTATGTTTAATAAGCAATTCAAAAAAACTTGTAATTATGTGTAATGAAAGTGCGTAATAGACAGAACTGATTGAATTTATATCCTTAATATGTTGTTTGTAGTTTTACTGAATAAACGAATTTATACTAAAATTCCTACCTGAATGATATAATTGTATTCCTAAACTAACAATTTCTGTAAGTAAAGAACAAAAAACAGGGTTAAAACCATAACGCATTGGGTTTTTGCATATGCATGAAACAATTTCTTAGTTTTTGTCACTTACATTTATTAACATTTCTAGCTATTCAGTTGATTTGTTTTGAAAGTTTCAATGTTATAGTTCACGTTGTATATACTTAAAGGTATTAACAAAAATGTTTAAACATTCCATGGCATTTATTTAACTTCCGTTGAATGAATTCTTTTTATAGTCTCCCAGACCACACCTGGGTAGTTAGGTGAGTAATATTATACCTGGGTGACTGAGGGTTAAAATGAATAAATTACAATGCATTAATTTCACGTGCAAACTTTCTCTTCCTTGACCCTTCCTTTAAAACAATGCATTATTTAAAAAGGGAAATGTCAAACAATGTGAACAATGATACATCCATCACATTGTTGCGAATTTAGATTCCATTTTCTCCCTCCACTATATCCTCAAGCACATCTGACCTATCCCACTCCGGGCCACTTCAGTGGTGGGGGAACCATCTTGTACGAAGCGGGATCGGAAAATGCCTGAATATGGCAGGTAAGCGCAGGGCCCCGACAATTTCACTATTAGCCATTAATATTCAAAATTATATTGATGTATAGCTAAATAACGATTACGAAAATAAATATATAACCTACCTGGGATTACTGCTGAACGTATTGATCACCATCTCACAAGCCATTTCTTTCTCCTTGATTGTTACACCATCGGTCCTTTTATTTTCGTTTAAATCTTTTTTTAACTATCACTTTCACAACCATTGCTCTTTCTTCCGTATGAAATTACTTCCCCATTGTTAGGATCCTTCCATAATTTCCAAAAACATAAAAGAGGTTAACTCGACAATGCAATGTGAAAACGAAGCACGGAGGAAAAACGAAGTTGACTTGTCTTATCTGGCAATTATTTAGAGACGTTACTGCCAACCCGAAAATGTGGCTCCCGCGTCGGACAAATACGGTGGTGAGAAGACAAACTAAGATCATAGGTGCGTTGGGATAAGGCAGAAAAAAGTTGTTTTCATCCTAGTACATGTTATAAAACTAAAAAGTGCTTTACAGATAGGAATGGAAAATGGAAAAAGCAACGAAGGAAACTGAAACGGGCCAACAATGTAAACCTGGTATAATGTAGAGAGAAATACGGATGTAGCGATTAAATGTAAACGACAAGCAAACAAGACGTGATTTAGGTCGCATACTGACCGCAGTCACACCTCGGAGAAGCTCGCAGATTAATTCGGCAAAGCCACATTGAAAAGGGCGCAGAAATAATAAGAGTAGCCAATTTTGGGTACACGCGGTAAATAGGAAAGAAATTTGAATAAGCGGTCCCGAGCGACTGCATACGCGTATTCCGCGGGCGGTCGCGTCTGAATATATCCAGGGTGATATCAAGAAGTGTCAAAAGGTCAGGTGTGATCGTGTCAGATGCCGTCGCCGTTCTCGCGGCGTGATCGACATTTCCGGGTATTCCAACATAGCTCAATATCCAAATAAAGCGAAGAGAAAGCGAACTAGGCAGGAGGTATAACAAATCTAGAATAAGAATTTCGTAGTTCTGACGATGAATATGGCGATATGGGCCGACAAAAGGCTAAGGCAGTCTGTAAAAGTAAAAGCCCGTTCCGGAGATAGTCAATGTATATCTTGCCGAGATATATATTTAGACGCAGAATCGTATAGGCGCCATGTATAGGTTTCTCGAGTGGTCCAAAGGTAGACACCCGCGCTGGCGCCATGAAGAGTTTTAGAACCATCCGCAAATAAAACCTGTAAGGAACCCGTGTCAAAGGCAAAAAATCGAGAAGACATGAATTCCAACCATGACCGATGAAAATTTATGTGAGATTCTCGAAATGAGTCAGTATCAATCTGAACCGTAGACGGGAGGGAATAAAGGATATAAATTGTTCGGGTTGAGTACGGTATATATTGTCATAGGAAAGAAAACCTGCCAGACACCGGATCAGAGGAGAAGTATGGTGAAAGTCCGGTGAAAGATTCCGAAGAAGTTTGTATAAGCGAGTACGTTTTGGCAACAATATGTTACGTGGATTCGTCATAAATTTTGCTATTTGTCTGCAGCCCAGACTCAGCTGGCGGCCTTCTGCATCACATGGCGGAAAATATAGTTGGGTAACCAATTTAGCCGGTTGTCCATGGATGAAAAAGTTATATTATAGAGCTGATAGAAAAATAACTCAAGTGTAAGGCAAATGACTTTTGTAGGTTTATGCGCCAACAAAAGTCCATATTCCAAACGCGAGAATAACAATGGTGCAAAACGATGGAGGAGTATCCGTGGTCCGTGTCCGAATGCTGCATCGCCAAAGCCTTAAAAAGAGATTTAAGCGACTGGAAAGCAGTAAGTATATGAGTGTAATGGGCGGTGAAGAAGACTTTGCAATAGATGCATACCCAGAAATTTTACAGCGGTTGATGGGAGGAGGACCGTACCCTTCAGGTAAAAGGGGGCAGATAGGCCGACGCGTCGATTTTTAGAAGATAAGAAAGCGAGTCTTATTCAAATTAACAGTTAAGCCAAGGGTGTCTAAATACTCGAGGACCTGCTGTCAGTCGAGTCCAAACGTGTGAAAATCAATCCGGGATCTGGGGGCAACCGAATAATAAAGGATAATATCGTCCGCGTATTGTAAAATGCGTAAGGAAACCGTCACTGCCGACGTGATATACCCAACGTATAATGCGTATAACTAAGGGCTGAGTGCCCATGCTTGAATAAGTCCACGAGAAGTATTCCGAGTCTGTGTGTATGTCAAATACGGCGTAAGAATACAACGGTAGTCAGTATGTATCGCCGCCAGTACACGAAGCATAGGCAGCAGGAAACCAGTTGTTTGTAGTCGTCTCAGTAAAAGAGGGATAGAAACGTGTTCATACGCGGAGATGTCCAGAAAAGGTGCAAGGACGTGGCGACCAGTACGGAATGCGATATGTACATCGGTAAGAAACGTATACAGAGGTAACATCGCACTATAGCCTCTCGGAAAGCCGTAATGTGTACTCGGTCAAAGGCCATACCGTTCTAAATAGTGACTAAGCCGGTCCTGGAGGATCTTTGTAAAAAGTTTGCGTAATGTAAGCAAAAGAGTAATTAGTCTCTATTCTATAGCTACATGTCCGTGCGACCCAGTTTCAGTATAGGGTGTATCAAAAGGTCTTGCCACGTCCCTGGTATATCACCGGTGTGCAAAATGCGGGTATAAGCCTTGGGCAAAAGCGGGTACCAAGACTCCGGAAGGAGTTTCAAAAAGTCATAAGTGATGCCGTCCGCTCCCGGAGTGGAACTGGCAGTTTTATCATGTAAAGTGTGTCGAATTTCCTTCATAGTAAAAGGCGAGAAAAGCAAGTCCTATGGTTCCACCTGAGGCTCAGGAAGTTGGATAGGTTCCGGCACTGAGTCCGGTGTAACCGGTCGTAAAAATTATGTTTGTAAATCAGGATTCCCAGTCAAGTGTGAGAGTCTAGGAACTTACCTTGTGGTTTTAAACTAGGCTGTCTCCAAAGTTGCGATACGGGGGTAGCCATCGTAATGGAATTACAATATTGAGCCCAATACGCACATTTAATACGGTGCAAGTGACGTCGCACACGGGCATCCGTACGTTTAGCTGCAACGTATGTTTCTGCCGTCCAGGAGTGAGTATAACGGGAATACGCTAATCGTTTTTCCGCCAATAGGCTAGTACATGTAAGATTGCACCATGGAGGTTTCGAAATCCGCGGCAATTTCACCGTCGTCCAAGGATGTTATGTATCACGGTAACGTCTCAATTCCTTCTCTTGTACGTCGTATGTCACTTCGCCCGCCGTAAGCATCTGGGTAGCATTATGGAGGCATGTCTGCAAGTGATCCGGAACGATCATTCCCTGCCTTCGTCTACGATAACAAGCATGTTCTCGTGTCGGCCACTGAGAATAGTGTAAAAGGAAGGGGAGACGATCAGTGCCTAATGTATTGGGGTTTTCGTTTAAGTTAAGACAGCGAGAAATCTCCTCAGTCGCCAAAATTAAGTCAGGGGAAGAATACCGTTGTCCGAGGTGACCCAGTCTAGTCGTACAATTATCCGTCAAAAGCGTCCAGGAGTATTGCTTTGTCAGTGGGAAGATGGGATGTTATTGCCATCGGGCGTCGGAGAGTCTGCGAAAGTCTGGAATGTTAAAATCCCCACAAATGAACTGGTGGTGAGATTGAGATGCTACAAAGTTCTCCCATTCCGTGAGCGTAAATTGACGCCCTGTCATGTAAAGTCCAATTAATGACAAGCTCCTCCAGGACCACCCGTACGGATTCGAAACGAGGTGGGTAATGCATATCCGTATTCGAGTTTTTCACACAAAAGCTACTAGCTACGCCGATGGTCATATGTGTCGGTCATCCATACCCGGTTCAAAGAGGAAAGTCGTTCCCTCTGTGTCTAGAGACCTCACAGCCCTCTTGGGTTTTCACAATTTCTGCATAAGATGTCTTGCCCGAAAGTAGCTGGCGTACTTCATATCTTGATATCGGAAGTTCCGCACATTTGGCAGAAATTTATGGTTCTAATTTATATGCTGGGGACTCGTCCGTTTCATTGGCTGAAATGCCCTTGTTTACAGTTAATGCACCGGAGTTCCTCAGTCAAACATTCAAGGTGAGCTTGATCAGGTTTAAGGCACCGTTTAACATTACGGCAAAACTCTGCCCTATGATGGCAACGACCACAATTCGAGGAGGATAAAATCCTAGACGTATAAGCTTCCACGGTGAAGCGTTTTCAATAGATATGTACGTAAGTGGGCAATCTCTGTGCTCTAAATGTGATTATCGTACGCGTCGATACATATGTTTGTTTCCATTATCCTGTACACGACTATTAAACCGATACACGTTATGTACTGGTAACTGATCGGTCGGTTGTAAATGTGTAGTAAGCTCCTCTACTGTAATATCTAGTTCTACCCCGCGGATAACCGTCGTGACGTAAACGTTAAAAAAAGGAATATACGATCCTGTATCATGCGCTTTATCAAAATCTGAGTCTAGAAAACGGTTTGCAGGGAGCTACGTGGCAAAATGCACCTTGAATTGATTGAATCCACTTTTGTGACTGTGAGTCACCCCCTCCCATGAATAAAGAGCCATTTTTCAATCTTCAATGGGTGAAAACCCCGAATATTTTTACTATTACTGCGTATTAACACAAAGTATGGGCCCAAATCAGTAGAAGTGCACCTCAAAGGTAGAGTGGTCGATCCGCTATTTGGAACCGCCGTAGAATGTACCGGAGCCCCTTTCGAATCACCCTCGTGTGATTTTTTCGATGGTTGTAACTGCCTGGCATATTTATCCTGGGAATCTAACACAATTGGTATCGGAACTGGCATGTTGGCTCCCATACTTGAAGAATTCAAAATAACGATTCTTTCCATGAACAATGCTTGCAAATCATATGGAGGTACCCCCACCAAGGGTGAGTGGTCCTGAAGGATTCTACCACCACAGCACCAGATTCACATCTCTGCACTGCATACAAAGTCAGAAAAAAACAAATCAAATAAGAAATGCAAAACCAGAGAAAAAAGAAAGAGAAAGATACAAAGTCGTGTGTCACTACTCACACAAAAACTGATAATATCCAGCTAAGTAGCCACCCCGCTCCCCACACGTTCCATGAGACTGACAGTAAGCGAGCTACATCAGTGCTATGTACCTCCTACAAATTCATGGACGCGAATGACACGAAGTTAGAATGGTGCGGCTTGAGTTTAAACATTCGCGTGCACTTATCTTTTGTTTTAGAAGCCAAAATATCAGCCAATGAAAGTAGATGTGGCACACATTACTGTTGCCAGCCTTCATAAACTTATTTAATGAGTCGTCAAAGTTGACGATTCGTCATTTTATGTGATTGCGTTGGCGAAACAGCAAAAATTGACAAAGCGTTATTTTGACGTCCCTCAAGCTGAATTTTTCCACTGTTGGTGAATTCTGCATTAGAGTTTTGTTTCGGCTTGTAAAACTTCGGAATCATCACTATTATATCATGTTTACCTGTGGAAAATAAACAAGACGAACAACAGCGTTATACAATTGTGTTACAAACACTAGTGCTTTACTTGAGGTTGCTTTAAGTAAGGCCTGGGTGATCTTGTTGTGACTATGATTTTTTCTGGTGTTCTAAGTACGATATTATATACCTGTGCTGGGTGAAGAACGAGGAAAAAGGAGAAAATTGAAGAGGCGTTAAAATCCTTTCAGTGAATCCGTCGGTGAATTAAGAACTAATCTTTGCTAGGGTTTGGCTTGAAACGTTCCTGCAGCATTTCACAGAAGAGTGTTGCTTTATCTTGTGGGGATGAGTATCACACACTGCTCAAATACAATGGCGGTATTGTATTTTGTTGTTAGTTAAATATTCAGTCTTCTTACAAAGTGCATCGGCAGCATTCAAGGAGAGAAGATTATAATATATGACAGCATTCCTTTCTACTTTAAGTGCAGTATACAGGTGGTGGGTAGTTCGATTGTAAGCGATTTTGTGAGCAGCATATTTAGTTTGTTCGTATCATCTGCGACAGTCCCTCTTTTCTTGAAGAAGGGTTGTAATACAGGATGACAGCATAACTTGAAAAGCTTTAGGCATCTTGAAGATGTGTTGGGTGGTGGATAAATTAGCGGCATATTGAACACTTCTGATTAATGTAGTGACAGCTGTATCAATATCACCAGTGATTTAAGGTACGTTTTTAATTCGTTATTATCCTCCAGGATAGTTGTGAAACAAGCTAAATCAAAAGGTTGTTTTATAGGACTATTTTGGGAGTAGGTGTTGATCTACTTTGTCGTGTTTAGTGTTGGTAACATTGTTGGATAATTCTCTGAGCCAAGTTCATAACAGACAGATGCTGTTCTGAAGATGCCGCCTGTATGTTTAGTAATAAATACATTTAAGACATGTGATGTATTTCCTAAATCCGTGTAATAGGTAGGCTCTACCGAAAAGACAAAGCTGAGTGAAAGATGATGAGCTATATAATGTAGAGTGCGTGCTCTTAGATTTGTTGCATCTTACTCCAATCTAGGGTTCTTGCTGTTAAAATCTCCCCCAAGGAGGTGGCGAGATCCCATTAAGTGAAAAATATCCCAAAAGTTGTTAGTTAGTTTTCTGAAGCTGAATAAACCGAGGCAAATTGATATTTTGTTATGCAGTGTATTATGGAACATGTAGATTTAAGTACCTTAATCTTGGCTACTGCTCCATATAGGCGCTTAACTTCACAAATATTCTCGTTATTGTAGTTGGGTTTCAAGTCTTGGTAGAACAAAGGTAGCGGTGCTTTGTTACTGGTTGTGAATAGGTACCATCTGTGCATGTTGAAAGCCATGTTCAGAAAGTTCATCCATCATCTGCGCATCTCATGTGGAATGCAATTCCCTAAAGCAAACCTGAAGTTTCTTTCAGTTTTAACTGGTATGTATAACGTTTAGCCTTGCTACTTTTTAAACACTTGGCTGTGGAACTGTAGTCTTAAATTGTTTCAAATGTGGGTTTAACTTTATTCTCGCTCACAATCATATATTTGAAATTTACGTTTTGGCTAGGTAATGTGTTATAACCTTATTCACAACTACAATATTACTGACAAAAATAGGTGGAAGGGTATCACTGACATGATTATTATTTGAATTGGTACTTACATCAGCTGAACCATGCTTCACTTCTTGTGGAGAAGAACATCGGTTTTAGGAAGCAAAGGGCGAATGATGTTTCAACTTTTGCTTTTTAAGCAATGGCAGATGTTTCTGGAGAACCCATTATGGATATTCCTAGAAATATAAACTAAAAGGAAGGATACTAATAGCGCTAAAGATGTAATTAACTGTATACTTTTCAAATACTAGCAATTGCAGACTGAAATAATTAGAATAGCTATTAAACAGGTCATACAAGAGGAGCGATATTAACCTCAACTATAGCTTTCCACGGCCTCCTCCGTCCTCCACACAATTTTTCCTTACTTGGTGATACCGGTTTTAGTTAGCTTTAGACTTAGAAGGGATGGTCTATCAAAGCCCTAAACATTTGGAACGTTGCTGATCCACTATGCGCCCGTTTATTTTCTAGTCCCTCCGAATGTCTGCATCGGCTATAAAGGAGGCTAACTTTCTTACGGAGACCTTATTAAGTTCACACAACGGCATAAACATCTGGTTAACGGATTTAATCCTTTCTTCTGCAAGTGTTTCACAGTCTCACAACAGATTAATTATCACTTAATCTGCCTTTTTGCATTTAAGTTCAATTAGATCAACTTCTTTTTAGACATATTGTATGAGTGTCCCTTTACCCATGTACTGTTAGGATCCGAACCATCCAACGAAGTAGTTGCAGTATGTTTATAGAAAGCAGCTCAGAAGTTCTGCCATTGTCGGTGTTCTCGGTACAATACATTATATTAAATGGACGTGTGCACACACTGCGCTAAGCGGAGATATGCTACAGCATGCAGCAATTCAGCTGAATGCCCCTGATTGCGACATACAACAGTAACTCACACGTTATATGGCCGTCCACGCATTGCATATTACCATATGTACCACAATGCGGGAATTCTTTATGAAGTTTATTCAAGTACCACCACCCTTATCAGCGTAGGAGGCGGAGTATCATAAGTGAAAATAGGTTTTCTTTTATGCAATGAAATGCAGAGGAGCAGCAATAGGAGGAGGGTAAAATGAATACATTCTAACGTGCAGTTGAAACAAAGTACTATAGCTGCTATATTGCGACGATGCATTGGCCTTATTTTTTAGGTATCGTAGATTTATTATACATTTCCGCAATATGTGAAATTGAAGGATTTCACATGTTAGTCGAGAGTTCAGAAACCCAAATTAGAGCACGCGAAGTTGCAGTGTCAGAGAACATTTACATCCGGGCCAGTGTCCATAGTTCTGCTGACTTGCTTTAAGTCAATTCCCTGGCTGTGACTTAGTGCTGAGGTTTGGCAAGGATTTACATTAAATAGTCTGGGTTTTCTGACTCGAGGTCCATTCTTTAAAAGGTGCTACACGAACCTTTGTCGGTCGCCATTTTGAAAGTTCACGTGCACAGAAATACTTTAAAGTTAGTCGCTATACATCGGCCAGCATCATCTAGTACTCAGATAAGCTCACTGACATTTGAAGTATTTGTATCTTCATCCCAGAACGAAAACCTAAATATTACATTAAATTTTGTTAACCTAATCTGGTTCAGTATGTTAGAATTTGGAATCACCCTGGTCATATGTGCACCATTTCTCACTTGTCTTACAAAGCTTAAAGCACCCAGGACCTTCATCCTTCCTTAGTTTCCCTATTCATGCAAGATACCCTATGTTATGAGTGGGCGCACGTCTAACGAGTAGCTGAGGTCTAAAATTAAGATCCCGTCTAAAAGAACCACCCCTTGGGGTGTCCATGGAAAGTGCATGGTGAGATCGGCGTCTAAAGCCGCCTCCTAACATCAAGCAATAGCAGAGGTAGTGACGCCGGAGACCACCGTGACAAGAGGTAGAGCTGTGGTTTTTAGCGCCCTGCAGCGATACATGCTGTGCAGGAGCCGGTCTCTCCATATTTTTTATGTTTGAGACATGGTTTCGATCCCAGTACTTCTTTTTCCTGTTTGCTCTCGCAAGTAGTAAAGGTCCTTGCTTCTTTTGGCCCGCCCTTCCTTCTCCGCAACCAGATGTGGTATGATTAGGATAGAAAAATAATCTTTTGTTTATTTTGGAGGTGGTCGATAATAGTGTGTAAGTCACTTGGTGCCCAAGTTAAGAACCCACCCAAAAACTGTTTTACTAGTTGGATGATTATAGAATTTAATATATGTTCGTTCATTTTATATTTACTGTTGCAACTGGGACAGGTGTGTTGTTCATGAAGAGGGTGGACCCAATAGTTAAGGAACGCTGCTTAACAAATTCCATGTATTGTTTTGTATTGTTGGTATTTTGGGGCATGCAGAGAAAAATATGTCAGGAAACAAAAGCAAGTCTTCATCAACCGGCTAGGCAAACCATGAGGGTGGCGCTGTTCGAAGGGAACAAACAACCTTCTAAGTATTCTGGGTGAAGAAAACATTGTGCTGATATGACGTAACCACACGTGCATCCAGCAGCTGAACTCGTGTAAGAGGAGCAGTTACAGTGAAATAAAAGGAAATTATGCCAGGCTGGGTCATGCCATTATTGTGTCTCTTACTTTTTGCTCTTTTCATGTATTTTAGGGTGAGAACTTATTGATTTAAGAAAACTCCTACGTTAAATTTCTTGCTGGCGAATTAACATGTATGATGTTTTATAGTTTACCCCCTTCTGAATTTTGGGGCCTTATTATGTATCAGTTACCACAGCATTTGTAATAAATCGCAGTACCTCCCCTATCAGGTGTAATACAATGGGATCCATCAGATTAAGTTATTTCCAGCTTCTCTACTTTCCATGCACTTGTAGCATTCCTTTTCTCTTTTCATGCTAGATAAGGGTATTCCCTTTTCTCATTTATGGTTTTCCGCCAGCTTGTGTGGTAAATGATGTAACCTTTTGTTTCTGATTTATACTCCATCTGACCTCTGGGAATGGCACGATAATCTTGTATCATGAACGTCTGTACTATGGCCGTGCCTGCTAAGGATCGAGCACGAGCCCTCGCACAATCACCACAAATCTGCTGATTACACTGACCATTGCAATAAACCTCTATGTATGGCGATCTACGGTAACCCTACGACAAAGCAACACCAACCTATCAAAGAAAACTAAGCATAAGCCACTTTAAATAATTTGTAAAGAAAATCTACACCAATTGGTTTAACAAAGTATACCGAAGACAAAGAAAACTTTTTTTATGTGTGCCTTACACACTCGTCACTTTTATAGGGTTATGAGGTTTATGTATCGAGTCTCTATCTGATATTATCTTTCTGTTCTTGACTAAGAAATTAGATTTTTCTAGATTTTGGGTGAGTTATTAGAGATCCCAATAACTCTTATGTGTGTTTTTGCCCGTGAAGAGCCTCACGGCCCATGTATATTAGTTTGTTGAGAAGCTGTAGTGTGGTCGTTTGCCGCACAGCATCAAATCTTACGGTCTCTGGCGATGTATTTATTGTTATAGTATGTTTTGTGATGATGTTGCACACGCATATTGTTGCTGTAGTATTGAAGGAAAGAATACTATGGTTTTCTTAATTTCGCTCAAGTTAAAACCTCACGGTGTTGTTTGTGATCTGATGTTGAAATATATTGAGCAGATACTTTGATGTTATTGAGTTGTGAGTATATGGACCATCCTTATCTGTGTGTGTGTATTGTCCTTCGTGGTGTAGTGGTTAACATGCTAGCCTCTCGTTCCAGAGGTCGTGGGGTCAAACCGGCGGAGGACGATGAATTTTTTCGGGTCTAAAAATCCTTAGCATGGCTTTCTTCGAAGAGAAGTAAAGTCGGTGGTCCCGTGCCGTAGATTTACGGCACGTTAAAGAACCACAATCCTGATCAAGATGTCTCTGAGCAAAATTATCGGTTTTTCACACCCAATATAGAATAGAACACTAAGGATCACAGCAGTTAAAGAGTTTAATTTTTTCATTCTTATGTGTGTGAGCATGTTGGTGTCTGGTAGATTGCCATATATTCTGTGACCTGGGAAGGATGTGTGAGCGTTAATTTTGCTGAATAATTTTATTTTAATCTGTGAAGTATCACACACAAAGATAATTTGTTTAGCTACCGCTCAAGAATGTTTTATGGTTACTGAAAGTCTACCTACGGATTTTGAACCAGTTGAATAGTCAACTCTTGCTATTGCTTCATGTCTTGACAGTAGAATTCATGTACTGTACACTAGGCCCAATTTTTATGTGTGGTATAATCCTTCTGCGCAGCGGAACATTTTAACTTTATGCTGCCTAAGTGAAAACACCAGCTCATGAAGCTCCTTTTCACCTTATGACCTAGCAACCTTTCGGTACCAAAATTGTTTTCAGGTTTCTTTTGCACTGACACCCACACATAGGAGAGTGTATTATATGGTTAGCTGAAAGATATAATTTGTTCTCTAAATTATTGCTCTTCAGAGCAGTTCTTATGGTTATTGTGATTTCTAATCTCGTCAGCAATGCGTGTCTCTAGCGACTGGTTACGTCATGTTACATGTCCCGCAAGCGAACATGCTCTGCGCTAGTTCTGCTCAGCTAGTGACCTTCGAATGGGTTTTAATAATATGCAAGATCACAGGTAGCCATAATCGATATTTTCCCATCTGTTTCATTTAACAATTTAGCATCGCTCCGTGCACATTTTTGGTTTGTTTCTGTTATCCGCCAGCTGTCAATATGGTTGATCATTCTTAGGCGTTGATCCTGGCTTCTTAATTTTTCCGTTTGCTTGTTTCTTTTCCCATAAAGGGTGGGTTTCTATTTTTGTTTGTCCCATCCTGCCTGTGCAATCATTGTAAGTTAGCGGGCCCCCGCAAAAGCAGAGAGGTGTGCTAAGTATTGCATGGTGTAGCCTCTATAGCTCTGTCTGTCCTTATCCTTCCCTTCTTTTCATGGTATTACTCGTTTTGGTTT
This sequence comes from Deroplatys truncata, assembly GCA_030765065.1. Classification (NCBI taxonomy): domain Eukaryota; kingdom Metazoa; phylum Arthropoda; class Insecta; order Mantodea; family Mantidae; genus Deroplatys; species Deroplatys truncata. Next base: position 407,003,022 of record CM060990.1, read on the forward strand.
CCTCCCTCTTTCTGTGAGCTTGATTTTATTTCTCGTTTTCCTTTGGCCCACATAATGCCCCTTTATTTGCTTTGCATGCTTCCGGTTGACCTTGATATCACGCCTCCCCTGCTCCTGTGCATTAATGAGCGCTTGCGCCGTCCACCGTCAAGGACTCACGCACATGGCAGGCACTCAACTGGGTTACACTGTCTGTTATCAATGGAGAATGCTGATGTCTCTTTGAGATACCTGGGTACATCTTGGTATCAATTCGGTAGAGCTTCGACGATGACTGGAGGGATCCTGTCGTTCTCTCAGTTTCATGTGCGTTCTACAGTTACATATGTCTAAAATAACACCATTGAGATTCTACTGCTTCTTCATTTCCATGACGTATGAGCTGTTGGCCTCTTCCTCTACACAGAATATATGCCACTCTGCTATTTCTATGGATGCATATGATAATTTTGGCATGACCTGTTGCCCGTTAGTTTAAAATCCAGTGACACTGCCAAATTTCGCCTACAAGTTTTACGGCGCCAAGATGATCCAACAAACTATCCTCCACCCGTGTCTATATACCGGGTGCTCCTGAAATGTGGGCGTGCGTGTGTCCCTTTCATTTTTCATGGTGTGTGTAGGTGGATGTTCCTGTCATTTGTATTCCCCCTCCCATCTCCTTGTCTGTTCTCCGTGTTTCTCTCCAACTGGTCCTGCCTCTTTAGCCTTCCCATTGATTCGCTTCGCTTCCCCCTAGGGCTGATAGCAAAACAACAAAATATCTATCTCGTGTTTCTTTATGTTTCGTTGTAATTACTACGTGTTGTTATTGTAACGTTTTGGTGCCAACTCAGCCGTGGACAGCTGTGCTCCTTGGGCAGCGGGTAATGTCTATATGTATTGGCTATTATATTTAGGTATTTGTAGACTTATTATACATTTCCGCAAAAGGTCAAATTGAAGGATTTTACATGTAAGCTAAGAGTTCAGAAACCCTACGCAGCGAACGCGGAAGTTGCAGTATTCAGAGAATATTTACCTCCGGGTGAGTGCCAGTGGTTCTGCTGAGTTGCCTGCGGTCAATTTCCTAGCTGTGACTCAGTGCTGAGGTCCGGCAGGGATTTACAATCAATTATCATATTTTTCGGACAAGGGGTCAATTCTTTGAAAGGTGCTACACGAACCTTTGTCGGTCGCCATTTTCAAAGTCCAACGTGCAACAGAAACACTTTAAAGTTAGTCGCTATGTAGCGGCCAGCATCATCTGTGGCTTAGGTAAGCTCACTGACGTTTGAAGTATTTTTATCGCCATCCCCGAACGGGAACCTAAATATCACATTAACGTTTGTTAACCCAATCTGGTTCATTGTTAGAATTTGGGATCACCCTGATTATATCCGCCCCCTCACGCACGCCTTACAAAGCTTAAAGCATTATGAACCTTCACCCTTCCTTTGTTTCCCTTATTCAGGCAAACCACGCTATGTTATCAGTGGGCGCACGCCTAGCGAATAGCTGAAGCCTATGATTAAGATGTCGTGCACACGAGGCAGTGTTTGTAGCAAGTGCATAGTGGCACCGATGTCTAGAGCCGCTCCTATAACAACAAGCACTAGCAGAAGCAGCGACGCCGGTGATCACCGCGCGTGAGCACCATATTCTTCATTTAATATCTATATGATGGTGGTAATGTAAATAATAATATAAATGGTAGTATAAACATTTTATAGTGAAATGAACATGCTGATACCAAATGAATGCTAATCTGCAGGTTAAGGTTCACTTAAGAGTGAAGTGAAGTTTACTGTGCATCGAGTAGGTGGAGTGAGGTGGCGTGTTGTTCACCTGTTAAGCCGTGTACTTTCCGATTCTCAACTAGAAGTATAATTCATTTCTGCTTCTTATTCTTATGTGTGTGTCCTACTTAACTTTCCACCATCACTAGACTATACTGTTTACAGCAGCAAATAAGGCAGCGCATTGACATCTTTGTTTACATCAACAATGTTACGGAACTCTATAGTAAAGTTGCACATACAAAGTTGCTAAATGGTCCCGGATCCTTAGATTAATAATGTGATAAGCGAGGATAACAACTTATGTATCGCTCACACATAATTTCTTTCAAAATGTGTTGTACTGGATCTCATAAAATAGTCCGCATAATATTCCTTAACACATTTCTATTCTACGTATCCCTGTCCCATAATTTGTATTGTCCATGAACGGAGAACTTCAGGAACTTCAAATTAACATTCTTTTTTCAAACAAAGTAGTGCAATATGTAACAACATTTCACTGTGTCATCGACGTATTTGGGGTATGCAAGAATAGGGGAATAAAAAGTCCACCATTGGATTGCCATAACGTCAGTGCCACTTAACAATGCTCCTACATCTTTACAGGCGGTAATTAAACCCTTTAGGGAATTAATAGGTTTACACTTAGGAGATACCAAACAAGATTTTCGATCTGTTTGGGGATTTGCTTCTGTGTTCTTTAAGTTCCTAGGTCAAGGCAATTTTAAACTAACAGAGCACTACTTTTTCAACAGAGCTCTGTTTCAAAACACGTACTCTAATCCTTAACATAAGCGCTATGCCAAAGATACGACCTGCATCAGGAAGAGCCATTAACACACCTGAAAAAAGTTACTTGTAATTAAAAAAGCAGAATCGGGATTTTAATGGAATCTTAATCCTCTCATTCTTACTGCCTAAGAAGGATATCTTCTTTTCCTGGCTTTTTAAGAAAGCATATACTTTTGCCAAATCTAGACACAGGCAACTAAAATATTTGACTAGTCGACCCGTCAAATGCTTCTCGCAATAACGCAACGTGTATTCGCAACTAACAGTGCCCTGCTAAACGTCAGCTGCTTAACAGCAGTAAGAAAACTGCAAAGTATGGTTTCAGCCTTAGACAACCGAGTTCTGTCAGTTATTCTTTAGTAAAACTTCTGTTCACATTTTAAAATCGTAATGCAAATCATGCTCTTAAAATTGTCTGCGCATAGTTTGTCACTCTTCCTCCCCTACTCTGAAACTTCTCCCCTGTAGTGCCATCTAATTATCTTACACCCCTTCTTTTAGGGGAGCATTTACCACACAACCGTCCTGCTGTTCTCAAAGATAGTAGCCTACTGTTGTTTGCGGAGAAGATACTGTTGCTGCAGCAGCAATCTGTAACTAAGGAGATGGCACAGCAGCAGAAACAACAAATTCAACGGTAGTAATATCTGTATCCTCAGCAACGCTTACGAAGACAACATCAGTAACAGAAACCTAGCACTCAGCAGCAACATCAATTAGTATGCGTGGCGATTAGACGGTCAAATATTTTGCTTTTAAAGTTAAAATCGTGAAGTTTATCAGATGCCAATTTATTTTGAAAAGAAATTAAGAAGCTTTTGGTGTGGCAGATATTCCACAAATTTTGTCCACTTTTCTATCTAGGAAGGGCATTCCTTTCATATTTCAAATTCTGATAAAACTCCAAGCTAATCTTGAAATGAAACACGGGTTTCTGTGAAACATACCAACACCCCCTATAACTATTTAGTAAAACTAAACAGGCATCAAATTGCTTTCAATTTTTTCTCTTGTACTGTCTAGCTCTGAAATATGTTCAAGCGAGCCAGCAAGTCTGATTTAGAATGCGCGCTCTTTTCTTAACTTAAGCTCCGCCTTCCGATCGCTACCCCTAACAACATTTCTACTCACGCGGTCCAATCCTAAATCTTTACGTATGCGTATCTGACACTGTTCCCATGCGGTACCTCGCTCGTATCCCAGAATTTCAGTCCCTTTCTAATTTACAGAATTCCTGCCTACGTGACTTTTCGAACGCACTGAACTCACTCCTTAACTACATTCCAGGAATCTTTGTGCTAACGCGTTCACTATTCGGCTGTTACTAATGTACTTCCTTGACATGACTGCTATTTTTCTCGAATAAATCTTCCAACTCTGCCTTATTACATTACACATTGGCTTACTATACAGAAATTATTTAGTGCAATTATTTCCCTATCTTACTAGTACTTATTTATTTAATTTCTTTATATCTTCCTGTCAATAATTGCGGTATCGTATTTCAAAATTTTGTCCATTCTCTTCTTTTATAGGTACGTTGTTGTTGTAGTAAGCTGCATGTTTCTTTACCTCTACGTATTAGGTTCAAGCTTTAACTAATATTACGTTTAGTTTCTTTATTCCTTAGTACCTTTCATGCATTTTTACGGCTTAGTCTGCTGTCTAGTCACATACCCTTTTATTCCCCTTACCTCTTCCACCTCTTAAACCTCTCAGTCATCCCATCAACCACTTTTAAACAGTCGTTTTCCCTCCAATCAAAGCATTTACTGTTGTTTTTACTTCTCATATTAAACTTTATATGCATAATTTGGCTTCCATTCACTTAAAGGTAAGTTCCAGTGAGTGAATGAGTCATTAAATGAAAGGGTGAGTGAGTCAATAGGTGACTTGTAAGGCTGCGTGGGAAAATGGATGTGTGTGTGTGTGTGTGTGTGTGTATGCGCGCGCGCGTGCGTGATGTGTGAAAGGTGATGACATGAGTTAATGATGAGTGTATAATACCTCGGTTTAGAGAGTAAGTTAGTTTAAAAAAGTGGAAGAAGTAAGTGTGTATGAGTGAGTCAATGGGCGAGTTAAAGAGTGGATAAATGAGTGAGTATACATGTGTGAGAGTATAAGGAGTGAGTGCGCAGGTTAGTGAGTGGTAATGTTAGTGAATGAATTGGTACATGTGTGGGTGAGCATGAAGAGAGCGTGCAGCTGTATTTTGAGTTTTGCTTTTATTTATGGACGCTCGTTAACTACGGCGGTCCTTTGTGTCCCATTCTATATTTGGCGTGAAAAATGGGTAATTTTGCTCATATGCCTCTTTGTCAGGTTTAAGGTTCCTTTATATGCCGTAAATCTACAACACGGTTCCACCACCTTTACTTTCTTTCCGAAGGAAAATTTATGAAAAATGAGGATATGATTGAATGAGATGTAAGTACCCTAGTTATTGAGTGTGTAGAAAAGAATGACAGAGCTGAGTAAGCGTGCGGTGTGTATTTGTGAGTCAGTTGGCAAGTTAGTGAATGGGGGTGTAAATGTGAGCATGAGTGAGTGTGTAAATGAGTAGATAGGTGACTAAGTTAGTGGAAGAGAGTGTGAAAAGTAAGCAAGGTTGGGAGAGTGAGCGGATGGATGAAATGAGATAGATGGATAACTGAAAGAGTTGGAAAGGTAGAATCAGACGACTGAAAAATTCAATGCCATAGTCGGGATTTGAACCGCGGATCTCCCGGTTATGGCATTGAATTCTTCAGTCGTTTGGTTCTACCTTTACAACCCTGTCCAACACACGGTTTGTGAGGAAGAACAACTAATTGCATTAACTGAAAGAGTGTTTAGTTGACAGTGTGAGTGAATGGGAGAGTATGCCAGTGTGTTAAAGTTCATTTACTGGCTACATTTTAACCATTTATCCAAGCTGGCCGATTATTACGTTTCTTTTCCACCAATCACGGTGCATTCTCTAGCAGTTACACTATCAATATGAAAATTACGTGGCCTCTGCTTTTCGTTTGCATTGATCGACATGAGAAATATCAAGAAGTATGAATCTAATTTTCTGTTCATTTATCGAAGGGCTTTAGTAGTTATAATCTTACAGTATCTTGATTAATTAATCCAAATTGAATGCGAAGCAAAATGTCAGATGAGCTGATCAGATGATCTCCTTTCTTCCAGATAAGTTCCTTAAATAAGGGCCTGTGTTACGATCTCCGGTTAAGGCTCCGGTTACTATTAATTGACAGTCACGTCCACATTTTCGTATTACGATCTTCGGATAACAGCCAACCGGAAGTTATTCCTAGCGATGAAGTATTTCCACCTAGGGTAGCGGTTAGGGTACTAACTTGGAAGTAACCATACAAACACGGTGTACCTTCGGCCTCGATTGATAGTCGATAGCGATTCCAGACGGAATATCAGAGCAATATTTATATAACAGGAGGAAAGCCAAAGTAATAATTAGAACTTCGAAGGAATAGTTTCCAGGTTGGGGGTGAGGAGGAATTTCGCAAACGTTATATGACTATTGAAATTTGAGTTGATTTCTTTATTTTATATTATATTTCTGGTGTGTAATATCTTCAGTATTATTCTTATGCATAGTTTTGCGGATTTTTTATTTTATGTTCATTATGCGCAGGACAGTAATATTTACTTATATGTAATGCAACCAATATAAACTTCAAAAAACATGTAACCTTTGTTGTAGATACCTTTGCAAGTTATATAACAGCAAAACTTAAGCTTATATTTTAAAAGTCCTATATTTCTACTAACCTACGGGAAGTCGAAAGCAAAAATACATGTAACTAAATACTCCGAAATCATTCAAATATTAACAACAAATATGGTCTTCTTTAAGTCCACATACTTGCCAATACTGTTTCTTAAATGTAACCTGCACAAATTTCATTGTAACGACTAATACGCCAGTATCACCAATCACATGGCAGAATTAAAAGAAGTACGTTACTTCTACATCAGGTAAATCATTAAATTCCTCGTCTACTCCGTTTTAAATGCTTTAACAGTAACATTAATACAATACTTATATATTAGCGTATGCTAGAATTAATACAAACTCCAGCCTTCTCCACTGCGGGGAAAAGTTAACAGAAAATTGGGTTTATTTATGGACGCTGTTTAACTGCTGTGGTCCTTATTGCCCCATTCTATATTGGGCATAAAAGACCGGTAATTTTCTCAGAGGCCTCTTTATCAGGCTTGTGGTTCTTTTACGTGCCTTAAATCTACGTCACGGGACCACCGGCTTTACTTCCCTTCCGAGGGAAGTCATGCTAAAGATTTTTACGCTCAAAAAAAATCCATCGCCCTTCGACAGGTTTGAACCTGCAACCCCGGGAACTAGAGGTTAGCATGGTAACCACTACACTACATGTTCCTACATGGGCCAAATCTATTTTTTCAGTAACTATATTGAGAGTGAAATCACATATAACCTAATACTCTTAAATGCCCTAATCTGTATTCAAACTGCTGTACACGTATAGCTATCCTATGTTACACTAACTCAAAGAACTGTATTAACGGCATATTAAACATACCGAAACGCGCTTAACATTCCATACTCACGTATATGAACTAACAGCATAAACCTTATGTAAGTACATGTAGCTTAATGTTTAGAAATGTACTGTAGGGGAACACCCTCTCAATAATCAATATGCACAAATGATTATAAAGGATAAAGTAACAGATATGTTAAGAAATAATAGGGAACTAACGCCAAAGGATATATGGTGAAATAACTAAGAAACGAGAACAGATACAAATAGCATAAATATAGAAACAATATCGTTAAATAAGAAAGGGAACAGATTAAAATAGCAGAAATATAGTAAGTAATATTATACAGGGTGAATCACCTAAAACTTGTACCGCAAATATTTCGTAAATGGAAAGTGCTGTTGATGTGCAGTTTTCACTGCACTGATTCGTAGTCAGGGGTTCGTACATATAGCACATAAACAGACTTTAATAATACTGAGAAAGTGTATTTTTTGAGCAAACATACAATTTTTTAAATGGAACAATGCCTAGTTACATCAACAGAATAAAGGTAGAGTTAATTAGAATGTCAGTGATCTTCGTTGCAGGATTCTGATACAAGTGCTTTACGAGAAATCGTATTTTGAAAAGTTTCCACCCCAACAACTGTTTGTCCCATTCAACCTGCTTAGTTGCTAGGTACGATGTTGTTTGTTTGCATTGTGTTTTCTGTTCATTGATTGCATTGCGACTTTCTGGTCAGTTAGTTTGTGACAGTTCAAGCAGTAAGTCGTGAGTGGAAGATGGGGTTACTAATGCAGAAAAAGCCGACATGCTCATGGTGTATGGAGAGTGTAGGAAGAATGCAGTTCGTTTCTGTACGGTGTATGCGGAAACGTATCCCAATGGATGTCAACCATCTCGGCAACTATTTATACCTCTTCAACCAATTACGTGAAGCTGGTACTGTAAGACCTAGAAAACGTAGAAACAAACAAGTGACTGGAGAAGAGGCAGAAATTAATGTTTAGGCTGCCGTTGCAGTAGATCCGCAAATTAGTTCCCACACAATCGCATGTGGAAGTGGCATAAGTCAAGCAAGTGTACTGCGCATTCTCCATCGACATAGGTTCCATTCCTATCACATCCCTCTCCATCAAGAGCTGCATGGAAACGATTTTGAGAATCGTGTTAACTTTTGTACATGGGCATTAAGACATGATACTCCAGATTCATCATGTATCTTGTTTAGTGATGAGGCAAATTTACTAATCATGGCCAGGTAAACCGCAGAAACATGCACTATTGATCTGTTGACAATCCCCGTTGGCTTCGTCAGGTGGAACGTCAACGTCCATGGAGTTTAAAGGTGTGGTATGGGATAGTGAAGCATCAGCTCATAGGCCACTTGTTCATAGAAGGAACAATGAACTCGCACAAGTATCGCAGCCTCCTGACAGACATCTGCCACAGATGCTAGAAGACGTTCCTTTGCAGACTAGGAGGAACCTGTGGTACCAACATGATGGCTGCCTTGCCCAATAGTGCACGAAGTACTACAGCTTGTCTTAACGGATTGATTCCAAATCGTTGGATTGGACGAAGAGGACCTGTACCTTGGCCGTCCCGTTCACCGAATCTGACCCCTTTAGACTTTTTCTGTGGGGAAGGCTGAAAGACACTGTGTGCAAGGATGTACCAACTACACCATACGATATGAAACGACGTATTCCTGCTGCCTACTCTGAAATTTCCACAGAAATGCTAGAACGTGTGCAGCAGTATTTCCATAGCAGACTGGAAGCGTGTATTAAAGCTGCCGGTGGTCATTTTCAACTCAACCTTTGAAGGGCTATGTTCTATTTACTTGTAAGAATCCACAGAAGTATTGTAATTCCGTTTTGTTATTCTTTAGTTTGTGCTACCACAGGTTGTACAAGTGTCGGTGCGTAAAAGCTTCAAAATATGATTTCTCGTAAACCACTTACATTAGAATCTTGCAACAAACGCCACTGGCATTCTAATTTACCCTACCTTTATCCCTTTGATGTAACTAGGCATTGTTCCATTTAAAAATTGTATGCTTGCTCAAAAAATACACTTTCTCAGTATTATTAAAATGTCTTTATAGGCTAAATGTCCGAGCCTCTGACTACCAATCAATGCTGTGAAAACTGTACATCAATAGCACTTTCCATTTCCGAAATATTTACGGTGCAAGTTTTAGGGGATTCAACCTGTCTATAGCATGTAATATAAAATACTAAAATCTTATGTATGCCATACTGTAAAAGAAACCTTGGACAGAAAAAGCAGCTAGCAAGTTAAAACAATTACTATTTGCGCTTCAAGTGCACAGCAAGTCGGTGAAAATAACAACTTGTATGAGAGAGAGGATCGACGAGAGAAAGAGACAGCGATAGAGTATAATTCTCAACACGTCAGTAGCGGCACAGGGAGTTCGAAAGAATGTTAGATTGTATGACAGAGAGGATCGACTTAAGAAAGGGACAGATACAGCGGGATTTCCAAAAATGCCATTAGAAGCGTAACACAAGTAATACGAGCTATTGAGCTCTCATACAACGTTATTCGAAGTACCAAATTAAAATAGATGTTACAATTATTAGCGCGAATGTGAGCGTAGGAGCGTTTTCTTATAAAAAGTAGAACTTTGTCCAAGTAGCCCACATTGCGATTCTGATTCTTCGACAGTGAAACGCTCAGCCTAGGCCACGCTGTGTGAGGATTGTGGGAGATATCGTGTGACGACAATGAGTTAGCTTCCCATAAATTAATAGAAATAGCGGATATCGGGATGAAGCGTTGACAGTATAGAAAAAGCGTGAGCTTATAAATAAGGGAAACAATTTTGCCAACCGCTTTTACTTTTTATATCTTGAATAAAGTGCAGCTAATAACCGAAAACATGGTTATATTATTGCCTTCTTCCACTCCTGAGATAAAAACTGATAGGGGTAGGCTTAATTTACAGCATCTTCTCGCACGAGATAGCAGCCGGCGGACTTCGAACCAGAGACGACCAGAAAGCCAGGTGGGCACCTACGCTGAACTACGGTAACATGAGTAGCACCTTTCCCGACTCGCTACGGTACGGCTACCTAACCTATAGAATTCATAATATTAACAGCAAGTATACTTTATTATATTCCTGAGTGCATCGAACCTATTTTCAGGCTATCGATCTATATTTAATCACGAAAGCCCAGTACTGTTCAGTTTTGATTATACCTACACATAAATTATACGCCATGCCCAAGAAAATTACAACAGAAAGTTGATTTTGAAGACCTTATACTGCAGATTATCACCTATTTGGCGTGAAATCGCGCTCGGAAATGTTGCCAACCATACCAAATTGTTAACAATCTGTAGTTTAACTAACGTACAGTTAGGTACCATAGGTTCATAATACAGGGGCAAAGCGTTTAACAAACAGTTAGCAATAATCATAGGTTAATAAACCTCAGCTTTTAACCAGACATCGTAACAAAAGCCCTCATTTATTTTTAACACCGTTGTGTATATTTCTGATAAGAGTTTTATCGCAAGGGCATTTTTCACAAACGTTTATGTAGCAATTTGGTGGCGGATTGCCGCAGAGCATTTTCACATTAAATAATAAACCAGGTGAGTCACCTGCCCAGAGGTATTCATATCCATACAACCCGCACTTTATAGTCTAATGTGAAAACATTGTCGCTTTTGTCGAACAAACTGTTATTGTTGCTGTGCTCTTCCACTGCGCTTATTCCTTATTACACGCAACCGCATTAATGATTAAAGGCTGAGTGACTACCAAGGAGCTGCGAAAAGATTAAAAAGGACGACTTTTCATGGATATGAAGCTAGCAAGGTAGTAGATGAATGTTCTACAGAAGAGGCATATAGAAAACGTGGATTCTAACCGAGTGGACTCTCAGCCGCAACGTGGTGAGACAAACGTTAGGATCAGAGGTTAAAATCTGAGCTGATGCTACTTGTTTCATTCTCCTTGTCTTCATATTCTGTATTTTATTTTGGATTTATTTATTTGTTTGGCTCTCCAGTGAGCCTGTGATACAATAATTACTATGAGATAATTTTGTATCATGTTTAGTTTGGTGAACCGTAATGTAGAGTTAGATTAGTTCCGTTAAGCTCCTAGCATAAGTGTATCTTACTTTAGGAGCGACGTACTACTAACAGACGTGGGATTGAGGATGATCGTTTAAGCTGATAGGACATTGCTATCCTTATGAAACTTATCAATGGCAGCGTGATTGCAATTTGAGATAGGTAGAACAAGTAAAATCTAACAGGCAATGGCGGTAATAAAATGCCCCACTAAGTTTTGCCCCTATTAAATACAAATAATCTAAATATTTATATTCCGATATTGGTCAATGTTTATGATGTGAATGGTTTTGAAAATGAACTTTCTTGCTTTCGCTTCCTTTATAAGATAAAATGAGCATATCATATTTTCATCTCCAGTCTCATATAGCAATGAAATCACGACGTCTTTCCGCAATTTAGTTAATTCATTCTACACACAAATTAGAGCCAATTAACGAAACCAATTTGTCTTTATAATTAAAGCGCGCAAGCAATAAAAGGAGTAAATAGCTAAAAGTTTTACTGGTCTTTTTATAAGTTTTGTTTTCAAATGCGGCGGCGCCGTGGCTGAGTGGTTAGACCACTCGCCTCCCACCGAGGCGGCCCGGGTTCAATCCCAGGGACCCGCATGTGGGATTTGTGGTGGACGAATCGGCGTCTGGGCGGTTTTCTCCGGGTTCTCCGGTTTCCCCCGCCATTCATTCCACCAACTGCTCCATCATCACTTTCCTTTCATCCATTTCACCCACATTTCGTTTCATCTACTTCCTTCATCCCATACCAGGCATCGGGCTGATCACCCATCCTGGATGTTCTGTCTGATCCATAAGTATCTGCTCCTCGACGGGCCTCTGACCCCAGGCACTCGCCTGTAAGTCCTGGGGGGTGTAAGACCTACATAAGAGGAGGGTAAACAGATAATGAATGAATGTTTTCAAATGCAAAAACTACATATAAAACATTTTCGAATTTCCATGTCACAGATTTCTTAGTTAATTTGTCATATTATAACAATTATTAATTTAATTTCCTTTAAACTAGTATTTGTATGCATGCTAACACACAATGGAAATAGGTAAATGAATTGATAGACAAAAGAAACAATCGGAAAAATGCTCTACTGTTTTCTTTCTTTTCTTTCCGATTCTTTTCTTTCTAATATGAACCGTTCCTTCATAAGTAGTGGCTATGGTTGGCGAAACTTACGGTTAATTTCAGGATTCTAATTTTCGTTTTATTGCATAATATATATTCGTTCTTCGATGCCATATATTGTGCATGAACTGCATTAATATAAAATGTCCATCTTGGAGCTTCTGCTCTGCTTTTAGTCTGATGTTGCTGAATCATTTTCCGAATCACTATTGCTGCTGCTACTGCTGTCGCCGTTAACAATAAATGTAAATAAGTAGTCGGAAGCTTTCACGGTCGGAGTCAGAATTATAGCTAGAGGTTTCTTCCAGGCTTATAAGCCGTGGTCTGCTGGAGTTTTTGATGTCCAGACGTTTCGTCCGTACCTGCGTTGGACATCATCAGTGGCGTGGTCTAAGTCCTCCTGTGAAGGTTTTTTTCAGTTTGAGAGCTTCTTCCTGTCTATTGAAGTTATTATAGTGTTTGAAAATTTCAATTCTTTCGCGTTGTAGTCTTGCGTGGTAATACGGTATTGAAGAAAGAACGGTTGTCTTATTGTACTGAATTATATGTTCTCCGTCAGCACATATTGCATATTCTGCGACCGCGGACTTACATCTGGCCCAGCCGGCAGCATCCGTTTTGTTCAGAGAGCCGGGTGTTGCCACTTCGTTGAGTGGTATCTATGTATACTGCACCGCAGGAGCAAGGAATCTGGTAGACGCCGGTCGAAGTGAGCGAGTCTCTAGGGTCTTTGGCCGAGCGTAACCAGGTATTTATCTGTGTAGTAGGTTTGAAAATGGTTCTAACGTTGTGGCGCTCAAGTAGCCATCCGATTCTGTCGGTGATAATCTTAAAATATGAGGCGTGAGTGTGCGTTTTTGCTTAGGATGATGGTTGGAAATTTTGTGCAGATATCGGTCTCTGTGGGTGGATTTGCGGTATACTGTGTGCCCAAGCGCCCCATCTGCTTTTTTGCTGACAAGAACATTTAAAAAGTCTAGTTGTCCATCTTTTTCTTTTTCAACTTGAATTAAAATTAAATTGAGTTATATTTATGGACGCTCTTTAACTGCAATTGTCCTTAGCATCCAATTCCAGATTGGGCGTGAAAGACGGGTAATTTGGCTCAGAGGCCTCTTAATCAGGCTTGATGTTCTTTTACGTGCCGTAAATCTACATCACGGGACCACTGGCTTTACTTCCCTTCCGAAGGAAGCCATGCTAAGGATTTTTGCACCCGATAAAATCCATCGTCCTCCGCCGGGTTTCAACTGTGAATTGGATACGTGGATTGATACTGTTGAGATGCCGAAGGAAACCCTCAAAGGCTAATTCACCGTGACTCCATACTACGAAAGTGTCATCCACGTAGCGGTACCATACGCACGGTTTGTGAGCTGCAGAAATCAAAGCCCAAAATTCGAAAGACTCCATAAAGAAATTAGAAATCATTGGACTGAGAGGGCTGCCCTTGGCAACCCCATCTATCTGCTCATTGAAAGTATGGTTCCATGGAAGTAAGCGGTGGTAAGTATGTAATGAAACATTGCTATAGTGTCGTCCGGAAAGAGATCTTTTAGCTGTGTGATAATGTCATTTACAGGAACCATAGTGAAGAGAGAGAGAGAGACGACATCGAAGCTAACGAGGACATCTTGAGGTTGCAACGTGATGATCTGTAGTTTCTGGATGAAACGATGTGAGTCTTTGATGTAAATGTCTGTGGAGCCAATATAAAGTTGTAGTAAATTGGCTAGATACTTGGCGATGGTGTAAGTAGGGGACCCAATGCCGCTGACAACAGATGGTAGTGGTACTCCTATTTTGTGTAACTTAGACAGACCGTAGAGTCTAGGAGGTTGAGCTTTAGGTTTTGTAATGCAGCGTTTGTCCTCAGGAAGTATGGAAGACATTTTTACTAGACTGTTCGTTTTCTGTAAAATGCAGGCTGTAGGATCACACTGAAGCTTGCGGTAAGTATCAAGTTGTGGAAGCTCTGTGATTTTGTTCTGGTAGTCAAGCTGGTTCAGGAGGACAGTAGCATTACCCTAATACGCAGGACAGGCAATGATGACCGTATTGGCATTAAGTTCCTTGAGGGCCATTCTTTCTTGGTGCGTCAGATTACTTACTGGACGTTTGGCACATTGAAGAATCCAGGCGGATTCTCGGCGAATTTCTTCTGCAACAAGTGTCGGAAGGGCGCTTATACCAGATTCAATGTTGGAGATATCTTTCACTGGCAGGGAAAGCGGGAGAACTGCGTTATTACCTCCTTTAGCAAGCACTGAGGTTTCTGCGCCTCCCCTTGGAGCCATAAGACCTTGTAGTTGGTGGGGAGGCTTCCGTGTACCAGTGATTTACTAAGCTGTGCTGGTAGAGGTTCTCATGCCAGAGAGGTTCGTAATGAGGTACCAGACTAAGAAGTGGCTCAACAGAAAATCCACCCAAAGGGACTCCCAGTTGGAGAACCTTAAGGGACTCCCGGCTGGAGGACCTTCCATGGGCTCTGGTCCACCCAATCCAAGGTGGGAATGCATCGTGCCGAGGGATGAATGACACTGGGGTGGTAAAAACGCAGTGTCATGAAGATCTCTTCAGGGCACCAGGCGACACCCTGAAGTAATTAGCCTTCCCAATATATACGGGGCTCTGTATTGGGTGACTTTTATTTCCGTGCTACACGTGGGACCAAGATGGACCAAAATTAATTAAATATTTCCAAGACGGGTGAGAGAGACTCTCCAGTTGAGAGAAATCTCTTACATGACAAAGAAAAGTCAAGTGACAGAGACTCCCCAGTAGAGAGAAATCTGTCACTAGATAAACAAATATGTACAGCTGTATTGGAATTAATAGAATGCACCTGGACACCAAGAAGTTGTCAGGGGTAGCTAGAAGAACTAAACAAGCTAAAAATGAGTGAGGGCACAGCCAATGTAAACCCACAGAGTAGAGGGGGAGGTCCGTACTGATCCAGGGACTTCTAAAAGAACCAGGACAAGTGTGGATACTCCTCCTTCTGATAAAGCCAAACCTGTTAAGTGGTCTAGGGGCACTGAACCTGGTGTCACTTACAGGGAAGCTTTGGCCGCTTTTAAGATGGCATATGTTGAAGATTCCTACCCCGAGAGAAAGCTGATTGGGGAGGACACACGACCCATTCAGTCTGAGATTCTGAGGAAGATTGATGAGGCACCATCTAGCGAATTTCTACCTAAACTCAGATCCTTTTCTCTACAGGATGGGGTCTGATATATTATTGTGATGATGAGCAGTCATACAATTGGCTCCAAAAACACATCCAAGGAGCTAAAATCAAGGAGAGATTAGTTTTTAAAGTAGTAGATCCAAAAGATCTACCTAAGTCAGTCAAGGTGGCCCTTAGGACTCGGGACATTACAACCGATGATCCTAAGGTGCTGCTAAGACGCATCCAGACATTAAACCTGGAACTAAATATAGAACACTGGAAAATCATTGACAAACAGGCAGACTCCTCTGGTCAACGCCTAATTTTAATGGTGGACCAAGAGTCTGCTAAGAAGATAAAGGAACTTGGCAAGTCGGCCTATACCGGAGTAGACAGGGCACTTTTTAAGATCCTGTCTGACCCGGAGAACAAGGCAGGCAGCGATGGCGGAGGCAGTCTGGAAACGATGGAGATAGGGACTCTGGAGGATCCGCATCGGGTACTGCTTAAGGTAAGTGTTGTGGGTTGAATGCAATTATGAAAATAGTTAAAATTAACTTGCAGCACTGTAAGGCAACTTCAGCCATTCTAAGTAAGAGACTTGTTGAAGACAATGTTGATATTGCTCTCATGCAGGAACGTTGGCTTTACAGAGGTTCAATTAGAGAGATCATTTGTACTAAGGGCACTTTATATATAGACCTAGTAATAATAATCCAAGATCATGCATTTATGCTAAGAATTGGATAAACGCATTGCTTCTTATTGAGCACTTTTCCAGGGATGTAACTACAATCCAAACAACAGTGGAGAAGGCAGGAGAGACAAGAGATTTAATACCCTCTTCTGTCTACCTCCCTTATGAAGATTCTGATCCACCATCGATAGCGGTGTGGGACCTTGTGACCCACTGCAGAGAGAATGGAAAGGAGTTAATCTTGGGGGTTAATGCCAATACACACCACACATTGTGGGGGAGCAATAATATCAATCCCAGAGTAGAAAAGTTCATGGAGTACTTGGTGAGTACAAACCTTAGTATTCTAAATCGAGATAATGAACCAACCTTTGTAACTTTGCGAAGAGAGGAAGTCATTGATATATGGATAGGGACTAATATTATTGAGAACCTAATTTCAGGGTGGCATGTATCATCGGAGATCACTCTCTCTCGATCATAGATATATGCTTCAATATCAAAGCACAAGTCACTCTATCAGTGATTTACAGAAATCCGAGGAAGACTGACTGGGACGGATATAGACGCCTATCAGCATTGACATCGGGTATCTCAAGGAACATTCGTTCGATATTGGATGTGGAGTTTGCCGTTGATGAATTACAACGGTCAATTCTCCTATCCTATCATCAGAATTGTCAGCCTAAAGTATCTTACTCGCCAAGGCTTTTGCCTTGGGACAAAATAGTTAAGCAGACTTAGGAAGAAAGCAAGGAAATTGTTTGGACTTGCAAAAAGAATTGGTGATTGGGACTCACATAGACAAGCCCTCACCAATTATAATAAAGAAATGCGAAAAGGATTTCGTGAAGGGAGTACTGCCAGGGTATGGAGAATGTTCCCAGCAGTGCAAGATTCATGAAACATATGGCAAAGGGTGTTAAAACATTGTGAGCACTATCAAACTGCCTGGTGGCACGTACACACAGTCTGGTTTTGAGACGCTTCTGCAACTTGCGAGGGCTCACTTTCCACACTTTAAGGTAGACAATGGCAGCAATTCTGTGAAGGGGCAACCAAATATGGACCATCTTTCTTTGGACAGACAGGATTGGAATTTAATCAGGAGCGTAGACAATGTCACTAAAATAAGATGGGCCATTAAGTCGTTTGGACCATATAAATCGGCAGACCCTGATTTAATCATTCCTGTATTTCTACAACATGGTATTGATTCAGTTCAATCCCTACTTTGTAGTATTTTTAGTTTGCCTAGCCTATGGATATATACCTATGGCTTGGAGACAAGCAAAGGTGATGTTTATATCTAAACCAGGGCGTCCTAGTTACGCCCAGGCTAAGGCTTATCGCCTGTAAGTCTCTCCTCTTTTATGCTTAAAACTCTGGAGAGGTTAGTGGATAGGCACATTAGGGATAATGTTTTAATGGAACATCCATTAAACAAATGGCAATTTGCCTATCAAATAGGGAAATCAACGGAAGCAGCACTTCATCAAGTGGTCTCGACTATTGAGAAGGCGCTTAATACCAGAGAGATAGTCATTGGTGCTTTTCTTGATATTGAAGGTGCGTTTGACAGGACATCTTGTGATGTGGTGTCGAACGGCCTTTATGGACACGATGCACCTTCACTTCTTTGTGAGTATATACGTTTTGTCTTACAACATAGGAAGATAATTATGGATCTATGTGGGGCGACGCTGGATGTGTCCACGGAGAGGGGCTGCCAACAGGAGGGTGTTTTATCACCCCTGCTATGGAACCTTGTAGTGGACACACTTCTTTGCGCACTCAATAGTGATGGTTACTTCACAGTTAGTTTTGCAGATGATATTGCAATGATAATAAGAGGGAAGTTTCCTCACATAGTTTCTCAAGTGCTACAAATGGCGCTTAATAAAGTAGAAGCTTGGTGCAAGATGAATAATCTAACTGTTAATCCAAGCAAAACAGTAGTGGTACCCTTTACCAGAAGAAGGGGGCCTGATTTAACCAGACGCTCTCTCTTTGGTGAAGTTGTGCCCTATTCAACACAAGTTAAATATCTTGGGCTTGTTTTAGACAAGAAATTAACTTGGAAACATCACATGGAATTATGTATTACCAAAGCCTACAGAGTCTTTTGGACATGTAGAGGTATGCTTGGTAAGACATGGGGTCTGAAACCTAGTATAGTGTATTGGATATGCACTGTCATGGTGAGACCTGTATTCTCCTATGCCGCACTGATGTGGTGGCCTAGAGTTAATTTAAAGGTGTGCAGAAAGGGACTCTGTAAATTACAATTTCAATTATGGGATCTTTCAAAACTACTCCAACTGCGGCAATGGAGACGCTGATTGGGCTCACACCTCTCCACATATGGATGAAGGCAGAAGCGCTGATCGCGTATCACCGTTGTATTTGTCGCCAAACCAAAGTTTCTACTACTGGACATATTAATTATCTCAAGCTTCCTTGGGATAGGAATGTACAACAAATACTCAACATGAGGCCTGACATTCTTGAACCAAGATTCAAGTTTGAATTGAAATTTACGGTCACCTATCCACAGCGGGGTGAATGGGAAAGACTGGTAAAATCTCATAATCACAAAGGCCCAATCTGGTATACTGATGGTTCTAGAACCAAATCAGGAATGGGGGCTGGGCTTTACAGTAATGGCACCAAGATTTCTTATAGTCGGTGTACCTTAGCTACAATTTTACAGGCTGAGGTTTATGCAATCCTAGCCAATGTCATGGAAAGCATTAAAAGGAGATATAAGAATAGAAGTGTTCTTATCCTCTCAGAAAGTTAAGCTGCTCTTAAAGCTCCTGAATCACCATCAATAAAATCAAAGCTCGTCTCAGAATTCCGAAAATCCATAATGACACTGGCTGAATACAATAAGATTCAACTTATGTAGGTGTCAGGACACACAGGTATACCGGGCAATGAAAAAGCAGATGAAGCAGCCAAGATTGACACCGAAATCCCATTTTTGGTTCCGGAGCCTTTACTGGGGGTGTCCTACCGGCCAGTGAAACAGGCTATTAAGTGCAGGACTCAAGCAGAACACAAGAACTATTGGAACTCCATTGAGGGTTGCAGACATTCCAAGTTTTTATTACAGACCTGGATAACAGCAGGGCAAAGTACCTGCGCGGTCTTAGTAGAAGACGGCTTGCATGGGCAACAGGATTCATTACAGGACACTGTGCCCTAAAGTTTAATCTATACAGAATGGGATTGTTTAACAACACTATCTGTAGTAGATGCCTAGAAGGAGATGAGACTGTTACTCATCTGCTGTGTGATTGCCCTGCTCTTGCGAATCAAAGAGCAAGTATTTTTGGCAATCACTTTCCAAAGATAGATGAACTATCGAAAGTCTCAGTTAGCAGTCTGGTTAAGTTCATAACGAGCAACAGACTACTTAACTGATGAAAGGGGGATGCCCAATAGATCTTTAAGGTCGCAGTGCTTGGGCAAAAAACCCACCCCTTTTTCAAACTAGAAACTAGAACTAGAGGTTTCTGCAGGTGAAAGCACATGATCGGATAAATTAACAACAGTGCGTCTGGTATCCACTGATGTGTCGGTCCCCATGGTGATCAAAAGACGGTCAAAACCTATTCTTATGTCTTGCCGTGGTACTATCTATGTTGTGAAGCATGGACATGTAAGTGATTCTATCTGCACGGTCCCAGTCTTATCCTTGAAGCGAGTTGCTTAGCCGGAGATACAAAGAGAGAAGCTGAGTGTTGTTAGTGTCTACTTCGCGACGAGTTTGATGTTCGGACATCAAAACTCCAGCAAACATCCGCTTATAAGCCCGGAAGAAACTTCTAGCTCTAAACGTAAATGTTTCTGCTTCTAATTCTAGGAGCCATTCAGTTTGTTTATACCGCTCTTCGGCTTCTTGAACATGTCGCAAACTGATCCTCATCTGCTTCGCCTATTTCACAAAAACTGCCATACGTTTTCCATTTTGAAACTCACATTGTGAAATTCGAAATACTCCTTTAAATTTGCCCAACTTCTTTCTATTGCGCTGAGGTCGAGTGGTAGGCGGAGAACTACGTGCTCATCTTTTTCTAGAATTCCATTCAGAACATTCTTCTTATGTCTTGGTTTATGCAGTTTCATAACATCATACAGTTCTATTTTCAGCATGTCGCTTCTGAGTGGAATCCTGTTTTTAACTAGGCAATCTATTCTGCTTTTTTGTTGCCGATGTGGGACAATTCTATCTAGTGGCATTGTAATATAAGTCATTGTCAACCACAAGAACAGATTTGTCTGGAAGATTGGGTTTTTATTTTTCTTTAACACATTTTATGCAATTTTCGCCGTTCATATCTGTTTGATATTCACTACTATTTGTGTTTGATTTAAAGATTAACTATGCGATAGGAATGAAACATTTTCCTGTTCCTGATTTTACAACGCTTAACATTTATTCCTTGGAGGTGGGTGTCATATATTCCACTGTACTGTCATAAGACCAAGCTTTCCTTTTTGTGTGCGAACTGTGAATATATACTGGCGTTTATAAAATGTGACCCATAATGGAACGGAGCTGTTTATATTGATAATGAAAAAATATGGCCACACTCCCTACTAGCGTAAACACCTATGTTTTTCGAACATAATTCTAGCGGCTGGATTAGCAAGGTCGTTTACGTCCTCCATAGTGCGGCCGAACTGCCAAGGGTAACATTGCGACTTAAACTTGATATTTTCAAGCTACACTACCGTTTTCTGTATGCTGTTTTCTTATTGCCGTTATAGTAGCGGCAACAGCTGAACCTTCATACCTTGTCGTTGATGAAAACTCACATGCAAATGTCGTAGCTGTCATTCAATTTAATCACTTATGCAAATGATTCTTCAGCCCTTCCTCTAGAAAGCCGAATTATATTATAATGGGTTTAGGCTTTTCTTGTATACCATTCGTAGCGAAACTCTTTCGTAGAGTTGGTATCCGAAACATTTCTCAATTTTACAGAGATTGTAAACATCGTTCATCGGTTACTTTTTATGACCCTGAATTGTTTTTAGACCAGCCACATGGAGAAATAATACCAGCTGTTTGCAATCAAAAGTTGGTTACCTGAAGATGGAAACCTTACGGAGAGAGAAACACTATGGTGATCTAGGGAAATGGGCCACTTTATATGCACGCCAGGATGTCTCATCACTATAGACAATAGGGCGATCTTCCTGCTGATGGTTGGTAATTGCTCGTACAAGTGAAACAGAGCACTTCTTATATTATGCTTTTCAATGTTCTTACGTATATCTCGCCATCGATATCCCAGACGCTTGAACACTTTACATAAACTCGATTGTTTACTTTTATAGGCAATTGTTGCTCTCAATTTATTTAACAAAGTTTCAGCTGCAGGCACTGTCTTTTCATGGATGTGGAAAGCATTTATAGTCTTACGAACTACACATATATCAAAATCTTCCAAATCCGTGCAAAGCATGGGTCTATTTTTGTTCCGTTTTGGAGTAGGGAACACAGAATCAGAGCCAGTATGTATATCAGTCATCACCTTCTTTATTGTTTGAACCGTAGAAGATGTTGCTGGAACATACTAATCTACTTTATTTACAGGGATTACGAAATTCATTTTCCTTAGTCTTCCTGTCTCATAAATTTCAACACATTTGATACTACTTCTCCCTTGAACTGTTCTTCGATAACTTTTAGGAGGATTGACTGCCATTATACTCCCGTTTCACTGTTCCGCACAATTTGTGGATAAAGCACATGCTAAACAAGTGCAAGCGCCTGGAAGAGGAAACGCGCTGTCTTTTGCGCATGCAGGTAGGGAGGAACTGACGGATATGAGTCGGTAGGCGTATCGTGGTTGAAAGGAGGCTCGCCCGCTTTAGCACCAGAGACGTTATGGTAGTGCATATACTCCACTATTGATGTGCAGGGAGAAATCTTCCTGCCTTGAATGTTCTTTTCTTATGCTATTTATTAATTTCCATGCAGTTTTTGAGCAGAGTATTATTTGCTCAAGCTTAGTGATTAGCAATGATTTATTTTTTATCAGCTCTTGCTCATAAGCCCTATTGTAATATTTGTATTTATTTTATAGTGCTCAAATTTAGTTAATTTGCTTAAGAGATGCAATCGTTCATATTTTCTCTGAGTAATGTAGCCTCCTTGGATATCTGAAAACTACTTTACGTTGAGTGGGGCAACTTCGGCCACCCGAGGTAATTTCAGCCATCAGTGATTGGCGATACTTATTTGCTCCTTTCAACTAGTGTGTAACAGAGGAATAACTAATGTTATTCGTTAAAGTCATTAAAAGTTGCCACTACAGAGCCCCACAATCGCATGTACGTTCAAAGAAATTAAGCGCTCTCATTACCGAGTCACGACAGTGAAAAAGTGCATTGTTTACCCAGAGCGAGACACAAACAGTTTGGCGGCTCCAATTGTCCAATTTTACTTGAAACGAAGTTTCGAGTCACAAGGTATGTATGTATAGCTGTTCAACAAAACATGCAATTTTATGTACACATTCCAAATAGTTTTGTTTTCAGGAGGAGGAATTATTTTAATTGTTGTCCTTTCACAGGGTAACTTCGGCCATGCCAAGAAACTACAAGGGCTAGGCGGGCGCTTGTATTGTAATTACAACCCCATATACCTTGAAAATGCATTAAAAGAAGTTAGGAGTGGTAGAATGTCTATTTGTAAAGCTTCGGAGATGTACTGTTCCTCGGACAACCCTTCAGGATAAGGTTAAAGGAAACCACGCGGAAAAAATAGGTCGTGTGCGTGTCCTTTCAGATGAGATTTATTATCTACTACATATCACAGTTAAAAATGCAGGTGTAGCGAATTAGGCTTGTATGTTCTCAATCGAAGGGATAAGAAAATGTAATGTAAGGTACAGCGAAGTCTACCAATATTCATTGTATTATATTAATTTCAAGAGGAAAGTGGCCTCATCCATGGACATGTGTCGCATGGGGTATTCCTTTAACACCAGGGGACATTCGATCACTCCTAATTATCTTGACAGGCAGGGAAAAACTACTGCTGCTTTTAATGACGACAACATGCCTGGGTAAGACTGGCTACATGGATTTCTTCGGAGACATCAGAAGCTGCCAAACAGATTTGCAAAATATAGATCAGAAGAACTGAAGGAATAATTTTCCTCCTGAAAATGTCCTGAACTATGATGAGACAAATTTCTGGATTATCCGGGAAAACTGAAAGTTATTGTGAAAAAGATGAAGCAAACATCCTGAGAGAATTGCTGACTCATCAAAAAACGGAACTCCTGTCATGTTGGTAAGGACAGTTTTTGGAAAGCTTTTTCCTCCATATCTGTTATATCGAGCTAAACCAGCGACGTCCGAGCTTCTGCACAATATGCATAGGTCCGCACAGTGTGCGACTTTGACCCACAAAGCAATACAGTTCTCCCTTCATTCCCGTCTCTGTTTGCTTCCCCTTCTCTTCGCGCAAAAGAGTAAGTCTCCTCCCACGCCACCAGAACTTTATAGAGTGAGTGAGCAAGTGGGGTGATAGAGCCCATCGGCAACTAGGTTATTAGAGCCCGAGGTGAAAACTTAAAAGCATAGAAACCTAAAACTCATATGTTAAAAGGAAAAAATGAAGCTAAAATAGTAAATAGACGCAGGCCTAGAAGTTTAAAAACAGAAATTAAAGAATAAGATAAATGCAAATAAGGCAACTTACACTTGCGTATGAAATCCAATAGCTAAAACAAACCGCAGTGCCTGATCGACAGCCATGAGGTCGTCGTCCAAAACAGAACGCAGGGTAGAACCTAGGCCAAAGGACTGGCGCTCGGTAGCGTATCGCGGACAAGTAAGTAAAATATGTGTGACGGAGAGGTGCACGTCGCATGTCGGAAAAACAGGGGCCGGGTCACCGCGCAAAAGTTGTCCATGAGTGCGCGGGTAAGGAGTGAGAATAAATTCCGAACGCCGTGATTCCCAGCAAGAAGTGAGACAGGGTTGGACGGTGTCCCTAATAGTCCGCAGTTGTGTGCAAGACAACGTCTCCCATGACTCTTGCCAGGCCAAAAACATATTGCGTCGGAAGTACCGCCGGACATCTCTATAAGGCACAGTCGCTGTGGAAAACTCCGACAAACGGTAAGCAAACTTAGCAGCCGCACCTGCCTGCTCATTGCCGGCAAGGCCCACGTGGCCGGGGGTCCATGTGAAAACTAACTGGTATCCGCGACAAAGCAACTTAGAGACGAGTGTCTGAATTTTCACGACGAGGTTGTAGGAGTCGAGAAACTGTTGCAAGGCTTGAAGGGCGCTCAAAGAGTCGGGACAAAGATAAACACCCTGGAACGAAAGTGAAGATAAAAAGCATGCAATAAAAGATGGTAGAGAGATCGGCGGTAAAAACGAAACTCACGTCCAATAGACGATACCGGCGAGTCGCACCGTTAAGGACGAAACCGCAACCTGTAGCACCACCCACCTGGGAACCATCGGTAAACACTGCAGTGTAGCTCCGGTAACTTCCCAAAAGCTCGGCGAAAAGTTGACGAAACACCGACAATGGGGTAGAGGAGCGTGAATTGTCCGAAAGAGCTAGGTAAACCGGGTACGCTGGAGTTGCCACAGAAGACAACGCCCGAAAGAGAGCCGCTCCACAGAGGGCAGTCGAAGGTCACGTGCAACGAGAAGGTCGCGAAATCGGATACCGCAGGGGTGGGGAGAAGTACTATCCGCAGATAACGGAGAGTGGGATCCGGGTGCAAAACAGAGTGTGACCTGGATGAGCCGCCAAACTTGCAACATAAGAACAGAGTAAAATCGCACGTCGAATAGAGAATGGGAGTTCGCCAGAGTCAACGTATAGACATTGGACACGACTAGTGCGGAAAGCCCCAGTAGCAAGACGGATACCAGCAAGATGGACTGTATTTAAGAGGTGGAGTTTAGAGGCGGACGCAGTGCCGTAGATAAAACTGCCATATACACTTTGGACCGAACCAAGCAGCGGTACAATCGCAACATCACGGTGCGATCGCCGCCCCAAGATGTTCGAGATAAAACCCCTAGTACCCGAAGAGAGCGATCGCACGAAGCACAAAGTCGGTGAATATGGCACTATGTTTGCTGTCGAGATAGAGATCAAAGAAGTTGAAGTGCGGAACAAACGGCAGGGGTGTGCCGAGCAAGTGAAGATTAGGAGGAGGATATACACCAAGAAGGCGATGAAAGTGAAGACACTGTGTTTTTGTAGGTGAAAAATGAAGAACGTTGCGAAGCGCCCAGGTTGCAAGCGATGTTATGGCCAGCTGCAATTGACGCTCAATGTGATCGAGACTATAAGAATGATTATATATAGCAAAGTCGTCAACATACAGAGATATCGGAAGGTCGCCATGAACAACACTAGAGATTCCGTTAATGGCTACGGCAAGGAGAATGACGCTATGAATCCACCCCTGGGGTACACCATTCTCCTGCTTCCGCTCTTAGGACAGCGGTTTCTAATGCGGACACGAAAACGGCGAAGGTGTAAAACGTTAGGGAGAAAGGCAGCTAGATGACCGCGCAAACCCTAACCATGCAGCGTACGGATAATACCATAGAGACGAGTAATGTCATACGCTTTCTGTAGATCAAGAAGACATGCTGCTTCAGGAGAAATACATCTTGGACATAAACACCCAGGCGTGTTAGGTTGTCGACACTAGAGCGATGGTGAACACTGAACATCGCATAGGAGGTTATATGTCTCGAGCCACCACACCAACCGAACGTTAATAATGCGTTCAAAGGTCTTACACGCAACACTCGTCAGACAAATAGGCCGGTAGCGACAGGTCCTTATTGGATCGAGGGATAGGAATCACAATACTTGCCCGCCACGAGAATGGGAACTCCTGACGATGCCAGATGCGGTTGTATATCTCGAGTAAGACGGAAATCGCATCAGCCGGAAGATGAAGCAGCATTTTTCGGTGGATGTCATCGAGACCAGGGCAAGAATTCTTGGCGACAGACAGAGAATGCGCCAGCTCGGCAACGGTAAAAGGTGAGTTGTACGACTCGTTAGTCACTGTGAAAACCAAGGACCAACCGCTCCGCAGAGGCTTTAATGCCCAAAAAGGAGCTATCATAACAATCCGTTTATCTAAGGAGTTGGCAAGGGCTTCGGCTATATCCGGTTCATTGGTATAAGTGGTGCCGTTTACGGCAAGACAAGGGAATGATCGCCCTTGACATCTGTCATACATAGGCCGAACTGCAGTCCACACTTGTTGAGCAGGACTACGACGGGAAAGGGAGGGCACATACGATTCCCAAGACTTGCGTTTGGCATTGCGGCACAAAACGTGCCCTCGCCCGAGAACGCTTAAAAGCAACGAAGTTCTCCTGATAAGGGTATAACTGAAGTACACGCATGGCGCGCCTGCGCGATTTGAGGTCCAAACGGTATTTAGCGGTCCACCAAGGGACAGGAACGTGACGTGGGCCGCAAGGACCTCGAGGAATGCTGGAATCCGCTGCGGGTAAGAGAGAACAACTAAAATACTCGACCATTTCATCTATGGTGGCAAAACCATTATCGGTGAGATGAACGAGGGAACGAAACCTCCCACAGTCAGCCTTAGAAAAAATTCAGGCTAGATGTGAGGGTAGAGGATGATGGCCGAATAAGCGAATGGCAATGGGGTAATGATAACTGTCAAAAGGTCCGAAAGCACCGACCAATCAATCAAGGAGGGGAAAATAATGCCGGGCTGTAGAAAGAAAAATACAAGGCTGAGTGGTTGCCATAGACAAACGATAAGAAGGTAGGGACACCAGCATTTAACAAAAGCAAGCCGGATATATCACAAACGTCTGCTATAAGGTATCCACGAGCATCGTCAGTGTCGGAACCCCAGATGGAATACTTGGCTTTCAATTCACCAATGAAATGTAGCGGTGGGGGGATCTGTGCCAAAAGCGCCCGGAGTTCGTGCGCTTGAACGACACTGAGCAATGGAAGATAGACATTGCAAGCAGAGAAATAGACGCCCTACAATTGAATACGCACAGCCACAGTCGGCAATATTATGCACAGCGGTAAGTTGGTGGGACAAATATTATGCGCCACTAGAATAGCAACCCTGCCGCTGGCACGCTGTCCAACAACAGACACGCCTAAAGGAGGAAATGTCCCGAGGATGCAAAGCGTGAGTAGGCTGCAGCTGGGTTTTCTGAAGACAGACGACTGAAAGAGAACGTTGGGAAACTAAACACTGTATATCCGGAAGACGCACTCGGAACCCATTAACGTTCCACTAGAGTATTTCAATTGAAAGAAATGGTTAAGGCGTCCGCTTGAGTTTTTTTCCTCCCCTTGATGGATTTCGGACTGACGAGAGTAAAACCCCTATCATCTGGCGAACCCTCCATTGCCCGGGAATCGGAAGAGCTCCTGCGGCTCGTGGAGCGGGACCGGGGCTTCTCAGAAGAAGTGCGACTACTTGGTCTATGTTGAGGTCGAGAACGAACATCCTCAGAAGACGACGCTAATGGGCGTGAGTTGGTGGACGGCTTGGAGGCTGGTGGCGATACGGCTGAAGACGAAGTCTGTGGCGCAGGTTCAACTGTAGACGATGGAAAGGTACTCGCTGTCAAATCGGTTTGTGTCGAAGCATCGAAAACGGGCGCGAATGGTAAGCCAACAGTGGTAACAAGAGTTGCGGGCGGCGGTTGAATAACTGGTGGTGGTTGCACGTTGAATTTGCGCAAAGCGCCGCCACGCTTCAGGAAAGGTTTGGCAATACTTAACACGCAGTTCCTGTATACACTTTTGGTCCAAAAACCTCGAACACTGTTGCAAGCTAGTCGGATGACACCCTCCACAGTTCACACAACTAGGATCTTGAACACAGGCCGTGCTGTCATGCGCAAGTAGGCCACATCGCTCACAAATAGCAGGATGGGTACACGAGCGAGTAGTATGCCCGAATATCTGGAACCGAAAATAGCGCATGGGATATATGGGCGTACGGCGGCAGGTTCGTAACAAAAAAAAATATACTCTGGTAACACAGTAGCTTTGAAGGTGAGAAAGACGGTGCGCAACGGGTATTCTTGACCGTCCTGCTTGCGAGATAACCGGTTCGCCTTACACACGCGTTAGGTCGCTGATAACCTTAGATGTTTAGCGCCCTTAAACCCCATCTCATCATCATCATCATTACACACGCGTTGATTTTAGAGACAAGTGACTATTTACTCGTTGGAGAGATCGTCCAGACTAGAGGTGGTAACAACTCTCCTAATGGAGTTTAAGGACTAGTGTGGGACTACCCGGATAGAATAGGAACCCAAGAAACCCTCTTTCAATGGTTTCTATGGCTGCTAGGCATTGTTCGGATCGATCAATAACGTACCGTCCTTAAGTTGCGTCGCGTTCTTTACCTGGCCACAGATCCGATACACCTCACGTTTGATGTAAAAAGGGCTATGGTCCTTAAACGTTTTACCACCACTAGCCAAGGTCACAACCAAACAATAGTCAATGAAAGGGGTTTGGCGCGGATACATGATGAATGGACCCCATCCGGAACCGTTGGCGTCAGCCTGCCATCCGGGAGTTAAAGAAAAAAGACATATCTTTACGATCTGTGCCGTCTTGAGAACCCTCTCAAGACCGATCTCAAGGCGTACTTCAGAAGGGCTACTTCCAATCTCCACTGCTGGTCTATATGTGTAAGCCATTCACCACAGACGCCTTTGGCTTTAGGCCCCATACCACGGGAATAACCGCCCATGGCTCCCCACTGTAAGCGGCGCTGCGAGCAAGACGCAAACACGGATTCAGGGGACTTGTGGTGGATTCCATTGGGGTTCCGTCAGCGGTAACACATCCGGACAGTGTTACTAATCCAGCGACACTCGGTCGTCGGAGAATTAACACAGGCCGGGCTCCAGAGAGCCACCGGGGTGTACATGACGGTGTGGACGGGCTCGGCACCTAAGGTTACATACAGGGGTAGTGCGAGGGGTCCGCCCAACCTTCGCGCCTGAGACCCCGTAGAGCACACATGTCGGAAGCCACGCTGTATCCGTAGGAAAGAACCACGGAGACAGAAAATATCCCTGCTGGTGAGGCAGGAGTTAATATACCTAATACCGTAAAAACTAAAAATCAGAATAAGCCTAGAAGAGGAAGAGGATAATTAGCAATGAAGAAGTAATAGAAAGACTTGGCATACTCGACGAGGATGGAGGGGGCGATATGGTGGCGAGTGGCTCGGGACCCCGGGTATGCCAAACACGTACCCACCGACGGTGGGCTCCCGGGGGGAGAACTTTATAGAGAACCGGTATGATTGTTGTCTCTACAAATTACGAGAAAATCACAATTATTATAAACCTTGTAAGTTATCAATCAAATGCCATTAAGGAATGGGCTGCGAAAGAAGAAAGCAGAATTCCATGCAAAAAGCATGGTTTGTAGCGTTGAAAAATTGAAACAGTAAACACATAATATTTCTGTGCAAAAGGATGAAAATATAATTGTGGCACGTACATAAAGAAACAAAGTGGCTAATAGACTACTTTTACACAACTACAGAACTAACGCAGTTTGCCAAGATACAAAATATAAATTCCAGTTTTTTTAATTAGTGTTGTTTCCGTGAGCCAACAATT
Organism: Deroplatys truncata; assembly: GCA_030765065.1. NCBI lineage: Eukaryota > Metazoa > Arthropoda > Insecta > Mantodea > Mantidae > Deroplatys > Deroplatys truncata. The sequence continues at coordinate 407,032,927 of CM060990.1, forward strand.
GCCTTAAAATCAGACATAATCGAACGTGTTACAAATAAACGTAAACAACTTCTCAAATTTTCATCGGAAATGCCTTCTCGCTACCTTTATTTATTTAGTTTCAATACTGAAAAAAATAGTTCACATACATATGTAGAGCTGAACATACTTTTAAGTTTGGCGGCCTCTTGCTGAAGGCGAGGATATTCATGATATGGAAAGTTCTCAAAAAACACTTTCAAGTTATTTTTTGCAAAGAACTTGTCCCGCAACCGTGCGTTGCATTGTAAGTCAATTATTTCTAGTTGTAAGTCAAATGGTGAGCTATCCACTGAAATTGAAAGAGGCCTCGAAAAATGCTGAAGCAAAAGAGACAAATCTGAAACTTCTTTAAACCTATTTACAAATTGTTGTTTCACTTCTTTCACAGCGCATACGTAATTTTCAAACTTGGCGCTTGCAGAAACAGTTGCTAACGTGGGAAAATGTGAGGCATTTAATGAACCCAGTTGACCTTCCCAAACATTAAGTTTCATCTTGAAAGCTTGAACCTTTTGTGCTAGGTCGGTGATTAAATAATTCTCTCCTTGCATACTTAGGTTCAGAGCATTCAAATAATCTGTCAAGCCCACCAAAAAAGCCAGGTCCGCTGTCCAACCTACATCATCTAATTTTGGTTCCTCGTGTCCCATTCGTTTAGAAACTCGACTATAGCCACTGGGATATCTAAAAATCGTTTTAACACTTTGCCGCGACTAAGCCAGCGTATTTCACTGTAATACGGTATATCACCGTACAGCTCCCCAATTTCCTCCAGGAAATCTTTGAACTGGAGTGAGTCAACCGTGCGATCACACATAACTCGCTGTTTTCACAACAATGTTAATTACGTCACAAAGCTTCACATATTTTGCACAGAGCGCTTCCTTATGTATGAAGTACTGGATTGAGCGCAATGAGTCTTCTGTGCGCCGGAGTTTTTCCTTAGAAGGGCGACTAATTCTTTCCGTTCTCCTCTCATCGCCGGTGTTGCATCCGGCGCAACAGACACAAGACGCTCCCAACCCACTCCAACGGCGTCGATTGCTTCCTCAACGGCTTTTAAAATGGCTTCTCCAGTTGTGGTGTTCTTTAATGGCACAAGATCCAGAAAGTCTTCGGTTTACTTTGAGGTATTTGTGCACTTCCCGTATATACAATACTAATTGTGAGGTAACAGAAATGCCTGTTGACTCACCCAATGCGATCGAATATGTTACAAACCTTTCAGCGTGTTTTATTACTCGACTATAAATATCACCGGCCAATACACTTATTCGACGAGCCACGGTTTGACGCCAAAGGTGGATTGCTTGGAATTTTCTGACAACTGAGGGACGTTAAACTCCAGCAAGGTATTTGACAAATTTGCCTTCAGAAACTGACTTTGCAGTTCTGGCTATGTTTAAGATCATGTGGTAGTAATGCTGTTTTATTTTGCGTTTCCTCCTGTAACAACATAAAACTAGGAATCACAAAAGCATTTGAAATACACTTAAAGAAATTAAAATACTTTTAAAATCAGTAAGTACTAAAAATTAAATTAAAATAAACGAAAAATGCCATGTACTTGAGTTTTTTTGCCTCATACAGGCACTCAAAAAGGAAAGCAAGAAAACTTTATGGCTAACGGGTAAAGGCACCTTTTCTTTAATTTTCTTCATGCGCTCGTGAAGGTGATTGGTTGATAAAATTACGTCACATAAAAACTAATAGCGTATCAAAGCATACGTTTACAAAGACTACGATTTGCTCAGAATATTTGAAAATTATTAATACGCACATTACAAACTTACCATGTTATCGTCTTCTGTAAGTGTTTCGTCGCTATCTTTGAGCTCTTTCAACTTCGCTTCTCTTTCTTCGTCAAGTACGGCATCAAAGTTATTCTTGTGAACAGCGTTATAATGGCGTCCTATAGTAAACTTGCGATGACCCGCCATTATTTGAGAGCAAATTAAACATTTGGGTTTTCTTCCTTCGAAGCAAAAAAGAAGTGCAATTCCCATTCCTTTTTAAATTTTTGCAGTGCATCCCCGCTCCTTCTCTTTTTAGGAGTAGACATAATTCGTTAAAATAATCCTTTCACTGGTCCCGAATTGACAATGTGCTAATGACCAAGTAACTCACTAACATCTAACTGCAGCCTATGTCTATTGGTAGTGCGCTCACCTTCTCCTGTATCGCCGGAGCAGTCTGTCTCACTAGAACCAACTCCTCCCGCACCGTTTCCCCATCACTGCTAATTCACAGTGCAGCGCTTTGAGTACACCTGCGCAGATTTACACTGTCAAACGTTTAGAACGGCGCTGAGCTAAACATTTATATCCTAGCTGGACTGAGAGAGGAATAAGGGAAACCCATTACAATCGAAATGGTGGTGTGTGGTTTGATTTAAGCATCTTCGAGGACTGGTTTTCGACAGTTTCTCTCCCACACCTCAAGAAGTTACCAGAAAGAAAGAAGTCATAATTGTGGACAACCTGTCCGGTCATATATCGGTTGAAGTGATCAGACTGTGTGAGAAACTTATAATTTCTCCTCCTGCCACCAAATTCAACCCATCTCACACAGCTTTTAAATGTTGCACTGTTCCGTCCATTTAAATTGTCCTGGAGAAAGTAACCCAATGACTAGAAGAAGAAACATAGGGCATGTCTGCCTAAAACAGGATTTCCTCGAATACTGAAAACAGTAATCGATAATAACGGTGAAGGAAAGCTGACAGCTAACGTGACATCTAGCTTCAGAGCAACAGGACATCTGGCTCCTCAAAAATTGTTCTGATTTCACAGATAATCAAAGTTCCGAAAAAAACGTGGAGTGATTCCTTTACGGATGTTTTGAAGTTCTCTCGTATGAGGGCTGGCAGTAATTCTAGGTCCAAAGGAAAGAGGTTGAACGTGAAACCTGGACAAAGCCTAACTACAAAACAGATTTTGGACCAACACCATAGAAGAGGGGATCGATGACGACAATGAACCTTACAGTCCAGAAAAAGAAGGTTATGAGGAAAGGAAAGAATCTTTGGAAATGCAGGTAGCAGGGTCCAAAAGTTATGAGGTAAGAAACTTTATCCTTGCACAATTCAGTGATATTATGTCGGTCAAATTAAAGAAACAGGTGTTAAGTTACGTGTAAGATTTTTAAGGAAGAAAGCTGGAAAGGATCAGTTCATTTTTCCGGATTCTGCTGATGAGTGTGAGAATGAGAAATATACCAACTTTAGAAAACTGCAATCTCGGAAACCTGTTAGACGTGGACGATACACATTTCAATGTATAGTTAGTAGTTATAGAATAGGGATGCGGGGCCACCAAATTTGTGATACACGGGAGAGCTGTGAGGTGAAATGCTAGGTTGGGCAGGGTTGAGGGGCAGAAAATGGTGATACAAGGCAGAGATAGGGACAACTAGGGACGTGCTAAGGAGAGTAGGTGTTGAAGGTGTTCAAGGGTGCTTCTGGGAACAATTTAGTGCTCATTAGAGATGTAGGTCTAGGGGTATACGCGTATGTACATTCGTTGTGAGGGTATGTTTTTCAGTGTATTTGCTGTACGAAATATGAGTAATTTCATATCAAAGCGAACACACATAAAACATTACTTTCTCAGAATGTTCTGAAATTTAGTTTACGTGTTCTGCACATAAGATAAATGGACACCTATTTTATATTTTGCGGAAAATCAAATTATTTTAGGATATACAGCGTACTTAATATTTTTATATACTCGCACAACGTTACATTAAAGTAATTTATTCTCAGAATACAGAATGGTCAGGAATAAGAACAACACATCGTTTTGCAGATAAAAAAAGCATTTTAGTTTTCCTTATATAAATTACTATTTTCTCGGAATAAAAAACAACCACTTTTTAGGTATGAATACTTTAAACAGCAATATCTTATTTAACTCCCTAATATTTAAATTTGAAGCAATACAGGAGGGCTCTGTGATATACTGTGTTTTAAATATGTTAATATCACGATGAGATCTTTGTTAGAAGTACGCTTTTAAACAGTTTATTTGTGGTAGCGCGTAGAGTTTTAGAACATAGACTGCTGACTGACATCTTTATACTGCAGCAGCACGCCGAGCCGGCCGATGCGTTACGCAGTACGAACGTTTTGGCCTATCACTTCCGGTGTTCGGTGTACCTTAGAAACTGGAATATGATATTCTATATATACTCTCTCCGGTGTTTCATTTTAAATGTTACTTTGTATTCAATGTTTGCGTTAGAAGTTCATTTTTAGCTCTGTGGTTCGTAAAGGGCATAATGAGTGAACTGAAGAAACGTAGATATGACTATTACTTCAATTCATTTAATGTTTCCAATAATAACACAAGGCAGAAACCATTAAGCTTGGTTACCCGCAATATGCTTAAAAACTTTAAAATGGAGAACTTATCTTTGTCACCAGATCTAAAACTATGTGATGCGTGTCAGATAAAAAGCAAACAAACAAAGTACCATCCACTGATAACAGTGACTGTGTGCTACAAAGTGCCAATGCCGTGTATAATCTGTAAGTGATTTTGAACGTAGTGCACATTTTAAGGCAAGATACAGCAATGAAAAAGGGATCCCTGGTACCTTAAGGCTAAATTCACTTATTCCATCAACCAATAATGCAATAATAACTAGATGGTATTCACTTGAGCCTAAAGGGGAAAACGTGCAGGATAGGATAGGATAAAACTGAAAGTTGGAATGTTACTCAACTGTATGCCAGATTTAAGGTACATGCGAATAAACTAGTGCAACTAAAGTGCTGTGAACAATTGACAAGGCATCCAATGACAGACTGCCGCTGCTGCTACTCTCCACCCGCGTCGCGCTGGAATCTCGCTACGCACCGCTTTCTAAGTTATTTTATTTAAAATTAACTATACAGGGTCCCATATTTGTTTTATGTAAATATATACAAAAAACTACAAAGATCTTATTTATATATATTTTTTTAGAAATTTAAACTTGGGGTTAATAGGGATATATGGTTGTTAAATGTTTGGATTTTAAAAATTGATGTTAATAGTCAATTATATCCAGTATAAATACTAAGTAAAAGGTTACATATTAAACTTTGCATTGCACTTCATAACATAATTTTATCACTTATCGCCAGTGAGATATTCTAACTTTAAGTAGAGAGGTGTCCCGCTTTTCACAAATTGGATTAGGCAATATTTAAAAAAATATTGCGATTTAAAGAATATAGGAATTTAAAACATAATTCACTTTGTTTTCTAATCCATGGAAAAAAGTGAAGTGAATCGGAGACAGGATGGTCAGAGTTTGTGAGAATTTGTGCGACTTGGCGTGGTAGGACTCATATGTACTATGTAGGTTTAACATAAGAACTTTTAAATTATGATTAAATCTAATCTAACCTGATACCAACAATCCTAATCTAAACCATCATCTACCCTAATCTCGCACCGAACGTCCTAACCTAACCTAAACCATCCTCTCATCTTCTATTCCATTCTGTCATCGTCTAACCTAACCTGATACCGACCATTCTAACCTAACCTACACCACCTCTCTCATTACGTATTCCATGCAATCACCATCTAGCCTTCCTGACACCATTCATTCAAACCTAACCTAGACCATACTCTCATCTATTCAATCATGTCATCGTCTAAGCTAACCTGATACCGACCATTCTAATCTAGACTACCTTATATCATCTATTCAATCCAGCCATCGCTCACCCTAACAGGGTATCGAACATCCTAACCTAATCGATCCTAACAAAGGTGACCTAATCTGGAAGAACCCTCTCATAGTCTCTAAACAATTCGTTAAATCGTAACTTTGGAGGGTCCTTTCATCAGCATTTCGAGGTATTAGGAGGGTCCTTCGAAGATATTTTACGCACTTTACAGGCTTTCTGGTGCGTGTTGGGATGCTTTGAGGACATTTTAGGACCCTTTTGCGGTCAGTTTAGAAACCGAAGTAGCTATATTAGAGTAGTGGCACAGACATTTTGAGAGTAGTTTAGACACTTGAGCGGGAATTGCGGCTCATTTTGTGGGTATTTTATCCACCGGAGTAGCTATTTTAGATTATTGGCATAGATTTCTAGGACGTTTTGGTATACGGGAAAGTTCATGTAAAGTATTTTAGCCACTTGAGCAGGAACTGTAGTGCATTTAGAACATTTGGAAGGTATTTTAGCCGTTGGTACAGATGTTTTCGGGTATGGGCTTCGGCTTTAGTACATATTAGAACACTAGCAAAACTATGAGACATTTCAAGATATTTGCAAGGTATTTTAGCCACTGGAGCAGGTAGGTTTAGGTATTTGTACAATTGTAGAGCATTTAGGAACATTTTGAAGTTATTTCAGCCTGTTTTAAAGTGTGCTTTTTAGCTTTCCAGGAACCTTAGAGCATTTTGCAGGCGTTTTAACTTCTGATGCAGGTATTTTCGGTTATTACAATAAGTTCTTAGCACATCTTGGAATACTGACAGTGGCATTTCAAGCACATTGAAGGTGTTATTTCCAGACACTGTCTATCGCAGCTTATCCTCTCATCATGTATTCTATCCAGTCATCGTCTAACCTATTCTAATACCATCCTAACCTGACACCAAGCATTCTAACCTAAACTAGGCATTGCTTATCATCTATCCTGCAATCGTCTACCCTATCCAAGCACCAGACATTCTAACCCAGCTTAATCACAGCTATCCAATACTAACCAAAGCTAACATTGAGCCTCTTTAGGTAAAAATGGAAGGTATTAATAAGGTATTATTATGCGAGGGTGTTTATTAGAAACATTTACGTCAACGTAGTTTTATTTCGAGATTTATTTTAATTCGTCGCTTGGCGTCCCTCTTCTTTTACCTGGGATTTGAGACCAGCAGTAGAAGTTACTCTTAGTAACTTACTCCTAGCAGATTTATCGCCTTCCACTTCCATTATTCTTATTCTTCTTTCTTCATGTTTATCTCGAGTATATGTGAGTGATAGTTGAGTAAACACCCATTTTCTGTAAGTAGGCTCACAGAATAAACCAACACATTAAATTATAAACACATTTTCTAACGCAGGGCTCACAATTCTGTAATAGCCATACGCATATGTAGATATTCCATCGTCTGTAATCACTCTTTTGTCACCGGAAGATGATAGAGCGATTTTGTTAGCTTCAGCTGCCGAAACAATATGTTGGTGGGAATGGATTAAATTTATCTGTGTTCTTATAATTTCATGGATTTTTAGATAATCACATAACTATTAAAGGCAATACAGTGGTTAATAGCGCTTCTGTTAATACCCTAAGTCATTTTAATTACACTTCCATCAGTATCGAACGCATACGCTATAAGTCTAAGACCCACAAAGCGTTGAATGATTTTTCCGTTGGCTTCATCTTTAAATTTTCCCAACACCGTTTTAATCTGAGTTGAATAGTACATGTGGTTTGTCGGGTAATCAGAAGTATCAAGATACTCAAGTATGTGTAGTTTATCCTAGTATACATCTGTTCTAGTCTCTATGGATGAAGGAGTCAGTATCCGTATACAGAGTTTGAGGTATTCAGCTCCATAATACGGAAGCAAAATCTCATATTGATACGAGTAAATGAGGGTTTTTGAAATGTCTAGCACACTCATACCTATATCCATCCATCCATTCTGCCACCCATCCACCCATCTACCTGTCTTCTGTCTATATATATATATATATATATATATATTGGTTTGCTAAACACAATTTGTCGTGAAGGCATATGCACAGTAGCGAAGTTATTTTCATATCTACTTCTATCAATGAATGTAGGTTTTGCTTTTACGTTTCTGCAGCATTTTACGATCTGTTACAAGCCGTATATGCATCCGATTCCGTATGTCCTCTATTATGTTCCTGAATAAAGTGTTATTGAACAGCTTGTAGAGACCTTTCTCAAAATAATTTCTAGCCCTTGCCGTAGCTAGTTATTAAATTCGAAATAAGGCTTTAACCATTGCGAATTTTAGTTAGCTTTAGTCCATGAAAGAGATCCTGTTTGATGGTCCTATAGTAGACAACATACTTTTGTCGAGGTCCAAGGTGACGAATTAGCTTCTCTGTGGAAGAATCCTTTGATTTCAAACACTCGGGTAGGAATAGCAAGTCATTATGCGGGTCATGGAGCTCAGCAGGATATTGGATAACAACTTCTACAGTATATCCGTGAGGGTCATCTTCTTTCAAACTGTTTAGGTTGATATCTTCAGGAGAAACTCACTCATATCCTCCATAAGAAAGGGCGTGGCATATTGCCGAAGCATATTGGATATTGTGATAAATTGAGATGGTTTCAGAGGATCAAACTTCTCCATTTAAGAGTTGTTTCTCCAACAGAATTCACAAATCGGTATTCAGCCAGCATTTAAAACTATGGGGTTGAAATAAAGCCTAAACGGTATATGCTGATGAGGATAATTAAATTACTAAATAGTATTATTGGAACCTTACCAGTTTTCGGTTCTAGAAATTCAACATCTTTGTAACCCTGAAAACTTACATTACATATGTTTGGAGTGAAATGTAATGCTTTTCTGCGACAATTGAGTATTAACCGTCTACGGAACTTCATATTGAGTGCTGATCCTATGGAAAATGAAGAAAAGATAGGAATAAATAATGAAAAAGAGATGAAAACATGAAATAGCAGAGTATATGAATGGATTTAATTAAACAATTCGAGAAAATCATCTACGTTACGTCTTAAGCGTGTGCTTCTAAAGTGTTGCAGCAATACAGATGGTGTTAACTTTGCTGCAATGGTTTGCAGTGATGGTGGGTGAGTGAGGGGGTGGCTGTGGTGGAGGTGGTAGTCTTTGAATGGATACATTTGTCTGAAAGTGTGTGAGACGACTTGTCTCTCCTTGGTGTGATGCCATATACAGGTAGTTATGAGACGAGTTTAAACGTGTATGATCGAGCCAGACATTCTCTGTCTGTTTGGGTGTGCCGCTATATGGCCGAGGTTAATAGGCGCAAAGCGCTAAAGTGAGCGGTGTACAACAAACCAGGTTTTATGGAATGGTTTTAGAGTTGAATTAAATGTTTGATCACCGATCACGATATATATCGTTAAAAAGACGATGGCATGTGAGTGAATTACCAGAGTTTTTAGACACTTAATCACCATCTAACTGCTGAAATCGTTGCATGATCGGATAGTAAGTATATAAAAATGATAAGGCATGTAGATAATAAGGAAGAAATATTGTTTATCATCAAATTTATCTCCGTAAAACCTCAAGATGCTTAAAATATGGGCGTTAATATTGAACAGGAAAACACATAAAACGCTACAGCACTGGATTTTTAAAAATAATGCTTTTCGAGAGGTCTATGTATTTTCCATAATTAGGGGTTCCTTTGTGTTTACACGCTAGGCAAGCTCTAGCCACTCATCAACATGGATTTCCAATTAATTCTAAATATGGTACTCACGCCGTACAAAACATAATACGTCCAATATTCATTTATGCTGCACCAGTATGGGGATATGCCGCCAAAACTTACAACAAAAGATTGTAAAGTTTCCAAAACAAAATCTTGCGCATGATAGCCAAAGTAGCTTACGGAGCTCCATTCGATTTACTGCATAAGAGCTCAAAACGCACAGTTGAGAAATTCATTAAGGAACTAACACGATATGTACTAAAAATTACACCAGCATCATAACCCACTAATAACAGCATTAAGATACTACAATACAGAAAACATCAAACATAACAGACCCCTATCACTGTTCCATAGAACATTATCAATTGATCACACTGAGGAAATACAACACTTCCTTGACAATCTCATCCAATCATGACAAAGACGCTGAAACAGGACTACTCTTCACCAAATTCCTAACATTAAACTTTTTCTTGTTTTTATTCCTTTTGTTTCCGACCAAGCCTGTTACAGTGTCCTCAAGCCCTCAGCAACCGCTGAAGCGGACCGGGAGAAAGGGCCTCCCACCGTGATCGACGTGGGCAGGGTATTTCGGGCCGCTGCATTATGAGCTGATCACGCAGACGACATTGGCAGCCTACTTGGACAACGAGACTGACGAACGCGAGAGAGCTGGGTGCAAACGAACAGGCTACTGTGCACAACTGGCGGGCAGAGATCACCTTCGAAGTTCGGCACAGGAAGCAACATTTTCAATACACAATAATATATTATTCAATAACATTCTACATTATTACTATAATACACTTAGGTTCTAGTACTAATGCACAGTAACACTTAGCTTAAGCTAAGATCATGACAAGCAGGACTCCTTGCAGTCATTTATAGGCAGCTAATAATTTACATACACATTAGCCGAAGTTAACACCATGACTAGCAGAAACTCCCTACACCCACGTACAACATTAAAATGAAAGCAACTATAACATACATAATTTTGAAAGCATGAATTTCACTGGTATATTTCAAGTTTCATGGACAATCCCAGTAATTAACAATTGACACGCTCGCATGCTATGCATGCTAGAAACTTATCCATTCACATACTAACCGGAGTGATATGCGGGACCATACATGAATGCATGCAAACACAGCAATATAAGTTAACACGCGGAGGGTTTTTAGTGGGTATTCCGCGACTGAGCGGCGAACCGCAAATATCTCCCAGCCACTGCACATCGGCTGGAGGTTGGGTACAGTAATGCATTTTCCCCCACGGAAAAATATTTAGACGTACGTATACACAGGTCCCTCCCCTCCACACCACCAATGGCATAGCCGAAGCTCCCCGAGACAAGGCCAAAGGGTTCGCAGATGTCCTTGCGGAAGCTTTTAAATCGGATCAGAGCACACCAATCAACATTACAGCTCCTCCGAATGACACAATGCATTACCAAAGGGTTCAACACAAAAAAATCTAGAGGTGAATTTTCTTAGATATAGAACGGGCCTTTAATCGCGTATGGCATGCTGGTCTACTCAGAAAACTAATGTCGTTAGGATTCGCGGACCTAATTATAGTCATTATGAAAGACTACCTAACAAACAGGTCGTTCCGAACATAAGTAGAAAATGAAATCTCGTCACAACAACCAATCAGGGTTGGGTTCCCACAAGAGAGTCTACTAGGCACCGTTCTGTTTAATATGTATATATATATTATAATATATATTTCATATAATATTTATATATATACATATGAAATACCAAAAACCACAAGAGTAGACAGGTACTTATATGCCGACCACACAGCATTAGCCACACAATCGACCATGCCAAGAATCATTCATACCGGGCTAGAATATGCTCTAAAGACCTAGAGCCATGGCTAACTAAATGGTGAATAAACGTAAACACCAGGAGAAGCTAACCGATAGTACTTACCAAGAGAATTAATCACCGCCACAATAAATATGGCCTTCATACATTAACCTTAAGACAAGAGCCGATAGAATGGAAAACTACAGTCACCTACCTAGGAGTAACAATGGACCAGGGCTTTACATGGAAACAACACGTAAACACAGTAAGAGCCAAAGGGAATGCACAACTAAACAGAATTTACCCAATCATTAATACTAAGAGCACTCTAAAATTAGAGATTGGAACAACACTCTACAAGACCCTAATCAGACACACCCTAACATACGCTGCCCCCGTATGGGGACATATAGCCAAAACACATACAAAAAGGCTCCAAACAATGCAAAACAGAATACTACGCATTATTTCTACACTACCGGAAGTGGTCCCAGCGTTACAGTTACATGAGAAACTGAAATACATTCCATAGAGGAATTCATTAAAGAGCTCAGCTATAACTCACAGGAGAGAACAAATAAAATCACAATGAACTAATACAAGCACTAGGTGAATATGACATAACTCGCGACAAGCACTCAAACCCACTATATCTATTCGAGAGAACCATAAGTATCGGGGAACCGGCAATTGACATGCAGCAATGCCTAGACGACATAATTATCTACCTTGATGTTATACCTAACTGAGCTGTGAACAGCACACACACACATACACATACACATACTCCATTAATTAGAGAAGTCCTCAAATCCTTGTACTTACTTCAAGTTAAGGCGGCCCCGGGGGATGATGGCTCTCGCGAGTGCAATCGGCTCACACCTGCACCTTTAGGCAGGCAGCCCGCCGGGTGCGCACTCTATGCGACCCAGCTCTCAAAAGGACAAGGCTAATGCATACACGCAATAACAACCCCAACAGCAGGGAAATTAAAGCTGCTCTTATGCTAACGTTAACAGAAACACCACTAAAATATGACACACTAACCATAAGACGACGCTACAAGGCGGAGCTTAATATTACAAAACTACCATTAAGTAACGATGCTGCAGCATGGTAAAGGATAACTAACATATATATAAGCCAGATATATGTCTAATATAGTTGTTTCAGAGACGCAGCCGCCGGCACAAGCTAAATGCTGACTGGCATACAAATGCGACACTTGTAATGCACTACACAGCTTACATTCCAGGACACTGCGCTTCGGCGTGGACAGAACCTACAACTATTCACCTAAGTAATTAACCAGAATAATACTCCTAGAATATCCCATTAATCTCTACTGCACTACGCTAGGCGACAGACTGGGCCTGGTCGAGCTTGTCTCTCAGCTTCCAATACTTACTCCACTGATTACCGCATTGCAAGCCAGTTATTCTTTTCATGGAATGCGCGGTGCTTAAGGCGGTACTGTATCAAACGTACTTTTTTCCACTCCGGTGGAGGAGTTTTTAGTGGATATGGCATTTGTTGTTGAGCTCCACAATCTGTCTCCGACTCCCATCCTCCAGTCGAAAAAAAAGGTTTAAACCTCATACATTTTCGCTCGACTCGGGGAAAGACAGCGAGATCAGCAGCGGCGAAACGATCGACCCGAGAAACGGGGAATCGGCCCTAGGAGCGGCAAAAGGGTGAGGCAGTCCGAATAGCGGCGAAGGGGCACGAGAAGCGGCGAAGTGGCCAGTGAGCGACCAGCCAATGGTACTACCGCTACTGCCGTACTAGTTGTATTACTATAAATACTTAGCTGGGTAGAGGAACACGACCGCAGTCAACAGTCTTCTGACTGGAATCTAGGCGCCTTCGGGCAGGTCCTCTGTTCTTCGGGTCTTTTAGCGCTCAATAACGCTTCTTTTTTCTCCTATTTTCCTTATATTTCTCTATCTAGCTTTACTCTCCCCGTTAGGCCCGCTCAAATAGCCACTACACGTCTTCATCTTCTTCTTCTTCCTCACTCTTCGAGCTTAGACTTAGCTACTAACCTCTAAACACACCTTTAAACCTCAATCAGATCATGATCGTGTCTCAATACTTAAGTCCAAGGGAAAATCTGTTAAGGTTGATACCCTCCGGAGTTGCGTGTCATCAGGGATGAGGTTAGCAGCAGGAATCTGAACTGCGCCATACCTTCCAAACCCCAAACCTGTACCTCCTCCTCTGCTCCTCCTCCCGCCACCCTCTACCCCAATTCCACTCCTACCTCCCGCACCCCAGCTGAAGTCCGGATGGTAAGGAGTACAACCGTGAACCCAAACTGAAACCTTTACCTTCCTCTGTTGCCCTCAACACCCCTCTCACTTCCACTGGCACGGTCTGCATCCCGCCTCAACCCATCCACCATCCCCTCTCACCTCATAGTGCCAGTCCTATGTCCGCACACCTCATCCCCTAACCTGATCCCATCCCTATCTCGCCAACCGCTCTCGGTGCAATGTTGATGCCCTCAACGTCGTGCTACATATACCCATCTATATCTCCCGTGATCTGTATGCTTCTCTGTGTAGGTTGATGGGGGACTTCGATGCTTACTCCTTTAAGGAGGGTTGCCTGGTTTCAAGGACTCCGGGATCCCACTTCTTGGTGCGAACCAGGAATGCCATTGACTGCGGGCACTTGGTCACGTTAATTTGGGAGCGGAGGATCTGCTTCCAGATGTCGGTGCCTACGCAGAAACAGACTTATGGGATGGTCGTGAAGAACGTCCTCTTCGACGGGGCCGAGGTAGCCACGAATAAGGAGCTTGATGATGGTGCACCTGTCGGTGCTCCGCGTGGCGCAGCTCCGGCGATTCAACAGAGCCAAGACACCTCTCCTATCGTACCTGTGGACGTTGCCAATGCATACCACAGGGCAGACTGCAGGGGTTCGAGTTAGTCCTTCACTTTCGAGTGAAGATAGAGCCCTACCGCCTCCCGGCCATCCCGGTCCAGTTTAATCGGTGCTAGCAGCTCCGACATACGGCCACGAGATGCCCGTTTCGGCCCCTGTGTGCTCAAAGTGCATCGGGTCTCATTGGTCGACCGCCTGAAACGACCCCCTCCCTAAGGAAGTTGGCACTGTGCCGCGGATAGGGCCATCGGGACCGCTACCGGGCATGTCCAAAGCACCAGCGGCAGCTTGCTCTGGTTTGCAATTTCCGGGAGGATACGGCTCGAAGCAAGGGGTTGGCGAACGAGCACCCATCACAACCGGTTGTCCCGGCGGCTTGATCCAGGAGAGTGGCTCCACAAACTAGCCATCTGCAGGCTGTGGGTGGCCCGGTGCCTGATCGGAGACCAGGAGCGGGCCCACGACCAGGAAGGAGCAGCCCCAATCACCTCGGGATGGAAGGACGGACGGTCGATGACCAGAGGCACCGAAGAGCCTAGACGAACCTACCAGACGGAGATGTACCTGAAGGTACTGCACCGTGGGATGAGCGACGAAGATTTCATGGATACTTGCGCGCACGTGCTCCGTTATCTCATCGAGAGGCCTTCGGAGACCCGTTCCGTTCTCATTTCCTACGCCGACTTGTTTCAACTCCTATCCAATCATGACTTCCTCAATGGCCTATAAACCCATGCTTAAAGTACTAACTTGGAATGCTAGAGACTTACGTAGGCGTAAGATAGAACTTTCAGAATACCTAAATTAAAAAAGCATACACGTAGCACTCATTAAGAAACAGATCTAAGCACTAACATTAGATTTAATATGCTGGGTTCATTTCGCATAGGAGAGATAGGAACAACCGCGGCGGAGGTACAGCCATTGTCATAAAACAAAATATAGTGCATGAAGTAGCGCTTCTCTCACATTTGCAACGCTAGAAGCAATCGAAGTGTTCATCACTACTGAGACTGTTCAAACTTTAGTGGTAGCGGCGTAAAACCCATCAGGGCCATTCAGCATTGCGGAAATTGGCCATATACTCCAAAAAGCAACAGAGTACTAATAGAAGGAGACCTCAATGCCAAGCACCAAATTTGGAATTGCAAGCACACTAATGCAGTTGGAACTGTATTACTTCAGCATGAAAACAATTCCGACCAGTTTATTCATATTCCCAATAGACCCACTTACATCCCCTTCTTCAGGAACCAAAGCGTTGACATTCTGGGCATAGCAATCGTCAGGCACATAATCCAAAGAATTACCTTGCAAGTTAGAAACAAACTATTGTCTGACCACCTCCTAGTAAACAACTCAACAGAGGTGCCGATACTGCTGGCACAGCCGTTGCCAGGCTTAGTTATACAAAAGAAAACTGGGAAATTTTAGAACGTACTGTTAGCGTGGACCTCCCCCAGGAGCAACTTAATTCCCAAGCGGACCTTGACGCGGTCGTAATGCAGCTTGAAGATGCAATCAAGTTGGCAAATATCATGGCAGTACCGGTACACGCACCGAATGCACATGTCATGAAACTCCCAGCTTACCTCAAAGATCTAGCAGCTGAGTGAAATCGAGCAAGACGAAAATCCAGCGAACTTGCCACATAGTTGACCTGAAGCCTTCCAAAATCTCAACAACTTAGGCAAAAAACCTCGAATTATACCGCTAAAAATGGCGGAATACTTTACACAACCTAGATCACGAAACCAACACATTCTAGGGCATATCGAGGTGCTTAACCCGAGATAAAGTACGCATACCCCCTACACCACAACCAGACATGAGCAACCACAGATCAAGTAAAAGCCGACACACTGCTGACGCGCTCCAAGACACACTAACCCACACTTTACAGCAGATACAGAGATGGTAATACGAAACTTTCATGAGCGTCGGGCGCACAACCTAGTTCGAGGAGGACAAAATACCCAACATCGCCCTCAAACACCTATCTGGTGACGCGATACAATTATTAGCGAAAATATTGAATTTTCTTTTAACACAAGGTCTGTCTCCCGAAAAATGGAAAATATCCCACGTACTTCACATCCCGAAGAAGCCGAAGAACGTGCCAATTCTGACAACTATCCCCAATTAGTCTACTAACACATTAGACAAAATACTAAAAACCGTAATACTAAAAATACTAAACGTAGCAATCATTACACCCGACATCCTAATTCCGGAAGAGTTCGGCTTTAGAGTCAAACACTCTAGGACCCTGCAACTATTACGGGCCACAGAGAACATGAGAAGTGGGTTTAACATACGAAAATCAACAGATGCAGTACTGTTAGACGTCGAACGGGCCCTCGACAAACTATGGTGTGCGGGAATATGAGGCAGTACTTTATAGCACAACACTATGAATACCAGAGTGATTATAGTGTAAACTAACAGTATTGTATGACAATGATTTTAGATGTTTGTTGGCCATAAGCATTGTTAGGAAATAAGTTTTCACGGCCTCACTGAAACTGACAATAGATTGTGTAACAATGAAGCGAAGGGGTGAGTTGTTTATCACTAAGAAGAGACAAACAAATGACGTCAGGGTAGTGTGCCTTTCTTTAGAAATGGAGGGAATATCTTCGCTAGAGCATATGTGTTAGTAATTATGATTGGCTGACAAAACAGACGCTAATGTTGGTGCGATTTAGTAACCAATAGCAGCTCTATTATAATGTTTACGCATTTAGAGGTAAAGGAGTATATATTCTCGAGCCATAAGCATGTTTCACGCAGCTCTACGAAATCATTCGCGAGGTATACATTACGCAGTTCTAAGAAATCTCTCGCGAAGTACACATCACGCAGTTCTAAGGAATCTATCGTGAAGTGCACATAATACAGTTCGGAAGAATCTCTCGTTTCGTAAAGTTAGTTACAAAATGTGAAGTACGCGGAAACTAATAAGACTAATTACATTCGGAAAAGTAACAGTTTCAGTCAGGCGTGTATCAAGATTAAAGATGTGATCTATTAATTAAGTTTGGCGGCAATAAAAGTGTAAAAACAAATTTTTTATCAGTGTTATCTTTCAGTGACAACTCCTTTCGTTTACACGCCCTGCTCAGAGATATTTGCTTGACTGAGTAACAATAGCTAGCCGGAGGACAAAGAACCCAAAATTCAAAATAATAAAACAATAACAGGCGCCCAGTAAAAAAGATAACACGAACAGATTACCGCAATAAATGGCTCCCAGAAAATGGGGCGAAATAACCTGGACGTGGGGCGAATGGAGCAGTGCAATTAACTACAAGACGCAGGTCCCAGAAATAACCACCAGAATAACCGACGACGACGACGGATGAGAGGACATCAGCGACTACGAGAACAGAAGACAACAGTGGAATTCGACAGCAAGAGAGCGAGACGACGTAGATCTATGGTACTGCGACGCAGAGGAGACATATACATCTAGGAGAAGGGGGCAGGAAGCTGGAAATCAAAACAACGTCATCAGATAGCATCATAAAGGTTAGACAATTTTAAATTTTTGTGTATCCTAAAACAAAACAAAAAACATTGTCAGAAATTAAATGTTGTTGAGAAGCGGAAGGATTAAAAAACAATGTCTACTAGTAACAATGAAGAAATAATTATGGAAGGGGATAATGTAACTGTTTATGGTAATTTAATGTAGGTCACGGAAAATAGTTCAAACAATTTAGGATTTGAGGGAGGAAATATCAGTGAAGAAAGTGAGAATAGAATAGCAAGTCATTCAACTCAAACATCTGGGATTGTTGTAAACATTTCAGGGCAGGTAGCCGACGATAGAGATAGATGTATTAGGCATGTGGGTCAGAGTGTTGTACCACACAGGGGTGATGGAAATGAAGGTTCACAAAAGGGATGTAAATGCAGTAGGAAATGTTAATCTTGATGCTGGTATGATGATGGAAATGATGAGAAATTTTGGTGAAACGTTAAATAAGAGTAATACAGACCAATTAAGGGAAGATATTGGTAAGAGAAATGAGAAATTAGAGCAAAAAATAGATCAAAACAGGAAAGATATGGAAAAGAATAATAGGGAATTAAGGAAAGATATTGGTAAGAATATTACAGATCAATTAAGGGAAGATATTGGTAAGAGTAATGAGAAATTAGAGCAAAAATTAGATCAAAACAGGGAAGAAATTGAAAAGAAATTTATGGAGTTGGATAGTAGTATGACAAGAATGAGAAAACAAAATCAGGAAATAATAGCAAGTGAGATACGAGAATTTTCAAAAAAATGTCAGATATGAGCAGGGAAATATCTAACCAAAGAAGTGTGGTTAATAATAAGTTTGAACATGTTGATGTGAGATGTACAGAGTTAGGAAGCCGAATGAATAGCATTTCAAGTGAGCTAAAAGAGATGATGGAGGATACGAATGCAGATTTAATTCAGGCGCAAGTTAATTTCAGAGGGGAGATATCTGAAATTCAGAAGGAATCGGAAACACAAAGAAATAAGTTGTCCGAAGAAGTAAAACTTTTGTCTACAAACTTGAATCAAAAACTAACTTCTGAAATTAACAAGCACCAAGCTGTTCAAAATGAAAATAGTAGAAAATTGGAACAGACAATAGAAAATCTGCAAGGTACTGTAAATAGATTAGAATTGAATTCAAGGGTCAAGATATGTGATGTCGATGTATCTGATGCACAGAATAATGATATAGGTATTTCCTCAAGTATGACCAATAATGTTAGTGACGCGGCGGCTTCATCCATAGCCCACGCCGAAACTCAGAGTGCAGAAGTAACAGTAGATAATTTAAATATGGGAATAAGGGACATTCAAAGCTATAATTATATCTTAAGCAATTTTCCAATTCCAAAATTTAATGAAAACTCCAATCCAGTACAGTTTATTGCAGACTTGTCAGAGTACTTTCAAGTTAAAAAGATACCGGAAGCATTGTAAATGATAGATGTTAAAAGATATTTGTACCAGAAGACTTTAGATTGGCTACAAATAGTATCAGGGGGAAAAATGAATGCTTTAAGAGGATAAAAAAAGAAAATCAAATCAAGGATAAATAGAACTAAACTACAGAACCAAGTATTGGAATGTAAGAGGGTTAACAATGTATATATGGCATAAGAAAGGATAAATAAATTCAGGACAGAAATAAATGTTTAAAGGGGAAAAAGAACATTTTCTCAGCAAACTGTACCAACATTTGAAATGAAGCATATAATAAGGATAATTTAATGTCATATGAAAGTAAACGTATGATAGAATTAAAAGAGTATTATGAGTATAACGTACAAAACAATAAAAATGGTACAGATAATTAAAGCCAAACATTTATATAGCACACAATAATGTGAAATTATGTCTTAGAATTAAGAGATGTAAATACATTTGTGTAGAGGTTGAATATTTTGGTAAATATGTACAATAATTACAAAATGAACCAGGGTAAAAATCTTGAGTGTATAAACTTTTATGTTAACAACCTAAGAAAGTATATAACCATTTTGTAACAGTGACCTAAATAGTTCAGGGTACAGTATTTGCTGTATAAAAAAAAACTTGTAATGTCAGATGTATGTATATAAATACATTAGACCCGAGCCAGTGAATAGTGGCGAGAAAAAGGCAAGATGCATACGTGTGTTAAACGCGTGTGCAGTGTTACGTGCAAGTGATAAATACCGTGCGTTACAAGATTCAGGAGACTAAAATCCAATTATAAAATTTCCAGAAAAGGTTGTAAATATTTATAATTATGTTTCTAGTGGGGCATGAGGCAGTATTTTATATCACAACACGGTGAATGCCAGAATGATTGTAGTGTAAACTAACATTATTGTATGATAATGATTTTAGATGTTTGTTGGCCATAAGCATTGTTAGGAAATAAGTTTACACGGCCTCACTGAAACTGAAAATAGATTGGGTAACAATGAAGTGAGGGTGTGAGTTGTTTATCACTAAGAAGAGACAAACAAATGACGTCAGGGTAGCGTGCCTTTCTTTAGAAATGGAGGCAATATCTTCGTTAGAGCATACGTGTTAGTAATTATGATTGGCTGACAAAACAGACGCTAATATTGGCGCGATTTATTAACCAATAGCAGCTCCATTATAATGTTTAGGCATTTCGAGGTAAAGGAATATATATTCTCGAACCATAGGCATGTTTCACGTAGTTCTAAGAAATCATTCGCGAGGTATACATTACGCGGTTCTAAGAAATCTCTCGCGAAGTACACATCACGCAGTTCTAAGGAATCTATCGTGAAGTGCACATAATACAGTTCGGAAGAATCTCTCGTTTCGTAAAGTTAGTTACAAAATGTGAAGTACGCAGAAACTAATAAGACAGTAATTACATTCGGAAAAGTAACATTTTCAGTCAGGCGTGTATCAAGATTAAATATCTATTTATTAAGTTTGACGGCAATAAAGGTGTAAAAACATTTTTTTTATCAGTGTTACCTTTTAGTCTCAACTCCTTTCCGTTTACACGCCCTGCTCAGAGATATTTGCTCGACTGAGTAACAATATCTAGCCGGAGGACAAAGAACCCAAAATTCAAAATAATAAAACAATAACAAGCGCCCAGTAACATTATAAACCAAGATCTGACATGAAAAGCACACATAAACCAAGTTAGGGGAAAACCAACGCCCAATTGGGAAACCATATCCACTAATAAACTTAAACAGTCAACTAAACCTGCAGTTGGGTATAACGGTCTATAAAACACTAATTCGCCCCATTCTAACCTAAGCAGCGCCTGTGTGGACATACGCCGTAAAACGCACATCAAAAAACTTCAAATTTTCCAACATAAAATCCTACGTTTAGCTTCGAAAATACCAGTAATAGCACCATCAAAATACTACACGATGAACTAAAAATGCATACTATCGAAAAGTTTATTAAAAAGGTCACATTCGATACACACAAAAAGCTCATTACTCATCATAACCCTTTAATACATTATTTAAGCATCTACAGCACCGAAGCGCTAACAAACACCAACTTCCTCTTTCAAAATTGGACCGAACATTATTAAATAACCCGACAGAGTCCAACATCAAAAAATTCAATGCAATTCATGCGAGCATCACATCTCTCATTCACTACCCGGGGTGCGATGCGGGTAGTGCGATGGGTAGGCCTT
Source organism: Deroplatys truncata (assembly GCA_030765065.1). Taxonomy (NCBI): domain Eukaryota; kingdom Metazoa; phylum Arthropoda; class Insecta; order Mantodea; family Mantidae; genus Deroplatys; species Deroplatys truncata. The sequence continues at coordinate 407,054,269 of CM060990.1, forward strand.
AGTGCGAGCTTACCCTTGTTAGGGCGGTGCCTACGCATCGAGGATAAGAGAGTGTATCGTCAAGTACCCTGCCTACAATGCTGCGCATTCGAGCTTGAAGCATCAAGCTGCACCGCCGAGTCCAGCTGCCACTACTGTGCCTCATGCTTCACCGGTGTCTGTACGCTGCACTCGCTGAAGAACCGCCGCCGGTACATGTAATGGCTCTGGTGATTTCATGGGCCAGGCCCAATGCCGCCTCTAACCACGCTGCCTACAACGCCCTCGGCGAGTCTTCCACTAGATCCAGCTCCAGGTCGGACCATAGTAGAGCCGCCTCCGAAAGACGTCACCACCGATTCAGCTTCCGATATGCCATCCAGAATCTTCATGCGGAGGTCCTGAATATCAGCGCCCATCTGACCTTTCTTGAGGAGGTAGTCGCCGCCAGGTCATCTGCTGCCACTACGCAACACGCCTCAGTATCACCACAGTTTGAAGCCATCACTGCGCGTCTCAACACAACCTACCAGACACCGGGGCCACAGAAGCACACTTCATACAAGCTCGAGCTCCCACCGGAGAATGTTCAGCGCTACCTACAGGAGTGCAAGGACTTCACCACCAAGCTACCTAACACCTTCATTTCCTTTCTGTCCATTATCAACTTCGAACCTCCAGGCTGCAGTCCGGGCATATTTTAAGACTGCCAGCCTAGTAAAATCCTTCACCACTTCCCGCCCATAGAGCGGCACTATAGCAGCTTCCACATACTAACGCGGGTGTTATGCTGACCGCAATATCTTCACCGTTGACTCCTAACCTTATCATTCTTAACTGTTCCTTCCAGTGGAGGATTTTTAGCGGGTATGACAGACTATTGGCGAGTTCCACACCCTCAGTCCCGAAATCCTATCGGGTTGGGGTAGTGACTAAAAGTACTTACTCCTCCACTCGGATACAATTTCAGACCTTCATTGTGCTAGTTTGCTTCGAGTCGAGTGCATCATCTCCTCTAAGTGAAGTCAGCTCTCAAGTGTGCCTAGAAGTTGCCAAGGTTAACCCTCCGTCAGGCGCGCGCTTTGGTGGAACGCAGTTAGTCGCGCGAGGCCTAGTAGACCCGCACCATATTTATGTTGTTATTGCTTGTATTTTTGTTTTCTTTCGATTATTTCCTTTTTCCCCTATTTTTACCTTTATTTAGATTAAGCGTACATGGCTTTCATTAGTAGGTATTATCTTACAACATAAAAATACAAGATAAAATAGGATTATATATACGTTATAAGCTGTATTACAGTAAATATAAAGCAATACATTGCCATTTTCAGGTATACATACAACTTGTAATTTCAAATGTTCAGTTACTAAGAATCATCCACTATCTCACACGTGTTTTCCGCGACTAAGCAACTATCGTAAATAATTTTAGCATGTTTGCTGAAACACAGGGGGGGGGTGTTGCATTTTACACATGCATATTTAGTTTTCCAGTTCATTTTGTCTTTGTTACAGGCCTCACATCGTTTCCTTTTCAATGTGCATAGCGGTGTATTGCACAATTCATCTACTCCGGATTCTTCAGGTTTATATTTTGTCAAAAGGCCTTTCAAATCGCCGGGTAGATTTGATACCGTTGCTCTCTTTTGTAGCTGTTGCAACAGTCAAGCTAAAGATAGTGCTTTCAAATACTCCTGCCTTGTGAAATATTTATTTTGGTTTCCAAGGAAGATAGCCCTAGAATTAATACCTGCAATGTTCAAGATATTAAAAAATTACCATGGGCCACCTTCTCGTTGTTATGGCTGCATTCAAGTTATCTACTACATCAACTCCAGATTTAGTATCGTATTGCAGGATGATATCAGGCCTTTTCTCAGCACCTTCTGATAACTGTGTAGATGAAACATGTAGACTTGAGAGCAAAACTACTATTTTACCCCATTTTGGAACATATGAAACAAGTGTTTCATTTTTTGTAAAGCCAAATATGCTTTCGTACTGACTAAGGTCTTTTGGAGAAGTGAAATTAGTGGGCAATTCTTTTTTGTTCTTACGCACTGTACCGACGAAAGAAAGTTGTCTTTTGCGCAATTCATTCACCAGTGATACACTGGTAAACAAATTATCTGCAGTAACGTTTAGTCCAGAGCCAGAGATTGGTTCAGTTAGTCTCAGCACTACAGCCTCTGCCGAGTTAGTTTGAAAATATGGTCCGTCCGGCTGCTGTCCACAATAAATCTCCATGTTAGTTGTATAAAACAGTTTTGTATCACTCAAACAGAATATCTTTATGCCACACTTGTTTGGCTTGGATGGTATATATCGTCTAAAACCACATCAACCCCGAAATTCCGGCAGCTGTTCGTCAACAGTGACATTTTGTCCAGGAGAATAATGGTTCTGACGGTTGTTCAGAAACAATGTAAACATTTTTCTAACAGCAGCCAATTTATCCAATCTTCGTCGCTCCAGTCTTGAGCTTTTGTCATCAAAGCGAATATAGCGTATTAGAAAACTGAATCGTTTTTCGGACATAGCCATTCAGAATAGAGGAATTCCAAGATCATCGGTTCTCCAAAAAGCGTGAATATTCTGGCGTCCCCTACAAAAATTCCTGCCGGGTACAATAAGCCTAGGAAAGCTTTTATTTCTATTACATCTGTAGGCCTGCTGTCTCTTTCACGATCAAACTTGTGCTGCACATGCTAATGTAAGTATTTCAGCTTTCAACAATCAAATAAACTATATCTTCGGTAACAAAAAGGTTGCAGCAATCAATTTCCCTTTTCGCATTTTTGTAGCTCCTATCACACCAAGAACCTTGGTCAGTATATTGTGAGCTCTTGTCTGTGTTATTTTCCAAGGTGCTTTTTCTATTTTTTCCATCCCTTCCTGCAAACAATAACAGAATGTATTGTCAATAATAATAATAAATATAATAATAATAATAATAATAATAAGATGAGGAAGAAGAATTACTATGATAAGCATGTGATATTACCTATAAAATACGTTGTCACACAAGATGCTTTCATCGTCTTCCTCTTCATCTTCATGGTCAGTTTCTGAATTTGAAGATCTCGTTTCGAGTTTATCTTCAAAATCAGAATCATCTGATTCATATAAGTTGTCATATACGGGCAAGGCATCATCATCGCAAAGTAGGCGATATCTTCTTCCATATCATTAGGTTTTTTGTAGATCATACCTTTTACTCATATTCATCACGAAGCAGTAACAGCTCCCTGCAATAGCAAAGCAATATTGCACAACACCTAATGAGAAACAAATCTGTGAACAATATGTAACGAGAGCAGGCGCGCGGGGTCCGGTTGACCTGTGCGACACGTAACTGTTGATTAGTCTTTCTTCCAGCCAAACAAATAAACAGATAAGGTTATCGCTGCAGCAAATAATCCCGCAAGGTGTAATGTTAGATGTCCTATTCAGAAAATTGCATAGGGCGTTCGTTTGAAAATTATAACATTTATATAATGCTAGGGGTCTCTCAGGCCTCTAGCGACCAACGGAGGGTTAAGGAGTGTGCTCCTTTGAATAAGTCTGTAAAGGATATATTGATCAGTATTTACATGATATTTGTGTTATTTAGCAGATTTTAGACATGGAGAGCGCTACATGCCAGAAAGTATTTCCAAATACAATGTCTGCTAACAAGTGTGGTAAATGCGGAAAGAGGTTTCTACAAACCTATCACAAGAGGCGGCATGAAATGGGCTGTAAGAAACTGTTTGAGTGTAAGAATTGTGAAATATTCTTCAACATTAGCTATAAGGGAAAGCGTCATGAAGATGTATGTAGATTCATTACCCCTTACACGAAAATGAAGACGCAGCCTACGAAACCTCAACCGTTATTGATAATGGATGATGGTTGCGTAATAAGAGAGTACGAAACAGCCCTTGAAGGGAGTCTGCATTTACCTCAATTCGCTGTTATTCATCCAAGAACATGAATGTTTATTTACACGAGGTAAAGGGCGTATAATCCTAGTTCAGAAAGAGCTTAGAGTTCATTAATCTTTGAAAATTATTCTACTATTTGAATACCGATTTGTAAACGCTGTTGAAGAAACAACCGATAAAACCTTTTAAACAGTAATTAACACGTGTTTCTAGAAACGGGACTAGATGGCGTATTAGATGTGAAAATCGATAAATTAACTACTGAGATGAAGGAGTTCCAGCTTAAGGGAAGCAACTGGCTCTTCTTGCCGTGGAGGGGGTTCGGATGCGTATAAACAAGTACAATCCCCTTCGAGGAAGCAGCTATATTCCTCCGTCAGCCTCTGTTGAAGCAAGAAAAGCGTGTATTAACCCGCATATCTATAACGATGAGAAATGCTTCGTGCATGCCATCCTCGCAAAATTTATTGATAAGAAACCTCAGCATCTAATCAAAAACAATGAACTTGAAGACAAGTATGATTTCTTGTGTGTTTCGTTTCCAACATTGGTTCAAATCTCTAAGTTTGAGAAAAGGAATAACATATCTATAAACGAGTTTGGTCTTCAAGAGGAACAAAAAGGTTTCCTATAAAGGCCATTGATGAAGAACTGTTCGACCATCGTGCCTTCTTTTGTTGAGTGATGCTGCTGGACTACAACACTATGTTTATATAAAGAGTTTTGAGAAGCTTATTTGATGTCAGAAAACAAAATATAAACGGTGGGTGTACAAACGCAAACGCTCTTTTACGCATTTTGATAATCGATATGGACAAAGTGGGCTGGAAAAACTACAAAAACTTTCCACGACCTGCGGTCAACATGATATCGCTAGGATAGTTATGCCTACAAAGGAAAACTATCGTGGAATTAAAAAATATGGAGATGGTGCTGAAACTACCCTATGCCATCTATTCGGATTTTGAGAGTATTCTCATATCGTACCACTTATGCTCTGGTAATCCTGAAACTACATATACAACACAATATCAGAAACATTCTCCGATGATTTCTTGTGTTTGCGTCGAGCCGTCATCTATCACTGAACGACTAGAAACGGGTCTTCCTACTCAGCCCTATGTATGTCGCGGTTATGATGCTCCTCAGAAGTTTATGGAATACCTAACATACCCTGTGAAGAAGATTGATGGCATATACAAATCTGCTAAGCCTATGAAACTTACAGATGGACAGCAAAATGGTTTCGAGTCTTCTACAGAGTGCTACTTATGTGACAAGGAATTTACAGAAGATAACTACGAAGTGCGTGACCAAGGCCATATCAGCGGCGAATACCGAGGAAGTCTGCATAATAGGTGCAATTTAGCCTGCAAAACACCTAAGTGCATTCCTGTATTCCTTCATAACCTGAGGGATATGATTCACATTTCATCGCTAAGGAGCTGGACGTACAAGGGAGAGAGTAGAGGTTATTCCGAGCTCTGAAGAATGCTACATTTCATTCTCTAAGTATGTTGGGGATATAAAGTTCCGATTTGGGATAACTATCATTTCCTGAGTACAAGTCTGGATAAGCTAGTAAAAAACCTAAAAGCATATCCCGAAACAGATAAGTTGATTGGACGTTAGAAGTCGCGTTTGATGACCCGTAAGGAGTAAATTCATAGGATTACGTCATTTCATGGCATGTCTTGAATGAGAATCAATTGCCTTCAAAGGAAGCATTCTACAACAAATAAAATGCAGAAGAAATTAGTGACGATGACTACAAGCATGCTAAAAACGTGTGGGAGAGTTTAACATAAGAAATTTAGACAAGCGCAGGGACCTCCACTTACTCAGAAGTTCCTCTCTTAGCTGATGTCTTTGAGACATTCAGAGACCAGACCTTGCAAACCCACAAACTTGATATTGCTCATTGCTTTACCTGTCCAGGACTTATATGGGAAGCCAAGCTTATATATACTGGAATTGCTGCAGGATATGATCAGCTGGAATCTGATATAAGAGGAGGTTTGTGCTAAGTTACCCACTGGTAGGCAGAGGTGAAAGAAGATGGCCCTCACAGATATGTTTTAGAAGGTGATATCGAATATCCAGCTGAGCTCTATAACCTGCACAATGACTTAGCATTCCTACACGAGTTTTTGAAACCAAAGGATTCTTCTACAAGGAAGCTAATTCCGCACCTTGGATCTCGACGAAAGTATGTTGTCCACTATAGGACCATTAAACAGGCTGTCTCTCATGGACTACAGCTAACAAAACTCATCGTGCAATACGATTTCGACAATCGCGATGGTTAAAACTTTACGTGTTATTTAATAACAAACTACGGCAAGGTACTAGAAACATTTTGAGAAGGGTCGCTGCAAGCTGTTCAACAATACCAATTGCGGGAAAACAATGGAGAACTTTCGGAATAGGATTGATATACTACTTGTATCAGATCGTAAAATATGGAGATAACTTGGCTGCTATGCATATGGCTTCACGACAGGTTGTGTTTAATAAACCAATACACCTTGATATGAGTGTGCTATACATTTGAAAAACCATCATGTACTCGATCAATATGACGTTTTGCTTGCGTACTGTGGAGCTGAACACTTCTAACTCCTGTATATGGATACTGACTCTTTCATTCATCGAGTGACTACAACAAATATATGCCATGATAAACTACACATGCCTGACTACCTAGATTCCTCTGATTATATAAACCGTATGTGCTATTCAACGCAAAAGAAACAGGTTTTGGGAAAACTTAATGAAGCCAACGGAAAAACGATTTAACGCCTTGTGGGTCTTAAGCCTAAAATATATGCGCTCGATATTGATGGAAGTGTAACTAAAAGGATTTAGGGTATCAAACGAAGCGCAATTAACCGCTTTATTACTTTTAATAGTTATGTGGGATTGTATAAAAAGCCACGAAATTATAAGAACATCGTTGAATTTAATTCAGTCCCACCTTGATATTGTTTATACAATCACCTTATGACGACAAAAGTGTGATTGTAGATGATGGAATATATGCATACGCTTATGACCATTACAACATTGTGGCCCAGCATAAGAAAATGTGTTGCATAACTTAATGCTGGTTTATTACGTGACCGTGATTACAGAAAATGAATGTTTAACTCAATATCGCTCACATGGTGGAGGAAGGAGAATAAAACAGTGGAAGTGGATGGCGGTAAATATGCCACCAGGAGTAACTTCTAGTGCTGGTCTCAATGTCTAGATAAAAAAGGAAGACGCCAAGTGATGAACTAAAATAATTCTCGAAATTAGCCTATGTTGACATAAAACTTTCTAATAAAAACCCTCAAATAATAATATCCCAATAAAACGCTGCTATTTCACATAAGAAGCTCGAGGTCAGCTTTGGTTAGTATTGGATAACTCTGATTAGGATGTCCGGGGCTAGGTTATGTTAGACGTTTGCAGGATATATGATAAAGAATGTCTAGTTGAGGTTAGAATGCACGGTATCAACTTAGGACGGTATCAGAATAGGCTAGACGATGGATAGATAATAAATAATGAGAGGAAGCTCCAGAGCAGGTAAGGCTGGGATAGATTAGGTTAGGATGTTCGGTGTGAAGTTAGGTTAGGCGATGGCGGGATATAATAGATGATAAGAATATTTTCTAATCCAAGTTTAGTTAGGATGGTGGAATATGCTTCAGTGAGAATGTAAACCACACATTCTTCTCCTCAGACGCTAGCAGCTCGCCATTCCAAAGTTCTAAGTGATATAGAATAAAGGGAGTAATAAGTATATAAAAGTACACGAAATGTTTATAAAGTATTCAAAAATTAGCGAAAATGCCGTAAAATAGGCGAAGAATTCCAAAAATATCAACACATTCCTGTAAAATGAGGTAAATGAGCATTAAAACAGGATAAAGCTGCTGTAAATGTGTGAACTCCCTGCTAAAATGTAGTAGAAATGTTTCAAAGCAGTTAAAATGTTCATAAGAGAGTCCAAAGCTTTGTTGTAGTGCTCCGAATACCTATATCAGAGCTCGAAATACTCATTCCTTCGCCCAAAATATATCTTCAGAGTGTGTAAAGTGGGAATAAAGTGCTCCGAAATGCTCGAAATGTTCTAAAAGGACCTCCCCTTCCGAAAGCATTCCTGCTCCAGTGCCTAAAACACTTTCTAAATGACTGGAAACTGAATAAGAATTTTAAAACCTCATAAAATACCTTTGAAATTCCCTAAAAGTTTATAGCAATACCCTGAAAATACCTGCCACGCTGTCTGGAAATAATACCTTCAATTTGCTTCAAATGCCGCTGCCAGTGTTCCAAAGTGTGCTAAAAGCTTATGGCAGTACTCGAAAATACCTGTATAACTGGCTAAAACGCCTATGAAGTACTTGATGTTCCTGAAAAAAGCACAATAATATGCTAAAATAACCTCAGAATTTTCTAAAATCGTACAAATACCTAAAATAGTCCTCTAATGGCTACAATACTTACCAAATGCCTTGAAATGTCTCAAATGGTTTTGATTGTGTTAAAAATGTACTAAAGGTCCGTGCTCATACCCGAAAACAGCTGTACCAACGGCTAAAATACCTTTGAAACGTCCTAACTTCACTGTAAATCCTGCTCCAGTGGTTAAAATACCTGAAATGCCCTTGCCAGTGTTCCAAAATGTCCTAAATGTCTATGTAAATGGTCTAAAATAGTTACACCAGGGGGTAAAGTGCCCTCAAAATATTCTACAATGCCCGCTCTAGTGTCTAACATTCTCTGGAAATATGTATACCACCACCCTAAAATACCTGCTTCGGTGTCTAAAATGACCGTACAAGCGTCATAAAATGTCTTCAAAGCATCCCGATATGCACCAAAACATTTGCCCGAGAAAGTGCGCATAATATCTTCGAAGGACTCAGAATATCTTCTAATATCCGCTAATGGTTATAAGTGGACCCTCCAAAATTACGATTTAAGTACTGTCCAGAGACCATGAGAGGGTTCTTCCAGGTTAGGTTAGACTTGTTAGGATCGATTAGGTTAGCTCAGAATGTTGGGTGCGAGGCTAGGGTAGGCGATGGCCGGATAGAATAGATAAGGGATAGTCTAGATTAGAATGGTCGGTATCAGGTTGGATTAGACGATAACATGAAAAAATAGAGATGAGAGTATGGTCTAGGTTATATTAGAATTGTGTGTGTCAGGTAGGCTAGATGATGATTTGATGGAGTACTTGATGAGGGAGGAGGTCTAAGTTATGTTGAAATAGTTAGTATCACGTTAGGATGGACGATGACCGGATGGAATAGACGATGAAGAGGATGGTCTAAGTTGGTTTAGGATGTTCGGTGCGAGATTAGGGTAGGTGACGGTCTAATTAGAATGGTTGATATCAGGTTAGGTTAGGTACAACCATCACTGAGGGGTTCTTACGTTATACCTATATCGCATATATGCTTTACAGCAGATACACTGAACGTACCCTCACAACGGACGTGCATATGTGTATACCGCTAGACCTACATCCCTAATGAACACTAAATGTTTCCTAGAACCACCCTCGAACACCTTCAACCCTTACCCTCATTAGCAGGTTCCTAGTTTTCCCTATCTCTTCTATGCATGCACGTTTTTCTGCCCATCAACCCTGTCTGACGTAGCATTTCACGTCGTTTCGCCTAGCTCTATCATGTATCACCATTTTGGTTGCCCGGAATCTCTCTTCTATAACTACTATGGTTGATAGTCAAGGCATGTTTTAAAATAATGCCGAGGGGTGTTATAAATAGAAAATACAACCTCACGCATTCGTTGTTTATGTAAAAAAAGGTTCTTTTAGTTTTCTGCAAAAAAGATCAATAAATATTCCTTGTGCAAGCCTGTATATTTCATGCAAAACATCTGAATAACATTTTAATACGACTTAAGGCGAGTGATATAAAACTGGATCGGGTAAATTTCGTTTCCTTAGTAAGTTATATGGTGGCCAAAGTTAACCCAAAAGACGGGGTAACTCAGGCCATGTTTTGAAACACCTGAACTCGCTTGTGTGATGTTTATATTATTATTTGCATGTAAAAGAAAAGACTATATACCGAAGAACTTCTATTACATTTTTTGGAAGTATTAGCGGAGGTCTTGTCGAACAAATTGAAAAATATATAATAAAGCGGCCGAAGTGGCCACATTTGACGGCTTTATGCTTCCTAATTTTATTTACTACGGGTCGGCATGATCGAACCCTTTAAAATGCCATAGAGCTTATCCCACTTATCAATGATATTTTCAATACTATACAATATCTCTCAAGCTTCCCTTGTCAGAGAGTGCTTTAGGTTTAGAGTATTAGGTTTTGAAAGAACCCTAAAGTTTGTTTTTAATTTGAATAAGTGTTTGCTATACTACTGCTGATATCTAAGTATTAAGAATGATGGTGAAATAAGTAATTAAATATATTTCGGCAACTTAATGACTCTCCGTCAGGTTGGCAACTACAGAACAGTTGGTTCATGGTCTGGCCCGCAACGAGTGAACTCGTGCTCCGCGCGCTGTATACTACACTGGGGGAGTTCATTCTAAAATTCCCGCGTTTACACACTCGTGAATAATAGTGACATGCACTATAATGAATAATAACCCTGTTATAAGTGGTATTGAAAGTAGTCTCCATTTGCCTTGAGACACCACTGGCATTCCTCGTCGTCACGATGTTGCAATTCATGAACAATAGCCAGTCTGTAGGGTTCCGATTTTAAATGTTTACCAGCTATATGAACAGAGATGTTTGAAACACCCACTTGCTGTGCAACACGTCTTAGAGATTTCTTTGGAGGGCGTCAGAACGATTCACCAATTTCATCAATGTTTTCCTCCGTTAGAAAATGTCTTATTCGTTTCTTAGGTTTAGCGTTTAACGATCCTGTTGTATTAAACCGATAAACCAGATATGTTATGGTATCACTCTTTGGAATTGGAATACCGAGAAATGTCTCCTGAAATTGTCTTCACAGCTGTCTACATGATTTGGTTTGTGTATGTGCCGTACATAAACATTTTTTCTAAAGGGTGAATTTTTCGTTAGGCATTTCAGTGGACTAATAAGACCAGCGACAATAATAATGCTCTAAAGTAATTCAGACGAAATACAGATGTTTAAATAAGCTTTCACTTTGCCACGCACAATGAAGAAGCTCTAGTCTTTATAAAAGGAGCAGAAGGCAGCAGCTCATATTTGACATTCGCCGCTAGTGAGCTAGCAAAAATGCTGAGGTTAATGCAGTGAAAGATAATCACGCATACACGGAATCCTGGCCTAGTCACCAAACGACCGCTCGGTATATTGCAAATAATGGAATTGGACTATGGAGTTCTCTAGTGATACATAATTGTATTATATATAATGTACATTTTTTATATTAAAGGAGTGAAACCAGTCATTTAATTTCTTAAAATTCCTGTTTACGCTGTTCGTATGTATAAGAATATATTCAAGAATATATTCTATTATTAATATTATGATCGTCATTTTATTTTGTTATATTTTAAGCAGTATCTTAGAACAGTCTTTATAGTTTCAATTAATTTGGTAACACTTGAATTTGGAGAGTTATAGACAGCAACGAGTTTGGACACTCCATTAACATCTTAGAATTGGGCCCTTACAACTTTGCATACAATTTCAAAACTGAACCTGTTAATTATTTTTAATCTGATGATATTTAGGTTATCTTTTGACAGAAAAGTATTAAAGCCACGCCTCCGCTTTTTCCACTAAATATAATAAGAGAATACTGATCTAATTTAAATGGACATTCCTAGTCTTTCTTAAGGCCATACTACGATAGAAACAATGCCCGTTACCACCTCGTTAAAGGTGCTTCAAAAGATCCTTCTTGTTAGATAAATACTGTGTATTGTTATGTAAAGGTCGAAACAATTTCCTTCCTTGTACCTTCGCTGTCGAGTCTCTGTTACCTAGCAGATTTGTATTATCTGCAAGAGTCTTAGTCAAAGTCGCAACTTGTGTGTCATCCTATTTATTTCTTGTATTCCAACTTCATGCATGCATTTACCTATCATGAATTTCTTTATCAACTGGCTTGAAGGAAATTATTCCGTATTTAGATGAAGAAATTGCGTTTGCAAATAACTATCATTTACTTCTTTTTTCATTATATATTTATTCACAAAAGCGAATGAAGTTAATTGTACGTACTTTCGGGTGCAAAAGAAAACAAAAAAAAAAACGTGCCGATATAACGAGCTGTGTTTTAAGTTGACAAGAGATTAGAAAAGCAGCTTCTCCCCATTCGTGGCTCCACCCAAACCGGTTAACTGTTCCAGGAACCCAAGTTGATTGGGGGCTTTCGCATAGGCCTTTTTGTGATGGCGGAAGTAGTATATACCCCGCGGCAGTCAGACGGTCAAAGGTCACCGTGGTGTCAAAGGTCAGAAGTTAAAAGTCATTGACGTCATTAAGGTCAGAAGGTTATTTGACCCTGATGACGTCATAGACCTTGAAACCTCTGACCCCGCCAGGGCGGAGCCGTCTATCTGCCGCGGGGCACATTTTTCTTTTTTTCTTTTTATTATAATGTATACAGTACAAGGTTACGATTTTTTAATTAGTTGTAAAAACAAAAAAGAGGTGTAAATATGTACAATACTGTATGATGACTTTACATTTAAAATTTAATGCAAAGAGTACAAGTATTTTGTTAATTACTGTTTTTTACTCTTGTGAATGGTTTTGATACATAATAATTTTTATGAACCTAGTTACATCATAATTATAGTTTATGCTGTTTACTGTGCTGCTGCTGGTAGCGGCGAACGATGGGGGATATTGTTGCTGGTGCTGCTGCTAGTGGCGCCTGCTTCGGGGATGTTGTTGCTGCTGCTGTTGCTGGTAGCGGCTTCGGTTGCGGGGATATTGTTGCTGGCGATGTCGCTATTGGCTACGACTGCGGGGATATTATGGTTATCATCGTCAACGTCGTGAGAGTTAGATGTGCTGTTATTGTTGCTGCTGCTGTTAAATTCGAAATCGATTTCACTATCGTGGGTTGCGGAATCTTCGTTATCACTTTCACCGAACACAATAGAGCGAAGCCTTTTATTTACGTTTTTGGTGACGCACTTAAACATCAGGTGAAAAAAGTTGTTGCTTACATCTTTTTGTAGTTTTGGCATGTACAGAGCGCTTGCCACAAAAATGCTGCATTTATTTTCGTTGCACTGTAGTATGTTGTATGAACCACTTTGTGTTATGCACTGGGCTAAACTTGGAGTTTTGGAGTTACTTGCGGTGATGGATAATCTTGCAGCGCTTTTATTACATGCGTTGATTAAACAACATTTAAATGCAATGTGGAATACCTCGACATTAACTGAACAAGAAGATGGTGGTGTTTCAAGTTTTATGATTACTGATTTTTCTTTAGGAGTATGTGGAAGTATTTCCATTGGACAGAAGTTTAAAACATTGGTTGACGTACTTTCCGTCGGCGTTTACCGCATCCGTCGTGTTAAAACAACTTGAGTCCAAACATTATATCTTACGTCGATGGAGTCTGTAAGAAGATCCATGGTGCAGTGTTTGGTGCTTCCGCTGACTGACTGATCTCCAGAGCTTGGTGCGTCGTCGTTAAATATAATTCTTTTGGTTACGATGAAGTCACGTAAAATATGACGTCGCTTTAGTCGTCATGTTGCGGCTATCGTTAACTTGTCAGGACCCATGCATTGGGCTGGTTCATGGTAACATATAAAACACTGACATTGTATGCGATAATGTTTGCACATACTATGTGGGCAAAACATTTTTAAGCAGTAAAGAAGCAGTTAATTTGAGAAGTATATATATATATGAGTGTGTGTGTGTTTACTACATAAACAAAATCTGAGGATAATTAATTATTTATATTTTTGTTCGATTCTCTCAAAGCTGTGGAGGTGTCGCGTTTTATTATTGTAGTACTTTTCTGAATTGATTTTTCGAAGTTGTGCAGCAGTCAAAGCTTCGAACCTTTGAGGTAGGAGTAGCTCTCAATTTTCTATATTTGCAAAAATTCTTCTCCCCTATTTAGTTTTTTGGTGACAAAGAGAGATTCTAGCAGGCACTTCTTACCTTCCACTAATTCATTTTCGACGAATGGTCTGGCTTCGGTATGGGAAGCACATCCTAAATTGTTGAGTACGGTAAACGTGTCCAAGGAACCTACGGTGAGCGGTAAATAAGCAGTTAATTTTTGAAGTAATATTTATATATATTTTTGTTACATCAACAACATCTGACGATACTTAGTTTTTTATTTTTATTCAAATCTCTCGAAGCTGTAGAGGTGCCGCGTTTTATGGTTACCCAGCGATTCTTCCCCGTTGTACATCAGGTAGTAGTTTTCCGAATTTATTTTTTGAAGTTGTGTAGCAGTTAAGGCTTCAAATCTTTGAGGTAGGAGTAGCTCTCGATTTTCTATAATGGCAAAAATTCTTCTCCCCCATTTAGTTTTGTTGGCAAAGAGAGATTCTAGCAGGTACTCCTTACCTTCCACTAATTCACTTGCGGTGATCGGTCTGGCTCCGGCATGGGAAGCACATCCCAAATTGTTAAGTACGGTGAACGTGTCCACAGAGGCCTCGATGGCGGCGGCGACGGAGTTGTTCTTGCAGTGAGCCATGGTAATGTGGCGACACTTGTAGAACACAAGAAGACAAACTGTGAGTAATGGAAGCGCTATACGCGGTATATATTAGCGTGCTTACGTAACACGTGATGTGGACGTGTTAGGTTACCCGTAAGCAAGAGATAATGATGTGGCGTGTGCGTCATCACGTGATGCTGACGTGATATTCATGTTTCGCGTGCGTGATCATATGAAGCTGCCAGCTGGTTGTGTAAGTAAAATCGTATTTCGTAATAGTCTTTAGGAGTGGTACATATGATATATTCCGTGTACTTAGAATAGCACATATTCTCCACGTCGTGTTTTACGCTTTGTAAGTATTTATTGTAAGCTATAATTAGATTGTTTACTTCGGTAACCTCCTTTGTTCGATGATAAAAAATTTCGTTGACAATAGGATGGAGTTTAAGTAAAGTTTTACATTCTTCTTCAATTAAAGATATACTGATTGAGTCGTCTCCTTAATATTGTTTTATTATAATGTTAGGAGTTCCAAATACGTATTTAACATCTAATTTTAATTTTTCATTCAGGTTTACATCCCATTTTACTGCTTCTTTTCTAGGATTTTCATCTATAAGGGTAGCACAAGTAATTATATTTTTCTAATCTGATAAATTGTTAAGAATAACTCCACGATCTTCGCCACATTTAGCAATAGTGATACACAGTTCGCAGGGAGTTTGTGCAGAAAATCCTACACTGAGAAACGTTTTTTGTGATCGGTCTAAAAAGTAGACGTTGCTTCTAATGCCAATTAAAGATGACAACTATTTTCCGTCCTCTTCTAGCTTGAGCTTCTTAGAGTCTGACTCGTTAACACTAAAATGAAAAAAAGCTATGTCAGATGTACGATTCGAACCCACGATTTTCTTTCGGAGAATTAGATCTTAAGTCTAACGTCTTAGACCGCTCGGGCAATCTGACTATAAATAAAATACATACCTTATCTCCATAGTTGCATGGCGAAAGGGAAAAGCACATTGTGAGATGGTGTTGCTGTCAGGTTGTATTAAGTACTGTTAAGGTGCGTTCTAAAAGATTGATGTACACGTCATAAGGAATGCAGTTTAATGATGATTCATGCTTTAACTCCTGAGGCAGACGTGAGACGTTAGGCTTAGGATCGCATGGATATGCATTTCTTTTATTTACGGTATCAGCGCACCATTCGGCAAGATTTAACACGTTTCTTTGAGCACAATTAAGAGTTTGTATTCTATGACAAGGATACATACAAGACAAAGAATTAAACATTACTGACGATTCGTCGTTTAATTCCAATTCTTCTATATTAATTACGGTTCTATTTGTAATTTTAGGAAGATATGCCATTCTTTGTTCTCCTTTAGTGAAAATGACAGTGAAAAGGTCTACGTTTCGAATTGAGTATGAAGGAAAGTTGATCGTAGTCAACATCACCATTGTTCCAGCGTAAACCGTGAATTTCTGAACTAATTTTTTTAGTAGTAGAAATAGTTTTATCAGATAACAAGCGTTCATCGTGAGGTGGTTTAAAGACCCAAGTCTGTACTTCACGACTTAAACCGCATATAGAAAGCTCTTTGATCACATATTCAAGTTCATTATTTATTAAAAAGTTAAAATGAACAAAACCGGTTCCTGTAGACATGTTTCTTTATTTGTTTTCAACTTAACACTGAAGTAGTAATAACTAGTGTACTTGCCTTATATTAACAATGTACAGGTTTGTAGCAGAACTTCCGCATTTGTTGAAAAAGCATACATCTTTGTTACATTAACGATGTGCAAGTTTGTAGAGGCACTGTAGTGGTACTAGTTCCGCATTTGTTGAAAAAGCATACATTTTTGTAAGTTTTTAAGATAAGATTGTCGTTGTATGTATAATCGGATATTCTAAATTTAGAGTAAAACTTTCGAAGGGGTAAATTACAACACCTGTGTATAGCATAAGCAATTACGTAATGTCCGCCTGTAGAGCTAATAGAGCTTTGTAATTTTATTTACCATAATTCCAATTATTTCCGCAATTACGGTTTAGAAAATGTGTAAAATGGTGAGAAAGCGGAGGCATTCCGAAACTGTTAAAATATTCCCCTTTGCCACATTTTGAAATAAAAATACCGATCCAATGTTTAAAGTAGTCTCGGGCATCCTTTCCCCAACCGGCTACAAAGCGAACGGAAAGCTTTGAGGCCTGACCATAAACCCATCTGTAAACGATTAGTAGGGTATTCCCAGCCCCCAACTATACAATACGTGGTCCTTTCTTTAGCTCCACCAAAGCAAAGCGTTGTTGCAATGTCATTTGTGTTGTTTCTTCGATTTCAGTACGTTTTAGCAGCTGTGACTGTTCGCGTGCTTTTCTGCCGTCTTTTAGTTAAATTTGTATCTGTATCTTCAGTGAAGCTATATAGTGTTTTACTTAGTGCAGTTTTGTAAATTTAGCAGTGTTTAATAATTTAATTAAGATGTGGAGAACTTGGGAAATGAACCAAGTTGCTACCCCTCCGGCCGCACCAGCAAATGACCCCCAACCGAGTACCAGTAGTGCCAGGACCACGAAGAAAAGAGTTACAAAAACTTTGAATAAGCAAAGCCAGATGTTTGTGTGTAATGTTCACGAATATGTAGAAAAGAACCATTTAGGTAAGGGTTCAATATCGGAGACCGCAAGAATCCTGAAGCTGGACAGAAAAACTGTGCGGAATATTATCCAGAAAGGTCCAGTGACTTCTAAAAAGCCAGGCAACAAAAGGGCCAAGTTTAATAAAGTGGACGATTTCGATTGTGACTTTATCAGGCGCGAAGTTTACCGATTTTATAATAAAGGACAATCGCCCACGGTCCGTGAACTATTGCAGCATTTGAAAACTGTAGCAGACTTTCCTTACGAAGAAACTACACTTCGCGAGCTGCTCAAGAAGCTGGGTTTTCGTTTTCGTCGCGTAAAGAAGAGGAGCGTGGTAATGGAATCTGCAAGAATAGTGGCTTGGAGATACCGATTCCTCCATAGGCTTCGGGAGTTGCGATCACAGGGTTTTAAGATCATCTATCTTGATGAGACCTGGTTCGACACTCACGACGTTGCTAAGATGGGATGGGACGACGGTACCTGCACCGTCGACGGTCACCGTCGTCACGAGGGAAACGTATTATGGTGCTTCATGCTGGAGGCAGTGACGGGTGGGTGCCAAATTGTCTTTTTTTGTCAGCCAAGAACATTGGAGACTGCAGAGCTGACAGTCATGATTAAATGACAGCGGCAGTTTGCGAAAAATGGTTTTTGAATAGTCTGCTTGCAAACTTGCCAAATAACACAAAATGTGTAATAATAATGGACAATGCAAGCTATCATTCGCGGCAGCTATTTAAAATTACCAGCATGAACACGAGGGTTCATGATATTATTTCCTTCATGGAAGAGCGGAATATACCGGTACCGAACCCCGTTCCCATAAAAGCCGTCCTTATACAAACAATCCGATCTGCAAACATAGCCAAAAAGTATGTAGTTGATGAACTTGCAGCTTCTCGCGGTCATGAAGTTTTGTGTCTTCCACCCTATCACTGCATATTTAATCCTATAGAACTAATATGGGCCCAACTGAAAGGATTTGCTAGGAAAAACAATGTGACACCAACTTTAAGTGCCAGTGTATGTGAGCTGTTACGTGAGGGAACTAAAAAAATTGGCTCCCAGGTTTGGGCATCTTGTGTACAGGATACTATCAAAATTGAGAACAAATACATAAGTCACGATGCAGACAGCAGCCAAGAGAGATTTGTGATACATGTAGGAGAAAGTGACAACGACGAGTAAACGTAAGTTCAAAACTTTATTTTTAACTATAAATTTACAGTCCTTTTCTTGTGTTTCATAATTTATTCAAATTAACTCGTAGTTTGAAAACAAGCCATGTTTACTTCCTCTTACCAAATATCAAGTAGGGGAAGTATTGTGTTCCGCGCAAAATTTTGATGTAGAAATTTCACCGGAAATACACGTTTTGAGCTCATTGAATCCAAAAAGGCATTTTTAAAAGCTCTGTGTTTGTGTTTATGAACAGCAAAACAAAAACTAAAAGTCGCTTAAACACCAAACTTTTTCGGGAAAATCCCCCCTCCCAAACTACCCATTACGTGAAAAAATGTTCGTTATTGTTTTGAATTTCTCAAAAACAGCTATAACGATTTTTGTATTAAAATAGTACATGTTTAAGATATTTGCATGAAAAATAAAATGTGTATTTTGAATTTTATTTTCTGGGTATAACCTGTAAACTCTTTCTCATTCTCAACTTTCTGTATAACTGGTAAACCGTAAGAGATATACAAAATCTTACTGTGAGTAAAATGCAATCTGTTTATGTCAAATTGTGTTAATCGTTTCCGAGAAATTGTTTGTTACTGGTTTGAGTTTTGAAATACTTGTACTTTTTACAAATTGCAATTCCCTATTTGTATTTATCTCGTGGTCATGCTAAGAGCATGGAATTTCAAAGTCATAATATATATTCATCTGTTTTTAAAAATCTGACTATCGCTTTAGCCTGTGTGCCCTTATAATTACAAATATGCAATGAAAGTTTATCTCGTTTAAGAAGCAGTAGATAGAAGAATAAGCTTTCGTAAAAGTAGTTATAGAAGAGTGAGTAGAGATAATCATGTGAATATAACACATAAGATTCTTTATTTTCTTTCTTTTGTCTTCCGTATTCTTACTTGTCCTGCATTTTATAATACAGTTATTAATTTAATTAAACACAAGCTGCTATGTAATAAATCTCACGGATCTTGAACAATATCCAGTTTCTTTTTATTTAAGTTTATATTAATAAAACATCGCTGTGAAGCAAATTTATTATAAATTTCAAAAGTACGAAAAAAGCACCTATCTCCCCAGAGTGACACAAAAAACTTGCGTTCGTTTTGCTTTTTCACCTGTTGCTTCTTTTTTAACTTTCACATATATAGTGTTTTTGTTTACATCTTCTGGAACTTGGTTTTTCTACATTCTGTGGTTGTGAGACAGACAAAATAAAGAATACTTTTACCATAGCACAGTAATAATTACAATAAGCCGAACTGCAAATATACAGCCCGTACTTATAAAAATTAGCTATTAGGGTAAATAACAATAAAAATGATAATTTTGTTTGGGAGTAAACGTTCCTTTAAAAATAAATTCGTATTAATGCATTTTAATTGTTTAATGATAGTCCAACAACCTACAGTTTATTTGGGACGCGTTTCTAAGTGTCTCTCGGATATGTTAACATGCATTTCCATTCTTGTAGCGTAATGTAAGTTCAGCTCTTCCTGAGTCATACGCTAAAGCGTTCCTAACAGAAATGTAATTATTATGCGATGCATAGTTATTTACTGCATTTATGTGTAAAGTAAGCAAGACAAACTGCATGATTGTATTTTGTACATGTGGAAATCGGCGGCAAAGTTTTGCTTTCAAATACTATTTTAAACCTTGGCAACAACGCACATGTGTATATGGTTGTCACTAATGTTTATGAGTGCTTGCGGTTAGGGGAGGTAGGGGACAAGTGTTTGGCTACTGTACAAAGGCCGCCGCTTGGGGATCCATAGACTGCGACAACCTTACCAGGCTTACTAATCGGATCTGTGTTTGCTACTAATACAATTGGAAAATGTCTATGTATCCGTTTAGGTAATTGGTCACATGCAAAAATGCCTAAAACATATGGTCTAGTATGTGTGTTGGTAGATAAATATTTTCTTATTTGTTCGGTGTTCATGTTACGTAAATTGATCTGTTTGCATCAAAATCTAATACCCGTTGATATTCGGAAGCTGCTTCGGTTAAAGCCGTTGTAAAACCTACATTTATTGAAACATTACCGTGATGTAATCCTGAAACATGGGTTTCGTTAGCACTTTTATCAGGCGTTAAATCAAACATAAGAAACGTGTATCCGTTTCGATAATCTTTTCTCGATATTGTATGTCCTTTGTCCTCAGGATTTGAATCCCAAGCTTTAGCGAGGGAATTAAAGCATTTAACGTATTTTTACTTGTAACATCAGGAGTTAGAGGTTGCGCAGGAAACGGTTGTTCATTTACAAAAAGTTGAAAAAAATTAAAGCTTAAATGTAAAAAATTGTACGGATTTTTTATAAAATTACCGCTATATGCAGTATCTGACACAAATCCGACTGTGATTCTGCGAGGTGCTTTACCCACTAATATATCATGAAATTTGTTGCTTATTGTTCCTTTAGGAATGTTAAATGGTTGAACATCTACCTCGTCCAATATTAGTTTACCGTTAAGTGTACAAAAATAGTTTTGATGCGCTAAAAGCATGGAAGCGGAAGGATAAATACACGTTGCGTTAAGTGTAGCACCCGTAATTATAGTCTTTCCTTTAATTTCTCCAACAGCTATAAGATGATATTCTGGAGTAGACGGAGTCAGTTTTATCGTCATGTCTACATTGTTGGGAATATATTTTTCTTGAGAAAATAGCGAACACGATAATCTACCCATTAATTCAAATTCTTGACTATCTTTAGTATGTTCGAAGCGCCATTTTAATCCTTCATTGCTATCGAAGGTATCAAAAGCACCTGCTGTATTCTTTTTCCAAAGTGACATTTCAAGCCACGAATTTTGTGATTCGGGTGAACAATTAACAATCGTACTATATACGTTTTATAAGGGTATCCGGGTTGTGGTGCAGTAACAGTGACATTATTTCACATTACTTATATTTGCTGGAACAGTGAATTTAAAGGCTTGTTAACCAGAGTGATTTTATTTGCATCTTTTAACTCTTTACCATCGTGGCTAACATTTTTTTAACGTAAATATAATTCTATTTGTGAACCGTCGATGTACGCATCAGCATTACCTTTATAATGAAAGACGAGGGGCGAATTGTACGATATTACATTTTGAGGATGCAATTCAATTACGGTATACCGATTTACGCTAGTTTGCACGGGAGGTTCTTCAAAAAAATTAAATGCCGAATTTACATATACTTTAGATATTTTGCAAATATATCAGGTCTTTTTTGTTTATAGTTTTACGCTTTCTCTGTTTCTTTTTCTTTGTTATTTTAGATTTTTTGAACCCTTTATTGCGTCTTGCACTTCCTCTTTTTAACTGTGTTGTTTTACGTCTTCTACGAACTTTTATTTCTGAACCGAACATTGAATCCAAAGCCTGATCTGTTTTTCTCTTTAAATTCGATCCGCCTTCTTTTAATCTATTATTAAGTGAAGACTTGAAAGGTTTTTGCGAAATCACGTCCGATAAAACATTTCCACCAACGTTTAGTAGTTCTTTACCGACTGAATTTGCAGCGCTTTTAAAGTACGGAGACATGTATCTAAACAAACTACCTAAAGCACCAAAAAGTCCGCGTCCTTTTTGAAAGCGTCTACCTTTATACAATACAAAATTATCGCTATGTCCTGTCTGATTAAGAAAATATTTAATGAGCTTACGATGAACCATAAGGTCTAAACCAAAGTACTACAGCCGAATAAAATCCGTTCATAAATGGTAATAATTCGCCTATTGCTGTTCTTAAATCAATTTGTATAATTTGGAAACCATGCTGAAGAACAGGAACCCAGTTTAAAGGTACAAACGATTTTTCCATTGCTAGATGTTTATGATCAACATATTTCGACAATTGTACTTTCGGTAATTTGAGCAAACGTATCGCTTACTATTTGAGATTCTATAATATTGCAGTATATAAACATTGCGTACGGAAATGATACGTAAGGATTCATTGGAATATAGGCTCGTTTAATTTTAGTAACTTCGGTTCGAGGTGCAAATCCTAGCTGTCTGCTTAAATCCTGAGAAAGATATAATTCGCGCATTATATTATCGCTAACTGCTCTTTTAACTTTCGATTTTGCTGTCTCGTCATTAACTTCGATGTCATGTTCATTTAATTTAGAATCTGCATTAGATGGTGAATAGAATCGTTTTCGATATTATTTACATCCGATTCCGAAACGTCTGCTTCATTACGCTTTTTGTTTTCTTTTTTCTTTTCTACAGCAGTCGAATTAACGTGAACAAAACCGGTGTCCTTATTGTATAAGTAAAACTTGCTGATATGACTTTCCTTTTTAATTGTTTCGTTAATTACCGATAGAAGCATAACATTATCTGTTATAGTAGTTTCACTTAATTCATAACGAAAATCTATTTCTTGAGGAAGCCCTTGTTCAGGTTTATAAAGCATTCGTCCTTTAATGTAATTACCACCTTTAGCGATGTTTAAAAAAGAGCCCGGATAACGGATTTTTGTAAGTGCCACTTCCTATTTACCTCGAAGAACTACCCGTTGCGGTAACATGTTCCAAAATTGAGAAGTGGTATTGTTATCGAAAACATTTGAAGAACCTTTACTTGTTAAGGTAATAGAAAATGGTTCGGTACGTATCATTATAGTGACGCTATTTTAGAATGTTTAATCCAGGAATTAAATTTGTCAGGATAACCTTTCCACTTTACCAATACTTCTATACTACGACCTTTACCTCTCATGACTAAGATTTTATCATACTTGTAAAGTTTCGGAAGACACACTTTTTGTAATTCTTCGGTGCAGAATATACCGTTTATTTCTTCTCCAGATAAATCTTTTAATTTTTAAACTATAGGTGTACTTTGAATTATTTGCTGTATTAGAAGTATCTCATCAGTCCAATTGTGTTCATAACCTTTATCAAAACGTAATTTGGCTTTAAAATTCTAACATGATCACCAATTCTGAATTGTATTTTGGGTAAGGAAACTGATTCAGTAAGCCGGCTTTTGTACAGGTTATTGTACACTTTTAAAATATTTGAGCAATTTACCTGAATTGGTGCCATTTTGATTGATCTATGGTAAGAGCTATTATATGCTTGTAACAGGCTAGCTAGTATATCTACATACGTGTATGTGTGTTTATATGTAAAGTATCGCCACATTTTAGTTTTTAAAATTCTATTAAATCGCTCTATAAGACTAGCGTTTACATTGTTATTAATTGTCTAATGAAGTATTCCTTTAGATTATAAAAACCTCTGAAATGTTTTATTTGTAAATTCAGTTCCTTTATCGGTTTGAATTCTTTAGGAATCCGTTTACATCGTTCGAATATAAATGCAAATATTTTAAAATTTCACCACCGTTTTTAGTTTTTAAAGGTAATGCCCATGCAGATTTGGAGAACACGTCTATAAAAGTTAAAATATATACGTAACGTTTGTTATATTTAGAAATAGTATCTAAAACATTTAAATCGCTTTCCCAAAGATCATCAATATAAGTTACATGATACGTTTTTTTATCGGTTTGTAAAGAGTGTAACTTTCCTGTGCTTGAAGATAATATTTAATTTTAGCTTTAGAAATCCCTGTAGCACAACGCAATTTTTGTATGGTTCCAAGTCCTGCATAATCATCAAACTTGGAATAATATTTGTGAAGTAGCGATGTTTCTGCTCGTGTTAAATTATTTTTCGCCATTTATGAGAACGTAAAGTGTAACTGGGTGTTTGTTTCCGAATACGTGAAGGGTAAGGTGCAAACCTAACGTTTGTATCATAATCCTCGCTGTCGGAGGTTTTTCTATCTTTTTCTTCGTTTTTCTTCACCACTTTATTACTTTCTCTTTTTACGGGCTGTGTTAATGCAGGTTTCGATTTCCTTTTCTTTTTTGGGGGGTTTAATACAGATGTAGATTAAGGTTGCTCGAATTATAATAACTTTTGTTCTTCTTCTTCTTGCATAGCTTGAACATACGGTTGACGTAATTTAGACATTACATCGTGATAATAAGTTAGTTTATGCCTAAGCAGACTCCATTTATCGTCAGCTGACAAGTTTAATTTTTTTATTTTATGAATATTCTCTATTAAATTGGATAATGTTTTATCTATAAGGTGGATTTTTTTCGTTTTCCGGTTGTGAATGTAACAACATAATTTGCTTAGCGTATTTCATGATGACGGTATGAACTTAGACATAGGAGCACTAACTAACGCACTTAAAACAGGTATAATAAAAGCAGATAAAAAGCCACCTTTTTGTAGTATTATTTTCTTCTTTTCCTTTAATGAAGTGTTTCTATTAACTAATCTTCTCCAGGTAGCTTATACCTTCTTAAACGACTTTTGTATTTGCTCGATAGAGGTATAGTTCCTTTACTAACGTTTAACACGCATTCGGTTATTGCTTTAAGTAATTTAGAATCAGCAGCTTTTAGTAATTTCGTACCTGATTTAGAATTTGCTTTCCTCAATATAAACAAAGCTCCACATTGTTTCGCTATTACGGGTGAAGATAATTTACAGACTTTTTTATAAGCTAATGGAGATAGTTTAGGAACTAGACGCATAGCCAAGATTCTTCATAAATGAACTTTATGTATACTATCGACGCTATTTATTTACTTTGGTCTGAAACAAACAAGACGTTCGTTAGGTAAAACACCAATTCGATATCGTAAAATATCGGGAGTATGTTGTGTACAATCTAATACCGAATAACCGTGCGGGGTATCAATGGCTTTGTTAAAATCTTCTAAAAGAAATGTTTAACTTCTGGGTTCGAGTTGCTGAAACAGTTTATCTATTTGTAACTTATCTCTGTTATTTTTAAAAACTATAATATAATTTAAATTTAAAGGCATCGTTCTGAACTTTTTTCCTTGAGGAAAAATGTTTTTAAAACGTATACGATTCCAAATTTTTTACGATGCGAGTCTTTCGTAAAAAATATAGACACATCATTATTGTCTGTTTCATACATTAGATCGGCTAAGATAAGTAAATCCCTATTTTTACATTTTCTAAATCTGGAACACCTTCGTGGGTACGTACGTTAAATGCACAATTGTGAAATTCGCGACCAAATTTTGGTGAATAGTCACGTGGTTGACACCATAAAGCTCTTTTTATCGGATTATTCTATAAACAATTAGCATGCTTGAATAATATTTTTACAAATGTAGACTTACCGCAATGCGAAGGACCGGCTACCTGCATGGTACTTGGAAATTTAAATTTCACAGCTGCTGAATCCACGGTTTCCGTGGGTATAAAATGTTCTTCATCATCGTAGTTATAATTTTTGCTATCGGAAGTAATAGTACTTTCTTCATCATTACCGTTAACATCACCATCATCATCATTTTTCATTTCCACGGTTTCTCCCGAATCGACCTGTTCTAAAGGCTTATACACAACCACATCTCGTTTTTTCTTTGTATACGGTTTATATCGAGTGTCTCTTCATTCATCTTTATTTAAAGGCTTAGTGTCTGTTAATAAACGAGAAGTTAAACGAATTTTATTTTCAATGTCATTTTGATTTTTAGTTTCGCTTTCTTGTCTATCTACCTGATGTTGCTTATGATAAGGTGTATATCGTGTGTGTCTCCAATTGTCATTTTTAAACTTAGTTTTTAATTTATGGTTAAAAACATTGTCATCTACACTTTCTGACTCAACATTTAAATGTTTGTCGTCGGTTAATAAACGAATTTCATTTTCTTGACTAGCTATTTGTTGCTGTTTACGGTATGGTGTGTAATGTGTGTCTTCGATCGAATTTTTGAGTTTTGTTTTCAAATCATGATTAAAAGTATTATCAGGTAACTGTATGTTCGTAGTCAAATTTTCAGAGTCAAGTAGATCATGCAAAGTAGTATCTAAATTTGTGCGCTTACCACAGTTTCGCTCCTTGTAATTCTTCTTCTTTAAAGACAATTACGTGTACTTAAACATTTCGATGCTGATTCTTTAAAGCGTTTATAATTGGGATTAAAAAGTGTTTCAGAGTTTAAACTTTTGAACGTCTCTTCTTTTTTATGGCGTTTCAGCGAATTTAATATATTTATTTCTTCAGCTTTACGCTTTATATGTTGAAAAAATGTTTCAATGTTCAAAGGCTCATATTCTTTTAAATGTGGTTGGTCTTTTATTTGTTGTGGTATTAAAGCATTTAGATTCACGTTTTACGCGTTGAAAAATGGTTTCAATATACAAGGGATGAAACTTTGTTAATTTAATTTCCTGATCAAAATCATCGGTAGCCGGTCTTTTATTCGATTTCTTACTACCACGATCTAACTTTAAATATTTAGCATTAATTTTTAATACGTTTTTATTAGCCGAAAGTTTATTTTTTACTTCGTTATTATTATCCCATCTCGGGTATTTTACATCGTATGAGATAAATTTGTCGCTAGCAGGAGGTTTTGGAACTCGTACTGTTTCGGTATTACATAAATTGTTAACGTTATAATGTAAAACTTCCTGTTCAGGTAACATGCAATACCATTATGATTGCTTAATCGGTTTGCCCAATACACGGTCTTTTAGACCCGTATGGCACTGTGTCAAAGTCAGAGTTTCTTCTACGTTTAGTAACTATCATACGGAAGCTTTTAGTTGTAGGTTCTGTGACCAGCCTCCATAATGGTTTCCTAGTAATTTGCATATTATTAAGATTAATTGATAGAATATTCTTTTTAATACTACATCACGCATTACTTGTGTATTTACTTTATTTAGATTAGCACAATTTAACGTTATTTCTTTAATTTTACACATTACTTTAATATTTCTCCATAACGTATCCTGTAACCGTAACGTTTAGGTCTTGTAGACACAAATTGATCGATGTTAGCATTTTCGCCATATTTTTCTAATTAGTTTGTCATACAACCTAAAAACGGACCGGTAGCAGGCATCCATTGGTTAGGTTTCCACGTAGCGATAACAGAATAGGTGTCAAAATATAGCACACGTCTACCTAATTGTTTTAAATAACTATACAGTTCCAATCGAGCGTGTGCAGAGTGTACGCAGCTATAACAACGTTAGTTATCGGATATAATTTTGGGCTTACCTTCACGTATTTCCACACTACGTACATAATTGTGTCTGTCGCCGGAAGATACGTTTGTACTTCTACACTGGGATTATTTAATAGCTCTATCAGTAGCGTATACGCATTTACTAACTCACAAGTAGGTAGATTATCTCTTTGCCCGTATTTACCTCAAAATGAATTAAGCATAAACACAGCCATTTCTCGCTTTCCGAATTTCGAAAATATTGTATCGTAATTTAATTTAATTCCCTCATTTGATTCAAAATCGTTAATGAATTGAAGTTTTTTATCGTCAGTATTGCAATAAGAGGGCCACCCTGAAGCCTCAGTTTTTATTTTTAAAAATTGGTTCACGCAATTCTCAAATAACCCTTTTTTCTTTGATTTCAAATTATACTGCACCATGTCATACTCCTATATTTCATATATTTCCAATACAACATAATTTTCTTGAAGGGCTATTTTTACCTCGTCAATCACCTACGTTCCTGAAATACTTCTTTCTTCATCGTTATGATCACAATCGTTTTGATTTTCTAATTGTGCGCATGTCATGCATGACGAAAACATTAGTTTACGTTAATTTGCACAGGTAAAACGACATGGTAAAGGTTTGCAAACGGTAATATTTTGCATTTGATTAATCCACCTTTTACATTATTTAAATCCGGAAAGTCTTTACAATATATTTTTGGATGTCCAACCGGATACGGTTTTGTCTTATTTACAAAGGGATATAAACTACAAACATCATAGTAAAATATCTTTTCGTCTGTACCTGTAATTTCATAGTATAATTTAGTACAATTTGTACGTCCGCAAAAAAAACGTATTTCTAGGTTCGAGGGGTTCTGGAATTTTAAATGCTTTTATAAACTGAGATAGAGCAACGTTTGACCGACTTAAATTATTAAAATCACATTCGCACATTTCAATTACTTTGTATCCTGCTTCTTTTATGCTTTTAATTACCCTTTCTGTAGATTCGAACCTAGAGTTCATTGTTTCGCTACCGGTAATATAACGTACGGTTGATCTATTAACGAAACAAGTTTTACAACGGTGAAAATAACATCCTTGGAACATGTATACATATTTATATTGATCATCTTCTCTATATCAGTCAACTTTGTGATTTAAAATTTTCACTTCACGATCGTTAAGTGCATGCCGTATGGTAATATTTTCGGTTTGTTCTAACCAGCTTAACCATATTAAAGAGATTGTTTATCCGCTAAACGGTAACCACCAAGAGGAATAATGGAAATGGTATCTTTAGGCATAAAACGATGTCTATACACATTCATGCAGGCATTTGCTGTGGTTACACATTCCCTGAAAGGGTCAACCTTATTTTCCTGCATAAATTCTTTTCTAAATTTAGACACATCAAAACACAACATTTGTATATCCATTTGACAATATGTAACAATTTCTTTTTTTCATGTTAATTTCGTAATTAGAAGATACCTTTTCAACGTACCATTTTTCGAATATTTGTCTATCTTCCAGTCATTTTGTCAGGACAAAAATATTGTTGATCGGGCATCACACCAACGTAGTTCTGATTTTCACTTGTATTAAATAGGTAAGGGAAATATCGTTTAACTCATTTTAATCCAAACGTTTTTGAAAATTTAGCAAGTGTAAACGGAATAAAGTTCAACGAATCTATAAATGTTATATTTTGATATTTCATTTTGTATATACGATTTCCATTCATGATCAACTCTGGAGTCCATTTTAAAGTATCGACCATATACTTAAGCAACAAGTGATTATCGTACGACTTTAAATTGTGGGCAATAACTGTTGAGTTTTTAAATGTGGTACGTGGCAAAGTAATATATTGAAACAATTCACGCACTGGATGATTTAGAAATAACCAATCTTTTATACCACAGTGTTCGCAGCTATACATTTTTTCAAAAATTTCTATACACCAATTACATGCCTGATATAGAGCACATAAATTTGCTTCATGTGCACAGGTATTCTTTCGAGTGCCAAACGGTTTCTCTTGCATACACTCGAAATCGATGAATAAGAATAAAACATCTTTATTTAACTGCTTACCACGATATGGATTGATATAACATTGATGAGTATCTTCAACATATCTTTTACAGACGGTACAATATATCTCCTTACAGACATGAGCAACCTTTCTACGTCTGAGGTTATATAAACGGTTACATTTAGGTTTAGCCTTTTCAATGTCACACACCGACTTCCCCGCAGGATAAAACACACCTTTTAATAAATGATTATCGTAACACGTTTTACCTTTAAAATCACGGTTACAGGATGAACAAGCAATGTAATTTTCAAATGAAGTATCGCAAAGCAGATGGAATTTGGAACAATCATAGTCACAGCGATGCAGTTCCTTTTTATTTTTTGAAACTAAGTTACATCCTCTGCAATAATATTTGCATTTAAATGCTCTATGTAAATCTACTATAGCATTAAAATGATTATCGTGATATATTAAATCAATATATTTAATATTACTCTTATTATTTATTGTTGACTTATACAGGACTTTATTTCCACAATGTCCATCAAAAACATTAAAACAATAATTCTTTAAAGCAATTTCAAATGCTTTTGCATCATCTATACTTAAATTCATAGTTTCTATTAACTAAGCCAGTCAATAGTAATGCATTACGCTTTTGCATGCATTCAGTCTTTTTACTGAATTATATCCAGGATCATTATTAACTTTAGCCAAACACACAGCTATCGCTCTAGGTAAACAAAGAGCATCGGTATTTTTAATAACAATGATACCTTTATTCTTATAACAAAGCTCACATTCGTTAAAACATTCTCCTTCTAATATACGTGTATACACACACGTAAATTTTAGTGTACCATTCAAGAAACGAATTTTGATTACTTCGCAAAGTAGTTTCAATAGAATTTAATATAACATCGATATTTATCTGATCAAAACGTCAAACACTAATATTAAAATTTCTGTTTGGATAAGCCGAATTAGATATAGACATTCCAAAATAACTTGGTTCGTTATTTAACAATTGTTCGTTTACAAAATTCAAGTACTGAGTAAATATCCAATGAATCCACTCATTTAGATGTATTTCTTCTTCGTCAACGGGGATAGGGTCAACTATTACTTCAGTTTCGGAATATCCGGAATAAAATCTATTTAAAGTCCTATTTCTTGTTCGTACGATAGTAAAAGTCATGATTAAATAAAACTTACCAAAGATGTATGCTTTTTGTGGACGTCAAAGATGTATGCTTATTTCTGCGGTCAGTGTAGATGTTAATTTTCGCTAACAATTTACAGCACTTTTATACCTCGCTGCGTTGTATAAAGCAGATCGATACTCGTAAGTATTGCAACATACACATCTGGTTGAGTTATTGTCGGAATAGTTTACTGAAATGACGCAAATAAGTGATGTGTTACATCAGCCGCATGTGGTTAGATCCTGTTTAAACGCACAGTCATGCAATGTTTGCAGAATTGTCGAGAGAGTTTGCTGGAATGACGCCAATGTGTAAGTTGTTATATCAGCTGCATCTGGTTATAACTTGTTTATACGCACAGTCATGCTGTGTTTGCACAATTGTCGAGCCGGTTTACTGTAATGACGCCATTGTGTAAGTTGTTGCATCAGCCACATCTGGTTATAACAGGTTCACACGCACAGTCATGCCAGAGTTATTACTAATATTGGCTGGCTTCACGCCAAACGCTACATACGTTATTAACATGTGTGGTATTATTCGCTAGCATGAGTCTTCGAACTGAAGACCGCAATTAAAAGGTTATTACGGGTGACTGCATTGACGTTTACATGTGTTAGCCTTATTCTAATCGTTTTTACTACCATATAAAAGCACCAGCTATCATTCCATGTTATAACCTCTTGTGATAGTCATACGAGTCACGTCCCTCTGTCTCTCACTCTCTATACATCTTCAAAATGTTTTTTAACTTTGAGATGAAAAAAATGATGAGTGCTGCATGCATTGGTAGGTGTGCTAATACTCCGCTAAACCTGTCGACAAAGAGAACAACCGAAGCTCCACTACACTTGTCGACACAAGTAAAGCGGAGTAAAAGCGACATGCTTCCGATTACTACGTCAATTCTACGTACTCTGGAGGTTTCTCTTAACCAACGAGAACACAATTTTCTTAAGTAACGACGGTTCGGTTCATAATAATAATGAAGATAGTGATAATTGTAATGATGATGGAAATGATAATAATGACAGCATGCAAGGGTTTACCATGATTTGGCCTTTCAGTATGAATTTGTAGGTACTAGTGTTCTTCACCCAGTCAAAATTAAAACCGGAATTTTGATACCATGTCATATACATACCTCTGTCAAACCACGCAAAGTTTTATCTGTGTCTACTGGTCTTAAGATCCAGGTAGCAAAAGGATACTGCGTTAGAGTAGAAAATTATAAGACATTGCTGCGACGAAAAGTGACTGTTTTTTCAAAATTATTATGCGACAACAAACCTCATTTATTGACGATAGACCTATTTAATCACTCGGACATGTTGTGTAATGTACCAATGTATACAGATATAACACCGCTCACATTTCATCCTTATAATGTACCAAAGGTACATTACACATTATTCGAGTTAGTTGATAATAACTGTACCGATTGTTAGTTTTATTTTATCGAACATCCACCGCATTAGTATATCAATCCGCCACAGTATTATTTCATCAATCATTTACAGTATTATTGTTATTATTGTTATCCTAATAAAATGTAATAAATAATAAATAAATGTTTATAGCTACATAATTCCTTTATGGTTTGTTTTGTCATCATCGCTGTAAAACATCATCACCTTCTCCATTTTCATTTTTTCCTACTTCCAAACTTGTTAATAATAGGTCATCGTTATCGTAATTAACAAATATTTCTCGCGCTTCTTTAGGTTTAATTGCACACGCGTTAGAGTTTGTTAAGTTAAATATTAAACCTTTTAACACCGTGACATATTCATGCATCGTGTTTACAGTAACCTTTATTTTATTAACTATCAATTGGTGATGCATGACCTTGTGTTGCCTAATCTCTACAGCCTTTTTCATAACATCCACTACTTCACCCGCTTTTTGCAAATTTTTTTTAAGATGATCGTTATCTTCCAAAGGCGTATCTATTTCATCGTTTAAATCTGCAACCTATTGATTACATTCACGTTCTAACTTCTGCTTAACTTTGTTAATAGAAGTTTTGCATTTTTCGGCCACTACTTTTCGCAATTTATTTATCGACACACGGCCGGTTTCGGCCGCAGTAGTAGTAGTACTAGTACCGCTACCGCATTCTGATTTAATATTTAACGTACCTTCAGCAGACCATGTAGCTCCACGCTTAACTCTAACTGATACGTGTTTACCACCTATGTTTAAATCCCATTTACCACTCCCGCATTTTCCGAGTACATAAACATAATTATCTGAAGAATACGAGTTCATATCGTCGATCATATTATACAATAATACTAATTCAGTTTGTTCCTTAGTTAATTTCTAATTTATTCCTATACCTTGCGGTAAATTATAATTATGTATTAATGTTTCACAATTCATTAGTTTAACTAAAATCGATTTATTCTCATTTGACAACATTAGAATAGGGGTAATGTAAAATTTACAACTACCATTATTGTGTGTTAAAATTTCTATCCATTCACATACTTCGTTCACTACGAAACCGTTTTCACTTTGCATATTACCTACATGTAAATTCCCATAAAATATTTGCCCGCAAAGATTACCATAAGAACACCTCGTGACAGGATTTAAACACGCATGCACATTTTTTAAGCTCTCGATATTCAGCGAACTATCTTTAAACATGCATACGCTATTGTTCTTATAAATGCACGAACAATTAGAAAGCAATCCATAGTCTTTCGGACAAATGGTAGCATTTTGCAAATGTCCTGTATTATCATTTACGGTAATTCCACACCTACCAAACCTCACGCAACTTGCTTCTGCACCTGTTACGGCGCCCGAAACAACTACAACAAAAGACATGACCACCACCTTAAACATGATGCTCACCCGAAAAAACATTAAAGTTCACGTGCAAAACATATATATACCCACGTGAAAGTCACGTGATTCAACCCATATTGCACAATAAAGCATTACCACATATCTATTAATAAATATAACGTCATCAGTATTGGCGCACAAAGCAAAAGTCGTCATTTAAGTAGCTAATTACATGCAAGCCGCATTTATCTTATAACATCCTGGCAACAGCGAATCGACTCAGTATAGCGTTATAGCTATGCCTATTCGCATCGCTGCACGCCCCAGCACGAGTAACACCGGCAAGTATCGCTGCTATCAGGTAGTAAACAAAAATAACCGCATCTTATGCTTACCATCACACACACAATAGTCTTTGTTTATTATTCCTCATAAAGCTATAGCAATGAGCATGGAAGAAGTGGACAGGGTCATCTACAAGTACGTCGGCAACCAGCAGCAACTCTCCAACCTCAACTCCGACGAACGACAGGTGCTGTCGTCACTTCCACTCACCTTGTTACATCATCCTCCTCTCGACGTGGACGTGGTGTAGAACAGTTTGAGCGACCAGTGTCAACAAACCTTTGCGCAATATCGCCGCTGCAACAAACATTTTAATCCACCTTCCTGGGAACTCGCGTGGATGGTCTCGCACCTTTTGTTAAAAATTGTCACTTTTGTGTATCACCTCACAAAGAACATTAAAAGCAAAAAAAAAAAGAATGTGCCCCGCGGCAGGTAGACGGCTCCGCCCTGACGGGGTCAGAGGTTTCAAGGTTTATGACGTCATCAGGGTCAGATAACCTTCTGACCTTAATGACGTCAATGACTTTTAACCTCTGACCTTTGACACCAGTGTGACCTTTGACCGTCTGCCTGCCGCGGCGTATATACTACTGGCGGATATACATCAGGGGCTAGAAACCAAGGCAGTTTTACATTAGTGGAGAAAACAAATCAATCCAGCTTTATTAATTGGTCTTCCTTTGGCAGGAAAGGTAGAAGCAGAATGAAAAGTATTTAAGTCAACATTAAGGTATATTATCTCAAGAGAGGCTGAGGATGCCCTGCGTTTTACCGGGAAAATTGGAGTCATGTGGAAAATTTTTATGAAATGTAGTCATACTGACTGCGTAGCTCAGACGACGGAACGGCGGTATGTGAAGCTTAAGGTTAGTGGTTCAATCCCCCACAATGGCATTGAATTATTATTCTGATTCTACTTTTCCATAGCTAATTCGGAGTTAGTGTTATCTTAAATAAACTTTATTATCAAAGTTCTGTAAGAAAATAATTATAAACAAGGGTGCCAACCGTACTCAAGTAATGCGAAAGTGCTACGTTTTGCAACCTCTTTGTAATGTTCTTTCGTTTTATGTGGTTCATTTAGTATAACTCAGTTACTTATCATGCTTGTTTGTGATATATAATTCAAAATCAATATGTCTGTTGCTCTTGCTGCTTTGTAAACAACTCCAGTCAGAAGAGACTACTACTACTACTACTACTACTACTACTACTACTACTACTACTACTACTACTACTACTACTACTACTACTACTGCTACTACTACTACTACTACTACTACTACTGGTAGTAATAATAATAAAATAAAATCCACCCCATAATGCCCTAGCCTATCAAATGAGTTATTCAAAGTAAAATGCTTTTATCTCTCATGAAAACATTATATATATAAAAACTGCTTTTCTCACATGTCCTTTGATTTTGCTTTGTATCCTATTGTAATATGCTATTGATGCTTCTGGTGTCATGCGGAATATATTATGCATTTACAATTAAATATGCCAACTGGTTTACTCGTCCAGTAACCCCGTTTGTGATATTTCTGCCACCAGTTTAACGCTGCTCTTGAAGATAACTCCATAGCTCCGCATTTCTCATCGCACTATAACCTTGCTCATTAAGGGCAATAATTTTCGATTTGTTGTCCATATCATCTGTTCCCTTTAAATGACACATAATAAAGAGGACATCGTTTAGAAGCCAATTTCATCAAACCACTCCACATAATATTTGTTTTACTTCTCCCTCGGGCTTCCTTTGCTCCTGAGCCGGTAATCGACTTATGTTCATTGTTTAGGGTTTGAATGCAAGACTTTTGAGAGATGGACAGATCTGGTGAGTGGCGAGCGCCTTCTAGCAACTCCGTTTCCCACCCCTTTCACCGCTCACTTTGTGCGAACCTACAAGAGATTAGCACAGTCGTGTAGGTGTGGAACACAACTGGTAAGGGAATTCTGCCAACATTAAATGAAAAACACTATAGGAAACCAAAGGCATCGGCACGTTTTCTTTGCACTGGTCTATACAACATATCTCCTCATTTATGGCTTTTACGAAATCATAACTAATGTCTCTTCTCCTGACTATACTATTTACGAACACATCTTCCCTGGAAAACTACAGCTTTACATTTCTTATTTAAGTTATATACCTCTGCCAAAAGTCCGATCTGGTGTCTATGCCAATTGATTTCATTTTTACCTACTTATTTCTCGGCAGTTTTATTCACACCTTTTGCATTTTCTTTGTCAAGGATTTTTGGAAAGAACTTAGTCCTTACTCCTCTGAAAGCTTTCACTTTTACCTGGGGTCTGTTTATCAACATATTTTTACTTTATCTACCATGTATAATAGTGTGCATAAAAAGTTGCCCATAATGGAACGGATCTGCTTATGTTGGCACTGACAAAATCTAGCCACGCACCCCACTAGAGTAATCACTTCTGGTTTTCGAGGATAATCCCAGCCATTGGATTGACAGGGTACTTTACCTCCCCTAAATTAGGTATGGCGGAACTGCCGAACATTAACATTACAGCTTAAACCTTATGTTTCATACTACACTACTGTTATCTTAATGCCAATTTTCTTATTGCCATTTAGTAGCAGCAATAACTTAACATTTGTCTCCATGTCGCTAATGAAAGCTCTCATATATGTAAATGTTGTAGCTGTCACTCTATTTAACCGGTCATGCAAGTGATTCTTCACCTGTTCCTCTAGAAGGTCAAATTACTTGTAATTGGTTTAGGCTTTCCTTCTGTTCCAATCGTAGCGAAACTCTCTCATAGAGGGGTATCCGAAACATCCCTCCATTTCACATAGATTATAAACATGGTTAATTGGTTAGTTTTTATGTCCCTGAATTGTTTTTCAGGCCAGTCAAATAGAGAATCTCTACCGGACGGGCGGAGTAAAAAGTTGCTTACCTGAAGGTGGAAACCTTACGGAGAGAGCAACATTATGTCGATCTAGGGGACTGGGCCACGTTTTATGCCCGTCATTGTACATAGTAGGTAAAGAAAGTATTGCATTCTACACAAAAATTCGATACCGAGATTTTACCGGAAATACATGTTTTGAGTCCCCTGAATAAAAAATGCATTTTAAGAAAAAGATCCGTGCGTGTATCTTCTGTGTGTCTGTGAACAGTATAACTCCAAAACGAAAAGTCGAGTAAACACCAAACTTGGTATTTAAGTTAAGTACTTACAAAGATGCGACACGAAGGTTTTCAAGAAAATCCCCATACCCCAAACTACCCTTTACATAGAACATTTGCAAAAATGTTTCCTAAAAAATGGCTCCAACGATTTTGATTAAAATGTCACATATTAAACATATTTACAAGACAAATAAAATCTATATCTGGAATGTTTTGGAAATAAGCTTTGAAATCCCCTTCATTCGGAAGGAATGTTGTATAATCTTATATAACTGGTACAGGCTAAGCCATAGATGAAAACGTACACTTGGGCGAAAAAAAATGTGCCGATGTAATGAACTGCGTGATAAGTTGATGATTCATGGCTCCATCCCACCCCTTACCAAGTTCTAGCAATCCAAGTTGATTAGCGACTTTTGTATAGCCTTTCATTCGCGATGGCGGATGTGCACCAGAGGCTAGGATCCAAGGTAGTTTTAGATTCGTTGAGATAACCTAATCAATTAAGTTTTAGTAATTGTTCTTCAGTAAGCTGGAAAGATAGAATCAGAATTAAAAGTATGCAAATCGACATTGGGGTATGCTATCTCAAGAGAAGTTAAGGATACCTTGTGTTTTAGCGGGGAAATTGAAGTCACGTGGAGAATTTCAGGACGTGTTGTCATATGGACATCGTAGCTCAGACGGCGGAGCAGTGGTGCGGAGAACTGAAGGTTGGTGGGTCGAATTCTGAATATGGCGTTGAGTATTTTTCATTTAACCTTTCCATAGTTAATTCGGAATTAGTATTATCTTAAAGAAATGTTATTATCAGAGTTTTGCAAATAATAATAATAATAATAATAATAATAATAATAATAATAATAATAATAATAATAATAATAATAATAATAATACAAAGATGATTGCCAACCCTTTTCAGGTAATGTGAAAATTCTATGCTTGCGACCTTTTTGTAATGCTTTTTGTTTTACGTGGTTCATTTCGTACTTCCTTACCATGCAACCCCGTAACACACTACCCTATTAAATCACTATTATACAGAGTAAAATCCTTTTTTCATTTATTCTCAAAACTTTATTTATTAAACTGTTTTCTTCAAATATCCTTAAATTTTGCTTTGTATCCTGTTGTGATATATTTGTGATGCTTCTGGTGCCATGCGCACTGCATTCTGCATTTGTAGTTAAATACGCCACCTGGTTTGCGTGTCCAGTAACCACATTCGTGGTATTTTTTCCACCGGTTTGCCGTTCTTCTTGGAGTAATCCATAGCTCAGCAGTTCTCGCTGCGCTGCTTGCTCATTAGGGGCAATAATTTTCGGTTTGTTATCCATTTGCTTTGTTCTTTTCAAATTACGTATATAATTAAGATGAAATTGTGTACAAGCAAATTTCATCCAACCACTTCACTTTATTAATTACTTATAATTATAGTGTACCGTTATGATTTTCATACACTTAATTTTAAGTTGTAATTTTATATGACCTATGTCTTGTAAATTCTACAAGATAAATATATATATATATATATATATATTACATAACGTTTGTCACACCCCCTACCCTCGGTTTCCTTCGCTCCTTAGTCGGATATCGATCACTGTTCATTGGTTAGGGTTTCAGTGCCAGACTTTTGACATCAAATCAACAACACATGGACAGATTTGGCAAGTGTCTGACGAGTACCTTGCTGCCATTCAGGTAAAATGCTTCCCTTTCCCACCCCTTTCGCCGCTCAATTTGTTCAAACAAATAGGAGATTAGCATATACGGGTAGGTGTGTAACACAATTGATAAGGGGATTATTCCAACGTTAAATAAAGAAAAACACTATAGAAAGCCAAAAGCGTCGGCACGTTTTTTGTACCGGACTGTACTGTACAAGAAATGTAGAGCTCTTTAAAACACACAACTTATTTTATATAACTGTTTTGTGGCATAAGCCATTTCCGAGATATCTGTTAATAATGGTTCGAATTGTTCAACACTTAGCCATTCTGTTAAAGTCCAGTCGACATTAAGTTGTTTCTCGCAATTCCATTGAAACAGCATGGAACTGTAAGGCCAACATATAGCACCTAGTTCTTAAATATTTAACTATCGCTGCTTCCTTTAAATCTATAACAGAATATGTAATATAGCTATTTCTGCAAACGTTTTTATGGATTAAAATGAAGTAGATAAGCTTTAGTAAGGCTAGTTTGTATACCCAGTATTAAACGTTAGAAGGTAGAGCAAGTTATGTGAATGTATCACGTCAGATACTTTATTATTGAATCCCCGCCCAGGTCCGGTTTACCGCCTCTTTACTCTTCACTTCTTGTATTCATGTGCAGCAGGCGCTGCGTTATGTTCTGAGTTTATTAATTTGTAGTTGTATTTGTTGACGATTTTGCTCCTCTTCTCTGGTGTTTTCTTCTTCCTGTTTTTCGTTCAGGTCTATAGGCACCAATCTGCATACAGCTTTTGATCTCTTTGTGATCTCGGTATAAAGTTTCACTTCATATTGAAGGTGTATTTGGCTTTTAGTTCCTTATTTTCCACCTTCAGAGTTTTCTTTCATTCCTGAGCTTTCTTTAAGTCTTCATTCAATATGTCTATTATAATCTGCAGCGACACTATCATTTGAATTTTCCGCGATACAGAATGCGATTCGCTTCGTGCTGCATCATTTGTACGATATTTCTGCTGTCATGACTTTATAGCCTTCTTCATGTCTCACAATCACTTTGGCATTTACATTGTTCCTTTTTTTGAAATCGTCTCTCCGTTTCAGCATTTTTTGGGGGGAGAGAAAATCTCTACAGTGACAATATGGCTAGCTGCCGCCATCGGACTTATTTATGTTTTGGAATTAACATCAATTTCTTTGAGTGAATATCACACAATACTAATGAAACTGAGATTATCTCTAAAACACTGAAACTATAGATGGGCCTCTGCAGCAAGTGATGCGTGTTAAGGTGAAATTAAGCCCAGTGATTTTGTTAATATATCACCAACAAGAGGAAAAGTGAAAGAGATGCTGTAACAAATAAGAACCCAGTTGCTGCTAAGACACAGGTTATTTGACACTTAGGTGCTCAGCGTAGCACAAACTTTACTCTAGATAATTTTGACACACACTCAAAACAGTGCACACACGATCCATCAAATAGAATGACAACTGAACTGCTGAGTCTCAACTAACAACTCAACTGCAAAATTCCAACTCACTGAACTGCACTCGGCACTATCCACTTTTAACTGTCTAGACGCTTCGACTTCTCGGCTACACTTAACTTCGTAACTTCTTAATCTAATTCACTCCCGGGCAAGCAGTCCTTATATAAGTCGCGCGGGAATGTTCTAGAAGAGAAACTACTATAACATGCCGAAAGGACTGTTCTGGAACAGGGAAGTGGCATATAATGATTATTGATCCAACAGCCGGTCGAAGGTCCCACACAGTTGCCGGGACGGGAGGAGCAGGTAACTTCACGCTGGCGGTCAAGTTGCTCCCTTCTCAGGACTAGTCATTCCGACCAGCACTTTAATAGCGGCCTGACAGTCTGGGTGTACCACCAGCATCTCTCATCGGGGCAGTCTCTGGATGAGGCAGACTAATTCATTTATCCTCTTATCACGATGTACGGTCCTTGCCATGGTTGCTGAAGTTTGGGGCAACGCCCTTTGCTCCAGTTAGGGCGACACAATCACACCAGAACACCTTGCTGGAAACCTTGGCTGTTGGCTTGCCGATCGTAACGGGTCTTCATCCGGTCGCTCGCTACCTGAATGTGTTGAGGGCCATCTCGTGCACATTGTGAGGACGGTACAGCAGGTTCTCCACGTAGTCGATTTCGGTTGTTCTGTCCCAGGGGCTCCCAACAACAGGTCGCATGGAAGATGCAGCTCCCTGTGGAAGATCAAGTTGGCTGGTGCCAAAATGGTGTTGTGCGTTGACAAGCGGTAGACCAGCAAGAAAAGCGGCACCCTGACATCCCTGTACCTTGGTGATTGTCCACGACCTCCCTCAGGTGTTCAAGAGTCTTGATATGCTGCTCCACCATGCCTTCTGACTGCGAGTGGAGAGGCGTTGTGCACGTCTTGTACACTCCAAGTCGCTCCAGTGCTTCACTCATCTGGTTCCACTCTTAGTTGGTGCCCTGACCACTGTGTAGCTCAAACGTACTCCAAAGCGGCAGAATAATTCTTCCAAGAGGCAGTGCGCGATCGTCTTGGCCTCCTGGGTAAGAATGGCGTACTCTGTCGTGCATAAAGTGTGGCCCAATTCCCTAGATCGCCATAATGTTTTTCACTCCGTAAAGTTTCCGCCTTCAGGTAACCAACTTTAGACTTCACCCCGCCGGTATCAGTTCTCTATGCGATTGGTCTGGAAAATAATTAATGGACATATAAACTAACCAATGAACGATGTTT
Organism: Deroplatys truncata; assembly: GCA_030765065.1. Lineage (NCBI taxonomy): Eukaryota > Metazoa > Arthropoda > Insecta > Mantodea > Mantidae > Deroplatys > Deroplatys truncata. Next base: position 407,095,701 of record CM060990.1, read on the forward strand.
ATAATCTATGTGGCATGATGGGGTGATTCGGATACCACCTCTTTGAAAGAGTTTCGCTACGATTGATACACAAGGAAAGGCCAAACTAATTGCAATTAATTCGTCCTTGTAGAGGAAGGGATGAAGTATTCTTTGCATGTGAGGTTAAACTGAACGACAGCTGCGACACTTATACAGTGGCGGTTGGTGAACAAAATAATGTATGTTCTACTGTACTATACATTGTGTGCACATTTTCACAAATAGTCTTACCTAATGGCGAAATATGATATCCATACGGCGCTTCTTTCTACTGCAGAAATTATCAATAACTATGGTGCTGAATCCCTCCATCTTGGAAACGATGCTCTTCACCATGGACAACATTGCCAGAGCAGTAAGACGATCTTGCGACACGGACATGTTGAGGCTTTCACGGCTGGCGTCTAATAGAATACAATTATTTTCCAGGCTTGTATGCCGTGGTCTAATGGGTTTTGAAGTTCCAGACGTTTCGCCAAGGACTGCACTTGCCATATTCATGGCGATCCGTTTACTGGTCAGAGCTCGAATGAATGTCAGCGGAACATGCGCTGGTTATATATGGACGGTGGGCGGAGTCTAACCTGGAGCTGTGTCCTGATTGGCCAGTGTCCCTTGATGAGCATCTTTCTGGCTCCACAGCGGTCATTGGCGTTGTGATAAAATGTTTATAAAGGTTATAACTTCAGAAAATAAATCTTGCAATCTGTTAGAGATTATGCATTGGAATAATTGCACAGCCCCATCAATATTTCTAAAGTCAGGTCTTGTACATAGAACATTGAGTTGTGTCTTTAGTATTTTCTTGTTCAGTATTGTATGTGTTCACAGCAGTTTGAAGTTCAATCTCGGGAAACTGATTTAAAAAACTGCCAAGGAATTTACAGCTTAACGGCTCGCTGCATCGAGATGACTCGCGAACTGAAAACGACATCTGTCTTCCTCAATAATGCGATTGCACACTTCTTTGGCTTTTATTTTCAGAGACTCCACCTTCTGACGCTTGGTCATTGATTCAGATGGAAACACAAATATACTCTCGGCTATTTCTCGAATATCACACATACACTGAATGAAGACACTGTATTTTCTACTTTAATTGCCTCAGTTAATCTCGACTGCAGCTGATTGTAAATGATATCTACATTAGGCATTACTCTGTGAAAGAATTTCAACCAAGGAAGGAATTTTCTATCTTCTAAATAACGCCGAAGTCCATTTGCTTCCAGGTAAATCTTATCATGGGAAAGAATTTCCCAACTCCAATAGTAATTCTTTATGATTTTCACATACTAGATTAACAGTTCTGAATCCAAAATTTCACTCAGTTGAGCCACCGGGAATGAGTTTGAGGTTTGTCTCTGAATAATTCTTTAAGCACTTTTAATGTGTTTTCAGAAACTGCCTCTGTGTTTTGTCCCTCTGCATTAAAAAACAAAGTCTCTCTAACAGAAAACCACGTATCTCGTATCTAAATACTAATACAAGCTGTGATTGATGAGAAACATCTGTGGTTTCATCTGCCATAACAGCCACAAAGTCAGCTTCCTTCATTTCCTTCGCAATCACCTCATGACAAACGTCTAGCATACAATCCAGGAGCTCGTTCTGGGTGGTTTTGGAGGTCCCTTCGAAAATATGGTTCTAGTCCATGTGTTCCTTCACAGCACTCTCAATGTTACTCATTAAATCAATCAATCCTAAGAATACGCCAGGATTCAGTCTCATCATGTCCTCTTAAAGCCAGCTCAAAGGCACCATAAAACTTTATACAGTTAATTATGCGCGACAACACATATGTTCTTTTTTCAACTTGCTGGTTATTTCAGCTTTGCTTCTTAATAAGCACAGCTTAACTGAGTCACAATATGTATATTACCTAAGGCACTTAAATATATAACATTGTTTAAATGCTTTACACTTTGTGTTTGTTAATAAGAACATTAACATGTCCTAGATCTGTCACTCCCGTCGTACTCCAAGAATCACTGCTTCCAAAGAGCAAGCATGGAAAACAGAAAAGGGTAATTCTTTCTTGGCACCCACATAATCGTACATGTTCGTACATTTTGGGGTTAAGCCGCCTAATGTAGGAATTATTTACCCCTCCTTTTGCAGACTGCGTAATGCTTCGAGTTGGACCTTTTCATCTAGGGCCCTCCTAGAGAAGGGATAATTCATCAAGCTGCTCACTAAATTCATGTTGGCGCACACAACAAAACTACAGTTGCTGTCGGACATAACCCGAGTTTTTGAGCTGAATCAATTATCTGCTGTTATCGAAAACAAGTTGTGTTAACAGATAAAGTTATATCACCTTCAGATGTGCATCTCCGGAGAGCTTTATTCTTTCTGACCTACGTTGCTGCAATACAAGATCTATTGCCGCTGGTATCCTGCACGGCAGCAAAGGTAGTTGTATCAACAACACATAGATGGCAGTGGTTATACTACAGCAAGCAGCAGGAACGCTTTTGTGCTCCAGTCGATGTTAGCACAATTCTAGGTAAATGCAACTAATAGAAGAGATTTCAAGTAGCACATCGATGTGTCATGTGCACAGATTTGTCTGCATTCCCGCCAATGAACTGAAGATCTGTGTAGCACCTAACGGAGCACGTATATGTGAGGCATGTATCACCTTTGCACATGAGTAACCAATGCTAGCGCGCGGCAAATATGAAATCAGTTAAAATTATTAAAGTGAAAGAAAGCAATAATGCTTGAAGATATGCTTAACACGTGATCGGGCACTATTTTCAAAATAACCATTGTACTGTAGCACACATTGACGAGCCGCGCCTGCACTTATACTATACGAGAGCTTTCATCAGCGACATGGTGACGAAGGTTAAAGCTTTGCAGCTACTAAATGGCAATAAAAATCAGTAATGTAGCATGAAAATATAAGGTTTAAGTGGTAATGGTACCTTTCAGCAGTTCGGCCATACTTAGGGGCAGATAAAGTACCCTGCCAATCCAGTGGTTAGAATTACACTAAAGAAAACCAAAGGTGGTCACGCTAGTAGGGGTGTGACTAGATTTTGTCAGTACCAACATAAACAGCTCCATTCCATTATGGGCTACATTTTATGCACACCAGTATACACCTCCGGCTACTTGGTGAAGCAATCCATAACCACCAACATATACTTGTTACCCCTGTCGGACACAGGGAATAGTTCAACTATGTCGATTACTTATTTTATAAGTTTTATAACTAAATTTATAAAACCTCTTAGTGACCGAATGATTAAAACATTTGCCTGCCATTTGACAGGCACTGGGTTGAGCCTTCTTTGAATAACATTACAGTTGTTCATAGAGTTCTAGGGCAAACGTTAACAATGTTAAAAGGTGCAACTACTACCATTCAGCTCTTGTGAGCTTTCTTATAAGGCTTCATCTTGACTTAAACCCTTTTTCCCAAATAGAAGGTAGGGTATGTCTTCCTTAAACAAAATAAAGAGAACCAGGAAAAACAAAGGGAACGGACTTATTAACTGTCGATTACATAATCACGTTGCATCTCAATTTACACAATTTCTTTTTCTTTGCTTCTCTCTCTCTCTCTCTCTCTCTTTTGTACTAAACTTATTTCTTGTTTTTTATTTTTTTATTTATTTGTATTTATTTGTACTAAGCCCCATACACTGAATATGGCTAACATCAGCCAAGGCTGTTATCATAGACATACTCCAAATACAATTTCCCTTGCATATAGTACTACAACTACTACCCCTACAAAGATAATAATAGTAATAATTATAATATTAACAATGATACAATTATTTATATACCAATATGCGTAACATTGCTCATGAAGAATAGTAACAATAATAATGAGGGCCTAAACGTGTGTAATGTTCGAATTACTGCTACTAAACTTTTATTTTCACACACATCACAATATTAATATAATGCCCTCTCTTCCAGAGCGATAGCGTACTCTTCGTGCAGGGGGAATGTGGTAGTTTCTTACTTCAGGATGTAGTAAAGGTTTTAACATAAAATGGCGCAAAAGAGTAACTCATAAATTATGTTTAATAATGTAAAAGGTAAAAATATAAAATGAAACAGTTAACATTGCAGGTTGTCATCAATCCATCCTTAATTGATTGTTCTTTAAGAGAGGTCAAACGTATGCTATAAGGAGATATATTTATACTAGGGCAAAGACTTAGCTCTCCCCTTTTTTAGCGTTGCATATTACCTCTTCCTAAAGTCCTTTAAGTATAAAGATATCATGATATAAGTAGTTATTATTATTATTATTATTATTATTATTATTATTATTATTATTATTATTGGATTTTTTCCTCCTCCTGCTTAAAGAAGATCTTTAATATTCAACATTATGTATGCTACAAGATTCCCAATAATATATAAAGATATAGATCCCGTCACGCAACTCGTCTATTTTATATTATACCGATTTATCGTCTTTTAAATGTGATTTTCATATCTGTAGTAGTTGTAAAGGACTTCTCTCTCTCTGGCAGTATCTTAGGCTAATTTACCTGTACTCACTCATTACGGCCGATAAAATGACAACGCCCCTCATGGCTGCAGTAAAGTTAGTGTAAAAGTGTTACATATATTCTATCTGTGTTACTTTGTATGTGTACTTCATGTGAAACAATCTTCTTGCTTGATCACTTTCACTATCACTATCACTATCACCATCACTTACCACTTTCTTGATGTGTACTACGTCAGAAAATACTATGATGACTGTAGACAGTCGCAGGAGAGCAGGATCTCGTTCTGGTGTTACTTGCGTTGTTGGCTCCTTCCTTGGAACTGGATGTTCTAGTGAAGTTTCCACTACTGGTTCTGAACCCCGCTCCCGCTGATTCTAGATAACGCGTACAATTGCTCTCCTTTTATACACAATTACTGCTATTAGTGCTGAACTTACAGTACCAATTATCCAACCAATGTATGTATTGTCATCTTTGCCCGAGTTAAACCGCCTTGCTAACTGAACCTGAGCTAACAATTTTGAAATTGGGATGCTCGGTGCTCGGACATTAGCTTGTAGACTCTCGCGGATCTCGAATAGTTGTTGACGACTGAAGTCTGCTTGTTGTAGCTCCGTTGAAATATTTTGTCGTTCTTCCTCGTTGAAAATAGCTTCTATGTCGGGTACAACAATGGATGTTGCACTCATATTCCAGGTAGATTCTCCTGCAATAACTGGTAATAAAGTCATTTGATCCGAATGATAATAACAATCGAGATCATCAGCAATAAATTCTGTTCCTTGGATCGTTAAGGTCTGCGTCGATTTTTGGCGTCTGGCGCTGCATATTATAATCATCTTCAATGGAGTTGAAACCGAATAAATCCAATAACTTCGTTCGTGGCTCTTAGTATGAAACCAAATTGATGTGAAATTATCTTCTACCAGCGTTTTTCTGCATAGCCTGTGAACTTGTCCTTCTTGGTCATAAAATAATAATGAGATACATGTAAAAGCTGTATTTGAGTATAATGCAAATTCTGCTGGACATATAGAAATTATGGTCTTCTTACAACGGCTAAGTTGGGGTCTGTGAGTAAAGCATATTTTTTCCTATTTTTAGATACTGCCAGATACTTAACCGATGTGTCAATAACCACATGTCCCACACCTGTATTTTAGTAGGTAATGGTATAACTTGAAAGAAATATAGAGCTCTATCGGCTCCTTTCAAATGAATTTGAAATAATATTCTAATGATCCCTGGTGTTGGATATAATATGACGTCACAAAGACTATAGTACATATACGTATCTGCTATGTCTGATCCCGCTAGTAGTGATAATCCAGTAGGTAACTTGGGTACTACTGATTTCAAAACACTTGATAATTGTTTAGTTGTGACTATAGTAGCGCTTAATCTCCCTGATAATATCACGTCAAGACCCTCGTGTAACTGCATCAACCTTTGTTGTAAATCAAAAGCTATCATTGCCATTTCTCTCTGATATTCTATGAATTTCAATTGTTCTGTAAACGCTCGAACTGGTACTTTCGTTAAATGTTCTATATTCTCTGTCAGATTTTCTAGCATATTCATGTGTAAATGAGGTCGATCATCCAATCGTTGTAAATAGGTAATCTGTTTTTCCACTACATGTGGAAAAACAGATTACTAGTCTTTTTTTGCAATTTAGCAATAGTCTCATGGACATTATTCATTTCTTCTCTATCTGATGTTCCAAGGAGTAATTTTATAATTGAAGCCCCTACGTCTAACAATCATCTTTTGTCTCTCCGCATTTGATGTGAAAGATATTGATCTATTGTCTTTAATTCATCCGCAATTTACTCTACAAGGTGTGTCAATCTTGGTAACCCTGCCAAACGTGTCTTTGTAAATTCCTGTCTTAGAAGGTCCTCAGTATTTACTATTCTCGAATTACTATTAAAGTGTGGAGGTATATGACTTACGCCTCTCCTTATCCTTTCAAGTGCATCTTTATAATTTTGAATGGATATATCTATTCCTACCGTCCATTTACTTCCTGGCATCACTATCCTTTCCTGGTGGGCGAACACCACCCCTTTATTCAGTGTCGACTCATTTGGTAACGCGAAAGCATCTCTCGCACATGCAAAACCTGTAACCAAAAATCTTACTTAATTTTGAATAAACGATACTCCTCTTTTGATGCTTCGCCTTCGTCGTCCACCCTGTCACTTCCCTAATCTATTCTTCTATTTCTGGATCTAAGATTCCACGGAATATCTGGTATCCTATTGTGCCTAACCTCTCTATCGATTCTAGGATCCTTCCATGTATGATCTGTAAAACTATCATCCCCTATTCTCGTATCATCAAAACCTATTATCCCCTCATCGTCACTGTCGACATTTTTATTTGGTACTGTTTCTTCTGCGATAAATCCTTCATTTACTGGCGGTATTAGATTTTCATCATTCTCATTATCATTTACTTCGGACACCTGTCTTGTTCTATACGCTGCCATTAACCTATTTGCATGGATAGTCCTGGTTTCTTTCCTTCCTATATTTAATTTATAAGTTAAAGGAGAATATTTTTCTATTATTTCCCACGGCCCACTATATTTCGGTGCTAATTTCTTGCACTTATTCTTTCCCAAATATGGATTATCCAAATATACATAGCCCCTACATTATATTCAATTACTGTTGCCTTTTTGTCATAATTCCTTTTTTGCTGTTCCTTTCCTTTTATTACAAGACAAAATAAATGGTTTCAAAAAGTCTGGATGAGCTAATACGGCTTTAGATGTTAAAGCATTTATTAACATTTGAAAAGCATTCTCTAGCTCTTTTTGCCACGCAAATGTTTCACTTTTCTTTAACAACTGCGTTAACGGTTTACTCTTATCTGCAAAATGTTCAATGAATGATCTATATATAACAGCCCACGGCTCCTAAGAATGATCTTACCTGTTTTACTGTTGTCGGTCTTACTAACTTTTTAATGGCCTCTACTTTAGTCGGATCTGGTTTTATACCTTCTGCACTAACTACATGTCCTACGTACACTATTTCTTTGCGAGCAAAATGACATTTTTGTAGTCCTGGTTTCAACCCTGCCTCCATGAGTCTATTAAATACTTGGTCCAACCGATCTGCATGCTCGTCTATTGTCTTGGAAAACATCAATATGTCATCCATGCATACTAAACAGATCAGTTCCCTAAGTCCTCCCATAATTAAGTCTATAGCGTTCGACCATGTCATTGGTGCTGATACGCATCCATATGGTAATTGTTATATTTATAACTTCCTTCTGTACAAACGAAGCTTGTTTTGGGTTTATCTTGTTCTTTTACTTTGATAGCATGATATGCTGAATCAATATCTATGATTGAAAATAAGCATTTCCACTCAACATGGATAGATTTTCTTTGATATCTGGGATCGGCCATGACGGTACTCTCGTCACTGCATTTAATCTTCTGTAATCTATACTTAACCTTACCATTTATTGCTTTCTTGGGTACAAACAAACAAGGACTAGCCCACTCCAATTTAGTATCTTCTATTATTTTGTATCTAACATTTCTTTTATTTGCTTTCGCAACTCATTCTGTAATGCAAATGGTACCCTATAAGGAGTTTGTCTAATAGGAAGTGCATTTCCGTATCTATTGAATGTTCTATTACGTCCATAAATGGTAATTTACGTGTTACAGTATCCGTAAATAACATCGTGTGATGACGTACAACGGTTTCTATCACCAATTTTTCCTGACCTTCTAAATGTGACACTTTTTCTCCGGTTAGTGCTAGTATTTCATTATATTTCTCTCGTCGGTCTGGTGTATCATAATCAGCATACATTTTTTTGCAACGTTTCTCCCTAGCTATTTGTCTCGTTAGGTTTATTTGGCTCACCGGGTAAGGTACTCTTTCCGTATCCTCACATATGACACATTTTAAACTAATTCCTCGTCCTGCCCTAGCAGACATTTCTTTAACGCTGTACTTATTCATCCAGCTAATGTGTTGCTGCATTCTCGATATACCACCCTTATGGTGCTTCTGGGGTCTTACGCAATTTAAGTCAACCTTCCTCCATACTGCATAGTTACTACTTGTCACAGCGCAAGAATGTCGACAATTGTCACTCCGGATCTGATCAGATTGTCTACTGACATTACTTACGACTTCGGGCAGCGAATCACGATTACTCATCGGTCCGTACACAGGCCTGTGATTGATCGCCCATGGGGAAACGCGCTGCCGCCCTTTTCGATCTTCCAACCGCCCCCCTTCTATACCTCCTCCAGATATAGGAAATTTGCTACGTGAGCATGCAAACAAGCTATGTCCCTTCCATTCGCCGGAATGGTTTGCACCCTCAGTTCATCGCCCCTTGCAGGCTCGCGCGAATGGGAATTCCCTTACCACTAACCTCCGCTTCTTTTAAGTTCAGCTCCTGAACACTACCGATCCTCTCTCTTGTATCTCTCTCATCTTGTTAATTCTTATTCACTCGCTGAACTACCGCAGCATCTGCATATGACGAAATACAAAATTGCTTGCAAGGATTACACAACGTTACATTTTCTTTATCTACCAGAGTAAATGCATAGGTATTTTTTTCGTTTCGTTACTATATTCAGAAGCTTCTCCAATTTTAGTTCCTTTAGCTAACAAAATCGACTTAACATTGAAATTTAATATTCTTACTATACCATACTTAGCATCCCTGTCGTATTTCTCATGACGCTGCCTAAAGCAATGAGGTAACTTATTCACTCACTTTTCACTTGTGTCTATCCTCTTTTTTCTTTTTTCCTCTACATTAACATTTCCTCTAGTATTTTCCTTCGTTGCAACTTCCTCATTAATATCACGATAACTTAACACTTTTGTTATCACTTTGGCCATATATATTTTATTCAACATAATTTCGACTGGTTCTATATACACTTCTGCGGGAAGAGGTATTCTTTTTCTACTTCATATTTGAGCAAGTGTAACATTTTCACTACAAGGCTTTAGAATTTTATTTTCTGCTATTACCACATCCCAAGTTATTTCTTTAACGTTTTCTGCCTGAGTATCTACTACTTTTAACATGAATATTCGCTCGGAAAGTTTCGGGTTAGCTACTCCCGCACTTTGCCTAACATTATTCACTCCAGATACTTCGATTTGTGAGATAGTAACTAAAGGTACGTTTTCCTCTCCTAGGTGTAGTAATTCATCACAGAGATTCACTCGAACCTTTAATTTACGCAGGATATCTAAACCTAATATCCCTGTACAGCCTATTTCTATTCGTGCTACATAAAACTTGTTTTATCACCGTGTTATCTATCGCAATTTCTACTGTCATTTCACCGGTTATTTGTAACTAAGCCCCTGTAACTCCCACTGCGCGTAAGTTCGTGGGCATTACTGCATTGTTAGACTGCATTACCCCTAACTTAATCACTGAGACATTAGCCCCCATATCAATTATCATGTGGTGAAGTACTTCGTATATGACTACTTGTACATATATTTCTTCGGCAGAGGCTGCCCCTGCGAGTCCTGAAGCTAATACTGCGCCATATCCTCGCTCCTTGGCACAGTTTTGTAGTTTCCCTGATTTGAGTTTTTCCATTTAGAATCTCTCATCATATGCCCTGGCATATTGCACTTATATATATATATATATATATATATATATTATATCTTCTATCCTCTTTTGGCTGACTGTTCGAATAAGTGGACTGCCATGTCGATTTATTGGAGTTCTTTGGTCTCCACTTTTCAACATTATGTGATTTGAAACCCTTATGTTATTCCCTCACTAATTTATTTCCACTATTATACTCTCTAATAATTCGTTGCACTCTACAGTTCGCGGCTACGTGTCCCACCTTATGATACCGAAAACATGCTTTTGCCACCATCCCATTTCTTTTCCGTCCCATTTGGTTTAATGAGAGTATTGCTACCACCCCTTTGTTTCTCTGCATTTTCTACGGTAGTAACTGTACGTACAGCTGCAGTTAAAGTATTGGGCATCTGGAATCTAACCTGTTGTCCAACCACGTTCTTAAGACCATGAATGAACGCGGCAAGAAATCTCCGTTCTGCTTCTTCATTAATTATTTTCTAAGCTGCAGGATTATCTGCTTGGATCACTGTTTCCTGACACAATTGTCTACACCTATCCGCGAATACTTTTACACTTTCGTCTAACTTTTACATTGCATCTTGCAAAGCCGTATAATGATATACAGCTGGTAATTTCTCTGTAAATCTATCAATGAAAGCTTTCTTAAAGTCCTTCCGTGCAATTTCACCTACCTGCAATTCTGCCTTCCCTTGAAAAATTGTAGCACTACACCTCCCAATTTTGCTCTAGCCATGTTTACCTGATTTTTTGCTGACCAATTCCACACAACTGCTAAGTGTTCTATATTAGCAAAGAAATTTTTAACGGGTTTTACTTTGCTTGGGCTCTCCCGTGAATTCAAGTAGGTTATCGCCAAGACTAACATCTTTATTCCGTAGCAGAGACATTTGACTGACTTTGTCCTCTAATTCTTTTACTTTTAGTTCGGTCGCCATGACTAACTAATATCCTCTGTAGCCACTACAATGATAAGCGAGACACACGAAACAAGAAGTTGCTACAATAGTTGCTAGTAAAAGAATATCGCAACCGAAATCTCTCACTATATCATCTATTTTCTCAATCCGCATCAGGAACTATTTAACATGGCACATGGAATACTGGAATCTTTTAAAATCATATCGACTAGAGTGAACACGAAGTCGTTAGCACTTCTTAAAACTATTATTCTAACATGTTAGTACCGCACAACACAACACATGCATTTGCAGTAGATGATACTATTCTTTCACAGAACCAATGTCACCATTCTTCAACTACACTCCCTGAAAAGAAACATATTTAAACCACAACACGAATCCCTGCATTCGTTAGATACGCAACTATCACCCATTTTAATATCTTGTATCATGTCACTTTCCTCTTAATGGGATCTCCCTGGGATTATTATTATGCTTATTATCCCACTCACTATATTCTAAAATGTAACATTGGTATCCCACCCACTGCCACCAATATAAGGCCCTCTCTTCCAGAGCGATAGCGTACTATTCGTTCAGAGGGAATGTGGTAGTTTCCTACTTCAGCATGTAGCAAAGGTTTTAACATGAAATAACACAAAAGAGTAACTCATAAATTATATTTAATAATGTAAAAAGTAGTTATATAAAGTGAAACAGTTAACATTGCCCATTGTCATCAATCCATCCTTAATTGATTGTTCTTTAACAGAGGTCAAACATAAGCTATAAGCAGATACACTATGTGATCAAAAGTATCCGGACACCCCACAAGCATACGTTTTTCATCTTAGGTGCATTGCGCTGCCACCTACAGCCTGGTACTCATTATCCGCGACCTCAGTAGTCATTAGACATCGTGAAACAGCAAAATGGGACGCTCCGTGGAACTCACAGACTTAGAACGTGGTCTGGTGATTGGGTGTCACTTGTGTCAGAAGTCCGTACGCGAGATTTCCACACTCCTAAACATCCCTAGTTCCACTGTTTCTGATGTGATAGTGGAGTGGAAACGTGAAAGGACATGTACAGCACAAAAGCGTACAGACCGACCTCGTCTGTTGACTGACAGAGACCGCCGACATTTGAAGAGGGTCGTAAAGAGTAATAGGCAGACATCTATCCAGACCATCACACAGAATTCCAAACTGCATCAGGATCCACTCCAAGTACTCTGACAGTTATGCGTGAGGTGAGAAACCTTGGATTCAATGGTCGAGCGGCTGCTCATAAGCCACACATTACACAGGAAAATGCCAAACGACGCCTCGCTTGGTGTAAGGAGCGTCAACATTACACGATTGAACAGTGGCAAAACGTTGTGTGGAGTGACGAATCACGGTACACAATGTGGCGATCCGATGGCAGGGTGCGGGTATGGCGATTGCCCAGTGAACGTCATCTGCCAGCGTGTGTAGTGCAAAACAGTGAAATTCGGAGGGAGTGGTGCGGTCGTGTTTTTCCTGGAGGAGACTTGCACCCCTTGTTTTTTTTTTGCGTGGCACGATCACAGCGCAGACCTACATTGATATTTTAAGCACCTTCTTGCTTCCCACTGTTGAAGAGCAATTCGGGGATGGCGATTGCATCTTTCAACACGATCGAGCACCTGTTCGTGCTGCACGGGCTGTGGCGGAGTGGTTACACGACAATAACATCCCTGTAATAGACTGGCCTGCACAGAGTCCTGACTTGAATCCTATAGAACACCTTTGGGATGTTTTGGAACGCCCACTTCGTGCCAGGCCTCACCGACCTACATCGATACCTCTCCTCAGTTTCGCACTCTATGAAGAAGGGCTGTCATTAACCAAGAAATCTTCCAGCACCTAATTGAAAGCATGCCTGCGAGAGTGAACGCTGTCATCAAGGCTAAGAGTGGGCCAACACCATATTGACTTACCGATGGAGGGCGCCACGAACGTTTACGTCATTTTCAGCCAGGTGTTCGGATACTTTTGATCACGTAGTGTATATTTATACTAGGGCAAAGACTTAGCTCTCCCCTTTTTTAGCGTTGCATATTACCTCTGCATAAAGTCCTTTAAGTATAAAGATATCATGATATAAGTAGTTATTATGATTGCAGTTTTGCCTCCTCCTGCTTAAAGAAGATTTTTAATATTCAACATTATGTAAGCTACAAGATTCCCAATAATATAGAAAGATATAAGTCCCGTCACACAACTCGTATATTTAATATTATACTGTTTTATTGTCTTTTAAATATGATTTTCATATCTCTAGTAGTAGTAAATGGCTCCCCCCTCTCTTTCTCTCTGGCAGTATCTTAGGCTAATTTACCTGTACTCACTCATTAGACTGATAAAATGACAACGCCCCTCATGGCTGCGTATAGCACAGGCTCTTGCTAGCTGCATAACACAAGCTCCTCTGCACGCCCCTGGTAAAAAGGTCTATATATGAGCGTTAAAATCATGCGCTTATTACTGATGACTTGCAAGAAATAGTTGCTAAGCCTGAATGACGCATATCCATGCATCTAGTTGCATCCGCTCCTGCACAAAGGTCAAGCTAGTTATCTGGACCGCATCCTGTTACAACTCTGAGTCCTTGCATGAAATGAAGCAAATTATTCGTTGTAAAACTTAACATTTATATAATGCTAAATACCTACAAATGTTTGTATTTTAATAATAATTACCCTACTTTCGGTAATAGCCCAAATTGACTGCCATCTACCAGAGAGTTACGATGGTAACTATATTAAGTTTCATTTTCTTCTCTTCTTAAGGACCACAATCATCTCTTCCTAACTTTAGTTAAATACTCACCTGTGTTCTTGCTGTCTTTGCTAAAAAGTTTAATTAGAGCTACCTTTCTGTCTAATTTAAACAATTTCTCACTTACACACTCTTTCCTCCAAAGCTCTGTCCCTTTACATTCAAACACTAAATGTTCCAAATCTTCCTTCCCTCCGCATATTGGAGACAAGTTCTGTTGGAAACGTTTTCTATCTCTTTTAACCTCCACACGCCCGCTCAAATACAAGCATACTCTCTTAATTCTTTATTCAGTTTGTCCACATATCCTTCTCTTTCCAACGTATTTTGTATTTGTAGGTACATATGATTCTAGTGATCTTTTATCTCCTATATTCCTAAACAACTCCTGTATTTCTATATCTTCGAATCTCCTCCTAACTTCTCTCCAAAGCCCATTTACATTATTTTCCCTCATTCTCCAGATATCGCCCAGCCCATTTTTCTCTAATATACTTTGTATACTGTAACTCCAACCACAATTCCTTAAATTCTTTTCTTGGAAATCCAGGCATTGTCTTAATAAATTGCTTTCATCTAGATTTAGTATTCTATGACAGTATTTAAGGACTCTCTCATTAGTGATACCCTTCCTTCCCAATCATCCTAATTCAAGTTGAGCAGCTTCCTTTAGTGCTGCAATTGGTAAACCTAGCACTTTTCTACAAAACATCCTGTGTACTTTATCCACCACTTTAGATCCACCATCCGGTCCAGATATTTCAGCCCCATATAACATTTTTGCTTCAATAGCATATTATATATTTTTTCCAGCCAATTTACATTTATGTCTGGTAACTTGTATTTACACCCTCTAACCGCTGCCAATGCTCCCTTCCCTTTTGCTAAAGCCAACTTCTTCTGTTTCTCCCATTTCCCACACCCATCACTTTTAACCCTAAATATACACATTCTCTAACCACTGTGTATTCTTTTTCTTCTTTCCTCCACTTTTCAAACTTGCTCAATTTTGACCCCTTTTGTTGTTCTCCGTGGCGTAGTGGTTACCATGCTAGCCTCCAGTTCCCGAGGTCGCGGGTTCAAACCCGGCAGAGGGCGATGGATTTTTTCGGGTGTAAAAATCTTTAGCATGGCTTCCTTCGGAAGGGAAGTAAAGCCGGTGGTCCCGTGTCGTAGATTTACGGCACGTAAAAGAACCTCAATCCTGATAAAGAGGCCTGTGAGCAAAATTACCGGTCTTTCACGCCCAATATGGAATAGGATGCTAAGGACCACAGCAGTTAAACGGCCTCCATTAATAAAACTCAATTTCAATTTGCCCCCTTTTTAAAAACTATAATTAGTCTTCTCTTGGTTAACTCTCAAGTTTCATTCTTCACAGTAGTTATCTATTGCTGCAAAGATTGCTTTAGCCGAATTATCGAGATGGATCCTACTACTAAATCATCTGCAAGTAATAGCCCTGGGATTGTTAAATTATTAGTTGCTGGCAGACAATTATTATTTTTCCCTATCTCAGTAAGTATGTTGTCTATGAACAGATTAAAAATCACAGCACCTAATTTACACCTTTATCTTAAACCCTTTCTTTGATTTATTTCTTTTGTTACCATTTCTGCTTCTATTCTCACAAAAAATGTATTCTCCTTGTACAAAGCTTTAAGAATATTCACCATGTCCTGGCTAACTCCCTTGCTCAAGAGTTTAAACCATAACAATTTTAAATTAATACGGTCATACGCTTTCTCTAGATGTACAAATGCCATGTACAATTTTCCTCTTTTTTCTTTTAGATACTTGCCCACTAGCATTTTAATTAGGAATAAAGTATCTACAATTCTTCTCTCCTTACGAAAACCCATTTGAAAATCTGAAAGAATGTTATATTGCTCTACCCACTTTTGTAGCCTATTTGTTAAAATTCCTGTAAAGATTTTTCCAACATTTGATAATAGAGCTATATCTCTGTAACTATTTGATTTGTCTGTACTCCCCTTGCCTTTATATATGGAATGGATTATTGCTTTCCTCCACTGTTCTGGTACATATACCTTTGTTTTAATTAAATTAAACAGTTTTGAAAGTATCTTTACTCTGTTTACATCATTACACCACTCCTTTATAAATTCTGGGGGATCCCATCTTTTCATGTTGCCTTATTTCTTCTCATTAATTTTGCTTGTTTAGCTACCTCTTCAGCTCTCACTTCACTATCCAATATCTCTATGTAGAATGTCCCAAAATCCACCCTTGGCTTTACTTTAATGTCACCGCCCTCTTATAGATAGCATTTTAAAGTATTCCAACCATTCTACTGGAGTGATATACATTTATTTACATACTTATTATATGTAAATTTTATAATTTTCCACACTTTGCTAACATTATTTTTGCTTAATATTCTAATCAGAAGACTCTCCCTCTTTTTTCTCCACTCCTGTTTCTTGTCATTAGCAATAAACTATAACAATTTCTGTTACTTCAGTACCTCTGCTTTACCTAATTGCTTCCTACCTCTCTGAATTTAACTAATGCCTGCTTCACTACTCTTTTTGCTAATTTACATTCCTTATCGAACCACACTTCACTCTTCTCTACCCCTCCCCTTACCTTTCTTATCCCCTCTCCTGCTCTTTGCATTAATGTGTTAAATATGTTCGCCGCCTGCTCTACTTCCTGGTTCTCTAGCATAAAATTTACTCCCTCTTGACAAACTTGCCCATACCTAGAGTCTAAAATAAACTCAAAGTTATTTCATTGATTCGCATTCCATTTAAACTCAGTGTACTGTCCAATATCCGCTTCCTCTAACAATTTCTCCCCTTCCTTGTGTCACATTTTCATTTCTACCAACAGCGGAAAGTGGCAACTGTTTGAAATGAAATTCAATATCTTAAAATTTTTCAAGATATGCCCCATATTAACTGGCCATAGCACATCTGTCCATTCTTGTTAATAAAATTGCAAGCCCCTATTAAATCTTCCCTATATTTACCATTCAGAATATCTAGCCTATTTACTTCACAAAAATCAAGAAACTGTTCACTTTCCTTGTGTATGAGTTTGTGACTACTATGTCTTACAGTATATCTTTTGATTCTTATATAATTTCCAAATATTATATAACTCTCTATGTTCACATCTCTTTCGCCCATTCTAATATTAAAATCTCCTATTATTATAACTTCCATTTCCCCGTATTTCTCTTTTGTCCTCTCCATATCTCTTTCTAGCACCATCAGCAAGTCAGTGTTATGATACAGCGAGGTGGCCAGTGGATTATGCACTATAACTAGGCATATAATATTCTCAAAGATCTGTTTATCTTCTATTATCATCTATGACATGTTTTTCATCCTTGACCATGTTTCTCGTATTACTTTATTTAGGGACTTCCTTATAAAAAAGTCCGCACCTCCAGACACTCTCCCCTTCACTGCCCATGTTTCTCCTTTTAGCCTAACATATGTAAAATCCTTTAACTCCATTGTTTCTCCCTTTAGGCAAGTATTCACTACGGCCAGATAATCAACCTTATCCAACAACTGTTATTTCTTGTTAGAGGGCCGGTGCTGCTCTACATCATTTATTTTCAGATGCCTATCACTCCCCAGTGTCTTACTTTCAGCAACAGCCTTTGCATTATTAATCTGAGAAAATGTCATAAAAGATGTCCAAACGTTCTTGTCATCAACAAGTCGCACACTCTGAGATGTTAAAAGAAATACATCCTACCAAGGTATTAAGCATGAATTAAAAGAGCACTAATCACCAGAAAAACTGCAGTCGATTTGAATAATATGCCTGACATATTTATGATGGACAAAGATTATAAGTCATTGGTAGTGAGTCGATTTCCGATTCCCCACATTACAATTGGTCATGCTAACCCAATAACACCTAAAAAGAAAACTTTGCAATATAATGTATGACGTTATACCTTTGGGCCTTTAGGTGTTCCATCAAACAAGTGCTGTTCGCAAGAGCTGATGGAATGCGTTTTTCATCATTATAAGCAGTACTCTTAAAGTAGTTGTTTCAGCTTTAATTAATGAAACCAAAGGCGGTTGGCGCATAAGTTCAAACTTCCAGAGCAATACCGATCAGTGTTGGGTAGTTAAAAGAAACTGGCAATGTACTAAGAAAGCATAACTGCAGAATTTTATTATGCATGACTATTCTATAAGAATGTGTATTAATTGACACTTACAGTACCTATGAGGGGTTTGCTAAATTAAAAATAAGAATTAGGCCTTTGCGATTTAAAATGTACAATAAACTGTCAATTATAGGCATAAGCACAGAAAACAATATAAGGGACAGATAAGTCAAAGTGTAGTGCAATGGTCAACTAGCTGTACAATTTTAACGTATTACAGCTGTCAATCTAAAACTTTGTTGAGTTTTTGATATATATTTGGTAGGTTTTATACTTGTCATAATACCATGTCTTTAGAGGAAACAAGTGATAGACTAACATTACCAAACCAGCCCATCTAGAGTAACCTAGATATGCGAGGTGGTGTTGACCTAACCTCAAAGCTCAGAACTAAGGAACATTTTTCAGCTGAATATTGAGGATATGGATTTGATAATTTGTGCACATTTTTCCTATTTTGAACTCCTACAGTGAAATGCTTAAAAATTGCTTTCTTCATAAAAATTATTTTTTTAGGTTAGCAATGCAGAAACCAAAATTATTCCTTTAACCATGTCACAACCATTCATATTACTGCAGAGAAATTTCAGTTAAATAATGAGAGAGCATTTCAAAATACTAAAAATCATGCTTTTAGTTATCAGCTCTATAGTAGAAGACAAAATATGTGAAAGCATTTGTTTGGTGCTATAATCACAGTTAATTTGCTTAGATGTTAAAGTATATGTAACTACCTACTAAATATAAAACATGTTACTCAATAATGGCATTTTCTTTCAAAAGTGTGATTTCACTGTATAACCACCTCTCACTTTATTTGTATGAAAGAATAATAAAAACCCATAGGATATTTTAAATGTACCTACTGTAAATGTACTATAAGCTTAAACCTGCCTCACAATAAGTTTTATTGCATCAACAGAAAAACATACATGCTTATAGCTGGTAGTATAAACTTACTTGTAACCTATGGTCAACAGTTACTGTTTAAGAAATTACACACTACATGTTTGCCTATTAACTTTATGAATCAACCTCTGACTTCTCCTCTGGAGAATGATGTAATTCCTGTGAAGCATATAACTACAAGAAGATTGGAATAAAAAAATTTGGATTCCCATGAAAACGTTAGAATGAGCAGATTTGAATTCTAGAGAAGGAACAGGCCACATGGCCCAATCCTGAAGATTGATGATAATGAATTTTCTTTAAACGTATTCCGATTACATCTGTGATTGCTTTAATGTTAGTTTATTTTAATCATTAGTGGTAATACTGGATCATAGAAATACTTGATTTAACCTTATTGTGCAAAGCATATTAAATTTCGGAAACTATTCATATAAGACATCTGAGTTGTATGTTTGTCTGATGGTGAATTTGAACAGTCTTTATTATTACAAGACATTTTCCTTGATATTGCATTGAAATATGAAAAATACAAGCTACTTTATATAACAGAGAGACACCTACTTTATTCACTGCATGATTTATGCAAAAATCTTGGTTTCAACAGTACAAGTAACTTTAACATCAAATACACATACACATTTATATGTATAATGCTATTTTCACTTTAGATAAGCTAGTGGCTGAATGTAAATGTGGTAGAAAGTGCATTCAGAAAAACAATCTTTATTTTATAAGTCAGATTTCAAATTTCAAGTATTTAAATGCCTGTCAACGCTAATATCTGCATTTGTTTGAAAAGGAACTTACTTCGTATTCCAAAAGATACATGCATGACTAAAGATAAAAATTCTGGATGTCTTTGGGAAAGATTCCCCGGATAGTATAGCTTAGCAAGCAAATTGAGTAAGTGCATTCATAGTATACTTTAATGCTTCTTTTGGAGCTTGTATGGGAGAAATTTGCCTTGGTACCCAAGTTGAATATCAGAGCTTCCTAAGTTTATTACTTACACTTTCCGCTATAGTGATATCAAGTCATATTGCTTGTACCTCCACACATACAGTCGTCCTCCATGGTCTAGGGGTACTATGCTAGCCTCTAGTTCCCAAGGTCATGGGTTCAAACCCAGCAGAGGGAGATGGATTGTTTGGGCATAAAAATTCTTAGCATGGCTTCCTTCAAAAGGGAAGTAATGCCGGTGGTCCTGTTCATAGATTTACAGCACATAAAAGAACCTCAAGACTGATAGAGATCTCTGAGCAAAATTTCAAGTCTTTCATGCCCAATATAGAATGGGATGCTAAGAGCTATAGTAGTTAAGCAGTGTCCATACATTTTGCAGAAATATAACAAATATGATGCTCATCCCTTTGCTATGACATTTCATTTTTCCTTTCCTGAATATTAATTTCTTTTACCAGTTAACTTAGCAGAATACATTTTAGTATGTTTTAAAACAAAGATTGGCCCCTAAACTGCTCTGTTACAGTGAAAGTTGACCCTTAACGCAACATGTCTTTTTCTGGAAAGTATGGAATCAACCCGCAACCAAGACATTTAATCCCATTGTTTCTGGTCAAGGATGTGTTACTAAACTCTATTTCAAGGTTGTTGAAATATAAATAAACAGTAAGAAGTAAACAATCCTGTTGGTTTTCTTGAGATATGTGATAATTTAATGATTGGTCCAATCATTCATTTAATTTGGTTCAATACTCTTGTGGCATCATTCACAATATGAAACAAAGAGAAAAGCATAGAACAAATAGAATGCAATGGAAAGTGACTATAAAATAATATGACAAGCTATTACATTGACCTGTGTTGATAACGGTTACCAATTAATACATTTTGTATGTAGTTATTGGAATTGCAATCCAAAAACTTTATAAAAAAGATTAAATCAATTTTCCACCCCCCCCCCAGCTTGCTTTAATCAAACCAAGTTTTGTGCAGACATTACATGCTATATACTGAAAGTGAACCTGCAGCAAACTTAGGTTACTAAATGCAGTACATGGGATAATCTTATGAAGATGCTTTAAACACCAACTGACAGTTTATGTACAGCTTGAAAAGTAAGCAAAATGTGACAAATTGAAATAACATTAATTTTCCTGGTCTATTTAATTTTCACAAAACTATTTAAAATGAAATGCATGTGCTATTCAGAATGAGCATTTTCAGAATATTCTTTTGTGCTGGCCCAGAGTTTTGGCTCTGAAATTATAATTAATGTTCTTTACAACAATGTTGATAAGAATATTGCTAGCAGTATGAAGAATATGCTTCTGTATTACATTTTCACTATGACTGGGGAAATTTAAGCCAATAAAAAGATTATGCAGCAAACATTTTAATGTTAAACACATCAACACATTCAGTTGGTTACTATGCTACTATAGTTGTATTTTGCAGTTTGCAATCAATTTATTCATTACCACGAAGCAGTAAGTCGTGCACATCACTTGATCCTTGTGGGATGACACAGTCATCCTCTGTTGTTTTCATTTATCAACTGGAGTGTACCACATCTGTGTTGTCTCTTTGCTGGCAATGAATATTTTGGAGTAATTGCAGATATGTTGTTTTAAAATGCTATAGGAAAAGCAGCCACTGATGTAATGTTGTAAAGCGATTTTCATCCTGCAGTTCTTCAAAGTTACTTTCATCTGTTACACATACCATAAATTCATCAATATTACATCCTTTATCTTTTACATAATCTGTGACTACAGCAGCAAGTTCCATGATTGACTGGATACATAATTTGTTTTCAACCTCATAAATCTATCAGAGGGACACATTAAATATATCATATATGCTGGTCTATACTTATATAACAAACTACCTTAATATATAAGAGATATTGAAACCCAACAAAAATTTAAAAAGGCTTTATTTAATTTCTTAATGGAATATAGCTTTTATAGTGTAGATGAATAGAGGCCGTCAAATGCAAAACTCACCTTATCCAGGTAAAACAAATTTTCAGAAAATGCGAAAAACTAAAATTAGCCAAACAGCAGAACATTTGAAAATTCTCTTAATGTAATAATGTCTGGAGTAGACCCTTAAAGATGCATGTATTCTCTTGAAATTCAGTCTCAAATAATATGGAGTAAATCAAAATTTAATTTTGGATAAGGCAAGTTTTGCACACAACGGTAGTGGATTTGGCAAGTTTTGCTGGAAACACAATACTAAATTACAATTAAGTGCAAAGCTTTTCGCATTTACTGCTCAGTATTTGTGTTTGACAATGTTAATAAATGGCTTCTTGCAATATTTGTATAAGTATAACCATTTCTGATTTAATTTTAGTTAAAAAAAGCTAAATTTTTACCATTTTTCACCAATTTTGCATAAGAATATCAATGAAGCACTCGTTTCATAGTTTGCTCACTAAAATTGACCAGTTTTCATATTGCATACATCTTATGACTTGTAAAATTTATATGTTATGTTTAAAATGTAGTACTAATAACTAATGTTCAAAAACAAACATATCAAATTCTAAGTTGACCTTCCTTACTATCCAAGAAACTCTCACAAACAGCATCTACTTCTTCATCGTCATTGGTAATATTGTTTTTAGATATTAAATTCTTGTAAAATACAGGCTTTCATTTTCCTCCCAGTTATCACCAAACGTTATTTTAATAAATTTTTGACCTCATTTACTTTTACACCTACATCGAAATTCCTTGCAATATGCATTTCTGAGGTCTTGCCTGCACACAAATCGGAGCGATAATTTGCCTCATGTCTCGCTAGAACTTTGGCTGAGGTAAAACGTTGTAAAATATGTTTAGATGCCTTTAATCTAAAATGCCAGGATCCTGGTGATTTCAATGTTTTCTTTGCAGCATACTTTCAATGATGTACAGATACAGCTGTCCCTAGCCTGATTACCTTTTCATGATATTTGTAGATTTCAAAATATTCTTCAGGCCTGCTGATAGTGTTTCTCATTCTTATTTCTTTCTCCATTAGCCCGAAAACATGATCGGGAGGGGTGAATGAATGGCCAGGAATAGGAAAGATCATTTCGATCACTTGCTTAATTCCCTTGGTAAGTATTGCCGTGTTCATGTTTTGCTCCTACAATAATGGACATCAAGTACTTTAACCTTGTGTATGAATTTAATCACAGATTCTCTCTTATTACTATTTTTTGTGACACCCTGTCTCAACATCGGAATTCCTTTGCCGTCACTCTAGTTTCAAGGCGTCTTTTGATATTTGCAAAATGTCCAGAAAAGTTTTCTGACACACCTGAACTGGCAGACCTAGTACATGTTTCACATGATACTTTGTTGTAAACCCCTTCCTAGAATCGTCTTTTACTGCACGCTGCTGATTAGGTATATCAGTTGAACAGTAAGCCAATATAATGCAGTCTTGTTTAATTTTAGAACTGCAGCTGTAGAAGGCTTCGTAGAATTTCCTTACATATGCCCTTCTGTGTCAAGTTACTACATTGGAATAAATTGCTGTTATGATTGCAGGCAGGCAAGCGTGGGCCGAGGCTTGCTGAATGTCTTTAACAATTGAGACTGTATTGTAAACACATCTGATTATTCCTAGATGAGTAATATCTGTCAACAATAGAAGAATACTACTTAATTGTAATTCGATCACACATACCTTTCCCCCTTCTCTCTTTCACGTTTCGATTCATGGGATGTCCGTTTCCTAGTTCTACCCTTTCCACCAACGCCGGGATATCAGAGGACTCCATAATTACACCTTAGACTAGTCAAAGCTAGATTAAAAACAGTTGGAATCACACAGGACTGCCAATGTAGGGAAACAGAGAAACGAATCTGCTATATTTTTTAGTGCTGGATAGGGAGAGTTTTGCTCTTCACACCGCACAATTGTAGTGGAACAAGTATTGGATAAGGCAAGTTTTGCTCTGAATTGTAAGATGGGTTAGACGAGTTCTGCATCAACCGCCACCATGGATTTGAAGAGTTTTGCATTGAACAGCAGCTTTCGTGGCTCTCTTGAAGGTGTATTTGATGAGTTATGTTCAAACCCAAAGTCAGCAGTTCTTAGGGCCAGTTTCACCAAACGCGATTAAAGTCTAGACTAGTAACTCCAGAGTAACATTAACCTGGTGGTTGTTACTCTCGAGTGGCATGTATTCGTTTCACCATGCTTGTGTGGAGGTTAAAGTGCTCTCGAGTTAGTACTCCAATAATTGTACCAGAAAAGTGCCGATCGCGTAGTTTCTCATAGTTTGTGAGCAATGTTTACAGCTTTTTTTCGCCATTTGAAGGAATTTAGTGCGAGTAAACGAAAGTTTTTAGAGGTTTAAGCCTCGGAGAAAGAAGTAAACGAAAGCACTGGTAAGTAGAAATACACGGTAATAGCTAATATTTTCGAGAAAAAAAAATGTAACTTAAGCTTTCGTTATAATGAAATTATCCTGTTAGCTTATACTTTTGTGTGTTAAATTTACAGAATCATGTGAGACGAAGGAAAGCGAAAGAGAAGTCCAAATTGCCATTCTTCTGAAAAACTTCTACCGCTTTCTGTGGTAGAAGAATTTATAAGTGTGTTAGAGAACAACAGAACAGATGTCTCAGCTATGCGCCAGAACGATACATGGGAGAATGCTGCAGAAAAATATAATGCTGGCACCACTATGGGACACAGAACTGCAGCTAATATAAAGTCAGAGTGGGAGCTGCTAACAAAAAGCTGCAAAGAAGGATTTAGCTAATAAAAGAATAGCTGCAAATAAGACAGGTGATACATTTGTTTTCTTTTAATATGCAACATGAATATGTGTGTAAGCGTTTGTTCTATTTTTTCTTCTAATTTGTAGGTGGTGGACAATCCAGGCCAGATCATAGTGATGATTCAGTATTCACCAAAGTACTCAGTCTCATTGGTAAAAATCTTCAACTTCATCGCTAGAACTGTCCTCAAAAACCATTCTCATCAATCCTCAGCGGTGCAGCCATTGTAAAATGCTAGCTACCAGTTACTCTGTACTTTATTCCACAATGTTTCGCCGAGTAATGTTACTCTCTGATTTACTCTCGCATACGCAATTTATTCCAGAGTAAGTTGTTGGTGAAACGCTCAAAGGGCTTACTCGCGAGTAAACCACGTTTTACTCGAGAGTAAAAGTTACTCGCGTTTGGTGAAACCGACCCTTAGAGAATTGGAAAAAGTACTGAATCCCATATCTAACTCAATTTTTTAAATTTTTGAATAACACGAGTTTTGCACTTGACGGCCTCAATTCCTGCATCATGAAGTACTTAGTGTAAAATGTTAATTTGTAAATGATTGTTTATAACTCAAATCTGTATAGTCTTTCGTGTATGTTGTTATTCTTTTCCTTTGTGTTTTAAAATTTTGTTGAATCTTATATCTCTGCATTTGTAATTATTTATGAGTCGTGGTATATTTTCTTTGTATTTTAAACTGACGTGTCCTATAACATATGTATTATGTTCTTATGGATAAAATAAATGCAATGTAAATACAATACAATACATTATATTGACTTCCTGCAAGTTGGCAAACATTTTTAAATCAAGCTTCCAAATTATCAATCTGAACTTTTTCAGGCAAGAAAAATACTATGACCTTTATCATAGAGAAGGTAATTGGCCATTTCCAGTAAACCTTTTTTGAGAGGGTTAGTGCATTATGAGCCTCCTTAGTGAGTCTTCCTAAAGAGTAACTCAACACCCAGTTTTCCAGACACTGTAGAAATTTCTTGAGAAAATCAAAATGACAAGGGTTTTCTATCATAGGGTCCTGTAAGGGATTCCTGAGGTGCTTTCCATAATGTTTTAACATTGACAATAATCCTACCATTCGCAAACTATTTCAATAAAATTTTATGTGCCTTCCCCATCAATCTAAACCTTTCCTAGGACCCATTTCGTTCATTGCAGTTACTAAGTAGTAGTTGAATACGTTAAGTGCCATAGAAACATTTTGTGGCTCCAAACTGTTGGGATATACACTTTTCAAAGTTCGTGAGAAACCACATTTTAGGAGGTTATTCCTTTACAATGAGTAAAGATCCTTCAACACATGAAACAATGGAACTTCCATTCTCTCAGTTCCTCCATGTTTGGGAAAAGCAACTGTTGGTTTGTTATATTAAACAATTATTTATTATACATTTTAAAATATGGACCATGTCTATGATGAAAAATAGTTTCCTATTTGTATCTTTTGAGTGATTATAAATATCTTCATATTGGAGGATCACTGAGCAGAGACACAGTTCTTCTATTCAGACTATTATTATCTGCTACTATTACCAGCACTTCAAATCCAAGTTCCAACATTCCATCAACTAACTTTTTATACAACTGGAACACTGCCTCACAATGAATGCTAAATACAGGCACAATACGGACCAGATCTTTTTCTGTGGGAGTATACTGTTTATCATGAAAATAAATACACTTGTTGTGCATTCCTTACTGCTCACTGCAGTACTTACTATTTGACCCTGTTGGAAGTTCAACCGTGATTTGATATGGACTTCATCTCTCGACAAGCGGGCTAGCTTATCTTCTGAACCTAGCAGTGGAAATGTGGTTCTAATGTAGAGCAGGTAGTTATCATTTTGTTCATGATGTGGACTTGTACCAAGCTTTGAATATACTATGCTCAACGTACGTGGGGAAGGACATATTAGATTACTGAATCCTTGAATGAATTGGTAGCAGTATGGAGAAATTGAATATGCTAATGATGAAAATACCATTAGCTCCCAGGAATAACCTTTCACTCTCTTCTATGTATGCAGATGCAGTTGCTCTTTTAAGACCATCAATATGTGCTGCTTCTCTGAAAATTTATTTTCTATATTTTGCATTGCGCTATTTAGAACTGATAATGTGTCCTCAGCATCTGGTGTATTTTGCACTGCAGAAACGGCATACACTGAATGCTTGTTACTTATTAAGGAAATGAATGTCTGTTATGGTATTAACATGCTTGGCCAATGAACATGCTCTACAGTGCTTAATTTCCATGTTACCAATAAACAGTGATGCGGAAAGGACCTGAGGTAATTTGAGGTAACATGTTATGTGCAGATCGGGTTGTTCTTTCATCAAAATGAAATATATACATGATACATTTTTTATCAAGTTCCATTCTGGTAGGAAAGCTTGATCATTCACTTTCAGTTACAATTCTTCATAATTTGCAAATGAAATTTCATTATTATGCTCACTGAATGTACACAAACTGTCAGCAATGACATCAGATAAGTTCTGGTTTTCCATTCCTTGTCTGCTGATGTCTGGATCCTCACTGTGAATAGCAACACAGCCGGACGGATACTGAGGACAGTGTGGAAACTGTGATAGAACGGCATCTAAAATATACAAAACTGTCCTTCACATTGTTTTAGTAAACAGATGGTTCAAGGTATAACAGAAGCCCAAAATTTAACCCATAGCTTAAAGAAAAAAATAATCTAAAATTTAAGTTAGAAATAAGTAGGAATCAGTTTCACTAACTTGTTTTGACAAAGGTGCAATGAGCAGCCTTCCGTTCTTTTTATCCAACATACTAGTTTTATGGATTTCATGTTCTCTAAGCTACAGTTCACAAACCTACAACATATTCAATGGAAAGTGAATGACAACAGGTAGAGGTAATATTGCACCACAAATATTTTACTTAATGATTTGGCATTTAGAGATTGCTAAACAGTTCTGACAATGTAAAAAGGATCAAACATACGTTGCATAGCCTGTAATTTTCTGTGGAAACAAAATTCTTGCTATGAATAGCCCTTATCCATTAGTACTTCAGATCTTCATCTTTAGGAAAGGAAAACACACTCACATTTGGTCCGTTCGCGTAATTACCATTACAATTTGGAACACTACCTTTCTAGGGGCATTATGCCTTTATCTAGAGTATACAATTTAAAATCGCTAAAACGAAAATATGCCCAAAATTGTACACAAATCAAGCATATGATTACTGTAGGAAAACAGTCGCACAACACTTGCTTGCTAGGCCCAAACAATGTGACGTCACGTGATGAGCTTATGTTTGTTGCGCAGACTTTCCTTATAGGTGGTGATGGCTAAGCTCTACATCACAGAGGATCATCAGTCTTCCGTTTTCTCCTAACATTCCATAAACACTTACAATCCGATGTTGTAGCCGATTTGCATTATGTTTGCATTCTGCTTGTAATGGTAATAATAGAGTTAGTTCATGTTAAGGTGCAGCCAGTTCCTTTAGAACAAGTGACTATAGCACTCTACAGAGGAAGGATTAAAAAGCGGTAATGGTAATAATAGAGTTAGTTCATGTTAAGGTGACCTCTGTTCCTTTACAACACGTGACTATAGCACTCGACATAGGAAGGATTAAAAGTGGTATCATCATCATTGAGCATGCTCTGTGTCCTGAAGTAGGGACTTATACATTTCAAGCCACACATTACCTACTTCTTCCTAAAGTATACCTAAATACAATGCCAAGTTGGATCCTAAACACATCTGTAGTTTCATCAGCAATTGTTGCTACAAACTTCGAAACTAATATCTCCTGTTTTATATATTTAGCAGATGACACGCACACAATTTAATAATAAATATGGACTGTTGAACTTTGACCAGAGAAACAAAATAATGCTGGAAGTAGTGTCCCTCTCTGGCATTAATAGAACCAATCACCTGAAACTTCCTCTATTGAATCAACTTTGTGACGTATCATGGGCTTGAAAGGGAAATTCTAGAAATGTAGATGGTATGTCGCATCTATTAAGAATGCAAAAGCATGCATAGTGCTTTCCATGTAACATTTCGTCTTCCCGCGTTTACCCTAAATGCCCTACTTAAAGAGAATTCAGTTCTAGCATAACATTTTTCAAATTTTTTAATTTGATTACAGCTGCAAGTCGCCCTTTGCTTTGTTAATGGTGTTTTTACAATGCCAAGCCTGATTTATAATTCACGTCCATTAACACCATGTTCAATGATCTTTTTATAGAAAAAAACAATATGTCCAAGAATCTAAAGATGCCGCCACACAACCAAAGAATATCAAAATCTCTAATATTTTAAAGCATGTAGTTCACATGTTTTGTTTGATGGGAATTTGGGAAATAGGTATTTAACGTCATTTTAAACGACTGATTCTAAGTATACAGCTTATTGTATTCTTCAGAGGAGAGTGTTCCTCTTCAACAAGCATAACATGAACGTCCAAAAAACTCCACATTTACGGCATTAACTTCAAATGACCGATCAGAACTTTTTCCCAGATTGTAATCTGGATAAGCCATGCATAGCAGAATTCACTCTTTAGGAAGGTGCCGTTCAGTAAATCGTCATTGTTTAAAGTCTATATGAAGCCATAATATTAAACGCAAAAAAACTAACATACTCTTGAAATAGGTAAGAAACAATATAACAAAATAGCAAACTAGCGCGTGTGAAACCTGTGTGAAACAATATATTTAAATTATGAATTAAAACAAAATAGTAGAAAAGCTATTTTACTCATGTTATTTGTATCTGTCTCCGGATAGTGTGAAAAACCTCTAATATGCCTAACCTAAGGGAAAATGTATCCCTTATTTTCATTATACCCCAAATTCTATTGAAATATAGTAAACAAACTGAATGTTAACCCATTTATTTCTAAACTCCTACCAAAGGATTGCTTGACAGATGTTTAAATAACATTTATACTAGCATATATAATATGTTTGCTTAAATTAGATTTTCTAATTTGACAATTAGGAATTTGAAGGAATATTCACAACCGTAGTTTGAGAACTTAGTATTATGTTACTGAGCGGGATGGTTCAGGCGGCGTCTGTTGACCGCATTCGGGAGGATGTGGTTTCGATTTCCGCGGCCGACCTTCCTGACCCATGGTTGTTTTGGGGGTTTTTCCGAGTCGCTAAGCGAATGCCGCTAAGGTTCATTACATCCCCCAAATTTCCTGTCCTCCCATTTCACCTCCATTTCGCTTCACTTTTTATCTTATTGGCTGTTTCAAGGTTGAAAGTGTCGGCGGGAGTCTCGGTGTTACATGACATGGGAAAAGGATGCTTTATGTAACACTTCTTCCCCCGGAATAGGGATAGTCTCGGAGTCCCTGGCCCTTAGTGGGATGTGCAAGCCTGCATGGGAGGGGAGCCAGTTACACTAGCTGCCATCCAGGGCGTTTCAATCTGGAGAAAGGTAGGGACCCTGCATTATGCCCTGTCGCCCTTCCTGATCCAGCCGCCCTTTGTCTCCTCTCACCTCACTGCTCCCTCTCAGGGTGCACCCTTAAGAGGCTTAAGCACAAAACGTCTTCATAGGTCGAGGTGCTAAGTTACCCTCTGCTCCTAATCCTAGTGTATGCTCTTATTTTCATCATTGATCATGTTATATAATGACTTAATTTTACTCACTTGAATTAGAACTACAAGATAGGTTTTATGTAAATATTTCATTCAGACTCTTATTTAAAATATGTTGGCACAAAGTTCTGCAACAGTAAAATGCTTTCAAAGGAACACTGAGATATTTTACAAAGAAACCTATACAAAATAATAACAGCAGATAAAATACGTCCAGCTACCTAGAGACAAAATGAAAGACTCCATTCATTAGTAAACATTATTTTGGGGAAACCTGGGCCACATAGCTCATACTTTCTACTAATACAACTGCAAGGTCAACAGCTCTACACAGTTTTCTATAAATAAAGCCACTTACAATAATGGTATAGTTACTAAATTTCCTTTTACTAATGGTCGTTATGATACTGGCGGTAGTACAGCTATATTTAAATAAATGTAGGAAGGTCTGCTTACTAACATATAGCTTTTTAAAACTTACAGGATATCTACGATGTTTATTACCCATGATACAGAAGTTAGCAAGATCATGAAGTGACTAGTAATTACCTGGCATGTTCAGCTTCAGATGACTTCCTCTGAACATCAAGATTCGCTTCTACTGCCAGTCTACTACAGTCTGCTTCATTTGAAGGCTTTGTGGAGTCTATTGTTGGGTGAGAAGATCTGATAAGTCCGCATGCCAGGAGTGTTTGTTTACTTGGAGTAGCTATTACTCCATTGTCCTCTGGTTTACCTTCTGTTGTCAGTAGAGGACAGTTATTATTTCTGCTTTCCCTCGACATTACCCCACTTACACTACCAGCAGCCACATCCATGGCAAGCTGCTTTATCAGTGGTGGTTTGTTGATTAGCCTTTTATGTGTGTGAAATTCTGTTGGATCGTGATTTATTTTATGACTTTGATTACCCTGGTGGGGATGACTAGTATTTAGAGGGGGAATACTTCTTGGTTTATTTTCAGAGAGTCCTGAGGAGATATTGAAGCCATGAAGTGATTGGTGATATGATACTGGGTTCTGTGGAAAAATGACTATAGGATTACTTCCACCTTGCAAAGTAGTAGTTGCACTACCTCTGCTTGGAAGTTGGTGCTGCAGTGAACGTTGCATATTCATGTTGTTTCCAATTATAAACAGCTACAAGAAGCGTGACCTCATCTGGAATCACTCCTGTTTATGTTATTTCCAGCTGCTGTTGACAGAACTTCTTTAGGTCCCTGCCACGCAGTCTCCATCATTTACCTATTGAAAAACATACATTAAATATGAGACATACAATTTTGAAGTTAATGGCTGTGCAATATTGTATACAGAATATAGAACTCTAAAGAGAATTAGCTATAGCCTGCGGGCTTAGCTCAAAACTACTTTTTATACTTTAGCTATAGGTATACACAGATATATTTTGCAGAACTTTGATTACAATGACTGGTGTATGACACTTCAAATGGAAGTTTATATTTACTGCTCAATCTTTTTGCTCACCACAATCTGATAGCACTCATAACATCAAAATATTGTTTGCAATGTTAAAACTTACTACAATTTTATAATTATAGTACGGTTTTCAAATAACTACCGTCCTCATACTTTCAAAATAAATATCAAATGACATATCTTAATCATCGGTGTTATCAACGGATTCATGGGATAAATATTGCTGATCTTATCTCCATTGTTTCCCAACAAATGCCACTGGAAATCTATCTTCCTTCTCCATGTTAATCCTTAGACAGTTATTTAAACTGTAATGTGCCTTGGATGATCATTGTTGCTTCCAGCAATTACTTATTCAAAAGCTTTGTCTTTATCACTCCAACCTAGAGATTTTATGATATGCACCCGATACCGTACTGTTTTCATTTCACAATTCACTGTACGTTAGCATGTGTTCATCGCTCTGTACATATTTCTGAACAGTCGCTTTACAGAGATATACAGTAAGATATTTAATCATATAAATTTTATAGGTTGAGTGCATAAGTTAAAATAATACAAATATGGTTAATAGCATACATATATTGATAATACCGGATGTTCGGATTGGTGATATCCAAAATAAAAGAAACAATATCTCGCAAAATAACATATATACACGCAGCCAAGTTACATCATTACAAAGAGACCTCTGGAAGTTTTCTTTTGTTCCATGATCCACATTACTTGCATGCGCATATCGTCAGTTAAAATGATGACAGTGCAAGAGTGCAAGCTTAGTGTGTTTTGTTGCTGGTAGATTTACAATCTGTTATGTCTGTACAAGGAAGCTTTACAACCCGATATGGACGTCAACATCATACAAGAAGTATTCCATTTTGAGACAATAAACTGAGAACTACAGGTAGTTTGTTACCTGCAAATTGTCCTCCAAAGATACATACTTCTGAAGCAAAAACAATCGCATTAGACAAGCATTTGAACGAAGTCCAGGAAAATCAGTTCGTGCTGCTAGTTTGCACTTACAGATTCCGCGTTCAACAGTGCATGATGTGTTACACAAAATGCTCCATCTAAGAGCATAAAAGGTTCAAATGATTCACGTATTAAAACCTTATGACAAAGTTGCACTGCAAAATTGGCAGAACAGACTATTAATAATAGTTGGTTAAACTATGAAGCCCAAGACTTACGACATTAGTAGATCGCCATTGGGTCATATCTCAAAATGAATTACAGATCTCCTTGTGGTTTACCGGAAAATATGCGAGTCCGCTGGGGAATTTAATGTTGTGTCGGCTTGTTGCCATGGTAGTTCAGTTAGTATGAGCAGTTGGGAAGATTCATGGCTGAAATCCCAGCCATAGCATTGCATTTTTCAGGCTGATTCCACCTTTCCAAAGTATAAAATCATTTATGCAATACTACAGAACGATCACTTTTGGCGCGATCACGGTCTGCGGGCCGAGTGTACGCGTGATTCGACTGCACTGCAGCACGCGGACCAGACATACAAGTGGTCTGCAGGCGGGCCATAAAACGATTGCTGTATATTTCATGATTATTTTGTGTCTTGGTTATGCTTCAGATATACAACACCTATATGGATTGAAGCACTTGTTCTTTAGTTAATGAATAGAATTACAACATGCATACTTTATGGACAATTTTCTTCAACATACGAAGATAATTTTATTTCATATATACATAGTACAATTGTACCAAGTTGAATGAAAGGTAGCTTACGAAGAGTAACTGGTAAACTAGTACGAATTATATCTATGGCACTTTATTACGAAAGAGATAATTTATTGGCATAAGTATGATAGCCACTTTGTATCTCCGCAATTGAGTTCACTGTACATATGGCTCCAATATACTGTCCGTAAGGGTATTTTATCCTTTTCATAATCACACATTGTAATTTAGGCACTAATGCTTTAATAAATGAGTCTCTAATTTAGAAAACTAGGCATTTTAGGCACAGATAATCAAGATTCACGGAAATTCAATTCCATGTGCATTATTCATTATAATTAGCTGCACATTACACCACAAAGATTTTTATAAAAATTTTTCCCAGTTAGTGTTTGCCTTTTTCAGCAACAATGTTTTGAATTCAGAAAAGCATATTTTTCTGAAAGAAATGCGAGAGTTTAAATTAGCTGCAGTGGAAACATCAATACCTGTTGAGGACATTTTCACTTCCGGAATATCACTCGATACTTTTTCAAACAATGAAAATCCTACATTATTAATTGCTCGTTATATCACTTATTTTTAGCTTGCTTCCCATTTTCCCCATTCAGGCACTCTTCACTGCTTTCACACATGCTGCACTATTGGATTCAGGAATTCTTCAATAATTTGCGACCCTTTCCTTAAAATATGTATTTGGAATAATACTGAATCCATGTTAGAGATAGATGTGGAATATCCAGCGATTTCTCTCCGAGTAATCAAATGTTGGATGAAAGATTACAATTCTTTTCATATTGAAAGTGAGTGAATTGAAAAAGAAGAATTTGTTCCTGATGGTTTCAGAAACCCTGTAAAGGACATGAACTAAATAGGTTACTTGAATTTTGTTATGATGAAAGGTTTTAAGAACGTGGAACTGCTACAGCCGCATAGGAGACACCATCATCAAAATGTAACGCATCATTTGAATAATATTTATATTGTCAGAGTGCGAAATAGTAGGTATTTGTTTTACAAAATAATCAGTGGTTGGCTATTCAATGATCTTATAGGTTGCTTATCACATATAAGGCGCTGAGCAAAAGGTTTTGTGAAAGCCAAGCTTCTCTACTATATCACTTGAGTAGAGATATTATGCCAATTTTCCACCTGCTTACACATCAGAGAAGCCACTTGTTTAACTTAATCGAGTGTGAAATTAGATTACAGACGTTTTTTGACACCGGTCCCCCTTTGTCGGTATTTTGCCGCCAAGAGAAGCCCAAATTTGTAAGTGACTGTCACTTGCCAATTTGATTCTCAAGAGTTGACAAGGGTTTGACAGGGATTGCATGTGTGTAAGAATGTCAATACATTAGTTAACCATCTGACATGCGGGTAATTATCGCGCATTATGGGTTTCAAAGGATTGAAACCCCGGACAAAGAATGTGCCGTCTCTATTACTGGAATTTGCCGCCCCATCTCCTAAATCGATAGTCCCATGCCCCTTGATCGATTAACATAACTAAATGTTTATTAACTGTCTCCCGCGCCTTCAAAGAGTATTACCAAGCATATTAAAGAATGTTGACAATTAGATAATATTAGAAACGTATTCAATTATCGCGCATCATTGACTTCAAAAGGCTGAAGTCGCCGCCAAGGATATGCCACCTCTAGACTACAAGTTGGCATATTCATTCCCCTAAATCGATGGTCACGTGGCTCTTGACCGATTGACATTTAAGTGCTTATTAATTGACTCCTGCACCTTCAAAATGTGTTACCATGCATATTAAAGAATGCCGACATTATTGACTTAAAAGGATCTACTGGCTCTATGACTGGAGGCTACAGTCATTGAAAAGACACATGCCATTGAATCGATTAACTTAATCAAGTGTTTATTAATTGACTTCAGCGGGGTGATAGCGAAAAGAGCGACCGACAGCTTAGAGGTATGTGAAACATAAATGATGGTTTGAACGATACTGACACTGAAAGATGCTCGTCATTGAGCTGATTAATATAATTTTCATATAAATGGGTGTCTAACTGTGATTGGCGGAAAGTTTTTGACTTATAAAAGCATTACACATCTTAGATTAATTAAAACGACAAGAGGTAATTTTAATTAATTTTAAGAAAATAGTATCGTAAAACAGGGGTATCGTAAATGATTACTTCAAAATGCATAAGACGCTAACGAATTTAAAATGCTCCTTTCGTTTCCAGGCATCACTCTCTCATGGAGCCTCTCCACTCATCTGAACGGTGCATGGTTTTGCAAACCCCATGACCTAGCGTTTGAAATCCGCCCGTACCACACCACACCACACATGTTATGACCATGCCGGCTTGGCCGGCTACCTAACCCTACTTTGCGGAGACCACTCTGAGAGAAGGGTTTGACATTTTCTTAAAATTAAAACTGTATTCCACATTCAAAGAATAAGACCATTCTCTCTCTGCCGGTCCTTTTCACGGCATTTATCCTTAAAATAAAACACAGGTACGGCTTCCAAAAGTTTGACAATACAGTTAGAAATTATGTAAATACTTTTATCCTTTAAATATCCTTCTATATGACTAAAGTCAAAACAATATTCAACTAAAAATTAACAATCCTGCATTGAAACGCCTTAGAAATATAAGGTGCTGAAAAATCATTGCTCAAGGCATGCATACATATTGTGTACATCGCATAGGACGGTAAAGAATTGAAAAATCGCCTGCTCAACACATGCATATATGCTGTATACATAGCATAAAACAATCGGAGAATATTAATACTAAGTAAGCGACTACACACTTGACAATGACACACACGAAATTAAATTAAATTAAATTGAGTTTTATTTATGGACGCTCTTTAACTACTATGCTGCTTAACGTCCCATTCTATATTGGGCGTGAAACACCGGTAATGTTGCTCAGAGGCCTCTTTATCAGGTTTGGGGTTCTTTTACGTGCCGTAAATCTACGATACGGGACCACCACCTTTACTTCCCTTCCGAAGGAAGCCATGCTAAGGATTTTTACGCCCGAAAACATCCATCGCACATCCGCGGGGTTTGAACGCGCGACCTTGGGAACTAGAGGCTAGCACGGCACCAGTAGTCCACGGAGGACGACATGACACACACGTGTTTATAATCGCAGTATCACAATCATTTGACTCAATAAAGATTATATAATTATATAAAAGCGGAAACATAGTGATTTAAACACATCAAACACCAGTAGCGAATTCTATACATGAAGTATTTATAGACACACAGATTGTAAAGCAAACGGATTGTTTCATATATGTATTTCCGTCCGAGTGGACAGAATAATTTTGCGTGGTTATGGAAACTTATTTAAGGTGCGGGAAATCTGGTTTTAAACACAGCCATAGGCAATAGTTTACCTGCCGGACCTCTGCTCAGTTAACAGGTTAGCTTCCCCAACGCTAGACACATAGTTACTCCTACCTGCACTCAGTAACTTCAAAACGAGCGCTGAAAATACCAGTATTTAAAATCCATGCTGTGTTGAAAATCCTCTGTGAACGCAATATACAATCAGACACGATCGAATAGTTATTTTTAAAATCTGTTTACTTCAGTGTCTCCTGATAAAATGGTTTATACGTCCAAACGCTTTCCCGAACAAGAGCTAATAGAATCCATTCATCCTTGCCCAACTATCAAGATAACTCGGTGACAATCATGTTTACAATATATAACCGCTCCCAAAATTTTGGAAAATAATGTTTGTTTACTTCTGTCCGCAGAATAATTTTAAAAAGCATGTTTACAACATCTTTCCCTCCCAGCATTCCCATAAAAAATATATATTTACAATAAGTCTGCCTTCAGGCAGTTAAAACAGGATTACCATTTCCTCGAAAACACATGACAAAATATTATTTCTACGTATTGTTTATGCTAATATTTTTAAAACACACAACCTTCCTAGACAGGCTTCCATTGTCTCTGCTCCACGAGTAAACAGAAACGGTGCGTATATAGGTACAAAATTGTTTTTGACAGTCGGAACACATTAAAATGAAAGCCATATTTCACTTTCTAAAAATTATATAAAGCCTTATTTAAACCTCACAAATTGCTTGAACATATGCTCCGTAGGCCCTCTGAAAAATTCCTACCCCAAATTAGCCTTTACATGGGATATTTGTTTTGAAATCTTAGATTCTCTGAAGAAAGGCTCTAACGATATTGATTAAAATACCACATATTAAAGATAATTGCATGGCAAATAAAATGTATATCTCGAATTTTCGGGGAATAGCCTATGAAGACCTCTTCATTCGGAGAGAATTTTGTATGGTCTGTATAACTGGTAAACGTTAAGCGATTTACAAAAACGTACTAAAAATGTAGATCACTTTAGGATAGGATAAGACTAGATACGGAGGGGGACTATGCACTTCGACCTACGTGCATACTTTGTGCCTATACCCCTGATGGGGTACCCCCGGGAGGTAGGAATTAGGTAAGAGTAGACAGAGGGCGGAAGAACCAGGAGCCACGACAGGCAGAGTGCAGGGTCCCTGCCATTTACATATTTGAATTCCCGGGCGCTACCTGGTGCAGCAGACCCACTTCCCGCTTAAGCTTACACAGCCTCTGGGGGGTCTGGGACCCGGAGACTGCTCTCAGTCCGGAGGACGAAGATTTCCTTAGAACATCCCTTTCCCCTGCAATGCACACGTCGAGACCTGCCCCCGACACTTGCAACCCTGAAAGAGACCAAGCAGATGAAGGCTGAAGTGAAAAAATAACGCAGATGAAGTAGAGGGACAGAAAATTCGGGGATGTAATGATCCTTCCCAGCATTCGCCTGGCGAGCAGCGGAAACGCCCGAAAAAACCCATGGATCAGGAAGGTCTCTACGGAAGATGAACCCACAACCTCCCGAATGCGGGCTACAGACGTAACCGCCTGAGCCACCACGTTCTGTTAGATCTCTTTAAAGCGCTCAATTTAAATAAAATAAGTTTTTTGTGGCATAAGCCTTATTGAGGTATCCGTGTTTAAAGGCTCGAATTTTTTATGGCTTGGTAATTCTTTTAAAGTCCATTAAACATTCAGTTGTTTCTCACAAATGCATAGAAACAGTATAGAACTTTAAGACCAACATATAGCGCTCAGTTCTTAAACATTTTACTTCAGATATCCCCTTTGTATCTATAATGAAATGTGTAATGTAGCCACTTCTGCAAAGGTTTATTTGGAATAAATGTGGTGATAGAAAAATAAGCTTGAGAAGGAATAATTTGTGTACCAATAATAAACCATAGAGGGTGGAGAAAGTAATGTGAAAGTATCGCATGAGAGTTTTGCTTTCTCTACTGCGCATAGTAAATAAGGGGGTTATTGCATTTCACCCAAAAATGTGATACCGAGATTTCATCGGAAATGCATGCTTCGAGGCCCCCAGAACCCAAATAGAGCATTTTTGGAAACATGTCAGTAGGTCCTGTGTATCTAAGTGTCTGTCGGTGCCTGTGTCTGTCTATGAACACCATAACTCAAAATCGAAAAGCTGAATATATCCAACCTTGGAATGTAGGATCAATATCTTTAAGGATGCGACACAAGGATTTTAAACAAAATTCCATTACACCAACCTACCCTTTATATGGAACATCTTTCGAATTCTTTTTGTTTTATAAAATATGGCTATAATGATTTTGATTAGAATAGCACATCAAAAGATATTTACATGAGAAATAAAATACATTTTCAGGAATAGCCTATGAAGTCCACTGCACTGAGAAGAAATTCTGTATAATCTTGTATAACTGGTAAACGTTAAGCAATAGACGAAGACATGTTACACAAAAAGTTTAGATCTGTTTAAAACACACAATCTATTTAAAATCATTTTTTGTAGCATAAGGAATTTTCTGAGTTATTCGGTGTTAAATGTTCCAATTTGTCAATGTTTTGTCACCTTTTTAAAGCCCTTTCAACATTCAGTTGTTTCACTCGATTCCAAGGCAGCAGCATAAAATGTTAACGCCTGCATATAGCGTCCTGTTCTTAAACATTTGACTGTCGCTGTTCTCTTTGTATTTATAGCAAAATGTGCAATATGTATTTCTGCAAAAGTTTATTAGGATTAATGTGTAGTGGATATAGAAATAAGCTTGAGTAAGAATAATTTGTATGCCCTATAATAAACGATAGAGGGTAGATTATCGTTTAAACACCATAATTCAATCTTATATAAAATTATCGATTAAATTTATATTCGATAATTATAACCGGAATAATTTATAGCTATGCAAATGTATTAAACCAGATTTTTCTATTAAGTGTGCTACAGAATAGGAATTTTATGTTGTGAATATATGTAAAATCTTTTTAAAGTAATGCTTTACAGGAAATTGGCTGTCGCAACTTTTTCAACTATTATTTTCTTTTTCAATGCAACGACCAGGTTTATTATTACCACTATTATTATTATTACTATTATTATTATTATTATTATTATTATTATTATTACAGGAGCGACATCGCAGTTTCTTAGGAAATCTAAAAAGGGGACAGTGATGATGATGATGATGACGATGATGATGATGATGAGATGGGGCTTAAGGGCGCTCAACTGCTACGGTTATTAGCGCCCTTGCAATGTATAAAATATAAAATTGAAAAGTCAAAAAAGTAAAAAACCACACACAAACCCGCTTGGTCAAAAGCACTAAAAACACAACGGACCAAAGACTAAAATCTACACACTAAAATCGTGGTCACTAAAAGAATAAAACAACGTGTCAAGAACTGTAGAATGTAAGGGACATGAGCGCCTTATGTCGGTCGGGGAAAGTGCCCCATTAAAACTGACAATATAAAATCTCAAAGCTAAAAGACGCTCAGCGCATCAAATGCGTCGATTAAAACCAATGTCACTTATAAAACGTAAAAGACATTCTACAGCATGCGCGTCGTCTGCCAAAACGTTGGCTATGCCAACAGGCAGACCCACGCGAACGCGCAGTGGAGCTAAAACTTGACACACAATTAAAATGTGACGCACCGTTAAGGGCGCATCACACTGCTGACACAGTGTTGGGGGGTCACCACTGAGCAAGCATCTATGACTAAAAAGGCAATGTCCAATTCGTAAACGGGCTAAAAGTACCTCTTCCCGACGTATAGAACGAGAAGAGGTACCCCAGACTAACGGGAGAGGTTTAACCTCCCGCAATTTGTTCCCCTGGAGGGCCGTCTACTCATCGCGCCTAAGCGAGAGGATGCGGCGACGTAAAATAGCACACGAATCTGACGAGGGAACAACAAAGGTAAAAAATCTAGGTAATAAAATCGCCGATTTGGTAGCGGCGTCGGCTGACTCGTTCCCTGAGATGCCCACATGACCTGGAATCCACATGAAGGAGACGCGGATGCCAGAGGCACCAAGCGAGTGGACCAGGTCATGTATGCGCTGCATGAAGGGGTGGTAAATGTACAGTGCGCGAATATTTTGAAGAGCACTCAGGGAGTCTGAACAAATAAAATAGTGCCGTAAGACGTACCGCTGGACGTATAAAACTGACTGATAAATACTAAAAAGTTCGGCGGTAAAAATCGAACATTGCCCAGGTAAACGAAATGTAAAACTACGATTACCATCAACAAAGGCACCCAACATCAGTCTTAGACCCATCAGCATATATAAAACGAAAATCTCCGAACTGCACCTGAAGTTCTAAAAAAGCCGATTTAAGAACTGAAGAAGGGGTCTCATCCTTCGACATTGACGTCAACCCAAGGTGACACTGAGCCTCAGCGCGCAACCATGGAGGAAAGCGCGTTTCCCCCTTCGGAAGGGCCGGCCCTGGCGTAAAGTCCAAATGCCGAAGTAGCTTTCGAAATCGAACCCCTGGAGGGAGCAAGGCAGAGGAGCTAATGAAATATTGCCGATCAAGCGAATCTTCGTAAAATACCTCGAAAGACGGGTGGTCAGGCAAGCTTGAGAGTCGACAGGCATAGCTGCACAAAAGTACCTCAGGACGGAAGAACAGCGGAGGCTCTGCAGCTTCAGCATACAAAATGGGTACAGGGCAGGTTGGAAAGGCCCCCGTAGCGACACTTATGCCACGATGGTGAATGGCATTCAATCGACGTAAAACAGATAGACGCGCCGACGAATAGACAATGCACCCCTAATCAAGCTTGGATCGGACCAAAGAGCGATAAAGATGTAGAAGGACGGTTCGATCAGCTCCCCAGGATGTGCCACTTATAACACGTAAAAGATTAAGAGTACGGTCACACTTTGCTTTTAAAAACGAAATGTGCGAAATCCAGCTCAGCTTCCTATCAAAGATCAACCCCAAAAATTTCGCCTTGTCTGCAAACGGAAGTATCCCTGGCCCAAGATGGAGAGAGGCCGGAGGGAAAGTCTTCCGG
The DNA here is from genome assembly GCA_030765065.1 of Deroplatys truncata. NCBI lineage: Eukaryota > Metazoa > Arthropoda > Insecta > Mantodea > Mantidae > Deroplatys > Deroplatys truncata. Next base: position 407,137,541 of record CM060990.1, read on the forward strand.
CGCCAGAAATTGATACAGACGGATTTTTCGGCGGAGAAATTGAAGCCGTTGGTGTTACTCCAGGCGTAGAGACGGTCAATACAGCCCTGGAGACGGCGTTCGAGTAGACAGGTCCGCCGTGAACTGCAATAAATGGCAAAATCGTCAACAAAAAGGGACGATGAAATGCCAGGTGGAATACACTCAAAAATGGGGTTGATAGCAACTGCAAAAAGTGTGACACTGAGTACAGAGCCCTGCGGTACTACGTTCTCTTGAATAAAAGGACTAGATAAAACCGAGCCCACACGTACACGAAAGACGCGGTCCGCCATAGACTCCCGAAGAAAGATGGGAAGACGACCGCGGATATTCCATGCGTGCAGTGTACGTAAAATGCCGCCCCTCCAACAAGTGTCGTAAGCTTTCTCCAGGTCAAAAAACACAGCCACGGTTTCACACTTTCTCAGAAATCCATTCATAATATGCGTCGACAGGGACACCAGATGGTCGACGGTAGAGCGATGCCGACGAAATCCGCACTGAGCGTTCGCTAGAAGTTTCTGAGACTCAAGCCACCATGTTAACCGCCCGTTGATCATCAGCTGCATCACCTTGCAAATGCAACTGGTGAGGGAGATAGGGCGGTAGCTGGAAGGTAGTTGGAGATCCTTCCCAGGCTTAAGTATAGAGACAATGGTGGCCTCGCGCCAAACGGAAGGAAAAAAGCCGTCTTGCCAAATACGGTTATAGACCTGTAAGAGAAAGAGTTTACTGTCGGCTGAAATGTTCTTTAACATCAGGACATGAATGCCGTCCTGCCCAGGAGCGGAGTGCCTAGAGCAATGAAGAGCGTGCTCCAGCTCCCTCATTGTGAAAAGTTCATTATAACACTCATTATTAGCAGACCGAAAAATAAAGATGTCGGAATCCAGCCGGTCTTTGATAGAGCGAATGCCGGTGGAATAATGATCTGAACTGGAATCCGCCTCAAAGGCAGCACCCAGAGTGTTAGCGATGGCAGCCGGATCCACTATGGTGGCATTGAAAACCTGAAGGCCAGAAACAGTACAATGCGACACTTTACCTGAGAAGCGACGAAGTTTATCCCAAACAACAGATGAAGGCCTAAAGCGATTAAAATACTCGGCAAAACGAGTTCAAGATGCCTTCTTGCTATCCTGAATAATGCCACGAGCCCTGGCGTGCAATTGATTAAAAGTAACCAAATTATCAAGTGTAGGGTGTCGCCGAAACACCCTAAGCGCAGTCCTACGAGCACGAACAGCGTCCCGACAATCCTCGTTCCACCACGGAACAGGAATACGCCGAGGGTGAGAGGATGATCGGGGAATTGTGCGTTCGGCGGTAGATAGAATCGTAGACGAAAGGTGTTGCACCATTTGGTTAACGTCAGTGAAGGGCTGTTCCGCAAAAGACACGAGGAATACAATCTCCAATCGGCTTTTCTGAATATCCAGGTAGGTACTCTGGAATGCTGGACGTGGTGAGATAGAAGAGAAACGACGCAGGGGTAATGGTCGCTGGAGTAGGTGTCAGCGACGACGTTCCACTGCAGACGACGAGCAAGCTGGAGTGAGCAAACGGCTAGGTGCAGGTGAGAGAATGTACCAGAAGTATCAGAAATAAAAGTAGGTTCACCTGTATTGAGGATGGAGAGATTGAATTGGTAAAAATGTCGGAAAGAAGCGTTCCCCTCGCACAAGCCCTTGGCGAACTCCACAGGGGGTGATGGGCATTAAAATCTCCCAACAGAAGAAATGGTGTTGGGAGAGCGGACAGGAGACCCCGAATGTCCGCGGGAGCGAGGGGGGACGATGGAGGTGAATAGACAGAGCAAACAGAAAAGAAAAAGCCGGGTAATTGAACAGTTACGGCAACAGCTTGCAAGTCGGACGTAAGAGCGAGAGTTTGAAAATGAACGTCGTTACGCACTAATATCATGACACCTCCATGGTCAGGAGTACCCTCCTCCGGCTCAAGATCGTAGCGAACCGGAGTATACCCTCGGAGATCAAACGGATCATGATGGCGAAGCTTAGTCTCCTGCAAACACACTATCACGGGTGAATGGGAACACAATAAAAGTTGCAATTCCGCCCTATGCGATCGTACACCACGCAAATTCCAGGTCAGGATAGCCATAAAGAAAGGAATAAACTTCTTACTTAGAAGGGCGGCTCAAAATTACCTTGTGCTTAAACTTTGGACTCGGGCTTTTGGAGTTGGTCAGACTCCATAGCCTCCTCGAAGGGAGGCCCCACGCGCTCAGAGCCAGAAACCGATTCAAACCTCGAGAATCGGTTCTGGGTGGCGAAGGGTGAAGGGTGCCGCTGAGCGCGGCTTGTCCCAGGAGCGTCCTGGGACTGCGACCTCCGAGGAGGAGAAGATGAACTTTTCTTACCGCGCGCACGCGGAGGGTCCTTCAGAAAATCTTCCCTACGAAGTTTCTGCTTTGGTTTCTTTTCAGCGGCTTGTGACTTCATTGACTTGGGACCAGCTTTATATTGCTTGCTAACTATACCAGAAATGGACGGCCGGATGGCAGTGGCGGTCAATTCAGACATGGTCCAAGTCTGAGTTTCGGCATCTACTCGTGGTACTGGTGAGGCAACAACAGAACAAAATGTACCAGATCGCAGGAGAGAAGGTTGGCGCGCCTGGTAACGCCTCCGGGTCTCGGCGAAGGAGAGTTTCTCCTTTACCCGGATCTCCTGGATCGTCTTCTCGTCCAAGTACCGCGGACAGTCGGCAAATGACGCAGAATGAGACCCTTTGCAGTTTACGCAGACGGGGTCTGTGGAACAGGTACCCTCGTGCGACGGCTGGCTACATGAGGCACAGATGGTAACGGCACTCTTACAGGAGACTTGCGTATGCCCAAAACGTTGGCATTTAAAACAACGCAGAGGTCTAGGAATAAAGGGCCTCACCGCAATGCGTTCGTACCCCGCTGAAATGCTCGTGGGCAGATCGACGCCATCAAATGTTATAAACAGGGTACGAGTGGGCACCAATACTCCGTCGCGTTTGGCCTGCACTCAATGCACTGCTGTCACCTTTTGGTCTGAAAGATAGTCTACGAGTTCATCGTCCGACATACCATCGAGGCTATGGGTGTTAATGACGCCTCGACAGGAATTCAATGTGCCGTGCTTCTCCACACGGATGGGATAGCCGTGGAGAAGCGTAGCGCGCAACAAGGTCTTACTTTGCTGATCGGACTTCGTTTGTGCTAATAAGGAACCATTCCGTAGACGAGTGCAGGACTGAACCGCACCAGCAATAGCAACAATGCCCTTTTGAATGTTGAAAGGGATCACCTTCTCAATACTTCGCCCTTCTTCGGTTCGTGAAATGACCAAGTAACAACCAGTTGTCGGTGGTGTCACTTCTGTTACATAAACTTTTCGGCGCTTGTTGGTGTTAATGGAGAAAGGGTGCTCCATAGCGAAATGAATCCTCCACCATTGCAACCGTCTCCGACCTCGGGCTCTGACTTCCCGGGCGTTACCCCGGCTTGGGTAGTGAGTGGCCTATCTATACCTATCTCACCCCAGGGTCACACCTCCCAGAACATAGACAGAGGGACCCAATCGCCGTCAGAAGTCAGCAGCTCATGCAATGCCCCCCCCCCCGCGGGACTGCAGTTGAACAGCGGATACGAACACATACCCTACATGACGACCCCGGGTGGTGGGGATGACGCCATTACCCACACAACCAGCTGCGCACCCCGTGCGCGGGTATCCGTCAGGGTGTGTCCACGGAGGATTTAAATAAAAAGATAAAAGAAACTAAAATTGCGTGGGCGTTTCGCACGCACGGTAGGCCGTCGAAGAAGTAAAAGAGATGTGTAAATGAATGGGCGCGGGGCGAAATGTGCATAAATAGATGAGAAGAAGGGAACGATGGCGAGGGGCGACACGGAATGAAATGCACAGAACGCACGAGAGCCTACCTTGAGTCCCCCGGTCACGAGAACAAACCCACCTCGACCGGACGGGGATGAAGAGATGAAGATGGCGATGAATGATTCGTGCACCCCGGGTACCCCTAACCCGTACTTACAAAATGTGAGCCCCTGGGGGGAGGGGACAGTGACTTGGAGGTTAATCCAAGAGCACTCTCTTGATCTGTCCAAGTGCATGACCAATGTTGATAGCCTAATGTAAACACAATACGTCATTTATAGAGAGAAACCGGAGTCCCAGGGGAGGTGAACGCTATTACCCTTATGTATGAAGCTATCATCACATCATCCAACGCCATCCAATACACTACGTCAGACGATAACAGGCTTCTCCACAGCCAAAAGAATGACGAACGCGTTTATACAATGCTTATAGTCATTAACGTTAATTTCCTCACACTCAATATCTTTTGAGTTTTATTTTTATTTATCGACGCTCTTTAACGGCTGTGGTGTTTAGCGTCCCAGTGTTTAGCGTGAAAAACCAGTAATTTTGCTCAGAGGCCTCTTTATGAGGCTTGAGTTTCTTTTACGTGCCGTAAATCTACGACGCGAGACTACCGGCTTTACTTCCCTTCCGAAGGATGCCATACTAAGGATTTGTACGCCCGAAAAAATCCATCGCCCTCCTACTACTCAGTTGTAGAATTCGACGATGAGGGTGATGACTTATCAATTACTGCTTGCTGCTCTCACTTCAAAGTTGTATATTCACTGCCGTTATTATGCGGGCTTAGTTGGATTAGTATAATTTTATAACGAGTGGTGTATGAAATTGTATAATCAAGAGAAATCACCCCTTTTTATTGTTTCTCCTAGAATTATAGTGAATAATATATAAAATACGCGCGTTATAGAAACATTACACATTATGCATAAAAATAAATCAATCAACAAAATAGAGCGTCATTAATCGATAATAAAAGCTCTTAAAATATAAAAGAATGAAAAAAACCTTTGTGATATAATAACAATTTTTCCGAGAAGAACCCATTCTAATAAAGAACCCCCAACCAGAAAACCCCTCTTCAGACATGTAAATATCCTAAATAAAAATCCGTGTCTTTTATGGCTGAATGAACATTAGTTCAAAAACGTGTTTACATATGTCAGACATCTTCACTCGAGTAATTCTGGGAAAAACGGATTTAACATTCAGACAGGTCTGAGCATGGTTACTTCATAGTACTAGGCTGTCTGCCAGCCACAACGGCCCAACAAAAGAATACTTCTTGCAATTCAATGAAAGGCTTTAATTTCAAGAGGCAATTAACCTAAATGTGTAAAAAGCAGACTATTCAATCATACTGATTCATTTTTAAGCCACTGCACATGCTCCCTAATGTTTGTGCACAACAGCTCTACGCACACTACCTGCAGAAAGTACAGGGACTGGGGCCGAATGACTTTGCACCTCTTGTTTAATAGATCCAGCGGTTACTGAAAGGAGTATCGCAGATACTATATTTTCCGTGAAGGTCTTGTTTACCGACGAGGCCTGGTTCACACGAGACGGATACTTCAACAGCAAAAACAGGCACACTAGCGATGTTGAGAACCCTCCTGCAGTGTTGTTAGAATCACCAACTAAAGTACTCCGTAAACATTTGGCCTGGAATCGTTGGTGATCATCTGCTGGAGCCTGTCGGTTTGCCACACCGTTTAAGTTAAATTGGGTTGTGCATCTCAGACCTACCAAAGCTAAGCAGACGTAAGGGACAAGTAGGAGGCGATGTCACTTGATTCAGTGATTGTAAACAAACATAGAATCAGAATTTACTGCCTATATATCTCAAATTCATCCTACCGAATACGCTTCAACCAGGGCTGAATAACTCCGTAAGGATGTGTCGAAGGATGGTGGTTTCTTGACAAAAATGTTCCCCTCTGCGAGATTTATCGTTCCTCAGAGTTTGTCGCAGAGGTCCTGAAACACCTTTCACGTACGGAGTCCATTAAGTCCGGTTATCGCCAGTTTCTATATGGACAAGTTTGAAGAAAAAGCACTAAGGGCAGCAACATTAAAGTGAAAGCTTCGTTTAGATACCTAGATGACATCTTCGTCAAGAGCCACGGAGAAGATAAGCTGGATGTATTCCTTCATCATATAGATAGTCGAAACTGCAATATACAAATCGCCATGGAAAAAGAACAGGACAAGAACTTTCCATTTGTGGACGTCCTAATAACAAGAGAAGCTGAATCACGTCTGTGTCACACCGTGTATCGGAAACCCACACATACCGACAGATACCTACATAAGACCTTAAAACGTCATCCCCAACAAAAATTAGGCATAACACTCTCACCGAACCACTTAAGAAGCTTTGTGAGCCACAAAACCGGACAAAGAAATCCGATATTTTAACAAGGCCCTCGCAACAACGTCTATACATACAAAGAAATTATAAGCACCCGTCATCAGAGGTACCCGTCAGTCGAAAAAGACAGTAAAGAATAAACGATAACCAGCATGTACATATTTGCCATACATTATCACAGTAACGGGCCGAATTGGAAAACTGTTGCAATTACACCACATAAGAACAATTTATAGATCAACGAAAAAAATTAGGATTTGCTGAACTCTGGGAAGCACAAACGTCATCTACATTGCGCAGCACGTATCTACAGAATAGATACGTAGACACACCATGCGAAGCATTAACACACGACTGAAAGAAGATTAACGACACAGCCGTTTAGGTCAGACGGAAAAGTCGGCCGTTGCAGAGCATTCCCTACTATTTGGCCATGACGTAAGCTACAGGGAAACTGTAGTGCTCTCAAAGACAAGCCAATAGGACACTCGCTTGACAGGAGAAGCGATTGAAATATTTAAACATAAAAACGCCTGCAAGTGCAAAGAAGGGAGGCAACAGATAAGCAAAGCGTGGATCCCGGCTCTAAAAAGAGCGAGAGTGAAACCAGAGCAAGAGGGAGCTCTTCCCTTTATACCAGTATCAGAGCCAGGTCAACGACAGGCGACAGCGAATAAGCAACCATGCTTCATCGCAACATGCCACGCGCACCATCCGCGCGTAGGAATAAATAGAACGCCGTCGCATACAGTTCTTTAGTCTTGTTTGGACTCCGGAGCTATATTCATGGCCTTGGCTTCCCTGAGGATGTCGGACGCAATTTGCGGCGAAAGGTCAGAGAAGAAAACAACTGCACCACGGCCTAAAAGCCCGGAAAATGTATATAATTGAGTAAATATATATTCTAGTATATACATAATACGCGTAAATGACGCATGGGTTGGAGTCTGTGCGAACTCCTTTAAAAAGAATTTTAATAGTCTTTTCAATGATTTTTCTACTTCAAGGTGATACTTACAACAAGCTGCATATAATTTGAATATATGTCACAGGACAACAAGAATGGGGCGAAAAAACAGGAAGAACAAGACAGTGTAAAAAACTATAAATCTAATAGGAAGATTCTCAACAACGTTCACATGATATTATTCGTCAAAGAATCGCAACAGCTGCCAACACAGAACCTACGAAGAAAAAAGGAAGAAAAAGGTTTGCGTGGGTAGAATATTTTGATAATGTAATTTGTGCGCACAATGTTATTGTAGTTCTTGGCAATTCTATACTTTCCATAAATTATTATTTAAACGGGTATATAATATCTTAAAACACTGATGCTGTGTGAAATCTTAAATATCTATTAACCTCTATTGAAAGTCACTTGAATAAATTAAATGAATTCCAGATGTCGGAGGAAGCTAGTTTCAGTGGGTATGATAGAAAGATTGGAAATGAATATAGTTTGTATTAGCATCAATAAAAGAGTGTTGTATAATAAAAACAAAATTTATTTCATAAAAATTATCCTATTACAATCCTTCGCAAATACTGTACATACATTCTAGAACATAATAATGATGCCTGGACTTCCTAAACATTCAGTTGTGTTAACTATCGTCGAAGTTCATTCGCACTAAGTTTCTACGACTGTCATGCAGTAACTTTAGGCGTTTTCAGCTTGCTTTTAATTCCTTTAGTCCCTTGCGTAAGAATGCTACTGCCAGTGGCTCTGAATGTCTTACCATATTCTGCAGTGAATTCGGATTTGCAAGCGTAGATATGGAAAATTAAGTTTCTTATAAGTCCAGTGTAAGGATCCTCTACCACAATAGATCATACTTAAAATTCTCAAAGAAATTAAATCAGTACACAGATGTTAACAAGCGAATGAAGTAAAAGCAAATGTATTAAATTAATATCTTTCCACTATTTATAAATCAATTAAAATGTGTTAGATGTAAAGCTCAAATGACATCTACAATTAATTCTAAATGTAACTTTTGGCAATTTTTTTGTCAGTCTGGTCATGTTTGATTACGTTTGGGCACGGATGTGGTCATTTTGATCACGTGCTTTGGTCATGTCTGCTTACTTAGGGGCTGTATAGTTTAGGCTAGAATGTATGTGTCAGTTTAAGTTAGATAGTGACTGAATAGATTATAGGCTGATTGTTAAGGCTAGGTTAGCCTTGTATATGTTGGGGCAGTGTTGGATACTCTGGGTTGTGGTCGTTCCGAGGTTAGGTTAGACGATTCCAGAGTAGAATAGATGATAATGATTGCTTAGTTTGACTTGAGATGGGTTATATTTGGAATGCATTTTAGATGTCATCTTAGCCGTATATCTAACACGATTTAAATTATATATAAATAAGGGAAATATATTAATTTAGTACATTTGCATTTAATTCATTCACCTGTTCGCATCTGTGTATTCATTTAATTTCTTTGAGAGTTTTAAGTATGAGCTATTGTGGAAGAGGATCGTTACATCGGAGTTATAAGAAACTTAATTTTTCATACAGTATAATTGGAAAAGGACCCGTCAAGTGTTGTATATGTAACCGAATTGTAATGAATCGAACTTTGTCAAGACCTAAGATGCATAGAGGGAGATGTTATAATGAGCTGACTCGCTGACCTGCACTTGAATCACCTGTGGGTGAGGAATCAGAAGCATTGCAAGCTGATATGATTGATCCAGCAATAAATAAACAAGATACCGAATATAGTGAAAAAGGATCGTGTGTGCACTAATTTTATGTCTCCATACGCTGACTATAGTGGTAAAATTCACTGATATTATCTACGCTTGCTAATCCAAATGCACTGGGGAGTATGCTAAGGTACTCATCGCATTCAGAGTTGCTGGTAATAGCAATCATACGCAAGAGATTAAAGAAATTAGAAGCAAGCTGAAAGCAACTAAAGTTATAGCATGACAGTCGCACGAACATAGTGCGAATGCACTTCGATAGTGGTTAACATAATTAAATGTTTAGGAAGCCCAGACTATCATCATTATGTTCTAGAACATATTTACAGTATTTGCGAAGGATTGTAATGGGATAATTTTTATGAAATAAATTTTGTTTTTATTATATAACACTCTTTTATTGATGTTATTACAAACTATGTTCATTTGCAATCTTCCTATCATACCCACTGAAACTAGCTTCCTCCGACATCTGGAATTCATTTAATTTATACAAGTGTCTTTCAGTATTGTGTAACAGGCATTTTTAATTTCACACATCATACATGTTTTAAGATATTACATGCCCATTTAGGTAATTATTTATGAAAAGAGTTGAATTGCCAAGAAATACAATAAAATTGTGCGCATAAATCGCATTCTCAAAATATTCTACATACGCAAACCTTTATTTGCTTGTACGTTCTGTGTTGGCAGCTGTTGCGTTTCTTCGATGAATAAGACCATCGCGTTACCCTCGTTAAGAATGTTCCTGTTACATCTCTGTTTATGCAGTTTTACACTCTCTCGTTCTTTCACATCTTTCGCCACATCCTTATAATCCTGTAACATATATACAAATTATATGCAACTTTTATCAGCCTTAAGGCAGAGAAATCATTGAAAAGAGTATTAAAATTCTTTCTACATGACTTCGCAAAGGGTACAGCCCATGCGTCATTTACACGCATTATGTATATATCACAATATATATTTGCTTTTCGTTTTAATATCACGATGCATAATTTAGGTGAATGTTATCCTAGCTTACAATTATTTATAAACTCAAAGACTGTATCTCTATATGAAACACTGAAAGGTCAACTGAGTATGTGCACAAACCTTAACAGGGGAAAAGACAATTTACATGTCTTAACTCTTAGCGGTCGAATGCATTAGTAAACGTGTTCACCGCCTGTTGGTAAGGGATTTTCATTGCCTGTACGAGTGATTTCTAAGGAAAATATTTGTGCAAAAGAACCTAAGAGTGCCGACCTCCTGCCCCGATAGAGCTCTGTAGAAGGAAGGAACTTGCTGTGCGGTAAATGTTTCTCATGCATTTTTAACGCATGCATAAATATAAGCAGAAGCTAAAATTGTACTCACATGCGTGTGAGCAAACGATGCTCGGTGCTATCCTTTGAAGAACCAAAACGTTTGTCACTGCACTGTGATGTTTAGCTCATTTACGTGTGTCAATATCTATACCCATATGAATAGTGCAATTATGAATGTAGGTAACAAACACGAAATAAGAATCATTTTAAGAACCAGAAAGTTTTTGTATAAGTCACTGCACCGTAATGTTTAGCTCATTTACGTTTGTCCATATCTACACATGTATGAATATCGAGCGGGATGGCTCAGGCGGTTACGTCTATGGCCCGCATTTTGGAGGTCCACTCCGGCCAATGGATTTTTCGTGGTTTCCCCAGGTCGCCAGGCGAATGCACAGGTGGTTCCTCTACTACGACATTCTGCCCCCTCATTTCCTATACCCATAACCTACCTTGCCATCCGTTTTAGTGTTGTAGGGCCAGGCGACGGTGTTTGGGCGGGATGCAGCTGGGCGGTGGCTTGCACACTGTAAAGGTTTCTTCTCTGGCGTCATTGCGGTACCGCTCAGTTAGGTCTCTCCGAATCGTAGGAATCCGCTCCGGGAGACCTAGTATGTTTATGGCTTTTGGGCACGTACCGTGCGGCGTCGGATGCGTTCTACTGGAAACATTAGATACCCTGTCCATGCTTGCGCCTATCAGCATCTGTATCTGTTTTCCCTTAGGGTCTTTACCCTCATCTCTCCCTCCCAGGAGTTACGTTGGTAGCACAATGGGCCGACTGGCCTGCGTGCGGTGCTCTGCCTTGGTTCCGGGGCCCCCTCCGTGATACCCACCTTTACCTTTACATCTGTATGAATAGTGGGTAGACGACTGTACGTAAACAAGCCGAAATAATAAGGAAAATAAATATTTACATGAAGCTGTGACGAAATTACAAGCTTTCCTACTTTCGTATAATCGTTCTTGAGTGTGGTGCCATTCAAAACCTTCGCTGCGACACAAAGCCGGATGGTTGGAATATGTTGTGCAATAACAATATGATTCCTTTTTTGCTTCATTTACCTTCCTGTTGCTGTAGACAGGGAAGTCTCTATGCTTCTTATTTTCAAAGTGATACATGAAATGATTTATCTGGTTTAGCCGTTCTTTCGTTTCTGCGCTACCAGGATGAAAACTCTTCCTTGTATTTCTGATTTTTCTAACTGAACACTTAACAAGACATCGGCGAAACTAAAGATTACCCATTTCCTTATTGGTGGATTGGGCACTTTGCTGTGGCAGCGGTACAGAATATATGAATTCGCGATGCTCACCTCAAGACACCAAAAAATGTGATTTTGTCCACCACTTGAATGCTTTACATAAGAATACGTAAGTATCACAGTAATGGTAATTTCGATCAACACCTCCCATATTCTTGGGGTAACTGAGCATACAAGGTGGTTTCATTATTTCTTTTGCTACTCGTCCTTTATGTATTGTACCAACCTCTTCACTGAAGTATGATAACAAGTAGAAATCATAATGACGCGTCTCTTATCTTTCCATCCTAAGATGAGAAGGTTGTCTTTTCAAAACATAATCACGTCTCCACTCTTCAATTTCTTGAAGGCTGTTTGGTTTACAGGTCTTGGATTCCCGTCTGTGCCAGCAATTATTGTGCCCGTTGCATGCCATTGGCGTTGGTCCAGTTCTTTGGCCAGATCTACGCTGCTGTAAGATCAACCTGTAAATAGATGTTACCCTTTGATGCCAATTGTGTATTTCTTAGATGTAACATTAGGGAAAACACAACCCTGGTTGTGAAACTCTTATTTTAAAAAAATAACCAGTAGACACCAGATATAACTTTGCCATAATATGCCATAATGCTATAGAGATAGCCAATTGCACTGTCAGCCAAAATGAACAAATGTAGTAGGCTTCTTGGGGTTTTACGCTTTTAAAGATGTGTCATTTGAAACCAAAAGTAGATTCACCTATTGCAATATTCTCGCCAGGTACAAAATGCTGCTGGAATATGTTTTCAACGTTCTCAATAGTAGTATGAAATGTTTTCGTCCTCCGCTATGCTGGTTAGTTACTGTGCCGTTCTCCACAAAGCATCCAAAATATGTGTAAGAAGCGATCCCTAAGCATTACATCACGAAACAATTTTATCTTAGATTTCCAGTCTGAAGAAAAGTAATCTTTCAGTTGAGGCATTGGTATCATGCCCATATTGATGATCATTCCCCAACTGGCTTTAAGTACGTTAAAGTTAACATCGGTCCACTTCAACCAAATAGACCGTAGGCTCAGTTATAATTTGGAAATTTTCTCTCCTGCATTTGTATTTGTTTCAGTAACCATTTCGCTAATGACTCTTTACTGAAAACCAAAGAGAAATAGTCATATGGAATGTCTCATAACGCATAATGCATGTGCCATAACACAAATTTAGTCTAGGCCCCGAATTCTTGCTGAAGTTACATTCCGTAGGTTTTAGGTCATTCGCGCCTACTGCACACCACCCATTTTCAGCGGAATGGCTATTATCATCAGACATGGCAGTTGCACAGTTCGTTATTGTCCTCAAAATCACTTGACGCACTTATTGAAGCGCAGCTCATATTTTTAGCTTCTTCTACAAAATCCAAATTGTCATTTCTGTTATTACCTAAAGCTTCTTATAGTAGATGCATAAACGTTTCCTCATCTTCAGGATTTGATGCTCTAGAAACGCGTTTAACACGGACCGCCGTATCAATATTTGAAACCATGATGCCAGAAAAACTATTTTCTTTTCCCACTAAGAACACTATGATTTGCATTTTCTCACCAGATGGCACAAGCGAACAGACGTACTGGTTTAGACTAGCATCTGAGCTGCCATCTTGAGGGAATATTTGCAGTCAGCTGAAACACCAGTTACAGTCGAGGCAATGGTGTCGGCAAAATGTTGATATACGACAGAAGCGGCCAGGAAAGGGTAAAACGTGACGGCTGGTATCATCCATGTTATAAAATCCGAACTTACTGGTTATTTCTTCCAACTGTTTGGTTGTTAGAAAAGAGTATTTCGCTGGAAGAGAAACCATCTTTTCTCCTAATGTGGCCACTGTTCTGGTCCCATAATTCGCCTCTATCTTTCTTATGGCTTTTATATTATAAGGTTGCTCTACCTGAAGATCTTGTAGCCTTTGGCCTAGCGGCAAAATCCTATTTTCCGCCAAAATGATAAGCGGGTTTCCTAAACCCCGTCCTTTAGGAATAGTAAAGAAAAGTCTTTTTAGCGTTTGAATTTCATAAAAAAGCATATTCATTTACTTTAAATTATCAAGATTATTACTATTAGTAACACTTTCCATATATATGCAAATACAAAAGAGACGACTGATTCATTAATGAATTCTGTTAAACACGCTATTTGTGATTTAAATGTTGTATTGAAGATTTGTTTTATTAAGAGGGTTATACTGAGCTTTAATATAATGTAAACATTTAGAGCGACTGACGTTTAAGCATTATATTATAAGATCAGCATAGTGTAAACAAAAAAGTATTCAGTGTATAATATTAAGTACCTATATGAGTATATTCTTTTTAGTTTTAAGATAAAACTGTTATACATTTCAAAAGAAAATTCCATGCTATAGTCATTATCACTGCACTATTCACGTTATATGCCTATTTTTGCTTAGATGTATGCACAGGAATTCTTATTAATTGACATTCTACAAGGTTTAGCTCTTATAGAAAATCGTGTTAACCAAAGCAGATATTCTTAAAACATCAATCATATAATAGTTAGATGTGCAGAAAGCGTACAGATCATTTTCAGTTATCTTATAACCGTGCTTTCTCTAGAGATGCTGTACAAGAGAGATAGATTCTCAAATATACCTAATTTTTACGTTAAGCTGAGCTAATACTCGGGTTAGCTGGAATATTTTGAAATAATTATAAAACATTTTCCCATATATACAGTAACAAATATACTTTAAATAAAAAGTTGATATCCTTAAAAAAATTCACCAGATATTCTCGATTAAATATTGGCTTACAGTGAAGCCACTGTCTTTGCAGAGCATAATAAACGCGAACACCCAGATGGGACTCTTGCAATGCAATGAAATGTTGGGTGTAACACCATTTTATAGTGTCCAACTGGTATTAAACATCTATATGCACGATTGCTCACATACCGAAGTGGTTTAAAATGAATGAATATGATTGGATAACCTTTTTTTACAGACTTATGTTGATTGGTCCTTAAAATGAAAGCCTTTCATTGGCTTGCAAGAAATATTCTTTCATTGGGTAGATTTTGAAGGGCAGATAATCTGGGGCTATGAAATAACCATGTTCAGCCTTCTCTGAATGATAAATCTGTTTTTCCCAGAATTGCGTGAGGGAGAAATCTGACAGATGTAAATACGTTTTTCAAACTAGTGTTCCTACGCCCATAAAAGACACAGATTTTCTTTTTAGGGGATTTTTACGTCTGGAAAGAATTTTCCTATTTGGGAGTCCTTTATTAGAGTTTCTTTTTCTCCTCAAATAAATTGTTATTGTATCACAAAGTATTTTGATTCTTTTAAAATTTAGAGGGGTTTTAATATCCATTAATGACGCTCTGTTTTATGGATTGACTTATTCTTATCGATAATGTGCGATGTTTCTATAATTGTATGTATTATTGCCCATAATTTTAGAAGAAACAATGGAAAAAGAATACTTTTTTCATCATTAAACAATTGAATGTATTACTTGCTATAAGATTATACCAATCCAAGCGAGCCTGTAGAATAACGACAGTAAAATATACCAATTTCAAGCGAGAGCAGTAAGCAATATATTCAGAACTTATCATCCTCATCGTCGAATTCTACAACAGAGTGAGTTGTGAGGGAATTAACTCTGATGACTATAAGCATTGTATAAACGCGTTCTTCTTTCATTTGCCTATCGAGAAGCCTTTTACCAGCTTGTGTAGTGTGTTGAACGGCGTTAGAAAACATGGTAGTAGCTTCATATTTAAAGGTGCTAGGGTTTACCCCCTGGGACTCCGGTCTCTCTGAATAAATAACGTATGGTGTGTACGTCAGGATATCAGCATTGGTCGTGTACTTGGACAGATCAAGTGTTCTTGGATGTTAAATTCACAGTCCTTGTTTAGCTTGTGAAACTGTGATGTCGCTCATGAAGTGGTAATAATAATAATAATAATAATAATAATAATAATAATAATAATAATAATAATAAGTGATCATTGCATTGAAGCACTTAGAAAAACTGCAGTAGTTAATATCTTAATAGCATTACCTTAAAAAGGGCCTTACGCATATTCCAAACATAAAAATTCCTATTCAGTCGTACGCTTAATAAAGAAATCTGATCTGATACATCTACATGACATTCTGTACTCTCTATCGTATATTAGTGAGTACACAACTTATTGTTAATCAGGCTTATTTCTATAGCAACTACACTTTAATCTAAATAAACACTTGTAGAAATAGCATAATTACGCATATCGCTATAAGTACAAGGAGAGCAGTGACAGTCAAACGTTTAAGAAAAGTACGATATATGCTGGCCTTAAAATTCTATACTGTTTCCATGCAATCGCGAGACGCATTTGAATGTTGAAAGGGCTTTAAAAAGGTTACAAAACATTGACAAACTACTTACTCTTTACGCTAAGAAATGGTTATTTTAAATAAATTGTGTTTTTTAGGGATGTCTACATTCTTATGTGTAGCATGTCTTTGTGTATCGCTTAACGTTTACCGATTGTGCAAGATTACATAAAATTTCTTTAGAATGAATTGGAGTTCATAGGCTGTTTCCCAAAAATTAAGATATACATCTCATTTCTCATGTAAAGATCTTTAAATAAGGTATTTTATTCTAGATCTTTAGAGCCATTTTTTATAAAGTAAACAATTTCGAAAAATGTTTCATATAAAGCGTAGTTTGGGTGGTTGTATTTTGTTTAAAATCCTTTTGTCGCATCTTTGGAAGATATTGTTCCTGCATACAAGTTTGGATTTATCCGGTTCTTCGTTATATTATTATATTATATAGTAGCGTAAACAATCCTTAGCAATAAACTTTTTTCATAGGCTTTCGATGAAATGGTAATCCTGTTTATTACTGTCTGAAAGCTGGCTTATTGTTAAATGTATATTTTTCTCGGAAACGCTGGCAGAGAAAAATTCCATTTTTGTAAAGATGTTTTTTTAATTTTTTCGCAGGCAGAAGTAACTAAAGCTTATTTCTCAGAATGTTTGAGGCCGCTGTATGTTGTAAACGTATTTTTCAGTTAATTATCTTATCAGATGGGGAACGATGAACTAGCTTTTAGCTCTTTTTTGGGATAAGCTGTGTGGGCATTTGCACCGTTCTTTAATAGATACTGAAGTAAACAGACCTTTAAAATGAATTATTCGACTGCGTGTATTTGTATATTGTGATAACAGAGGAAACAGAATAAGTCAACTGCTTTTGAATTCTCAACACAGTATAGATTTTAAATACTAGTATTTTTCAGGGCTTGTTTTGAAGTTTTTGAGTCCAAGTAGGAGTAATTCTATGTAGAGTGATAGTAAGGCTAACTTGCTTACAGAGGTGGGGTCAGATAGGTAAACGATTGCTTATGGCTGTATTTGAGATAAATACATGTTTTTGCAGTTTAAGAAAGTCCTCATAACAGTGTAAAATTATTTTCTCCACTCGGACAGGAACCTATGTATGAAATAGTCTGCTTGCTTTAAAATGTGTCTGTCTATAAATAGTTTGTGTATAGAATTTGTTACGGTGCTTGATGTGTTTAATTTACTAATCTTGTGCTCTTATATAATTATTTTTATAATCTTTATTGAGATAAACGATTATGATATTACGATTATAAATAGGTACGGTCGTTGTCAAGTGTGTAGTCGCTTATTTTGTATTAACATTCTCCGATCGTTTTAGGTGATGTATGCAGTTCGTATGCATGTCTTGAGCAAGCGATTTTTCAGTTCGTTGCCGTTTTATGTGATTTACACAATGTGTATGCATATCTTGAGCAATAAATTCGTTAGCGTCTTATGTATTTTAAAATAATCATTTACGATACTTCTGTTCTAGGTATACTTTTAATTAGTCTAAGCTGTATAATATTTCTATAAGTCAGAAAACTTTCCACCAATCAGAATTAGATGACCGCGGATATAAAATTATGTTAATCAATTCAAGGACAAGCATCTTTCAATGTGAGTATTCTTCAAAATCTCACTAAGTTTCATATACCTCTACGGTGTCGGTCGCCTTTATCGTTGTCACTCCGTTGAAGTCAATTAATAAACACTTATTACGTTAACCGATTCAATGGCATGCGTCTTTTCAATGACTGTAATATCTAGTCGTGGAGTGAGTAGATAGTTTGAAGTCAAATGTCGACATTCTTTTATATGCATGGTAGCACCCGTTGAGGGAACGCGAATCAATTAATAGACACTTAATTATGTTAATAGATCAAGGGGCACGCGACCATCGATTTAGGAGAATGAGCAAACAAGTTGCAGTCCTAGAGGCAGATACCATTTAGCGGCGGTTTCAGCCTTTTGAAGTCAATGATGCGCAATAATTGAACACGTATCGAACATTATCATACTTTGGGCATTCCTTAATGTGCATAGTAACACCCTTTGAAGGCACGGGAGCCAATTAACCGACACTTAACTATGTTATTCTATCAAGGGACGCGCGACCATCAATTTAGAATATGCGGGCTGCAAATTCCAGTAATAGATACGGCATATACTTTGTCCGCGGTTTCAGGCCTTTGAAGTTAATGATGCGTGATAATTATATACATCTCAGATAGTTATCGGAATGATGGACATGTCCTACATACCTATCAACCCCTATGAAACCTTTCTCAGCCCTTGTAAATCAAGTTTACAGGTAGCAATCGCTTAGGGATTTGGGCTGCTATTGGCAGCAAAATGCCGAAAAGGGGTGGTTGTAAAAACACGTGTAATCTAATTACACACCCAATTAAGTCAACTAAGCGCTGCTTTGATTTTGTAAATAGGTCAGAAAGCCGGCCGAATATCGCTACTCAGTTGCTGTATTCCTATTCAAAGTTCTGAGGTTTTGTCTACAAAGATCCATCGGTAATCACCTGAGTGTACCCTCTCAACTGGATGCTAAGGCTTTACTGTGCTCTCTGTCTAAATAACTTTTCCTTAGCGTAGATTGAGAGAGAATATCTTGTTTGCAGTACTTTTGCAGAATCTCCATTGAACCATATTTTAAAATGGAATCCATGGAATGTCGGCTGCAACGCTTTTTATATCTGCATAGAAATGGCTACTAAGGTCGAATGAAATAGGCCTTGCCAATAGATTTTGTTTCATTTAATTTTGATACTAAGATTTTACTATGTGCTCTGCTGCTTGACATGATTCCTTAGTTGGCAGTTTTATTGCAAAATCTAAATGGTGTAGAAATAAACTGCATTAAAATCCTAAATTATGTATTGTTATATTGGTATTGCAAACAACAATACTTGGTTCAAACTACCAAAATATGAATAATGCATATGTGCTTTAGTTATCAAAAGTTGATTTTAAATGTGTGCACAAATAGGATTAAAATACCTAGCTTAAGTATAGTTGCGTTTAGTGCAACCTTAATTGGTTAGAATTTCACAACCACAGCATAGCTCAGCCAATGCCTATTACAATAGGTCCTCTCATTAAAATATACTTATTTGAAGTATTCTTGCATACATATTTCCTGTATATATAGTTAAATACTTCTTTTCTATTCTAAGACAATTCTATTAAGTTCTGTTAGCCACTTCCAAATCAACAGTTTTTTGTATTACATAATTATTCACCACGCAGGATAGCGTCATACCAGTTACATTTTTATACACAAATAAAAAGACGGAAGGAAAAGTATATAAAATACATTCTAACTAACTGTAATTCAGCATTATTTTCGAAATTTTATATGGGAAGAAATAACATTTAAGCCAATTCTGCATTTCACGGTACTCTAATTAATGAAAACATGATGCTTAATTTTACTTACATGAATGAGCATGTCAAAAATAATGAAACAACGAAAGTATACTTTGGTGTTGATATTTTAAGCTGAATATTAACACATTAGGTCTAACAGTCAATTTAGGGTATTTGAAGGTGCTTTCAAACTCTATGAACACCTAGATTTCAATTTTCATGAAATATAAATTTTAGGAATTAGCCTGTCGTTCCTTCTAAGTATAAAGTGGTAATTTGACCTAAAAGAAATCTGATAATGGCATAACTAAAGTATTTCACCCCCAAAATTGGGCAGAGTGACTGCCGTGTTCCAAGCATTTCACTGAGGGCTACGGATGCTCAGAAAGGAACACGTGATTAGAAGTAAAAGGAATATAAAATGACCATATCTAGGACACCGCCATTGACTAGATTCAGAATACTGAAGTGCTGTGCATCGTAACATCAGATAAAAGTGTATTCAGGATCTGCAAAAATTCATAAAATATGATCTGCTGTTAGATTAAGATCTTTCAGAACCCTAGAAACAGTTGAACCATCGGATCTGGCCTTCCCCCTGTCAGTTGACGTCTAAGATGGCCCAGAATCTCCGAATTCCTTAGAAAACGGTAGACTTCGTCGTGTCTGCAAACAGTGACCCTCGACAAATTAGTGGTGAACTAACAGGCATGGCAGAGGTATAGTACAACCCCGAACTCATGATGACTATGCCATGGAAAAATGGGTTCAACTGTTCATTAAACTATGAAATGGTGCAGGCTCAGGTGTTTAAGGTTCGTTCTTTCCAGCAGATCTTATATAAGTGCTAGGTTTAAGATGAAGTAGAGGAATGCGATTTATAAGAAGCATTCATCTATTTGATCATTTTATTTATGTTTATGTATAGTGTGGTGATTTCGTAAGCATGTTATTTTGTTATTTATATTCTTGAAGGAACTCTATCGGGAGCCATTCTTTGTGGCATAATTTATTTACATCCCACTCTTGTGTCAGTTAACAAACCCATGTATTGCATTGTCACACATAATACATAACATAACAGGTACAGTCGACTGCCGAGGTTACTCTCCTTACGCCACATATAGGAACACGATCGTAACCCACACGTGCGTCACAATAATGCATCGATATGCTAGTCGCGATCCAAGGTTCTTTACCAGTTTCTTCCTTAACCCCTAACACAGGGTAGACCAAGAATAAAGTGCATACCTAGAATAACACGACTGGAAACTGCGTTGCTGAATTTATATACCAAAATCTCGCATAATACTATTACATTAGGACACAATTGAAAGTAGGATCATTAAACACCATTAAGTTTAACACTAAAAATTCACTGTAAAGTATGATTGAATAATTCATTATCACTTGTTCAATTTTGTCTGTAATACGTAAATTCAGGTGTGCTTTACTACAGACTTATTTACCTTTCATGTGCCGTAGGTCCTGTTGATATGTATATCGTGGCAATTTCACTAAACCCCACATACGTATCATCTCCTATGAATTATTGAGATGGAAAATAGAGTTTCTTCCAGGGTGAACTTTCCTTCACTTTTATTCTGAGCACAGAACTACATGTTCAGAGATGCTGATAGTACACCTAGAGCGTCTAGCGCGCTATGACAGTGCTGTTCGGGATGACCGGCCCTGAGGACGGAGCAGTGTGACAGCACGAAAAGTTACCTGCGAGCCGCCTATAAGCGTTCGAGACCGGCCTTCAGAACAATAGCCACACAACCAATCCATTATGTGCCTGTTTCCCGCAGTTTTTTACTCTTCTATAAGATTCCATTCAGCATTTTCTAGTAGCCTTCCTTTTGACAATGAACCGCTTTGTATGCGGGGCCTATGTAAGGGACCAGCTTTCGGTTAGGACGTTCAATTCACTTCAGTTAGTGAAGAAGTTACGCAGTTTATAATTTCGGACAGCAACTACTAAACGCATTTTACTTGTTACTTAGGCGCTCAGCGTAGTATAAGCGTCACACTTGTGACACTGTTGACACACACTCCGATCAGAACAAACCTGATAATTCGAAATTAATTACGGCTGAACTGCGGAGTGGCAACTCACAACTTAACTACACTCCGCACTGTACACTTTTCATTTCGTAACTTCTTACCTAATTGAACTGAACTGCCCATCTGCCGCTAGTCAGCCATAATGGATTTCGTTGCACGACTATTGTTCTGAAGAGCGGTCGAGGGCCCCACCCAGATGTCGAACAGATGCCTTACCGGCGGTCCGCAGTTAGCTCCCCGCACGGTCACAGTGCTTGCTCCTCAGGTGTGGTGGTAGCGTAGCAGTGACCTATGTTTTTGAAGTAAAATCTGTTTCAGTGAGTGGATATCGCACAATACCCTTGAAACTGTGGTTATCTCGAAAAACACTGTAACTAGAGAAGACCGCCGCAGCAGGAAATGCGCCAAAGCTTGCAGCTCAGAACAGTAATTCTGTTAGTATATCACAAAGAAGAGGGAAAGCCAAAGAGATATTGCAACAAATAAGAACACCAATTGCTGCTAAACATCGTATATTTGTCACTTAGATGCTCAAGGTGGCAAAAGTCTTACGCTTGAGATACTTTTGACACACACTGAAAACGGAACATAAATGATCCATCGAATCGAATCAGAACTGACCTGTTGAGTCAGAACTGGCAACTGAACTGCAGAGCCACAACATTCAACTGAACTGCACTCGACAAAGTCCACTTTTAACTGTCCAAACGCTTCGACTACTTGACTATACTACACTTCATAACTTCTTTATTTACTAACTTAACGCACTCCTGGGCAAGAGTAGTCCAGTATATAGGCCTCGCATAGAATGTAGAATGTTCTAGAAAGAGAGGCTAATATAACAAGCCGAAAGAATGTTAATAGGGATCTATTGTTCCGCATGGGTTATTATTCCGACTGCCGGTCAAAGGTCCCACCCAGGTGTCGGGACGGGAGGCCCTTAACGGCGACCCGCAGGTAATTTCGCCCTGGCGGTCACATTGCTGCCTTCTCAGGGCTGTTCTTCATGACCAGCACTGTCATAGCGGGCTAGAAAGACTACATGTATTACTAGCATCTTTCTCTCGACCATGCCACCTAACTGTATGGAGAGACGGCGTAATAACGCTGACATGTTAATAAAAGGGATTTCGGTATTTGCCAAAACATTTAAGAAGATTAACTCCCGCTATTTCTAGAATAACATAAAAGAGGACTATCAGAATTTCGTTAAGAAATACATTTTCTGTCAACAACGTAAGGGGCCCGGAAACCAAAAATCAGCAGGTCTATTTGGGAATGTAAAAGCAAACTGTTTTCTATGGACATCTTGAAGTCATTTCCATAATCCACAAAGGGAAACTGCTATATAATTGCACCGAAAGAGTTTCAGGATATAAAGAATTACGGGCTATACCTATCGAGTTTGTAGAATATGTTGAGAGTTAATACTGGATGATACTTTTGCCAATACGAGATAAGCGTGTATAAGCGAAGTAACACAAAACTACTGAAACTAACGGGCACAACCCCACAATTCACGACGGTTTACAGACTACAGACGAATAGATTCACAAAGCGAAAAATTGTGCACATTTTTAGGAATTATATAAATTAGCAGCACACAGACTGGGACTGAAATTCATATAATATTTGCTTTGCAATGAATTCCAGGCAAGTCCAAAATTCATCTCTTTCTAATTCATTTATGCCTGTAAAAAACTCTACCGGCCGATACACACATACAGGCCACAATGCGGGATTTATATGTTCAGCAAACAAGGGATGCTGCCCTGAAAGCCATAGAGTTGGCAGGAAGAAATATTAAAGAGAATAAGGATAAAAATACACGCTTTAATGACCGGAAGCGAGGAAGTGTGAAATATAGGATCGACCAGGATATAAAACTCTACACCCTCAGATGCAAAGTTGTGAGATATGCTAAATTATTAATTAACTATTCCAGTCCCTTTAAAACAGACCACAAGAGTAATCCTCTGAAATATACAACTAAGGCAAAGGATTCAATAGTCCATATTGAGCCACTAGTCCTATGCTAAGGATTAGAAGAATAAGCAGACAAGTTAAGAACAAAGGTAACAGACCTAACGGAAAATAAGAAAAAGAGGTATAACAAAGCATAGGACATAACTGATGAGGAGGAAGCTAAATAAACTTCCCGCACGGGGATTATTACACAACAAACAGGATCACACATTGCATGGTACCAGCGAAAATATGGCAGTCAGAACGAAAACCTGGAATCATAGGTTTGGAAAACACAGCAACTATGAGCACTCGTAAAGTTGGGGAGTAGAATACACACATCATACCCCAGGGGCGGCTGAAACTTCAAGTGCTATGTGCAGGAAGAAGTTAATCAGAACAAAATTTTTCTTGTAATATCCCGCTCGCAAGAAAACTGGCCGAGAACATTGAACTACCGTCTGCGGAGCCAATGCCTGACTCATAAACGACTAAGGATGATTGAGCTGGTTAGGAAACAATGAAATTACAAGCTCGTTAATGAAGAAAAGCTAGGAACAACAAATAGTTTACAATAAACCATTAAATTAAGTTAAAGCTAAGAAATAAAGTTCGTACACAGCATTAAACATTATAACAACACGTAAATAAATGCATCGGATATAATGCCATAAGGGAAGCAAGGAAGTATAGGAAAGAAAGTGGGAGACGAATAGGTAATAAATATGGGGGGGGGGTTCAGAGAAACCAGAATAATGCGATTAGTGGCATACGGGATCGCCAAGCAGATAGGGATCCAGAGCTATGAATGGCAGCCACAGTATCCACAGTAACGGCAGCCAAACACCATTTCTAATAGGGAATTCGAACGTCTAATCATCATATTATCAGGATTATTACTAATAATTCCTATATTAGTCACCAGAAAATTGGGCAACGTCTGTAAACAGAAGTACCAAAGATGAGGAGATGAAATCTCAACCAACCCGGTTACCGCAAATTCGAAGTTGATGACGGTAACGTGTCATAACACGGCCCACCCGAAGGACCTTGGAAATGAACATGCCAGAGAGGAAGCACGAATGTGTGAAGTATACAACTGACCAAACTTTTGTAAAGGAATTAGGAACATGTTCTAACAAAGAGAAATATAACCAATTTTATGAATCTCCCGTTTCGCTATTTTTCTGCATAAGCTAAATTACAGGCTGCTCCAGCTTATAAACAACGTAAAAGCAGCATCTTTTTGTAGTTTAGAATGAAGAAGGCAGTTCTAGGACAGACACAATTCAAGATACGAACCTTGCAGACTCTAAAAGGTGGGATTAAGGTAATTTTTGTGTAATGGGCAATCTCTACAAATAACTGAGGAGTTAGAAGGGTGGAAATCTTATTCCGGATTCAGCCTATCACATTCACATGAATACATGTTCCACAAAGGAGGGAATATGTTATTATAGTTATATATACACAGATATTTCTTAACAAGGAACAAGGAATTGACCTGACTCACAAAGTGAGTAGATAGAGAAAAAAGCAGGAGGAAACATTAGCAGTAATATGAAATCAAATAAGAGACACACAGGAAGGCCCAAAGCTCGCGGCCTGTTTATCCCGGTACAGCATTAGCCAATAATTTTTCTTAAGCATGGACCTTGAAACATTAGTAACTAAATATTATGGATAATAATAATGATAACAGAAGACTAAGAGGAAACGTATAAAGGCATAAAAGGTATGTTAATATGGTTTATAGTCAACAACTAATGTAAAATTATTATTGCCAAAATAATATAAAACTATTTACAATACGTGTAGTAGTAATACTGTAAATGTAATGGGGATGTTGTTAAATAAATAATAAAACAGTTATTTTACTTAAGTAACACGGGAAAAAAGAAGTCAAGGTTTTCCGATATAGACGACGACAGAAGCCCATTGTACTATGAAAAGGATAGGCATAAAGTATGAGGACCCAAGTAGCGAAAAAGGAAATAAAGAGAGCATCCAGATATACAAAAAACAACATCATAGATCTTAGTGGACAAAAATAGAGAGAGAGACAGAGAGGGAGAGAGATAGTGTGTGTGATTAAGATGAAATACGGAATTAAGACAAATGATATATTAAGACCTAGGTAGAGGCTAAGGAACAGGAGAATGAAGAACGAGACACACCGGAGAGCACCACAAATAACAATGTAAGGAGCTACGGGACACTCCAAAATCGGAAGAATAAGAAAATTCGAATTGTTAACCGAAAAAACTACGGAATATCTCCCAGGTGCGCAGGTACTAAGTTGAATAAATTGTAAAGAAACAAAGACCAACAACTACAAATTGTACATAAGAGATTAAGCGTAAACAGAAGGTATGTCGTATAGCGACTTAGATGAAAGGCGAAATATGCCAAAATTATAGGGCCTAAATGTGTTCTCAATTGGAAAAGGAAA
The DNA here is from genome assembly GCA_030765065.1 of Deroplatys truncata. Lineage (NCBI taxonomy): Eukaryota > Metazoa > Arthropoda > Insecta > Mantodea > Mantidae > Deroplatys > Deroplatys truncata. The sequence goes on from CM060990.1 coordinate 407,163,355, forward strand.
CAAAAATAGGAAGCAAAGACAGCCCTTCAGTTGAATTCAAACATCCTATGTTTAACAAACCATAAACTGAAGAGGCTGGGCGCTCCTGCTTTCATACCCACATTCAGTGTCCAGAATTGAGAGTATAACTGAGCAATAGATGCAGTAATTAGAATATTCTGAAAGTAGTATATATAGGAGAGAGCAGGCGCACATTCTGCGTTTATACGGGGAAGATAGGGAAAACGTGGACAGATGATAGGCTAGGCAGATGCTGAAGGAGGAAGGGATACGCTTTATATGTGAGAGATATGGAATACGAGGGAAGATGCTAGACTAGACAGGGCTTAAAGGGCAGAATATGACTTTATATGGGAGAGATAGCAAACCGAGGAAAAGTATTGAGCTAGGAGGGTTTGAATGGCAGAGTATGCGTTTATATGGGAAGACGAGGAAAACGATGGGAGTAGCTCGGTTGGAGGAGCGTTCAAGAAGGAAAATGCGTTTATATGGGAGAGATATGGAAAACTAGGAGAGATACGAGGTAGAGCAGGGCTAAAGGAGAGGAACGCCCTTTATATGATAGAGGTAGGGAATACGAGGAGAGGTAGTAGGTTAGACAGAGGTCAAGGAGCACGGTATGCGTTTATGTGGGGAGGATATGAGAAAAGACGGAGAGAAATCCTATGTTAGGAGAGATTTGAAGGAGGGCAATGCACTTTATATGAGAGGGGGATACGAGGAGAAGTGCCAGGCTATACAGAGGTTGAGGAGTACAGTATACGTTTATATGGGGAAAATGTGGATAACGGAAAGAGAAACTAGGCTGGACAGATACTGAAGGAGGGAATGCAGGATTATACCAGTGAGATAGGAAACCAAGGAGAGATGCTAGGCCAGACAGATGCAGAAAGAAGGGATACGCTTTATTTGTGAGAGGTAAGGAATACGAGGAGAGGTGCTAAGCTAGACAGATGTTAAAGTTAGAATGCGTTTATATGTAGGAAATACATGGAGAAGTGGTGTGCTTTGTGTGCTTAAATCACCATCTTCCCTCTAATGTGAAATAGTTAAATCAATCACAGACCTTTTTAATTCGCGGTTTGTCACAATAGAATCTATTATTACTACCGTTAAATGTTTATATCTCCTGAATGGAAACATATAGTGAGATGCGGTAAAGGTGAATATATCCTTGGAATACGGCGCGTCATTGACGTATTGTTCCAAGTTGATCTGGAGTCACCAGTTCAAATTCGGTGGTATGAGTACAAATTAATCTTAGAATAATATCTAAAGTAATTAAGATAAAGACGCCAAATAAACGCTATTACATTAATATTATAAGCTAGCTTCTTTGTTATGTATATTTGGGTACCTGTCGTCCTGACGCCGATCCTTAATTTGTAAAACTCAAATATCTCAGATAAGAGTATTACATCTCTTAGATGAATTAAAAATGCATGACTAAAAGGCGGAGTTAGCGTAAACAGCTACTTAAAAACGTAAGCAAGACCCTAGTGTATTTTAAAAGCAATATTTTCGGAAGCCTGAGCGTATACCCTCAACCTCGTTGGCATTCGCGCTCGGAATGACGTACCCTCATATCTGCAGGCAGGCCGTAAAGACACCACCCCCACCATAGGGCGTATGGGAGGAAGCAGATTTCATGAAAATGAGCAGCCTGTCTCCTAGGTAGGCAGACGGCTAATTCCATTCACTCCTACCCAATCTCCTGTCCTTTCCCTCGGCCTGCCACTTTTGGTAAGAAGGTTACGATTGCATGCTGGCTTGATCACTGGAAGCCCGTTTTGACGCGTCTTTAACGTAAATATATATAAATAATGAAATATGAGTCTTCGTAAACTGAAGGGGCTACACACCATTTTTTAAAAAAATTTAAAAGGTGAGGTATGTTTGTCTATAATACTGATGGAACAGGTGTATAAAGGTTTAGACGGGGCATTTGACTACCTTTAAACCGTTGGTTGCAAGACATTATCTTTAACAAGGCAGCCTTAAAAATGAAATATAACAATCTTTAGACTAAATGCAAATAGCAGGGATCAGAGACTTTAAAATGTGCAGAAACTTGAGCTAAAAATACAATAAATTTATTAAAGCATTTCCTAATACGATTCTACAAGCTTAAAATCTGTGTAACTCTGGAAAAATTACTTTACTCGTGATTGTGGTCAAATGTAGTGGTTTTCTGTGATAACTGCGTATTAAGGGTGGTTTTCTGTGATGAATGGGTATTAAGCGTATAAAACATGTCATATTGTTTACTGATTCTTTGGAAAATGAAGGGAAGATGGAAAGGATGAATTGAATGGACGGTAGTGGCGACTGCGACGGTGGTAGGAATTGATTGGATACATCTGTCTGAATGATCGCGTGAGAATGCTCCTCTTTTGATGTGATAGCCTATACAGATAGTAATTACACGTGTTTAAACACGTAGGACGGATTCAGACCGTCTGTCTCCTGGTGTGACGTCATATGGTGAAAGTTAATGCGCGTACAGCATTACAGTGGGTGGTATGGGGTAAACCTGTTTTTACGGCATGGTTTATTGTTGAATGAAATACTTGATGAATAATAGTCTTATTTAACTCGGGGAAAATATGTTAAACCCATGTTTTTTATAAAAACTATTCCCCGGTAACGTGTGAGGCTCGCATTCGAGAGGTCCCTGGTTCGATTATCGGTGGCCGTTTTGTCTCACTATGAGATGTTTCGTGGATTTTCCCTGGTTGACGAAGGCGAATGCTGGAGTGGTGAATGCTAGCACGATTTCCTTTCCCTTTCATTCCATTTTATTCGCATCTTTTAGTGTGCTTCTAGGTTTCGTGGCATATGACGAATGCTTACTCAAAAGATACTTATCCCTTGTGCGATTGACGGATCGTTCATCACCCTCTCTAGCCTGCTCGTGTCTCCCCTCACACACGCGCGCGCACACACACAATTATGCGCATACAAACATAAATACCTCTGATCAACTCTCCAAGCATCCAAACTGCACGAAGGTCTGCGAATATATAGATACACGCGTTCACTACCACCAAGCACCCGAACCTGCGCAAAGATCTACGATCATCGCCGAACAATACATGCCCTTCGCAATACTTCAAACACTTACTCTAAGCATCCGAACCTGTACGGAGACGTCCGAACACATTGATATACATGCTCACACATTCTAAAACTTCGTTCAAGCACACGAAGCTGCACGAAGACCTACGAATACGTACATCAACACATAAACACCGCTGAGCGCCTCTCTAAATACTCGAACATGCACGAAGATCTACGGAGACGCTCGAACATCTGTGCAACACGTATTGAAATATAAGAGCATAGACGCTTAATCACGTTTTAATATTTAAATTCAGTATATAATTGATCTAAAAAAAGGTTCGTGCCTCCGCTATAAGTAGAGCGATCTCGGACATTGGACATCATTCTGCTAATTATTCTCGAGGTGTCAACATCGTTGTTCTCTCAGAAAATAATCCGCTTTCTAAAGTGTTATCAAGGTGAAGAGGTGTACATTTCCTTGAAGAAGGATTAATACGTTATAATATCAAGAATAAAGATGAATAAGTCCGCATATAAGGATATCATTCCTAGTGCATCAGGATATTCTTGTGGTAAATGTGGAAAGAAATTTCAAAGCGGGTATGATAAAAGAAGACATGAGCTAGGTTGTAAGAGGCTCTTCAAGTGTAAACATTGTAATGTAACCTTCAAAGACAGTAATAAGGACCAGCGACACGATAATGCATGTGAAGTTTGCATGCCTGAGAAGAAACGTAGATTAGAACCTACTAAACAAGAGTTATTATCTACAATGGAGGACTGTGACATAATAGAATATAAATCTTCATCCGATGGACGCTTGAAATCGTATTTTATGCGATGCAAATCAACTAAGGATCTGAATATATACCTGCATGAGGCAAAACACGGGATAATCCACGTCATACATAAAGAGCTTGGTATTCGCAAGAGTGGGAATATGAATCTGCTGGCTGAGTGTCGATTTGTTAACAGTATCCGAGAAGCTTGTGCCAAACATTTAAAACCCGGAATCAAGCTGTTTTCCTAGAAACGAATCTGGACTCTATGTTGGAAACGAAAATGAAGAAGTTGGTTACTGAAATGGAGTAATCACAACTTAAGGGTAACAACTGGGCTCTGCTTGCTGTGGACGGGGTTCGCCTTCGTATTAATAAGTACAATCCGTTAAGAGGAAGTAGCTACATACCCCGGCCGCCATCTGTTGGAGCTAAAGAAACCTGCATAAACATCCAGAACTATACCGATGAGCAATGCTTTAAGTATTGTGTGTTAGCCAGATTCGTTGAGAAGGATGCACAGTGCGTGAGCAAATACAAGCAACTTCAAAATAAATATGACTACAGCTGCGTTTCTTATCCAAATGCGCTTTCTCAAATATCTAAATTAGAGAAGTTCAACAGGATGTATAACAACGTTTTCGCCTGGATAAGAAGCATGAAGTGTATCCAACAAAGGCCGCTGAGGCTGATAACCTGTACATCGTGACCTCCTGCTATTGAGTGACAGGAGTTGAAAACATCACTACGTTTATATAAATAATTTTGGAAAACTTATTCGACGTCAGAAAGCTATGCATAATGGACGTGTTTATACACGTAAGAGTTGTTTTACATATTTTGATGATCTGTGTGGACGAAGTGGACTGGAAAAAGCAACAAGAACATGGAGCCATCTGTAACACTAGTCTGCATTTTCAACTTTTTGTCAGATGATTTCTTATAAGTAGCTGTTCTTGAATCAAGTTTTTATGCTAATTCCAGAAATAACACAAAATAAGAAGTAATATTTTGACAATTTTACTAATGAGCGTAGAAAAGCATTTAGCACAAGGTAAGTTTTTATTCAAGAAACATTTTAAGAATACTCTCAAGAAATCCCCTAATTTATTTCATGACTACATTTTAACAAAACAAGAAGCCAAAGTGTTTAATTTAATTTTTTTCAAACTTTCTCTTCTGTGACTTCCTTGCAGATCCTTGAAGATGATTGTCCCTGCTCAACATCCAATAGTAGTCGGTCATCATAGTTTCATTCCATCTCCCCTGGTACCTCCTATCCATTTCCTTAATATCTTGGTGCAAACGTTCACCCTCCTCTTCACTATAATGCCCAGATTTTCTGGAAAGTAGTCGATATATGAATGCAGAAAATGCACCTTTACATTCATGTTACAACCCATCTTCTTGAAATTTTCCAACATTGTTTCGACACTGACCTTGTAATTAGAATCTTTGTTATTGCCTAATAAGTTTTCAGTAATTGATCGGAAGGTGGTCTATGCTTCTATTTCTCTCTCATTCATTGTCTTCTCAAAATCTTTATCCTTCATCAATTTCTTTATTTGAGGACCAACAAATATTCCAGCCTTTAATTTGTCTTGTAAATGAAGGGAAATTTCTTGGAAAGGTACTTGAAGCAGGGTCCATTCTGTGGTAGAGTCCTTATAAATTGCTTCATCAAGCCCAGTTTTATGTGTAGTGGCGGAAGCAATATCTTTTGTCTCTCTACAAGCGGTTCGTGCAGGATGTTTTTAGTTCCAGGCAACAAGTTTCTCCGCTGTGGCCATACTTTCACACTCCAATGTCTTTGCTTTGCCCGACTGTCCCATTTGTACAGAAAACAAGGCATTTTGGTGAACCCAGCTTGTTGTCCTAATAGTATTCCAATAACTTTGAAATCAACGCAGATACGCCATTTGTGTTCCTCGCATTGGATACTTGTTGAAAGTATCTACATGTTTTCAACTGTCTCTTTCATTTGAACTGAATGTGCGACAGGAATGGACCCATACACATTCCCATTATGCAGTAACACGCCTTTCAGGCTCCTCTTTGATGAATCTATAAAAGTCTCCACTGAGTAGGATCATGTTCAATGTCCTAAAAGTGCATTAACACGTTTATGTTTTTGCAGTACACCAAGGACTCGATCTGTAAGAAAAAAGGAACTAGCTCTTGATCTCTGTGTCTGTACCATGAGTAATGTGTTCCTGGTTCCAGAAGATTCTTATTTTTAAGACGGGAGCCTAGTAACTCTGCAGATTCCTTAGACAAATTTAAATCACGTACTAGATCATTTAGTCCATTCTGAGAGAACAGATGTGGAGTCATGTCGTATTCAGCGCGGTAGACATAATCAGAATCGTCTTCGGTGATTGCATGAGGGTTACTTTCAACACCATCTTCTTCCAAGTTCTCTAAAACAGCTGCAGGGAAAGCAGCAGGCAGATCTTCTCCATGTGCAACTGGCCTGATGGCTGACGGAATACTTGGATACACAAAGCGTTTCTTATTTTTCGAATTGCACCCCTGAATATTAACTAAACAGAAATAAGAGTCTTTCAAGGTGGTATTTAGGCTCCCTCCACATCATAGGAATTGCAAATGGCATACATTATTTCTTTCCTTTTATCCACAATCTTAACCTCTCAACACAATAGCGGCAAACTGTCTTTGGAGCCCAGGCCTTGTCTTGGTCACCAAGTTTCATTTTAAAATACGCATTGTACACTTTTTTTCACAAATTCTGTTATATCAGTTCTCTGCTGAAGCACTGTATAATTTCCACAAATGTGGCAAAATATATTTGGATTGTTCACACACTTGCGTAAAGACATAATGTATTTATAACTTCAATCACGATATAGCACTGGTAATGCAAGCCTCTGATATTAACAACAATGCCTAAATTACAAAATAGCAACCAGCATCTACAGGTGTAACAACCTAAAGACTTACAAGTCTGTATTGAGAAACTTCCCTCCAAGAAGTGATAAATTTCCCTTAAACAATATTTATTGTGAAAAAAACTGTACGTGGTAGAAAAAACTAAAATCAGTTCTGAAATCAGCATAAAAAGTGAGTCAGAATCATTTATTAATTTTCAGTCATACGATATCATGCAGACTAGTGTAATCAACATGGTGTTGCAAGGGTAGTTATGCCTACCAAGGAGAAATCCATTGAACAGCTTAAAAATATTGAAAGGATGTTGAAACCATCTCAGGTCATCTATGCAGACTTTGAAAGCATTATCGTCCCATGTCATACATGTATACCCAATTCTGAAACTTCATATGCAACCCCTTATCAACAGCATGCACCCATGAGTTTCTGCGTTTACGTTAAACCGTCATCTGAGGTTAAACATCTGGAACCTGGTATTCCTAAGCATTCCTATGTATATCGTGGTGTTGATGCTGATCAGAAGTTTATGGAATACCTGTCGTTCCTTGCAAAGGAAATGAATAATATATACAAATCTGTCATGCCTCTGAAAGTTACAGATCAGCAGCCGATGGATTTCAACTCCTCTACAGTATGCTGCTTGTGTGGAAAATTCCTTTACTGATGAGAACTATAAAGTACGCGACCATGATCACATCAATGGTGAATATCGTGGAAGTCTACATAATGAATGTAATTTAGCCTGCAAAACACCTAAGTGTATTCCAATCTTCATGCAGAACCTCAGTGGGTATGACTCACACTTTATTGATAAGGAGCTAGGATGCGTAAGTGAGCGGGTGGAAGTAATTCCTAGCTCTGAAGAAAGCTATATATCATTCTCCAAGTATGTAGGAGATATAAAGCTTCGGTTTGTGGATAGATTTCGGTTTCTCAGTACAATCTTGGATAAGCTGGTGAAAAATCTGACATCATATCTTGAAACATTGAAACACTTCGAAGAAGACAAGTTGAAGTTGATGACTCGTAAGGGAGTATTGCCCTATGATTACGTCACTTCATGGGATGTTCTGAACGAAACCTGCTTGCATCCTAAGGACTCCTTCTACAATAGATTAAATGAAGAAGGAATTAGTGATGCCGACTACAGTCATGCTAGAAATGTATGGGAACTGTTTAATGTGAGAAACCTGGGCGAGTATAAGGATTTGTACTTAACCTCAGATGTACTCCTTCTAGCTGATGTCTTTTAGACATTTAGAGCCCAAACCCTCAAAACACATAAAGTCGATCCTGCTCACTATTTTACCTCCCCAGGACTTACATGGAATGCTATGTTGCTGTATACAGGAATGAAGCTGGAATTGTTACAAGATTATGATCAATTACTCTTGGTGGAATCCGGCATAAGAGGAGGTTTTTGCCAAGTTTCCCACCGGTATGCCGAAGCAAACAACGCATAGATGGAAAAGTATGATCCATCGAGACCAACCCAATTTATTACATATGAGGACGCCAATAACCAATATGGTTGAACAATGTGCCACGCCCTCCCTTATGGTCGATTTGAGTGGGTCTCACCTGAAAAAAATCGACTTAGAAAGAGTACCAGAAGATGATCCTCATGGATACATATTAGAAGCTCACATCCAGTATCCTGCGGAACTTCACGATCTACACAACGATCTACCTTTCCTGCCCGAGTGTATGAAGCCTAAGGACTCTAATACAAAGAAAGTGATACCCATCTTGGACCTCGAAAAAAGTATGTAGCACGCTACATGACTTCGAAGCAGGCTCTTAATCATGGAATACGGCTAACAAAAATCCATCGTGTGCTACAATTCTGACAGTCGCAGTGATTAAAACCTTATGTGAAATTTAACAATAGGCTACGGCAACAGTGTGCAAATGACTTTGAGAAGGACCTCTTCATAATCTTTAACAACGCCATGTTTGGAAAAACTATGGAGAACCTGCGTAATCGTATGGATATACGACTGGTTACAAATGAGAAGACACTGGAAAAGTTGATTGCTAAGCCCACGTTTATCGATAGGACGATATATGCTGCTAATCTAGCTGTGTACATATGGCCTCGTGACGTATCGTGTTCAAAAAGCCTATATACATCGGCATGAGTGAGTTGGACATCTCCAAGACATTAATGTATCACTATCATTATGATGTGTTGTTGCCCTATTATGGGGCTGAAAACCTGAAGCTTATGTATACGGACACTGATTCATTTATTCATCGTGTGACAACTGAAGATGTGTACCGGGACAAGCTACGTTTTCTCGAGCATCTGGATACAGTTGATCACCCTGTTAGCCATATATGTCCCTCCACTCAGAACTAAAAGGTGTTGGGAAAATTTAAAGATGAGACTAATGGCAAAGTTATCTTACGCTTTGTTGGACTACGACCTAAGATATTCAAGGCTCGATGATAAAAAAGCTTAAAGGCATAAAATGTAGTGCTATTAAGCAGTATGTTACATTTGACAGCTATACAGACGATCTTAAACCCTAAGAAATCATCAAAACGCCCATGAATCTCATCCTATCACGGGAGCATGCTGTTAGCACAGTGCAAGTGAATAAAATCACATTGACTCCTTTTGATGATGAAAGAGTTATTGCCGAGGATGGAACAACTACATATGCGTATGGACATTATGGTATTACAAACAGTAATTAAACTAATGTAACCTGGATCTCAAGATGAATATTTTCTCAGAGAGTCTACAAAATTAAAAAAATGAAATTTACCTATGCGCACCTAGCAGACACCTGGTGAAGAAAGAACAAGAAGATGTAAGGGGAGGACCTAACCCTGCCATTACGGGCAAATCCTAATGCTAATCTCAAGCCTAGATAAAGGGCAGAGGCACCTACAACGAACTAGAATAAAGATATCTTGACAAAACTTTTCAATTACAGCTCTGAAATAATAAAACGTCACAATTTCACTAAAAGAAACTTGAGGTTATCTCTGATTAGACAGATTAGGTTAGACGATGACTGAGTAGAATAGATGTTGAGAGGATAGCCTGGGATTGGTTAGGTTAGGCTAGGCTAGGCTAGGCTCGCGTACTGATTGTCTAAGTTATGAAGGATGGGTTAGCTTAGATTGTCTTAGCAATAGGTTGGTTAGGTGTTGTTCTTACGTTTTGTTACGTAGTTACGTTTCTGGTTACGTCATGTCACGTGGTGTTACGTCGTGTTACGTGGTTATGTTACGCCTTGTCACGTGGTTACGTGCTTATGTTACGTAGTGTTACGTCCTGTTACGTGGTTATGTTACGTCGTGTTACGTGGTTATGTTACGGGTGTCACGTCTTGTCACGTGGGTACGTGCTTATGTTACATTGTGCTACGTGGTTATCCTACGTCGTGTTTCGTGGTTACGTGTTTATGTTACGTTGTGCTACGTGATTATGTTACGTGGTGTTACGTCCTTTTACGTGGTTACGTGCTTATGTTACGTCTTGTTACGTGGTTATGTTACGCAGTGTTACGTCTTGTTACGTGGTTACGCGGTGTTACGTATTGTTATTTTGGTTAGGTTAGACGATGATAGGATTGAATAGACAATGAAAAGATGATCCAGAGCAGGCAAGATAGGGATAGGTTAGGGCGTTCGGCGTGGGGTTAGTTTAGAATACTTCTGTATACCTTCACCGTAAACCAATATACAGTTTATCCCTACCCGTCTTCCACACTAACTGTTTAACGTATAGAAAGTTTGTAAGATTTAGAAAAAAGGTATACTGTCTAACCTAGCATCTACCCTCGTATTCCCTATCTCTTCATTATAAACGTATTTCCCTCTCTTTCAACTCCCACCTAACATAGGATATCTCTCCGTTTTCCCCGTCTCTCCATATAAACGCATACTCTTATCATTCAAACCCTCCTAGCCTAATACCTCTCCTCGGTTTGCTATCTCTCTCATTTAAAACACATTCTATCTTTAACTCTGTCTACTCTAGTATCACTCAAGGCTTCCCCTATCTCTTCCATATAGAGCGTATTCCAGCCTCCATCAGCATCTGTCTATCCTATTATCTCTCAGCGTATTCTTTAGCTCTCACATATAAATCACTTTTTTAGTCTCCTAGCCTGCTAGCCTATCATCCCTATCATCCCTATCTTACGTATACGAACGTATACTCTACTCCTCAACCTCTGTCTATACTAGCACTTCACCTCGTATTCCCTATCTTTCCCGTATAGACACATACTCTACTCCTCAACCTCTGTCTAGCCCAGCACTTCTTCTCGTATTCCCTACCTCTCACACATAAATACATTCCATCTTTAACATCTGTTTAGGTTAGCACCTCCCTTCGTATTCCTTACCTCTCACAAATAAAGCGTATCCCTTCTTTCAGCATCTGTCTAGTCCAGCATCTCTCCTTTGTTTCGTATCTCACTGGTATAAACCTGCTTTCCCTTCCTCAGTATCGGTCTAGCCTAGCATATCTTTCCGTTTTCCATATTTTCCCTATATAAACGTATACTGGACTCCCAACCTCTGTCTATCCTAGCACGTCTCTTCGTATCCCCCCCTCTCATATAAACCGCATTGCTCATCTTAAACTCTCTCCTAACATAGGATCTCTCTCCGTGTTTTCCCCATATCTTCCCCACATAAACGTATACCGTGCTCCTTGACCTCTGTCTAACCTACTACATCTCCTCGTATTCCCTATCTCTATCATATAAAGGGCGTTCCTCTCCTTCAGCCCTGCTCTACCTCGGATCTCTCCTAGTTTTCCCTATCTCTCCCATATAAACGCATTTTTCTCCTTCAACGCTCCTCCAACCGAACTACTCCCATCGTTTTCCTCGTCTTCCCATATAAACGCATACTCTGCTATTCAAACCCTCCTAGCTTAATAGCTCTCCTTGGTTTGCTATCTCTCCCATATAAAGTCATATTCGACCCTTCAATCCCTGTCTAGTCTAGCATCTCTCCTCGTATTCCATATCTCCCATGTATAAAGCCTATCCCTCCCTCCTTCAGCATTTGTCTTGCTTATCATGTGTTCACGCTTTCCCTATCTTTCCCATATAAACGCATACTCCACATCTCAAACTCTGTCTAGCCTAGCACTTCTCTTTGTATTCCCTACCTCTCATATAAAGCGCATTCCCCTCCTTCAGCCCCTGTCTAGCATAGCATCGGCCCTCGTAATCTCTATCTCTCCCATATAAACGCATACTCTACCATTCAACCCCTCCTAGCCTAATACCTCTTCTAGGTTTGCTAGCTCTCCCATATAAAAGCCATATTCTACCCTTCAAGCCCTGTCTACTCTAGTACCTTTCTCGTATTCCCTATCTCTCCTGTATATAAGTCCATATTCTCTTCCTTCAGCATCTGCCTAGCCTATCATCTGTCCACGTTTTCCCTATGTTCCCCATATAAACGCAATTTCCTCCTTGAACCGTCGCATCTACCCTCGTTTACCCTATCTTTTCCCATATAAACGCAAAAAGTGCGCCCGCCCTCTCCTATATATACTACTCCTGGATGGATATAGTTTTTTTCTGTTTATAAGTTATAATATTAAAATTATTGTTCCCTTACCACCCCATGAGTTCAGGAATCCAGAAGTAACCAGGCACAATACAACTGAATACTCCAACAAGCTCCTGAAGTCCAAATAACGCGAACGTCGCAAGACAAGGCTGTTGGATACACAACACATTACAAACAAAAAAGAACAGAGGAAAGAGGAATGTATATGCAGGAGGAGGAAGAGAAGAAGAAGTTATGCCTCCTTCAAAATAGAGCGCACGGCCAGAAACGAAACACAAGGTAAACTTCAGGACATAACATTCATACCTATTCCGTAACATCTGGTTTAAGTGTAACAACTGGTTAAAGCCGCTAGCCAATGCTACGAGCTATTTGGTGTTCTGTAATATTGCAAATGCAAGAGCAACATCTTATTGAGAGGAAGAAAGTTATGCTTATTGATACCAACTGCTGAGGCCGTTATGTCAGCTCTAGCAATCGCACTACTACTGGCTGAAATGGATACATTTTGAGTGTTTTTCTTGATCTTAAAGAGTAACGGTAGAAATCTTCTTGACCAGAAAATTGCAGAATAGCCTTTTTGCCAGGGCGAGTGAACCCTAATCGTAAGAAAGTGGATAGAATAATGCAAGAATTATGCGGACGCAGCTTGAAATAATGGAGGGGCGAGGGAAGGAGTTGGAAGTAAGTGAGTCGACGCAGGAGAGAGAATTACATCACCTGGTCATTCTCAGCACCCACAGTTAGGTGCAATCCCTTTAAAGACAACATGCCCGTAGTCCAGTGGGCAAATACTATCGAAAGGAAATCGTCAGAACATAAGTTACTTAGGAATTTATATCCTTCAAGCACACATGTGTATGAAGCTAAAGGAAAATTTCCAAAATTTGATTTTCAAACCCCAGCCAGGGGGCTGAGTTTTACATGCCCGGAAGGATGTAGCGAACCCTGGTATAGATAAATTAGTCAGCACCTGCCGCATTTCAGGCATTCTGCTGAAGGCTATGGAAGTTCAGAAAACAGAAAATGCGATCAGCAAGTAAGAGGTATATATGATGGCAATATCTAGGTACTTATGACTTAATTCATAAGTGCTACACGTCGTAACGTCAGGCGACTTAATAGTTATACTTATTCTAGTGCCTTCAAGTAATAATATAGGGTTTCAGGGCACACATCATCTAGTGTTGTTAGCGTCCGAATTGTTAATGTCTTCAAGACCTACAAGAACTTATAAAGTATGATCTCCGTTTAGATTAAGTACTACTTTGTACTAAGTACAAACGTTCGATAAATAGTAAGGAGAAATGCACGTTGCCTTATTTATAACCCTTTCCTATCAGAATCCTAGGATAGTTGTACCATCGGAGTTAACACTCTCCTCCCGTTAGTTAACATATCCGAAAGCGTAGAACCCCGATTTCGTCATAATTATACGGTATAAAATGATATAGCGTAATTCTTTGAACACAAGACAATTCCTAATATAAGATCTCCTATTTTATAAACGTGATTTTCGAATTTTAGAGTGTTATAGAAGGAAACATAAAATATAGGATGATTTTATCTAAAAATAAAATATCAAACTGTATTGCACAATTACGTTTGTGCAAACTGAGATGATAATTATTATTATTATTATTATTATTATTATTATTATTATTATTATTATTAATCATCCACGCGACGATGCACCCAGTAGTTAAGACCAAAATGCCCAAATGGTGTGATATATTGTTTCTTTACTATGTGGCGGAAATGTACTTCCTTGCAAACTCCTTCCATGGCTTTTAAATAATATTGGTTAAATGCGAAGTGAAGGAAACTACTCAGATGCAAGTGGTATTTATGCAAGGTAGTTATGACTAAGCTTAAATACCCAATGGAGTCAATTTGATTCCAAATATATCATTCGTATAATGATAAATTACACTGTAATATTAACTGCATTCTAGTTCTGTTTTTGAAGCCAATTTATGAAAACAATTAACTTAATGAAAACAATGTTATTTAGGTATATTATCACACTTTCCTCCAATATGCTTATGATGGATGTAGCTTTAGTTCAGATTTGTTTGGTCTTATTTACTGGTAATATATAATTGTACAAGTATCCAGACCCAAAGATGGACATAGAACAATATGTGATCTCTGTCCTCATATGAATTATAGGCCTTCATCGCAGTTATACATCCATTTGCATCTGGAAATCAATCGGGAATAATGCTGTTCTGCACTCCTTATGGACAGCTATTTGGGGTGTACTCTGGTACAAATAAGCAATTAGTAAATTCGTGTGGTTTACCCACTCTAATAATAAGTTCAGCAGGTCTAAAAGATTTAGCAGCAGCTTATTTGCTCTGCTCCCAAATATTTTGTACAAGTTCAGTGAGAGCGGCATCGTATGTTTGAAAACTTGGCCATATAGTAGCAGCTAATGACTAACTCTTTCCAAGCAAGTTAGAATGCTCAGTTTTTCACTATATTGTATCAAAAATAAATATGGACCGAAGTACTTTGTTTCTGAGTAGGGAGAGAAAATGAACCCTAAATTATATTTATGTTGCTGAGGTTTAATTAAGATAAAGTGAGAGACTGCTAGGTAGAATGGTTATTTATGTGGTAATTTTATGTTTTTGAGAGAGAAGAAATGCCACAGACAATACTTGAGAAACTGTACTATTATGCAAGAGTAGTAGGAGCCGTCATTAAATCCGAAAGCCTCTACTGATACAGAAAGGAACAAAGCACCCTCTTCCACAAGGAACTTTACTGACTGCCTACCAAAGCAAGCTGCAAATTTATACCGGTTTTGGGCAGTGTGCCTTGAGCTTCAACATTTAAATAAAAAATTAAACCGCTAACACAGCGATAAATTATGATACTGATAATAATGATAATAATAATATATTGTTGTTGTCATCATCGCCCTATGGTACTACAGCCCGAATGGGGAATGGGCCAACCAACCCGACTGCCGGCCTTACACTCAATCACGCACGGCAGAGGCGGGCGATCATCCAACCGATACGGGAAGACAAGAGGAATAGGACTGAGAAAGGGTTTCTTTTTGTCCAGTATCTGAAATCATGACGTCACGCTCGCGAAGCTACTAGTGCCCAAAATCGTAGTGCTGGCATCGCAATTTCAAACTCTTATTACTTTCATTGCCATCGGAGTAGAAATGTATTATATCAGCAATAATATACATAATAAATATTGTGCCTCTCCTCGTTTCTTCTTTTCCATCATCCGAATAAGATTATGACCTCCTCCAAAATTGTTCTTCAGTACAGCTGTTGCACTGATGGTTTTTTATTTTTCAGACAATATTAGTTGATAACCGTGGAATTAGGACAATACTTTCAGGGAAGAATGAAAGAACTCCGGATTTTGCTGTAGATAGACAGTGTTCTGTGAATTCATGGAGCAAACCGGCATATGCTGCATACATAACTCCATACAGAGCTCATATGTGTTACACAAAAAAGCATTTATTACACTACACAATACAATGCTTTGTTAAACTCAGTAGCTCTAGAAACAGAACTGTGGAAAGAGAGTTACGTGTCCGCTGAAGTCATAAATAGCACTTGAAATTGCAAAATTCTTATCCAGCTTGTCGGAAGGCAAATTTGTTAAACAGTGCTTGGAAATCGTGCTAGAGACAAAAGTACAGACGTGTTTAGTGCCCAGTTATGCATAAGAAGTGTAAAATGTCACTAACAAGGTAAAAAAAAATCAACTGATCACACAATCTTATAGTTCGATTCAAGCATTCAGTTAGACATTACATTAACACAAATCTGTTTGCTGCAGTGATTTAAAACCAAATAACTGAAAACCGAAACAGATTAGCACTAATAGTTGCTAAGCAATATCGCCTATACCGGTAAAAATAAACTGCTACTTTTTTATAGTTTTAGCAAAGTTGACAACATAAATTCCATGAATAGTCTGTTTTTCACTGAAGTCGTTGTGAATAATATTGGTATGAGATGCTGGTGGCGGTCCGTATGTTAGACTCGTGAACTAATCTGAAACTAATATGGGGCTAAGTAGAGGATATAGGTCCATCCTGGCGCACTTTTTGCGTTTATATGGGAAAGGATAGGGAATACGAGGGTATATGCGGAGGTTCACGGAGGAAAATGCGTTTATATGGGGAAGATAGGGACTACGAGGATCGATGCTAGGCTAGATAGAGGTTGAAGCAATGAGGATGTGCTTTATATGAGAGATACGTGGAATACGAGGAGAAGTGTTGGACTAGATAGGGGTTGAGATGTGGAATATGCATTTATATGGGAAAGATAGGGAAAACGTGAACAGAGGCTAGGATAGACAGATGCTGAAGCAGGGGGAATATGAACATATTTACAGGAGAGATAGGGGATACGTGGAGAGGTACTAGACTATTCAGGGTTTGAAGGGTAGAGTATGACTTTTTATATGAAGAGACGAGGAAAACGAGGGTATATGCTAGGTTGAGAGAACCTTCAAGGAGGAAAAAGTGCGTTTATATGGGAGAGATAGGGAAAACGAGGAGAGTTCTGAGGTAGAGCAGGGACTGAAGGAGGGAGAGATATGCTTTATACGACAGAGATAGAGCATACGAGGGGAGGTGCTAGTGCAGACAGAGGTTAAGGAGTACGGTATACGTTTATATGAGGAATATATGGGAAACGGGGGCAGACGGTAAAAACCGTCAAATAGAAATCTCTGTAAACGTATGTACTTCCCCTCACTTCCTCTCTTCCCCCACCCCTTTCTACTTGACGGTCTTTAACAAAAAATTTTTTTTTTATTATTACCGATTATATCCTTGGATTGTAGCTCGTTATTGATTGTTGTTCCAAGTCGGGCTGGAGGACTAGGATTGAATCCAGTGACATGAATACAAAGTCATCCTCGAATAAAATAAAAAAGTAATTAAAAATAAAATGGTGAACGTACGATATTACATTTATATCAGTAACTAATTTCTTTGTTATGTATATTTGGACATCTGTCATCCTGACGAATATTATATCTCTTAGATGAATGTATATTTTAATGGTATAGTGAGCGTAAATAACTAGATTACGTAAGACGCTGACGCGCGCTGCAGCTGTATAAGCCTGACACTGCATTAGGTCCGACCCTTACGGCGTGCTGTGCCGTACTGAGGGTCTGGTATAGCTCTCAGCGCCTCATGAAGCCGGCCTTTCATCCCTACCTTACTCTCTCCAGGTGCCACCCCTCAGCCGCCTTTCGCAAGCCTTCTCCTCTCCGCCAGCTGATGCTACCTTCCTAACCTACATGAAAGGTACGCTTCTAAAAGACGACTGAAGCGGCCATGTTAGCTTTCCGATACATGAAGACAGCCATTATAGTTGTTAACGTTCGCTTTGGTTTTAAAAGAAATTTAAAAATAGATTGCAAGACATTATCTTTAACAAAGGAAGTCTTAAAAATGAAAATATAACAATCTTTATACTAAATACAAATAACGGTCATGGCAGCTTTAAAAATGTAGATACTTTAAGCTAAAAAAAATACAATACATTTATTAAAACATTTACTAATTCGATTCTACGAGCTAAAAATCTGAGTAAATCTGAAAAAAAATTATTGCTCGTAATTACAGGCAAATGTAGCGGTTTTTTAAAAAATAAACGAACATTAAAACGTATAAAAATGCGTATTGTACACTGATTTTTTGAAGAATGATTGAGATTAGAGGAAGAAATTATTGAAAAAATCACTAAATAATAGGGTATATACATGAATTGAATTAAATAAGGGTGGAAAAACTTCTACGCTATTTCCAAAGTATTTCAACGATGAAATTTTAGATTATCTTTGCGAGCGTAGTGAGTACGTTGGTATGAAACCTCTGTATATGACTCTAGAATGAGATGTCTAAAATATGCATGTCTCGACATGGCGGCGATAGTCAAACTGTCCCCGACTGTGACGTCATATGGTGAAAGTTAACGTGTTTAAGCACCGTCGACTGCTAATGAGGTCTGTTTTTACTGTTTTGTTCAGACAATAACGGCAGCACTTTGCATTCGAGATGTCTCGGATTCGATTCCCGTAGGGACGAGCACTCTGACCTTACGTTTCTCACGATTTTCGCTGGTCTGCTGCCTAATGCTGTAGTGGTATTTGCTATCACGATTCCCTTTCAAACCATTTTATTTGCATTTTTTCACGTAAATTTCTAGGGTTCAGGGGTGAGATTTTAATCAATTGTTTACTCTGATCTCGATTTTTCATGGTTTTCCCTGGTCTGCTATTGAATGCTGTAGTGGTATTTGCCATCACGATCCCCTTTCAATCCATTTTTCACGTAAACTTCTAGGGTTCAGGGTTAGATTTCAATCAATTGTTTACTCCGATCTCGATTTTTCATGGTTTTCCCTGGTCTGCTATTGAATGCTGTAGTGGTATTTGCTATCACGATCCCCTTTCAATCCATTTTTCACGTAAACTTCTAGGGTTCAGGGTTAGATTTCAATCAATTGTTTACTCCGATCTCGATTTTTCATGGTTTTCCCTGGTCTGCTGTCGAATGCTGTAGCGGTATTTGCTATCGCGATTCCCTTTCAATCCATTTTTCACGTAAATTTCTAGGGTTCAGGGTTAGATTTCAATCAATTGTTTACTCTGATCTCGATTTTTCGTGGTTTTCCCTGGTCTGCTGTCGAATGCTGTAGTGGTATTTGCTATCACGATTCCCTTTCAAACCATTTTATTTGCATTTTTCACGTAAATTTCTAGGGTTCAGGGTTAGATTTCAATCAATTGTTTACTCTGATCGCGGATCTTTTCATGGTTTTCACTAGTCTGCTGTTGAATGCTGTAGTGGTACTTTCTATCACGATTCCCTTTCAATTGCATCTTTTTTTGTCTCTAGAGACCTTTTGTTTGATTTCCCTGTCGGTCGCACACTCTATCCGTCAGTCGCTCAGCCCTTTGATTTTTTTTCATGGTTTCCCCTGGTCTGCAGGCGAATGCCTGAGTGGGTTCTCATCTATCACGATTTTCTTTCATTTGCAACTTTATGCTTCTAGAGTAATCTGATGGTTTCCCTCGTTCGATTGTCGTTGGTTGTTTACTCTGCCATATTTTTCATGGTTTTCCCTGGTCTGTAGGCGAATGTATGGGTAGTTTCTCATCTAGCACGATTTTATTGCATTTTTATTTGATTTACATCTTAACCTATATGCTTCTAAGGTCTTTTGTTTTATTCCTGTTGGTTCATCACTCTGACATCATATTTCTTAGGGTTTTCCCTGGTCTGCAGGCGAATGCTGGAGTGGTTTCTCATCGAATCCGATTTCCTTTCATTCTATATAATTTGTATCTTTCACGTGTGCTTTTAGAGTCTCGGGTTCGAGTTCCGTTGGACGCTCACTCTGACATATTTTTCATGGTTTTCCATGGTCTGCAGGCGAATGTCTGGGTGGTTTCTCATCTATACGATTTTATGGCATTTTTATTTGATTTACATCTTAACCTATATGCTTCTAAGGCACTCTGACTGGATTACCGTCGGCCACTCGCTCAGACCTTTGATTTTTTCGCGGTTTTCCCTGGTCTGTAGGCGAATGCCTGCTCAAAAAGATACTTGTCCCTTCCTCGGTTGGCAGCCTCACGAGTTAAGCTTCCGAATCTGTACGATTATAGCCGAACAATACATACATCTTCACAATACTTTACACTTTCTCTCTAAGCATACGAAGCTATACGGAGACGCTCGAACATCAGTGTAACACGAATTGAAATATAAGAGCTTACACGCTTCATCACCGTTTTTAGTATTAATAATCAGGATATAATTGATTAAAAAAGGTTCGTGCTTCCTCTATAAATAGAGCAACCTCTAGCATTGAAATTCATTCTGTTGATCATCTCTGAGGTGTTAACATCGCTGTTCTCTCAGAAAATAATCAGCTTTCTAAGTGATATCAAGGTGAAGAGACGAACATTTCCTTGAAGAAAGGTAAATACCTTATTATATCAAGAAGAAAAATGAATAAGTCCTCGTATAAGGATATCATTCCTAGTGTCTCAGGATATTCTTGTGGTAAATGCTGTAAGAAGTTCCTCCGTGGATATGATAAAAGACGACATGAGCTACGTTGTAAAAAGCTCTTCAAGTGTAAATATTGTAATGTAGCATTCAAAGACAGTTATAAGGGTCGTCGACACGAAGATGCGTGTGAAATAAACAGACCTGAGACGAAACGTAGACTAGAACCGTCAAAGCAAGAGTTGTTATCTGCAATGGAGGAGTGTGACATGAAAGAATATGAAACTTCATTCCATGGACGTTTGAAATCGTATTTTATACGATGTGAATCGACTAAGGATCTGAATATATACCTGCATGAAGCAAAACAGCGGATAATCCAGGCTGTGCATAAAGAGCTTGGTATTCACAAGAGTTTGAAAATTAATCTGTTAGCTGAGTGTAGATTTGTTAACAGTATCGGAGAAACCTGTGACAAGACATTTAAAACCAGAAATCAAGCTGTTTTCCTAGAAACGGATCTGGACTCTATGCTGGAAACCAAAATGAAGAAATTGGTTACTGAAATGGAGGAATCACAACTAAAGGGAAGCAACTGGGCTCTGCTTGCTGTGGAAGGGGTGCGCCTTCGTATTAACAAGTACAACCCGTTACGAGGAAGTAGCTACATACCACTACCGCCATCTGTTGAAGCAAGAAAAGCCTGCATTAACATCCAGAATTTAACTGATGAGCTATGTTTCATGTACTCTGTATTGGCCAAATTCGTTGAGAAGGATGCACAACGGGTGAGCAAATATAAGAAACTTCAAGATAAGTACGACTTCAGCTGTGTTTCCTATCCTACTCCGCTTTCTCAAATACCCAAATTCGAGAAGCTTAATAGGATGTCTATCAACGTTTTCGGCCTGGATGAGAAGCATGAAGTGTATCCGATAAAGGTTGCTGACACTGAACTACCTGACCACTGTGACCTCCTGCTATTGAGTGACAGTAGTGGAAAACATCACTATGTATATATCAAGAATTTTGAGAAGCTCGTTCGATGTCAAAAAACTAAGCATGGTAGAGTGATATATACCTGTAAGCGGTGCTTTACACATTTTGACAATCGATATGGACGAAGTGGGCTGGAAAAACTGGAAGAACATGCAGTCATCTGTAATCAGCATGGTGTTGCAAGGGTAGTTATGCCTACAAAGGAGAAATCAATTGTACAGTTTAAAAATGTGGAGAGGATGCTGAAAGTACCTTATGTCATCTATGCGGATTTTGAGAGTATTCTCACTCCATGTCATACGTGTATTCCCAGTCCTGAAACTTCCTATACAACCCCTTATCAAGAGCATACAGCAATGAGCTTCTGTGTTTACGTTAAACCATCAACCAACGTTGAACATCTGGAAACTGGTCTTCCTAAGCATCCCTATGTATATCGTGGTGTTGATGCTGCTCAGAAGTTTATGGAATACCTGTCATTCCTTGCAAAGAAGATTAATAATATATACAAATCTGTCATGCCCCTGAAACTTACAGATCAACAGCAGATGGATTTTAACGCCTCTACAGTATGCTACTTGTGTGGAAAAACCTTTACTGAAGAGAACTATAAAGTACGCGACCATGATCACATCAGTGGTGAATATCGGGGGAGTCTGCATAATGAATGTAATTTAGCCTGCAAAACACCTAAATATATCCCTGTCTTCATGCACAACCTCAGTGGATATGACTCACACTTCATTGTTAAGGAGCTGGGATGTACAAGTGAGCGGGTGGAAGTAATTCCTAGCTCTGAAGAAAGCTATATATCATTCTCCAAGTATGTTGGAGATATAAAGCTCCGGTTTGTGGATAGTTTTCGGTTCCTGAGTACAAGCTTGGATAAGCTGGTAAAAATCCAACATCGTACCCTGAAACATTGAAGTACTTCGGAGAAGACAAGTTTAAGTTGATGACCCGTAAGGGTGTATTTCCCTATGATTACATCACTTCATGGGGCGTCTTGAACGAAACCTGCTTACCTCCTAAGGACTCCTTCTACAATAAATTAAATGAAGAGGAAATTAGTGATGCTGACTACGATCATGCTAAAAATGTATGGGAGCTGTTTAATGTCAGAAACCTGGGCGAGTACAGCGACCTCTAATTAATCTCTGATGTGCTTCTCCTAGCTGATGTCTTTGAGACATTTAGGGAGCAAACACTCAAAACACACAAAGTCTACCCTGCACATTATTTCACCTCTCCAGGACTTACATGGGATGCCATGTTACTGTACACTGGAATTCAGCTGGAATTGTTACAGGATTATGATCAATTACTCATGGTGAAATCTGGTATAAGCGGAGATTTATGTCAAGTTTCCCACCGCTATGCAGAGGCTAATAACACCTACATGGAGAAGTATGATCCGTCGAGACCAACCCAATTTATTACCTATGAGGACGCCAACAACCAATATGGGTGGGCAATGAGTCACGCTCTCCCTTATGGTAGATTTGAGTGGGTATCACCTGAAAAAATTGACTTAGAAAGACTACAAGAAGATGAACCTTACGGCTACATATTAGAAGTCGACATCGAGTATCCTGCAGAACTTCACGATCTACACAACGATCTACCTTTCCTGCCTGAGTGTATGACGCCTAAGGACTCTCCTACAAAGAAACTGATACCTCATCTAGGACCTCGAAATAAGTATGTACTACATTACATGGCGTTGAAGCAAGCTCTTGATCATGGACTACGGTTAACAAAAATCCATCGTGTGCTACAATTCCAACAGTCTCGATGGTTAAAACCGTATGTGGAATTTAACAACAGACTACGACAACAGGCCTCAAATGATTTTGAGAAGGATCTCTACAAATTGTTCAACAATGCTATGTTCGGAAAAACTATGGAGAACCTGCGTAATCGTATGGATATACGGCTGGTGACAAATGAGAAGACTCTGGAAAAGTTAATTGCAAAGCCAACGTTTATCGACAGGACTATATATGCTTCTAATCTAGCTGCTGTACATATGGCCTCTCGTCAGATCGTGTTCAACAAGCCTATATATATCGGTATGAGTGTGTTGGATATCTCCAAGACATTAATGTACCGGTATCACTATGATGTGTTGCAACCGTATTATGGAGCTGAAAACCTGAAGCTTATGTATATGGACACTGATTCGTTCATTCATCGTGTTACAACTGAAGATGTGTACCACGATAAGCTACGTTTTCTTGAGCACCTAGATACTGCTGATTATCCTACAAGCCATATATGCTATTCACCTCTAAACAAGAAGGTACTTGGGAAATTTAAAGATGAGGCTAATGGTAAAATCATTCAACGCTTTGTAGGGCTACGACCTAAAATGTATGCCCTAGATATCGACGGTTCAATGATAAAAAAGATTAAAGGTATAAAACGTAGTGCTATTAAGCAGTACATCACGTTCGAGAGCTATACTGACTGCCTTAAAACCAGAGAAATTATCAGAACGCCCATGAATCTGATCCTGTCGCGACAGCATGCTCTTGCCACAGTACAAGTGAATAAAATTACATTGACACCATACGACGATAAAAGAATTATTGCTGAGGACGGTATAACGACATACGCCTATGGACACTGCAGCATTACAAGTAGTGCATAAGAGAATGTAAGTCGAATATGAAGATTTTCTCGTGAGTCTACAATCTTAAAAAATGAAGGTTATCCGTGTGCTGTATATGCAGCTAGCTGACGACCGATGAAGAAAGAAGAAGATGGAAATGAAGGTGGTAACCCTGCCATTAGGAGCAATCCTAGTGCTAGTCTCAAGCCTAGATAAAAAGGGGAGAGACGCCTACAACGAACTAAAATAAAGGTATGTTGACGTAAACTTTTCAATTAAAACTCTCGAATAATAAAACCTGAATAAAACATTGCAATTTCACTAAAAGAAAGTTGAGGTTATCTTTGGTTAGCCAGATTAGGTTAGTCGATGACTGAGTAGAATAGATGATGAGAGGAACGTTTGGATTGGTCGGGTTAATCTAGGCTATGTTCTCGTACTTATTGTCTAAGTTATGAAGGATGAATTAGTTTAGATTGCCTTAGCAATGGGTTGGTTACGTGTTGTTCTTACGTTTTGTTACGTGGTTGCATGGTTGGTACGTGTTGTTACGTCGTGTGACGTTTCTGGTTACGTGATGTCACGTGATGTTACGAGGATACGTGCTTATGTTAGTTAATGCGACGTCTTGTCATGCTGTTATGCTACGTCTTGTTACGTGGTTACGTTTGTTGGTTACGTTAGATGATGTTAGGAATGAATAGACAATTAGAAGATCCAGAGCAAACATGGTGGCAGTAGGTTAAGACGTATACTTCGCTGTAAACCGATATACAGTTTGTCTCTCTCCGTTTCGCGCACTAGTTTAACATATATAAAGTTTGTAAGGTTTAGAAAATAAGTATATAAAAGTGTTGCAGCGCTGGATGATAAAAGTTTTATAATCGAATTACTCTCTATATTACCGTATAACCCTACATTCCTCCTCCTTCAACCCCTGTTTATCCTTGTATCTCTCCCGTTTTCCATATTTCTTCCATATAAACGTATACTCTGCTCCTCAACACATGTCTAGACTAGCACCTCTCCTCATATGTCCTACCGATCTCATATAAATACATTTTCCCCCTTGAAGACTCTCTCAACCTAGCACCTACCTTCGTTTTCCCTATCTTTTCCCATATAAACGCATACTCTGTCATTCAGACCTTCCTGTCTAGCCTAGCACTTCTCCTCATATTCCCCCTACCTCTCTCATATAAGACGCATTCCCTACCTCAACCCTGTCTAGCCTAGCATCGACCCTCGTATACCCTATCTCTTGCATATAAACGCCTACTCTATCATTCAAAACTCCTAGCCTAATACCTCTCCTCGGTTCGCTATCTCGCTCATATAAAACACCATATTCTACCCTTCAAGTCCTGTTTAGTATAACATCTTTCCTTGTATTCCCTATCTCTCTCGTATAAAGCGTATCCCTCCCTCCTTTAGCATCTGACTAGCCCAGCATCAGCCCTCGTATTCCCTATCTCTCCCCTATAAACGCATTTTCCTCCTTGAACTGTCGCATCTACCCTCGTTTTCCCTATCATTTCCCATATAAACGTAAAAGTGGCCCAGCTTCTGTCTATCATACCGTCTGCCCCCGTTTTCCATATATTCCTCATATAAACGTATACCGTACTCCTTAACCTCTGTCTGCACTAGCACCTCCCCTCGTATGCTCTATCTCTGTCGTATAAAGCATATCTCTCCCTCCTTCAGTCCCTGCTCTACCTCAGAACTCTCCTCGTTTTCCCTATCTCTCCCATATAAACGCACTTTTTCCTCCTTGAAGGTTCTCTCAACCTAGCATATACCCTCGTTTTCCTCGTCTCTTCATATAAAAAGTCATACTCTACCCTTCAAACCCTGAATAGTCTAGTACCTCTCCACGTATCCCCTATCTCTCCTGTAAATATGTTCATATCCCCCCTGCTTCAGCATCTGTGTATCCTAGCCTCTGTTCACGTTTTCCCTATCTTTCCCATATAAATGCATATTCCACATCTCAACCCCTATCTAGTCCAACACTTCTCCTCGTATTCCACGTATCTCTCATATAAAGCACATCCTCATTCCTTCAACCTCTATCTAGCCTAGCATCGATCCTCGTAGTCCCTTTCTTCCCCATATAAACGCATTTTCCTCCGTGAACCCCCGCATATACCCTCGTATTCCCTATCCTTTCCCATATAAACGCAAAAAGTGCGCCAGGATGGACCTATATCCTCTACTGGGCTATATTATAGGAAGTCCTCTCTCAGTTCTACTCCTCTTGCGGGGAGGAAATAGGGACAGCATTACGCATCCACCAACTAGAATTTTGGATTTCATGGCCGGAATTGCTGCCTATTGTAGCACCTCAATTTCCTCACGATGGTGAGTGGACACCGGGCGCACTCCATGACCGGAAACCGGAGCTCCACACTCTAGCCCACTGCATAAAGGCGCAGGACTATATATAAAGTAATTGCACTGTAATTCCTAAAACATCAACAATATAAATCTTAATACTAAAAATAGGAGTGTGGATTACACCACAAAATAACGGAGAACAAAACTAAAGGCACAGGAAACAAGTTTATTACACAGTATTGTGAAATAGAATATAAGGTTTTGGTCCATTTTATGAGCAATTTCCATGTGGAAGATGCAAAGATTGAGACAGATCCAAGATTGAGGGTTCATGTCTTCATATTGACATTAATTTTCCAAAAATGAGAGTATAACTGAGTAATAGATGCATTAATAACATTGATTCTGAATTAACGTAGTTATTAATTTTTGTTATACATGTTTATGAGTTATGTAAGAGGTATAACGTTGTAGACAAAGAGTCCTCAAGCGGCGGTCTTTGTAGAGTAGTCAAACGTCTGTTTCCTACCACCCCTAACAACAAGCTCCGTAAATATCTTGGGGAAGAAGAATGGCATGCACTTGCATTGCGCGTTTTTGCAACAGTTTAAAGATCCTAGAGTTTAATGCCCTACTTACCTTACAAATGAAGTAAATAAGTATGTATCGCATAATAATTACATATGTTACAAACGATTTAGAATATAGCTGAGAAAGAGCTAAACTATTAGATTACACAACAAGAATGGAAAGGCATGTTTGACATATTATCCTATGGATACCTAGAAGCATGTCCTGAATAAACTATATATTGTTGGATGACTATCATTAAATATATAAAAGTATTAAAGTACATTAACACGAATTTATTTTGCAAGGAACAATTACTTCTAAATAAAATCATATTTGGCTATGTTACTTACCCTGATAGCTAATTTTTATAAATAAGAGTTGTATCTAATAAATGAATTACAACTATCCGGGCTTGTAGTCCGTGGTCTAGAAGGCATCGTGGATACCGACGTTTCGCCAAGTACAGCGCTTGGCGAAACGTCGGTATCCACGATGCCTTCTAGACCACGGACTACAAGCCCGGATAGTTGTAATTCATTTATTAGTTATGACGCCGGCCGTGAAAGCCTCAGTATGTATATAAGGGTTGTATGTTTGTAGTTCTGCTTACTTTAATTGTGCGCGGAGCTATGGTGCAAACATTCTTTATTTTTAATTCTAAAAATTACTCATTCTTTATTTTGTTTGTCCTACAACCAGAGAATGTAGAAAAGCCAATTTCTAGAGGATTTAAACAAAAACAGTAAAAATATCAAAAGTTAAACAAGAAAAGGAAGAAACAGGTGAAAAGAGTAAGGCGAATTCAATTTGTGTCACTCTTGGGAGATAATGCATTTGCTTCACAATAATGTTTTTAGTAATAGTAAAATAAATTATAAAAAGGAACTCTGTATTGTTGTTTAAGATTTTAAGGCTACTAGGAAGCACTGTAGCTCCTGTTTGCTTAAATGAATAGCTTTATTATAAAATGTAAGACAAGTAAAAATACCGAAGAAAAAAGAAAGAAAAGAAAAAGTCTGATGCGTTACATTGACATGACTATCTCTACTCATGCTTCTACAAACTACCCATACAAAAGCTTATTCTTATCTATTCTTTTTAGACCAGATAAACATTCCTTACACTTCTACACCTTTCGCTGTTAAGGATACAGTAGGTTAAAACATGGTCAGATTTTTAAAAAGCAGGTCACTATGCGATAGCTTTGAAACTCAATGGTCTTTACATGACCACGAAAGATAGAAATAACGACTTAGCACTTGTAGAAAGTAGAAGCATTTAAAAATTCAAAACCAATTACAAAGACTTTCTCTGAAATAGTTATCACAATTTATTTGACATAAATTGTGTCGTTTACCGAGATTTCATTTTACCTACAGCAAGATTCTGCCTATCTCTTGCGGTTTACCAGTTACACAAAAAGTTATTCAGAATGAAGATTTCACATATTAATGCCAGAAAATTCAAGATACACGTTTTATTTTTCATGCAAATATCTTAATTATGTGTTATTTTAATCAAAACACTTAAAGCCATTTTTTTGAGAATATCAAAACAATTTTTCCACATAAAGGACAGTTTGGGGTGGGGAGGTTTTCTGGAAAACATTTCTGTTGCAACCTTCAAACACGCTGAACTTAAATAGCTAGTTTCGTGTTTATGAAACTTTTAACTTTTGAGTTAAGCTGCTCACAGATAGACAAATGTACACATGCACACCGACTTCTTTCTAGAAATGCCCTTTTGGATTCAGTGAGCTTCAAAGCGTGTATTTCCGTGAAATCTTAAACATCGAACTTTTGGGTGGAAGACGGTGCTTTCCCTTCTTACTGTAGGTATGTAGCAGAGAAAGTAAATTTGGCTTCTTTTCAGACTACGAGTTAGCTGTAACGTATTATGAGAGACAGAAAGGGACTAAAGACTCAATAGTTAAGAAATCAAGTTTTGATCCTACCTTTACTCACCGCTGTCACACTCTCCTACATGAATCACGAATCTCGCCCAGTTTCAGTCTGCATTGTGACGCATGAGTAGAATATTATAGAGAGCGAGCGCACTTTTTGCGTTTAAATGGGAAACGAGAGGGAAAACGAGGCTAGATGAGACGGTACAAGGAGGAATATGCGTTTATATGGGGAAGATAGGGAAAAACGAGGAGAGATCCGAGCTAGAGCAGATGATAAAGGAGGGAAACGTGCTTTGTATGAGATAGGTGGGGAATGCGAGGAGAAATGCTAGGCTAGACAGAGTTTGAAGTGTAGAGTACTTGTTTATATGGGAAAGATAGGGAAAACATGCACAGATAATAGGCTACACAAATGCTGAAGGAGGGGGAATTTGGGCTTATACAGGAGAGATATGGAATACGCGGAGAGGTGCCAGACTAGACAGGACTTGAAGAGTAGAATATGGCTTTTATATGAGAGAGGTATTAGGCTAGTATGGTTTGAATAGCAGAGTATGCGGTTATATGGAGAGACAAGGAAAATGAGGGTAGATGCAAGGTTGAGAGAGCCTTCAAGGACGAAGGTGCGTTTATATGAGAGAGGTAGGGAACACGAGGAGAGGTGCTAGCCTAGACAGAGGTTGAGAAGTAGAGTATGCGTTTATATGGGGAAATATAGTGAAAACGAGTAGAGAGGCTAGGGAGGTTAGTGTTGATATATGTGTAATGTTCGTCCATGCATAACGTCATTTAGGCTCATTGACTTCAAGGATTTATACTGCTAACGTCCTGAATTCCCGGTATAGCGCCCCTAAAGGGTTGGACGCAGACCTTCGATTGAAGTACCCCACCGTCACTGTATTTGATGGATACGGTATGCAGAGTAATTCGGATAGTATCGTATATATGTAGGGTAAACCGGTTAATATCACAAGTGCTCATAGCAATTTAGTGCAGCGATTAGAATCAGAGCTATTCAAGTGATTTCGCATGATTCGGGTAGTATGTCAGATATTTAAGTCATATTAACAGTTAATTCAGATAGAGTCACATTTATTCATGGTAATATAGAGAGTAATTAGATTATAAACATGTCTTACCTAATGCTACAACGCTTTTATATACTTTTTTCTAAATCTTACAATCCTTTTGTATGTTAAACCGTTAGTTTGCGAGACGGAGAGGGATAAACTGTATATCGGTTTACAGTGAAGGTATATAGAAGTATTCTAAACTAAAGCAGCACCAAACGTCCTAAACTATCCCTACCTTGGCTGCTCTGATTCATTTTCCCATTGTCTATTCAATCCTATCATCTTCTAACCTAACCGACGTAACAAGACGTCACACTACGTAACATAAGCACATAACCACGTGACAAGACGTAACACCGTATAACATAATCACGTAACAAGGCGTAACACCACTAGCATAGACGCGAAACCACGTAACATCACGTAACGAGACGTACCACTGCGTAACATAACCGCGTAACATGAGGTAACAAGATGGAACATAAGAACAAAAACACGTGACAAGGCGTACCATAACCACATAACCACGAAACACGACGTAACAACCCGTTACATGACATGACGTAACATAAGCACGTAACCACGGAACACCCCGTGACATGACGTAACATAAGCACGTAACCACGTAACAAGAAGGAACATAACCACGTAACCTAACCAGTAAACGTAACATGACGTAATCAGTAAACGTAACCACGTAATAAAACGTAAGAACAACACGTAACCAATACATTGCTAAGACAATCTAAGCTAACCCATCCTTCATAACTTAGACAATCAGCACGCCAGACTAGCCTAGCTTAACCTAACCAATCCCAGGCCATCCTCTCACCATCTGTTCTACTCAGTGATCGTCTAACCTAATCTGCCTAACCATAGAAAACCTCGAGCTTCTATTAGTGAAATTGCGGCGATTTATTCATGTTTTATTGTTTCAGAGTCCTAATTGAAAAGCTTTATATCAACATACCTTTATTTTAGTTCGTTGTAAGCGCCTCTCCCCTTTATCTAGGCTTGTGACTAGAACTAGGATTGCTTCTAATGGCAGGGTTAACACCTCCCCTCTCACCTTCTTATTCTTCTTTATTCATTAGGTATCTGCTAGGTGTATACACATCACATGGACAAACTTCCATTTGTTTAAATTGTAGAATCACGGTGAAAATCTTCATCTTCGACTTACATTCTCTCATGCGCTGTTTGTAATGCTGTAATACCCATATGCATATGTCATTATTCCATCCTCGGCAATAACTCTTCTGTCATCAAACGGAGTCAAGCGATTTTAGTCACTCCTATTGTGCTAACAGCATTCTTCGGAGACAGGATCAGATTCATGGGTGTTCTGATGATTTCAGGTTTTAAGACACTCTGTATATCGGTCAAATGTAATGTACTGCTTAAAAGCACTACGTTTTATGCCTTTAATATTTTTTACATCGAACCTTGAATATCCAAAGCGGACATCTTGGGTCGTAGTCCAACAAAGTCTAAGATGATTTAGCTATTAGTCTCATCATTAAATTTTCCCAGCACCTTTTTATTCTAAGTTGAGTGACATATATGGTTAACAGGGTGAACAGCTGTATCCCGATGTTCGAGAAAACATAGCTTGTCCTCGTACACATATTCAGTTGTCACATGATGAATGAATGAATCAGTGACGATGTACATACGCTTCAGGTTTTAAGCCCCATAATACGGCAATAACACATCATAATGATAGTGATACATTAATGTCTTGGAGATGTCCAACACACCCATACCGATGTATATAGGCTTGTTGAATACGATCTGACGAGAAGCCATATGCACAGCAGCTAGATTAGCAGCATATATCGTCATATCGATAAACGTGGGTTTAACGATCAACTTTTCCAGTGTCATCTCATTTGTAACCAGTCGTATATCCATACGATGACGTAGATTCTCCATAGTTTTTTCAAACATAGCGTTGTTAAAAGTTTGTGGAGATCTTTCTCGAAGTCATTTGCAGCCTGTTGTTGTAGTATATTTTTAAATTCCACAAAGTTTTAACCACTGTGAATTTCGGAATTGTAGCACACGATGTATTTTTGTTAATCGTGTCCATGATTAAGAGCTTGCTTCAAAGTCACGTAATGTGCTACATACTTCTTTCAAAGTCCAAGATGAAGCATCAGTTTCTTTTTAGATGACCCCCTAGGCTTCATGCACTCAGGCAGGAAAGGCAGGTCGTTGTGTAGACCATGAAGTTCTGCACGATATTCTTTGTCAACTTATAATGTGTATCCAAGAGAATCATCTTCTTGTAGTGTTTCTAAGTCGATTACATCAGGGGATACTCACTCAAATCCACCATAGGGCACGGCGTTGCACATTGTCCAGCCATATTGGTTATTGGCATACTCATACGTAATAAATTGGGTTGGTCTCGACGGATCATACTTCTCCATGTAGGCGTTGTTTACTTCGGCATCCCGGTGGGGAACTTGACATAAACCTCCTCTTATACCGGATTCCACCATGAGTAATTGATCATAATCAATTTCAGCTGAATTCCAGTATAAAGCAACATGGCGTCCTATGTAAGTCCTGGAGAGGTGAAATAATGAGCGATGTCGACTTTGTGTGTTTGAGGATTAGATGTGTAAATATCTCAAAGACATCAGCCAGAAGATGTACATTAGGGATTAGGTAGAGGTCGCTATACTCACACAGGTTTCTTAGATTAAACAGCTCCCATATATTTCTAGCATGATTGTAGTCAGCATCACTAATTTCTACTTCATTTAATCTATTGTAGAAAGAGTTCTTAGGAGGCAAGATGGTTTCGTTCAGATTTTTCCACACAAGTAGCATACCGTAGAAGAGTTGAAATCCATCTGCTGTTGATCTGTAAGTTTCAGATGCTTGGTAGATTTGTATATATTATTAATTTCCTTTGCAAGGAACGACAGGTATTCCTTAAACTTCTGAGCAGCATCAACACCACGATATACATAGGGAAGCTTGGGAAGATCAGTTTCCAGATGTTCAAGGTCGGATGACGGTTTAATGTAAACGCAGAAACTCTGGGTACATGCTGCTGATAAGGGGTTGTATATGAAGTTTTAGAACCGGGGAGGCATGTATGACATGGTTTCAAATTCTTTCATGCCACAGTCATCCATTGTAGATAATAACTCTTGTTTAGTAGATTGTAATCTACGTTTCTTCTCAGGCATGGTTACTTTACATGCATCTTTGTGTCGCCAACCCTTATAACTGTCTTTAAATGTTACATTACAATATTTACATTTGAAGAGCTTCATACAACGTAGCTCATCCTTCGTTTATCGTACCCAAGCAGAAATGTCTTTGCACATTTACCACAAGAATATCCTGATGCATTGGAAATGATATCCTTATATTAGGACTTACTCATCCTTACTTTGATGTAATAACGTTTTAATCCTTCTTCAAGACAATCAACCGAGCAGGGGACAAGTATCCTTGAGCAAGCATTCACCATACGCCGCGAAATCTAGAAGCACAAAGATGCGACTGAAATAGAAAGAAAGGGAAAGGAAATCCTGGTAGCATACAGCACTCCAACATCGCATACAGACCAGCGAAAACCAGAAAAATCCGAAGCCAGAGTGAGCGACCGGCGGGAATTGAACCCCGAACCCTAGAAGCACACGTGAAAGATGTAAATGAAACAGAACGAAAGAGATAGGAAATGGTGGTAGCATACCCCACTCCGGAATTCGCTTGCAGACCAACGAAAACCACAAAAAAATCCGAGGCTAATAATTTAAATGTAATGGCGCTTATTCCACGTCTGTAACATAATTACTTTTGATGTTATTCGAAGATGAACTTGTATACATGTCACTGGATTCAACCCAGGACCTCCAGGTCAACTTGGAACAATACATCAATGACGCGCCTAATTCCAAGAATGTAATCACCTTTTACCGCATAGCGCTATATGTTTTCATTCAGGAGATATAAGCATTTAAGGATAGTAATCATAGGTAACATTTGCGGCAGACCTTCTTATTTGGCGGTCTCAAAAGTAATTAAGATAAAGATGTCGAATACACGCCATTACATTTATATCATTAGTTAGTTTCTTTGCAATGTATATTTGGGCACCTGTCGTCCTGGCATCGATACGTCATTACATTTATATCATAAGCTAGTTTCTTTGTTATGTATATTTGGGGGCCTGTCGTCCTGGCATCGATACGTCATTAGATTTATATCATATGCCAGTTTCTTTGTAATGTATATTTGGGTACCTGTCATCCTGACGAATATTACATATTTAAATGAATTAAGAATGCATGACTAAAAGGCCTAGATAGCGAAAATAGCTAACTCAAAAAATACGCAAGACGCTGACGCATTTTTAAAGCGGCACTTTTCGAAAGCGTGAGTATAACCCCACCCTCGGTGGCTGTCTCCCGCGCAATTATGTACCCTCGAATCTGCACCCAGGTCGTAGAGGTAGCCTTCCCCACCAGGCGCCAACCACTTCGTCCCCACTTCTTTTCCGCTCTCTGGCGGCCACTGAGGGACGGTGCGCTTTACTCGTCCGCTTGTAGTCTGTGAGATAAAAGTCGGAAGCCGCCATAATGGTTTTTTAACACGCGAAGGCGGCCATGATAGGTTTTAAACGCGCGCTTGACTTGATTTTTAAAGAAATTTAAAAGGTGTTGTATGTTTGTCTATAATGCCTGATGGAACAGATGCACACAGGTTTAGGCTGGATATATGACTACCTTTAATCCTTGGATTGCAAGACATTATATTTAACAAAGGCGGCCTTAAAATGAAATATGACAATCTTTAGAGTAAATGCAGGTAGCAGGGATCGGAGATTTAAAATGCTGAGACATTTGAGCTGAAAATACAATAACTTATGAAAGCATTTCCTAATACGATTCTAGAAGCTTAAAAACTGTATAACTTTGGAAAAGTATCTTTGTTCGTAATTGTGGTCAAATGTAACGGTTTTCTGTGATAACTGAGTATTAAGTGCGGTTTTCTGTGATAAATGAGTATTAAGCGTATAAAAATGTCATATTGTGTCCTGATATTGTGGAGAATGAGGGGAAGAGGGAAACAAAGTAATGAAAAAGGATTGGAAACATGAAATAATAGAGTATATACATGAATTTAATTCAATGAGGGGAGAAAAGCTTTTAGGCTATTTCTAAAGTATTATGGTAATTCAAATGGCGTTAGCTTTTGTGTAATGGGCTGCGGTGGTAGCTGTGACGGTGGTAGCCATTGAATGGAAACATCTGTCTGAATGATAGTGTGAAAATATTTCTCTTTTGGTGTGACAGGTAGTAATGATGCGTGCTTAAACATGTAGCACGAATTCGGACCATCTGTCTCCTTGTGTGACGTCATTAGTTGGAGGTAGAGTATTGTCATGAGTGGTATAAAACAAAACCTGTTTTTATGGCTTGGTTCAGGTGATAACGTCTATGATTTGCACTCGGAGGTCCCTAGTTCGATTCCCGTAGGGCCGGTCACTCTGACCTTAGGTATCTCGCGGGTTTCGCTGGTCTGTAGGCGAATGTCGGAGTGGTGTATGCTACCACGATTTCCTTCCCTTTCATTCTATTTCATTTGCATCTTTCACCTGTGCTTCTAGGGTTCGGGGTTCGATTCCCGTCGGTCGCTTACTGTGGTCTGGGAAAACTGGTCTTCCTAAGCATCCCTATTAATATCGTGGTGTTGATGTTGCTCAGAGGTCTATGGAATACCTGTCGCTCCTTGCCAAAATAAACTAAAAATATATAGAAATCTACCATGCCTATGAAACTTACAGATCAACAGCAGATGGATTTCAACTCCTCTACAGTATGCTACTTGTGTGGAAAATCCTTTACTGAAGAGAACTACAAAGTACGCGACCATGATCACATCAGTGGTGAATATCGTGGAAGTCTGCATAATGAATGTAATTTAGCCTGCAAAAAACCTAAGTATATTCCAGTCTTCATGCACAACCTCAGTGGGTATGACTCACACTTCATTGTTAAGGAGCTGGGATGCACAAGTGAGCGGGTGGAAGTATTTCCTGGCTCTGAAGAAAGCTGTATATCATTCTCCATGTATGTAGGAGATATAAAGCTTCGGTTTGTGGATAGCTTTCGGTTTCTCAGTACATTCTTGCATACGCTGGTGAAATATCTAACATCGTATCCTGAAACACTGAAACACTTCGGAGAAGACAAGTTGAAGTTGATGACTCGTAAGGGCATATTTCCCTATGATTACGTCACTTCACGGGATTTTTGAAAGAAACCTGCTTGCCTCCTAAAGACTCCTTCTCCAATACATTAAATGAAGAAGAAGTTTGTGATGCTGACTACAATCATGCTAGAAACGAATGCGAGTTGTTTAATGTAGGAAACAGGGCGAATACAGCGACCTCTACCTAATCTCTGATGTACCTCTTCTAGCTTATGTCTTTGAGACATTTAGAGATCAAAACCTCAAAACACACAAAGTCGACACTGCTCATTATTTTACCTCTCCAGGACTTACATGCGACGCCATGTTGTTGTATACTGGAATTCAGCTGGAATTGTTACAGGATTATGATCAACTGTTCATGATGGAATCCGGTATAAGAGGAGGTTTATGTCACGTTTCCCACCGGGATGCCGAAGCAAAGAAGGCCTGCTTGGAGAAGCATTATCCGTCGAGACCAACCCAATTTATTACATATGAGGACACCAATAACCAATGTTGGACAATGTGCAACGCCGTGCCTTATGGTTTATTTGACTGGCTGTTCCCTGACGTATCGACTTAGAAACACTACAAGAAGATGATTCTCTTGGATACCAATTATAAGTTGACAACGAATATCGTGCAGAACTTCATGGTCTACACAACGACTTGCTTTTCCTGCCTGAGTGTATGAAGCCTAAGGGGTCATCTACAAAGAAACTGATGCATCATCTTGGACTTCGAAAGAAGTAGCACATTACATGACTTTGAAGCAAGCTCCTAATCATGGACTACGATTAACAAAAATACATCGTGTGCTACAATTCCAAAATTTACAGTGGTTAAAGCCTTATGTGGAATTTAGAAATAGACTACGACAACAGGCTGAAAATGACTTCGAGAAAGACCTCCACCAACTGTTTAACAACGCTATGTTTGAAAAAACTATGGAGAATTCTACGTAATCGTATGGATATACGACTGGTTACAAATGAGATGACACTGGAAAAGTTGATCGCTAAGCCCACGTTTATCGATATGACGATATATGCTGCTAATCTAGCTGCTGTGCATATGGATTCTCGTCAGATCGTATTCAACAAGCCTATATACATCGGTATGGGTGTGTTGGACATCTCCAAGACATTAATATATCACTATCATTATGATGTGTTATTGCCGTATTATGGGGCTTAAAACCTGAAGCGTATGTACATAGTCATTGATTCATTCATTCATCGTGTGACAACTGAAGATGTATACCAGGGAAAGCTACGTTTTCTGGAACATCGGGATTCAGCTGATTACCCTGTTAACCATACATGTCACTCCATTCAGAATAAAAAGGTGCTGGGAAAATTTAATGATGAGACTAATAGCAAAATCATCTTAGGCTTTGTTGAACTACGACCCAAGATGTGCGTCTTGGATATTCAAGGCTTGATGTAAAAAACATTAAAGGCATAAAACGTAGTGCTTTTAAGCAGTACATACTTTTGACCGATATACAGACTGTCCTAAAACTTGAAATCATCAGAACACCCATGAATCTGATCCTGTTTCGAGCGCATGCTGTTAGCACAGTAGGAGTGACTAAAATCGCTTGACTCCGTTTGATGACAAAAGAGTTATTGCCGAGGATGGAATAACGACATATACATATGGGCATTACAGCATTACAAACAGCGCATGAGAGAATGTAAGTCGAAAATGAAGATTTTCTCCGTGAGTCGACAATTTAAACAAATGGAAGTTTGTCCATGTTATGTATATACACCTAGCTGACACCTAGTGAATAAAGAAGAATAAGAAGATGGGAGGGGAGGCGTCAGCCTAGCCATTTGGAGCAATCTTAGTGCTTTTCCCAAGCCTAGGTAAAGGGGAGAGGCGCCTACAACGAACTAAAATAAAGGTATGTTAACGTAAAGCTTTTCAATTAAGACTCTCAAATAATAAAACCTGAATAAAACGCCACAATTTCACTACAAGAAACTCGAGATTATCTCTGGTTAGGCAGATTAGGTTAAACGGTGACTGAGTAGCATAGATGATGAGAGGATGGCTTGGGATTGGTTAGGTTAAGCTAGGCTAGGCTCGCGTACTGATTGTTTAAGTTATGAAGGATGGGTTAGCTTAGATTGTCTTAGCAATGGGTTTGTTAGGTGTTGTTCTTATGTTTTGTAACGTGGTTACGTTTACTGATTACGTCATGTTACGTTTACTGCTTAGGTTACGTGGTTATGTTCCTTCTTGTTCGTGGTTACGTGCTTATGTTACGTCATGTCGTGTCACGGGGTGTTACGTCGTGTTACGTGGTTATGTGGTTATGGTACGCCTTGTCACGTGTTTTTGTTCTTATGTTCCATCTTGTTACCTCATGCTACGCGGTTATGTTCCGCAGTGCTACGTCTTGTTACGTGATGTTATGTTATGTTACGTGGTTACGCGACTATGCTACGTGGTGTTACGTCTTGTTACGCGATTATGTTATACGGTGTTACATCTTGTCACGTGGTTATGTGCTTATGTTACGTAGTGTGACGTCTTGTTACGTCGGTTAGGTTAGAAGATGATAGTTTGAATAGACAATGAGAAAATGATCCAGAGCAGCCAAGGTAGGGATAGTTTAGGACGTTTGGTGCGGGATTAGTTTGGAATACTTCTATATACCTTCACTGTAAACCGATATACTGTTTAGCCCTCTCCGTTTCGCACACTAACTGTTTAATGTATAAAAAGATTGTAAAATTTAAAAAAAGTATATAAAATTGCTGTAGTATTAAATAAGACATGTTTATAATCTAATTACTCTCTATATTACCATGAATACCTGTGACTCTCTCTGAATAAACTGTTAAATTGACTTAAATACCTAACATACTACCCGAATCATGCGAAATCACTTGAAAAGATCTGCTTCTAATCTCTGCACTGATTTGCTATGAACACTTGTGATATTAACCGGTTTACCCTACATATATACGATACTATCTGAATTACTCTGCATACCGTATTCATCAAATAGAGTGACGGTGGGGTACTTCAATCGACGGTCTGCGTCCAACACTTTAGGTCTGCTATAGCGGGAATCAGGACGTTAGCAGTATAAATACTTAAAGTCAATGAACCTAAATTATGTTATCCATTAACGAACATTGCGCAAACGTCAACATAACCTCCCTAACCTCACTTCTTGTTTTCACTATATTTTTCCATATAAACGCATACTCTACTTCTCAACCCCTGTCTAGGCTAGCACCTCTCCTCGTGTTCCCTGCCTCTCTCATATAAACGCTTCTTCGTCCTTGAAGGCTCTCTCAACCTAGCATCTACCCTCATTTTCCTTGTCTCTCCATAAAACCGCATACTCTTGCTATTCAAACCATACTAGCCTAATACCTCTCTCATATAAAAGCCATATTCTACTCTTCAAGTCCTGTCTAGTCTGGCACCTCTCCGCGTATTCCATATCTCTCCCGTATAAGCTCAATTTCCCCCTCCTTCGGCATCTGTGTAGCCTATTATCTGCGCATGTTTTCCCTATCTTTCCCATATAAACAAATACTCTACACCTCAAACTCTGTCTAGCCTAGCATTTCTCCTCGCATTCCCCACCTATCTCGTATAAAGCGCATTTGCCTCCTTTAGCCCCTGTCTAGCCTAGCATCGGCCCTCGTAATCCCTATCTCTCCCATATAAACGCGTATTCTATCATTCAGCCCCTCCTAGCCTAATACCTCTCCTAAGGTTTGCTAGCTCTCCCATATAAAAGCCCTATTCTACCCTTCAAGCCCTGTCTAGTCTAGTACCTATCTCGTATTCCTTAGCTCTCCCGTATAAAGCGTATCCCTCTCTCCTTCAGCATTTGTCTTGCCTACTCTCTGTTCACGCTTTCCCTATCTTTCCCATATAAACGCATACTCCACACCTCAAACTCTGTCTAGTCTAACACTTCTTCTCGTATTCCCCATCTCTCTCATATAAAGGATGTTCCTCTCCTTTAGCAACTGCTTTAGCTCGGATCTCTCCTTGTTTTCCCTATCTTCCCCATATAAGCGCAATTTCCTTCTTGTAATGTCGCATCTACCCTCGTTTTCCCTATCTTTTCCCATGTAATCGCAAAAAGTGCGCTGGCTCTCTCTATAATATTCTACTTGTATGTAATCTTTTTCTCAATTTTGGTGATATGCTGGACACAGAATCACCAAGTCTGTGAGTCAATTCTTTTGGTTCTCCGCACGTAACACCTCACATACCCTGGCACTTAGAGTTGGTGTCACATTGTTTTTCCTAGGGAATTCTCTCAGCTGGGCCCATAAGTTCTATAAGATTAAACATGCAGCGATAAGGTGGATGACCAAAATGCCTTTGCCGCGAGAAGGTGCACGTTCATAAACTACATAGTTTTTGGTTATATTTTCACATTTGATTGTTTGTATAATAACGGCTTCTATAGGAACGGGGTTCGGTACGACATATTTTGTTCCAGGAACAAAATAATAACACTTGTGTTCATGCAGGTGATAGCTGTCGCCAATGATAGGTACATTGTCCATAATTATGAATCATTTTCTGTTGTTTGGCAAGTTCGTAAGAAGGCTATTTAAAAACCGTTTTTCGAGTACTGGCGCTGGCATTTCATCATGATTATCAGCTTTGCGGTTTCCAACGTTCTTGGCTGTAAAAAGCCAATTCAGCACCCACCCTCCACTATCTCTAACATAAAACACCATACTATGTTTCCTCGTGACGGCGGTGATTTTAGCACACAGCTGCAGGTACTGTCGTCCCACCCAATCCTCGCAAGGTCATAGGCATTGAACCAAGTCTCAAC
The DNA here is from genome assembly GCA_030765065.1 of Deroplatys truncata. Lineage (NCBI taxonomy): Eukaryota > Metazoa > Arthropoda > Insecta > Mantodea > Mantidae > Deroplatys > Deroplatys truncata. The sequence continues at coordinate 407,204,244 of CM060990.1, forward strand.
CAGGTAGACGATCTTAAAACTTTGGAATCGTAACTCAGTAGCCAATGGAGGAATCGGTATTGTCTAACTACTATACCTGCAGATTCCATTACCAATTTGTCTTCTTTGGACGACGAAAACGAAAACCCAGCTTTCTTAGCAGTTCGCGAGGTACTGTTACCTTGTAAGGAAAATATGCTAAAGTTTTCAGATGCTTCAATAGTGCACCGATCGCCGGCGATTGCCCTTTACCACAAAATCGCCTGATAAGTGCGTCGTCCTTTTTTTTATTAAATTTGGCTCTTTTGTTTCCTGGCATTTTAGGAGTCACTGGACCTCTCGGCGTAACATTCCGCACAGTTTTTCTATCCAACTTCAGGATGCATGCAGTCTACGCTATTAAACGTTTACCTGTTTTCTTCGCGGTCGTGGCACAACTCGTGCTCGTCAGGGTCATTTGCTGTTTCGGCCGAGGGACAGCAACTTGATTCGTTTCCCAAGGTCTCCACACCTTAATTAAACTACGCAGACATTAAATATAAATAACTATTACACACCACTAAACTTGCAAGGCTTCACTAAGTAAAAACCTAAAACTTCTATGACGATACAGATATATGTATAACTAAAAGACGGAAGAAAAACACGTGCGCGCAGTCACAGCTGCTAAAACGTACTGAAATCAAAGGACAGTCGGAATGAGATTGCAACAATGCTTGCCTTGGTCGACATGTAGTGACAGAATCACCGGCTATGTTTAGGGGGTGGGAAAACCCTACTAATCGCTTACAAATGGGTTTGTGATCAGGCTTTAAACTGTCGTTCTTGTTGTAGCCCCTGGTGACTCCATCAGCGCGATTTCTATATCCGGATCAAGCAGGCAAAACACTTCGGACTTTTCCCACCGGAAGCTCAGCCGACGACTTATTTAATGCTGTTGGAGGGTTTCTGTGGAGAACATCTTCAGGCCGCCCTTAAACGGACCCAGCTCAAGACAAGGGTGCTACAACCGGTTCAGCCTTACATGAATTAGCCATGGAGGTAGAGCGGCTAGGACACCGAGCTCTGACGGATTTGCCACCAGTCTTCAGTTCCAGATAGGCAGCGCATTTGCTTATCAGCAGGATATGGTACAGGGAAGTGAAACAGCAGCTTCTCCTGGCGGTACACCGAAACTTCAACGGCAAACGACAGCTTTTTGGCTGCCCTCCGCATTGAAGTGGCAAAGATGGTTAGCTCGAAGAGCCACCCCGGTGCCAGCCAGGGTTGTGAAAGCCACGAATGGCGACAGTCGACGACAACCACAAGAGCTTAACCGTCGCGGAACTGCGGACGCTAGACCTGCTTACTGGAGTTACTGAAAGTACGGACACCTAAGAGCGGACTGAGTGCGCGGCCCGGCAGAGGATCGGGAAAATTACTGAAGTCCAGAGTGAAGAGGGCCACGTCGGTGCTGTCATAACCTTTGCTAGTTTCATGTCGTCGATGGAATTGGCCAGGATGGTCTGGTAACACATGGATGGATTGGAGGCTGTCCCTGCAGGAATCTCACTAAATATCGTCAAAGCCGATGTGGTGCGGGAAGTACCACAGAAGACTTCATCAGGCACTAAGAGATACGAACCGCCTCGGATGAAACGCTTGTCCATAACAGAGGAAGCTTACCTGGAGTTTAAGCTTGGTAGGAGCAGGCTGCAGTAATTTTGAGTTTTCGCCTCCGCAATCACCGAGGAAGTCATCCTAGGCCCGGGTGGCCTTAGGTTCTTCGATGACAAAGTGGACTTCGGGCGGCGTACATTTCATCTGTGTCGCGTCCTTGAAGCTCTTGATTGAACAGCGAGACTAGCTTTGGCGTTGAGTGATAGGGTTGTAATGGTTAAGGAGAGAAGGTCCTAATGAGGAACGCGATTGTGGACTGAAGAAGACTCACGAGAAGGGCTGTACGTCGTGAAGGGCTGCTTCGGACTTGGTGGACTACCTTTTGAGGGTCCTTAATGCCAGTGAACGCTACCTGGAGCTACTTACCGGGACTGTCCTGGAATTATCAGCCGGCCAGTGTATAGTTCCTACTGACAGAGACACAGTGGGTCAACCAAAAAAACATGAAATTGGATAGTCGTTTAGATAAACTTATTCTTAAGGTGGATGAGAACTACTTACGAGGCGAAAATAAGCAGGTACTTAACCTGCTCGTGTACATTTAGGATATCTTCAGCCTTTTAGGAGATAATTCTGCTGCACGATAGAGCGATGCATCGCATCGAACCCTTCAATATTTGGCCAATGAGGCAGCCAACACGCGGTGTCTGGCTGGCGAAGTGGAAGGCGGAAAACGGACAAGAAGTCAGAGGCATAATGGAGGGATCCGATAGTACATGGTCCTCGCCGGTAGCGCTAGTAGAAATGAAAGATAAAATCTGCGCTTGTGCCTTGACTACTGGAAGATGAATGCCGTCATTAAGAAAGACTGATTTCCGATGCCACGTTTTAACGACACTGAACAACTTAGCGTGCGTACAGTCGTTTTCTACCCTGGACATGAAATCGAGATACTCAGAAGTGACATTTCACACCGACGACAAGCAAAAAGACGGCGTATTTTAATATACAGGGGTTATGATAGTTCACGGTAATGACTTTCGGTCTTTGTAAATCCTCCCACTAATATTCCAGAAAATGATGGAGTCTGTGATGGGCGGCCTTACATATAGCCCTTGCCTGCTTTATTTCGTCAACGTCATTGTTATAGGCAAGGCTTTCGAAGATCAACTGACCAACCTGAGGAATATATTTGGTTGGGCTTCGCCAAGCCAATCCTCAAACTAAGCCCCAATAAGTGTTAGCTGCTTAGAGACGAAGTGAATTACCTGGAGCACAACACAAGCCTGAAGGAGTATCTGCGGTTCCTCAGGAACTGCAGACCGTCAAGAATTGACCCAGACCGAGGAATAAAGTAGAACTACGGAGGTCCCTATGTCTCTGCACATAATACCGGAAATTCGAGGCGAGAATGCAAACATCGCATACCGCTGACACAAATGACAGAATAGCGAATAGAATATCAGTGATCTGACCAATTTGAGGCTTAGTAGATTCTGAAGAATGCCCTGCTCACAACCCCAGTTCTAGGATACCATTTTCACTTTAGGAGGTTTATCGTGAATCCGGAGTGCAGCCAGGTGGATAACAGGTGTATCCGGTCTCAAGAGCGGGATGGAGAAGAGAGAATGCTGGCCTACTTCAGTAGTACCATGTCCAAGGACGAACGAAAGCACAGCATGACACGACGAGAGCTGCTGGCTGTTGTAGAAAGCCTGAAGCAGTTTCACAGCTACATTTACGGACAGGAGTTTCGCCTCCAAACGGACCATCCCGCCATAAATTGGCTGGTGGACTTTCGTAACTTGGTAGGACAGACAGCCTGCTAGATCCAACGGTTACAGGAGTACAATTTTACCTCGGAATACCGAAAACCCCACTCCAACTAGGTGCCCTTTCCCGAAGACCGTGGCAGAAGAACTGTAACAATTGTGTGAAGGTTGTGGCGAAGCAGAATATTGTAGTCTTATGTCCGGTCACAGTGTAATCTGCAGTCAGTTGGTACCAAGAAACCTTATTGAGGAAGCAGCTAGGAACGAGCCATAGGGTATATCATGACGGATAAGAAATCTAGCGAACAATCTGCATAAGTGGATTCGCTTCCAGAAGCCAGACCTAACGTTTGTGAGCAGCGGGGTGTGGGAGTCTACAGACGGGAAAACCAAGGTAGAACTGCTAGTGTTCCCGAGGAACAAGTTGAAGAAATTCCTAGAGGACACACATGCTGGTCCTGGAGGTCACAGGTGCAAATAAGACATTGGAGAAATTAAGTCGCCGATTTAATTTCTTGCATCTTCGAAGCAAGGCGGAGAGGGATGTGACATCTACACAGAATGTCTTGGACCCCAGACGCGCACTCTAAGTGAATTCCTAGAGTACGAATTTGAAGTGCCGTTGGAAAGAATTTCCATCGATGTGGCGGGCCGTTTAGCAAGGAGGTATGCAGGAAATCGCTACCTGCTAACTCCTACGGTCTATTACACTAAACGGATTGCAATTTAACCGATTCCCAATAAGCGGGGTCGACTGTGGCTAATGCACTAGTGAAGAACTTCTGCCGATTTGAGACAACATAGGAGCTCCAAACTGACCAGGGGACTAATTTTGAATCCAAACTTATATGCGAATTGCTCCAGGGCTTAGGAACACACAAGATCCGTATCACTAACCTTCATCCACAGCGTTATATCAAGATGGTCAAGAAGCACTCAGGAAAGTTGTAGGTAGCCATCAGCCAGATAGGAATGTGCACGTGTCATTATTCCTCCTGGCCTACCGAGCATCAGTACAAGGGTTCCACTAGCATGACACCGGCCAGCATGGTTTTCGAACGGGAGCTACGGTTACCATGTGATCGACACGACTCCTGATGCTGACCAGCTAGGTATGGATTATGTCGGGTCTCTAACGGACAGGCTGGAGGACATTCGCCATCTCGCCAGGGAGCACCTGAATCTAGCAGGTGACTGTATAAATGCACGCTATAACCATCTGGCGAACAGTACCGGATTGTAGGGGGTGACCTTGTGTGGCTCCGTCGACCCACTAGAAGTAAGGGGAAGTCACCGAAGTTGCAACGTTCCTGGGATGCTCCGTACACGTTAGTCAGCCGTAATAACGATGTGGTATACCGCATTTGGCCTCAACCCCGAGGGAAGTTAATTACGGCTTATCTTGATCGCCTTGTTCTATATCGAGGAGCTGTTCGAGACGAGGAGCTCTGAGGAGGGAGCTATGTGACGTAACAGACATGGGCCGCACTTCGTCCTTTGGCACTAGGCTGCTGATTGAAGGAAAGGGAGGGAGACGCTCCCTGCCGATGTAAACCAGAAGTGCAATCTAGAGGCAACAAGACATTCTGAATGTTTCCTGCCTTCTCCCACGTTTGAAAGCGCTGTTGCTGCATATAAGTGAGCGTAGTCGCGAATCTGTTAATAAGTGAATTTGTTATCGAGGTTACGTACTTACTCAGCGAGTTCTCTGTGTCACTAGAGCGAAGAAGATGAGTCTATGTTCGATAGTTAGTGAGCGATCGGAAGAGAGAAGATGAGTTTTATATTCGACCCTCCAATAAGCGAAACGCAAGGAAGAAGAGACTGCTTCCCACGTGATTCATTGCATCCCTATGCGAAAAGGAACTAAATTGTATTGGCAGTAAAAAATTGAACTAAATTACAATATTTTGTTTTGGCTTATGTCTTGTTTTATTTATTTTGAATCATAAAAACGTAAAAAATATCATGATTGAATGTTGGCAGTTTTGTCGTTGTTTGGTTTTTATGTGAGCGAAAGGGATAAGAGTATCGTAGTTTCATTTATAATTTTGCTGGAGGAGTGAAAATATAAGGATGAACAATACAGCTATAATTTGAGCAACGAATGCTACAAGCTATAATTGGTATAACCTATACTGAGCATCGGCTATTTGAGTTGAGCTGCCCATTGCCATTTTGTTCAAATACTCAAGGTTGTTATTTTTCTCTTTTTGAGTTTGTAGCATCTGCAGTTCATGTTGTTGAACTAATACAACCCTTTGTAACTTAGTTAGTGGCATCTCTGGCATCAGACCTTTTACAGCAGGTCTAACAAACGAAATTGTAGCTGTAGCTTTACATGTTAAAACGACTGTGTTTCCTAATAAAACACTATCAGTTGTTTTCATTGCAAAGAGTGGTGGCTTCGATTGCTAAATCAGTTTTGCCACATACAGAGGCTCTTTCTGGTACTTTGTTAAGACCGATACCTCTCTCAATCATATAATTTAATCGCATGCATTCCTTTTTCCTTGCACTACCTTAGGTATTCCTGAAGTTTTAAAACAGCATGGAGTGGAATTTTGTATGTTCGCACATTTCTTATCAACTTCTCCTTCACTTGATGACATGTTTAAATTTGAATTAGCAAACAGTAAATCCGTTAATTACATGGTGGTCGTGGTCTCTTACACAGCACTCATTCTCAACCAAAACTGCTTAAATTATACTGCAGAACTTCCAAAATAAACGCTGTTTCACACCAGGTGACACCGAGCAACAATTACCTAGGAAAGAGGGGCGTTCATTTACCTAGCAAAGAGGCGTGTTCATTGCGATATAATCTGCGCTCCAATCACAAACACGATTCGAATGCTGGCACAGGAGAAAGATAAGACAGATATTAATTAATTTGTTTGAAGCAAAAACTAACATGTCTAAACTTTAATGTGTGAACATGGCAGTAAATTCCAATTTATTTTTGGAATTATATAAGAAACAATTTTCTACACTTAACTTATGTTTATGCGTCTGAAAATTAGTATTTGCTAAGTCTACACAACAGATTCTACTAGGTAGATTATACCTTTTATTCACTTCGTTGGTGTATCTAAAACACTTTAATGAAACATGGGTGTAATTATGTTATCTATAACCAATATTACGAATCGGGTATTAGCAGAAGGACTGCATCCTGATTATCTTAAAATATCTATGGTTGTTCCAATATACAAAAAGGGGTGTAGGAATACCCTGAGTTGTTATAGGGCCATTACACTTTTGCCTGTGATATCCTAAACTATTGGACACTGTCTGGAGGAGCAGTTGTCCCAATACTTTGGTAAACATACAGTAATACAATATTTACAGTTAATTTTTCGTTCGGGACTGTCAAAAACAAAGTTGTTAAATGGATTATCACGGAGATTTTCAGTGGGGTTGAATTGCAATTATAAGCTGTACATTTTGAAACAGTTATTGATTTAATTATTAATTGGGCACATTTTAATTATTCTCTAAGGATTTTTAGACTTAGTCCTTCTTATCATAAATGTAACTATACTAATGTTTCACTAGTGTTAAACGTATATCTCATTTGTATAACTTATGCATTCTACTGGGCAATAACTATGGTTATTCGCATTATGCATTGTGGTCAACAAAAATAGCAGAAGAAAACGTAGGTCTACACTTCGATCGAACATTATATGACGTATCTTTCGAAGTGCATTGTGTTAAAGTTGTCTAACTTCAACTCTCTTTTGTGTAGTAGAATACAGATTCTACAAAGTGGAAACTAGCAAGAAAATGGAAAATGAGAAGATTTGTCATTAAGTCAAGCAGTAATTTAGTTTGCGCAGTGATTTCAAAACAGCACCCAAAACATGCAATGTATCCGACCTGAGGAAGTAGAACATTTTAGAAATGCCCGTTAAACCTTGGTACGTTTTTGCACCAAAAACAAAACAAAAATAGGTTCTTATAATCAAGCTTGCACAGATAGCACTTTACTCCTTCCTTAAAATACAGTGTTATAACAGTCAACTCACATAGCGCTAACATGAGTTTAAATGGGTTTAAATGTAATTAACACATAATAGTACCATATACTCGCGAATGTGTTTAATGAACCATAAACTGCTATGACCTGCAAACGAATCATTTTGACCCGGCTGCAACATAACACAACACCACACACTCAACGAAGCTAGTATATGGACAAAGAGTGTAGATGACATGAGTATATACTTGCATTTAAGTGAACAAGATGGCTGTGGGGATGAGTATATACTCGTATGAGGTTGTAGGCTTTTATTCTTATGAGAACGAGTAGTTCTCATTGAGCTGAGTATATAATCACAGAAAGTGTTCATACTCATGAGTATAAACTTTGAGTAAACACTTTCTTCTTATTCATATGACCCATTGTAGCGGTAATTGCCCGAGAGCTTCCTGACTTTGCCCATTCAACATCTTTCGCTTGATGTCGGTGTAGTCATTTCTTGATCGTCTCACTCTGGCCCAGTGAGAAACGTCCTATGATCTCGCCCCTCTTTGCCGCTGTTAACTCTTGGCAACCACGTGGACGAAGCATATCGCGTTGCTTTGCAATGAATGTCTAAGAATGACAGAGAGAATCACAGAATAGCAAAAGTGATGTTTCTTAACACTTTATGATGACAAAGGGGAGGGAATCATAAGCGTTGTGAATGGTCTATGAAATTGAATCCGAATGTCATTAGTTTCAAATGCCTATTAAAAGGAATGTGTTAATTATAATATCGCTTTAACGATTTAATTATCATTTATCTGTCACTAATAAAAGCAACTGCGATATTCATGTTTGTTGTAGATAATATCCTCTGTTTAACCCCTAAATAAAAGTAAACGATATATAGAAACAAATGCAACATACTTAAACCATTTCTCAGGGTACTGCGAAATCTTCACCTTGCAATGAAATTTGTTTCTAAGTTAACCACAGAAAAAAGAACTTACTATTATATGAAAAGAGCTCAAATTATCAAACTGAGGAATAGCTGAGATCATTGCATCGCTATCCGTAGAATTCAAAAGTATCAGCTGTGTTTGGTTCTAACCTCACCTCACGTATGCTTAACTTCTGAAATGGAAAATTAACAAATGTCCTTAATTAATCTAGATTGTTTTATCAGGAATAGAAAATTACGGTAAAGACGCGCTTCTAGAAATTGAATTAATGGGGAGATGACAGTATTGTATAGTGGTTGGAAATAAACAAAATAGCAACTCTGCTAGGTGCAAACGGTTGCTTCACGTTTAAGTAATCTACAAATATATTATGTCCTGTTTATTCTATCACTAATTACTTTATTCAGTGGCATTCATTTCTTGTAACAATGCATTTTTTGGGCTATTAATATTTCTTTCCTATTAAATGCCTTCCTATGATATGTAAATGCATTAAATTGATTTGCTTTCGATGCTTTGAGTCTTACATTTACACAGCATGGTATTTGTACCGTATCACTGCACAATTAGCTCTAAAGGAATGTGATCATGCTAAGTTGATTCGAAATTTCTAAAATAATTAGATTTTTTCTTGTACCTGAAACATTTTAATTTTCTTGCTTGTTGAGACCTTCTAACAGGAAGATATAATGCCTCATTATAGCCAATGTAAGCTATAAACATTAAGGTGTATGGATGAAGTAAATTCATTAACAATGTAATAGTTTTCGAGATTTAGAGAAAGATGCTTTGAATGTGGGTATTTAAAGTAAAATGTTATTAATTTCGGGAGAAATGATTGGCAGTTGAAGTAAGCGTATTCTCTGTTTTGTTTGCAGCAATTGCAGTTAATATTAGTAGTAAAAGAAGGGGGACTTAAGATCACAAAGAAATGCCGCCGACCCTCCCCCTTGCTTTGTGTGCTGTCACTTAAAAGCCGCCGAATCCTCCCCCTTTCTTTGTGCGCTAAACCTTAAAGCTGCCGACCACGACCCCTCCTTTGTAGCCTCCTAGCATGTCGCTTGGCTCTGTGCTGGTGGTCACACCCACTTCTTTATGCTCTACTAGCATGCCGCCCGGCACTGTGCCGGTGGCCACACCCGCTCCTTTGTGCTCTACTAGTATGCCGCCAGGCTCTGTGCCGCTGGCCACATCCCTCCCCTCCCCTTCGTGGTCTAACCCCGTACGCTGTCTACGCCCGCCCTCTTTGAGTGTGCTGGTCTGAATGGCTCCCTCCCCTCTCCTTTGTGCTCTAATCCCGTACGCTCGCCACGCCTCCCTCTCTACGGTGTGTTCTGATTGGATTCCTGTAGAGGGGTGGAGGTAATAGGGTATTGTACTAGTCGCTAATGCAGCTGAGTCTTTGTGCCCTACTGATGCCGATAGCCGGGGATCGCCGAACAACGTGTTATTGTTTTCGTCGCGTGTCGCCTCCCACGCAAATCGATGTAGGTGATAAAAAATCAATGGTTTATACTGCTAACGTCCCGGAATCGCGCCTCTGAAGGGCTGGACGTAATCCCTCGATCGAAGTATAACTGCCGCATGTAATTAAACGATGCTCCTCGATCGATGAATACGATTAAGTATTTTTGATTAATTAATGTAATCAAGTGTATATGAATTGACTCGCTCGCACCTAGTCACCATCGTATGTGTTTGTGTGTGGGTGTTAAGGTGGTTATTACACGTGTATAATTATTACGACTAATAACATTTGTTTAATTCTACTTTTGAGGAAAATATATTTTGGGTTTATAAGAATATTACAACACTTAGATGAATCCATGGCTGAAAGGACAGAGTTCTCGTAACGAGGCATTAACGAGAGATAATTTTGCTGAAAACCCGCGCGCGACTATTCCTCTATGCAGTGTTCCACTCGAGTGAACGGTCCCTCAGAGCAGCCAGCAAACCAGCAGACACCCCCTCTTCCTCCCTCACGGTACAGCTCGCGACTGTAGCGCGCGCACTCTAGCCGAGAGAGCGGAAAACTGGCTCTTCCGCTCATCGACGAAGATACCGGAAGTATGCATTTTAAAAGTTTAAGGAATGCACGGCGGCGACCATGTTGACTCCAAAGAAAGCTAGCATATATCATTTGAGATGCCCGATAAGGAATTTCACGCTTCAAGATTTTTTTTCAAGGTTTGTTTACACATAGGGGTGGCTCTGAAAAATAAATACGGTTAACATTATAGCTGAATATTACATTTGGTATTAAACAAATAAATAATGGCGGTTAACATTATAGTTAAATATTGTATGCGTTATTAAAAAATAAATAATGGTCTCGCTGATCGATGAATACAATTAAGTATTTTTTGATTGATTAATTTAAATAAGTGTATATGAATTGCTTGCGCATTTGGTTGCCATCGTATGTGTGTGTTAAGGTGATTATTACGCGTGTATAGCTATTACGACTAATAACATTTCTTTAATTCTACTTTTGAAGGAAAATATATTTTGAGTTTATAAGAATATTACATCGCTTAGGTGAATGCATGACTGAAAAGACAGAGTTAGCGTAAATACCTAACACGAGACGTTAACGCGTGATTCTTTACTGAAAACCCGAGCGCGCGGTCCTTGTCCTGTAGACTCAGACTCGATAATGATCTCTTGCACCTGCATGCATGGCTTTACCGCCTCATCCCTTACCCAAACACCCCTTCACTTTCCGTGCCTGTCACTGCCTTCCGCGCACTTCTTTTCCGCTCTGTCTAGCGGAGAGCGAGGAAAGTTAAAGTTAAATATGTTATTAATAAATAAAAAATGAACGAAATAAGTAAGGAAATATGGAAACTATCCTAAACAAGACAACTTCCTTGTTACTCTTTACCAAACAGCTGAAAAGAAGCACAAATATATCAAGACAGACAGCACTCCACGCACATAGATATGGACTTTAAAACAGCTGTGCGCGTTTTTCAGGGAAAGAGAAATCATTTTAAAGCACACTACATTCCTTAATGAAGAAGGGTTTCACATTGTCCTAAATGGGCTATATGACGGTAGCCGGTCGCCTCAGGAATTTCCGAGACCCCCAGCCAGGTATACTCTCTTCAAGGGGTATACAACATATTTTTGCAAGGGGTCTGCAACTAAATAACTCGTCGAATTTTTCGAAGATCTCCGGTGAAGAAAAAGCTTTTAAGCAAATATGAAGTTTATAATTTGAAGTCTTCGTAATGGTTCGATCTCGCCGCTGGAATATTCAAAATATATTTCGAAGGGGGCTATTTAAAAAGGTTCTCGTCCTATGTTTACTAAGGGAATAGTGCATGTTTTCAAAGTCCGTGTATTTTTTGGTTTAAGTTCAGAGTTCGATTTCCCTCTGGTATTCAATACCACTTTAGACGCTGCATATGTAAACAATCAAGAGTCTATTACACGAATCATTTTTGTTTTTGTTGCGGGAATAATAATTGTACATGTAGCGAATGTTTACGTACAGGACCTATTCATCATACCCCGTAGGAAAATATTACACCAACACTTATAAAGCTCTTACTGGGAGGGCTTGCTTTGCACAGTAAATCACCTAACCGGGATTCGAACCCGCGACCTCTCGAATGTGAATAGACACTTTATCTCTCAGAGAATTATGACATGTATATATTCGGATGATGGGGATCAAATAATTTTTTAGATATGGAGGCGTGGAACACGAGTCTGTTTAAATGGAATAAACAAATAGGTTTTCTTGACGATAATATAATTTTTGCGTTAGTAATGAAAATAAATTATCCTTGTTTTCTCTTGATGTACTTTCCGGTGTCTTGGGGAAAATCCATTCACACACTTTAGATGCTGTATTTCTGAGGATTCCCGACCATTAAGTCAGGTAGTGCTTGGGTTTACCCTCATCAACGTTGTACAACATATTTTTTCAAGGGTGTGTAAACCGCTATATAAATCGTTGGCGTAACGTAGAGAGAGGTTGTGTGAGAGAGAGTGTGATGGTTGCGTATTTTTACCGACAATGTCTGTCTTAAAGTCCATGTCTATGCGAGTGTGCTTGCACTGGCAGCGCGGTACTTTACCGACAATGCCTGTTTAAAGGTCCATGGCAATGCGCCTGGAGTGCTTCATCGATAATGTCTGTTTTAAAGTCCATGCCTGCAAAGGAGAGAGAGACATAGTGAGACAGAACGCGTGTGTGTAGTGGGTGCGCATTTTTACCGACAATGTCTGTTTTAAAGTCCATGTCTATGCGAGTAATTGCGTGAGCTACACTTTATCGACAACGATTGTTTTAAAGTCTCTACCTACGCGTTTGCATGCGTGAGCGGGCTGCGGTACTTTATCGATAATGTCTGTTTTAAAATCCATGCTATGTGCGTGGAGTCCGTTATCGACAGTGTCTGTTTTAAAGTCCATGCCTGCAAACAAGAGAGAGAGAGAGAGACAGATAGAGAGTGTGATAGTTGCGTATTTTTACCGACAAGGCTTGCTTTAAAGTCCATGTCTATGCGAGTGATTGCCCTGGCAATGATATACTTTATCGAAAATGCCTGTTTTAAAGTCCATGTCTACGCGTATGCTTGCGATGGCAGTGTCGGTACTTTATCGTTAACGTCTGTTTTAAAGTCCACGCATATGAGCGTGCTTGCGCTGGCAGTGCGGTACTTTATCCACAACGACTGTTTTAAAGACCCCACTTATGCGCTTGCATGCGTGAGTGGACGGGGTACTTTTTCGAAAATGACTGTTTTAAAGTCCATATCTATGTGCGTGGAGTGCTTCATCGTCTGTCTTGATATATTTGAGCGTCTTTTCAGCTGTATGGTAAAGAGTAACAAGGAAGTTGTCTTGTTTAGGATAGTCTCCATATTTCGTTATTTATTTCGTTCATTTTTTATTTATTAATAATATATTTAACTTTAACTTTCCTCGCTCTCCGCTAGACAGAGCAGAAAAGAAGTGCGCGAAAGTCAGTGACAAGCACGGAGAGTGAAGGAGTGTTTGGTTAAGGGATGAGGTGGTCTAGTCGTGCATGCAGGTGCAAGAGATCATTATCAAGTCAGCGCTTACAGGACATGGACCTCGCGCTCGGGTTTTCAGTGAAAGAATCACGCGTTAACGTCTCGTGTTAGGTAGTTACGCTAACTCTGTCTTTTCAGTCATGCATTCACCTAAGCGATGTAATATTCTTATAAACCCAAAATATATTTTCCTTCAAAAGTAGAATTAAAGAAATGTTATTAGTCGTAATAGTTATACACCCGTAATAATCACCTTAACACACACACACATACGGTGGCAACGAAATGCGCAAGTCAATTCATATACACTTATTTACATTAATCAATCAAAAAATACTTAACTGTATTCATCGATCAGCGAGACCATTATTTATTCTTAATAACGCATGTAATATTTAACTATAATGTTAACCGCCGTTATTTATTTTTTTAATAACATATGTAATATTTAACTATAATATTAACCGTATTTATTTTTCAGAGGCATTCCTATGTGTAAACAAACCTTGAAAGAAAGTTTGAATCGCGAAGTTCATTATCCGGCATTTCAAATGATTTATGCTAGCTTTCCTTCGAATCAACATGGTCGCCGTCGTGCATTCCTTAAACTTTTAAAATGCATACTTCCGGCATCTTCGTCGATGAGCGGAAGAGCGAGCTTTCCGCTCTCTCGTCTAGAGTGCGCGCGCTGCGGTCGTGAGCTGTACCGTGAGGGAGGGAGAGGGGGTGTCTGCTAGCTTGCTCGCTGCTCTGAGGGCCCGTACACTCGAGTGGGCCACTGCATAGAGGAATAGTCGCGCGCGGGTTTTCAGCAAAATTATCTCTCGTTAACGCCTCGTTACGAGAACTCTGTCTTTTCAGCCATGGATTCATATAAGTGTTGTAATATTGTTATAAACCCAAAATATATTTTCCCTCAAAAGTGAAATTAAACAAATGTTATTAGTCGTAATAATTATACAGGTGTAATAACCACCTTAACACCCACACACAAACACATACGATGGCGACCAGGTGCGTGCGAGTCAATTCATACACACTTAATTACATTAATCAATCAAAAATAATTAATCGTATTCATCGATCGAAAAGCATCGTTTAATTACATGCGGCAGTTATACTTCGATCGAGATTTTGCGTCCAGCCCTTCAGAGGCGTGATGCCAGGACGTTGGCAGTATATACCATTGATTTTTTTATCAGCTGCATCGATTTGCGTGGGCGGCGACACGCGACGAAAACAATAACACATTGTTCGACGATCCCGGCTATCGGCATCAGTAGCGCACAAAAACCCACCTCCATTAGCGACTAGTACATTACCCTATTACCTCCACCCCTCTAAAGGAATCCAATCAGAACGGACCGTAAAGAGGGAGGCGTGGCGAGCGTACGGGGTTAGACTAAAAAGGAGAGGGGAGTACAAAGAGAGGGTGTGGCCAGCGTTCCTCCACTACTCTACGGGGAGCCATTTACACCAGCACATTCAAAGAGATGATGATGATGAGATGCGGTTTAGGGGCGCTAAACTGCTAAGGTCATCAGCGCCCTTACAATGTATAAAATATAAAGTCATAATATAAAAGACGGGTAAAAGAACCGCATAATTAAAAAACGGGACACAAACCCGCGATGTCCAAAAAGCTAAAAACAACAATACAAATATCCCAAAAACCAACACACTAAAGCATAGGCAATAAAAGATTAAAACGTGTCGAGATCTGTAGAATGCGAGGGACATGAGAGCCATATGTACACTGGGGAGTAGAGTCCCTATTAAAACAGACAAATAAAATAACAAAGCTAAAGGACGCTCAGCGCATCAAATGCGCAGATTAAAATCACGGTCACGAATAAAACGTAAAACACATTCTACAGCACGCGCGTCGTCTGCCAAAACGTTGGCTATGCCAACTGGCAGACCAACACGAACGCGCAATAGAGCTAAAACCTGACACTCTTCTTAAATGTGACGCACCGTTAAGGGCACATCACACTGCTCACAGAGTGGAGCGGGGTCACCAACGAGCAGATACCTATGACTAAAAAGACAATGTCCAATCAGTAAACGAGCTAAAATTACATCTTCCCGACAACACGAACGAGAAGAGGTACCCCAGACTAACGGGTGAGGCTTAACTTCCTGCAACTTGTTCCCCCGGAGGGCCGTCCACTCATCCCTCCAAACCGAGAGGATGCGGCTACGTAAAACAACAAACAAATCCGTGGACGGCACAACAGAAGTAAAAGAACTGGGTAATAAAATCGCCGATTTGGCAGCGGCGTCGGCAGACTCATTGCCTGAGATGCCCACATGACCTGGAATGCACATGAAGGAGACGCTGATGCCAGAGACACCAAGCGAGTGGAGCAGGTCATGTATGCGCTGTACGAGTGGGTGGTAATGGTACAGCGCGTTAGTACTCTGAAGGGCACTCAGAGAGTCCTTACAAATAACACAGTGCCGCAAGTCGTGCCGCTGAATGTATAAAACAGATTGATAAATGCTAAAAAGTTCTGCGGTACAAATTGAACATTGTCCAGGTAAATGAAACGTAAAACTACATTCACCAAAAACAAAGACACATCCAATTCCAGCATCAGTGTTATATCCATCGGTAAAGATAAAATGAAAATCCCCGAATTGCGCACGTACTTCTAAAAAAGCCGATCTAAAGACTGAAGAAGCGATCTCAGACTTTGGCATCGACGTTAGCCCAAGGTGACAGTGGGCCTCAGCGCGCAACCATGGAGGAAAAAGCGTTTCCCCTCTGGGAAGGGCCGGCGCTGGCGTAACGTCCAAATGCCAAAGGAGTTGTCGAAATCGAACCCCTGGAGGTAGTAATGCAGAGGAGCTAACAAAATATTGTCGATCAAGCGAATCTACGTAAAATAAATCGAAGGACGGGTGGTTAGGCAAGCTTGAGAGCCGACAAGCATAGCTGCACAAAAGGATCTCACGGCGGAAGGACAGCGGAGGCTCTGCAGCTTCTGCGTACAGACAGGGTACAGTGCTAGTTTGAAAGGCCCCTGTAGCAACTTTTATTCCACGATGGTGAATGGCATTCAATCGACGTAACACAGATGGACGTGCCGACGAATAAACAATACACCCGTAATCAAGCTTGGATCGGACCAAAGAGCGATAAAGGCGAAGAAGGACGGTCGGATCAGCTCCCCAGGATGTGCAACTTAAAACACGTAAGATATTAAGAGAACTGTCACACTGTGCTTTTAAAAAGGAAACGTGAGAAGTCCAGCTCAGTTTCCGGTCAAACGCCAACCCCAAAAATTTCACCTTGTCTGCAAATGGAAGGACCTCCGACTCAAGATGGAAAGAGGGTGGAGGGTAAGCCTTCCGGCGCCAGAACTTGATGCAGACGGATTTCTCGGCGGAGAAAGTAAAGCCGTTGGCGTTACTCCAGGCGTAGAGACGATCGATACAGCTCTGGAGACGGCGTTCGAGTAGACAGGTCCGCCATGAACTGCAATAAATGGCAAAATCGTCAACAAAAAGGGACGATGAAATGCCAGGTGGAATACAATCAACAATGTGGTTAATAACAGTTGCAAAAAGTGTGACACTGAGTACAGAGCCCTACGGTACTCCGCTCTCTTGAATAAAACAACTAGACAAAACCGAACCCACACGTACACGAAAGACGCGGTCCGTCATAAACTCCCGAAGAAAAATGGGAAGACGATCGCGGAAATACCATGCATGGAGTGTACGTAAAATGCCGCCCCTCCAACAAGTGTCATACGTTTCTCCAGGTCAAAAAATACAGCCACGGCTTGACACTTTCTCAGAAATCCATTCATAATATGCGTCGACAGGGACACCTGATGGTCGACGGTAGAGTGATAGCGGCGAAATCCGCACTGAGAGTTCGCTAGAAGTTTCTGAGACTCAAGCCACCATGTCAACCGCCCGTTGATCATGCGCTCCATCACCTTGCAAACGCAACTGGTGAGCCAGATAGGGCGGTAGCTGGAAGGTAGTTAGCGATCCTTCCCAGGCTTAAGTATAAGGACAGTGGTGGCTTCGCGCCAAACGGATGGAAAAAAGCCGTCTTGCGAAATACGGTTATAGATCTGTAAGAGATAGATTTTACTGTCGGCTGAAAGGTTCTTTAACATCAGGACATGAATGCCGTCCGGGCCAGGAGCGGAGTGCCTAGAGCAATGAAGAGCGTGCTCAAGCTCCCCCATTTTAAAAAGGGCATTATAACATTCCGTATTATCAGACCGAAAACTATAGGTTGCGGAATCCAGCCGGTCTTTGATAGAGCGAAAGCCGGCGGAATAATGGTCTGAACTGGAAACCGCCTCAAAGGCAGCACACAGAGTGTTAGCGATGGCAGCCGGATCCACTATGGTGGCATTGAAACCCGAAGGCCAGAAACAGTACAATGCGACACTTTAACTAAGAAGCGACGAAGTTTATCCCAAACAACAGATGAAGGCGTACAGTGATTAAAAGACTCGACAAAACGTGTCCACGACGCCTTCTTGCTATCCTGAATAATGCGACGAGCTCTGGGGCGCGATTGTTTAAAAGTCACCAAATTATCAAGTGTAGGGTGTCGCCGAAACACCCTAAGTGCAGTTCTACGGGCACGAACGGCGTCCCGGCAATCCTCGTTCCACCACGGAACAGGCGGATGCTGAGGTTGAGAGGATGAACGGGTAATTGCGCGTTCGGCGGCAGAGAAAATCGTAGACGTAAGGTGCTGCACGAATTGGTTAAGGTCGGCGAAGGGCTGATCGTAAAAATGCACGGGCTGGAATACAAGCTTCAGTCGGCTTTTGTGAATATCCAGGTAGGTACTCTCGAATGCTGTACGTGGTGTGACAGAATAGAAACGATGCAGGGGTAATGGTCGCTGGAGTAGGTGTCAGCGACGACGTTCCACTGAAGACGACTAGCAAGCTGGAGTGAGCAAACGGCAAAGTCCAAGTGAGAAAATGTACCGGAAGAATCAGAAAGAAACGTAGGCTCACCTGTATTGAGTATAGAGAGATTGAACTGATCAAAAATGCCGGAAAGAAGAGTTCCCCTCGCACAAGCCCTTGGGGAACCCCACAAGGGCTGATGTGCATTAAAATCCCACAACAGGACAAATGGTGTTGGGAGAGCGGACAAGAGATCTCGAAGGTCCGCGTTATCGAGGGGAGACGATGGTGGTGAATATACAGAGCAAACAGAAAATAAAAAACCTGGTAACTGCAGTCTAATGGCAACAGCTTGCAAGTCGAACGTAAGAGTGAAACGTTGAAAATGAACGTCGTTACGCACTAACAACATGACACCTCCATGAGCAGGAGTACCCTCCTCCGGTTCAAGGTCGTAGCGAACCGGAGTATATCCTCGGAGATCAAAAGGATCATGAGGGCAAAGCTTAGTCTCCTGCAAACACACGACCATAGGCGAATGGGAACGCAATAAAAGTGGGAGTTCCGCCCTATGCGATCGTACACCACGTACATTCCAGGTCAGGATAGCCATTAAGAAAGGAATAAACTGTCTATTTAGAAGGGCGGCTTTGTTTAATCTTTGGGCTGGGGCTTTTGGTATGGAGTTTGTCAGACTCCATAGCCTCCTCGAAGGGAGGGCCCACGCGCTCAGAGCCAGAAACCGATTGAAGCGCCGTGAATCAGTTCTGGGTGGCGATGGGTGAGGGGTGCCGCTGAGCGCGGCTTGTCCCAGTTGCTTCCTGGGAGTGCGACCTCCGAGGAGGAGAAGGTGAACTTTTCTTACCGCGCGCACGCGGAGGGTCCTTCAGAAAATCTTCCCTACGAAGTTTCTGCTTTGGTTTCTTTTCAGCGGCTTGCGACTTCATTGACTTGGGACCAGCTTTATATGGCTTGCTAACTGTACCAGAAATGGACGGCCGGATGGTAGTGGCGGTCAATTCAGTCATGGTCCAGGTCTGAGTTTCGGCATCTACTCGTGGTACTGGCGAGGCAACAGAACAAAATGTACCAAATCGGAGGAGAGAAGGTTGGCGCGCATGGTAACGCCTCCGTGCCTCGGCGAAGGAGAGTTTCTCCTTTACCTGGATCTCTTGGATCGCCTTCTCGTCCAAGTACCGCGGACAGTCGGCAAATGACGCAGAATGAGACCCTTTGCAGTTTACGCAGACGGGGGCTGTGGAACAGGTACCTTCGTGCGACGGCTGGCTACATGAGGCACAGATGGTAACGGCACTCTTACAGGAGACTTGCGTATGCCCAAAACGTTGGCATTTAAAACAACGCAGAGGTCTAGGAATATAAGGGCTCACCGCAATGCGTTCGTACCCTGCTGAAATACTCGAGGGCAGATCGAAGCCATCAAATGTTATAAATAGGGTACGAGTGGGTACCAATACTCCGTCGCGTTTGGCCTGCACTCGATGCACTGCTGTCACCTTTTGGTCTGTAAGATAGTCTACGAGTTTATCGTCCGACATACCATCTAGGCTATGGGTGGTAATGACGCCTCGACAGGAATTCAATGTGCGGTGCTTCACACACGGATGGGATAGCCTTGAAGAAGCGTAACGCGCAACAAGGACTTACTTTGCTGTTCGGATTTGGTTTGAATCAACAATGAACCAATTCGAAGACGAGTGCAAGACTGAAGCGCACCTGCAATAGCGTCAAGGCCCTTCTGAATGATGAAAGGGTTCACATTCTCAAACCTCTGTCCTTCTGTACGTGTAATGACCAAGTAACAACTAGATGTCGGCGGTGCTACTTCTGTTACATAGACTTTTCGGCGCTTGTTTGTATTAATGGAGAAACGGTGCTCCGTAGCGAAATAAATCCTCCACCATTGCAACCGTCTCCGACCTCGGGCTCTGACTTACGGGCGTTACCCCGGCTTGGGTGAGTGGCCTATCTATACCTAGCTCACCCCAGGGTCACACCTCCCAGAACATAGACAGAGGGACCCAATCGCCGTCGGAATTCAGCAGCTCGTGCAATGGCCCCCCCCGCGGGACTGCAGTTGAACAGCGGATACGAACACATACCCTACATGACGACTCCGGGTGGTGGGGATAACGCCATTACCCACTTACCCAGCTGCGCACCCAGTGCGCGGGTATCCGTCAGGCTGTGTCCACGGAGGATTTAAATAAAAAGATAAAAGAAACTAAAATTGCGTGGGCGTTTCGCACGCAAGGTAGGCCGGCGAAGAAGTAAAAGCGATGTGTAAATGAATGGGCGTGGGGCGAAATATGCATAAATAGAAGAGAAGAAAGAAACGATGGCGAGAGGCGACATGGAGTGAAATGCACAGAACGCACGAAAGCCTACCTTGAGTCCCCCGGTCACGAGAACGAACCCACCTCGACCGGACGGGGATGAATATGTGAAAATGGCTATGAATGGTTCGGGTACCCCGGGTGCGCCTAACCCGTACTCACAAAAGATGAGCCCCTGGGGGGACATTCAAAGAGAGGGGGGCGTAGACAGCGTACGGCTTTAGACCACAAAGAGGTGGGGATGGGTGTGTCCAGCGGCACAGAGGGTGGCGGCATACTAGTAGAGCACAAAGGAGTGGGTGTGACAACAGGCACAGTGGGGGTCAGCATTCTAGTAGAGCACAAAGCAGTGGGTGTGGCCACCAGCACAGAGCCAGGCGACATGCTAGGAGGCCACAAAGGAGGGGTCGTGTTCGGCGGCTTTAAGGGTTAGCGCACGAAAAGGGGGAGGAGTTGGCGGCTTTTAAGGGTCAGCACACAAAGCAATGGGAGGAGTCGGCGGCATTTCTTTGTGCTCTTAAGGCCCCTTTCCTACTAATATTTATAAAGTATTCAGCTGTAAAATGTCAATCGTATTGCAGCGTTCGTTATGCGAGAGCAAAATTACAACGCTATGCGAAATAGAAGTACTCTTGTAATTTACCGCTCTCAAGGAGGAGCTTTATCAGAAAGAGCCTTCATTAATTTGTATAATTTTATATTTGACACAGGTTGTATAAATTTTGATGTTCCTATTAAAAAAATAGAAAAAGCACACGCTACATTGCACTTGATCCACGCTTCGCCAACACAGTGTTTTAACCACAGTAACAAGCTTTAACGAATTCAACTGTTCTAAACATAGAAGCAACTTGATGCTGATTAAGCTTACGTTTCTAAGCAAAGCACCCAACGCTGGAATTGTTTTTACCTCTGGTTCACTACTTAACCGAAACGCAATAAGAACATATTTTCTACAGTTATACTGAAGTTAAATTTGCCCATTAGTTTGAAACGATTGCTGATATATTGCCTTTCAAGTCTACGAGCTGATCCTATGGTTGCCATGCTCTTTGCACACCAAGGGAAGCGTATGACAGATTTCATTCTCATACCATCTATACAAGAACGCCTGAGAATTAGATGGCCCTTCACGCAGGTCTCACTGAAGTTGACCATTTACGATTGTGAAAAATAGTAGAAGCATTGCTTTTGTTGTCCATTCGCATTAAAGTACCGCTCTGACATTATGAATTAACGAAAAGCACTAAGGAAACATTTTATATATAAAAGATTAATAAAATAACAGAAAAATCAAAATACTGCAAACAATAAACGGGAGTAATCATACAAGAAACAAAACACTTGGTTGGTTATATAGAGGGAGTTAAATACAATATTTGCAGTGAAATTATAAGACGCATTCAGAAATTTACTTAGGCCTTGTACAGTTTTTAATAATGTCTGCTATCGAAGAACTTGTGTTCTATTTGCAAGTAACATACTCCGAAGGAGTGACATAATCAAAGTGATGCAAAACACAATTAATCATATTGACCAATAACCACATGCAAAACATATACTTAGAAGTCAGCGTTAATACGAAGTCTGGTCGAAAAAGAATGTTGGGCTTACAACACTTATAGTTACGCATCCGCAATTTTTTCAGGGAATCCATGAAGTGTGTATTAATAGGGTGCATTACATTAATGTAATTGATGCTGTAGTTTGACGTTCCCATCGCACTTCAATGGAAATGAATTTTATACAACTTAATACTATAGAGAGGATATTGTAGTGAACCATCGTGGGATTCCACCCACAGCCGTGAAGTTGCAACAGTTTCTAATAAATGAATTCCAACTATCCGAGCTTGTAGGCCGTGGTCTAGAAGGCATCGTGGATACCGACGTTTCGCCAAGTACAGCGCTTGGCATCTTCAGGGTGAAGTGATTCAGTACCTGCGGTGGTCGGAGTCTGAATGTGGAGAGTCGAGTGCATCTGGTAGGTTCGTGGTGAACATAAGTGGATTTTTTCTATGTGCCTACCCTTGGAAGGGCTTATAATGTGGAGACTTGGGGATGGCGCTCTTATATAGTGAGGGTGGGCGGGGCTTACTGTGAGGTCCTGTGCAGTGATTGGCTCGCGTCTCTGGGAGTGGGTGGGTTTGGCGAGGTATTATTATGTCTGTTATTTCTACGTATCTGTTTTTCCAATATAGGTGTCCAGGCTTTATGCACACGGAGAGCTTCTTCTTTCCGGTTAAAATTGTTTTTGTGTTTATATATTTCAATGGCCTCCCTCTGTAGTCGAGCATTGTAGTTTGTAGTTGTAGATAAAACTTCGGTTTCTTTGAAGCTGATATCATGGCCGAATAATAGCGAGTGTTCCGCCACGGATGATTTTTCTGTTTGTCCCAATCTGCTGTGACGCTCGTGTTCTTTCAGTCTCGTGGCCACGCTGCGCATAGTAGTGCCTATGTAAACCTTGCCGCAGCTACAGGGCACTTTGTAAACACCTGCAAATGTATGTGGTTGACGCTTATCTTTGGCTGATCTCAGCAAGTCCTTCATTTTTTGTGTTGGTCTGTAGATCGTGTCAATCCCGTATGAGCGCAGAAGTTTGCCTATTCGATCGGAAATATTCTTAATGTAGGGGAGGAAGGCCGTGCTTGTTGTGCGGTGATCCTTCTTTTCCGTAGGGCGCCTAGGATGAAACGCGCGCCGGATTTCTTTCCGCGTGTAGCCATTGGCCTGGAAGGCCGAATTTAGATGTTCGAGTTCTTCTTTCAAATATTTTTCGTTAGAGATTCTTTTTGCCCATTCCGTGAGAGTTTTTATCACTCTTTGTTTCTGTCTGGGGTGGTGGTTTGATGTTTTGTTTAGGTATCGAACTGTGTGGGTGGGTTTCCTGTATATACTGCTTTCTAGGCCGAGGTTGGGTGTTCTCATGACTTTTACATCTAAGAAGGCCAAAGTGTTGTCTTTTTCTTTCTCCATTGTAAATTGTAAATTGGGATTTAGGCTGTTTAGGTGCAACAGAAATTGATCTAAGGTGTCTTCTCCGTGGTTCCACACCACAAACGTATCATCAACGTAACGTAACCAGGTCTTCGGTCCTGTGCAGTGATTGGCTCGCAGTAAGCCCCGCCCACCCCTACTATATAAGAGCGCCATCCTCCGGTCTCCACATTCAGACTCCGATCACCGCAGACACTTAATCACTTCACCCTGAAGATGCCAAGCGCTGTACTTGGAAAAGCCCGGATAGTTATGACGCCGGCCGTGAAAGCCTCAGTATGTACATGCATCAGTTTCAATAAGTGTGTCATTGGAACGAACAAATTAACGGGTATAATCTTGTGCAGTTGTGAGAAGTGTATCTATTGAACACGTTTTTTTTGGTCATTTCGCTCAGGCTCTCAACAGTCACATTAACTCGTAGAAGACACGCCCCTACGTTAAACTTGGGTATCGAACCCCGATCTTTCCACATAGTTTTATTTTATCTAGTGCCTCAAGTCCTGCCATAATTATGTCCAGGTAAGTCTTAGGTATGTATATTTAAGCTTCTGCACTTGGAGGCCCGTCAGAGGGTCCCAAAGCTCAACTCGTTAGTAAAATGGCCTAGCTAATAGCTTTTGTATAACCTGGTGTAGTTACTTTCTGCTACGCGCTAGTTCCCTTAATGGCGCTCCATAATCCTGGTGTCAGGTGCATCTATTCTCTGAGACTACGACCCCCTGCTAGAGACTACAGGATTTTCCACCTCGAAATTCGCTACGCAATTGGTGGAGGAGCCTTGAAACGAAGCACCTGCCAGTATAGAGAGAAGATGCCTGAGTGTAGTTACCAACACAAATAGATGGCAATGTCAAGTGAAAATGTGACACAGGTGGCCGGATGCTTACCACGACAGGAAGGTGGAGTTCAGATTTATAGTCCAAGAATGTTCTCCCCCTCTAATTATATTATGTTTAGACACACCATGGATAAATTCCATAAATTGTGTTTCCCTCTTCTCCACCCTCCACTACAATTTGGCAAAAACAGCTAAATTCGATGACCAGAGTTTAAGATTAGGAGGATTATGATTAGTAGAGGGCGGTTACACCTAACACTTCTAAAGGGAAGGAATATTTTGTGCATACACCTACGGGAGGAACGGATGAGATGAAGGAATCGCAGGTGACGTATGGGCTGCAGGATAGGCCAACGCAGGCGACAGAGACGCGCAGAGTTTCCTAATAGATGCAGGCTGAGCTCTTGGCGGCGACCCTCCCAAACCACCAGAGGGTGGCTCATAGGCTCCCCTCCAGCGGAAACCGGAGAAAGCTCGACCCAGCAGAGGGAGCTCGAACAGCTGCCAGCTGACCCGGTCGAGATGTTTCAAAGCGTAAGCCTCTGCGCCATATATCCGCCGCCGACAGACACATAGCCCCGGAGTCAACCTGTAACGCGAAGGAGAGAGTTGAAATGAGAGGAAATGAGGGAAAGAGGAGATCCCTGGTAGACAACATCACCCCAGTATTCGCCTTGCCAACCAGGGAAAACCATTGAAAAACCCACGATCATAGTGGGTGGTCAACAGAAATTGAATCCGGGACCTGCCAAATGCGAGTCACACACGTTACCGTGGCACAACCTCGCTAGAAAGAGTTTGAGATAATGGACACACCAGAATCAAATCCCTGGATTAAAGCATTGTAAATGACAGACAGTAGACCCTCCCTGTATTAGGACTCTCTTTGGATACATGCAGATTACAATTTAGTAAAAAGATTATAGCCTTAGTGTATACGTTTTCTTTTTTTAGCTGCATTATTTAAGATAGCTTAGGCTAAACAGTTAAAGATACCACTAGAGAAGAAACATACCACCACAGAAATAGTTATTATGCATAGAATACGTACGACACAAGAAACGTGTAACCACAGAACATGCGTAGTGCATAAAATTGTCAGTAACAGCTCCACATTCAAAGAAATCAAAAGTTTATAGGCATATAACAGAGTTTGGCGAGAAGAAGCTTGCAATAAAAGAAGTCCCATTACAAGTGAGATTTATGTAATACAATACATCCAGGTAGTGAGTCCAAGTCTTTCTAAGCTTAATTACAATGCTTAAATGCATTTTTACTTACTTAAAATTAATTTACAGTAAAACCTACTTAAACCATAACACGATCGTTCCGGTTTTATTTTAATAAAACAAGGTACAAGATGTAATCGCTTAGAATTAGAATGGAGAAATAATTTAGAGTAAAGGTCTGTAAATAAATAGGTTCAAATGATTGTTTTTCTGTATTTTCAACGCATGTATCACAATGTCAGTTTCTCTGTCCCCATATAACTTGCACCAAGTTAAATCTCACATACATGATTGTTAAAACTTCGGTACAAGTACGGTCGCGCTCAAAATTGATGGTAGTTATTTTAAAACTTTAGCACGCAGCTACGTAACACGCATATAATAGTCGGTATTAAGTTATTTACGCAAAGTGTTCCAGAAAATTACTTCGTTTCCGCGTTAGGCAGTTTTCCGGTTTAGAGTATTATTTAATATAGGAAATAGGCTCGTTCCGATATTTATTTTGGTTTCCGGTATATAGATGGTACGGTTTAGACAGGCTCTACTGTATTTATTTTATTGAGGAATAGTTTCCGTTGACCTGATTACGAGGATCATAGCTGACCCATGCTTGACATATGTATGATGCTGATTATTCGGAAACACCAGAAGAGAGTTGCCACACACAATAGCAGTCAAAAATGCAGACGCCACACTGCCCATCACTAACACAATGGCCAAAATAGTCATATTAATAAAATTCTCTTCTATTATAAAAATTATTTTAAATATTTGGTCCTCCATTTACGCACAAAGTCGTAAAATATATTATGTTATTCGTGCTCATGTAATAATAAATAACGAAAAGAACAGCTTTAAGTCCTAAATTCCTATAGTAGTTCCCAACTGTTTGAAAACCTTTGAATTGACAACGCATTATTATGCTTTTGCACCTCCAGCCATAATTTAACGGTGGTAATCCATGCGACCTAACTCTGGTTTGAGAGGTATCAAGAAAAATATCTAAGTGAAGATGCAAGAGTTAATACAAATTGCGAGCATATTGTTTCAGCACATTTTTTAAGATTATTAATCTTCAGATAGGGAGTTCTGAAGTGAGTATATTGTGTTCACAGAAGTTGAATTCGGAAGTACGATAATGATGATGATGATGATGACGAAGTTGATGTTGAGGAGAAGTTTATAGTGTCTCAGATGCACATTCCTGGAGGCGTGCATGTCTCATGACAGACTTTTTGAGTTCATAACTTTATTGTAGTTTAAGGCTAACGCTATTACTGGAGCGTTTTATATATGTCTAATATTAATTGAATTTTTGCGTGTGCTCTTAACACTGTTCTTTTAAATTTAGGTTATTTCGATATGATGCATGACACATATTGAGTGAGATGGAGCTGACTTCTCCTAGTACTAAATTTTATAAGAGAGAACTATACAAAAAGCAATTTTCAGGAAACCAGGACAATGCAATTCTTTAAGTAATTTGTAGCATACAAATGGATTCTATAGTATTAAATTTTCAGGAACATAAATATTGGTCTTAATGTTTCCGAAGTAACTTTCTAAGGTCATAGTATTTTCCTACAATAATTAAAAACACTTAAGACCAACTTGGCGATGATAAGTTTTGAGTGACACTAAATCAAATAGTACTGACCCACCTCACACAGTATTAAAATACTAATTCGTCTTTGGAAATATCACACTTAAACCTGTCAAGGCTCCATCGGCAGTAATAATCAACAATCGCATCACCTTTGCCGATAGTATTGTATCCCTGGGTAACCCTAGTAAGTCTAATATTAAGCCTTACTTTAATGAGACGGCCGGAATTATAAATACAGTTGCAACTGGTTCAACAATACAAGAAGAAATAATGGAGATACCCGAAACAACGTTTTTATAATGTTATGCATAGTAATTTTCGGGAATTACAAAGTTCTTAAACTGTGATACCGAGAGCGCCCAAACTGGGAAAACTGCGCAGAAATAGGGCCACAAGAGCTAGACATAAGTGCAAGTGGAATTGTATTCCTAGCCACACGATAGAGGTGGGAGGTGGAGGAAAATGCTTAAGCCTAAACGAGAGGATTAGTGGGAGGCATAAGGAAGGGAATTCAAAGATATAACAGGAGACGGAATAAAGAAGGTAAAATTATTTTTTCGTCCAACCAAAATACCAGAGAAAACTGAAGTCAAAAGAAGTTCATAAAGCACCCCATGCAAAACCAATAAGCTCGCACGTCACCCGGGAATTATAGAAACGTTATGCGATACAATCCGAAATAAACTACGCGCTAGCAAGAGGTAACTAATTTAAAGGAACACATACACGAACTTCCTGCTTTAATTCCCTTTAGGTAAATAATTGGGAGCATATGGATAGACGCCAAGCAAGCGGCAAGGAATGCGAAGTAAGCAGAAGACGGAAGCAAAAATACAAGTAAGACTTTGAATTTGCGGTGGTGGCTCATGAACGTGGATTGCAGATTCGAGAGGACTGAGTGTAAATAATAGGAAAAGACGTTGGGAGAGCAGTACAAAGTTCTCCCCCACCTTCCTTCTTTTGTTAATAGAATAGATGTAGGTTAGCAAGTAGTGAAGAATGGATGAGCTTATTTGCGCATCTCAATATACATGGCAGTCTATACAGTAGTTGCTTTTATACAACTAAGTTAAACGATGTAAACAATAGTTAGTTATTCTGTATGGGTTATCACAGCTTACATAGATTATCAAGCAACATAATTAATAAGTGGTGCATAGGGTTTTTGCAGAAAAGGAAACAAGCCAGCTAACCCGAATAAGGAAAACAGTCGGCTTTGAGATGAAGGAATCAGGTCCAGCTATAAGGAAAAGCACAAAAGACAGTACGACGTCGTATCAAATTACTTAAATGTTTCAAGATAAGTAGGTATTTCAGGAAAAACAGATAGCATCTCTCTCTCCCTCTCTCTCTCGCTGCTCGAGGAAAGAAAGGACTGCGGACTCTCAGTAATTTCTATTAACGAGTTTTAAGGTTTTATGTCTTAGGGTAAAACTACAGGTTACTCCGATAATGCGGCTTCGGTAAACAGATAGAGATACAGTAACATTGTTAGCGTTCTTCAGAGGAGTCACTCAGGAGAGACTCCGGTAAAAAACCATATGTAGAAGAACAGGAGAAGGGAGATTATGGGCTAAAAGTTGCCATAAGCCGAAAAGGTGAATTTTCAGATTAAACGAAGAAGAAGGAGACAGAAGTTGCGGAAAAGAAATGAACCTAAGTAAGTCACAACTTGTCATGGAAAATACAGCCCGAAATGAAATGAAGGGCAAAGGTGGGCTATGAGGAGAAAAGAGAAAGAAGACTTTTTTATTTGTTTTGAGAAGGGAGGGTTGACAATCAGTTCGAGAGTTCAGTGCGGAAAAGTAGCCAGGGAACCAAATTTGACGCCAGGATAAAGATGGTGCCCCATGGGCCAACCGAAGCAACAGCCCACAAGAAAGTAGCAACCCCCATCGGGGCAAAAATGAAGAAAGATGAAACAGAAAAAAATAAGATATTTTTTGTCACACACTCGATGTAACCCCCAATTTTCTTCAAGCAAAGTTTATGTACAAAAGGAGGAAGAAAGCAGAAGTAGAAAACTAATGTACCAACAATTAAACAAACATCTTCAGGGGCTTAGCTTATATATTTACTTGCCTGAAGAGTTGAAGCATCTTCTTTTCACCCTTTAATTCAAATTTCGATGAGTAAAGCTGCTTAGCAGGGATATACTTTTCAAACTTTAAATCCCATACCTGTCACTAGATTCGCCTAACACGAAAAAGAAAATTGAACTCACCACCTGGAATATTCTTTTTTCTTCCTGGCATATCCGGTCCCATTACCAACGCACCTAGATACAAAGAAAACTAACAGATGGCCAGGCGGCTGCAACTCCTTTATGATGTATAGGATATGCAAGATTCAAAACGTTGCATCGTGGGCCTAGAGAATTGAAAACATAACATTTAAGCTTTCAGAGAGAAGGAATTAGTACGAACCGTCACGTGTTTTTCATTAGGAACCTACAATTAGGGTCAAATTAAATTGACCCTAAAATGACCTCCAAACAAAACACCTCCAAACAAAACATGACTAATAGCATTTACTTACCCGCATAATATCAAGCATCTTTTATTCAAGACATTTCTTTCTGCAACGCTTAATTTTGGAGATATTGTACAGTCTCAACTTAAATGGTCCACCCTGTATATATAGTTCTAGGGTATTCCTCTTCTTGAACTCTTCTGATGAGTAAATGGCAGATAGCTCAGCTTTCATTTAATTATCATTAAAATAACCGCTGTCGTTCTATGAACTGATGAGGGAGTTGTAAGAATTCTTGGAAACTCTTTAGAATGTGCTTCAAAACAATTCTGATCTAAAATGGACAAGAATTTAAGTTGTTGTATGCTTGAAAACCTGTCTGTCAGATGCCTTTTGGTTGTATCTAGTATTTAAAATGAACCTCCGATTTGAAACTTCCATGTCATTATACACGAAGTCCTCTGTCATTTAGATGGAGTTTCATCTTCATGGGATTCACAGTGAAACTTACTTTCACATTTTGTTTTCCAGAAAATATCAAAATTATCTCGTTTTGTTCAAGAAATTCTTATACTCTATTTTTTAAGGGTATGTGTAAATTTTAGCACAATATGAACTATCATTTTTGTCCGAGGCAATACCAATGAAAATAAGCCGAGTAGAAAATCAAATTCATAATCTTTCAGCATACTACAAAAATCAGTGGAACAAACCCTTATTTCCCTGTTCCATTTTACACGGCCGTTAAAAATCGAGCCAAAAAGGGTAGCAAATCACCATTAACCTCTAAGGCAGCTTCAACAAGCCTTTCTGGAAAAATCCATCTAGTAGGTGCAAACAGGGGCAAGCATCTCGTATAGAAGTCATCATATGTTGCTTTTCTTTGTAAATCTTGAAAAAGTCACAAAATCATACAGCGTTGCAAAGAACTCACTAAAGCACTCAACTGATTTTGAATCACATTGAGTCTATGTGCATAACAGTGTATTAATAATGCTGTTTCATGTTCTCTTTTATTAGTTTCTGAGGAACAGTGTGCACTCCGGCCATTGCAGTGCAGCCGTCATAGGTTTGAGCCACTAACTTGCCTTTGCAACCGAAATTAGATATTATTTCTGTACCAGAGCTCCAAGATTACAAGAAGTATGGTTGCCACTAACATCAACAAAATCTATAAAGTGATTCTAGATACTATCAGAAGTGACATAACGCAAAATACACGAGAGCTGTAACTTGTGCTCTGTAATCAATAGTTTCATCAACAATTACAGACAAACTAGGGGCTTGTTTTACCTCATATTTTATCTTGTTTCTGACTACTGTTGAACTTCCATCAATCAAATAATTTTGGATATCATGCGATGTTCCAATAAACACTGAGACAGTTTCCAAATAATTACGCAAACTCTCATCATATTTAGATAGGATTTTATAGGCATTTGAGAAGCTGTATATAGTTGCCTGTTTCGTCAGACTCTTGTTTTCCAAATGGGCACAAAATAATAGCTCTTGTTCTGCCAAGAAGCATACCGTATCAACCATACAGCTTACTATGTATGTAATGTCTTTTACCCTTTGTTGCGATTTACTTTAAAAGTCAACATTAATTATTCTTTAATTATGGTACTGGCGAATTTTACCACGGAAATTTTAGAGCTCATATGTGACGCACTTCATGCCGTTTTTCAAATCACGATAACTACTAATACCAGTCACACCTTCTGTGTTGAAACGTTAACCTTCATTTGAAAGCAGTATATACGGTCAGCAGAAAAGAGCACTCAACTTCCCGCAACCACAAACCCATGAATATTTTGTATATCACTCCTGATTGAAATGTTACATCCAACTTTTTGCTTGTGTTATGAAATTTTTTACAGCTGGAGAGGGTCTTTCAGTTTTTTAACTACATCCATTTCGAACTGTAATTTATAAGTCAAATGATTGTTTTAACAGTTGCTATAAGATGACACTACACTCACTCATTCTAATTTCTGTGTAGAATAATGGCACTTCATCAACACGTAATCGGGCCTGTAAACCCTAACATAGGTTCTGGTTCACAGCTTCAACTCCTGGTCAAGATAAGGTTCACTATGTGCATGTGCCACGCAATCCATACTCTGGCAATCGTTGGCGAAGAGAGACAGCAACAATATACAAGAAGGACATGTCTACGAGAGTGTAAAGTTCATCTCGCGGTTTTGGGCCTGACTAAAGATGATTAGATCATAGGTAATATGTGTGAGAGCTAAATAAAGTAGCACAGGTTTAATATGAAATAATTAAAAGAGAACAATTTTTTAAAGTGTCAGCGTTGCGAACACGACTAACATGGATGCTCCGCCAATGCTTTATAAGCTAGCTTATATTGGATTGCGACCGTCTTGATCAGAAGTTCAAATATTGCATCCCATAAATTACCTCCCACAAATGGGTGAACGGGGAACTTAATGTAGGATACATTAGAAATATAAAGAAAGCAATAGAATGAATATCCAAATGCAAAACCGATCTTACTCTCAACTCAGGAGCTTTGCGTTGAATCATGAGTTTTTCGGTGGGCTGTCCTGAATGTGCAGCATTGCTCAGGAGGAAAATAGCTTCGTGTATATAAAGCTGCAAATATTTTGAGGTTGTAGATCCAGTGGGTTTACTAGCCCTACAGCATCAACCCACGTTGTAACAACTTACTGAAGAATGTACGATAACTATGCTTTAAAACTGCAATTCTGACTGATGAAAAGGGCTCCGCATTTTGTTTTTATTCGAGATCAATACCAACTTTTCGGAGTTTAAGATGCAGGGTTATTATAGGTACTTTGAATATAGTTCTCTGCCATATATACCAACTAAGAACTGGAGTAGCTTGTCGATTATTTTGTTTCGTAATGGAAGGCATTTGTGCTAAATAACACAACACATTCTTTCATACAGAGTTCTCGATGATAAGGCACATGTCTTTGCCGTTATATTTTATTTCCGGATGATTTTAGCCAAGTTCAGAGACAGCATTTTCTTAGTATATTACGCCCAAAATTTTAAGTTGAGTAATAAATTTCAGAGGACATAGATCAGTTGGCAGTCTCCAAGCATACCATTTTCATATTGATGATGTGCAGGATTTATCCATATTAGTTGTTAATCCAAACATCTTGCTAGTTTGCCAGGAATGAGTGTCAGATTAGGAACATTCGTATCGGTTTATAATATAACATGGGAGGTATAAAAATACAGACTTATATCATCTCAAAGAAACACCATGTATCCAGTTATGCAGTACATATAATGGGGATTAAGTGATAAAAACAAATAAAATCACTGAAGCTGAATGCCTTCACAAATGAACAATTATCTGTGTATCTTGTCAGAAAACCATTTATTTATAAGGTTGAGGTGACACTACTATACAAGGTGAGTCACCTGCCCCTAGATATTCCAATCCATACAAACTTTATAATCTAATGTAAAAACATTGTCGCTTTTGTCGAAAAATTTTTTATTGTGACTGTGCCCTTCTGTTATGCTTATTCTTCATTATGCGCAACCAGCGTTAATAATTAAAGGCTGATTTACTACCAAGACGTTGCAAAAAGCTCGTGGATATGAAGCTAGCAAGGTGGTAAAGGAACGTGATGAGGCAAATGTTGGGTTCGGAGGTGCCAATCTGATACTGGTGTTACTTTTCTCTTTCTCCCTGCCTTTGTTTTTTGTATTTAATTTGTATTTATTTTTTGCTATCATGCGAGCCAAAGATACAAGAGGCATAGTGAGATAATTATGTATTAGATTTATCTTTGTGAGCCCTATTGTACTGTGTCGTAGCCGGTGTTGTATACTGTATTATTTGTTTAGCTTTCATTCCTTTGGGCGTATACCTAGGATAAGATTTCTTGTAATCAGATATGTTTCATATTTAATGCATCTGTTTCACGTATTCTATTGCCATAAAGGAAGTTGTGAATATCCTCTTCAAAGGGTGAAAATTAAAACACAATTTTTAAAGGTCATTGACATCATCAACGAAGTAAATGCTCACAGTAGCGACCACCTTCATTAGTGCAACTTTGGGTACATTGCCGGAGAGACTTTCTAGCAAGGAGTAACTGGCTCAGTGTAATCTGCTTGCATTCTTTATTTGTAAGGGCCGTAGATGATTTGGGCTTTGTGATACTTGTGCGTACACCCGTTCCTTTAAATAACAATACAGAGAGAAATCCAGTGGAGTGAGGTCAGGTGATTCAGTAGCAGCCCATGTGATACGGCCCCGTCGGCCAATCCACTTTGCAGATATGTCCTATGCAAGCAAGTCCTTACAATCAGAAAGCAGTGTGGTGGAGCTTCAACTTGTTGGAACCGAACCACACTCTCGTTGTTTTCACTAGCGGCACTTCTTCTAGTAACAATGGCAACTCTACATTCAGAAATCCAAAGTATCGTGATCCTGTGAAGTTGCCTTAAAGATAGTGGCTCAATTAGCTGATCACCTAATATTCCGCACCAGATATTGATGCACCACTGTATCTCAAATGCACCTTTTCTTATTCAGTGTGGATTGTCTATACTCCACTAATGCATATTAGAGCGGTTAACAGTTCCTTTATTGTGGAGTGTGGCTTCATCGCTGAAAAGAACAATTCCTAAAATATCTGTATCCATTTGCGTTCGCCGCAGTAGCTATTGTGCAAATATTACTCACGATTAATAGCCATGCCCGTGGAGAGCCTGGTGTAGTTGTAGACGGTACGAATAAAGTTAATTGCGAAGCAGTAGGCGCATTAGGATCGTCTTGGCTAATGTAGAGGTCTTGTGTTATGGCCATATTACTGGCATGTGGGTGGTTCTCTACTACGTTTCGCACAGGTTCTTCATTGTCTCTAGAGGTTATGGGAGCATCGCGAGCGGAAGTTGCCCTTTCAACTGACCCTATTTCACATAGGCGTCTTTCAACTCCTCGAAATGTATCCCCATTCGTTACCCTCCTTCCTGGAAGTCGTTCTTCACACAGGAGCCTTAATGACAGTGCATTACACTTTTCAACTCCTTAGATCAACAGTATCTGAACATACTCGTCGTCTACATACATAGGTGTGTGTGTGTGAGGAATAACCGTGTCTCGAAGAACGATTTAAAATACTGAGTACATGAATAGACAGTTTATTTACGCCAGGCATTGAAGCAGACGCAAATTGTAAAGCTGCTTTAGATTTCTGAATTGTTTGCAACTTGGTTGAATGTGTGAACAATAAAATAACCATTATGAAATCCATCCAAAATCTAAAAACATGGAGCTTTAATCTATTTTGTATACAATTATAGTTTATAATATCAGAATGGTGCTTTGTTTCATATCAAAACACAGGCCTAAAAAAGTAAAACAAAGCGTAATAAAAGAAATGAATTTAACACAAAGGATTTGAATCCCAAATGAAGCGGCACGGTGGTGAAAATACCATCATAACACCACTTGGCCTTTACTACTTTTTAAGGTAAGTAGGATATATACGAGAGAGCTGGAGCAGTTTTGGCGTTTACATGGGAAAATATAGGGAAAACAAGGGTAGATGCAACGTTTCAAGGAGGAAAATGCGTTTATATGGGGAACATAGGGAAAATGAGGACAGATCCGAGGTAGAGCAGGTGTTGAAGGAGGGGAACGCCCTTTATATGAGAGAGGTGGGGAATACGAGGAGAAGTGTTAGACAGAGTTTGAGGTGTGGAGTATGCGTTTATATGGGAAAGATAGGTAAAATGTGAACAGATAATGGGCTAGACAGATGTTGAAGGAGAGAGCGATACGCTTTATACGGGAGAGATAGGGAATACGAGGAGAGATGCTAAACTAGACAGGGTTTGAAGGGTAGAATATGACTTTATATGGGAGAGATAGCAAAGCGAGAAGAGGTATTAGGCTGGGCGGGTTTGAATGACAGAGTATACGTTTATATGGGGAGACGAGAAAAACAATGGGAGTAGCTAGGTTGCAGGAGCATTTAAGGAGGAAAATAAGTTTATATGAGAGAGATAGGGAAGACGAGGGTCAATGCTAGGCTAGACAGGGGTTGAAGGAGGGGGACGTGCTATATATGAGAGAGGTAGGGAATACGAGGAGAACTGCTAGGCGAGACGTAGTTTGGTGTTAGGAGTATGCGTTTATATGGAAAAGATAGAGAAGACGAGGTAGATGCGACGGTTCAAGGAGGAAAATGCGTTTAAATGTGAGAGATAGAAAACCGAGGAGAGATTCATTTTCCCACTCTTGCGAATACCAAGCTCTTTATGTACCGCCTGGATTATCCCGTTTTGCCTCATGCAAGGATATATTTAGGTGCTTAGTTGATTCACAGCGTATAAAATATGATTTCAAGCGTCCATCGAATGAAGTTTCATATTCTTTCATGTCACAGTCATCCACTGTAGGTAACAACTCTTGTTTAGTAGGTTCTAATCTACGTTTCTTCTCAGGCCTGTTTATTTCGCATGCATCTTCGTGTTGCCGGTCCTTATAACTGTCTCTGAAGGTTATATTACAATATTTACATTTGAACAGCTGTTTACAGATTAGCTCATGCCGTATTTTATCATACCCACGTTGAAATTTCCTTCCACATTTACCACAAGAATATCCTGATGCACTAGGAATGATATTCTTATATGAGGATTTATTCATCTTTACTTTGATGTAGTAACGTATTAACCCTTCTTCAAGGAAATGTACACGTCTTCACCTTGATAACACTTTAGAAAGCCGATTAGTTTCTGAGAGAACAACGATGTTGACACCTCGGAGATAATTAGCGGAATTAAGTCCAATGCCCGAAATTACCCTACTTATAGAGGAGGCACGAACCTTTTTTAGAACAATTATATAACGTATTAATCCTTCTTAAAGGAAATGTACACCTCTTCACCTTGATAGCACTTTAGAAAGCTGATTATTTTCTGAGAGAACAACGATGTTGACACCTCGGAGATGGCTAGCAGAATGAAGAAAACCCCGAGATTGCCCTATTCATAGAGGAAGCACGAAACTGTTTGAATCAATTATATACTGAATTTTAGTACTAAAACGGTGATTAAGCGTCTAAACTCTTATACTTCAATACGTGTTATACAGATGTTTGTATCCGTAGGTCTTCGTGCATGTTCACGTATTTAGAGAGGCACTCAGAGATGTTTCTGTGTGATTGGACGTATTCATAGATCTTCGTATAGCTTCGGGTGCTTGGTGGAAGTGAACGCGTGTATCTATGTCTCCGTAGCTCTTCGTGCATTTTCGAGTATTTAGAGCAGCTATCAGAGATGTTTGTGTGATTGTACGTATTTGTAGGTCTTCGTACATCTCCGTGTGCTTGAACGAAGTTTCAGAATGTGTGAGCATGTATCAATGTGTTCGGGCGTCTCCGTAGAGGTTCGGATGCTTAGAGTAAGTTTTTGCGAAAGTTCATGTATTGTTTGTAGGTCTTCGTGCAGATTCGGGTGTTTGGCTCGTGAGGGTGATGAACGATCCGTCAACCGAGCAAGGGACAATTATCCTTGAGCAAGCATTCACCATACGCCGCGAAACCTAGTAGCACAAAGTAGCGAATGAAATATAATCAAAGGGAAAGGAAATCGTGGTAGCATATACCACTCCGGCATTCGCCTACAGGCCAGCGAAAACCATGAAAAATCCGAGGCCAGAGTGAGTGATCGACAGAATATAGAATGGGACGCTAAGGACCATAGTAGTTAAAGAGCGTCCATAAACAAAACTCAATTTAATTTTCCTAAACTGCGAAAGACAGCATGGAGGACGCTGATACAGTAACGTACTCTCATACTTAGAAAATTAACTAGCGGATCACAACATGTGGTTTTTGATTCTGCGGGCGTTTTATTCTTAATGTAACTATCGGTGACTTAAAAAGGAGCAGAAGACGATACCTTGTTTTAATGCGTGTGAATTTCGACCACTAACAATGTAACAGTGACCCAATGTGACATCGACTCCTTGAAATTAAAATGGGTTTCTGGTATCAAACGTGACTGGCTACAGACTTTTGTTACAAATGCAGGTAATTATATAGTAAAATCAGAACAAAAGCTGAAAAGTGTTTTTTCCAACTTATTTCTTTAAGGTGTTTAACATATACTCTTCGAGTTGCTGAGATAATACTTAATTCTTTCCGATTTGTATCAAGATCGATTTGTGAGGATAAAAGAAGTGTTTATTAAGCTCCTTTCGAGAGTCCAGCTGTTCAGATCAACGGCACCCATAGTAATTAATATCTCACTTCCACCTGCGACAGCCTTAACTCGATGGGAAGCGTGGCTGAATGCAGTCTTGCATTATGCTCAGCACATAGAATCAAAGAGCTTGTTAATTCATTGGACTTGAATATGCTGCGTCAATAGAAATAGTTATGTTCAAAATATTCTGTCAGGCAATGATTTAGGAGACGATCTTATTTTCATATCTGCCCGTATTTCATTCCTACCAACAGCCATCACGTCACTGTAGGAACGCTATTTCCCAATAACTGATTTTTTTGCGCGGCGATTGCTCGTGGAAACCTGGCTTACCAGAGAAATACAAGTGTTGTGTTATACTCATATGACATCTCTACCTACTATCGTTTATTTTTATTTAGCTACTACTAACTGTTTTACAAAAGCTTACTTTTCTACCTGCAGAATTAGCTTTATTACACATTTCATTGTAGGTACCTACAAAGTGAAATACAGAAAGTCGAATCCATAGTCATAAGTCCCTAAATGATGGCCTTGAAATTCCATACTCGTTCCATGACTTGCGGGAAAGAAGGAATAAAGCGCTTCAAAAATTACGAAGTAGATATGTACCTGCTGAGAAATTCAAATCAATTTGATATATGGCTGATGCCACAGAAAAAGCTATTTATAATAGATTGCGTATTTTGTATATATCTATATCTTTTATAGCTATAGTAAGCTTTCTTTGTCTATATCTTAGGGTTCACCCGTTATATGAAATTTATAACATTCCTCCCGAATGAAGAGGACTTCGGAGGCCATTCCCAAAAATCCAAGATGAACATTTTATTTGTCATGTAAATGATTTAAATATATGGAATCTCCAAATCGTTAGAACATTTTTTGAGAATATAGAACACCTAGAAAAATCTTCGATTTAGAGCAGTTGGGTGGGGAGATTCTCTTGAATATCTTCGTGTCGCATCTTGGAAGATGGTGAAGTGAAATAGGAACGAAGTTTTCTATTTATCTGACATTTCATTTTTGAGTTATGCCGTTCACAGACACACATACACGGGCATTTTTCTAAAAATGTCTTTCTTCTTCAGGGAACTTGGAAACATGTATTTCCGGTTACCTTATAATCAGATTCATGAGATAAGTATAATATTTTTTGTGTTATAAGCCCTCTCTCAGAAATCCGTTATTAAGGGTTCGAATTGTTCAGTGCTTGTCATTCTTTTAGTCTCATCAATTTTCATCTTTATCTGGCGATTTCATGGAAACAGCATGGAATTTAACCTTTCTTACTAAAGCTTATTTTTCAAACTACTACATTTTAATCTAAATAATTCTTTGCAGAAACAGCTACATTACACACTTAGTTATAGACACAAAGAAAACAGCGATAGTCAAATTTTGAAGAACTGGAGTGCAATTTCCGGTTTAAATTAAGAGCTTAGACGCTTAATTACCGGTTTAGTATTAAACTTTCGTATATAATTGATCTAAAAAATTTGTGCATCCTCTATAAATAGGGCGATCTCGGGCTTTTGGACATCATTCTGCTAAT
This sequence comes from Deroplatys truncata, assembly GCA_030765065.1. NCBI lineage: Eukaryota > Metazoa > Arthropoda > Insecta > Mantodea > Mantidae > Deroplatys > Deroplatys truncata. The sequence continues at coordinate 407,243,742 of CM060990.1, forward strand.
TATCCCCGAGGTGTCAACATCGTTATTCTCTCAGAAGATAATCGATTTTCTAAAGTGTTATCAAGGTGAAGAGGTGTACATTTCCTTGAAGAAGGATTAATACGTTATTAAATAAAAGTAAAGATGAATAAGTCCTCATATAAGGATATCATTCCTAGTGCACCAGGTTATTCTTTTGGTATATGTGGAATGAAATTTCAAAGTGGGTATGATAAAATGCGGCATGAGCTAAGCTGCAAAAACTCTTCAAGTGAGAATATTGTAATGTAATTTTCAAAGACAGCTATAAGGACTGCCGACACGAAGATGCATGCGAAATAAACGTGCCTGAGAAGAAACGTAGATTAGAACCTACTAAACAAGAGTGATTATCTACAATGGATGACTGTGACGTGAAAGAATATGAAACTTCATTCGATGGACGCTTGAAAGCATATTTTATACGCTGTGAATCAACTAAGCACCTGAATATGTACCTGCATGAGGTAAAACAGGGGATAATCCAGGCTGTACATAAAGAGCTTGGTATTCGCAAGAGTGGGAAAATGAATCTGCTGGCTGAGTGTCGATTTGTTATCAGTATCGCAGAAACCTGCGACAAAACATTTAAAACACGGAAGCAAGCTGTTTTACTCGAAACGGATGTGGACTCTATGCTGGAAACGGAAATGAAGATGTTGGTCACTGAAATGGAGGAATCACAACTTAAGGGTAGAAACTCGGCTCTGCTTTCTGTGGAAGGGGTTGACCTACGTATTAATAAGTACAAGTCGTTACGAGGAGGTAGCTACATACCACTGCCTACATCTGTTGGAGCTAAAGAAGCCTGCATTAACATCCAGAATTATACTGATGAGCAAAACTTTATGTATTCTGTATTAGCCAGATTCGTTGAGAAGGATGCACAACGCGTGAGCAAATGCAAGCCACTTCAAAATTAATATAAATTCAGCTGCGTTTCTTATCCAACAGCGCTTTCTCAAATATCTAAATTTGAGAAGCTTAAAAGGATGTCTATGAACGTCTTCGGCCTGGATGAGAAACATGAAGTGTAGCCAATAAAGATCGCTGCGGCTGAACTGCCTGAACATCGTAACCTCCTGCTACTGAGTGACAGTAGTGGAAAATATCACTATGTTTATATACAGAATTTTGAAAATCTTATTCGACGTCAGAAAACTATGTATATAGGACCTTCAAGCGTTATTTTACACATTTTTATTATCAATATGGACGAAGTAGACCGGAAAAACTACAAGAATATGGAGCCGTCTGTAATCAACATGATGTAGCAAGGGTAGTTATGCCTACCAAGGAGAAATCAATTTTTGAATTTAAAAATTTTGAAAGGATGTTGAAACTACCTTATGTCATCTACGCGGACATTGAAAGCATTTTGTCACCATGTCATGCATGCCTCCCTAATCCTGAAACTTCATATACGATGCCTTATCAGCAGCATGTACTGATGAGTTTTTGCATTTACGTTAAACCGTCATCAGATGTTGAAGATCTGGAAACTGGTCTTTCTAAGCATCCGTATGTATACCGCGGTGTTGATGCTGCTCAGATGTTGATGAACCTGTCGTTCCTTGCAAAGAAAATTAATAATATATACAAATCTGTCATGTTCTGAAACTTACAGATCAACAACAGACGCATTTCAACTCCTCTACAGTATGCTACTTGTGTGGAAAAACCTTTACTGAAGAGAACTACAAAGTACGTAACCATGATCACATCATTGGTGAATATCGTGGAAGTCTACATATTGAATGTAATTTAGCGTGCAAAATACCTAAATATATTCCAGTCTTCATGCACAACCCCAGTGAGTATGAATCACACTTCAATGTTAAGAAGTTGGGATGCACAAGTGAGCGTGGGGAAGGAATTCCTAACTCTGAAAAAAGCTATATATCATTCTCCAAGTATGTAGGAGATATAAAACTTCGGTTTGTGGATAGCTTTCGGTTTCTCAGTACAATCTTGGATAAGATGGTGAAAAATCTATCATCGTACCCTGAAACACTGAAACACTTCGGAGAAGACAAGTTGAAGTTGATGACTGGTAAGAGCGTATTTCCCTATGATTACATCACTTCATGGGATTTTTAAGGAAACCTGCTTGCATTCTAAGAACTCCATCTACAATAGATTAAATGTAGAAGAAATTTGTGATGCTGGCTACGATCATGCTAGAAATGTATGGAAGCTATTTAATGTGGCAAACCTGGACGAGTACAGCGAACTTTACCTAATTTCTGATGTTCTTCTTCTAGCTGATGTCTTTAAGATATTTAGAGATTAAACCCTCAAAACACACAAAGTCACCCCCGCTCATTATTTCACCTCTCCAGGACTTACATGCGAAGCCATGTTGTTGCATACAGGAATTCAGCTGGAACTGTTACAGGATTATGATCAACTACTCATGATGGATTTCGGCATAAGAGGAGGTTTATGTCAAGTTTCCCACCGGTATGCCGAAAAAAACAACGCCTACATGGAGAAGTATGATCCGTCGAGACCAACCCAATTTATTACATATGAGGGCGCCAATAACAATAATGGTATTTGCATTTGCCACGCCCTCCCTTATAGTGGAGGTTTGTGGGTGTCACCTGAAAGACTACAAGAAGATGATCCTCATGGATACATATTAGAAGTTGACATCGAGTATCCTGCGGAACTTTACGATCTACACAACGATCTACCCTTCCTGCTCGTGTATGACGCCTAAGGACTCGACTACATAGAAACTGATACCCCATCTTGGACCTCGAAATATGTATGTTACACATTACATGACTTTGAAGCAGGCTCTTAATTATGGACTACGGCTAAGAAAAATCCATCATTTGGTTCAATTCCGACAGACGCAGTGTTTAAAACTTTATGTACAATTTAATAATAGGTTACGACAACAGGCTGCAAATGACTTTGAGAATGACATCTACAAAATCTTTAACAACGCCATGTTTGGAAAAACTATGCAGAACCCGTGTGATCGTAAGGATATACGTCTGGACACAAAGAGAAGACAATGGAAAAGTTGATTGCTAATCCCACGTTTATCGATAGGACGATATATGCTACTAATCTAGCTGCTGTACACATCGCCTCGCGACGGATCGTGTTCAACAAGCCTATATACATCGGAATGAATGTGTTGGACATCTCCAAAACATTAATGTATCACTATCACTATGATGTGTTGTTGACATATGGGACTGAAAACCTGAAGTTTATGTATATGGACACTGATTGATTCATTCATCGTGTGACAACTGAAGATGTGTACCAGAACAAGCTACGTTTTCTCGAACACCTGGATACAGCTGATTACCCTATCAATCATATATGTCACTCCACTCAGAAGAAAAAGGTGTTGGGACAATTTAAAGATGAGGCTAATAGCAAAATCATACTAGGCTTTGTTGGACTTCGACCTAAGATGTACGCATTAGATTTTCAAGGCTCGATGATAAAAAAACTAAAAGCATAAAACGTAGTGCTATTAAGCAGTAAATTGTATTTGGCCGATATATAGACTGTTATAAAATCCGTGAAATCGTCAGAAAGCCCATGAATCTGATCCTGTCCCGGGAGCATGCTGTTAGCACGGTGCAAGTGGATAGAATCACATTGACTCCGTTTGATGACAAAAGAGTTACTGCCGAGGATGGAATAACGACATATGCATATGTGTATTACCACATTACAAACAACGCATAAGAGAATGTAAGTCGAGGATGAAGCTTTCCTCCGTGAGTCACAATTTAAAAAATGGATGTTTGTCCATGTGATGTGTACACACCTAGCAGACACCTGATGAATAAAGAAGAATAAGACGATGGAAGGGGAGGCGTTAACCCTGCCATTAGGAGCAATCCTAGTGCTAGCCTCAAGCCCAGATATAAGGGAGAGTCGCCTACAACGAACTAAAATAAAAGTATGTTGTTGTAGAACTTTTGAATTAAGACTCTCAAATAATAAAACCTGAATTTAATAATAAACGCCGCAGTTTCCCTCAAAGAAACTAGAGGTTATTTCTAGTTAGAGAGAATAAGTGGTGTTACTTCTTGTTACGTTTTTGGTTACGTCATGTCACAGGGTGTTACGCCATGTTACGTGGCTACGTGGTTTGATGCGTGGTTACATGGTTGCTTCGTGTTGTTACGTCTTGTTACGTGTTTATGCGCTTATGTTACGTGGTGCTACGTGCTTATGTTACGCGCTGATACGTTGTTTACGTCTTGCCACGTGTTTATGGTACGTGGTGTTACATCTTTTTACGTGATGGTACGTCTTGTCTCGTAGTTACTTGGGTATTTTACGTAGTGTGACGTTTTATTACGTGATTTGTCACGCGGTTTTACATTGTCACGTGGTTACGTGCTTATATTACGTTGTGCTACGTGGTTATGTTACGTGGTGTTGCGTTTTGTTGGTTACGTGGTTATGTTACGCAGTGTTACGTATTGTTACGTGGTTACGTTACCTCTTGGTACGTGGTTACGTTTCGTGGTGTTACGTCTTGTTACGTTGCTTAGGTTAGATGATGATGGGATTGAATAGACAATGAGATGTCAAGGTAGGGTAGGATAGGGCGTTCGGTGTGGGGTTAGTTTAGAATACTTCTATATTACTTCACTGTGAATCAATATGCAGTTTAACCCTTTCCGCCTTGCACACTAACTGTTTAGCACATAAAAAGGTTGTAATGTTTAGAAAAAAGTATATAAAAGTGTTGTAACGCTGGATGAGAATTGTTTATAATCTAATTACTTTTTATATTACCATGAATACCCGTGACGCTATCTGAATTACCTGTTAAATGACTTAAATACCCGACATACTACCCGAATCATAAATTACCTTAAATAGCTCTGATACGAATTGCTGCTCTGAATCGCCATGAACGCTTCTGATACTAACCGTTTTACCTTGCATATATACTATACTATCCGAATTACTCTTCATATTAATCAATCAAAATACATGAGGCGGCGGTACTTCAATCAACTGCCCGCGTCCAGCCCTTTAGGATCGTGATACCGGGACGTTAGAACGCAATATAGCATTTGTTAGCGTTTAAATCATGAAGTCAATGAGTCTAAATGATGCTATGCATGGACGAACTTTACGCATACATCAACACTAACCTCCCTGGCCTCTCTTCTCGTTTACCTATAGTTTTCCATGTAAACGCATACTCTACTCCTCAACCTCTGTCTAGATTAGCACCTCTCCTCATATTCCCTACCTCTCTCATATAAAGCGCATTGACCTCCTTCAACTCTCTCCTAGCATAGGATCTCTCTCCGTTTTCCATATCTTCCGTACATAAACGAACACCGTACTCCTCGCCCTCTGTCTAACCAACTATCTCTCCTCGTATTCCCTGTGCCTGTCATTTAAAGGGCGTTCCCCCTCCTTCAGCACCTGCTCTACCTCGGATCTCACCTCGTTTTCCATATCTCCCCCATATAAACGCATTTTCCTCCTTGAATGCTCTCTCAACCTATCCACCCTTGTTTTTCTCGTCTGTTCATATAAACGCATACTCCACTATTCAAACCCTCCTAGCCTAATACCGCTCCTCGGTTTTCTAGCTCTCGCATATAAAAGCCATATTCTACCCTTCAAGCCCCTCTCCTCGTATTCCCTATATCTCCCTTATAAGCCTATATTCCCCCTCCTTCAGCATCTGCCTAGGATACCAGCTGTCCACATTTTCCCTATCTGTCCCATAAAAACGCATACTCCGCACCTCAGACTCTACTCAGCCTAGCACTTCTGTTCGATTTCCTTACCTCTCTTATATAAGGCGCATTCCCCTACTTCAGCCCCTGTCTTGCCTAGCACCGGTCCTCGTATTCCCTATCTCTCCCATATAAACGCATTTTAATCCTTGAACCGTCGCATCTACACTCGTTTTCCCTATCTTTCCCATATAAACGTATACTCCTCATCTCAAACTCCGTCTATCCTGGCACTTCTCCTCGCACTCCCTACCTCTCCCATAAAAAGCACATCCCCCTACTTCAACCCCTGTGTAGCCAAGCATCGACCCTCGTCTTCCCTATCTCTCTCATACAAATGTATTTTTCTTCTTGAACGCTTCTCCAACCTATTCCCAGCGTTTTCCTCGTCTCCCCATATAAATGCATACTCTGTCATTCAAACCCTCCTAGCCTAATACCCCTCCTCAGTTTCCTATCTCTCCCATATAGTCATATTCTACACTTCGAACCCTGTCTAGTCTAGCATCTCTCCTCGTATCCCCTATCTCTCCCGTATAAAGCGTGCCGCTCCCTCCTTCAGCATCTGTCTAGCTTATTATCTGTTCACGTTTTCCCTATCTTTCCCATATAAGCGCATACTCCACAGCTCAAGCTCTGTCTAGCACTTCTCCTCGTATTCCCCACCTCTCTCATATAAAGGGCGTTCCCCTCCTTCAGCACCTGCTCTACTTCGGATCTGACCTCATTTTCCCTATCTTCCGCATATAAACGCATTTTCCGCCTTGAACCGTCGCATCTACCCTTGTTTTCTCTACCTTTTCCCATATAAACGAAAAAACTTCACCAGCTCTCTCCTATATATCCTATTAAGGTAATCCTCTTACACACAATAAATAGCGGAAGAACTTAGATGTTACCTCGAATGTTTATACGCGTTTTGTACCTACGTAGGACGCTTTAAGCTCGTATTAGTAACTGCAACTTAAATAAGTAAACTGCATTAACTGTTACGCCTACTCTATAAGCTGTAGTGTGTTGTATTTAATTGTCTCAGAATGGACATTACTTACCTAATACTTAGCACTTTTGAGCTGCAGGCTTACCGCTGATTGGTCGCATTGCGTAAATCTGTCATTTTCTTTTCAAATACTTTTGCCAACAGATACACGTGATAGATTTTTCAATAATGGGGGTTTACATACTATTCACGAATGTATGCCTCGTATTAGTCTTATCCTATCACCTGCCGCATTGTATAGAACTGCCATTTTGTTTTGAAATATTTTTATCAACAGATGTATGCGATAGGTTGTTCCTTCAGTAGGAGTTTTCATGTGTGAGTATGTGTGCTAAAGTATAACAGTTTATAAAAGTCGGCTAAAAATACAGCTGCAGCGCCTAGTGTCACGGTATGATGTTTTTAAAGTCGGCATACATAGCGGCTGGTAAAATACCTATACACCGAGTTATTTATCCTTCCCATATAAAGTGTTATCGAATTAGTCCTTAGAAGACGTTCAAAATAGGCCTACGGACATATGTCGCTTAACACTTTTCATAAATAAAAAAAGTGCAGAGGACTCATCCGGTATAAATATATCTTAATATCACTTCAACATACCGGTGATACAAACTGTCAATAGCATTCTTAAATTCTAGGTAGGCAATAAGTGTGGTTAGCTCTATAACCACTGTAGGCCATAGCATCGCGTAAAGAACACATCATATAAATAGACCACTGGATGGACTGTATACCCGTGAAGGATGAATTAATCTATCAAGCAAGAGTCCGGTGTGTTGGTTAATATTTTGGTTAATAATTTGTAATTATAATTCAACACCGTAAAGGGTCTGTAGTTAGTAACTTAATGTTTGTCCGGTTGCTTGCTTACGCTGGTCCACAATGAAAACGTTAAATAAATAGTTTCAGCTGATTCTTATGTATTTGCATCTGCCAAATCCAAAAATGAAACCAGAACTGCTTCGTCACCCACCAATCTGTTTTGTAATATTAAGAAAAATGTTTTTATGTTTATTAGCATATGGTGCTAAATGTAGTCATTAAAATTTTATTTCATTGGTTCAGCAATTGACATATTTTCTGTAGGCGATTGTTCTCCGTGACTTCAAAAATGAAAACAATGTTTAACAATGAATGTTTCCTTACAAAACCATGGCTTTCCCGCCCATATCAAAGTTTACTCCAACAACTAAGGAAGAAGTGTCCTGCTTAGTTGCCACAGAAGAAGAAGAAGCTTTATTTAGTGAAAGAAGCTAATCCTGTGTGTTCTTCAGTTGTGAACTATAAGTGTAATGTGACCAGCAAATGGTGTGTTTTCTTAAGCGTTATGCATTAGAAGTAGGAACATGTCTCGCAAATGTGCAAACGATAAAAATAATTCTTGTTACTCTATGGTGAGTTCATTCTAAAAGCGCAGAGGCGAAATTTGAATTTTCAATTTAAAAGAGTTTACAAGTGTTATTTTGACAACAAAATAGACCAGAATAAGAATTGGGCTCCGGATCTGTTGTTACAATACTATTAACTGGCTGATTAAAAGAGTCCTATGCCTTTTGCAGTTGCTAATGGCGGGAACCTAAGGATCATATGACAGACTGCTACTTCTGCTTTTTTATTTATGGACGCTGTTTAACTGCTGTGGTCCTTAGCGTCCCATTCTATATTGGGCGTGAAAGACCGGTCATTTTCTCAGAGGTTTCGTTATTCTGCTTGACAAATATACCTGAAATAAGTTCAAAGTCCAAACATACTATTAAATATTCGTCTTTAAAATCAGCAATTCGACTAGTGCCTTATGGACCAGGCCTTCCTTTACCAACTCCACCAGACGAGAGAAATGTGACTGAAGATTTTGAAAGCGTTGATGACATTGGTGAATTACAACAACAGAGTGGTCCAGATTTAGTAGAAGGAGTTACTGCAAACGAACCTCACTTTCTAACACAGGGTACCTAAATAATCTGATTCTAGATCATGGGTTATCTAGAAGTAACGCAGAGTTACTTTCTTCAAGATTGAAAGACTGGCATCTCCTGCACGATACCACCAAACTAAGTTCTCTCCGCCAACGCCAAAAGATGAGCATTTATTTTCTAATCAGGATCTAGTTTTCTTTAATAATTTTGATTCTTTTATGGAGTCCCTGGGTGTTGAATACAAACCTGAAGATTGGCACTTGTTCATTGACTTCTCAAAAACAAGCTTCAGAGGAAAGTAGTTTTATTTATGGGCGCTCTTTAACTGCTATGGTTCTTAGCATCCCATTCTATATTGGGCGTGAACGACCGGAAATTGTGCTTAGAGGCCTCTTTATCAGGCTTGAGATTCTTTGGCGTGCCGTAAATCTACGACATGGTACCATCGACTTTACTTCCCTTCCGGAGGAAGCCATGTTTATGATCTTTACGCCCGAAAAAATCCATCCCCAATCGCCCGGTTTGAACCCGCGATCTCGGGAACTAGAGGCTAGCATGGTACCACTAGTCCACGGAGGGCAGCAAGCTTGAAAGGGGTCTTGGTACATAACGCAAAAAAGTTTTTATCCTTTCCTATGGCCCACATAGTTGGTATGAGGTAAAGTTAGGTGAAAATGCACCTCTTGCTATCGATTACCCGCTATGATGACTGTTCATGGCAGACATGTGCAGACTTTAAAGTGATAGCTATCTTGATGATGATGATAATAAATGAGTGGCCTCTAAAAGAAGCCATACACGCAGGTTCCGGAGCCCATTGTGCCTCATATTCTGGCATTACTCTAGTTCATTGATCCGAATAAAACGGACCACGTCCTTGCTATCTGCCTTTGTTATATCTTCAGGTTCCAAAAAGTACCCTAAGGATACATACCTATGCACAGCAAAACCTTCGCATTTGCATAGTATATAGTGTGATGTCTCAAAGTCTCTCACGCATTTCCTACGTAAAGCGTCCTGTACAAGACCCATTATGCATAAATGTCTGCGCAGAATATTGTGGTCCGTAAGATAGCCCACAATCTCTTTGAGCTTAACTGTAGATACACTCAGAAGGAGCTCACTTAATTTCCGGTCAGGCCAAAATATAAAATCTTGGGCCTGCCTGGCAGTGCTTTGTTAATTCCAGATCTCAAAATGAGCCCTCGCCGTGAGCTGGGTGCTTTCATATTTGACAGTTCTAGCAGACACTCTGTAAAAGGGCTCGGGCACTATAAAATCGAGCCCCAATCACCTCTTCGCTAGAGCGTCTGACTTCTCACTGCCTCTAATATCACCATGCCCCGGTGTAACGCAAAGAAGTGTAATCGGGCAGCTGGTACATGGTCTATCCAACATCCATTGGAATTACCACGTCAATTTGGATGTGGTTTTAACCGCCCTAAGAGCTTTCAATGCTGCCGTAGTATCCGAGCAGATGTACGCATCCGTTCATCCGCGTGGCATAGTGTAAATATGCATAGCACAACCTAAGATTGCAAAGATCTCAGCCTGATAAACTCTGGCAAATCGCCCAAAGGGAATGACGAGCCTGGTTCTAGGGCCATAGGTCCCAGACCCCGTTCTGACCCCGAGTCGGGGACCGTCAATGAACCACGTCCTGCCTAGAGCCTTCGGGAGAGATCCAGTCTCTAGGTTATACCTAGTCCCATCAAGCCTCCGATATCTGGATTATATGACACTTCTCCTGCAATCCAGAAAGGATCAGTGAGTTCCCTTTGCAGGGTAGCTTGAAACACAACCCATTACAGTCCAGAGGCGGTGTGCACTCATTGAAGCTACCTCCTCCACAAACAAGTGCAGAGGGGAAAGGTCCACCAAAATCTCTAAAGCAGATTGAAGAGTCGTGCTAAACCACCCCTGTTATCATACATACCAATCTTTGCAGAGAATCCAGCCTAGCAGCCATTACCTTCACCAGACAGACACGCCACCAGACTAGTGCTGCATAAGTTATTGACGGTCTAATCACCGAGGTGTATAGCAATTTGACTCCACCTCAGTCCTATTGATCTTCGCCAGGTTCACAAGGCATTGTGGGCCTCCTTAACTTTATAATCTACATGCTTTTTCTAGCTCAGTCCAGCATCCGGAAAAACTCCTAGACACTTAACCGCTCCGGAAAGCTTCAGCTTCTTCCGAAACAAGTGGGGTTCTACCGAACTTGGAAGCTTCCACCTCCTTGTGAAGGTCACTATTCTAATCTTGTCCGGGTTAACGGACAAGTCTGTTTCTCTGCACCATTACTCTAAAGCCTGTAGGGAGCCCTGTATGAGCTCCGAAACAGTGCTCGAGAATTTTCCACTTACTTCAAGGCATATGCCATCAGCATAGCTTTGATCATAAGTTCCTCCCCTGTTTAGTCTATCCAACAGTGCATCTACCGCCAGACACCACAGGGTAGGAGGTAGAACTCGCACTTGTGGGCAACCTCGGGTCACTGTTGCCCTCACGGACATGCTCCCCACAGTCGCTACAGCCTACCGACCTTCCAAAGAGGTCATAATCCAGTCCGTTGTTACCGGACTAACTCCCTTACTCTACAGACATTTCCGAATAGTGCCTAATCTTATTATTAATAGCACCTTCGATTACCAGGAATACCACCATGGCGAGTTCTCGACACTCCAATGCCCTCCCCAGGCTCACCACGAGCTGATGGAGCACCGCACCCGTGGTTTTATCCGGCCAGTAGGAATACTGGTGAGGGTGTATGGGTTTGCCCACCTGTATGCCATTCCTCAAAAATATACCTACCAGTTGTTCCAGGGCATTTAACAGAATGGATATTAGACTGACAGGACGAAAATCCCTAGGTCTGCGGTTGGATTGCCTGCCCGGTTTAGGTATGAACACCGTTTTGGCACTTCTTCAGAGGGGAAAAGCATGCCTCGTAGCCAGACGGACCCTAAATATTCACACTAAGTGGGATGAAACGATCTCCCAGCCCTTTTGAAGGAGAGCCGGGAAGATCCCAGCCACACCTGCGCTCTTATAGGGCTCAAAAGCATAAATGGTCCATTTTAGTTTTTTAAAAGTAACAATCTCGGTAGTAACTGATCAGTTTTCCTGCGAAGGCCGGCGAGCCCTTCCAGAGTTTGGTTCTTGATTTATAATACAAGCCTCCAGGAAATGGGTCTCAAGCAACAGCCTCAAAGTCTCCCCCTCCGACTGAGTCATAGCACCGGAGGGGTGTTCTATCGAGGTCAGTCTGGCCCTAGCTCCGGAGATCCGTAATTTCTGCAAGCGAGCAGCACTCGACTGCTTCAGTGCATTATCACATAACAGCCTCCAAGATTCCTATGAGGCACTCCTGATTTCACTTTTGTATATTCTTTGAGACTCATTACATGAGTTAAAGTTTCTGATACTTATTCGCCTCATACATATTGTATAGCCTTCGTGTCTTCTTCCTGATGGGATGTAGAAAGCACTTACACCTGAATTGATGTTTGACCCGAGCCTCGTGTATGAGGGGACAACTTCTTTCATTGGAGGACACCAGAGTGTTAGTGAGACACTCCACGTAACACTCCAGGTTCTCGCATTCCTTAGCTGAGTCTGGGGTCCATTCCTCAGGCCGCCTTCCAGGTCACTTTTAAAGGAGTCCCAATTGGTCCTCTTTGGTTTGCTGTACAGGTGGTAACACAAGTAGGAACATCCCCTTAATTCGCGATCTCGAGATCTTTAGTGCTCAGATACTCATGCAGCTTCTCTCTACCGTTGATGTCCGTGTTGCCCTAAACGCTATGATGGGCGTTGGAGTCACAGCCAATCAGCAGTAGAGGTTTATATCCTTGCAACAAATCACAAGGTCTTTGAACTCCTGAGGAGGAGGTGGTTCCCCGGAGTCTTATGGGAAATAGACTGAGAAAATTACCATCTACGGGGCATTCCGCCCTCCTCATACCTCGCCAGGACTGCTGTCAGGTCTTTAGTAAGAAATCCTGGCAGGGCCCAGGTATTACCGAGTCTAGTAATGACACGTGCTCTAGGTTTTACCTCAGACGAGACGCTGAAAGTAGTAAAACCTTTAATATTCTGTCCCATGGTGCGGCCCTATCAAAGCCAGGGTTCCTATAGATGCCGACTTCTATTGCACACCTCGTTACTTTACTCAAGAGCACTCGCGATGCAGTTATACTGTGTTGCAGGTTAGCCTGAAGGAACGAAATCATCTCAGCTTACCCTGCCCCACTTAAACACCATCGCGACTAGTTCTCTTAAGATCCCGAGGTTTTCTTATGGGTTATCTGAGGGATATGAATCCCCTCTCCAATCCAAAAGTCTGCATTGAGTGTCTGGACCTCTTTTGGAGGTTCCAGAAGGGCCTAGCTCCGGCCCGATCACTGGGCCCGCAAGGTCCCTATGGCTAGACACATGCTTCCCCCGCGTTCCTAGCCAGTCGCTTAATCCATCTTCTCCTCTTCTTCTCTGCCCCATTGGCATACTTAGGCTTTATTGGCCACTTGGTCAGTACCCCAAAACATCAGATTGGATATATTTCTCAGAAGGCAGGATGTTCATCTCAACATCTTCGGGAGTCGCAGATCCTGCCACCCATGATATATCTCGCGGGTTCGGGTTCCCTACAGGGACTCCAGCCTCCACGCTTAGCTTTATAAATAGTCCGAGGTTTCTAAAAGGGGCGTCCGGTTTTAGTATAAGTCCTGCTTCACTATCTTTCTGGGAGTTGCAGTTCATGTATCCCTTTCCTTAATCTCGACGGCAAAGTCCTCTTTCGAGGACCCAGTCGCCTCAATTTCGGCTTTAGTTTTCTCGGGGTCTCCTAACACAGAGCCCTCCGGTTTACTGAAACTTTGATCTTCGATAGTTCCCACGGTTAGTTAGAAATAACTCGGGTCTGCCCAGACAGAGCCCTGCATACCTAGGTAAGATCACATACTCTTAGAGGTCGTCAGGTATCTCGGAGCTTCCATCTGCGACACATCTACTCATGTGCCATGCACCACATCGGCACGGATCGCGTAACACCTTAGAATTGAGGAGCTGGTTCGCGGTCTCCTATTCATTATTCAGAGACAGGCCTGATTCAGCGTGTCAGTAATCAACCGACGCCGCCGATCAGGTGCCGGCTTTTCACCACCTGCCGACGTGTTTGGAGCCCGCTCAAGGTCCAGCGTTAGGCGCTTACGGGCTGTTAAATCACTCCAGAGGCCCCCGTTGTGAAGATAGCTAACTTAAAACTTGGTTATACAAGTTTTTGATGTTTCTTGTGCATGCGGGATAGCAGAGATAGAAGCAATAATTATATTATAAAAAGTCGGCCAAAGTGAGTCATTCAATCCAGGACAGGCAAATGCTTCCATGAACCACTTTGTAAGTGCTGTAAATCTTATTACATTCATTATACTTCAAACCAGGTTTGATTAAGAATTTTTTGGAAGCAATGGATCGAGACGAGCCTGTATGTCTCTTCTTGAAAACCAAGTTCCAAAAGATGAGTGAAGCGAAACTAAAAGAATGAATATTTATTGACCCTCAAATTAGGGAACTTATGAAAGATTCACAGTTTGAAAGCCCGTTAAATATGCTACATGGTTCTCTTTCAAAAACATTGTCATATATTTTCTAGAAGACTACAGGTTTCAACATTACACAGAACTTGTTAGTCAGCTGTTTGTGAACTACAAAGTCATGGTATGTAATTTATGTTTGATTTCTTGCCCGAGAACCTCAACGGTATCAGTGAAGAACATGGTGAGCGTTTTCAGCGGGACATCCCTAATATGGAAAGACATGCCAGGAAAGACTCCAGATTTGTTGGCAGGCTACTGTGGGATACTCAAGAAAGATGATGCTCAAGCAATGTGCAGTCGAAAGTCTACTTCATATATATTTTAGGCATGTAAAAGATATTCTAGGTAAGGTGTTACGTATATTAACATGTATAAATACGAGAAATGCCATTCATTACTCAAAAAGAGATTTGAAATTAGCACAAAAACTGAGTAAGAATCACCATTTTACGCTTTTAACATTAATAAACTTAAATTTGTTGATCAGTGTTATTATGCAATGATGCCCTTCCATTTGGGCAAACACAATCGTTTGGTCTGTAATATACAGCTAAAGAGTTTAACTAAATCATCCCCAAAAACTTTTCAACTTTGTCTTACTCACGTGGAATGCCATTATATTCCTTCTTTCAATTCTTCAAATAATTCTATCTTGGTAATGGGTTGCTCTAAGGCATGACTCTCTTCAAAGGTGTATGGGGGCGGAGATGAACGTACAAGTTTTCTAAAAGAAATTCTTCCCCCACAGGCACACTGAACAATGTAGGTGAATAACACAAGATGGCATACAAATTCCGTGCTGGGTCGTCGCCACATGTACATCCTAAAAGAGCTGTACAATCGGATTACACAATGTTAACAGATGATGTAAAGCTACCTTCTGGTTGAGGGCTACCTTCTTGTCTCTAATACTAAGTTAGATATCTTCCATTCTTATATGATAAATGGTGAGAATTTTAAGTCCGAGTTGGCGCAGTCGTCTACATGCTTCTGGCGATAGGTGGTGGTAACCTTTTAATTTATGTATGCAGCGAAAATAAATCCTATTAAAATGTTCACCTCTGCACTTTATATAAAACTGATAAAAAGGAAATACCCCTCGGTTTAATTAGGCGTTGCCACCATTCTCAATCGTTGTGGGAAGATTTCAAATGCAATTTCCGAATCATCCAGGCTGCTTCAAATTGGTCAACGACAATGAAAATGATGCCATAAGTTATTATTCAGTTACAAATAAGAATGGAATGAAGGACAAATTAAAGGCTAAATGTAGTCTAACTGGCTCATGGTTGCTAAATGCTACTGGTATATGATCGACTGATCGTTTTTTTTTCAAGACTTCAACATATTACTAGGGCGGCATTGCCCCCCTGGCGTCTGTTGAGGGCAAGGCACGGGTAAAATCTTCAGCAAGAATATAAGATTGCGGCAATGTAAGAGTTCCATTCAAATAGCTACTTTGGTTTTATTTTAGCAAAACTGCCAATTAAGTTAAAGAGTTTCTTTTACAATAGTTTGAAGCTACAAGCGCTGTTTCATTTTTCAACAAAATTGCCCGCTACTGTCAGACATTAATCAGAGCAATAAGCTTGGAAGTTCTAGTGTTATTAAATTCTGTCGCCTGCGACATAAGCCAAACTGTAATAATGGACTATATCTCTCTAGGTGCCAAAATAAAACTGTTTGGAGGGTGACCATACCCTTCCACTTGAATTTTTTCAGTTCGGCTACAGTACGCTGCACAGTGTGTAGGTGGACTTTGTCGTGTAGAAAAACCACTCCAGAGCTTAATATGCTTCGGCATTTGTTTTACGCTCAGTAGTGATAGAGGCTCTTCTACGCAAAACTTCCACAAGTAAAACACTCCTTTGTCTCAGAGGACAGTTGCCAAAAGTTTTCTAACGGAAATGTTTTCAGACATTTAGTCCGTTTTGGTAGTTCAGAATAGTCCCATAATATTGACTGATCTTTTTGTTTCTGTGCTCACATATCGGGCCCAGTCTTTTCTCCTGTCGCAATTTTATTCATAAATGTGTCACTTTCTGTTTCGTAGTGTTCTAGAAAGGATAGTGCCGATCCCGTCAAATCTTACTTGTGTCGTTCACAAAGAAAGTTATGTACCTATACCCATTGAAGAAAAAAATTCCGGTAGCCTAAGTCTTTCGCAAACATTTCGTAAAGCAGAGGACGAAAAACCTGAGGAAACTGATCAGAAAGCTCCGAAACGGTGAATCGGCGGTTTCCTCTACCCTTTTCGTAAACCATTCCAACCAGTTCTTTCCTCCTCGTGGACATGTTTCTTCCAGGTTTAAACCTGCGACACCATTGTCTTACATGGCCTTCAGTCATATTTGGCCCATAAACTTCACAAAGTCTTAATGGATTCTAGCCGCAGCTTTTTTACGCAAGAGATATTATCGCAGAACGTATCTCACACGCGGCGGAGTTCTCGGTTGCAGCACAAATTTTGAAAAAAGTGCAGTACATCGAATAATAGCTGCGTGACTTCCACATTATTACTGCACGAAGCGTATTGAAGCAACCTACGCAACTGTGTATTCATAACCTTGTACGGTGATTACTGTGATTTATCCAGATGAATGGGATCACGCGCTTGTTCCCCAGTATAATCTATACCTTCATGACAAAGTCTAGCTTCAATTTTCATATACTAAGTCACATTTCCTTGTGGAGCATACCTTCGTTGCCTAGGATCACGATTCACTTCCGGTGTTTTCAGTAATTGTATTCCTTTATGCGCTTTTTTAATCTACAAGTTGGTCCGTAGGAGAGGTGAATGACCTTTTGTCACCTTGTATGACTACCGCATTGCAACCCCTGTCCTTCACATCGGCAGGCTCGTCTTTTTCAACTGTATCAGAGTGAAATCTGCAGAGGTCTTCTCCCCCCTTCCGAGTATTATGGGCATGTCGGGCAGAGGTGCCTATGCGTGGCAGTACATTCCGTCCTATTTATTTATCCCAAACGGCTCAGTTATCATCCCCCTTGGTATCGAGAATGCATATTTTGCTACTTAATTTAGGAGACTGAAAACCGCCCTCAGGTATACCTATCTGCACGTTACTAAAGCGGACAAAGAAACTAAAATTCATATGAGTGACCGCCAACCGTCGAGTCGTTGGCGCGATGTTGTCATATCTCAGGGGCTGACAAGCGAAGAGAGTGTAGATAACTCAGACCCTCTGTCACTTATCTGAGAACAGAGTTTTGCCCAACTTGCTTATAGTTACCCTAAACACTTATCTTACGCTACTTATTCCACTCATGTGCCACACTATCGTAAATGGACAACTGATACAGAACGTACTACTTATATAATTTTGAGGTAAACCTTTGTCGCAAACCAAAATGCCTCGAGGGACTGCGTTTTGACAGAAATGCGAGACGTAACTAGAAATAAACGTCATAAAAATACGAATATGTGGCACAAGGTTTTAAAAAGGAAGTGTTCGTAGTTGGGGAAAAAGTGAAGATCATAAAAACCATCCTAAGAAATTGTGGAGGAAATCCGGCACCGCAAACCTATTAAAGTAGGCACAAATTGTGAATATATAAGGAATAGTATTATATTTTACTGCTCTTAATTTCGAAATGTGACAGTTCAGCATTCCATATATTTTCCATAAACTGTATTGCTTAATGAACATCAGTTCAGGATTTATAATAAAGCATAATTGTTAAGAAACATAACTTATCAAGTTAAAGTAGTTCATTTTCCTAGTGTGTACTATTTTAAATGCGGAGTATAGGACGTTCAAGTTGCATCGCACATTCGACTGCGCTCGCCCTTGTTAGCGGTAAATAATGCACCACTTACCGATAAAATATTTGCTTATTCATACGAAAAAGTATTATGTTAGACCTTAATTGCAATTTTAAAGAGAACTTGTAATATATAAAATATATTACTAACAAATGAACACTCCTGTTTTACATAAACCTTCCACACCTCAAATTCAAAATTAGACTGCATGAATAAAAGAGCACAAACGAATACCTGTAACATCAAGTTATAGCTTTACATTATGTGGGCATATTTACTGCACATATTTATACCTACTTCTATGCATTTAATCTAGAAGAATACCTCTGCTTTGTTATGACTCTTTCTGGCGATTGTAAGGCATCTGCCAATATATGTAGATGCTCCGTTTTTAATGGAGCATCTACGGATGGAAACGCAATTTACGGGTATTGGAAACACAATTTCCATTTCTCTTTAAGAGGATGCGAAAAGCACATCCTTAAATAAATTGCACTGGGCGGCTCGGATAGATACTAAGCAGTAGGTTGGGTGGCCTACTTGTGCAGGGGCTTTCTCTCCTCGGAAGTGGGTATTACTGCGCAGCTGCAACACGTAGCTCCTGGCAGACACAATACACCCAATCTTGGAAACTATGTAACTCGCTCTCCGTTGTTTATGATTAGTTCCTCACTGTGTTATCATGCAGCGGCCATGCTACAGAAACAATCATCAGTTGATATGTTGCTAGTGCTGTATGGTCGATTGCATACATCAAATCGACCACTAAGCATTCAACTTTAAGACCCTGGGATTGTAAATACTATAAGAGAAGTTGTTGCCGCAAATCCTAATACTAGCTGCAGAGATGTTACGCATGAGCTGCAATTCCATCGTGTGAGACTGGATAAAACAAGACTTTCGATGGTACCCGTAGAAACAACATACCACACAGCGGCAGCGTCGTGTTGATCCCATCCAACTTGAAGCGTTTTGCGACTGGATATCTAATCAGATAGTATCATGTTTTCAATGAAGTACTATGGGGTATCTGAATTACGTTAACAAAAATTAATTAAATTTCTTTTTATCTCTAATTTATATAGTTTTATAAAACGTATGCTTTTACTGTAAAATTAGTATCTCCACAACAGCTTAAATGTTGTACTTTATATGAGCTATTCAGGTACCATAAAATAATACACACAATGGCAACCTACATTACCAAGACTAATAAGTATGCCTTTACATTACAGTATTACATAAGAATGTGTTAATTTTTGTTTTTTAATTTTAGGTTGATATACAACATTTTGGCAATGATCAGCTTTTAAGAACCCATTTATGGACAGATAAACGTGTGTTAGGGAATGATGGCAATATTAGCTACCAAATCGAGTATCACTATACCGACGCAAACCCTCATTACCGTAAAGCAGTGCACGTCCATAGTCGTTTCACTGTGTACACCTGGATGGACATAGTTAACGACAAAATATATAAGAAGAGAAAGTCACTACCGCGAGATATTCTGTGCCTTTGGAAGCAAATTCGGATTTTTTTGTTAGAGGATGTACCGCTAGACATGCCACGAGGCATACTCTTTCAAAAGGATGGCCATACCGCACACAAGGCAGACCACACCCTTTGGATACTGGATAGGAACACCTCGGTCGAGGGAATGGCCTGCATAGCCCGTTGCAAGAGTGGTTCCTTGATCTCCAAGAACTATTATCTCTTGGGCTGCTGAGAGATCTACTTATCCGGAATTACCTAATGACAGAAATCATATTCGCACAGCAAGCGAAACTGTAACACCCGGGTACCTCTGGTTCCTGAGGTCGCGGGTTAAAATCCGGCGGAGGCGATGGATATTTTTCGGCATAAAAATCCTTAGCATGACTTCCTTCGGAAGGTAAGTAAAGCCGATGGTCCCGTGTGGTAGATTTACGACACGTAAAAGCACCTCAAGCCTGATAGAGGCCTCTGAGCAAAATTTCCGGTCTCTCACGTCCAATATAGGATGGGACGCCAAGGATCATGGTAGTTTAAGAGCATCCATAAATAAAAAAATACACCTGCAATGTTGCCCAGGGTACGGGAAGGGCTAGTAAGGAGAGTCGCACTGTGCGCAGAGGGGTACGGCTTTTATTTCTAACATCTTATTTGAGTTTCCAGTACATCACAATGGAAACCCTTGCAGCGACCGGGGAGTAGACCATCAAACCTACTGTTCAGTGTCTATCCGAGCCAACCAGTACGTAGTGCCTCAAAACGCGTCGACTTAAAAGCAAATCTCGATTCCTGAGAAAGGTTTTTACCATGGCAACGGGGTAATTTCCAGTGGTCCCTCAGAGAAAGTGCACGAGCTGCAGAAAAATGTAATAGTTCAACAGATTCTTTTTTCACCACGGAAACTGGTCTTGAGAAAATGAGTGTATTGAGGGTAAAATACCTACCCTGCTCAGTTGTAGTTGCATTACCACGTTTGCCAACTTTTGCTTCCGCATTGGAATTAAATATTGTAAGTATGGAACAAGAGAAAACAAAAAAAAAACCCAGTCTAGAAAATATATTCATAATTGGCACGATGTGTGCATTGTGAAACAACCGCATACTATCGGAAAGGCAAGAAGGCAGAGTTCACAACCATGGAAGGTGAGCGACTAATATGATTTACCAGCGTTTAAGTTCGCTATTGAACCCAAATGGCTGATCAGAAGCAAAACAAGCTAGTTCAACAAGTATGTGATGTCCTCACACTGGCAACCCTAAAAAGGTTAAGTGCATAAAATACTTACACTCCATTTGGTTTAATTTTATGTTTAGCAGGAAACTCAACAGTGATAATGACGAGCTTTCATTTAGTCCTTTGAGGAGTAGTGAATTTAACTACAATATCCATTATAGATCATATAGTTTTGCCTGATGCTACCTCAATATGTGTTCAGATAAATACATCTTACCCTTACACTGTAGAAAAGGGTATATTTGAAATTTTCGTTCAATTAAAAGCTCTTCGAGGAAGTCTGACACGATACTGCAGCTGATACTCTTCCTCTGGTATCCTCAATCTCCTTGACGAATAAGTAGAAGGTGAGTTTGAACGTTTCTTAAATTTATATCGTTTCAGCTCATTCACAAATGTATATATAATTAACTTTTCTGTGTAAGAAAGTAAAATTATTCATAAACAGAATTTTTTCAAACATTTTCTGCTAAAGTAGCATCGATATAGCTAGTATCCATGCCTATGGCCGGTGCTAATTTGTGTGATTCACGGAAGAGAACCCAAACTGTGATTCATGTCTAGAAAACGTTGGTTCCCTTTAAAATAACAGCTTTTTAATGATGTGGCATGTCCACAGATGATAATAATGTTAAGACGCTCTCTGGACACCGAAGCACGGCAGTTTGTCTGTGAGTAGGGGCGAATCAGGGGAAATAGTGTCAAGGAGGGGATAGCGTTACTGACGCCGAGGTGGCGTGGCTTCTTGTATCATTCAGTGAGTAGGCTTCGAGTGGGACAGACGGGAAACTGCTTAAGCACGATGTCCTCGTCGGCAGGCAATGGGCAAAGATATGTGAGTATTTAATTTCATTTAATAAACGGTGTTCCATCCATATCTGGAAATCTTAATTATGGTAGAATAGAATCCTTTCCTCTCCCTTAAGCCAGGCATTGTATTGGTATAGCAATTATTTTGGGAATTAACTTAGCTGCGTCCTCGTCGTTGCCTCGTAATTTGAAGTTCTTTGTTTGATTTAACGATCCCTCTCGCAACCGAGTAGCTCCCCTCTGTAGTTGAATAATAATATAAAGTGAGGCATACGACAATTGGTGAGGCGCCAGGTATAATTGAATTTGTTGTGAGATTTTTAAGTGTAAAATTTTTTTCCCCTCTGAAATGTAACGGTTTGTGGTCCTCCACGTGGTTGCGAAAAATCTAAATTTGTTTCTGGCTTAAGGGTAAGCATTTTTATGCTTTAATTTGTGATTCTCTTATTCTAAATTTTGTTACTATCATATCTGAAAGTCTGGTTTCGAAATTTTAATTTTGAGCTCATTTTTGCATTTTTCCCATTGTTTGCCGGCGTGACGCTAAAACTTCTGACTCCATTTTCCCCTTGTTTTGGCTTCATTTCCTTTAACTTGTATTGCTCTGCTAAGTGGTTATTTCAAAAATGTTTTTGTGAAAGTTGAGTTGTGAAACGAGTGAGATAACGAGCGAGATATTTGTAGCTTTGAAAATGTGCTCGTCATGTTTTGGCCATCTAGGTGAAAATCTTGTTTTCTGGGCTTATTAGCAGTGGTTCTGGATTGTGATTTCTAGCTGTTTACTATACTTTTCTGGGACATTTCTCGTGTAACTTTTATGTACGCACGTGTGTTATGTAATTCCCGCGTGGTCATGCATTTCAGCAATAATTCTAGCTTGTGAAACCAGTCTTCATCAACACGTGTTTTGGCGCGTTTATTTGCGTGTGTATATCAGGTCAGATACATTTGTTTTAAGAAAAATAAGGAAGGAATTTTTGTGTGCTACGTATAAATTGCAAGTCTGTATTCTGCTCCTTTTGAGATAATGTTAGCGGTGGTCACAGTAGGTGTGACGTGCTTTTTTTAACTTCCAGTTCGAGGTTTCTCACTGAAGCTATCATTTTGTTTTCTTCCATGTGTTCATTCTGATTAAAAATCTTGGTATTGTGTCCAGGTGGCTTGTGTAGACGTGTGTTAGTATAATTTTCTGATATTTCGCCGCGGGCGCCTAATTGTATTCTTTCTGGAACTGTTTTATTTGGCTATGTTCTGATCTTGCTACTTACATTCATGTGATGCTCTAAGTGTTTAGTTTGGTGTAATCTGTATCGCTTTGTCATACTGTTTATTTACTGGTTATCTTTTGTGCTGCAATCATGCCTAAGCGACGTACTGCACAGAAATCTGATATAGCAATTGCTCCAGTTAGCGAGCACACTGAAGTAGAATCTATGTTCAGTGTTAGTACGCCTGTTGTTACTCAGTTACTAGCGATGTCTATTCCGCCCGGCGTGGCCAGTGCAACGCAGTCAGCTGTCTGTCGCTCGGTCATTGACCCCTCTCACTTTGAGAACTCCAGCAAGTTGTCGGCGTATGAGTTACTTTAGAATTTTGAAATGTTCGCTACTACTGCTAATGGCCGCTCTGAGAAAATGATAATGATAATTTTGCTTCACCGTTGCCAAGTTTGGTTTATTTAATTCCGCAATGTATATTTTTAGGGGAAAATCTTTCGCAGTTACTCATGTAAGTAAAAGTTTCAGGAGCTACTACCAGCCTTGCGAGTGTCTTCACCTAATTAGGTTTGATGTGCCTTCTAATATGGACCGGTACGATGTGGATGTTGATGAACCAGCTGTACGTGTGTTACCAGATTTTGGAAAATTTGCACTGGAATCTTGTGGTAAACGAGTAAGAGAAAAGAAAAAAACCATAACCTGTAAGTATGTAAACATTGTGAGTGCTAAAGTTTGGACGAATGAAACAGTTTCACGACTCACACAGGTATGCTAAATTTATTGTTTCACTGACTGATGCTTAATTAAGCTTTGCTTTTCAGGAATAATGTGCTATGAATGTCTCTGCTAAATTAAAAGTGTGTTATTATTGTGGGTGTAACTTAAATTTTAAATTATGTTATGGGAACTGCAAATCATTTGTTTTGTTGTATTATGCTGCAGGAATGTGTTTCGTGTGTACTATGTGCTTAATTGAGCTTTCATTTTCAGGAATGTTCTGTGACAATATTGTTTTGAGTAATGATGTGATGTTGTTTTGTTGCATTCGATTTGATTTGATATGATTTGATTTGACTCGATTTGATTTTGGGTTTCATAATGATGCTGTGATCTTTATTTGCAGAAAAATTGTTGCATGAATAGTGTGTGTATTTGAGGTTATGTGAGAAATAAGAGTTGAGATTTGCCTCGGTGGATGTGCGTAAGAGTAACCCCGACGGTGGTAATGTGACAGATGAGATGAGGAGAGATGAGAAGAGATGAGATGATGTCAGCTTCGGTGGAAGTGCCAAAGAGTAACCCCGACAGTTGTATGAATGTGTTGATTTTTCAGGAGGGCTACATGTACCTGGAAAGTTGATGTGATGTGATGATTTCAGAGATTTTGGCTTATTGGTGTTGCTGTAACGTGCCCAGTATAGCGTGTGTGATGAATTCACACGAGAGATTAAATGGATGGAAGTGAATGTATTGTGAATATTTTTTTTTCTTTTCCTGTTTATGCAACAAGTTTATTACCATCTTAGATAGCAAATTTTAATACCAACTGGTTTCCAGCTTAATTTTGATTTGGAGGATGTGGATGCAACAGTATAATGTCATGTTATTTGTGTCATTCCTGAAATATTAATGTGATTTCTTGAAGTTTATGCCTATGTTAGATGTTTTGAATTTACAGCATGTTAAATGAGACACGTCAGTGAAGATGTTTTGTTTTGAAGAGAAAATTGAAAGTTGAGATAAAGATGTTAATGACTGAAGCAATGATGATGATTGAAATACTGATGATTATGATTGAGATTGAGTTGATGATCATAATGAGATGAGGAAGATAGTACTGTGGACGAGAAACTGTATTAGTGACAAGAGTAGGTCAATAGTAGTTGAAAGCATGTCACGTGGCGTAGTTTGGAGATGTATTGTGGATGTAGTTTGTAGTGATGCATACACTAGTTTGAGTAGATAGTTAAGTGAGTGTTGTGTGTAATTTGGGCCATGGTCAGTGTGAATGAGTTCATTTCATTGTCATGTGTGATTGTCTTGTAAGTGCACTTATTTTCTTTTGTTAGTGATACCAGCTGGTCATTGAGATTTAATATTGGGATCCCAAATAAGGTTATGTTTTTTTTTCTGTCATGTTCATGTATTCTGAGTCTGTTTTACTGTTTTATTTGGATTGTGAAGCATTGTGAGTTAAATTTTGAATGGCAACTCTATAATATCTAGTTCTTATGCCAATTTGTACTTATTTTTTCTCTTTCTTTGCCCATGTCAAAAGAATTTTAGTGCAAACTTTTCAACCTTTAAAATATTTAATTGTACATGACATACCGTTCTTTTTATGTGTGATTGTTTGTTGGAGCACCCTGTTTATTGTTTGGTGGTTTTGTTCTAGTATTTTGCTGTGGCGGAGATCGAGAACATCCAGGAGCATCCCCGTGGCACACCAGAAGTCAAGAAACACCACAGGGAAGCTGTCGGGCAGCCACTACACTGCCGTGGCATAAGGAGCCACCATGTCGGGGGGCAGTCCAAGCCAGCGACTGCCCACCCTGCTGTCATCACCAGAGACCTGCAGTGATAATTCTACACCAGGACAAATCGTCGTTGTGGGCACTGTATAAAATCACCCACAAACAGTTCCAGCAGACCATCGATATTTTGTGCAGTGTAGTGTGCCTGTGAACTGAGGCAGCGTGGTGTGTGCGTGTGCGGGGTGCTCAAGTATAAGTGCATTAACAATATTAGTCGACAGCACTTAAGTTTCTCGTGACTCCACATCGCCCAGTAACATTGTGTCGTCGTCTGGGTGCTCATCACACATGTATATTATTCTGTTATATTTTGGTTCATCACACATGTGTATTTCATTTTTGTATGTCATTTTTTTGTTATTTTCATGTTTCTTATTATATTTATTTTCCTTGTGTCGACGAGGGCGTCGACTTCGGTGGCCATGGGGAGATGTGGCATGTGCACAGATGATAATAATGTTAAGACGCTCTCTGGACACCGAAGCACGGCAGTTTGTCTGTGAGTAGGGGCGAATCAGGGGAAATAGTGTCAAGGAGGGGATAGCGTTACTGACGCCGAGGTGGCGTGGCTTCTTGTATCATTCAGTGAGTAGGCTTCGAGTGGGACAGACGGGAAACTGCTTAAGCACGATGTCCTCGTCGGCAGGCAATGGGCAAAGATATGTGAGTATTTAATTTCATTTAATAAACGGTGTTCCATCCATATCTGGAAATCTTAATTATGGTAGAATAGAATCCTTTCCTCTCCCTTAAGCCAGGCATTGTATTGGTATAGCAATTATTTTGGGAATTAACTTAGCTGCGTCCTCGTCGTTGCCTCGTAATTTGAAGTTCTTTGTTTGATTTAACGATCCCTCTCGCAACCGAGTAGCTCCCCTCTGTAGTTGAATAATAATATAAAGTGAGGCATACGACAATATCCACACTAAAAACCCAACTCGCGGTGGCTTACATTATTTCAAATTACAAGTCTATTTGTTTGATTTTTTAACATGTGTCAATAACTAAAGTACTTGCGCACTAACAACGTTTATAGGTTTTGTTAAGTCTTTATTGGGTTCAAATTACTGGAATTCTTATAATATAAGATGTGTAATTCATTAGAAACTTTGGCACACCCTTAAGCAAATTTTGATTTAGATTTTGTACAACAAGGCACACATATTTCCAAAAGAGATGACGCAAAAATAATTAAGAATAAATTATTACAATAATTAATAATTATTCCTCTTACTGCTACGTATAGGTGTACTTTGAATTGTAGAATTAATGTCTGTTTGTTTTCGTGTGCTAATCTGTTAATATGTTTGTTATTTCATCTCATAAAACTATTAATAAACGCTTTCCATGTTCTTAACATGCAATTTATATAAAAACTACATGATTTAAGCGACTGCTTCCGTACCTAGTGCTTGATGATAATTTTCTTGTGCGCGAAATTTCTATTGTTTTCTATTTGAACTCCCTTATTCGTATACACATATTTTATTACTTTATCGGGTAATTGGAATAACCTCGTTCTGTAGAAATATTTCAACACTTTTAGCAAAAGATTATGTCAACGGATTATTTGAGATTAAATGAACGACAACAGCTGCATTTCTAAGCTGAATTATTTTCATCTATACATTCCTTTAAAATACATACATTTCCTGTGGTGAATATTCCTGTCCTAATTTTACCTCTTCTTCGGATAAAATAATGCCTAAAATGCAGTTTAACTTCTTTCTTTTGGCATTCACTTTATAGATGCTCTTCGGAACGCTGTCAGTTTTCTAGTATATAATGAATATTTGTTATGCGTGCCAATTGCATTATAGTATTCAGCTTTCCTTGAAACAATGTGTGTGTGTATGTGTGTGTGTGCAGAATTCAGAATTCAAAACTCTGCATGGATTCCCTGAGAAAGTCACAGACAAAGAAAAGCTAGACTCCGTGAAAGCGGAATACACTATCGGTAGTCGAGCTGCTAGACTCCGTTTTCGGTCACATTCATCATTTATTTACGCATAGCAGCACTACTTATTGTAAACAAAAGCATCGCAAAAAAACTAATTCTATAGATTCGAGGAAGCTATGAGCCCACAATAGCATAGCAGAGAATAAAATAGGAAATCTAAACGCAAACAGAGTAGAACTTAACTCTTAACCCGAAACATCGGTCTTTCAGACCCATCGGTCATTTTAAAGGTCGAATGTGGTAGCAATGCAAAAAATCGCGATCTCCCTTTCTCATTATCTTCGTTTTAATACATGTCACGTGTAAAGCAACATTCGACAATCAGTTTGACTTTGTCAGTCTAGCGATAAAGTGTATTGTTTAGACGTGAGCACGAAATTGGGTACCTGGAATACCACATGTTTCACATTACGTGTAATAATTAGGTAAGAAAAATAGAGCGCATGTTTATAATTAATACATATTTTGCTTTCAATTGCTTTTTCCGATTTTATTTTATAGCATTCTATTATATGCATGAATTTCGGTTATGTTTCAGCTATAATATGGAGCGACTTTCTCAGAGGAGTCTGCAGCTCATCGAAATCTTGAAGCTTGGGTCCAGGAGCAGTTAGGTGAAGAGGAAGATAGAAACGACGAGTAGTAGAATATAGTAGAAATATGTGCGTCGATTGTGCAAAACTGCTATGATTTATTACTTTCCACATTTTCAGTTGATTTGATTATTAGCTTCGCTTACAGTTTCTGCAATGTTTAATTTATATTAATGAATATCGTGGCTGTTGTAATAATATAAACCATCATTTCAGGGTTGATAATGAATGACTGCACATACCCACAATATTTTGTGTTCAGTTTAAATGATATAAACAACAAAGTCTTCATACGGGATGAATGGTATTAAGTTTACTTATAATAGGAATTAACCGGCTATTTACTTAATTTTTGTCAACTAATGTGGAGTTATGTGATAAATACATTACGAGGTCTAACAGACCGCATGTTTCTAGTTGCACATTTGAGAGATATTTCAGGTTAAGGGTTAAATTAAGAATATGCTTGTAACATTGATTACTTGATCCATACACTTTTACTATTATGATAAAAAGTTCCAAAACTTCCATTTTTGTTATATTACGATTGTATAGTTCGGAATACAACTGAACTTCCCCATTTCATTCATTCGGAATTACAGACTAATGCATCATGTGAATCAATAGCTTCAATAAAATTATATACGTCATATTCCAAAGGTTTATTAAGGATTCTATAATTAGACAAACAGGCAGTAAAATACGGAACTAGTGTTCCCTATTCTGCAAACTAAACATTAATGGTGCTTCGGACTAAAAATTGAACATCCAGAGTTAATGCGTTCTACGTTTCCCATATTACAGGTGCACAGGTATCGACACTCATTTATAATGAAGTTTACGTGTCCCAATGGTAAACTTGAGGCCACTCACAGAACTAACATAAACAGCTGCTCACGACAAAAAAGGTAGAGCAGGGAATGCATCATCATGTGACAGACACAATGTGACAGAGCTCACCTCTGCCTATTCCCACTAGACGACCCTGTACTATGAGAGCAATGATAGAACTCAGAGCTTCTACTCACTGTTCTTTCGGATAAAGACTTCCATAATGACACTGTAAAACAAATGCAGTGACTTTAAAATTTTAATAAAATATATCAACTTATACAATGATAAACGACAAAGATTAAACATACAAAAAGAACGAAAGAAGAAAACAATTGCGAAAAACCTAACAAGTATTCTTAGATCCATCTACAAGGGAGTAGCGCATACGAAGGTCCCCTGGTCAAATCTCAGTTATCATGAGTATGTAAATAAAGTTTGTTTCGGGATTTCCCTTAGCCTGGGAAGACAATTATCACGGTAGATTAAGATTTCATTTGAGCTTCGTTTTACCCATTCCATTTATTCACCGTCCGATATGACCTACCAAGTTTGAGAACGATAAGTTTACACATTTAAAGAAAAAGTATTATCAAAGTTGTTCCTAGTTTAAGTATGTTACAACTTTGCATTTATATGATCTTGGAGAAATTAAGACTCTAAAGGGGTTCAGAATGAAAGGTAACGCAACAACTTGTATTATTAGAAAAAGTTAAACTATAGAAGCAACTAACTGCAAGTAATAAACTATTCTTAACTTTCGGAAATGACGAACAAATAGGAAAACATACAGAAACTAATATTCATTAGGTAGAATGGCTTTTACTTGAATAATAACTTTTGTCCCCTTCCCTCTCTCTTTTCTCTCTCTCTCTCTCTCTCGTTCTTTGAGATATAAGAGTAGAATTTGTATAGCAGTCAGCTTGCTGCAGCCTCAGTCGTTTTAATGTGCTGCAATAACCTTTAGTTTTATTCTGGAGGACGATCTGCGCAAGTGGGTTTGTAAGGACATGCCTGACACAGAGTGAAATGGTGATACATGAGAAAGGGTGAATACGAGGAGTGAAGGTCGAGAGAGCAGGGGTTGAAGGTGCTCGAGGATAGTTCTGGGAACAGTTTATCGTTCATTGGAAGTAGATGGCAGTGTATGCGCGTATGCACGTTCGTTGTGCGGGCATGTACGATGTAAATTAAGAGCTTTCTGTGTCGAATGCATCTAAGCCTACCCTAACCTAGACCGTACTCTCGTCAACCATTCTATCCTCTTATCACGTAACATAAAATAGACTTTATCCATGTTAACCTGAATTACCTTAACCTAAACCCCTCTCTCATCTCCTACTCTATCCTGCCATTATCCCAACATAACCTAGACTTTACCCATTCCAGCGTAACTTATCTTGTCGTAACCTAGGTTAATCTAACCTTACATTATTACAGAAATTATATTACTTACAGTAACGGCATTAATTACAACAATCGCATTAAGTGCAATAATTACATTAAGTACATAATTCTACACCAAGCCAGGCTAACCTACTCTACTTTAACCTAGACCGTCCTCTCATCATCTATTCTATCCTGTCATCGACTAACCTAACTGGTGCTAACCAGGCTAACCTAACCTATACCAACCTGTAGTCATCTTATGTAACCAAACCTAGACTTCACCCCATGTAGACCTAACCTCAGGCATCTCTCTCGTTTCACAGCCATTTTGCAATGTTTCACGCCCATTTTCTGTCGTTTCACACCCATTTTCTGTCGTTTAACAATGCGTCATCGTGTTTTATAGTCATTTTGGGCAGTTTTATGGGTATTTGGGCACCTTCAAGTCAGTTTGTGGCACGGTAGAAGTATTTCAGGCACTATTAATTTAGTTTATACGTCGTGCGTTTTATGCGCTGTACCTCCTGGGGAATGTGAGTCCTCGGTCCGGGTGAGCGTTAAGGAGGGAAGGCTCTGGCCCAGTTGGGCTGATTTCGTTTTGTAGTTACGTATAAAGTTGATCGTTATATAAATAGTTGGAGTTGTGAGATGGACGCCTCTCCTCTCCTATCTGAACTTGAAACCAGCACTAGAAGTTACTCCTAGCTGCAGAATTAACGACTTTAATTTTTTATTCCTACTTTTCTTTTTTCATCAGGCGTTTGCTAGGTGTATGCGAGTGATAGTTGAGTAAAATTCCATTTTCTGCTGGTAGTCTCGGGATAATCAATACATTAAGGTATGTACCTCATTCTCTTATGTGGGGCTCGCAACGCTGTAAGGTGCACAAGCATATGTAGATATTTCATAATCTACTATCAATCTTTTATCATATGAAGCGTTATAGCTACGTATTTTGCCGACTTCTACAGACGAAAGAATCGAATTCATCATAGTCCTTATGATTTCATTACTTCTAGAACAATTCTAATAGCCCTCAAATGTAATGTGCTGCTTAATAACGATATATTTTATGCATTTAGTCTCTTTTAGCATAGTAGCATGGATATGAAGCACATAAATCTGGGATAGCAGTTCGACAAAGCGTTGCATGACTTTTTCTTCCGTTGGCTTTATCTTTAAGCTTTTAAAACATTTTTTGTTTTGCGTAGAGTGACGTATATAGTTTTAGGGCAATCAGCTGTATCTAGATGTTCAAGTAAACCTAATTTGTCCTGGTATACATCCTTAGTTGTAACACGATGGGTAAAGGAACCTGTGTCCATAAGTTTCAGCTTTTCAGCACCGTAGTTTGGAAGTAACACTATAGTTGTAGTGGCATAGTAGTATCTTAGAGATGCCTAGAACCCCCTTTTCCGTTGTATATAGGCTTGTTAAACACCTTTCTCGTGAAGCCATATGTACAGCGGCCAGATTAGTTGCATATATTACTCTGTCGCTGAATGTAGGTTTATCAATAAAGTTTTCCAGAGTTTTCTTACTCGTGACAAGTCGTATATCAATACGATTCCGCAGATTCCCCATGGTTTTTCCGAACATCGCATTACTTAAAAGTTTGCGTAGATCCTTCTCAAAATTATTTATGGCCTGTTGTCACGGTGGTTATTGAATTCAATGTGAGGTTTTAACCATCGCTACTGTCGGAATTGTAACGCACGATGGATTTTCCTGAACTGTAGTGCAAGACTAAGAGCCTCTTTCAAGATGATCTAATGTACTATATAATTATTCCGAGGTCCAAAAGAGAAATAAGCTTCTTTATACGATTTCTTTGGTTTCAGGCACTAGGGCAGGAATGGTAAATCCCTAAGCAGATCGTGGAGCTATGCAAGACTCTCCGAATCACCTTCTAATATATATATATATATATCCAAGAGGATCATCACTTTATAGTGTTTCTAGATTTATATCTTCAGGAGAAACCCAATCCAATCCTCCATAAGGAACGGCGTGGAAAATATACCAACCATATTGGTTATTGGCATCTTCGTATATAATACATTGAGAGGGTTTCAATGAATCACGCGTCTCCATGCAAACATTGTTTGCTTCGGGGTAACGATGGTATAGTGGACAAACCTTCCCTTGTATCAGATTCCTCCACGATATCCTGAACGTAATCCAGAAGCAATTCAATTCAACTCCGGTATATAGAAGCAAGTATCAACAAATTTGTGTTTTCCGGGATTGGTCCATCAAGGCTCCAAATGCATTTACGAGGATAAGGACATCTGAAGTTAGGTATTGACCCCTGTATTCGCTTAGGTTTTTCACCTTAAACTTATTCCATACTTTTTAGTGTGATCGAAATAACCGCTACTTTCTTCTTCATTTAATTTATTGTCGAATACTTCCCTCTAATACAGGAGCGTCTCATTTAAGGCATCACGCAATCATGGCGGAATACAAGTATGCTAGTCATTAAAGTCAACTTCTCAAGTCCAAAGTATCGCTCAGTTTCGGATTACAGTCTTAGGTATTTTACTACCTTATCCAAGCTTGTACTCAGGAAACGGTAGGTATCTACAAACCTCAGTTTAATATCTCCAACATACTTCGAGAATAACATGTAGCTTGCTTCAGAGTTCAGTATTACCTCTTCTCTTTCACTTATGAAGCCTATCTCCGTAACAATGAAACGTGAATCACATGAGTTCAGATTATACCTGAAGACGGGAACAAAATTAGGCGGCAAGCTAGATTACATCTATTATGTAGATTTCCTCCGCATTCACCAGTAACGTGATTGTGGTCTTGTATTTTCCAGTACTCTTCTGTAACTTCCTTACCATACAAACAGTGCTTTGTAGAATATTCGAATTCCTTTGTTGTTGTTGATGTGTAAGTGTCAAAGCCTTAACATATTTGTTAATATCACTGATCTTCGCAAGGGAAACTAAGTATTACATGAACATATCATCTGCATCATAGCTAAGATATACATAAGGCGGATTAGGAAGATAGGGTTGCATATATTCAACAGATTCCGCCGGTTTCATGTAAGCGCAAGAGCATTGGAGAATGCTTCTGATAGGAAGTTATACAGGGGGGTTAAGGAATAGCGCGGGAATGCTCTCAAAATCTGCATAGATTTCGCAAGGTGGCTTCAACATTCTTTCCATATTTTAAATTGTATGATTAAGTTGTTTCTAGGCATAAATATTCCGGCGATAGCAAGCTGTAAATGGTAGCATGTTCTAGTTTTTCCAATGCACTTCGATCACAGATATCAAAATGCATGAAGCAGCGATTGTATGTATATATGATGGGTTCAGATCAAAAGTGTACCAAATCCATTATTCACTCTTTTGAGAAAAATTATTCAATGTTATGTATTTAATTCCTCTAAAATATAAGATATTTATTTATGCTGCATCTTAGACAGGGAATTTCAACTTAACATTCATTAAGTACTTAAACTACAATTTATCAAAATACCCTTTTAAATTTTATATTCAAATTGTTGGACTTGGTCTACTAGTGCACTGAAATTTTGTGCATTAAATTTTCTCTGCAAATCATGTATATTATTACTGCTACTGTTATATTAGTATCTTATTAATTTATGTTTTAAGTTAACTTAACCTTGGTTTGTAGGTTTTACAATCTTTGTTTTACACAAATATGACTTCATCTCCACTTATTGAACCATATTTTCTTCCTCCACATCCTCAATTATGGATTGTGACCTTTTGGTTCTTTCAGTACTTTGAAGGTTCCGGTTGTAAACATGGTGGAATGGTGGAATAAATTTCGGTAGAGCAAGCATATCACTCTTTTTGTCTGCTGCTACCATCCTTTTAGTGTTGTAGAGTAAGTCAAATGGGATATTAGCCAATGATTGTATCGGTTCCCCATCCTCTCTTCTTCATGAAACTTACCTCACTGAAATCTACCAGTTCGTTCAGTGTCTCTTTAAATTTCATGGTCAAGGGATTACCCCTTTGAAATCTCATCCAATTGATATTGAGCCAATTTACTTCTTGTCCATTAGTAGTTTGTTTTCTGTTTACAATGGCCTGCTCCATTTTATAAGCGGATACAAAACTTCCCCGCTTCATCGACACAATTGGTCGTCCTCCGTGGTTTAGAGGTTACCATGCTGGCCTCTAGTTCCCGAGGTCACGCGTTCAAACCCGGCGGAGGGCAATGGATTTTTTCGGGTGTAAAAATCCTTAGCATGGCTTCCTTCGGACGGGAAGTAAAGCCGGTGGTCCTGTGTTGCAGATTTACGGCACGTAAAAGAACCTCAAGCCTTATAAAGAGGCCTCTGAGCAAAATTATCGGTATTTCACGCCCAATATATAATGGAACACTAAGGAACACAGCAGTTAAAGAGCGTCCATAAATAAAACTGAATTTAATTTATTAACACAATTTAAAATTATGGAGTATTCCGTTTTGCACATTTAATTATATGGACCCAGTCATATGGTCCATAAATATATTGTTTTCTTTGCAGATATTTCTACTGAAGCAAAGTCAGTATCATTACGAAGAAACGAAATACCAGATACCATAAATGTGTGGTCTATAGTTTTACCTTCATTTCTGGATCCTCTACAAGCCTTAATAGAATCAATGCAATTCTAATGTGTCTATTCTGTTCTGTGCATGCATCAGATTAAAGTACAGTGTGGTTGTGGTTTGCAGCATATTTCTTTAAGTGAGTGGTAACGCGACTTCTTACCTGTTGGGATCCTCTGCCTGCTTCAGTCTCATCCCATAAATACATACAAGCTAATGATTCGTTGAAAGATTGAATCCAAGATTGTAAACATAGATATTTCTTTTATAATATGTTGTGGATAATGCCAGTTTAGGGAATGGCAAGGGCTTCTGTAAATTGCATTTAGCCAATACAATTCACTAGACACATTTTCTTCACACAATCTCTAAATTTCTGAGCTCTGTCTATACACAGGACTTTTTATAGTTTAATTGCTGCTTTCTTTGTTTCGTCCCTTTCATTTGAGATCTTAAGTATCAGTGTAAGGTGACTTGAATTGCTTATTAAGTTTGCACCGAACACATAGTAATAAAACTTCTGTTTTAAGGGGTCTTATTTTCCTGTGGATATTTTCCACATATAAATCATGCATTTTGCGCACATTGAGATCCGGATTCAGATATTTTCTATTGGGATTATCCTTACATGAATAATGAGTATTAAAAGCAGAAAATTTATTACAACCTCTGAATCACCATTAGCATTAACCGAAGAGGATTTCCCAATGATTGTCAGTCACTGCAAATACTTCTGGTTTTGACAGAGCTATATAAAGTCTTCCCCAACTGATTTGAATTTGTTATGCGAACACCTACTTTTATCACAGAGTGTGAGAACATGTTTAAAAGTGTTTTATTTAGAACTTCCAGGATTGTCACATGGATATCTTCTCTGGCACTTAGCAGCTTGCACAAGGCCAAGAAGATACAAATTTTGCTTAGAGAAATCTACAAGTTTCCAAAACGATGTAAGACATTCCCTATGCTCATTTGCACTGATTTTCTCCTAGTATATCCTGAATCAGAGAAGTACTTTGGGCGTTAGAGTTTGAGTTTGATGACTCGTAAAGGGGTATTTCCATATGTTTACGTCGCTTCGTGGGATGTCTTGAGAAAGTAACAATTGTCTGAGAGAACCATTCTACAATAAACTGAATGAGACAGAAATTAGCGATAATGACTAGAAGCATACTAATAAGGCGTGGGAGCAATTAGCATAAGGGATTTAGGTGAGTACAGGGATCTCTACTTAACTTCAGATATGCTTCTCCTGACTAATGTCTTTGAGACCAAACTCTGAAAACGCATAAAGTCGATCATGCACATTATTTTACCTCCCCAGGACCTACCTGGGACACATTACTTCTATATATTGGAGTTGAGCTGGAATTGCTACTGGATTGCGATCAGCTTCTTATGGTGGAATCGGATATAAAAGGAAGTGAATATCAGTCTCCCACCGTTATGCCGAAGCTAACTACTTCTCTATAGAGAAGTTTTATCTACTCAAACCATGCCAATTTATTACGTATAAGGATGTCAATAACGACGTGCCACGTCGTTCCTTATGGCCGATTTGAGTGGGTATCACCGGACAATATTGGCATAGAAACGTTGAAAAAGGACGATCATCATGGATATAGCTTAGAAATTGACATAGAGTATCCTACTGATCTCCACGAACTACATAACGATTTGCCTTTCTTGCTCGAGTGCACGAAGCATAAGGCTTTGAGTATGAAGAAGCTAATTGCACATCCTGGACGTCGGCGAAAGATGTAGCACATTATATGTCATTGAAGCAAACCCTCAAATGTCTGCGACCAGCAAAAGTGCATAAAGCAGTGGGATTTCGACAGTCATCTTGGCTAAAACTACGTGAAATTCAGTAAAGAACTTGGATAAAAAGCTGCAAATGATTTTGAGAAGGATCTGTACAACTTATTTAACAGTGCTATTTTTGGAAGATCTATGGAGAACCTCCGGAATCGTATGCATATACGACTTGTCATGAGTGAAAAGACTGCGAAAGTGTATTGATAAACTTACCCTCATTGATACAACCATATACGGACCTTAATTTACAGATGTTCAAATGGCTTCTTGGAAGTAAGTAAGCAACAAGCCTATATATCGCTATGTGTGTTTTGGACATCTCGAAGACGTTAATGTACCGCTACCATTATGATGTATTGTTGCTTCATTGCGGTTTGAAAATCTGGAGTGTATGTACATGGATATCGGCTACTTCATCCATCAAGTTGAAACTAAATATTATATCTGAACAAACTACATTTTCTTAAGCATCTTGATACGGATGATTATCGTATAGATCGTATATGCTACTCCAATCAAAACAAAAATGTGTAAGGTAAGTTTAAAGACGAAGCCTTCGGAAAAAAAATATTAATCGCTTTGTTGGACTGGGACCGAAAATGTACGCACTTGTTATGTATGGCTCTATGATTGAAAAGATTAAGGGCATAAAACGTTGCGCTATGAAGCCGTACATCACATATTTTAGCTATGTGGATTGTCTTAAAAGCTTGCAAATAATAGGAACTCCAATGAACTTAAATTAGTCTCGTAAGCATAAAATACCCTCTGTAGAAGTTGACAAAATACCTTTATCACCTCATGAAGATAAAAGAGTGATTGCAGGTGATTGGATATCTACATATGCTTATGGACATTGTAACGTTGGGAGTCCTGCCTAAGGGAATATAGCTTAGACCCTCACATAACGCTCCACTAGTCTATCAGCAGAAAATGGAGGTTTACTCACCCGTCCGTTACAAACGTCTATCAGATGCATGATGAAGAAAGAAGAAGAATGGAAGTGAAATGTGGTAAATCTGTGACTAGTAGGAACCTATAGTGCTGGTCGCAAACCCAAATAAATGAGGAGCGACTTCTGCCCTTGCATTAACATTTAAAATACCTTTGTTAGTGTATCTAAACGCTCTGAAAATTGTTCATATATTACTACATTTCACGAAACCCAAGTTTGTATTGTTCTACTATTTAATTTTATGTATTAGACCTTCCATCATTCAGTCAATAATTTCAGCGAAATTACCTCTTTTTAATTGTACCAGGATTCAGCCCTAAAACTGAGGTAGGTGCATGTTCTTCATGTTTTTGTTGGTCACCCTAACTTTGTCCATTTAACTAGTCTATATCTTGCAATTTTTCCCGTCAATATACGACCAATAGTTTCCAAGATATGATTTTTCTGGAGTGCATTTAGCGGATATTCATCGCCATCATCCCCAATTTAGCGGAATTTCGTCGCCATCTTGCCCAACGTAGCGGATATTCACCGCCACCTTGCCCTCTTTAGCGTAACTTCGCTGCCAGTTGGCATCACTTAGCGGATTTTCGCGGCAACTTGCGGAATTTAGTGAATGTTGTCGCACCTATCTTGCACGATTTCTGTGTAAAATACTTCTGAAGTGTATGAAATATCCCCAAAAATGGCTAAAATGACACAATATTTGCTGTGAAGTATTGTAAATGCTACAAGATCCTCAAAATATTCCGAGAAACAGCTGAAGACTTCGGCCACCTCGCCTATTTGTTGCGGTGCGTCAACTCTGTCCTTTTGATTCTACTGACTTTAGAGGTTCCTGTTTCTTTATAAAAGTGCATTCTTAAAAGCAAGTGCCACAGGAAAATAAATTATCCTTCAATTCGTTTAACAAAGCATATTCTTGGGATGTTAAAAATGTATTCTTCATTATTACGCTTTATTTAAGTGAAGGAAACATTTGAGAAGAAAGCCGAAGTTATTTTAGCGCAGACATTTAAAGTTAATGTATCTTATTCTTTAACTGTTTCCTTTCCAAATATTTTTAACAAAGGTAAAGGTTTTACGGTGGGTCGTTTTTGTGGATTCCATTGACACAGATTATCTGTTAGAAGTCTTAACACTAGCAATTTCATGGTATCTATTTCTTTCAAGTAAATATTAAAAACAAGTGTGATAGGAAACGTATTTATTGATATGCTTCTTTTAACAATACTGTAACACACGAAAACACTAATTGCTGCAAAATGCGCTTTATTTATCACTTAGGCACTCAGCGTAACAGGACACGTTATACTTTAGCCACTCTTGATACATACTCAGAACATAACACAACTGCTGCGTCAAATCACAATTCACAACTAAACTGTACTCGGCATTGTCTGCTTTCAACTGTCCAAACTGTTCAGCTTCGTAACTTCTAAACTGTCTGTCTGGACAAGATCTATGTATATCCGTTATAGGCCCCACATTCAAAGCGGAACATTCTTGTGAACGTGCCTTAACCTGCTCAAAGGAACCCTCTGTATAAATAAGTATCCAAACTTCGGGAGTTGGCACATAATGAATTTATTGGCGAGGCATTGTTCTAAATGGCCGGCCTGAAGGCCAACTCAACGGCTGGCTATGGGCTCACAACGCCGGCCCGCAGGTAACGTAACGCCGCAGTCACAATATGTGCATTTTCTGATCACTGTTTTGTTATAAATTAACGTATATTTTACAGCTTTAGGTCTAACTCAAGCTGACTTATCCATGTAAGTACTAGGTTATCCTTAAAATAGTGCATTCAACGAGAAACTCTAATATACACGCTTAGCCTGTCATGGTCGGCATTAATGCAGTAGAATGTAGTTCAGGGGCTTGTAGGTCGTGGACCCATCACCTAACGTTTCGCCCGTAACTGTGTCGGGCATCTTCAGTGTAAGTGGACCCTGGCTGGTTTACAACTGAAGTAGAGCTCGGTGGTGCGCCCGAACTATATATAGGAGGAAGGGACCGCCCCGTAGTCTTCTATTGGTCGCTTGTCCGCCAATCCCTGTGTGGCTGAGGAGACTGCCACATGATTGGTTTTTTGAGATTTTGGTTTTGTACTATCTAGCAATGACCTCGATCGCTTGTCCCCACTCCTGGGTTGCATTGAAGGTATTCCCGACCATCAATTTGGATTCTGTCCTGGGCACTGAACAACTCAACAGCTGCTGAGAGTGGTGAATGCGGTCGCCCTGGGTTTCCAAGAAAGTTCCTTCGCTGCTGCGGTGTCTCTGGATGTTGAGAAGGCCTGTACAAACTCATCCAGATGGAACTAGGTACACAGCTAAACAACATACTAGAGAGTCTTCTCAGACACCGTACTTTTAAGTTAACAGTTGCGGGTAGATCATATATACTTAGGCCAGTCATAGGCGAAGTCGCCGAAGGCTCTGTGCTATCCCCTCAATAATCAGCGTCTTTATGGCAGACTTTCAAACCTAGCCGCGGGTCCATATAGCCCAATATGATGATGACGTGATGCTGTTCTGCACCAACAAACACATACTCCGAGTCTTCAACTAAGTACAGACATCTCCGCCTCCTCCAAAGGTGGTGCTGCCGTTCACGAATGTCCGTTAACGCGGACAAAAGCCATGCCATTCTGCTGACTAAGCGCCACATCCCCTCAGACTTACCCAGCTTTAGGTGCAGAGACAAAAGAATCGAATGGAGGAATTCGATCACCTACCTGGGAGCGAAGGGTCTAACCTTTCGCGGACACATCTAGAACCTGTCCGCACGGTGCATGGGGCAATTGCGTTCCTGAACCCTATGGTAAGTTTCAGGATACCTGTGCATCTAAAGTTACACCTTTCTCAAATCCTGATAATCCCCACATTCCTTACTCCTGCGAGATCTGGTGCATGACTACAACGGAAACAGAATAAGGGACTTCGTTCCATCTATTCTGTTGGCCCCTCTTTAGCGTGAGACTACTACATGAAGCTTCATCCCTTTCATACATGGAAGATGAAATTAGGCACCAAGTATTAAAATTCTACACGAGTTTTCAGCATCAAATTGCAGTGGTCAGGTCTCTTTGGGATTATAATCCCAGAGCTCGCCCCTTCAGGCGTAATCTGGTTTCTCGCATGGCTTGTGGACACACGGATAACACTAGAGCTTTGCCAACAGCAGCTAAATTTGACCTCCATTTAATCTAGCCTAGAGCTGATTGGCTTCAAAATTCATCACTCCCGCCAATGAAATCACAGGTTTTTAAAACTACTCCCGTCATGGTGCATAAGGACTGCTGCATCCTGACCGCTGTCGGGGAGCAACATTTCGCCCCATTTTAAAACATAAAGGCCATCCTTAACACACATCCCTGAATAAGAACCCTGCGTTAACGCCGATTGAGTATAGGCACGCAGAAAAACAATCAGCCTGAACCTGCAAGTGAGTGAGTGATCCAGGCTTTGTGTATGCGTGCTACTACCCCTTTTCTATTAAAATTGTTTTTGTGCTTACAAAACTTAATGGCTTCTCCGTACAGCCGTGCGTGATAGTAGGCGTACTATCCAGGACTTCGGTCTCACCAAACTTGGTGTCGTGGCCCATTAGAAGCGCATGCTCGGCTACTGCCGATTTTTCTTATCGTTAAAAAGGTGAGAGAAATGCATTTCTTCCGAGCAAAAGGAAACTACCATTCACCACAAGCGTGCAACTTGATAGGCCAGAAAGTATACGGCGTCTCTGCCCTCCACAAGCATGGTAAGGAGGTCTATACACGTAGTGTTATATATGCCGTCTTTTTCGCAAAAAGCAGCTAGGGTAGTCCTGCAGAAAAAGGTTATACTTTGTATTGCTAGTTAATTGGTTATGTGATTAATTGCAGTCAGGAAGGCGGAGTTTGAAATCCCCATGCTGTTGTAATTATCAGATTTGCCAAAGCGAGCACTTTTGCATTATTACTACTGGATGATAAGCATAGAGCAGAACAGATTTCATGATTCTTAGCCGGCCGGCGATGAAGCGCGAGGCTTCAGTGTGAGTTGAACCCTTGCAAGCGTGGCTCGTGTGTGTTAATTGACCAAGTTCAGTACATGTTAAGTGAAATGGCTCTATTCGGGTAGCAGTATTATGTTCCCCAAAATATATTCCTTTATGATGCTAGTGCCGTAAGAAGATTATTTGAAGAGATATTTCCTGATGTTCAAGTTCCAGGTCGAACTACGATTCATGGATTACAAAGTAAATTACGTGAAACGGGAATTATTCCTGTTAATAAACGTAAGAAACCATGTGCAGTACTCACAGAAAAACTCTAGATTACATTGAACAGGCTCTGGAAAGGTCTCCTAGAAAATCATTTCGACGTATTTCCCAGCAAATGTAAATTTCCTACGGCTCTGTTAAAACGACTACAAAGTTAGCTCAAGTTAAAACTCTATAAAATTATTTAGTGTAAGACCTTAAACTGGATAACCCTGCATTAAGGATGCGATTTTGCGAATGATTTTTAATAAAGTACACTTGGGTGCTAAACGCCGTGCCGATATAATGAACTGCGTGTTAAACTGGTAGTCGATTCCTCCCGAATCATACTTCCACCCCACCCCTTACTTACTTCTAGCAAACCAAGTTGATTGGTGGCCTGTGTATAGCTTTTTTTCGCGATAGCGAATGTGCAGCAGAGGTTAGAATCTAAGGCAGTTTTATATTTGTTGAGAAAACATAATCAATTGAGTTTTGTTAACTGTTGTTCCGTAGACTGGAAAGGCAGATTCAGAATGAAAAGTATGTAAAAGTATATTATCTCAAGAGAGGTTAAGGATGATGGAAAAATTGGCTTCACGTGGAGAATTTCATGACAGCTTATTACTTCGACATCGTAGCTTAGACATCGGAGCAGCGTTAGGGGAACTGAAGTAAGGTGGTTTGATTCCCGACTATGGCGCTGAATCTTTTATTCTGATTTTACCTTTCTATAGTTTATTTGAAATTAGTATTATCTTAAATAAATTTTATTATCAGAATATTGCAAGAAATGGAATATAAGGAAGGTTGTCAACCCCTTTCAAATAAGGCGAAAATGCAATGTATTTCGACATTTTTGTAATGCGTTTTCGGTTTACCTTGTTTATTCTGTATAACTGAGTTTCTTAAAATGCTTGATTGTGATATGTTCTAATTCAGAATCAATATATATGTTGCTCATGTTGCTTTGCAAACACCTATTGTTAGTAGAAGGTAATAATAATACATAACAATAACCCGATTATGCCCTAACCTATTAAATGAATGTTATACAAAGTAACATCTTTTATATCTCCTCAAAACCTTATTTATAAGCTATTTTCTTTACTGATCCTTAATTTTGCTTTTATCCCGTTGTGACATCTTTGTGAAGCTTCTGGTGCCATGCGGATTCCATTATACATTTATAGTTATATACGCCACCTGGTTTGCACGCCTAGT
The DNA here is from genome assembly GCA_030765065.1 of Deroplatys truncata. Classification (NCBI taxonomy): domain Eukaryota; kingdom Metazoa; phylum Arthropoda; class Insecta; order Mantodea; family Mantidae; genus Deroplatys; species Deroplatys truncata. The sequence continues at coordinate 407,286,710 of CM060990.1, forward strand.
AAACACATTCGTGGTATTTCTTCCACTAGTTTAACGCTGCTCTTGGAGTATTCCATAGCTCAGCAGCCCTCGCTGCAATATAACCTTGCACATTAGGGGCAATAGTTTTCTGATTGTTGTCCATTTCGTTCGTTTCAAATGATATTATATATAATATACATATAATAAAGAGGAAATTATTTACAAACCTATTTCACCCAACCCCTTCATCTTATTCATTACTTGTAGTTAAAGTGTGCCCTTATGATTTGCATGCACTTACGTTTAAGTTGTAAGTTTGTATGACTTATCTTATGGCTTACAAACTCTACAAGATAAAATTAAATACTTATCCATCATATCATGTTTGTTTTGCCCCCTCCCTCGACTTCGTCCGTTCCTAAGGCGTAAATAGACCACTGTTCATTGGTTAGGATTTGAGTGCGTCTTTTGACATCAAACCATTAAGAGACCGACAGATTCAACGAACGCTTTGCAACCATTCAGTTAAAATGCTTCCGTTTCCCACCCTTTCGTCGCTCACTTTACTCAAACCAAAGGAGATTATATATCCGGGTAGGTGTGGAAAACAACTGATAAGGGGATTCTGCCAAATTAAATAAAGAAAAACACTATGGGAAACCAAATGCATCGCCATGTTTCTTGCGCCAGACTGTACATGAACGGTCAAATGGACCCCAATCTAACTTTCTTTCCGGAAGAATCGTGATTACACCTAAGTGGATATATTAATACACAAAACAATGCTTTTGAACGCTGGAAATCCCAACCATCTTCACCAGGAGCCCCTGCATGATCAAAAATAGGTGTATGGTACGTTATTAGTGGCGAGAGAATATTAGGCGGATTTTTTTTTGCGGAAACAATTAATAGTGAGCGGCATTGAAAAACATTTTGCGACCATTTTTGGGCGAATTAACTGAGAGGGAAAGACGTTACGCAACTTCTGCGTAATTTCTAGCGTCGGGACAGACCTCTAATATGTACTTACATTTAAAGATATATGCATGCATCATACATTTCTACAAATATCCATAAACATAAAAACCTAGACATAAATACATGCACATACGTAGCTGCACCTGCATATAAACATGAAAAGATACAAACATTCATGCACATGCCTATACAAGTGTCTAGTTACCCACAGACATGCGCATTCATACGTACCTTCACATTACTACACAGGCATATATACATCTAAACATAAAAGCACACATACATGCATACCTGAACACGCGTATACTGGCGTGCATAAAATGTGGCCTATAATGGAACGGAGATGTTTATGTTGGTAGTGACAAAATCTAGTTCCACCCGCTACCAAAGTGACCACCTGTTTTTCAAGCATAATACTAGTCACTGGATTGGCAGACTACTTAACCTCCCCAGAGTATGGCCGAACTGCGAAGGGTAATATTACAACTTTAAACTTTGTCTCGATGTCACTGATGAAAGCTCTCATATATAAAGAGCGCGCAAAAAGAAAGGGTTAAGTCCATTTTGTGAATTTTTAAAACAGCAATTTCTAACTTCAAAACCTAAAAACTCCTTTGTTCTTTTATATGATAAATTGAAAGTTTTACACCATATTTAAGATTTATTTGTGTGTGAATCTTGCATATAATAATGCAGTTTAGGCAGGCCCTGTATTGTCTGTCTGCATGCCCGTTCATCTGTTGTCATTAGTAACTGCCGTGCATATTGTTGAAAATATGGAAATAATGTGGACATTTAGTAATATTCTATTATAAAATCCACAAAATAGGAAATACAGACTTAAGAGCTTAATCTTAAACTTCATAGAAACTTTCACTACTTTATTAATATTATTCAAAGATACGTTGTGTTCCAGAGCTTGTCAAAGCTACAAACATTATTCTCTAAGTGAATAAAGACACTTAAACCTATTTCAGACGTAAGTGTCAATAAAACCTTCTTATACATTTCCACCACTGTATATTTATTACATTTAAAGATATAAGGTGTTCCACAAACTCTTATTAAAAAATTCCACATTGGATGACAAAAACTTTGTTCTGTAATGAGTAGTAAAAAGATGTTCATTCGAGTGCAAAAAGGGATGCCGACAACTGATAAGATGTAATGTGATATCCCGTTGTTCCACGCCGCTGACAACGCCCCATCTTTGTGCGCTACTGGCTTGCCGCCCGGCAGAGAAGTAGAACAATGGGCTATTCCGCTCGTAAGAGGACAGTGGGGTATTGTTTCCGTAAGCCGGACACACACCCCCTTTGTGTTCTGCTCTGATGGCCGCCCAGCAGAGAAGTAGGACAATGGGGTATTGTTCTTGTACGAGGGAACTGAGGTACTGTTCTCGTCGCTAATGGAAGTGCTTTGTGCGCTACTGATACCGGCAGCCGGATACCGCCGAACAATGGGCTATTGTTCAAAAGGTGAGTTGTGAAAACATTTAACACTCCAGGCCGCAAATAGATGCCGCAGGTCCGAGATCTGGGGCAATGGGGTATTTTTCTCGTCGCGTACCGCCACCCCCGAAAATCGATGGAGGAGATAAGTTTTAAAATATATTTGTCAATCAGGTAATGTTAGTCCATGCATAACATCATCTAACGTTATTGTAAAACATCAACAATTTATACTGCTAACGTCCCGGTATCGTACCTCTAAAGTGTTGGATGCAGACCCTCGATCGAAGTACCCCGCCGCGTGTATTTTGACTGATTAATGTAATTAAACGCTGGCCGTCGATCGATGAATACAATTATTCCAATTAAGTGTTTATTTATTGTTACAGTATAAAGAGTGCCCCGTTCACCCGCAAATATTTTTTCTAAAACTTAACTAGGTGATTATTACGCGTGTATAATTTTACGGCTAATAACACTCGTTTAATTCTGCTTTTGAGGGAAATGTATTTCGGGTTATAAGAATATTACATTACTTAGGTGAATTAAAAATATCCATGACTAAAAGAGAGTTAGCGTAAGTAGCTAACGCAAGACGCTAACAAGTGATTCTTTCCCGGAAAACGCGAGCGTACGGACCCCCTCTAACCGGCGCCCTTGCGCAAATGAAGTGTTTACTGAGTGCCTATCTGTTTCAACTGACATTCCCCTCCAAGCGCACTGGCGGGGAGCGGAGGAGGTGCACTCTACCGGTGCGCTTCCCGGCTGGGCGGAACGAGAAGGAAGCCCGCCCTCTTGGGTTTTTAACACGGGAAGGCAGCCATTATAGCTCTTTATTATTCCAAGAAGAATAATCAGCATAAATCATTTGAACGGGCGATAAGCAACCTCGCGCTTCAAGATTATTTTCTAAGGTTTGTTTACACGCAGGGTTGGCTCTGAAACATAAAATAAATAGTGAAATATGGATTAACATTATAGTTAAATAATACATGCAATGCGTTATTTAATATACAATGCAATATGGAGAGTACCCTTAACAGTTTAGAAGAACAAAACATTCTCCTTGTTGTTTTTTAATTAACGCCGGTTACAGATTTTTTATACGTGCAACAGAATGAAAAGACGCCTGTAACAGACCCGTGATTGTTTAGACATGCAACGTCTAAAAGCTAGCTTCAAGATCCTTTCTAAGGTTTGTTTACACGTAGGGTTGACTCTGAAAAATAAATAAAAAATAACTAAATACGGACTAGCATTATAGTTGAATAATATATGCAATGCGTTATTTATAAATAAATGATGAAATATGGAGATTGCCCTAAACAGTCAGGACAACAAAACATTTCCCTTGTTGCTCTTTTAATTAACACCGGTTAAAGGGCGATCATAAATAAAGACTCCATTTTTTGTATTCCCATAACAAAAATGAAAAGCCTCCTGTAACAGACCCGTGGTTGTTTAGACATGCAATGTCTAAAGCGGATTTGAATACCAGCGGCAAGTTGAACTCCTACCTTAAGCTAAAAATACATAGCCTTTCAAAACCTACATCCCTCTCTTAGTAAATATATAAGTATCGCGAAAAGGTGTAAATAACATAGGGAGGGGACTTCAAAACATTCTCCATCGAAAGATATGTTGAGTACTCTAGCAGAGAGATCGAACCATTGGGAAGACTTCAAATATAAATTGAATATTCGTTTTAAAATATTTTTCAAAATACGGACACCAGCGGCCTTCGAGAATCTTCGACAATGAGCTATTGAGTTGTACACCGCTTGCAAAATATGTTGTATATCCCTGAAGAGGTGTAAACCAGAGTCCGCACGGAAATACCGCTTTTAAAAGGCAATCGTAAATGCATGTCTTTACGGCTTAATGGATGATGTCCTAACAGCATATTTGAGAAGATATAACATCGGCAATATACAAGTTAATGCTACAAATTTAACACTTGAGTTGGTCTGAAGCAATCCATGCGTTCCAACAATAGCCTTTGCGTTATATAGGCAGGAGGATTTTCCCTACAGACACTAGGAATTCCTTAGGTCTAAAAATTACATGATCCCTACATCGCTCCAGGAAAATTATATAAAGATAAACAATACCTTTTTTCGTTACTTTCACTCCAAAATTATAGTTAAATAATACATGCAATACGTTATTTATAAATAAATAATGAAATATGAGGAGCTCCCTAAACAGAAAGGACAAGAAAACATTCCTTTGTTCTTTTAATTAACGCTAGTTAAAGAGCCATCATAAATAAAACTCAATAGAAAATATATAAAGACGCTCGAAGTAAAATACAAAGGTCCTTCATGCATGCAGTCTTCGAGAAGTAAAATAACATGGGCGTGGACTTTAAAACAGTTAATGATACAGTATACAATTCTCGATAAAGTACCCCGCCACTTCACGCAAGCACGCTCTCTCTCTCTTTCCATTGCGCTGGCACATCCCTGCAATAATACAATTACCGGTACATTTATACGCTATGCCGCAGGCGCCAGCGATTTATATAGTTATTTACACATTCCTTGCAAAGTATGTTGTATACCCTTGAAGAGGGTAAACCCGGGTTTGCACGGAAATACCGCTTTTAAAAGACAATCATAGATGCATGTCTTTACGACTTTTTTGATGGGATCCTAACAGCATATTTGAGATGAGTCATCGCTCATAAACAAGGGAATGCTTCAAATTTAAAACTTGCGCGGATTTTTAGCAATGCATGCATTTCAACAATAGCTTATGCGATTTATAGATAGGAGGATTTTCCCTACAGACATATTAGATTCATGACTCTGGGAATCCTTTATGTCTAAAAATTAAAGTATCCCTACGTCACTCCAGGAAAATCATATCAAGAAAAGCAATACTTTCTATTTCCTTATTTTGCTCTAAAATTATAGTAAAAGAATACATACAATGAGTTATTTATAAATAATGATATATCAACCCTCCTAAACTGACAGGGGTAACAATTCAGACATATAAAGGTGGTGTATTTTTGTCTATAATACCTGATAGAACAGGCGTATACAGGTTTAGACACGAACATTTGACATACAAGGGCTTTCCTCATATCTAAAAAAATTATATGATCACGCATCGCTCTAAGGTGATAATAAATAGTTAGCAAGCTTCTCTGCGATGTAGCGTGTCTACTTCACATTTGAGAGGTCCCGATTTCGAAACTCGATTAGGTGAGTTACCGGATAAGGGCATGCCCTCTCAGTGGCCGTCTTTATAAGCACAGGTGTAATATATTTCCTGGGGTTATGGCGTATAGATGCTGTATATAGAACAATGTACTTAAACATTCGTAACTATCGCAATTATTTCCAAGTATTATTGCCTTCTTCAGTGCGGCAATCAAATTTATTATTATGTTTATTATTATTAACGTCAAGAAAGCTTATTTGTTTATTACATTTAAACAGCCTGGTGTTTCAGCTTCCATGTCTAACAATTATAAGATTCCTACATTGCTCCAGGAAAATTATACCAAGAGAAACAATACTTTCTTTTTCGTTATTTTCATGCTAAAACCACTGAACAGTCTGATGATTTACTCACCAATGTCTAAAAAGTTATAAGATCCCTACACAGTTCCAGGAAAAAAGGACAACCCAGAGCCTGATGTGGAGACGTGTTTGTGTCTGAACAAACTTCATAGTTGGATGTTGAAGAAAGAAAATGCGTAACTAGGGCCGTCTGTAACCAAGATAGTCCTCTAAAACGACTACGCAACTAAGGTCATTTGCGTGTAACACACTAAATAATCGACCGGAATGGTTCACAGGATAACGTTTATGGACCTAATTCGGAGGTTGTGAGTCTAATTCTCAGCATATGGCACTCCTGACCCCGGTTTTTCGGGTTTTCCTTGGACGCTAGGCGAATGCTGGGAAGGTTCATTAAACCGCGAATTTTTCCTAAATTCCGTTTCACCTACATCCTCATTTTACTCTACCCTTCATCTCCTCGGTTCTGACCGGTAATAATTAATACTGAACATGGGACTCAAGCAATACAAAAGCTTTATGAATTAAAAACGTAGATGTATACTGCGCGTGAGTAAAAGGATAGGTATGTCTGGTATTTAAAACATGTATTTTTACACACTAAAGGGAAAATACAGGGAATACCCTCAAAACATGCATTTTCTTAGAAGATAAAACTTATAAGTCCTGTATATAGAGCGCTATGCTTAAACACCTGTAGAAGGAAGGCAAAGCCATTCGAGTGTATCACATCACACATTTGTCTTTGTGTGTCTTTGAGGCAAACCAGTTTATACCGTTTGGATTATAGATGAATGGAGTACTTGATCAATGACAGCCTTATTTAACTTTGGTAAAAGGTGTTTAAACCTAGTTTTGATAAAAACTACTTCGCGGTAACGTGTAAGGCTTGCATTCGAGAGGTCGCCGGTGCGATTCCCGGTGACCACCCTGTCTTTTTTTAGGACTTGCATGAAAGTCTACGAATACATAGATACACGCGTTCACTCCCACCAAGCACCTGAACCTGCACGAATACGTACGAACATCATCGAACAATACATACATCCTTGCAATACTTCAAATCCTCACTCTAAATTCCTGAACCTATACGAAGGTCTACGAATACATAGATACACATATACACTTCCACCAAATAGCCGAACCTGTACGAAAACGTACGATTATCACCTAGCAATACATACATTCTCGCAATATTTTAAAGACTTACTCTAAGCATCCGAAACTACACGAATGTCCACGAATACATAGATACCTGCGTTCACTTCCACCAAGCACCCGAAACTGTACGAAGACGTAAGAACATACCCGAATAATACATACATCCAAAAAATACTTCGCTCACTCACTCTAAGCATCCCAACTACACGAAGGTCTACGAATACATAGATACACATGTACACATCCACCAAGAACCCGAACCTCTACTAAGACCCACGATCATCACCGAGCAATACATCCACCCTCGCAAAACTTTAAACACGCACTCTAACACTTCTTTCAAGTACCCGAACCTGTACGAAGACGTACGGTCATCACCGAGCAATACATATATCCTCGCAATACTTTAAACACTCACTCTAAGCAAACGACCCTACACCAAGGTCTATGAATACACAGATACATGCGTTCACTTACACAAGCACCCGAACATGCACAAAGACGTATGATGATACCCGAACAATACATACATTCTCACAATACTTCGCTCACTCACTCTAGCATTCGAAACTGTACGGAGTCGTCCGAACACGGTGATATACATACTCACACATTCTAAAACTTCGTTCAAGAACACGAAGCTGTACGAAGATCTATGAATACAGGAAATCATACAAAAACATATCTGAGCATCTCTCTAAATGCCCGAAAATTCACGAAGACCTACGGACATGCCCTTACCAGAACCCACAATCAGAATTGAATGGCAGGCTTTAATGCAGATATCTATTTACAATCATAACAAGAACGCATCACATCTAAATATTGTGTTAGACAGGAACTTTCTCTTTATGACATGCTATGTATGCTATTCGCTTGTTTAGGCTCAATAGAGGTTCCAAACTTACATTTCGGAAAACATTTGTAGGCAATTTAGGGTACTCTTATAGTTAAGATAATTTTATGGGGGATTCTACTAAAGGAACGGATGACAGGCAGCATTTACCGCATGATGCGTCTTATATATGCTTAGAATTGCAGGATTGGGACTACAGATGCATCTATCCGACAATCAACTAATTTGTTCACGGTTTTGCTCAGGCGCTTGATAAATACCTAGTTATATATTCAATAAGGTGAGCTAGAGCCTTGTGTGGAGATATCTTTTTGTCGGAACGGGCCTCATTATTTAGTCTTGAAAAATGAAGATCCAACACTATCACCATCTGTAATCAAGATAGTGCTCTAAGACGACTACATAACTAAGGTCATTTGTGTGTAACACATAACTAAACGAGTGGAATGGCTGAGGTGGTACCGTCTGTGATCTGCATTCGGGATCGAGTGCTCAATGCCAGCAACCTACACCCCTGAACCATGAGGGTTTTTCGGGGTTTTCCCGGTCGTTAGGGGAATGCTGTGAAGGTTAGTTACATCTCTGAATTTTTTCTCCCACCGTTTCACCAACATCCTCATTTTACTTCATCTTTCATCTCCATGGTTGTTTCAGGGTTGAAAGTGTCGGAGGGGGAAGTCTGAGCATACTCACAGCAGGGGGAAAGGTTGCTCCCTGTAACTTTCATCCACACAACGAGGGTGGTCTCTGAATCCTGGACCTCCAGGAGATGTGTAAGCCTGCAGTCCCCGAGAGGAGCCACAGGTTGCGACAACTACCACCAGGGAGTTTTTAATCCGTGAAAGGTAGGGGCCCTACCCTCTACTCTGTAGATGTTTCCTGTCTCCACTTACCTCGTCCCTCCCACCCGTGAAATTAAACACCCCAGCAATTTCTGAATAATGTATTTTATATCGTAGAAGTTCTTGTTAACTACCGTCGAAATTCATTAATACCATTATAGTGTCTGTAATGCTATAACTTTAGATGCTTTTAGCTCACATATATTTTTTCAGTCTATTCAGATATTCAAGCGTAGAAAGAACTGATTTATCCCATAGGGTAACGTTAAATTAGTAAACACACGACTACCACTATATTCTGATTCCTAACACGCAGGAGCCTCAAGGGCAGTTCAGAGTTCATGCATATATATTCCTGAATACTTGCCATATGGAAACGTCAAACTAGTAAGCACATGAATTTCTCTGTATTCTGATTCCTAGCCCTAAGAAGCCTCAAGTGTAGGACTGAGAGGCGATTCAGTATAATATTTCTCTCTATGCATCTAAAGTCCTGACAAAGAACGATTCTTTAAAATCCGTCCGTATATACAGCATTTAACGACTTGTCTTTCTCCGAGTGTAAAGGGTGAAATATTGAGTCCCTCATAAGTCGGTTGCATCGATTTTCTCCCATAACAGCTCATGCTGAAACTCTAAAAGTAATTAAATGAATACGCGAATGCTAACGCTCAAAGGAATTAAAAGCTGATGAATGAATTCATAACAGGCATCTACGTATATATTTTGAATGAGGGTGATGAAGGAGAGCCTAGGCATATACATACAAGGGAAAAAGGATGCTCTCTGGAAACATTCGTTCTCCAGACAGTGATTGGTCTCAGGCACCGTAGCCGTGAGGTTGGTTGGAACAGACTCCAGGTCCAAATCTTTAAATGCTAGGGACCCAGTACTTTGCGTGTCATGCTTCCTGGACCGTCCTAACAACGTATTATCACGTTACACCGCCACGTAACCAGAAGATAGAGGTTGCAAGCAGAGGAAAAGGATGCTCTCTGGAAGTATTCGTCATCCGGACAACAATAGTTCACAGAGTTAGCAGACCTCCGGTTGGACGGAAACGGCTCCAAGTTCAAATCTTTAAAAGGTAGCGACCCGGCCGTTTGCCTGTCATGTCTCCTGAACCGTCCTAAACACGTATCATCACTTAGCGTAACCACGTAACACCGCGTAACTAGTAAACGTAACCAACTTAACCAGTAAATGCAGCCAATGTGACTAGTAAACGTAACTAATTTAACCAGTAAACGTAACTAACGTAACCAGTAAATATAACCAACATAACCAGTAGACGGTACCAACGTAACCAGAAGATGGTGCCTGCGAGCAGGGGAAAAGAATACTCTCTGGAGTAGGCGTCATCCAGACAGCGATTGGTCTCAATCTGGTTACGCACCTCGGCTATCCACATGTCGACGATCTATTGCTTTCTGAATTAAAGTTTAGGGGTCAGTACAGATCTGTACAGCTTGCGTTGCGTTGGGTGTCCCTAACACTTCCAGCTCGTCTTATGTCTCCGCCATCTACATGTCGAAGATCTGTTGCCTTCTGAAGGAAGGTTTGGCGGTCGGTACAGATTTGTACAGTGTATATTGCGCTGGGTGATCCTATTATTTCCAGCTCTCTGACCGTTCCAGCTAGTCACGCGTCTCTGTGATCTACATGTTGGCGAACCGTTGCCTTCTGAAGGATAAGGTTGGAGGTCGGTATAGATCTGAACAGTCTGCCTTGCGCTGGATGTCTCCAACTTTCCTTACTCTCGAAGCGTTCCAGCTCGTCGCGCATCTCGACCGTCTACATGTCGACGATCTCTTGCCTTCTGAAGGATGATGTTGACGGTCGGTATAGATCTACGCAGCCTGCATTTCCCTGGGTATCCCTAGCATTTTCAGCTCCCGGTCTCAGTGTGGTTACGCGCCCACGCCATCTACATGTCGACGATCTATTACTTTCTGAAGTAAAGTTTGGCGATCGGTATAGATCTGTAACAGCTTACGTTGCGCTGGGTGTGCCTAAAACGTCCAGCTCCTGGACCGTTCCGCTCGTCGCGCATCTCTGTCACCTACATGTCGAAGATCTGTTGCCTTCTGAAGGAAGGTTTGGCGGTCAGTACAGATCTATACAGTCTACATTTCGATGAGTGTTCCTAACATTTCCAGCTTTCAAACCGTTCCAGCTAGTCGCGCGTCTCAGTGATCTACATGTCGGCGAACCGTTGCCTTCTGAAGGGTGAGGTTGACGGTCGGTATAGATCTGAACAGTCTGCATTGCGCTGGATCTCCCTAACATTCCTAACTCTCGAACAGTTCCAGCTCCTCGCACAGCTCGCCCGTCTACATGTTGACGATCCGTTGCCTTCTGAAGGATGAGGTTGAGTGTCGGTATAGATTTGTGCAGCTTGCATTGCGCTGAGTGTCACTAACATTTCCAGATTCCGGACCGTTCGAGCTACTCGCGTGTATCTGCCATCTTCATGTCGACGATCTGTTCCTTTCTGCAGTAAAGTTTGGTGGTCGGTATAGATCTGCACATCTTGCATTGCGCTAGGTATTCCTAACATTTCCAGCCCCCGGACAGTTCCAGCTAGTCGTGCGACTCTGTCATCTATATGTCGACGATCTATTGTCTTCTGCAGGATGAGGTTCACGGTCGGTATAGATCTGTGCAGTTTGCATTGCGCTGCGTGTCCCTAACATTTCCTGCCCCCGGATCGTTCCACTTAGTCGCGCTCTCTCTCATCTACCCGTCGACGACCGGTCGCCTTTTAAAGTAAAATTTGGTGTTCGGCATAGATCTGCACAGCTTGCATTGCGCTGGGTGTCCCTAACATTGCCTGCTCTGGGATCGTTCCAGCTAGTCGCGCGTCTCTAATACCTACATGTTGACGATCTGTGCCTTCTGAAGTAAAGTTCGCTGGTCGGTAAAAGTGTGTACATCATGCTTAGAGAGGCTTGCAATCGCTGTCTGGATGACGCCCAATACAGATAGCATTCTTTTCCCCTGCGTGTCAGGCACCATCTTCTGGTTACGTTCGTTCCGTCCGCTGATTATGTTGGTTACATTTACTGATAACGTTAGTTACGTTTACTGGTTAAACTAGTTACGTTTACTGGTTACTTCGGTTACATTTACTGGTTAAGTTGGTTACATTTACTGGTTACGGTGTTACGTGGTTACGTTACGTGATGATACGTGCTTAGAACGGTCCAGGAGACATAGCAGGCAAACGGCAGGATCGCTACCTTTTAAAGATTTGAACTTGGAGCCGGCTCAGTCCAACCTGACGTCTGCTAACTCTGTGAACTATCGTTGTCCGGATGACGAATGTTTCCACAGAGCCTCCTTTTCCTCTGCTCGCAACCTCTATCTTCTGGTTACCTGGCGGCGTAACGTGATAATACGCGGTTAGGACGGTCCAGGAAGCATGACACGCAAAGTACTGGGTCCCTAGCATTTAAAGATTTGGACCTGGAGTCTGTTCCAACCAACCTCACGGCTACGGTGCCTGAGATCGATCACTGTCTGGAAGACGAATGTTTCCAGAGAGCATCCTTTTTCCCTGTATGCATCTGCCTAGGCTCTCCTCCATCACCCTCATTCGAAATATATAGGTAGTTGCTTGTTATGAATTCATTCATTAGCTTTTAATTCCTTTGGCCTTTAGCATTCGTGTACTCATTTAATTTCTTTTAGAGTTTCAGAATGTGCTGTTATGGGAGAAAATCGATGCAACCGACTTATGAGGGACTCAATATTTCACCCTTTACACTCGGAGAAAGACAAGTCGTTAAAGGCTGTATATACGGACGGATTTTAAAGAATCGTTCTTTGTCAAGACTTTAGATGCATAGAGAGAAATATTATACTGAATCGCCTCCCAGTCCTACACTTGAAGCTCCTTAGGGCTAGGAATCAGAATACAGAGGAATTCAGGTGCTTACTGGTTTGACGTTTCCATATGGCGAGTATTCAGGAATATACATGCTCGAATTCTGAAATGCATTTGAGGCTCCTGCGTGTTAGGAATCGAAGTATAGTGGAAGCCGTGTGTTTACTAGTTGAACGTTTCCGTATGGGATAAATCAGTTCTTTCTACGCTTGAAAATCCGAATAGACTGGAAAAATATATGTGAGCTGAAAGCCTCTAAAGTTGTAGCATGGCAGACACGATAATGGTATTAATGAATTTCGACGGTAGTTAGCAAGAACTTCTACGATATAAAATACATTATTCAGAAATTGCTGGGGTGTTTAATTTCACGGGTGGGAGGGACGAGGTAAGTGGAGACAGGAAACATCTACAGAGTAGAGGGTAGGGCCCCTACCTTTCACGGATTAAAAACTCCCTGGTGGTAGTTGTCGCAACCTGTGGCTCCTCTCGGGGACTGCAGGCTTACACATCTCCTGGAGGTCCAGGATTCAGAGACCACCCTCGTTGTGTGGATGAAAGTTACAGGGAGCAACCTTTCCCCCTGCTGTGAGTATGCTCAGACTTCCCCCTCCGACACTTTCAACCCTGAAACAACCATGGAGATGAAAGATGAAGTAAAATGAGGATGTTGGTGAAACGGTGGGAGAAAAAATTCAGAGATGTAACTAACCTTCACAGCATTCGCCTAACGACCGGGAAAACCCCGAAAAACCCTCATGGTTCAGGGGTGTAGGTTGCTGGCATTGAGCACTCGATCCCGAATGCAGATCACGGACGGTACCACCTCAGCCATTCCACTCGTTTAGTTATGTGTTACACACAAATGACCTTAGTTATGTAGTCGTCTTAGAGCACTATCTTGATTACAGATGGTGATAGTGTTGGATCTTCATTTTTCAAGACTAAATAATGAGGCCCGTTCCGACAAAAAGATATCTCCACACAAGGCTCTAGCTCACCTTATTGAATATATAACTAGGTATTTATCAAGCGCCTGAGCAAAACCGTGAACAAATTAGTTGATTGTCGGATAGATGCATCTGTAGTCCCAATCTTGCAATTCTAAGCATGTATAAGAAGCATCATGCGGTAAATGCTGCCTGTCATCCGTTCCTTTAGTAGAATCCCCCATAAAATTATTTTAACTATAAGAGTACCCTAAATTGCCTACAAATGTTTTCCGAAATGTAAGTTTGGAACCTCTATTGAGCCTAAACAAGCGAATAGCATACATAGCATGTCATAAAGAGAAAGTTCCTGTCTAACACAATATTTAGATGTGATGCGTTCTTGTTATGGTTGTAAATAGATATCTGCATTAAAGCCTGTCATTCAATTCTGATTGTGGGTTCTGGTAAGGACATGTCAGTGGGTCTTCGTGCATGTTCGAGTATTTACAGAGACGCTTAGAGATGTTTATGTGTGATTGCACGTATTCATAGATCTTCGTATAGCTTCGTGTGCTTGATCGAAGTTTTAGAATGTGTGAGCATGTATATCACCGTGTTCGGACGACTCCGTACAGGTTCGAATGCTTAGAGTGAGTGAGCGAAATATTGTGACGATGTATGTATTGTTCAGGTATCATAATACGTCTTTGTGCATGATCGGGTGCTTGTGTAAGTGAACGCATGTATCTATGTATTCGTAGACTTTGTTGTAGGTTCGTTTGCTTAGAGTGAGTGTTTAAAGTATTGCGAGGATGTATGTATTGCTCGGTGATGATCGTAAGTTTTTGTACAGGTTCGGGTACTTGGTGGAAGTGTACATGTGTATCTATGTATTTATGAACCTTCGTGTAGGTTCGGGAGCTTAGAGTGAGCGTTTGAGGTGTTTTAAGGATGTATGTATTGTTCGGCGATGTTCGTAAGTATTCGTACAGGTTCGGCTGCTTGTTGGGAATGAACCGTATATCTATGTATTCGTAGACCTTCATACAGCTCCTAAAGCCAGACAGGGTGGTCACCGGGAATCGAACCGGCGACCTCTCGAATGCAAGCCTCACAGGTTACCGCGAAGTAGTTTTTATCAAAACATGGTTTAAACACCTTTAACCAAGTTAAATAAGGCTGTTATTCATCAATCACTTCATTTATCTACAAACCAAGCCGTAAAAACGGGTTTGCCTCAAAGACACATAAACCAAATATGTGAAGTGATACACTCGAATGGCTTTCCCTTCCTTCTACGGATGTGTAAGTATAGCGCTCTATATATAGGGACTACACATCTTAACTTCTAGCAAAAATACATGTTTTGAGGGTCTTTCCCTGTATTTTACCTTGAGTGTGTGAAACTATATGTTTTAAACACCAGTCATTCCTATCCTTTTAGTGACATGCAATATGTATCTACTTTTTTTATACATGAAGCATTTGGATAGCTTCAGTTCCGGTGTATACGCCTGTATACGCCTGTTCCATCAGGTATTATAGACAAAAATACACCACTTTTATATGTCTGGTTTCTTACCCTCCGTCAGTTTAGAAGGGCTCATATTTCAATATTTATTTATTTATAAATAACACATTGCATGTATCATTTAACCATAATTTTAGAGCGAAAATAACGAAAAAGAAAGTATGTATTCGCCTGATATAATTTTCCTGGTGCGACATAGAGATCCTGTAATTATTAGACATGCGGGATTCCCAGAGTCATGAATCTAATATGTCTGTAGGGAAAACCCATATACTTATATAACGCACAAGGTATGTTTAGAATGCATTTATTGCTAATTACCCGCTCAATTGCTAAATTTGAAGCATTTCCTGGTATATGAGCGATGTTATCTCTTCACAATTAAGGTGTTAGGGTCCTATCCATTAAGTCGTAAAGACATGCATCTACGACTGGCTTTTAAAAGCGGTACTTCCGTGCGGACCCGGGTTTACCCTCCTCAAGGGTATACAGCATATTTTGCAAGACTATATAAATCGCTGGCGTCTACGGCAAAACGTATCAATGAATCGGAAATTATATTACTGCAGCGATGAGCTAACGTAAAGCAGATAGAGAGTGTGCTTGCGTGGTTTTGCGGGGTACTTTATCGAGAACCAGTATTTATACTGTAACATCATCTGTTTTAAGGTCCCTACCCATGTTATTTTACTTCTCGAAGACTGCATGCATGAAGGACCTCTGTATTTTACCTCGAGCGTCCTTATGTATTTTCTATTGAGTTTTGTTTGTGATCGCTCTTTAACTAGTGTTAATTAAAAAGCAGCAAAGGAATTTTTTTCCTCTCTGTTTAGGGAGCTCTCCATACCTAATTATTTATTTGTTGGTAAATAGCGTATAGCATGTATGATTTATCTATAATTTTAGAGTGAAAAGAATGAAAAATAAAGTATTGTTTCCCTTGATATAATTTTCCTGGAGCCGTGTAAGGATCCTGTAATTTTTAGATCTTAGGAATTCCCAGTGTCTGTAGGGAAAGATCCTCCTGCCTATATAAGGCACAGGCTATTGTTTGGATGCATGTATTGCTAAAAACCTACTCCAGTGTTAAATTTGAAGCATTCACTTGTATATTGCCGATATTATCTCTCCTCAAATGTGCTGTTAGGACCTTACTCATTAAGCCGTAAAGACATGATCTATGAACGCCTTTTAAAAGCGGTATTTCCGTGCGGACCCTGGTTTACCACTCTTCAGGGATATACTACTTATTTTGCAAGCGGTGTACAACTAAATAACTCACTGTCGAAGGTTCTCGAAGGCCGCTGGTGTGCGTCTTTAGAAAAGATTTTAAAACGAATTTCAAACTTATATTTGTAGTCTTCCCAATGGTTTGATTCCTCTGCTAGAGTACTAAACATATCTTTCGATGGAGAATGTTTTGAAGTCCCCTCCCTATGTTATTTACACCTTTTCGCCATACTTATATATTTGCTAAGAGGGGAATGTAGGCTTTGAAAGCCTATGTATTTTTTAGCTTGAGTTCAGAGTTCGATTTCCCTCTGGTGTTCACTACCGCTTTAGACATTGCATGTCTAAACAGTCACGGGTCTGTTGCAGGAGACTTTTCATTTTTGTTACGGGAATAAAAAATGGAGTTTTTATTTATGATCGCTTTTGAACCGGTGTTAATTAAAAGAGCAACAAAGGGAATGTCTTATTGTCCTGGCTGTTTAGGGTAATCTCCATATTTGATTACTTACTTATAAATAACGCATCGCATGTATTATTTAAGTATAATGCTATTCCGTATTTGATTATTTATTTATTT
Source organism: Deroplatys truncata (assembly GCA_030765065.1). Lineage (NCBI taxonomy): Eukaryota > Metazoa > Arthropoda > Insecta > Mantodea > Mantidae > Deroplatys > Deroplatys truncata. The sequence goes on from CM060990.1 coordinate 407,303,654, forward strand.
TTCAGAGCCAACGCTACGTGTAAACAAACCTTGGAAAAAAATCTTGAAGTGCGAGGTTCCTTAACACCCTTTCAAATTATTTATGGTAGTTATTTTTCTTGGAATAATAAAGAGCTATAATGGCTGCCTTCGCGTGTTAAAAAAACCCAGGATGGCTGGCTTCTGTCTCGTTACTCCCAGCCAGGAAGCTCACCGGTAGAGTGGACCTACCCGCTTTCCCCAAGAGTGTGTGGAGGGGAATGACAGTTGAAACAGAGAGGCAGTCAGTAAACATTCCATTCGCGCAAGAGCGCCGTCTAGAGAGGGACCGTGCCTTCGGGTTTTCCGGGAAATAATCACTCGTTAGCATCTCGCGTTAGCTATTTATGCTAACTCTCTCCTTTAGTCATGGGTTTTTTTAACTCACCTAAGTAATGTAATATTCTTTTAACCCGAAGAAGAATTTCCCTCAAAAGCAGAATTAAACAAGTGTTATCAGCCGTAATACTTATATGGGCGTAACAATTACCTAGCTGAAATTTAGAAAAAAAATTTGCGGGTGAACGGGGTACTCTTTATACTGTTACAACAACGAAATACTTAATCGGAATAATTGTATTCACCGATCGACGACCAGCGTTTAATTACATTAATCAATCAAAACACACGCGGCGGGGTACTTCGATCTTGAGTCTGCATCCAATCCTTTAGTGGCACGATACCGGGACGTTAGCAGTATAAGTTCTTGACTTTTTTCAATAATGTTAGATGATGTTATGCATGGACGAACATTACCTGATTGATTGACACAGATACTTTAGAACTTATCTCCTACATCGTTTTGCGGGAGCGGTGGTGACGGCATGCGTCGAGAACAATACCCCATTTTCCCAGCGCTCGGACCTGCGGCACCTATTTGAGACCTGGAGTATTAAGTGTTCTTATAACTCACCTTATGAACAATAGCCCACTTTTTGGCGTTCTCCGGCTGCCGGTATCAGTAGCACACAAAGAGGCACCTCCATTAGCAATGAGAACAATACCCCATTGTCCTCGTAAGAGGACAGTAGCCTATTGCCCCACTTCTCCACCGGACGGCATTCAGACCGGGCCACGAAGGAGGGAGACGTGGCCGTCGGCGTTCGAAGTAGGCCTCAAAGGATGGGGCGTGGCCGGCGGCGTGTAACAAAGCATATCACATTACATCTTATCAGTTGTCGGCATTCCTTTTTCGGCCTGGAGTCGTCATCTTTTACTACTGTAATGGTTCACTGACAAAGTAATGTTTGTTCAGTATTCTTGGACCTTAGTGTCACAGAACAGTTTCAGTTCCGGAAGATCAGGGTACTTTTACTTGGTTAGAAGTAACATTCCTGGAACAATAGATACATGAATTGTATGTAAGTATGCTGAGGCCGAAAGTGATAGATAAGATTTTCACGAAAGGATTGGAGATATAAAACAGCTAGTACAATAATGAAAATTCTGTATGAACGTACCCTATAGCAGGGAGATGGGAACCGGAACTCTTCCCAGGCAAGCGGTGGCTCGTCTGCACGTTGTATAAAATGCCCGTTTATGACTATCGTTGTCCATGCCGCGTTGTAGGTTTCTCTGTGTGTGAATATCTTGGATGATGCAGTTCCACTTGCATCTCCTTCATGACATGAGAAGGAAATGGGCATTTTGGTCGGTAACTGGACTGCAATAAGTCTGTCGAATCTCCACTAACTCAAATGTAGTACGTTTCACTCGTGCATTTTAATAATGTCCATCCAGTCTGTTGGAAGCTCTGCTTTCAATATGCGTTTGCTGCGACCCATGCTTTGTCACCTTATAGATACGAATGTCCCCATAATGGGCAATGTTACACGAACAGAGTCACAACGCCTCAGTTGGTGACAAAGGTAGTGGATGTATCTGAAGATTGTGTAGCTCCTATTCTGCCCCCACATGAGTTGCAAATGATTTCAAGGTTTTTCACCTCGGAAATTGAAATCGAGTTTTTATTTATGGACGCCCTTTAACTACTGTGGTTCTTAGGGTCCCATTCCATATTGGGCGTGTAAGACCGGAAATTATGCTCAGAGGTCTCTTTATCAGCCTTGAGGTTCTTTTACGTGTTTTAAATCTACAAACACGGGACCACCAGCTTTACTTCCCTTCCGAAGGAAACGATGCTAAAGACTTTACCCCCAAAAAGCCCAATGCCCTCCGCCGGGTTTGAACCAGCGACCTCGTAAACTAGAGGCTAGCATGGTACCCGTAGACCACGGAGGACGTCTGATCATGTTCGACTGTCTAAGAATGAGTATAAAATACTGCAGCATTATCAGAAAGATAATGAATATTAAATAAAAAGGGAGAAAGCTGCCGTCTATAGTAGACCATTTTGGTGCTGATGTTAGAAGAAGGTAAATTTCATTGAAAATCCAGGCAGATAACATCAGTGTTCCTGTATTTTCTGCTTTTGTGTAGAGCCGGTCTCTTTATTTTATAAAATCTCTCAGCCTTGCGTCGGTGAACTTTGTTTTCTAATATTATTTCCTTAAACTCTGCCTAATCTTGACTTTCTCTTCTTCATTTGTTGCATGCGCCATCTTGATTTTTAAGTTTTTGGAGATGACAAAATTTATCAATGTACTGCATTTGTCACTTCATGAAAATACAAATGAAGAATTAAATGTTACGTTAAAGAGCTTACAATAGCATTCAATGATGCCGTATTGTTGAGGCAGGCAACTACAAACACGGTACATTTTTCTAATACTATATTCTTTAAATGCATATATTTGTTTACTCTTATGTATGCTATAATGACTGGACCTCCTTTAAATGATGAAGTGTGAGCGCAGGTATTCTGTTACATTTCTTTATGAATTTTATGAGCCACATTTCCGTGTTTGCCAGGTTTTTCAGTAGGGGGTATGCCATGTACTTTTAAGGTGTTTCCAATAGTTTCTACCCTTTTCTTTGTGATGCCATGTAAAGAAATAGAAGCTCTCTGGCAAAGCGAAAGCTGTGCAATAGTACCTTTTCTATTAATCTTACCTTACAGCGAAATGTACAATCACCAAAACAGTCTCAGTCTCATCCTCATCTTTGCGAGGTCTTCGGCGTTGAACACTTCCAGTAGAAATTAATCCTCACAAATGATTGCTTTGCTTATTTCAGTGTTTCAGATGATTGCAATTGGACATAGTTTGGAAATTTTCTGCATCATTGAATTCCTGAGTACACTTTCCTGTAATCTCAGTCCTCCCCCAAATCATGTGATGTTGTTCTGAACTTTTTCGAGATTTCAGATAGCCTACAAAAACGTTTCCGCTTTCTGGAATCCCTACTGCAAATGCTTCCGAATTTTGCATTGTAAATGAACAGATTCAAAGTGTAAGGAAGAAAATAACACTGACTATTTTCACGCTTTGGTAAAAACGTCCATTATTTCCAAGTATGTTATCACTACTAACGAACAACATACAAGGGTGTTGACAATTCAACAACAATGCATATTGTTTAGCGAATAGAATGATTTGAACAGTAATATCAACCTTAGCGTATTCGCACTCTGGTGGACTTCATCCATTCTTTCCGTGTTGTATACGGACCTAACCCATTCTCCCATTGTATATAATATCTTTATACGCCAATTACACAGTAACTAAACCAGTTTTCATGAACTCAATGTATGTACCCGGATGGTTGCCTAATGACCTATGTAATAGCATGCATAACTGCTTTTCGCTAATATTGGACTTAATCCCTTCTTTCCGTGTGCTCTCATATGTAAACGTCGCAGCTGTCGTTCAGTTTAACCACACACGCAAACAATTTTTTATCCCTTCCTCTAGAAGGCGGAATTAATTGTAACTCCTTTAGCTTCTTCTTGTGCACCAATCGTAGCGAAACCCTTTCTTAGAGGTGGTTCGGATACCATAGATTATAAACGTCGCTCATTGGTTACAAGTGTATAACTAAACAGCGAACAAAATGTTGGGAGTGGGACTTACCGAAATTGGAGGCATGCAGCTTTCCTCCTCTACTCTATTTCTTTAGTCTGCCTCCCTCCGCTGATCTGCGCTGCGTCACACGTATTCACGTCCATCGCTTGCAGTTTCCTCCGAATCACTGCTTCCTTTCTCTGAGTTTAAGGGAACTAATAATTCTGTCCATTTCTTGATTGAACGCGAGTTAATGCCCCAGACAATTATTTTCAGTTAAATTTGCTTTTTCACAACACTTGACCTACTTTTCAACAGAATATTCAGAAAAGAATTTTCGGCAGAGTTCTTCTTTGTCCTTCAGAGTTCCGCCGATTTGTAGGCACCTAACATTTCCCTTTATGATCAACCCATACCATTTCTATGGGGTTCAAGTCAGGATGATACGGAGGAAGGCGTAATGAAACATGACCGTACCTGTAAATAAAGCTGTCAATGCCTTAGTGCTTCTCATGAAGCTTGTTTATAATTTCCACAAGTTCTTGCTTTTGACATATTGCGATCAATTTAAAATCGGACCTTGTATCCAGGGTATCATGTCACTCGTTATTTGGCCTTTTATTCCTCTCACTGTTGTGATACTTAGCATTACCAATAATAATAAATAATAATAATAACAATAACAACAACGCTAGGGTTAGCAAAAGCTAGAAGAAGCTGTGTTTCCAACCATTTTCTAAAGTTTTCAAAATTCATGGAATTGTGGCATTCTCCTGATGGTTATCCTCTTCTGAAAATCAGCAGTGCACCCTCTGCAAATCCTTCTTCACCGCCTTCATGAACAATAATTAATTTCTGTCCCTTTCCAATATTCACGGTAATCCCACAACTCCAAGCTCTTCTTCTGATTGCCAGCACCTTCTTAGTGAGTGACACTGTTGGGTGTATCTCATTAATGTGTACAATATTCCTTCCATTTGCCTTGTAATTCCTAATGTCATTTAAATATTCTGTTAACCAAACAAGTATATCTGACCGTTCAATCAAAACCGTCTACACTTTGGTGAAAAAAATCGTTAACTGCGTGTTAAGTTGGCAAGGGTTCCTTCTCATTCATGCCTCCACCCCATCCCTTTCCTAGTTCTAGCAAACCAAGTTGATTGGCGGCTTTTGCATAGCACTTTTTTCGCGATAGCGGATATGCATCGGAGGCTAGCATGCAAGGGAATCTTAGATTTGTTGAGGAAACAGATCAATTCAGTTTTATTAACTGTTCTTCCGTAAGCGGGAAAGGTAGAATCAGAATGAAAAAAGTATGCAAGTCAACTTAGGGGTATGTTACCTCAAGAGAAGTTAAGGATACCTTGCGTTTTACCGGGAAAATTGGAGTCATATGGAGAATTTCATGACGTGTTATGATATCGACATCGTAGCTCAGACCGGGGAGCAGCGGTACGTAAAGCTGAAGATGGTGGTTTGAGTCCCGATTATGGCATTGAAACTTTTATTCTGATTTTACCCTTCCATAGCAAATTGGGAATTAATATTACCTAAATAAATGTTACCATCAGAGTTTTTCAAGAAAAGGGATACAAAGAAGTTTGCCAACCCTTTTCAAATAAAAAGTGCTATATGTTGCGACTTTCTTGTAATGCATTTTCGTTTTACGTGATTCATTTTGTATAACTCAGTTCCTTACCATGCTTGTTTGTGATATTTTATAATTCAGAATCAATACGTCTGTTGTTCTTGTTGCTTTACAAACAATTATTAATAGAAGGTAATAATAATAATAATAATAATAAGAAGAAGAAGAAGAAGAAGAAGAAGAAGAAGAAGAAGAAGCCGATAATGCTCTAACCTATTCAATGAGTTATTCAAAGTAAAATACCTTTGTATCTCTCCTGAAAACTTTATTTATTAAACTGTTTTCTTCACATGTGCTTTAATTGTGTTTTGTATCCCGTTATGATATGTTTTTGAAGCTTCTAGTGCCAAGCTGACTGCATTAAGCCACCTGGTTTGCGTGTCCAGTGACCACATTCGTGGCATTTCTTCCACCAGTTTGACGCTGATTTTGGAGAAATTGCGAATCCCTCTCTGCACTATAGCCTTGCTCATTAAATGCAATTGGTTTAGGTTTGCTTACCATATCCTTTGTTCCTTTCAAATGACATATATAGCGGCTGGCGATGGAGGACTTTAGGGCAGCGCCCTCTCCATAAATAAACGCCCCATAAACAAAATGTAAACACAGAAAAGGAAGGATAATATCCTATGCCATTGCAGTACTAAATTCTGTACCGCCCGATTTAGTTTATAGATTTTGTTTTGCTTGAAATGTTTTTGCAACGCTTACAAAGAGAGTATAAGCGTTTGTATAAGACTCTGAATGTTTTCATTACGGAGTCTGTTTCGGACTACATCAAGCCTGTCCGGGAATCTTCGCGTTTGTGGATACTGCTAGTGGTGAGATGTACAGAGGGCAATGCCTCGATTATGGACTAGGGGTGCAGATAGGTAATAGTAACTTGGCGGATTCCGAAGCGCTTCGCTATTGGTTCTTTTCTCAACGCGGTCTTTTCCATGTGAAGTCGTTCAATTTCACTGCCACCATCGTATGAAAAAATTATTTAGTCCTGTCTAAAATGTAATTCTGTTATTTGGCGATTTAAAGTTTAATCCAATTCTCAAGGTATACTACGATTTAAAGTAAGTGGTATTGTAGAGTTAAAACGATTCATAGCGGAAAATAAATAATCCCCTTTGTACTAAAATCTATATTATATAAATTTATTTAAAGTTTAATCACATTCTTAAGTTATACTACGATGTAAAGTAAGTAGTATTGTAGAGTTAAACCGATTCAGAACGGAATGTAAATAATCCCTTCTGGTACTAAAATCTATGTTGATCACTTTTGTTTGCGAGTCATAATCACAGTGCATGCACTAAGACGCAGTGCTGTGATTCACACACGTACGTGTTAATTGCGTCCAGGATTCGGAAGCACGTGTTATGTAAAATACCTAACTTAACCAGTAAATTCAGTGCAAGTGGTATTCCCTTGGTGAAGACTTAAAAATCCGTTGTGTGAATTCAGAGTTAATTAATTAGTTAAGGAATCATACTGAACAGTAAAGAGCAACGTATCATTTGCACGATTTCCATAACCGCGTCAGAGAGAGAAAGGGTTTTCCAATTCTCAAAAGGATAAAAACGTTTGCAAATGCTTTAGCCATATGCTATATTGAGAAAGCCCTAATTTCAACCATTTTGTTGAATAAAAGGAGAGGAGAATAGGAGGTTAGTTTAGTTGTAGTTTCTTTTGAGAGACATGTAGATAAATAATAATTTCCTATATTTAATTTTATACTCTTGAACGTTTACCACTGCGTGTTGTTGATTGCTTGGTGTCATCACCCACACGTTTAAACATGAGAGATATGTTGTGCAACGAGCATAAATAAACTACAAGCGTTTCGGTTTAAAAATTATGTTCTTACTCTAACCTCTGAGTAATAGAATATTATAGAAGGTTGAACTAAAACTTAGAATAAATATATTCAGGAAACACAGGTTTATTGATGTGTGATTAAGATTTGTAAATCATTTGTTTTGTAAAAACAAGCATAGAATATAAATTTGTAATAAAACCTTGTGTTCTTCACTGAAATTTTAATCGATATTCATGAGTGGACGGGTGCACCGTTTAATATAAATGGCAAAAGGCATCCTGCTACCAAAAGGAGTAATACAATAATTATAAATATAGTTAATTTTTGCTCGCTTTGGTAGATGCATTTTTTGCACGTTTTATTTCTGAAGTGCACTCGTGCATAGGATTTTATACAACTGAAAAATGTATGCAGAATATTTTGGTTTATATTATTGTTTTTGTGTACGTATGCTTTCCGGAAAACTCTAGAATAAAAGCTACCATGTAAAGCGTGCTTAGTACGCAAACATCACCTGCCGCCCTACCAAACTCGCAAATCACGAGCCACCACTGATAAGGAGAACATTGTTTACAAGCCTACTTCATTCAACCACTTCACTTTATTAATTACTTGCAATTACAATGTACCCTTTTAATTTGCATGCACTTAATTTTAAGTTGTAATTTTGGATGACATTTTATGTCTTGTAAGCTCTACAAGATAAAAATAAATATGTATTTATTTATCACATAATGCTTGTTTCACCCCTCCCCGCGCGTTCCTTCGCTCCTAAGCTGGAAATCGACCACTGCCCATTGGTTAGGGTTTGAGTGCCAGACTTCTGACATCAAACCAATAAGAGTGTCTGGTGAGTCATTGCAGCTATTCAAGTAAAATGCTTCCATTTCACACCCCTTTCGCCGCTCTCTTTGTTCAAACCAATCTACATCCGGGTAGGTATGAACACAACTGATAAGGAGATTCTGTCAACATTAAATAAAGAATAACGCTATGGGAAACCAAGGCATCTGCACTTTTTTTTGACCGAGCAGTACACTATCGTGCATAAAAAGTGCCCCATTTCCCCAAATCGCCATGTTGTTTTTCTCTCCGTAAAGATTCCACCTTCGGATAACCAAATTTTGACTCCACCCGTCTGGTAACAGGTCTCTATGTGACTGGCCTGAAAAACAATTCGTGGGCCTTGAAACTAACCAATGAACATGTTTATAATCGATGTGAAATGAATGGTGCTATGAAAGAGTTTTGTTACAATTGGCACACAAGGAAACGCTAAACCAATTACAAATAATTTGGCCTTCTGGATGAAGGGTTAAGAATCATTTAAGTGTCTGGTTAAACTAAATGACAGCTAAGACATTTACATACTCGTATATGAGAGCCTTCCTCAGCGACATGGGGACGAAGGTTAAGTTAATGCTGCTACTAAACAGCAATAAGGGAACCTGAATTAAGAAAACGGTAGTGTAGCATAAAAACTCTTCGGCAGTTCGGCCATACTTACTTTTGGGGAGATAAAGTACCCAGGCAATCTAGTGGGTATAATTATGCTCCTAAAACAGAGGTGGTCACGCTGGCAAGGAGTGTGGTTAGATTTTGTCAGTACCAACATAAATAGCTACGTTCCATTATGGGCCAGGTTTTATGCACGCGAGTATACATATACATAAATGCATACAACATATATCTACATGCATACAGCTATGTTCCTTAACGTCCCTCCCTCACTCGTAATTTCGGAGCGTCAAATGATTTCTATAAATGTTAACTTTCGCCTTCCTTATAGGTACACCTGCGTTGTACTTATAATTTCTATTCAGCAATTACGAATGTTTATCGTGAATTTGTATTTTATGTTCTTTCGGAAAACTAATATTATTAAATTAAAAGGATAATAAAATAGTATTATGCATTCCAGTACGTCCCAACTAAAAATCGTGGAAATGGAAATAAATTACCATTTGATCACATTGATAATTTTACACGTGACTTGTTGCATAGAACATCTGGGGTCCGATAACTCTCTGGGTTTGTGGTGTATGAATTTTTATAAAGGTAGTAATACATACGCCAGTAGCATAATGGTCCATTGTTTGAGAGTATTTGGTGATAAAACATCATGTTTATCAATCACACATTTAAAGTTGTTTTACATTTGAACTATTTTTTACAGTTTGTTTCCAAAGCTTCGCACCTGTGCCTATCACACGTTCCCTTGTCTTGTTAGGAGTCCTTTGAATTGAAGGACCAACAATATTCAAATTATGTCTTAATTTTCTTCACGAGAGTCCTAACCACCAGGATCATAGCATCAATCGATGTGTTGGAAGCATTGTTTCCCTTTTAATTTTCAGTAAAACATTTTATTATATGACACGTTTATTAAAGTAATAGAACTGTGAAGTTTGGAAAATCCACAGTGTGTAAAACATCTTACTGAAATTTATGTCAGTTATATATCATTTCACCAAAGTTGTTGGCGTGCTTCAAAATTCTAGGCTGCTTGGTTATTTAAATATTAATTTTTATTTTGTAAATTCATCGTTCTAATAAAATAAATGTGCCATATGATGCAGATTAAAAAGTATTCACATCCCAAATTCAAATTCTACAGTAAATGAGTTTGAGAATGGATGCATCATACCAGATGTTATGTTAACTCCCAATTAATGTAGACAAATTTCTACTCTTTATACTATCCAAAATTCTTGAATTTTCAAACGTTAATTTATTTCTCAAAATGGGATTATTATTTTCAAAGAAGTACATCAGTAGGATAAAGATGCCGATTTAAGAGCATAAAGAAATACCGCCAGCTCCGCCCCCTTCCTTTGTGGCCTTACCCTTAAAAGTCGCCAGCTCCTCCCCCTTGCTTTGTGCGCTAACCCTTAAAGCCACCGAACAGGACCCCCTCCTTACTGGCCTCCTAGCATGTCGCCTGGTTCTATGCCGATGGCCACACCCCTTGCGTTGTGCGCTAAACTTAAAGCCGCCGAACAGGACCCCTCCTTTTTGGCCTCCTAGCATGTCGCCTGGTTCTGTGCCGGTGGCCACACCCCTTTCCTTTGTGGCCTTACCCTTAAAGCCGCCGAAGATGACTCCTCCTTTTTGGCCTCCTAGCATGTCGCCAGGCTCTGTGCCGGTGGCCACATCCACTCCTTTGTGTTCTACAAGTATGCTGCCGGCTCTGTGCCGCTGGCCACACCCCTCCCCTCTCCTTTGCGGTATAACCCCGTACGCTGTCTACACCCTCCCCTCTTTGAGTGTGCTGGTCTGAATGCCTCCCTGTAGAGTAGTGGAGGAACGCTGGCCACAAACCCTCCTATGTTTGCTGTAGAGGAGTGTGGGTAATATGGTATTGTTCCCGCACGCAGGCCACCCCATCCCTCTCTTGCGGCCTGACCTATACTGCTAACGTCATGGCATTGCGCCTCTGAAGGGCTGGACGCGAACACTCGATCGAAGTATCCCCGTCGCATGTATCTTAATTAATGTATTTAAACGATGCTCCTCGATCGATGAATACGATTAAGTATTTTTGATTGATTGATTGATTAATGTAATTAAGTGTATATGAATTGACTCGCGCGAAACTGGTCACCATCGTATATGTGTGCGTGGGTGTTAAGGTGATTATTACATGTGTATAATTATTACGACTAATAACATTTCTTTAATTCTACTTTTGAGGGAAAATATATTTTGGGTTTATAAGAATATTACAACACTTAGATGAATCCATGGCTGAAAGGGCAGAGTTGCCGTAACGAGACTTTAACGCGTGAGTAGTAATAGTCCCGGATGAGCCAATTGTTTTAACGATAATCCTGCCGCTAGGGGCGCTCGTGTCGCTAGTGTCGCTGCGTGCGACGTCGGCGGCGGTAAGTTTGAAAAGCGCCCTGAGCGGTAGGATTATCGTTAAACCGATTGGCTCATCCGGGACGAGTTGAAAGAATTGAGGAAGTGACGTGGAGTGTTTTGATTGGTTCGTTAATTCGGGTGGAAGATGAAGGAAGGAAGATGGAAGAGTATGGAGGTCGCGTGATGGAGAGGAGCTGGGTGGCGAGGTGTTGTCTGTGCGGAGGTCGGTACTGAAAGAGGGAAAAGATGGGGAGCGAGGGATAAAAAGTGTAACAGAAAGTGAGGTGTGAAGTTGTGATTGGTGGGAATAAGAAGTGATGTTATTGGTGGAAAGGAACAAATGAGAGTTGTTGATTGGTAAGAATAAGAGAGATTATGATTGGTGGAAAGAAAAAGGTGTGGGAGTCGGGTATGTTGGAGGTGATGGGAAAGGTAAGTTTTGCTAGCAGCAAGATTTGCAAAAGCCTGTCGTGAACTGATCAGCAATTTTTTGAACGTTGGATGGTAGTTTTCTTGAGTGGATAGAGAGATGGGGCGATATGAGATGCGGTGGCGAAAATGGGAACTAAACAAGGTGGTTGAGACAAGAGGTTTAAGGACGAGGAAATTTGGAGGTTAGTGGTGAACATGGCGGTCGCAAGAGGTGGGGGTAAGGAGACGCGGTGGTGAGAATGGGAACTAAAAGAAGATGGCGGTAGCAAGAGTTTAGAAGAGTAGATTTTGAGGTTAAAATAGTGGGAACTAAAAATGGCGGAGGGTCTGCGACAAGGAGATGCGGTGAGAACTAAACAAGATGGCGGACGCAAGAGGTGTGTAAGGAGGTATGAGGTTATAGTACCAAAACACGAAAGGATATATTCCTACGCCAAGCAGGTCCGAAAAATAATTATGCGTGTGGTACTTACCTGTTACCGGTGTGGATGCGTCACCAAAAGCGCGGCACGCGACGCGAAAAAATAAAAGCAAACTGTTTTTGAAAATGCTTAACCAGCTTTAAGATCAACCAACATCACTGCGCACTGATATACCTAGGTTTTTAAAGCGGTACAGACACCCTTTGCAGAGGCGTAATTTAACTATACCAAAAACCTGGTACTGGACCATCGTGATGGTCGCATAGTCCCGGATGAGCCAATTGTTTTAACGATAATCCTTCCGCTAGTGTCGCTGCGTGCGACGGCGGCGGCGCTAAGTTTGAAAAGCGCCCTGAGCGGTAGGATTATCGTTAAACCGATTGGCTCATCCGGGACGAGTTGAAAGAATTGAGGAAGTGACGTGGAGTGTTTTGATTGGTTCGTTAATTCGGGTGGAAGATGAAGGAAGGAAGATGGAAGAGTATGGAGATCGCGTGATGGAGAGGAGCTGGGTGGCGCGGTGTTGTCTGTGCGGAGGTCGGTACTGAAAAAGGGAAAAGATGGGGAGCGAGGGATAAAAAGTGTAACAGAAAGTGACGTGTGAAGTTGTGATTGGTGGGAATAAGAAGTGATGTTATTGGTGGAAAGGAACAAATGAGAGTTGTTGATTGGTAAGAATAAGAGAGATTATGATTGGTGGAAAGAAAAAGGTGTGGGAGTGGGGTATGTTAGAGGTGATGGGAAAGGTAAGTTTTGCTAGCAGCAAGATTTGCAAAAGCCTGTCGTGAACTGATCAGCAATTTTTTGAACGTTGGATGGTAGTTTTCTTGAGTGGATAGAGAGATGGGGCGATATGAGATGCGGTGGCGAAAATGGGAACTAAACAAGGTGGTTGAGACAAGAGGTTTAAGGACGAGGAAATTTGGAGGTTAGTGGTGAACATGGCGGTCGCAAGAGGTGGGGGTAAGGAGACGCGGTGGTGAGAAAGGGAACTACAAGAAGATGGCGGTAGCAAGAGCTTAGAAGAGTAGATTTTGAGGTTAAAATAGTGGGAACTAAAAATGGCGGAGGGTCTGCGACAAGGAGATGCGGTGAGAACTAAACAAGATGGCGGACGCAAGAGCTGTGTAAGGAGGTATGCGGTTACAGTACCAAAACACGAAAGGATATATTCCTACGCCACGCAGGTCCGAAAAATAATTATGCGTGTGGTACTTACCTGTTACCGGTGTGGATGCGTCACCAAAAGCGCGGCACGCGACGCGAAAAAATAAAAGCAAACTGTTTTTGAAAATGCTTAACCAGCTTTAAGATCAACCAACATCACTACGCACTGATAAACCTAGGTTTTTAAAGCGGTACAGACACCCTTTGCAGAGGCGTAGTTTAACTATACCAAAAACCTGGTACTGGACCATCGTGATGGTCGCTAGCGTACGTAGGAGCAGGGTTCTCATAGCCGGTCGAAAGCGGTCAAAAACGTGTACGACGTAGGTGTTCGCAGTAGCTGCTGCCGAGTCAACCGTCGAGGTGCTAATGAACGAGATCTGTTCTTGCCGGCAATCTGGTTTGGAGATGAGAGGCGCGGTGGTAAAAATGGGAACTAAATAAGATGGCGGAGGCATGAAGTTGAGGTTAAGGAGCGGTGAGGTGTGTCTGTGCGGAGGTTTGGGGGATGAAAGATGGGGAAAGATGGCGAACGAGGGATAAAGAGTATAACAGAAAGTGACGTGTGAAGTTGTGATTGGTGGGAATAAGAAGTGATGTTATTGGTGGAAAGGAACAAATGAAAGTTGTTGATTGGTGAGAATAAGAGAGATTATGATTGGTGGAAAGAAAAAAGGTGTGGGAGTGGGGTATGTTGGAGGTGATGGAAAAGGTAAGTTTTGCTACCAACAACATTTGCAAAAGCCTATCCAGAACTCATCAGCAATTTTAAATAACTAGTGTTTCGGGGTTTTCTCTGGTTGGTAGACGAATGCAAGCTGTTTCTGCCATACTTATATTATTCGTCTTTTCCTTTTTTTTCGTTTTTTTTAAAAATAACTAGTTTTTTGGCGGTTTTCTGCGTATGGTAAACGAATGCAAGCTCTTTCTGCTTTTTCATAGGTTTTCCCTGGTTGGTAGGCGTTTTCTGTACTGGTTGAGGAAGGCGTTTCTAATTTTCGAGGTTTTCTCAGGTTCTTTAGCGGTTGTCCCTGCCCGGTAGGCAAATGATGAAGTTTTACCTTGTCGGCGCACGGATACTAGGCACATACTCGCGCGCACACACACACACAAACGTTGCAGTTGCCATACTTATACTATTCGTCTTTTTTTTTCTTTTTTTTCTTTTTGGGAGTTTTCTGCGGTTGGTAAACGAATGCAAACTCTTTCTGCTTTTTCATAGGTTTTCCCTAGTTGGTAGGCGTTTTCTGTAGTGGTTGACGAAGCCGTTTCTAATTTTCGAGGTTTTCTCAGGTTTTTTAGTGGTTGTCCCTGTCCGGTAGGCAAATGATGAAGTTTTTCTATAATGTCGTCGTTTTGGCTTGTGGCGCACGGATACTGGGCACGTACTCGCGCGCACACACACACACACACAGACAGACACACAGACAGACACACACACACACGGACATGTTTCCAAAAATGCTTTTTTTTTGGGATTCAGGAGGTCTCAAAACGTGTATTTCCGGTGAAATCTCGGTATCGAATTTTTGGGTGGAATGCAATACTTCCCCTACTTACTATACGTAGTAGAGAAAGTAAAAAAGTATAAGTATTGGAAAATTTAAGGAAATAACAAGCAATATCTCGAAAACGGTTCACTCAACAAAAGAAATGTATATGGCATAAGTTGTGTATTTTAACGCGATCTACATTTTTTGTGTAGTAAAATTTTGTCTATCTCTTATGGTTTACCAGTTATGCAAAAGGCGTTCACAATGAAGAATACTTTTGGAGACATTCCCAGAAAATTTGAGATATACATTTTATTTCTCATGACATTATCTTAAGCATATGATATTTTCATCAAAATCGTTATAGCCGTTTTTGAGAAAATTAAAAAAAAGTGTACTATCTTGTTTTCATGGCTTTTCCAGATCGGTAAGCGTTAGAATACTCTTAGAGCTTTTTTTTGGATTCAGGAGGTCTCAAAACGTGTATTTCCGGTGAAATCTCGGTATCGAATTTTTGGGTGGAATGCAATACTTCCCCTACTTACTATACGTAGTAGAGAAAGTAAAAGAGTATAAGCATTGGAAAATTTAAGGAAATAACAAGCAATATCTCGAAAGTGGTTCACTCAACAAAAGATATGTATATGGCATAAGTTGTGTATTTTAACGCGATCTACATTTTTTGTGTAGTAAAATTTTGTCTATCTCTTATGGTTTACCAGTTATGCAAAAGGCGTTCACAATGAAGAATACTTTTGGAGACATTCCCAGAAAATTTGAGATATACATTTCATTTCTCATGACATTATCTTAAACATATGATATTTTCATCAAAATCGTTATAGCCATTTTTGAGAAAATTAAAAAAAGTGTACTATCTTGTTTTCATGGGTTTTCCAGATCGGTAAGCGTTAGAATACTCTTAGAGCTTTTTTCAGGTTTTTCGCAGTTGTCCCTGTCCGGTAGGCAAATGATAAAGTTTTTCTATAATGTCGTCGTTTTGGCTTGTGGCGCACGGATACTAGGCACGTAATCGCACGCGCACACACACACACACATTTAATAGTAGCGTGTAGCAAACTGTTTTTGAAAAATGCTTAACCAGCTTTAAGATCAACCAACATCACTACGCACTGATATACCTAGGTTTTTTAAAGCGGTACAGACGCCCTTTGCACAGACGTAATTTAACTATACCAAAAAACCTGGTCGCTAGCGTACGTAGGAGCAGGGTTCTCATTGCCGGTCGAAAGCGGCAAAAAAAGTGTACTATCTTGTTTTCATGGGTTTTCCAGATCGGTAAGCGTTAGAATACTCTTAGACCTTTTTTTACAGGTTTTTCGCGGTTGTCCCTGTCCGGTAGGCAAATGATAAAGTTGTTCTATAATGTCGTCGTTTTGGCTTGTGGCGCACGGATACTAGGCACGTACTCGCGCACACACACACACACAGTAAAATAGTAGCGTATAAAAAAAAATGTAACAAACCGTAGATTTTCAAGAAAATTCCCACACCGCAAACTACCCGTTTAGCGGGAGAAAGTTCGTTATTTTTATTGTCTTAAAAATGGCTCTAACCCCCTTTGATTACGGTACGGTATGTTTAAGATATCTGCATGACAAATAAAATGTATAACTTCAACTTTCTGGGAATAGCTGTGAAGTAGTCTCAATGTGAATGTCTTTTGTACAACTGTTAAACCGTAGGAAACGAAGCCTTACTGTACAAGAACGTTAAAGCACACAATTTATGTGTATTATTATTATTATTATTATTATTATTATTATTATTATTATTATTACTTTGTGGCGTTGTCTATTTACAAAGTTTCCATGTTGATTTTAATGTTTAAGAGCTTTAGACCTTTCTCACTAAAACTCGTCATTCTTTTAACTTTGCTTTTTTCATTTTCATACAAAGAGAACGGAATTTCACAAGTGAAACAGTACTGTGATAACGATAGCAACAAACTAATTATTATTCACCCACTGAAACACATAAAAAACAATAAGTAATAATCACAGACCCAGTTTGTGGGTATTTAAATGAAACATCATGCACAATATAAGCCAATTATGTAATAAGTTGAAATGTGCAAATCTATAGATGTATTTCTGGCGAAATCCCGGTATGGAATTTTTGAGTGCAATGCAATTTCTCCTGTATCTGCTATGTACGTGGTAGAGAAAGTAAAAATAGTTACAGTGACTATTAAGATGTAACAATAGAGAAACCCACTTGAAGAAAAAACGGAATAAAAATAACAAGGCGTCAGACTCAACTTTCGCGCCATTCTCCGAATATCTGAGAATATTCTTAATATGAGACAAGCATTTTACCTTAAGCAAGTAGTTTTAATCTTACTTTTATGAAAATCAGAGTTTTCTCCATATCGTTTATTTGTGACAACAACGCTAAGTTTCGAGCTAGCTATACTCACTTTTCTTGCAACTATATACGTTTAAACTAATATTAACAAATTTCTCGTAATCCCAGAATTTATTAATCATAGCTGTAATATTTTTCACAACTGCATGTAATAATATTGATTTAGGGGCTTTCTCTACCACGTAAAATAGTAGGTAGAGGAGGTATGCATTGCATCCAAATATTCAATATTGAGATTTCACCGGAAAACTAAATACTTGTTTTGAGGTCCCCTGAATAAAAACCATTTTTAGAAAATTCTGTGTGTATGTGTCAGAGCAGCATAACTCAAAAATGAAAAGTCGGATAAATACTAAAACTTGGTATTTAGGTTGAGTACCTTCCAAAGTTACGACACAGAGATTTTCAAGAAAGTCCCTCCACCCAAAACTACCCTTTACATGAACTATTTTCCGAAATGTTTTATTTTCTAAAACTGTCTCTGACGATTTTAATTACAACACCACATATTAAAGACATTTATATGAAAAAATAAAATGTATATCTTGAATTTTGTGGAAATAGCCTGTGAAGTCCTCTTGATTCGGAAGAAATTTTCTATGATCTTGTATAACTGCTAAGGTTTGAGAAAAAACATACAATACAAAAAATTTAGATCTCTTTAAAAAAACACACACATATTATTTGAAATAACTTTTTTGTAACGTCAGCCATTTCCGAGATATCTGTTATAAACGGTTCGAATTGTACAATGCTTAGCCATTCTTTTTTAAAGGCATGTCGCTTTTCAGTTCTTGCTCGCCATGTTGATGGAAAGAATTTAGAATTCTAAGGCCAGTGTATAGCGTCCCTTCGGATGTATAACGGATGTGCAATGCAACCATTTCCCGAAAAGTTTATCCGGATTAAAATTAAGTGGATATGAAAATAAACTTTCGTACTCACCTATAAGAGATAGAGGGTAGAGGTCGTACGAACGTAACACTTGAGAATGTTTATTCAACAGTTGGTGTTACTCCTTAGAAAGGAAGTATCTGCTGCTTCTATTTAATTCTCACATTTTACATAACACGTATGCACTGCACAACAGAAAAACACTACACACGGCACTCGTAGTTTTAAATATTGCACTGATGCGGGTGTGGAAACGTTAAAACGCTGCTCGCTTTTCATTTCCCACGCACAGCACTGCGCAAAGAACGTGTGCTGATGTAAGTGTAAATCGAGCGTGAGAAAGGATGTTCGTCAGCATTTATGCAGCCTTATTGCCTATGGTAGCGGTCGCGCAGTGGCGGATCGTGACAGGATGACCGCGTTTTTTTACAACTTGCACGATCCGCCACTGCGCGACCGCTACCATAGGCAATAAGGGTGCATAAACGCTGACGAACATCCTTTCTCACGCTCGATTTACACTTACATCAGCACACGTTCTTTGCGCAGTGCTGTGCATGGGAAATGACAAGCGAGCAGCGTTTTAACGTTTCCACACCCGCATCAGTGCAATATTTAAAACTACGAGTGCCGTGTGTAGTGTTTTTGTGTTGTGCAGTGCATACGTGTTATGTAAAATGTGACAATTAAATAGAAGCAGCAGATACTTCCTTTCTAAGGAGTAACACCAACTGTTGAATAAAAATTCTCAAGTGTTACGTTCGTACGACCTCTACCCTCTATCTCTTATAGGTGAGTACGAAAGTTTATTTTCATATCCACTTAATTTTATTCCGAATAAACTTTTCGGGAAATGGTTGCATTGCACATCCGTTATACATCCGAAGGGACGCTATACACTGGCCTTAGAATTCTAAATTCTTTCCATCAACATGGCGAGCAAGAACTGAAAAGCGACATGCCTTTAAAAAAGAATGGCTAAGCATTGTACAATTCGAACCGTTTATAACAGATATCTCGGAAATGGCTGACGTCACAAAAAAGTTATTTCAAATAAATTGTGTGTGTTTTTTAAAGAGATCTAAATTTTTTGTATTGTATGTTTTTTCTCAAACCTTAGCAGTTATACAAGATCATAGAAAATTTCTTCCGAATCAAGAGGACTTCACAGGCTATTTCCACAAAATTCAAGATATACATTTTATTTTTTCATATAAATGTCTTTAATATGTGGTGTTGTAATTAAAATCGTCAGAGACAGTTTTAGAAAATAAAACATTTCGGAAAATAGTTCATGTAAAGGGTAGTTTTGGGTGGAGGGACTTTCTTGAAAATCTCTGTGTCGTAATTTTGGAAGGTACTCAACCTAAATACCAAGTTTTAGTATTTATCCGACTTTTCATTTTTGAGTTATGCTGCTCTGACACATACACACAGAATTTTCTAAAAATGGTTTTTATTCAGGGGACCTCAAAACAAGTATTTAGTTTTCCGGTGAAATCTCAATATTGAATATTTGGATGCAATGCATACCTCCTCTACCTACTATTTTACGTGGTAGAGAAAGCCCCTAAATCAATATTATTACATGCAGTTGTGAAAAATATTACAGCTATGATTAATAAATTCTGGGATTACGAGAAATTTGTTAATATTAGTTTAAACGTATATAGTTGCAAGAAAAGTGAGTATAGCTAGCTCGAAACTTAGCGTTGTTGTCACAAATAAACGATATAGAGAAAACTCTGATTTTCATAAAAGTAAGATTAAAACTACTTGCTTAAGGTAAAATGCTTGTCTCATATTAAGAATATTTTCAGATATTCGGAGAATGGCGCGAAAGTTGAGTCTGACGCCTTGTTATTTTTATTCCGTTTTTTCTTTAAGTGGGTTTCTCTATTGTTACATCTGTATAGTCACTGTAACTATTTTTACTTTCTCTACCACGTACATAGCAGATACAGGAGAAATTGCATTGCACTCAAAAATTCCATACCGGGATTTCGCCAGAAATACATCTATAGATTTGCACATTTCAACTTATTACATAATTGGCTTATATTGTGCATGATGTTTCATTTAAATACCCACAAACCGGGTCTGTGATTATTACTTATTGTTTTTATGTGTTTCAGTGGGTGAATAATAATTAGTTTGTTGCTATCGTTATCACAGTACTGTTTCACTTGTGAAATTCCGTTCTCTTTGTATGAAAATGAAAAAAGCAAAGTTAAAAGAATGACGAGTTTTAGTGAGAAAGGTCTAAAGCTTTTAAACATTAAAATCAACATGGAAACTTTGTAAATAGACAACGCCACAAAGTAATAATAATAATAATAATAATAATAATAATAATAATAATACACATAAATTGTGTGCTTTAACGTTCTTGTACAGTAAGACTTCGTTTCCTACGGTTTAACAGTTGTACAAAAGACATTCACATTGAGACTACTTCACAGCTATTCCCAGAAAATTGAAGTTATACATTTTATTTGTCATACAGATATCTTAAACATACCGTACCGTAATCAAAAGGGGTTAGAGCCATTTTTAAGACAATAAAAATAACGAACTTTCTCCCGCTAAACGGGTAGTTTGCGGTGTGGGAATTTTCTTGAAAATCTACGGTTTGTTAAATTTTTTTATACGCTACTATTTTAGTGTGTGTGTGTGTGCGCGCGAGTACGTGCCTAGTATCCGTGCGCCACAAGCCAAAACGACGACATTATAGAAAAACTTTATCATTTGCCTACCGGACAGGGACAACCGCGAAAAACCTGTAAAAAAGGTCTAAGAGTATTCTAACGCTTACCGATCTGAAAAACCCATGAAAACAAGATAGTACACTTTTTTTGCCGCTTTCGACCGGCAATGAGAACCCTGCTCCTACGTACGCTAGCGACCAGGTTTTTTGGTATAGTTAAATTACGTCTGTGCAAAGGGCGTCTGTACCGCTTTAAAAAACCTAGGTATATCAGTGCGTAGTGATGTTGGTTGATCTTAAAGCTGGTTAAGCATTTTTCAAAAACAGTTTGCTACACGCTACTTTTAAATGTGTGTGTGTGTGTGCGCGCGAGTACGTGCCTAGTATCCGTGCGCCACAAGCCAAACCGACGACATTATAGAAAAACTTTATCATTTGCCAGGGACAACCGCGAAAAACCTGAAAAAAGCTCTAAGAGTATTCTAACGCTTACCGATCTGGAAAACCCATGAAAACAAGATAGTACACTTTTTTTAATTTTCTCAAAAATGGCTCTAACGATTTTGATGAAAATATCATATGTTTAAGATAATGTCATGAGAAATGAAATGTATATCTCAAATTTTCTGGAAATGTCTCCAAAAGTATTCTTCATTGTGAACGCCTTTTGCATAACTGGTAAACCATAAGAGATAGACAAAATTTTACTACAAAAAAATGTAGATCGCGTTAAAATACACAACTTATGCCATATACATATCTTTTGTTGAGTGAACCGCTTTCGAGATATTGCTTGTTATTTCCTTAAATTTTCCAATACTTATACTTTTTTACTTTCTCTACTACGTATAGTAAGTAGGGGAAGTATTGCATTCCACCCAAAAATTCGATACCGAGATTTCACCGGAAATACACGTTTTGAGACCTCCTGAATCCAAAAAAGGCTCTAAGAGTATTCTAACGCTTACCGATCTGGAAAACCCATGAAAACAAGATAGTACACTTTTTTTAATTTTCTCAAAAACGGCTATAACGATTTTGATGAAAATATCATATGTTTAAGATAATGTCATGAGAAATAAAATGTATATATCAAATTTTCCGGGAATGTCGCCAAACGTATTCTTCATTGTGAACGCCTTTTGCATAACTGGTAAACCATAAGAGATAGACAAAATTTTACTACACAAAAAATGTAGATCGCGTTAAAATACACAACTTATGCCATATACATTTCTTTTGTTGAGTGAACCGTTTTCGAGATATTGCTTGTTATTTCCTTAAATTTTCCAATACTTATACTTTTTTACTTTCTCTACTACGTATAGTAAGTAGGGGAAGTATTGCATTCCACCCAAAAATTCGATACCGAGATTTCACCGGAAATACACGTTTTGAGACCTCCTGAATCCCAAAAAAAAGCATTTTTGGAAACATGTCCGTGTGTGTGTGTCTGTCTGTGTGTCTGTCTGTGTGTGTGTGTGTGTGCGCGCGAGTACGTGCCTAGTATCCGTGCGCCACAAGCCAAAACGACGACATTATAGAAAAACTTTATCATTTGCCTACCGGACAGGGACAACCACTAAAAAACCTGAGAAAACCTCGAAAATTAGAAACGGCTTCGTCAACCACTACAGAAAACGCCTACCAACTAGGGAAAACCTATGAAAAAGCAGAAAGAGTTTGCATTCGTTTACCAACCGCAGAAAACTCCCAAAAAGAAGAAAAAAAGAAAAAAAAAGGAAAAGACGAATAATATAAGTATGGCAACTGCAACGTTTGTGTGTGTGTGTGCGCGCGAGTATGCGCCTAGTATCCGTGCGCCGACAAGGTAAAACTTCATCATTTGCCTACCGGGCAGGGACAACCGCTAAAAAACCTGAGAAAACCTCGAAAATTAGAAACGCCTTCCTCAACCAGTACAGAAAACGCCTACCAACCAGGTAAAACCTATGAAAAAGCAGAAAGAGCTTGCATTCGTTTACCATCCGCAGAAACCCCCAAAAAACTAGATATTTTTTAAAATAAAACGAAAAAAAAGGAAAAGACGAATAATATAAGTATGGCAGAAACAGCTTGCATTCGTCTACCAACCAGAGAAAACCCCGAAACACTAGTTATTTAAAATTACTGATGAGTTCTGGATAGGCTTTTGCAAATGTTGTTGGTAGCAAAACTTACCTTTTCCATCACCTCCAACATACCCCACTCCCACACCTTTTTTCTTTCCACCAATCATAATCTCTCTTATTCTCACCAATCAACAACTTTCATTTGTTCCTTTCCACCAATAACATCACTTCTTATTCCCACCAATCACAACTTCACACGTCACTTTCTGTTATACTTTTTATCCCTCGTTCGCCATCTTTCCCCCTCTTTCAGCCCCCAAACCTCCGCACAGACAACACCTCACCGCTCCTTAACCTCAACTTCATGCCTCCGCCATCTTATTTAGTTCCCATTTTTACCACCGCGCCTCTCATCTCCAAACCAGATTGCCGGCAAGAACAGATCTCGTTCATTCGCACCTCGACGGTTGACTCGGCAGCAGCTACTGCGAACACCTACGTCGTACACGTTTTTGACCGCTTTCGACCGGCTATGAGAACCCTGCTCCTACGTACGCTAGCGACCATCACGATGGTCCTGTACCAGGTTTTTGGTATAGTTAAATTACGCCTCCGCAAAGGGTGTCTGTACCGCTTTAAAAACCTAGGTATATCAGAGTGTAGTGATGTTGGTTGATCTTAAAGCTGGTTAAGCATTTTCAAAAACAGTTTGCTTTTATTTTTTCGCGTCGCGTGCCGCGCTTTTGGTGACGCATCCACACCGGTAACAGGTAAGTACCACACGCATAATTATTTTTCGGACCTGCTTGGCGTAGGAATATATCCTTTCGTGTTTTGGTACTGTAACCTCATACCTCCTTACACACCTCTTGCGTCCGCCATCTTGTTTAGTTCTCACCGCATCTCCTTGTCGCAGACCCTCCGCCATTTTTAGTTCCCACTATTTTAACCTCAAAATCTACTCTTCTAAACTCTTGCTACCGCCATCTTCTTTTAGTTCCCATTCTCACCACCGCGTCTCCTTACCCCCACCTCTTGCGACCGCCATGTTCACCACTAACCTCCAAATTTCCTCGTCCTTAAACCTCTTGTCTCAACCACCTTGTTTAGTTCCCATTTTCGCCACCGCATCTCATATCGCCCCATATCTCTATCCACTCAAGAAAACTACCATCCAACGTTCAAAAAATTGCTGATCAGTTCACGACAGGCTTTTGCAAATCTTGCTGCTAGCAAAACTTACCTTTCCCATCACCTCCAACATACCCCAATCCCACACCTTTTTCTTTCCACCAATCATAATCTCTCTTGTTCTTACCAATCAACAACTCTCATTTGTTCCTTTCCACCAATAACACCACTTCTTATTCCCACCAATCACAACTTCACACGTCACTTTCTGTTACACTTTTTATCCCTCGCTCCCCATCTTTTCCCTCTTTCAGTACCGACCTCCGCACAGACAACACCTCGCCACCCAGCTCCTCTCCATCACGCGATCTCCATACTCTTCCATCTTCCTTCCTTCATCTTCCACCCGAATTAACGAACCAATCAAAACACTCCACGTCACTTCCTCAATTCTTTCAACTCGTCCCGGATGAGCCAATCGGTTTAACGATAATCCTACCGCTCAGGGCGCTTTCAAACTTACCGCCGCCGCCGTCGCACGCAGCGACACTAGCGGCAGGATTATCGTTAAAACAATTGGCTCATCCGGGACTATGCGACCATCACGATGGTCCAGTACCAGGTTTTTGGTATAGTTAAATTACGCCTGTGCAAAGGGTGTCTGTACCGCTTTAAAAACCTAGGTATATCAGTGCGTAGTGATGTTGGTTGATCTTAAAGCTGGTTAAACATTTTCAAAAACAGTTTGCTTTTATTTTTTCGCGTCGCGTGCTGCGCTTTTGGTGACTCATCCACATCGGTAACAGGTAAGTACCACACGCATAATTATTTTTCGGACCTGCTTAGCGTAGGAATATATCCTTTCGTGTTTTGGTACTGTAAGCTCATACCTCCTTACACACCTCTTGCGTCCGCCATCTTGTTTAGTTCTCACCGCATCTCCTTGTCGCAGACCCTCCGCCATTTTTAGTTCCCACTATTTTAACCTCAAAATCTACTCTTCTAAACTCTTGCTACCGCCATCTTCTTTTAGTTCCCATTCTCACCACCGCGTCTCCTTACCCCCACCTCTTGCGACCGCCATGTTCACCACTAACCTCCAAATTTCCTCGTCCTTAAACCTCTTGTCTCAACCACCTTGTTTAGTTCCCATTTTCGCCACCGCATCTCATATCGCCCCATCTCTCTATCCACTCAAGAAAACTACCATCCAACGTTCAAAAAATTGCTGATCAGTTCACGACAGGCTTTTGCAAATCTTGCTGCTAGCAAAACTTACCTTTCCCATCACCTCCAACATACCCCTCTCCCACACCTTTTTCTTTCCACCAATCATAATCTCTCTTATTCTTACCAATCAACATCTCTCATTTGTTCCTTTCCACCAATAACATCACTTCTTATTCCCACCAATCACAACTTCACACGTCACTTTCTGTTACACTTTTTATCCCTCGCTCCCCATCTTTTCCCTCTTTCAGTACCGACCTCCGCACAGACAACACCTCGCCACCCAGCTCCTCTCCATCACGCGATCTCCATACTCTTCCATCTTCCTTCCTTCATCTTCCACCCGAATTAACGAACCAATCAAAACACTCCATGTCACTTCCTCAATTCTTTCAACTCGTCCCGGATGAGCCAATCGGTTTAACGATAATCCTACCGCTCAGGGCGCTTTTCAAACTTACCGCCGCTGCCGTCGCACGCAGCGACACTAGCGATACGAGCGCCCCTAGCGGCAGCATTATCGTTAAAACAATTGGTTCATCCGGGACTATTACTACTCGCGTGATAATTTCGCTGAAAGCCCGCGCGCAACCCTTCCTCTATGCAGCGTCTCACGCGAGTGACCGGTCCCTCAACAAGAGCCCCGAGCAAGCTAGCACCCCCTCCAATCCCTCCCTCACGGTCCAGCTCGGCTCCTCCAGCGCGCGTGCCATCTAGGCGAGAGGGTGGAAATATGGCTCTTCCGCTGAACGACGAAAAGGCCAGAAGTAGAGCATTTTAAAATTTGAACGAATGCACGGCGGCGGCCATGTTGACTCCAAGGAAAGCTAGCATAAATCATTTAAAATGTCCGATAAGGAACTTCACGTTTCAAGATATTTTTCCAAGGTTTGTTTACACATAGGAGTGGCTCTGAAAATTAAATACGGTTAACGTTATAGCTGAATATTACATATGTTATTAAAAATAAATGATTGCGGTTAACATTATAGCTAAGTATTACCTATGTTATTAAAAATAAATAAATAGGGTTAACATTATAGTTAAATATTAAATACGTTATTAAAAATAAATGATGGTCTCGCTGACCGATGAATACAATTAAATAATTTTGATTAATTAACGTAAATAAGCGTATATGAATTGACTTGTGCATTTGGTTGCCATCATATGTGTTCGGGTGTTAAGGCGATTATTCCGCATGTATAACTATTACGACTAATAGCATTTGTTTAATTCTACTTTTGAGGGAAAATATATTTTGGGTTTATACAAACATTACATCGCTTAGGTGAATGCATGACTGAGTTAGTGTAAATACCTAACACGAGACGTTAACGCCTGATTCTTTCACTGAAAACACGAGCGCGCAGTTCATGCCCTGTAGACTCTGACTCAGTAATGATCTCTTGCACCTGCATGCATGGCTTGAGCACGTCACCCCTTAACCAAACACCCCTTCACTCTCCGTGCCTGTCACTGTCTTCCGCGCAATTATTTTCCGCTCTCTCTAGCGGAGAGCGACGAACGTTCAAGTTAAATATGTTATTAATAAATAAAAACTGAACTAAATAAATAATGAAATATAGAGACTATCCTAAACAAGACACATTTTTTGTTACTCTTTACCAAACAACTGAAAAGAAGCACAAATATATCAAGACAGACGATAAAGCACTCCACGCGCATAGGTATGGACATTAAAGCAGTCATTTTCGATAAAGTACTCCACCCGCTCACGCATGCAAACGCATAGGTAGGGCCTTTAAAACAGACATTGTCCATACAGTACCACACTGCCAGCGCAAGCAATCGCGTAGACATGGTCTTTAAAACAGACATATTCGATAAAGTATAGCATTGCCGGCACAAGCACGAGCGTAGGCATGGACTTTAAAACAGACGTTGACGATAAAGTACCGCAGTGCCAGCGCATGTAAACGCATAGTTAGGGACTTTAAAGCAGTCGTTGTCGATAAAGTATAGCTCTGCCAACGCAATCACTCGCATATACATGGACTTTAAAACAGACATTGTCGGTAAAAATACGCATCCATTACACTCCCTCTTTCTCTCTCTCTCTCTCACTCCTTCCTTTGCAGGCCGGACTTCAAAACAGACATTGTAGGTAAAAAGAAGCATCCATCACACACACTCTCTCTCCCTCCCCTTTGCAGGCATGGACTCTAAAACAGACATTATCGATAAAGTACCATACCCCGCTCACACATGCAAGCGCATAGGTAGAGACTTTAAAACAGGCATTGTCGGTAAAGTACCGCACTGTCACCAGAAGCATCCTCGTAGGCATGAACTTTAAAACAGTCATTGTGGATAAAAAAAACTCCTCTTTCACGTAAACTCTCTCTATCACGCACTCCCTCTCTACATTACGTGAACGATGTATATAGCGGTTTACACACCCTTGAAAAATATATTGTACAAGGTTGAAGAGGGTAAACCCAAGCACTAGCTGAGTTAATGGCCGGGATTCCTTAGAAATATAGTATCTAAAGAGCGCAAATGGATTTTCCCCAAGACCCTGGAAAGTACATCGAGAGAAAACAAAGATTTTTTTTTCATTACTAACACAAGAATTATATTATCGTCAAGAAAGCTTATTTGTTTATTCCATTTTAAAAAGACTGGTGTTTCACCAGCGATATGTAAAAAATGATTTCGTCCCCATCATTCGAATGTATACATATCGTAATTCTATGAGAGATAACGTGTCTATTCACATTCGAGAGGTCGCGGCAGGTTAGGTGATTTACTGTGCAAAGCAAGTCCTCCCATTAAGAGCTATATAAGTTTTGGTGTAATATTTTCGCGTAACAAAAACGAAAATTATTCGTGTAATAGACTTTTGATTGTTTAGAAATGTAGCGTCCAAAGTGGTATTAAATACCAGAGGGAAATCGAACTCTGAACTTAAACCAATAAATACAGGGACTTTCAAAACATGCATTATTCTCTTAGTAAACATAGGACGAGAACGTTTTTAAACATCCCTCCCTTCAAGAGATATTTTGAATATTCCAGAAGAGAGATCGAACCATTACGAAGACTTCAAATTATAAATTTCATATTTGTTTAAAAGCTTTTTCTTCACCGGGGATTTTCGAAAAATTCGATGAGTTATTCAGTTGCACACCCCTTGCAAAATATTTTGTATACCCTTTGA
This sequence comes from Deroplatys truncata, assembly GCA_030765065.1. Taxonomy (NCBI): domain Eukaryota; kingdom Metazoa; phylum Arthropoda; class Insecta; order Mantodea; family Mantidae; genus Deroplatys; species Deroplatys truncata. Next base: position 407,332,016 of record CM060990.1, read on the forward strand.
AGACTGTATACCTGGCTTGGGGTCTTGGAAGTTCCTCCGGCTACCGGCTACCGTCATATAGTCTATTTAAGACCACGTCGAACACTTCATTAAGGAATGTATTGTGCTTCAAAATGATCTCTCTTCCCCTGAAAAACCCCGTACTTATCGGAAAATCCCTCTGATACAGATGAGGGTGTAAATATCATAACTTAATCGTTTGCATGATATCGACAATTAAACTAATTATTTTATGGAATGCTAAACAAATAAATATGATTTGTAGAGGGTGATATGAAGAGTATGGCATTTTAGAATTAAAATGCGAGTAAGAATTCAAATTAAGCGATCGAATGTATCTGATAGATTTTCTTAATTGGTCTTTGAAGCTAGCCAGTTTTTTACGGTCTACTTTATAAATAAATGAAGTATTTGAAGAATGGCAGTCTTATTTAACATGGGTAAAAGTTGTTTAAAGGCTGTTTTGATAAAAATTACGTTGTGATAACGTGTGAGGTTTGAATTGGAGAGGTCACTGGTTCGATTCCAGGTGACCGCCCTGCCCGACATTAGAACCTGCATGAAGGTCTACGAATACATAGCCCGCCCATTAACGATTTTTTTATAAGCGAGGGTGTAACCTTACAAGGAAAATTATATCAACAGAAACAATACCTTCGTTTTCGTTATTTTCACTCTAAAATTATTATTAAGTAATACGTGTCAGACGGACACTTCAAATATAATACTGTAGCGAATATTTTGGTAATACATAGATACAGTGCAAGCCATCGCATTAACGGTCTTTATAAGCAAGGGTTCAGTCGGTAACGTCTGTGACTTGCATTCGAGGTCGGGGTGTTCGATCCCCAGCAGCTGACGCTCCTGACCCCTGGATTTCTCGGTTTCCCTGGTTGCTAGGCGAATTCTGTGAAGGGTCATTACAACCGCGAGTTTTTTCCTCCACACCATTTCAACGATATTCTCCTTTTACTCAGGCTTTCATCTCTCCGCCTCTGACTGGTATAGCACGGCACGGCACGTCGGCACTCATGTGATACAGATGCTTTATGAATAAAGAAACGTATATGTACTTGTATGTAGCTAAAGGACAGGGATGTCGTAGTGTTTAAAACAGAAATTTTTCGCACCCTCGAGGTAAAATACAGGGAATACCTCAAAACACTCATCCTGAGAAGTTAAGTGTAAATGTCCTGTGTATAGAGTGCTATCCTTAAACAGAGGCAGGAGGAAGGGAAAGCCATTCGAGTGTATGGTTTATACTTCTCTTTTTGAAGTGACAGCATATACAGCTAGTAATTCTACATCCTTAAACATTACGACCGCTTACTCTGGTCTCGCATTTTTTTCGGTTTTCCCTGGTCCTGGTCTGGTCCTGCGAATGCCTGAGTGGTGTATGCTAGGGCGATTTCTTTTCATTCTATATAATTTGCATCTTTTACGCTTTCTTGTAGAATCTCTATTTCGATTACCGTCGACCACTCGCTCAGACCTGCGATTTTTCGTGCTTTTTCCTGGTCTGTAGGCGAATGCCTTGGTGGCGTATGCTGCCACGTTTTCATTTTATTTCATTCGCATCTTTATCACGTGCTTCTAAGGCCCTCTGTTTGGATTACCATCGGCCACTCGCTCAGTCCGGAGATTTTTCGTGGTGTTCCCTGGTCTGTAGGCGAATGCCTGAGTGGCGTATGCTACCGCGTTTTCCATTTATATCATTCGCATCTTTAACACGTGCTTCTAAGGCCCTCTGTTTGGATTACGTTGGCCACTTGCTCAGACCTGATATTTTTCGTGGTTTTCCCTGGTCTGTAGGCGAATGCCTGAGCGGCATACACTACCACATTTTCATTTTATTTCATTCGCATCTTTAACATGTGCTTCTAAGGCCCCCTGTTTGGATTACTGTCGAACACTCGTTCAGACCTGAGATTTTTCGTGGTTTTCCCTGGTCTGCGGCGAATGTGTGAGTGACGTATGCTACAACGATTTCCTTTCATTCTATATAATTTGCATCTTTCATTTCATTCACATCTTTTTTGCTTCTAGGTTTCGTTGTGCATGGTGAATGCCTGCTCAAAAGGATACTTGTCCCTTCCTCGGTTGATAATCTTACGAGTTAAACACCCGAACCTTCGCGATTATACCCGAACAATACATACATCTTCACAATACTTCACACTTACTCTAAGTATCCGAACCTGTACGGAGACGTCCGAACACCGCCGAACAATACATTATCGTTGCAATACTTTGCTCACTCTAAGCACGCGAAGCTATACGAAGACCTATGAATACATGCAATCACACATACACACCTCTGACCGACTCTCTAATTACTCGCACATGCAGGAAGACATACGAGCAGGTGCTTCTCAGAACCCATAATCCGATTGGAATGACAGGCTTTAATGTAGATATTTATTTACAACCATAACAAGAACACATCACATCTAAGCACTGTCTTAGACAGGAACTTTCTCTTTAAGACACGGTATGTATGCTATTTGCTTGTTTAGATTCACCAGAGGTTCCAAACTTACATTTCGTAAAAAAAATTGTAGACAATTTAGGGCGCTCTTAAAGTTAGGATAATTTTATCGAGGATTCTCTTAAAGGAACGCATGACATGCAACATTTACCAAATAATGCTTCTTACATAGGCTTACAATAGCGAGTTCGCGACTTCAGATGCATGTATCCGACAATCAACTAATTTGTTCACGATTTTGCTTGAGAAATCTTATTGGGCGTGAAAAACTAGTAATTTTGCTCAGAGGTCTCTATCAGGCTTGAGGTTCTTTTACGTGCCGTAAATCTACGACACGGGACCACCGGCTTTACTTCCCTTCCGAAGGAAGCCATGCTAAGGATTTTTACGCCCGAAAAAATCCATCGTCCTCCGCTGGGCTTGAACCCGCGACCTCGGGTGCTAGAGGCTAGCATGGTAACCACTACACCACGGACGACGACACACAGCTAAGGTCATATGTGTGTAACACTCTAACTAATCGAGTGGAATGGCTCAGGTGGTAAGCCTGTGACTTGTATTTAGATCGAGGGTTCAATCCCAGTAGCCCACACCCCCCGATCCCCAGAGGTTTTTTTTCTTCAAGGTTTTCCACTCACTAGACGAATGCTGTAAAGGCTCGTTCCATCTCTGAATTTTTCCTCTCATCGTTTCACCTCCATCCTCATTTTCCTTTTTTTCATCTTTTTGGTTGTTTCGGGGTTGAAACTAGCGGAGAGGGACTCTCGGCATAAGCAGAGGTTATGCTGTCTGTAACTCTCATCCATGAATGAGTGTGGCCCCAGAATCCTGGACCTCTCAGGAGATGTGTAAGTCCGTAGTCCTCGAGAGGAGCCATAGATTTCGTCACCTGTCACCAGGGAATTTTTTTTATCCGTGAAAGGTAGAGGCCCTGCCTCCTCCCCCTACCCTTTGACTGTCACACGTCGTCACGCTACGTTACAACGTCGTCACGCTACGTGACAACGTCGTCACGCTACGTGTCAACATCGTCACACGACGTTACAACGTCGTCACGCTACGTGACAACGTCGTCACGCTACGTGACAACATCGTCACACGACGTTACAACGTCGTCACGCTACGTAACAACATTCAGAAGGCCCCTGATCATCAACATACAGGTGACAGAGACGCGGCATGAGTTGGAACGTTCTGAGATCTAGAAACGTTAGGGATGCCCATTGCAATGCAACTTATACAGATGTAAACAGACCGCCAAACTTTACTTCAGAAGGTAACAGTTCGCCGAAATGTAGATGGTAGAGACGCGCAACTAGTTGGAACGATTCAGGAGCTGGGGAGGGTGTTAGGGACATCCAGCGCAATGCAAGCTGTACAGATCTAAACCAACCGCCAAACATGATACCCTATGCAAGAGTGAACAAAAATTTCAAATACATTCTGATCGCAATCAACTTCCACTCTAAAATGGCATATGCAAAACCCTTAAAGGATAAGGGTGGAGTTAATGTTGCAAAGGCTATGGAGGATATATTACAAGAAATGGATGTCCCACCCCGGAATATTCAAAGTGACAACGGGAAAGAATTTTTTTAACAAGTTCTTTAAACGATTAATGTTAAAGTATAATATTAACCACTACAGCACCTATACCAATGTGAAGGCTGCAGCTGTTGAAGTTTAATTCGAAACTTGATGAATATGATGTACCGAGAGTTTTTACTCCAAGGCTCATACAAGTAGCTAGATCTGTTACCTAGAATCCTTGTAAAGTACAATGATACTTTTCATTCAACTATCCGCATGAAGCCCAATAAGTGAAAAACAACGATCTTCTTCTGACTGTGTATAATTATAATCAAGAACGAAGAGAGAAGGCTTCAAGGAAGTTTAGTGTTGATGATTATGTCAGGATATCTAAACAAAAAGGACATTTTGAAAAGGGTTTTGAATCTGGTTGGAGTGTTAAAATCTTCAAAGTATTTCGTGTGAAACGTACCAAGCCTACAACATACATACTAAAGGATAGGAATGCTGAAATCATAAAAGGTGCCTTTTATGGACATGAACTAAAAAGACTAACTATCCTAACACATATTTAGTAGAAAAGGTTATACGTAAACGTGGAAACAAAGTTCTTGTAAAGTGGTATGGTTTTGCAAATACTGAATGAATTGACAACAAGGATTTGGTGTAATGTGTGAAGAATTAATAAACACTAGAGTTTTATGATTGTAAAATCATGAGTAAGTTCTTTTATTTTTTTAGAAATTCTTCTTATTTTTTGGGGGGAAAAATATATGTACATAAAAACCCTCACACATTTTAGATGGATACGATACTATATACAATATTAAAAAATCGCCTTAAGGAAAAGTAATACATAAAAACCCTCATACACATTTGAAACTATATACATGATTAAGAAATCATCAGAGGGAAAACTAATACAAAAACCCTCACATACACATATGAAATGAAACTCAAACTATACACAATATTAAAAATCATCAGAGGGAAAACTAATACAGAAGAAATCCCTCGCACACACATACGGAACTATATACAATATTAAAATCATCAGAGGGAAAAGTAATACACTGAAAACCCTCACATACACATTTGAAACTATACCATAACTAAGAAATCATCAGAGGGAAAACTAATACAAAAAACCCTCACATACACATATGAAATGAAACTCAAACTATATACAATATTAAAAATCATCAGAGGGAAAACTAATACAGAAAAAAAAACTCGCACATTTGAAACTATATACCTCAGTAAAAATCATCAGAGGGAAAACTAATAAATAAAAAACCCTCACACATTTGAGACTATATACATGATTAAGAAATCATCAGATGGAAAACTAATAAATAAAAAACCCTCACACATTTTAAATGGATACGAAACTATATACAATATTTACATTTTTACAATGGCGAGCAATAGCAATCACCAGGTCTAAGGGAATAATGGTCCCAGGCTAGAGTCTTATAGGTTCCTTCTATCAGCTTCCTCTTGTCGTCACCCCCCCTTCAATACCAATTTGTTTGTTTCAATGGTGGTAATTTTGTGATGTTTACTGCGAAATGCTTTTTGAAGTGAATAAATTTTTATACTGTGGTCCTTTAAGCATTCAAAATAATGTCCGAAATCGATTCATGATATTATAAAAAAGTCATACATTCTAAATTTAGAAATGTCCAAAATTGCATGGTCAATGTAGATTGGCTTATTCATATGTACCTCCTCTCTGTCCAGTTCAATACCTACAAGATTTTCTTCGAAAATTATGCTGCGTAGATAAGTGTTGCGCACCGTCAGCTTCTTTGCCTGCTCCCATTTGCCAACTATTTTCAAATCTGTATTTACTTTCATTCTCTATAAATTTCCAGTATACTGCATTATTCATTTTTTCCAGAGATTATGCGAAATTTGGACATTTTTTGACTGCTCTTCTCTGCATTAAGAATGATATAGGTCTTTTACCAAGCATGCGAAAAGTACTATTCGGTGAATCCTGCTCCTCAATCTTTTCTAAAATATCCCCCGCAATTGAAGAAAATATCTGATTGAGGTCGCTTGACTGAAATGCCCGCTTTGTCTTAGAATTAAAGAAGGAGGTGGGAACGATCGTGTCTCCATCAGGTTTACGGATTGCATATTTAAGCTCCATGGAACAAATAATTTTCAATCCACGAATGCTTCTCTGCAAGACGCTTTCCATTTCTTTTATTATAAGCCCCTTGCATTCATCTATAAAGACCTTGTGGTCTAGTATTTTTAATGTATTTTCTATTTTAGTATTAAAAATACATCCATTGAATATCGCTCGGATGGTATTGCATTTCAGATCCCGACAATTGCTAGCACTAACCTCGGCTTTTTTAATTGTAAGTCGCTCGCTTCCGTCTGATACCCGTCCTCTCTTGCCGTTCACGTGTGCTGAATCATTGGATGATGAGGCGGCTGACGGTGCAGCGGCTTCATCAATTGTATTGGATGATGAGGAGGTTGAGGTTGCAGCGGCTTCATCAATTTCGTTGGATGATGAGGAGGTTGAGGTTGCAGCGGGTACAGCTTCCGCCGGCGTGTTGGGTGATGAGGAGGCTGACGGTGCAGCGGACGCAACTTTATCGTCCAACTCCTGCGACGCTAAGCTCGGAGTTGCAATGTCCATGGGCTGGCTTCCCTCATCAGCTAGGATATTACCTGGAATAATATAGCAATATGTAAAAAGGACAATCATATGATTTTGTTACATTAAATTTTTAAAACACTGAAGGAATCTTACATTTGGTGGTTGCTGCATGCATGGGGCAGGGCCCCATCCCTGCTGATTTGATGCAGGGAAGGCAGATGGTGCTGCAGTCGATGGTTGAGCGATGCCAGTCCCGAAATATAGTCCACTCCCTGGAATAATAATAATAATATTAATAATGAAAATAATACAGCATGTGTAAAACATCATAAAATGTTGAAGAGTTCTCACCATTCGGAGGTTTCTGCATGTACGGGGCAGAGCCCCATCCCTGCTGATTTGGCGTAGGGAAGGTGTATGGTGCAGCGGTCGCGTGTTGAGCAATACCAGTTCCGAAATAAAATCCACTCGCTGGAATAATAATAATAATAATAATAATAATAATAATAATAATAATAATAGTATAGAATGTGTAAAAGATCTTCATAAATTTTGAAGGATTCTTACCATTCGACTGTTGCTGCATGTACGGGGCAGAGCCCCATCCCTGCTGATTTGGCACCAGGAATGTCTGGAAGCCTGGTGGTGACGGTGCAGCTGTCGCGTGTTGAGCAATACCAGTTCCGAAATAAAGTCCACTACCTGTAATAATAATAATAATAATAATAATAATAATAATAATATTAATATATAATGTGTAAAAGAACTTCAAAAAATGTTGAAAAATTCTCACCATTCGACTGTTGCTGCATGTACGGGGCAGGGCCCCATCCCTGCTGATTTGGCACCAGGAAGGTCTGCAAGCCTGGTGGTGGCGGTGCAGCGGTCGATGGTTGAGTTTCTTGCTGGAGCTGATTATAGCCTTCAGCTACATTAGAATATCTGAATGCTGAAGACATGAGTAATTTGCGTGTTATATTTTATTTATTTAAAAAATAAAAGCTTTACTATTAAGTTAATTTACATTATTGCGAATACTTATATACACGGAAATGTCGATGTATTTTTATCCGACAAGAAAGTTCTATTGCATTTGAAGAACATTTATTATTCGATACGGACATGGAAAATATCTCTTTTAACGTAACGGAAACAGAGTGAAAGTTTTCAGATCGCGTTAGGGAAAAAATGTAACGTAGGCAAATAGCTATTAACTGAAGAACGCTCAATCGAGGCGTGCAATCTGAAGGTCCGAGTTCAAAAGAACATCTGAAGGCCTGCATATAAAGAACATTTTTATTCGATACGTCAGGTGTTAAAATAATTGTACTTTCACTAAAAGGAAAAAATAATTCACTCCCTGAAACCTCGTATTTAAACACATGGAATAATAAGTTTGCTTTAAAAAAGAATACTTCAATAAACTGTTCACATTTTATGAGAAAATGAATTCGCGCAGTTAGGTATTAAATATAGAATAAGCTTGCCTAAAATGAATAGTTAACTAAACTGTTCGCATTTCAAAAAATTCACACGTATAGCTATTAACTTTTAGAATGCTCAGCTATTTACATATAAAGTCCGACATTAAAAACAAGAACGCAATTATAAATTAAATGTACTGAGTAATAGCTTAACTTTTTTAATGAAAATGAATTGGTGTTACAACTTACCAGACATGATGTTCGATGAAATTTCACGAGGTGAAGTAAAGGGTGAAGAGTGTTTAGATCGTGGTGTTCTCACAATACAGAATGAAAATCGCCGGAGTAGCTGCTGCTTTTATATAATTTCCCCCGATAAAAGCTGAAGGGGGGTGAGAGGTGTGATGGTATATAATACAGCGATTTTGATTGGCTACTCCAACCCGTCGAGCAGAAAGCGGTGTGTGGGAGGATGCTAGTCTCGCACAGTGGCATTTCATAAAACACGTTTAAACATGACGCTGGGAAATCATTCAATCACGCCACCTCTCTGTTAGGGAAATGCTTGTCTATATGACGGTAGAAAATAAAAATGTATATATTATTTTATATTATCACTAAAATTCAATGTTTATTATCACCAAAAACATAAATATTCGCGCTAGTATTATATTTGAAGTGTGCGTCTAACACGTATTAATTAATAATAATTTTGGAGTGAAAATAACGAAAAAGAAGGTATTGTTTCTGTTGATATAATTTTCCTTTTAACGTTACACCCTTGTTAATAAAAATCGTTAAAGGACGGGCATTTAAGAATGTGGAATTACTATCTGTATATGTCATCACATCAAAAAGATAAGTATAAACCATACACTCGAATGGCTTTCCCTTCCTCCTGCCTCTGTTTAAGGATAGCACTCTATACACAGGACATTTACACTTAACTTCTCAGGATGAGCGTTTTGAGGTATTCCCTGTATTTTACCTCGAGGGTGCGAAGAATTTCTGTTTTAAACACTACGACATCCCTGTCCTTTTAGCTACATACGAGTACATATACGTTTCTTTATTCATAAAGCATCTGTATCACATGAGTGCCGACGTTCAGTAGTAAATATTACCAGTCAGAGGCGGAGAGATGAAAGCCTGAGTAAAAGGGGAATATCGGTGAAACGGTGTGGAGGAAAAAATTCGCGGTTGTAATGACCCTTCACAGAATTCGCCTAGCAACCAGGGAAACCGAGAAATCCAGGGGTCAGGAGCGTCAGCTGCTGGGGATCGAACCCCCCGACCTCGAATGCAAGTCACAGACGTTACCGACTGAACCCTTGCTTATAAAGACCGTTAATGCGATGGCTTGCACTGTATCTATGTATTACCAAAATATTCGCTACAGTATTATATTTGAAGTGTCCGTCTGACACGTATTACTTAATAATAATTTTAGAGTGAAAATAACGAAAACGAAGGTATTGTTTCTGTTGATATAATTTTCCTTGTAAGGTTACACCCTCGCTTATAAAAAAATCGTTAATGGGCGGGCTATGTATTCGTAGACCTTCATGCAGGTTCTAATGTCGGGCAGGGCGGTCACCTGGAATCGAACCAGTGACCTCTCCAATTCAAACCTCACACGTTATCACAACGTAATTTTTATCAAAACAGCCTTTAAACACCTTTTACCCATGTTAAATAAGACTGCCATTCATCAAATATTTCATTCATCTATAAAGTAGACCGTAAAAAACTGGCTAGCTTCAAAGACCAATTAAGAAAATCTATCAGATACATTCGATCGTTTAATTTGAATTCTTACTCGCATTTTAATTCTAAAATACCATACTCTTCATATCACCCTCTACAAATCATATTTATTTGTTTAGCATTCCATAAAATAATTAGTTTAATTGTCGATATCATGCAAACGATTAAGTTATGATATTTACACACTCGTCTGTATGAGAGGGATTTTCTGATAAGTACGGGATTTTTCAGGGGAAGAGAAATCATTTTGAAGTACAATAGATTCCTTAATGAAGTGTTCGACATGGTCCTAAATAGACTATATGACGGTAGCCGGTAGCCGGAGGAATTTCCAAGACCCCCAGCCAGGTATACAGTCTTCAAAAGGTATACAAAATATTTTGCATGGGGTGTGCAAATGAATAACTCATCGAATTTTTAGAAAATCCCCGGTGAAGAAAAAGCTTTTAAACAAATATGAAATTTATAATTTGAAGTCTTCGTAATGGTTCGATCTCTCTTCTGGAATATTCAAAATATCTCTTGAAGGGAGGGATGTTTAAAAACATTCTCGTCCTATGTTTACTAAGAGAATAATGCATGTTTTGAAAGTCCCTGTATTTATTGGTTTAAGTTGAGAGTTCGAATTCCCTCTGGTATTCAATACCACTTTAGACGCTACATTTCTAAACAATCAAAAGTCTATTACACGAATAATTTTCGTTTTTGTTAGGGAAAATATTACACCAAAACTTATATAGCTCTTAATGGGAGGACTTGCTTTGTACAGTAAATCACCTAACCTGCCGCGACCTCTCGAATGTGAATAGACACGTTATCTCTCATAGAATTATGATATGTATACATTCGAATGATGGGGACGAAATCATTTTTACATATCGCTGGTGAAACACCAGTCTTTTTAAAATGGAATAAACAAATAAGCTTTCTTGACGATAATATAATTCTTGTGTTAGTAATGAAAAAAAAATATCTTTGTTTTCTCTCGATGTACTTTCCAGGGTCTTGGGGAAAATCCATTTGCGCTCTTTAGATACTATATTTCTAAGGAATCCCGGCCATTAACTCAGCTAGTGCTTGGGTTTACCCTCTTCAACCTTGTACAATATATTTTTCAAGGGTGTGTAAACCGCTATATACATCGTTCACGTAATGTAGAGAGGGAGTGCGTGATAGAGAGAGTTTACGTGAAAGAGGAGTTTTTTTATCCACAATGACTGTTTTAAAGTTCATGCCTACGAGGATGCTTCTGATGACAGTGCGGTACTTTACCGACAATGCCTGTTTTAAAGTCTCTACCTATGCGCTTGCATGTGTGAGCGGGGTATGGTACTTTATCGATAATGTCTGTTTTAGAGTCCATGCCTGCAAAGGGGAGGGAGAGAGAGTGTGTGTGATGGATGCTTCTTTTTACCTACAATGTCTGTTTTGAAGTCCGGCCTGCAAAGGAAGGAGTGAGAGAGAGAGAGAAAGAGAGAGTGTAATGAATGCGTATTTTTACCGACAATGTCTGTTTTAAAGTCCATGTATATGACAGTGATTGCGTTGGCAGAGCTATATTTTATCGACAACGACTGCTTTAAAGTCCCTACCTATGCGTTTACATGCGCTGGCAGTGCGGTACTTTATCGTCAACGTCTGTTTTAAAGTCCATGCCTACGCTCGTGCTTGTGCTGGCAATGCTATACTTTATCGAAAATGTCTGTTTTAAAGGCAATGTCTACGCGTATGCTTGCGCTGGCAGTGTGGTACTGTATGGACAATGTCTGTTTTAAAGACCCTACCTATGCGTTTCATGCGTGAACGGGTGGGGCACTTTATCGAAAATGACTTTCTTAAGGTCCATACCTATGCGCGTGGAGTGCTTTATCGTCTGTCTTGATATATTTGTGCTTCTTTTCAGTTGTTTGGTAAACAGTAACAAAAAATGTGTCTTGTTTAGGATAGTCTCCATATTTCAGGTGCAAGAGATCATTACTGAGTCAGCGCCTACAGGGCATGGACTGCGCGCTCGTGTTTTCATTGAATGAATCAGGCGTTAACGTCTCGTGTTAGGTATTTACACTAACTCAGTCATGCATTCACCTAAGCGATGTAATGTTCGTATAAACACAAAATATATTTTCCCTCAAAAGTAGAATTAAACAAATGTTATTAGTCGTAATAGTTATACACGCGTAATAATCGCCTTAACACCCGAACACATACGATGGCAACCAAATGCACAAGTCAATTTATATACGCTTATTTACATTAATCAAAATTATTTAATTGTATTCATCGATCAGTGAGACCATTATTTATTTTTAATAACGTATTTAATATTTAACTATAATGTTAATCGTATTTATTTACTTTTAATAACATATGTAATATTCAGCTATAATGTTAACCGCAATCATTTATTTTTTAATAACATATGTAATATTCAGCTATAATGTTAACCTATTTATTTTTCAGAGCCACTCCTATGTGTAAACAAACCTTGGAAAAATATCTTGAAACGTGAAGTTCCTTATCGGACATTTCAAATGATTTATGCTAGCTTTCCTTGGAGTCAACATGGCCGCTGCCGTGCATTCGTTAAAATTTTAAAATGCTCTACTTCCGGCCTCTTCGTCGTTCAGCGGAAGAGCCAGCTTTCCACCCTCTCGCCTAGATGGCACGCGCGCTGGAGGAGCCGAGCTGGACCGTGAGGGAGGGATTGGAGGGGGTGAATGCTAGCTTGCTCGCTGCTCTTGTTGAGGGACCGGTCACTCGCGTGAGTCGCTGCATAGAGGAAGGGTTGCGCGCGGGCTTTCAGCGAAATTATCACGCGTTAACGCATCTCTGTCCTTTCAGCCATGGATTCATCCAAGTGTTGTAATATTCTTATAAACGCAAAATATATTTTAATCAAAAGTAGAATTAAAGAAATGTTATTAGTCGTAATAGTTATACACATGTAATAATCACCTTAACACCCACGCACACAAATACGATGGCGACCCGGTGCGCGCGAGTCAATTCATATACACTTAATTACATTAATCAATCAATCAAAAATACTTAATCGTATTCATCGATCGAGGAGCATCGTTTAAATACATTAATTAAGATACATGCGACGGGGATACTTCGATCGAGTGTTTCTCGTCCAGCCCTTCAGAGGCGCAATGCCATGACGTTAGCAGTATAGGTCAGGCCGCAAGAGAGGGATGGGGTGGCCTGCGTGCGGGAACAATACCATATTACCCACACTCCTCTACAGCAAACATAGGAGGGTTTGTGGCCAGCGTTCCTCCACTACTCTACAGGGAGTCATTCAGACCAGCACATTCAAAGAGGGGAGGGTGTAGACAGCGTACGGGGTTAGACCGCAAAGGAGAGGGGAGGGGTGTGGCCAGCGGCACAGAGCCCGGCGGCATACTAGTAGAGCACAAAGGAGTGGGTGTGGCCACCGGCACAGAGCCTGGCGACATGCTAGGAGGCCAGAAAGGAGCGGTCATCTTCGGCGGCTTTAAGCGTAAGGCCACAAAGGAAAGTGGTGTGGCCACCGGCACAGAACCAGGCGACATGCTAGGAGGCCAAAAGGAGGGGCCCTGTTCGGCGACAGGGTTAGCGCACAAAGCTAGGGGTGTGGCCACCGGCACAGAACCAGGCGACATGCTAGGAGGCCAGAAAGGAGGGGTCCTGTTCGGCGGCTTTAAGGGCTAGCACACAAAACAAGGGGGGAGGAGCTGCCGGCTTTTAAGGGTAAGACCACAAAGGAAGGGGGCGGAGCTGGCGGTATTTCTTTATGCTGTTAAATTGGCATCTTTATTCTACTTACATCGTAATTTTCATTAATACACTTTGAAACAAATTAATAAAAATTTGTATCGTTTGGAACATTTTGAGTATGGAAAATGCTGAAAAATTTCAAGAAAACAAGCTTTAAAGTTCGGTGATCCTATTAATAAGCATGCATCTGTCCATTTATAGCTTCAGTTAATTAGTAATTTAAATGTGCCAAGGGGAAGACCTGTAGCTTTTTCTTGAATTCTTATTATTTTATAATAAAAATTATTAATTTTTTAATTTTAAAATTTTTGGTCAAATTTTACAGATTTTCAATTGATAAATTGCCACCTTAAGTGGTAAATAAATGCAAGTTGATAGACATATTCTTCAAATTTGACATTCTGTGTAAAACTATGTAAAACGTCTAGACACCGAGTTTGAGCGCGCGCGCTGTCTAAAATGTTAGCTTCTGACCTTCATATGTTGGTAGAAAGGAGAGAGATGGAAGCAATTTCATTTCTGCCGATACTACAGCAAGGTATTTAAAGTGAAAGCTGCTTCATGGAACAATCTTGGAAATGTTTCAGGCAAAGAACTTTTCTCTACGGGATGGGATAAGAACTTAAAGCTTGGCTTGTTCTTTTCACTCAGTGGCCAGCGATAGCCTGATCGTCAAGCGGTAAAAGCGTGATACAGTATTTTTACAATTGTGAAGTGGTGAACAGTTACCAAATAAATAATCAGTACTTCATTGGTTTGCTAGTGTAAGCTCCATAGACATTAGTATGGCAGAGTCATTGTGTAATCATGATTATTTCGTTGAAAACCTTTTACAAACATCATTTGGTGCATACAGGAATAAACTTTAGCTAATAGAGAGCCGTCTTGCAAAGATTTTTCTTAACTTGAAAACAAAGATAAAGACTTGCGTTACGCGCTTTACTATGAATTTGTATGAGGGAGTTCCTTTGTTGTGCGCATGTGAGAAACTTAACAAAATGTTCTGTTGGCCATGCCTACTATTTTCCAAAGAAAGACACGCCTGTAATGCTACTGGATATGATGATTTAAAGAACATTTATAAGACCGATAAACGACATGTGAATGCCAATAACATACTGCTTGTGTTAAACAACTTAAGTTGTTTGGCAATAATTACACAAGAATTGGATTCGCTCTCAGCAGTCAATATAATATTGCTATTGAAAAGCTCAATGAATTAGTAAGGTAAAATAGAATATTTGTCGGACATTTAATCACTGCAGTCTGCTTTTAGGATCGTAAGGTCTTTCCTTTAGGGGTCATGATGAAAGCAACTCATCTCCCAATACAGGCAATTACAATGAACTCCTCAGTAAGCACGCAATGATTTGGCATTGCATAAACATTTAGAGTCATCAGGTTTGCTTTGAGGTTCTTCTCCTGTTATACAAAATATCATTCTGTGGTATCACAAATCCTTTAAAATTTGTGTTTGGACACTTAAGTGGCCGCAATTGGGACATATTTTGCAATATTTGAGGATTTCTTTTCATAAAAGTGTTTAAAGGTATTTTTCCCGAAACGTCTAAAATTATAAATGAAGAAACATTAAAGAACTGTATATTACGCAAATCAAATTGAATGCTGTGATTAAATATACGCGTGAAGGATGGTATCACTTATGCGCGAGGAATGAGTAAGAAACCCGCGTTTCTGGTTTGTGTGTCCATTTTCTTTTTACCCTTTGAGACTACTAACTTCACGGCAGTTGTCATGTGTCAAATATTAGGATATAGATTTCAGTAGACAGAATTTCAAGGAAAGAAATGGGGAAGATGGAGCAGCTCAATAACTTGCTCAAAGCTCCTCGGGAATTGAAGGAGAGAAAAATGTGTATATAAATAGGATAAAAAAGAGCAGAGCTTATTTCTCATGCACCAGAACCGATAGAGATAGGGCAAAGCTGCAGGAAGGAAGAACTTCAATCGCAGGATATGCATATCCTCGTTTATCAAGACTCCGCTAACCATCAATGCCCACTCCTGATCGTCTTCCTTCATCCGCAAACACACCCACACTGACATACATAAACACACATACATACAC